>OY720206.1:6753337-9253337 GCA_963082605.1 Rhodophaea formosa
GAAATAAGGGTCTATTTGAGGGGCACAATTACAAAATTAAAAAAAAAAGTTTTGCAAACCTTACTGTGTCATATATCAAATGAAAGGGCTCATTATGAGGATCTCAAAAATATTTTCTTTTGTTCGGGTAAAATCAATACTTTTGATTTTATTCACGAAAGAAGGCAAAAATTGACCATTCCCCCCCCCTGATCTCCGAAACTACTAAGCCGAAAATTTTGAAAAAATTACAAAATATAGTTCATTCCTTGAAGATTACAGGAAAAATAATAAGAATTCTATCACTTGAAAATTAAGTGGTAAACTCACAATAATAAGTTCATCTAGGGAAATAGTTCACTAAAACACCACTAGATGGCGCTAGTCAATTGAATAAAACATTTTTTGCACATTGTGTGTGTGTTCACGAAGCATATTGTACGGAACCCTCATTGCGCGAGTTTGACTCACACTTGGCCGGTTTGTTTTTACTAAGTTTTATCGTTATGATCCTACCCTACACGTGTAGCGTTACGGTCCTAAGAATTTATTTTAAGAGATTCACTGCTGTGTATCATGAGTGACCGCAGTTTTTGACGCGTTCTATACCAAACCTAGTTTTAATATAATATTTTGGTCAATAACTTACACAGACTTTTAGAGAACTCGATAATATTCAAATCAGTGGATTTTCAGTATTGATGACCAATTTTTTTTTTTTTTGAATGGACTACGTAGCTAGCTCCAAGTGAGCTTTCGCTACTTCACCGGACTTTTGAGGTGAGGGCAGAGTGCCCTCAACCTGTAAGGCAATCATCACCAAAGGGTTCCCAGGAGGGACGAACCTCGGCTTTGGGCGTTGCCTGGGTGCGCAAGGCTTGGAGAGACAGCAAACTCTCATATGCCTGATGGGCCGCGATTTGCATGCATGACCTGAAGGGCCGAACTGAGAAACAATGGCAAAGCCTTTAGAGAGCAGCAACTCTCATGTTTTGCCGTATGGGCCGAAGTTGATGACCAAAAACCTAGGAAGTTATTTCAATGGGCGACAGACAAGGGAGGGACTACCTAGCAACCCGTCTCTATTAGGCGTACCTACATATTTTTACCCAGTATTGATTTTCATTTACATATAACTATATTTATTACACAATCAGTCCACCATCTCGCTAGAAGTAGCTCCTTTTCTTACAACTATAGGCTGTGTCTACCAAGTTAGATAAATACGCAATTCTACTTATAGACTTTGATAATAGAGTTAGTCGATCGTAGATTTCTGAAATCTACACGGGAATTTATTCCGCGAACAATCGGGTCCGCTTAGCGATCGCGTGTGAAGTGTTCATTATGTGTTGTCTCATGTTGACGAATGGCAGTCTGACATAACCGGGAGACAATGACACCGGTGCAGTGCAGCGGTCTAGTTGCATCCGTGTCGTAATGGTCGATGTTGTGAAACTTGAGAGGTTGAATTGCAAGTATAATTTGCTACTTCTACTACTTTCTTGGGTCGCCGTTAATATTTTGATAATTTTCCAATAGGCCGCGTGGTTCCCGACAAAGTAGAATACGACCATTCCAAGTCTTCCCGTGGAGGAAACACAAGCAAGACAAAGCTTAAAAACATAAAACATACCTCTCTAACCGATCTGGAGCCAGCTTCGAGAGTGTAGGCTAAATCCTCTGACTGCTCTGGCGAATATATGGCTCTGGTAGTACGAGTACAGTGAGGGTAGTGCTCTTGCAGTGGAGACTACAAAAGACCTGATGATGGCATGACGATGATGACACTGTCCATTATAGGAAATATGAAATGTAAGAATACAAGAAGGATTTAATGCTTAATTTCAGCTCAAGCTACTATAAAACAAGCTATAAATTGAATGCTGTGCACATCTGTAATTGATGTAAACACTAGTACATAGCTTGTTCATGTATTTTAACGATGTTATGTGTTTATATTGTTGGTGTGCCTTATATATAATAAATAAATAAATTTCATACAAAAGCTATCAAATATTGCTACAATTCCCTTTTTTGTATGGAGACATGCGCGTTCAGGGCCTTACTAGGGTTTATGTTTTAAGCATTTATTGCATTTTTTACTTAATTCAATTTCGTTCCAGAATGCGATGGAGACAGTCGAAATAGCGAGCAAAAGCTAGTCAATAGCTATAAAGCCCTAGAACCGGTTAACTAGTAACACTATCCAATCAAGTCGTATTTCTCGTGGTGGCCTACTTTTCCATGGACTGGACCATAAACTTTAAAGTGCTCACGGGAAACTATTCTCTCAGTTTTATTAATGGTCACCCTTTCTTTCTTGATGAAAGAAAACAATACCACCTCTAGGTACTACGGAATAAATAAGAACAAAAGAAAATATAATTTATAGTGTAAGAGGTATTTAGCGGTAGTAGTTATAGTATATCTCTTTTACAGAATTTTAAAAGTAGTGCAAGTGCGAGACGGTCTCAAGCATATAGAATCCATTCATAATTTTTAGGGTTCTGTAATAAACAAGGAACCCTTATAGTTTCACCATGTCTGTTTGTCTGTCTGTCCGTCCGCGGTTTTACTTAGAGACTATAAGTACTAGAAAGCTGTAATTTGGTATAGTGGATATTAATCATGGCAAAAAGTGGTAGAAAAAATCTTGATAAATTTTTTTTTTCAGGGTAGCTCCAATACACGTAAAGTGGGGGAATATTTTTTTTTCTCTATTTACCCATCGTGTGGGGTATCGTTAAATAGGTCTTTAAAAAATGTTGTGAGATTGAAAACACAATTTTTCGATTTTGGGATCCGTTTCCGAAAAATTTGGTTTTAAAGTGCAATTTTTTGTTAGAGGTAAGTGACTCTATCTGCTAAAGAATTATACATAGATACGTGAAAAAAATTACAGTGCACTAAGTGCAAACTAAAAAGTTATAGGCAACCAACTTATAAAATGTACTTACTGGAAAATGTAAAATTTCATACAATTTTCATTGTTAGATGTTTTTGGTCGTTAAACTGTGATGTGCGAGTGTGAACTCAAAGTTGTCATTTGCAACTACGGAACCCTACACTGCGCGTGGCCCGACACGCACGTTTTTTTAAAAGTTCTAATGAATAGTTTACCGCTTTCTGAAAACTTGTGTTGTGCTTGTGATTTAAGACCTTCCTTCATGCCAAATTTCATGATAATAGTTTAAGGGGAAGGTTTTGATTCTCCTCAACTAAATTTCCAAAATTTGCGACATTATGGACAGATCTCATTGTTAGCCTTAACGTTTTGATTGTGTTAACTTACAAGAAGATTTTTTCACTGATTTAAGCGACAGATCTAATATTAATTTCGGCTTTATACGTCCACGCGTTTCTGAGAAAAAGGATCCTTTTTACCTTTTGAGTATGGAACCCAAAAAATGCAGAAAATAATTACAGACGGTCTTTTTACAGGTCCTGAATAAAATCCTCCAATCAGTCTGATCTAAATTCTATGGTGTCTTGTCAAATCCAACCTTGACCAATCCGACTTGATGTTTTTCGGATTTAAATGTATGAAACACGTCTTGCTATATATTTTGGTAAAACAAAAGGCACTTTCGTGAGTTTAACATTCGCAAAGCATTAGGTTTTCAAATAAATGGTGGCTTTGCCTGCCGTTGGACGCCATATTGCCAGATTTTCATATGTGTAGGTGGTCAATATTTTCAGTGCTCTTAGTACCAACTTAATGAGTTGCGGATTGGACGTTGGCTTTGGCATGGTCGAAAGCAGCTCCGTACGCGGCACACGTCGTGCTCCTGACCCCGGCCGGTTCAACGAACGCGTGCGTCACAGCGTGGAGCGTCAACAGTGCGACTGCACGAAAATAAAAAGACGAGAGAAGAGCTCATGCATCTTCATTCATATTGACAGCGAAGCGAGCGTCCACTGCAGCGAGTGACACTTATATCGGTTTGTTGTCGAACTGTTTTTGTTTGGCATTGCATGTGAAACGTCCATTGGCGCGCATTGGTAATATAATCGACTCGTATGCCGTGACTGCAAACGATGTTCACTTTTTATGCTTGCCCAAGGAAATACGGTAGAGTTCCAAGTACGAGGCGTTTGGCACAGGACGCATCATGTCTTAAAAGAAAAATAGATTTTAGCAAAAAAAACCGGCCAAGTGTGAGTCAAACTCGCGCAATGAGGGTTCCGTACAATATGCTTCGTGAACACACACACAATTTGCAATTTTTTTTTATTCAACTGACTATAGCGCTATCTAGTGGTGTTTTAGTGAACTATTTCCCTAGATGAACTTATTATAGTGAGTTTACCACTTTATTTTCAAGTGATAGAATTCTTATTATTTTTCCTGTAATCTTCAAGGAGTAAACTATATTTTGTAATTTTTTCAAAATTTTCGGCCCAGGAGTTTCGGAGATCAGTGGGGGGGAATGGTCAATTTTTGCCTTCTTTCGTGAATAAAATCAAAAGTATTGATTTTACCCGAACAAAAAAAAAAATATTTTTGAGATCCTCATAATGAGCCCTTTCATTTGATATTTGACACAGTAAGCTTTGCAAAACTTTTTTTTTAAATTTTGTAGTTGGGCCCCTGAAAATGACCCTTATTCCAAAAAAATATATATATACTTTGCACATCCCTGTTTGGGTCATAGGATTACACCATCTTACCAAATTTCACCTAATTTGGTTCAGTAGATTCGGAGAAAATCGGCTGTGACAGACGGACGGACGGACAGACAGACGCACGAGTGATCCTATAAGGGTTCCGTTTTTCAATTTTTGTACGGAACCCTAAAAAATACCGTCTTCAAACAGTCTAAAAAGTAGCAAAGTTCTCTTCAATATAAATTAATTATGTCTAAAAACAGTTACCTTGCCTCTTCCTTTTTGGAAGACTGTTAATATAGCACAGCTTTCGGCTAGATTCATGATCATCAATAACATCTTAGAGATTTCAAAAACATTGAACAACCGTGCGTTCAATATTTTTGAAATCTCAAGATTTGGATATTAATGGCGTAAGCTGGACAGTTCATCGCGCTGATTCACAATAAGAAGATCAATGTGTGCTTTGATAGAGGGAAACGAGAACGTTTGTACATAATGTACGAACGGAGCTTCTTCCGTTCTCTCTCTGTTTTGTTATTAACAGTGCTGTCTGTATGTCGCCCGCGTCTCTTTGAATGAATACGATGCTATCTAGATCATTAGCACCACCTGCCGATTTCATGGCCCAATGTTACATAGCTAAATAGACCAATTTAGGCATTTGCAGCTGCTCGAATTTTTCCTGCTTAGTCCTAATCCCAATCGAACGTTTTATTAGGAATATCCTATCCTAATCCTTACTAATATTATAAATGCGAAAGTGAGTTTGTTTGTTTATTTGTTTGTTACGCTTTCACGCCCTATCTACTGAACTGATCATCATGAAATTTTGCATACACATAGGTTAGGGTACTGAGAAGGACAAATGCTATATATCACGCGGGCGAAGCCGCGGTCACAGCTAGTACTTAATAAAGATACTGAAAGAATAAGAAATCTAAATGCTTGGATTGCTAGCGGTTTATAATAAAATTTTAAACATCGACAGTCTATACGAAATATGTACTTATATCGACCGAAGAGAAATAGAGGCAATCGCCATAAATTAATAAATTTATTCCAGCTCTTAAAGTGTCGAACTTTTCTATTTGTTGTCTTATAATCTCAGATTTTTCTCTAAAACCGTGTATTTGTGAAAATTTTGGTAAGCTCACTAATGAAGTGTATGTATACACATCCATGTAATAATAGTCTCCAAACACTATAATTTCACATCAAAAAATCGCATTGGGAGGACTAAAGAGGAACTTTGAAATATCCTTATTCTGTAAAGTCATATAGTTTTCTTTTGTGTCAAAGTAACCATTTGATTTTTTCATGTTCGTTATTGATTACATTGTATTTTACGATTACTCCTAACCATTATATGAGTCGAACGAACACACAGCACACTGCTGATATAATAAACGTAGTTCGTGGTTGATGATGAGTCACCGTAGAGAGCTTAGAAATAATGTTTTGTTAGGTTGAACCTTGGTTGAACCGTCTCGTGTAACTGAGTTAATGTTTTGTTCATGTAATTTTCTGTATTATGTAGAGTATGGTGTAACCTAAATAACTTACATGATTAACTACCTGAAACCTACTGCCTACTCGTAGTTGTAAAGAAAACAATATCCAAGGAGCATTTACTTAAAGTGGTCTACACATCAACCGGTATACTTTTCTTATAAAACAAGCTCTAATCTTTATTTTATCGTGAGTGATAGATAAGCTTCATGTCTGAAGCGACTATTACTACCGTATCACTCACTCATCATTACGGCTTTATCCCATATGGACTAGACAGAGCTAGGTCATAAGATCAGGCCTTGGTGGTGTGTATCTTGATCGTGCAGTTTGAAAAGGAAAAACAAAACAGTGATGTGATGAACGCCTATGAGACATGATTTCTGAGATATTCGTCCATTCTCTCGACTGGCTTTCAAGATCTGCATGGGAAGAGAAGATCTATCTGCATTATGTTTTTCCGATTCCCCCAGAACGGCATGGAAGACGAACGTTTTATAAGGAATATTCAAGATGAAAACTCCATTGTATTCTAAGGTCCTTAGAGGCCCGTCATAATGAACGGTCGCCGGCGAGCGGCTAATTTTCTTCACGGGCAATTATGGCCGAGACGAGACCGGTCTCGAACAGCAATTCCGCCATATTGAAATGAATTACGTAAAAACTAACCACCGAAAAGATGAAAAGCCTCTA
The DNA here is from genome assembly GCA_963082605.1 of Rhodophaea formosa. Taxonomy (NCBI): domain Eukaryota; kingdom Metazoa; phylum Arthropoda; class Insecta; order Lepidoptera; family Pyralidae; genus Rhodophaea; species Rhodophaea formosa. The sequence continues at coordinate 6,760,133 of OY720206.1, forward strand.
AATGACTTGATTGACAGCCAAATGAAAGAAAATTAAGTGCAAATAATTCCAAATTACTTTTCCAAACGCAATTGAGTTTCGGTACGGAATTGGCAACTGAATTTAAAACTAAAGTCGATAAATGTAAATCTTTCCACACAATCGGTTGCCTGAGTAGATAGGTACCTACTCTCCGTTTGTTCAATTCTATTTTATTGCTGGTATAGATCTCGGAAAACTTTCAGCTAGCGAGAAAGGTACAATGCAGTTTCAGAATATAAATAGGTAAACGACCTCTGTACTTTAGCAGTTCAGTTGAACCGAAAATGTAACAGTACGAATGGGTCAACGCACCAATTACACAGTATACAGGTTACAAAGTGTCAATGGCACGTCAAGTTATTCCTTTGATTTGCTGTTATGAATAATTTTATATATTTACTTAATCTAACATGTGTCAGGACTTCTGATAAATTAAATATATAGAATTACTGACAACAATGATTTGTGTATGAACACCGACGACTCCTGACTCAGAACTTCTGAGTCAGAAGTCGTCGGTGTTCATACACAAATCATTGACGCTAGCATGGCTTACTCGCTCATACTTTAATAGTAAAAATAAGTCTGCGTTCAATATTTTGAAAATTATATCGACGTTACAAAAACCCAAACGGATGGCAGCTTTTAGTGCGAGCAACAATTCAATCCAAAGATCCAAAGGAGATTACGAAAATGGAGAATCTTGACTCATCCCACGCAGTACGAAGATAAATACATATGTACGAGTATAAGTGCTTTTTTTTGCTTATAAGACAACTAGAGTTCCCCGAACCCCCAGCAAATCAGACAGACCAGGGAATTTCTATAAGATAGCAGCTCTTGGTGTGACCAACACCTAAGCCATAACTCCAATTGAGATGTACGAAATTGAAGAATCTTGACTTAGGTACCACGGTACGTGCCTAAAGGTGCTTATGTTGCTCAGTAGAGCGTATCAGTGCCTGTTTGTTTACGAGACGAACAAACAGCGGATCCACGCAATCGCAGACAATGCCCATCCAATGCAATTACAGTTACTTCCAAGGACCTCATCTTTCACCAATTGGAAAACCTAATCAAAATGTTGCCAACTGTCAATTAATCAGAGCCATATTTAGTACTATTATTAATTCTGTGGTCATATAGTTACTAGCTAGAGCAGTCAGAGGATTTGGCCGACACTCTCCACGCTGGCCAGACGGGTTGGAGAGGTCTCTTTTTGTCTATAAACTTTGTTTAGCTTAGGTTTCCTTAGTCGCCTTCTACGACATCCACGGAAAGACTTGCAGTTGTCCTATATTATATAGGACAACTGCAAGTCTTTAAGAATTAATAATAGTACTAAATATGGCTCTGATTAATTGACAGTTGGCAACATTTTGATTAGGTTTTCCAATTGGTGAAAGATGAGGTCCTTGGAAGTAACTGTAATTGCATTGGATGGGCATTGTCTGCGATTGCGTGGATCCGCTGTTTGTTTATATATATATATAATGAGGTGTAATAAGTATATATATATACTTATTACCATTACAAATTGACCTGGGTCATGGATGTTTATCTATATATGTATTTGTTATAAATATAGTGTCGTTGAGTTAGTATCCCATAACACAAGTCTTACTTAAGAACTTACTTTGGGGCTAGCTCAATCTGTGTGATTTGTTCGTATATATTTATTTATTATTTATATTACACCTCATTTTCGGACAGATCACAGCTGAGGACACATCCGGGAACACGCTCGGATGAAGAGGAGGATAGGTCAGGGTTTAAGTATCGGCGTGCCTATGACACACACCGAAAAAAAGCGTGAGCTGGCAGACAGCATTGCTGTCTGGTAGGTGTCTAGTCGCTGCCACGTTCTGTGGGCATGTTTCCAAACCCATAGATTTATATTTATATAGATATATACTATAGACCCAGTTTTAAATACACCGTGTCAATTGACCCTCGACATTCCCTCTGGTGGTATAGAGAGCGTCGTGCTCCTGCAGTGGAGACTGGAAGGACCTGATGATGATGATGAATCCCTTAAAAGGGCGACTCAAACCGTTCATATGAACAACTTTTACTTTGGGAACAATGCTAGGACCTTTTTTTTTACTTTACCGTTCTAACTCTCATTCTGGGCGGCTGAACATTAATGTATTAAAATGTCAAAGTTTTTTTGACTTCCCAGCATTTTTGTTTTTTCGTGTGTGTAAGTGGTCAAATCTGGTGTCCGATTCCCAACATTGATACCATAAGAAAAGTTGTTCTTATTGACGGGCTGAATTAAGGGTATGTCAAGGATTAAATAATTTACAGCTGTATAATAAGACATTTAGTTACGTATTTTATAGCCAACCCTTGAAACTCAATAGCAAATTAGATATGCATTGGATACACCCACGTTGAGATACGTGCTTTGCTCACAAATAAACTTCCATGACGAACAAGGCATTAAGTATATTATAGTTATTTCTTCTGAGATAAAAATAAGAGACTTGAATTTTAGAATAAAAACCGGCCAAGTGTGAGTCAAACTCGCGCAATGAGGGTTCCGTACAAAATGCTTCGTGAACACACACACAATGTGCAAAAAATGTTTTATTCAATTGACTAGCGCCATCTAGTGGTGTTTTAGTGAACTATTTCCCTAGATGAACTTATTATAGTGAGTTTACCACTTAATTTTCAAGTGATAGAATTCTTATTATTTTTCCTGTAATCTTCAAGGAATGAACTATATTTTGTAATTTTTTCAAAATTTTCGGCCCAGTAGTTTTGGAGATCAGGGGGGGAATGGTCAAATTTTGCCTTCTTTCGTGAATAAAATCAAAAGTATTGATTTTACCCGAACAAAAACAAATAATTTTGAGATCCTCATAATGAGCCCTTTCATTTGATATATGACACAGTAAGGTTTGCAAAACTTTTTTTTTAAATTTTGTAATTGGGCCCCTGAAAATGACACTTATTTCAAAAAAATCTTTATTTACTTTGCACATCCGTGTTTGGGTCATAGGATTACACCATCTTACCAAATTTCAGAAAATTTGGTTCAGTAGATTCGGAGAAAATCGGCTGTGACAGACGGACGGACGGACAGACAAACGCTCGAGTGATCCTATAAGGGTTCCGTTTTTCAACTTTTGTACGGAACCCTAAAAAATCAACAAAATCGCGATTTCTTTACGTTATGGTACACATGTTTAAGGTAGATATAACTAAGGACTTTTTTGTAACGACAATATTGGTCTTCTACTGGTTACCATTTTATAATTGCATTTCACAAATAAATAGAGACGAATAAGCTCTACATTTAAAATTTATTTACATGTTAAATAGTTGGAACTGGTGAGTTGTTGTAAATAGTAAGTACTTGTTTAATTGATAGTGATCTATGTAATTTTGCTTTGTTATCCGACTTTAGCTCAACTCGACGAAATCCGACCATTGGTAAAGACCACAAAATTATCATAAACTAGCATTCACTGCCGAAAAACTGCCTTTACGGATTTTAGGGCATAGAACACACGTCAATTGAGTTTGAATTTGTGGCCCCCAATAGAAACTCAAAAGGAATTGTATGACATTTTTTTTTCATTTTCACCCTCACTCCATTAAGTATTTGTCTATGATCCTTATTGCCTAGAAAAACATAAGGCTGTCGGTTGTCTGATACTCGTAATACTATCTTCTGCGTAGTTTGTGCTAGCATTCTAAATTACAAACAGACAAACACGGCAAAAGACTGACCAACGCACGGCGCCGGTAACTTTCACAGCCGATCGTTTAAAGCAATTAATATGAGTGAAACCTTAACCTTGGTGCGGAGAAAGAAGAAGGTCGTGGTGAAAAAAAAACTTTGGTACCTATGTACCCCAGAAGGCAATAGAGTAATAGGCAATCAATATTGTAATTATTTTAAGGCAATGTTTAATCTTCAATGACAATGACACATCGACCTCCCAAAAATAAATTCGATTATAGAGGTCATATCGAATCATGTACGTACGACTTTACTACACATACCTACCTACCTACTTAGTTATTATTACGTTTTGTTATTTTAAATTTTAATAAATACATACATCCAATCAAAACCACTTTCAGATTCACCTACCAAACCAAGTAGAGTGGCGAGAGAGTGCCCTCAGCCACCGACACACGCCGAGTAGGTACTAGTACTCGGCGTGTGGAATCACCTAAGACGAGTGCTCGGCCGAGCGCTCAGCTGAGCTCAAGGAAGAGGCGAGACAGTCACTCGGACTTCGTTCTATTTACTTGGCCGAGTATTTTGTTTGAGTGGAACTCACTTTCAGTGGTTTAAATATATTTTTTTTTCTACGAAATTGGTGAACTGTATTAACCTTGTGTTAACTATTGTTGTGCTGTACCATTTGTAAATCATTGAATATAGATTTTTCTATTCTATTAGCTTCCCTTACTGTCTCGCTCGCACTAAGGTTTAAGTTTTGAATGTCATCCAAAAAGCACACGGGGTTGTGCATCTCTTAAATATCTCTAAATTTAGCTGGCAGTCCTTACACAGAGCAAGAGATAAAAGAGCAAAGATGTACCTACTATATTTTTCAATACATTTGCTAATAATACGGTTCTTATGACATCGAAATCTATATCGTAATGATGTATTTACGGCACTAGTGCTTTTTACTTTACACCAATCACAACCGCTCAATAGCAGAATGCGACAGATTTGCTTTAGTTCCTTACTTTTATTAATTCCTTATTTGCTCAATTGCCATCTCGTTTTAGTTTATGGTAATCGCAAATGTATTGAAAAACGTCGTATGATACTCGTACCGCAAGCTGTCTATTATAATAGTCGTCGGTTTATTATAAGCACTCGGCTTCGCCTCGTGCCTATAAACACCTCGACTATAATATCCAGCTTACCGTACATGTCTCATAATGTACTATTAACCGCAAAGCAGTGCAAAATTATCTAAACATGCCTATTATCATAGCCATTATAATGCCCCTCGCCAATGCAAAGGAAGCAGAGAGAGATCCAAAGTGGATATTTCCTCCTGGATGTTTGTATCTAATGTGCGCTATGTTATAGCAACATGATTTCATGTCGCGCGAAGGACAAATTCAATCATTTTTCTTGTTTACGTACAAAAACGTTAAACGAAGTTTTAGCTACGTAGCCAGTTTTTGTTACTTGAATGTTTTTACTATGTAAAAAAATAGCATTTTCTTCTCTTGCGGGGTAGACTAAGTCCAGGTCAGTAAAATCTAAGACCACGTTTAGCATGTTGGTGGGCTTGTAGATGAATAAACGAACTCAAAATAGTGATGTGTTGTTAGCCGCATCGCCTATTGACATGATTCCTTACGCCCATTACCTCGATCGGCTTTTAAGATCAGCGCGAGAGGAGAAGCAGCAGCTGGTACATTCTACGTTTTTTTTATTTTCTTCCAGTCCAGCGTCGATGTGATGGTACTTTACGAATTTATAAATATGTAAAACGAAACAAAATTCTTGTACATCCATATTACCGCAGCGGGCTACGACGATAATTAGTATTTAAGAAATGCTGTAACATACACAAATATATGCGATGTTCAAGTTGACTTTTTTAACCGCTAACAATACCCCTCATAATATTTCTTTTTTATTCTCTATCCCCATACATGAAGTGAAACTAAAAAAAAGTTTTTCATCAAACCTATATGTGCGCAGTCCTTTAAAATTAAGTAAGTACCTACATGAGATTCCTAACATAATTTTTGTGGCCTTCTTACTTCAAAAGTATCTAAGAGTGAAAAATCTAAAATAAAATGCTGTTAATCTCTACCCAAGTAAATGCTTTAAACAACAACAATATAAAATTATTATCATCATAAACCGTAAATATAACTTGCTAGGGTAGAACCCTTCACGGCCGAGTCCGACTCGCACTTTGCCACTTTTTCAAAAGGGATGGCATTTTACGTATATTTCACATACCATTTTACTAGAGAGTGCTTTCGAATATCTCATTTACAAATGTAGGCGTCATATTTACGGTGACTCAGTATTTCGGAACTGGTTTTTCGCGTACTTGTATTTCGAGTTTTGCTGAGCCGCCCGATTGGGAAAGTAGAACGAAATTGTTATTAAAATACTAGATGCTAATACACAGACTATAAATCATAACAATTAATTATATTTGGAAGGAAATCATTAAAATAATTATGATGAGGTCAGTGGCATGGTTTATTTTTAGATAACACTACATTGTGATGCCAGTTGCTACGCTTTCGTAAATTATTTTGAAAACAAATACCTATTAAGGCCACACACTAGGTACAGTAGCGACGCCAATCATTTAATTCCTAATACTTTACAAATAGAAAGAAATTCAAGAATGTAAATCATATAAGCACTAGTAAATAACCTGAAGTATTTTTGGAATCATGTTTAATATTATCAAAATCAGTGAGAATTATTAGAATCAGATTACCGCCAAAAACGGCCGTTTTTGGCGGTTTCACGTTTTCTCTTAATGACTGATTCTCATAATATTAAAACATGATTCCAAAAATACTTCAAGTTATTTACTAGTGCTTATATGATTTACATTCTTAAATTTCTTTCTATTTGTAAAGTATTAGGAATAAAATGATTGGCGTCGCTACTGTGCCTAGGGTGCCCCCTTAAAGAATACCCTACTAGTCTATTACTATTTACTAACTTTTGACAACTATGTTGTGTAATGTTTTGATGATCACTTCAATATTCATTATGGTTTTAAATTATAAATAAATATAGTTAATCATAATCATACAAAAAGCCTGGATGGATGTTGAAGTGATGAACATAACATAAACTTTGTACAGCGCAGTTGACAAAAGTTAAGAAATATAATTAAATAAAATCTTATCGGCCACTATAATGCTCAGGACTGTTTTTAAAACAGCTTTTAAGTTACTGTAAAAATAGAATGACCCAAAGAGCACCAACTGCAAATAGATCAGTCAGTCAGTAATATATAATTGAGAAAAAGTTGGTAGGTTGCCGCCGTGTGGTACCTGGCAGAGTAAAAAAGGATCACTCCAAGTCTTCCCGTGGATGTTGTATTAGGGGACTAAGAAAATACAAGCTAAACATAGCTTATAAACATCAAAAAGACCTCTTCAACCCAGATGGGTTGAAGATTTTGGCCTACAGTCTCCTGGAGACTGTAGGCCAAATCCTCTGACTGCTCTGGCTAATATACGGCTTTGGTAGTAGGTACAGCGAGGGTTTTGCTCCTGCAGTGGAGAATAATGTAGATGGTGATGATGATGATTATGGTAGGTTGCTTACTAAAATTAATTTTCTTACTATTGGGTCGTTCTGGAATTGGGTCTAACTTGCTTGTTCTCTCCACAATATGAATTTTGAAGAGCTGAATAGCATTTAAAGTTTGTACACAGTTATTTGAAAGATAAAATTTTATCTGAACAAATTTAATAAACAAAATTGCTTTATTTAGTTTTAATATGAATATCTGTCTGTGTAGTTGGAGGTCAACTCTATTTCTATTCCATTTTTTTTATTTTATGGCTTCCTCTGAGATTTCAGTGATTCTGCCAATGTCTAGTATAATGAGATACTAAGTATCGGTATTGTACAGTATACTTTCAACAAGTAGCAGCAAATATGGGATATGTTCTTTTTGCCTTGTGGGAGCTTCTGGTGACAAGCCCATATGGGCTGACTGTTAATAACAGTCCTTAACTATTTCACATTGTTCATAAGCACAAGCATTTATAACACCAAACTACACCAATTTCATTTGACTAAGGCAATCCCCGACTGCACCTCTTGACTTCCCACCACAAACTCCAACTCAACTCTACTTTGTATGAAATTTCAAAGGCACATCAAAGTTGATACTGACAATAGCACACAGAACTACACATATTCGGTTTTGTCCAAGCGTCTATACCAGAAATGGGGCTATTCAAGTATTAGTAAGCGGGATATTAGCTATTTTTACTTCTCTTGTAAACAAAAGTAAGTAAAGCTGTTCCTCCGCCCGCAAGCTTAAGTCAACATTGTTAACATTTCCACAAATAATGTGGGTATATTTTGTGAAATGGTGCCGAGTCTAATTATTCTAATCTTTTGTCACCTATGGTCATAATAAATAAGCTATGCTTACGGTTATTTGTACTTGTAATATGTTTGCATTCTTTTACAAAGTAAATAAATGCAATACAGAGAAAAAAACATTAATTTATTTTTGCCCTATTACAACAATAAAACAAATGAAACTACAAATTAACAATCAATTTTGTAATTGTAAAAATAAATAAGTAGGTTGTACAAAAGCTGTTAACAGGAAAATTTTCATAGTTTATGATAAAACACCAATTTTTAACCAATTATGTATAGTGTTTATTTATTAATTGTTGTGGATTAGGTATTTTTTACTTCACCATTAAATTTATAAGCTGGGCTCTTGTCGGTTGAGCTTTTTATTATTTATAAAAACAGGACTTAGCAACAAACCATATATTTATTTGTTTCTGCTGACATTGAGCTTTTCCATTTCTCTATTTTTCATTCCTCAATTTATATTATCCAACATACATATATTTTAAAGTTAAAGTTTTTTAAATTGCCAACTGACTTCTTCCACCTATAGAAAGTTAAATCACCAGTGGCATAGGCTATAATTTATACAGACAAAGTTACAGTTTCAATGGTGGCTTTAAAATTTACAGGAAAATTACTTTGGAAGAGCGTATTAAACTTGTTTTATTATTGTATTTTGCTTTTTTCCTGTACAATTAATTTTTAGTGCCTGTAATCTGTCGTAATGATCATTTATAAAATCCTAACAGGAGGAAAACATTTACAAAATATTGTACACAAAGTACTGTCAATGTACTTATAGGTATTTATTTTTATATTATTATTATTATTTATTATAGCAATCCATCACTAATTTGATTCCGCTTTCCACCTTTACGCCCACTACGATGCTAAACATGGCCTGTAGATTTTATGACCTTGGGCTCTGTCTTCCCCGCAAGGAATAAAGACTTGATAGTATGTATGTATGAAAAAACATTAGGGAAACAAAGATTTTTTTTGTGATTGAGACAAAATTGCAACACTTAGGTACCTACTGATGTGGTTGTTGATTCAGAGCTACACCAACTTGCTTTTTATTTTGTATTCATACTATATCTTGCTCATAGGAAACAGTTCACAGTTATTCTACTACTTTGCAAGCTAAAACAGCTCTAGCTGTCCCTAGCTATAATGGATGTGTACACTTCCTGCCACATCCAACTTATCCTAGATCAGTGGATGTGGTCTGGCAGATTACAATGCTTGATTTAGATGCAATATGAAATTAAATTTTAATAAAATGCAGTAATCTTTCTAACATTATTGACCACTTCTCTATACTTGCTACTATTTACATTAGGAGATATTGAAGTGATGATTTGATCATTATAATTCACCTAGCCTCCTTGATACAATTTATAGAACAAGTAATTGACAGTTTCAGGTACGAAAGCTGCCAATATTATGAATATTAGACATCAGAAATGATACGTTACCAATAATGTACCGTGGAAATAAGTAGTTATCAGGCGAGGTCTGGTCGATGATACATAAAAACGATCGACACAAGACTTATTGTTGTCAATGGCACGAAATGGGAAGAAGGCAATGGCTTGAATGGAATGTACTTACCGCTTTCAATGTATGGCAGTGCGAGAAGTAGAAAAACTATGTAACCAATTTCACTGAACATTGTCACTTCTAACACACACACTTTTCGTATCACTAAGTCATTTCATTGCATTTACGATACAGCTGATTTTCAAATCACACAAAACCTTTGTCTGTTTTTGACAGAAACGCATGCGCGTGCAACCAATATTTTTTTATTTACAATACAATAAATCCTATACACTTGTTTACTAATTAATACACTACACTTATCACCGCCAATATTTACTGCACAAGATCATAGAAGATACAAGAATGGACCAATGTAACAACTCGGATCCTCTCGCGACGTGAATGGATGTTGAACTCCGAACAATAACTTCAGAAGATGGAATTTTATATTAAAAGGAATCACAGATTTATATTACATTTCCACACAATATTCACAATGTTGAATTATCCTAACTTAAAAATAAAAATAAATTCTCATCATCTCTGCCGTCTGACATATTGGAAATTATGAACCATAGCCACGACTTTAGTTTTTTTCGAATCAACTAGTACTTCATGCACGGATCAAAATATTCGAAAGATTCTACCATAGACAATCCACTTTTAATCTGGGGTACTATTTTTGGGCGCGAGACACTCGTCTTCGAACGATTTTTCCATACAAAAATCGTTAGAAGACGAGTGTCCCGCGTTTAAAAATAGTACCCCTGTTATTTCAGGCTGGCTACACACGTTCGGTTTCCTCCAAGTTTTGTCACTCTACTACAACAGACGCTTCCAACTCATTTCATAAAGACCGTCGTCCCACAAACTCCCAATGCGATTTCCTTTGTTATACGATAGCAAAGACACGATAGTGTTTGGAGACTATTATACATGGATAGGCACTTCATTAGTGAACATAAACTGTGGGGGTGTGGTATGAGTTTATTCATTCGAAGACGAGTGTCACACGTTCAAAAATAGTAAACTAGGGGTTCGATTTTTTAAAAGTCGCTGTTCCCAAGCGAGCAGTTTTTCTATACAAAAATCGTTTGAAGACAAGTGGTCAAACGTCCAAAAACAGTACCCCTTGACATGAGTGCTATTTTCGAAATGGCGCGTCACCAAAACGCAAGTCATGACTCATCACATCACGTCTACCAGTCACACTCGTCTTCGAAGTCGCGAAATGCTATTTTTGGCCGTAATTTGAGTGATTTTGACCTTTCTCTACTCCTCTACTAACCCATCGTGTGGGGTATAGTTAAATATAGGTTTTTATTTTTGCTAGCGAAAAATTATTGAAGTTTTTAGCTTATCTTACTTCCATATATAGCTGTAAAGATAGATTTAAGTGAGTATCAAATAAATAAATATTTTTTGTAATTTTTTTAAGCAAGTATTTTTTTTTATGAATTTTTGAAAAAGGTCGCAGACGTAGGATTTATGAACAAATATCTGTGCCTTATTCTCTGTCATTGTCAATCTGACGTAAATTAATGACATTGACTATTTTTAGAATATTTTTTTATGAATCAACAATACATGGTTTACCTACCTACGCCTAGGGTGGAACTTCTTTTCTTTCATTATTATATTTTAATGTCAAATGTAATATAATAATAATATGATATTTATTTATATATTTTTTTATTAAATTATTAAGTTTAAGCGAATTAAGGGCCGCCAATAATGTATTAAGCTTCGTTTGGGTTATCGCATTATTAAGTTTATATTACACTGATATCAGTTTTTAGGGTTCCGTACAAAAGTTGAAAAACGGAACCCTTATAGGATCACTCGAGCGTCTGTCTGTCCGTCCGTCCGTCTGTCACAGCCGATTTTCTCCGAATCTACTGAACCAAATTAGATGAAATTTGGTAAGATGGTGTAATCCTATGACCCAAACACGGATGTGCAAAGTAAATAAAGATTTTTTTGAAATAACGGTCATTTTGAGGGGCCCAATTACAAAATTAAAAAAAAAAAGTTTTGCAAACCTTACTGTGTCATATATCAAATGAAAGGGCTCATTATGAGGATCTCAAAAATATTTTTTTTTTGTTCGGGTAAAATCAATACTTTTGATTTTATTCACGAAAGAAGGCAAAAATTGACCATTCCCCCCCCCCCCCCCCCCCCCCCCCCCTGATCTCCGAAACTACTGGGCCGAAAATTTTGAAAAAATTACAAAATATAGTTCATTCCTTGAAGATTACAGGAAAAATAATAAGAATTCTATCACTTGAAAATTAATTGGTAAACTCACAATAATAAGTTCATCTAGGGAAATAGTTCACTAAAACACCACTAGATGGCGCTAGTCAATTGAATAAAACATTTTTTGCACATTGTGTGTGTGTTCACGAAGCATATTGTACGGAACCCTCATTGCGCGAGTTTGACTCACACTTGGCCGGTTTTTTCAACATTACTTTGGTACTTAAGGGGACTAAAGGGGGATAATAATTCAGACAAAAAAATCGTCGAAAACTAGGCCATCTTTATTTGATATAAAAAGGCAATGAGTTTACAAACGTATAATTAATATTCGATTAACTATCATACATTTTGATTTAGGCAGTAAAGCTATATGATAGCTGTGCTGTGACTGTGACTAATGGAGGTTAGAGGTAAGAAGTACAATCTATAGGTAAAATAGTATAATAAATATATACATATATATATATATATGTCGCCGTCATCTGGTTGAACCTGCTATTTGATTGAATGACTAACGTGTTCATTGAATGATCACGTTTAATCTTCGAGCAACACGGAAGGGAGTAGCCATACGCTGCATTCCCCTCTGTCAAGGTACAAGCCAAAATTAGGCATATGCATCCCAAGTAACACAGTCTGGGAGGCTTAAAACAAATCTGTCTATTGACAGTCTATTCATGGTTAATCATTAGATATGGGCTGTCTAAAGATGGTTTCAATAAAGAAAATATGTTCTTAAAGAGCTTTTTTTCTCAAGCTGGATTATTTTGAGAGCATTTGTTCTATAGCACACTTATTATAAGTACGTTTATAGGTATGTTGAATGTTTTAAGATAAAACGCTCTACAAATAGTTAATAAAGCCTAAAGGGACCTAACTTAAAGTATTTTTTTAGATAGATTGATATATTTTACGATAAAACTGTCTACAAACATTCTATTTTAGCTATTGGTATTCTTATCTTTGTTTATAAAAGAGATTTTAGTGTAGATAAAATACATTAATAGATATTTCTCAGTCTGTCTAGAAAAATGATAGTAAAAACGTGTTTTTAGTGTTTTTTTTCCTAAAAGTGGCTTTATTAAGTGCATTTATATTAAACATATGAATTGGACGATTTTATGCAATGGAGACAGTAAAAAAACTTAAAAGGTCTGGTGGTTTTCGTCGAACAGTCGACAAATTTTTAAAAAGGAAGAAATATGAAGAAAATTTGCAAAACAATTTAGATTCAGAATCGAAACTTTGTAGCAACATAATTGTCCCCAAAGAACCGATGCAGGATTTAGGAATAAAGAATACGGATCGCATCATAAAGAAGATAGCGCCATTTTAAAATTGTGTTACCAGTGATGACTTACGGGTCCGAAACGTGGTCCCTTACTATGGGCCTCATAAGAAAGCTCAAGGTCGCTCAAAGAGCATGGAGAGGGCTATGCTCGGTGTTTCTCTGCGAGATCGAATCAGAAACGAGGAGATCCGTAGAAGAACGAAGGTCACCGACATAGCTCAGCGGATTAGCTCTTTGAAGTGGCAGTGGGCGGGCACATAGCGCGAAGAACCGATGGCCGATGGGGCAGAAGGGTTCTCGAATGGCGACCACGTACCGGCAAGCGCAGCCTCGGGCACCCACCGACTAGGTGGTCAGACGACCTGAACAAGGTCGCAGGAAGGCGCGGGATGCAGGCCGCTTCCAACCGGTCATTTTGGAAATCATTGGGAGAGGCCTATGTCCAGCAGTGGACTTCTTGTGGCTGAAATGATGATGATGATGATGAAACAAGTAACAAATTGATTCTCTGTTACTGCATAAACTAGTCTTCCGTTCATAATACGTCGAATTCACCTGTCACATTCACACTGATAAGCGTCTAGAAATACTGTGAGTAGATAAAATGGATCCATCTCTGTAGATGGCAGTTACTAGGTAATCTTTAACCTATCATAAATCTGTTTACTCCTACAGTAGATAGTTTAGTATGTAGCAAGATTAAGTATTCTTGTCAAGAGCTAGAGCCGTACTATCGAACATTTTCTAGAGTGTTTGTTCTTTAAAAATCGTTTTTTCAGTAAATTTTATCTTGACGCCATTTTTTATTGCATATTTTTGCTTCAAATTAGTTTCGGTATATATTTTAATGCATATCTTTATGTTTTTATCATTAAATTATGTCTGAATATATATTTAATTTGTTTTAAATTATTATATTTTCAATTAAATGAGTATAGTAATCAAAAAAATGCAATAAAAAAAATATTATGCCAAATAATATTCATATTTATAAAAAAAAATATATTAAATATTACATTTCCAGCGGGCGCTCTTATTTTAAGAGAGTTTTACATAATATTTGACGATAGAATTTCAATCCCACACAGATTTGCTTATTAACTTACTCGCTGAAACACAAGTAATGTAAAAATTAAGAATAAGTAATAAATTTGTTACGCCATGATGTAATATTAAGTTCGAATATCTCTTGTCTTGTGCGCCATGTGTCGTTGTCTATTACAAATCAAAAGAAACTTAAAGTTGTTAGTCTTGAGTTAATTTGGTTTTAAAATTTAACGAATAGATACTTATCTAAAGATCTCAACTTTATCTACAAATTATCTTTTAGTAAAACTTGAGATCTATAAACAGTTTAGTGAAACACTATAAAAATCTCTTTAGACAATCTGAAAATTTACAACTCTTATCTCTATCTATTCATGTATTCTTAACTTATTCTTATGAGATCGGATAAGGCTGTGCCCACTTTTACTAAACTGTGTCTATAAGCGTTCTTGTACATATTAGGTAGATATTTTACTCTTAAAATAGACCATAATATTTAATTCTATTAGATATCTAATAGTCTGTTTTAAGACGCTATTGTGTTACTTGGGATGTCTATGTGTTAGTTGTGTGTGACTCATCTGTACACAAATTATTTTTTCTTTTTTATGTCATTTTTGTGACAATGTCATAATTACTATCAAGTGACAGTTTAAGTTTTGTATGTAGGTGTGCGGAAATAAACTTGTGTGCACATTTCCCCCCGCAAAAAACGCCAGAAAAATTGTCATAGTAAATTGTCGCTTTGCCCACTCCCTCCGTCCGGTACGGAGGCCGTGTTGCTCGAAGCGTTTAATTGAATGAATAGGCCAAACTTTGATTGAACAAGCGTCGCTCAACGTCCAACTAGTTAGCGGATTGTAACTTATCCCTTTGAACAGAGCGGACATAAAATCAGTCAGGTGATTCAAATTTAGTTCATTTTTTTACCACTGCGGCGCTAGTAGTCACCAAAACCATGTGGTCTCAAACTCTCAACACCTTAATCGTACGATTTGTTCTCAGAGACTCGCATAGATGGCGCCACTCGAGACTACACAACATTTATCTACCGTATTATGAGAATATAAAAACCGGCCAAGTGCGAGTCAAACTCGCGCAATGAGGGTTCCGTACAATATGCTTCGTGAACACACACACAATGTGCAAAAAATATGTTTTATTCAATTGACTAGCGCCATCTAGTGGTGTTTTAGTGAACTATTTCCCTAGATGAACTTATTATAGTGAGTTTACCACTTAATTTTCAAGTGATAGAATTCTTATTATTTTTCCTGTAATCTTCAAGGAATGAACTATATTTTGTAATTTTTTCAAAATTTTCGGCCCAGTAGTTTCGGAGATCAGGGGGGGGGGGGAGTGGTCAATTTTTGCCTTCTTTCGTGAATAAAATCAAAAGTATAGATTTTACCCGAACAAAAAAAAATATTTTTGTGATCCTCATAATGAGACCTTTCATTTGATATATGACACAGTAAGGTTTGCTAAACTTTTTTTTTTAATTTTGTAATTGGGCCTCTGAAAATGACCCTTATTTCAAAAAAATCTTTATTTACTTTGCACATCCGTGTTTGGGTCATAGGATTACACCATCTTACCAAATTTCACCTAAATTGGTTCAGTAGATTCGGAGAAAATCTGCTGTGACAGACGGACGGACGGACAGACAGACGCCCGAGTGATCCTATAAGGGTTCCGTTTTTCAATTTTTGTACGGAACCCTAAAAACATGATTCACAAAATATATCTTATTAAAAATCAAAACAATATTTTAGGCATCATATTTTAAAATGACACCGTATATTTAGTAAGTTAAAGGCTAACGCAGATTACCGCCATCTAGTATCGACTACCAAGCAACTCTCCTGCGCCATATATTCGCCTACTTTTCGCAACCTTAATTTGGTCCAATATTTTTGTTTGAGGTGAGCAGTCTCTTACGTTAGTATTATATTGTCTTTGCCAAAACAAATATGGCGTCAAAGAGCTCGAACAGATGGCACGGTGTTGATATTTTTTTCGATTAAATTTACATAAAAGTGCGTTATTTGTAATAAAATAGTATGATATTATGGATTTACCTATTATTACGCCGCCGCCGGCTACTTTAAAAACTAAGAAAAATGAAATCATGGTACCACCTTATATTACAAAGTCGGCTAAGATTCAAAGACTTCGCTAAATGACATTAATTCCGTCAAGACGTTGAACGTTACATTCAACGACTTGACGAGTTGTCCTTTAGTCATTCAATTAAACGTGGTCATGTAATGAACGCGCTAGTCATTTAATCAAATAGCAGATTTAACCAGATGACTGCGACATATATACGGACAAATCACACAGATTGAGCTAGCCCCAAAGTAAGTTCGAGACTTGTGTTATGGGATACTAACTCAACGTTGGTGCAGTCCCTACTTGGATGGGTGACCGCAAGTGGCATAAAAATATCTCGAGCTCCTCCGTGCTTCGAAAGGAACGTTAAGCCGTTGGTCCCGGCTATCATCGTTGATGGCAGGCGTTAAGCTATATCAGATGCCTTAAGGCAGCTTGAAAAATCTGACACCAGTGTTGGCCACTTACACATACGAAAAACAAACAAACTCAACGATACTATATTTTATAACAAATACATATATAGATAAACATCCAAGACCCAGGCCAATCTGAAAAAGATCATTTTCCATCTAGACCTGACCGGGGATGGAACCCGGGACCATCCGTGTCGCAGGCCGGCGTGTTGACCGCTGCGCCACGGAGCTCAATAGGTATGTAGATAAAACATTTGAGGTTTATATTGCGTGCTAAACGTGGCCTTTTGGTCTGGTCTGACCTTGGCCTTAGGCTCTGTGTACCCCGTAAGGAAAAAAGACGTGATACTATTTCTGTGCGTGATACTATGTATGTATGTATGGCATGCCAGAAACTCAAATGTCAAAGCAAAAATAGATGTTTTTTACCAAAACGAAAAAGCACGCTTTACACCATTCTTGTGATTGACAATTTTAAATCAAATTTATACTTTTAAAAAGAATCAATAATATAATACTTAGTCAGGTCATAAGTTCTGGCAAAAACTTTTTATAAAATTAATGATACACTTTTTGATAATTATAAAGAAGTTATATATGAAATTAAAGGTAATTTAATTAAGAATACAATTTTATTTACATTAATCAAAATGCGCTCCCCTATTTTGAATACATGCCCTTAATCGACGCGGCCAATCATCAATCGCAGCACGCACCACATTCATATCTATTTCTGCCGCTGCTTTAGCCAAAGATGCTAGTAGAGATTCCAAATTCTGATGAGGTTTAGCGCAGACTTTCTCCTCCAAATGTTGCCATATCTTGTAATCTAGTGGGTTTAAATCTGGACTAGAAGAGGGCCAGTCTTCATGTCCGATAAAGTCAATTCCACGGGCGGTCAACCAGTTTTGCGTGCTTCGTGCTCTATGAGCTGGTGCAGAGTTCTGTTGGAATATCCAATGTCTGTTTTTGAACATTGTTTGAGAAAGAGGTTCCACTATGTTTGACGGTATTTTGGTACACCACGGCACCAGTTTTTACACTTTTTCACAGAAAAACACCTCAGTTAAGCCTGAATATGAGACTCCAAGCCAAACCATGAGTGACGAAGGATAATGTCCTCGTTGAACCCTTGGAATACGCGTGCTGGCTTCTTCACTGCTGTGGGCATACACCTTATCATTTTGTTTATTATAACTTTCTTCGATGTTTAATTTTTTTTCATCCGAAAACAAAATTTCGCGGTATTTTTTTCCCACGTACCGCCGTAACAAAGCGCGGGATCAATCCAGCATAATTTTTTTCAAACGCTCGTTCAAAAAATGTCCGGTCTTCTTACGATAAGCTCGTAGTCCCAGGTCTTCATTTATAACTCTTTTGACCGTGGTTATGCTTAGGTCCATCCGAAGAGCTAAGATTTTTTATTTACGAACAGGATTTCGTTGGATTCACTGCTTTGATGATCGCTGGTGTCCTAACTGTACGAGGTCGGCCGGTCCTCTTACGATCTTCGAAGCTTGAATCTTCAGTGAATCGTTTGATGGTGCGATAAACAAATCGTAGGGTTATTTTCAATTTTTGTAGGATATTGAAAATTTCTTTTGGCGCGTAACTACAGCGGTGCAACGCGAGCACCGCTACTCTATCTTCTTTCTTCGACCACTCCATATTTGAAAATGAATAAAAATTAATGTCTTTTCTATTTTCGGCAAGCGCAAACGTTCTATTTTTAAATTGGTTAAGTTCATCTAGCCAGTATTTAAAAAAAAGTTTTTGACAGAACTTATGACCCGACTAAGTATAATTTTCGGTTCTCTATAAAATTGTCTGCTTCGCGACACCAGACTTTTTAGCAAAAAGCTTTGTCGCCTATCCTTCCTCGTAATATTATATAGAAAATCAGATCGGTTAAAAAAATCCACCTAATAGCCTCAATAGTAGTGCAAAATCTTACCATTATATATCAAAGCTAGTGTTGCAAAGTGCATAAAATGAATAAAGCAATTTGAAACCATGCTTTATTCATTTTATGATATGCTTTATTCCTTTCGACACTTTCCATATAGGTACATATAAAGATGGCACTCCTTACCTTCTACCCTCCATAGCTGTGACACTATAGACATAGAAATTATATTCAATTATAATTCTCATCCTGTTTCAAGTCAAAGACGCTTCTTTTTGGTTTTTTTCAAAAATTTACCCATCGCCAATATAATTTCTGTTTTCAATTATAGGTGCCTCTTTGACGGATATACCTACTGAATTACTATTAGGATTAAAAAGATATTAGATACATATTGAAGGAAATTATAATTACATATGACATTAATGAGCTTTATTAATTGCAAAGCACTGGACTGCCTTTACTGACTAGGTTGACAAATTAACAGAAGATACAGTCCGAGAACTTTATGGCGGCTCGGAACATCGCACGAGTCGATGCGATACACAATATTAGGCTCAGCGGGGAGGCGGGGAGCGTAGCTAATACCTGAGAAGCAATAAAGTTTGCATCGGACTGTACTGAGTTATTTAGACCGTAAGAGTGTATAGTAAGTATATTATAGGCACTTTAAAGCTTTGTCAGTAAAATTATAATATTATGAAAAGGTTCGTATACTATACATGGGAATTTTGGGTCAACCAACCAGTTTCCACCAGTATAGGGCCGCGCTACACTGGATTGGCATGGGATGGCATAGGAAGCGACGCGTCATTTCAAAACAAGCTAGGTATATATCTAGTGATATAAGATGCAAAACGGCGGCTGTACGCTCGCGGGCGACTAGTCCGCGCGAGCGCGCCAGGACGCCGGCCGGCTGGCCACGTTCAAACAGTTATGCATCTTATGTCACTTGTCACAACACACATAATTATATGTATACACACAAACAAACTTTATGCTTGTTTTGAAATGACGCGTCGCTTCCGATTCAGTCCAGTTTAGCGCGGCCCATACACAGATCATTTAATAAAAAGAGTATGAGCGAAATATACATAATGATATCACCGCATCTGGTGGTCTTTCGTTACCTCATCCCCTAAGTATCCCCTCTATATAACACACTGCTACTGACGTAAAAAGAACGATATCAGAACATTACGGGGGACACCTTACTTGAGCGAGGGGAGGGGGGGGGGGGACTCATGTAAACATAGATAATCGTGACGCTAAGTCATGTTTGAAACAACAGATTTATTGAATTCTATTGACTTTGCTATAAACAATGGTATTGATAAATTATATACAGCGTGTACCTTGACCTTCGACATACCCTTAAATGGGTAATCAAGCCCGTCATTATGAACAACTTTTGCTATGGGAAGTGTTCCAGCCGCCCGAGCAATTAGTATAGGAAAGTCAATATTTTATTTCAAGTTTTCAGCATTGATCCCATGGGAAAAGTTGTTTGTTCATATTGACGGTCTGGGTCACCCCTTTAAGGAAATGTCAAAGGTTAAGTTACACACTGTATAGATTATTTAGCGTTTCTCTTTTGTAGCAGCATGTTACAGGGGCTTATTTCAGAAAAAAATGCGTGGTTGAGTTTAATTAACATCTATTAGCACCGGAATACAATGTCAAACCATATTTACTTTTAATATTACTATTTTTGGCAATATAATTTAATTACATTTTGGAAGCCTCTTTATTTTAGGCGATTATCACACTGCAGCGGAGCGGACAATGCTCCAGTGTGCGGTGCTGCGGTTTTCAACTTTGATAGTACCTAACTATATAAACTTGATTTTCTTACAAAACTGCAAGTACCTATAAGTACACATTGACACTGCATCTTCGTGCGGAGGTTTGGCGCGCGCGACGGCAACGGACTCCCGGACGGAGCTGCGGTACGGCCCACAGTGTACCGCACTCAGAGCTCCGCAGTACCGTAAAGATTTTTATGAATAATTATCGAGATTTTGAATGTCTCGAATCGAAATAGAAAGCCTGCCAACATCAATTTGAAACAAGATGTGAGGCATCAACTACCAGGATGTATCTTCCCGTCAACATTCAAATGATTAATTAATAAACGCAATGAACGGCGTCATTGAGACGGAGACACTGAGCAAAACGGTCCGGTGGACCCGTGTCCCCGCATTCGCTTGCTTGCTTTTTCCGTCGCTCCGTACACCAAAGCGGTATGCGGCAGCAGTGTGATAACCGCCATACACAAACGTATTCATTATAAAATATACCCCTCTAAATCTATTTAAAACATATAACGAAAATTCAAAGCAAAGCGAGTGGCAAAAGTATGATTTACTACAACTAGACTTCTTATCTCAAGCCCCACCAAAGAATTGTAATAAAAAACCGGCCAAGTGCGTGTCGGGCCACGCGTAGTGTAGGGTTCCGTAGTTGCGAATGACAACTTTGAGTTCACACTATTCACGCTCGCACCTTACAGTTTAGCGACCAAAAACATCTAACAATGAAAATAGTATGAAATTTTACAGTTTATTAGTTGGTTGCCTATAACTTTTTACTTTGTACTTAGCTCTGATAGTTTTCCTTTAAACTTCAGTATATATACTACTGCTGTAATTTTTTTCACGTATCTATATATAGCCGTTTAGCAGATAGAGGGGGGGGGGGACACTTACCTCTAACAAAAATTCGCACTTTAAAACCAAATATTTCGGAAACGGATCCCTAAATCGGAAAATGATGTTCTCAACCTCACAATATTTTTGAAAGACCTATTTAACGATACCCCACACGATGAGTAAATAGAGAAAAAAATACTCCCCCACTTTACTTGTATGGGAGCTACACTAAAAAAATTTTTTTTCAAGTTTTTATTCTACCACTTTTTTGCCATGATTAATATACATACCCATACCAAATTACAGCTTTCTAGTACTTATAGTCTCTGCGTAAAACCGCGGACGGACAGACAGACAGACAGACATGGCGAAACTACATATAAGGGTTCCTTGTTTACTACGGAACCCTAAAAAGTAGCGGGAATATATGTTGGCTAGGAAAACGGCTGACGAGTGTCAAAGAACTCATATGAGTTACAGTGTGTTGACTGTCACTCAATGCAAACTCCTTCTCTCTCTCTCTCATTCCTCAGATAAGGCATACGTGAAGCGGTCTAGCTGTAAATTCTAAACCTTACAATTATATGATGCTTATGAAAAGCTGAGCATTTGTATCGTGCCTTATTATAAAGCTAAAAAAATTACATTGCGGTAAGTATGATATGATTTACTAAGAAAGTTCTTAGAAAAGAATTATACAAAATATATAAATTCTTCAACAGCAAATTGCGGGTATGTCGTTCTTAATTCAAAAACGTGTAGGGCAACAACAATAATGAGTGACTAGTTTTTAAGGCACTATTAATAACAGACAGTTCGTGTTATTAAAAAATGTAGCAATATATCGCAATAAGCAAATCGGCATTGGTGCAATCCACAGCCAATACGTACAGGAGCTCAATTTTTGAACTGGAGAATCTATCTGCCAGTCGTAAACTTTTCGCAGGTAGTTCTTAGTAGTAGTAGCTACTAAGGTAAATCTTAATTGGCTCTCTTTGAATCGAATGGGGTTTCCGAACAATTGTACGAGACCACTTGGACTTAAAGATGCGTACTATCTGGTACTTTTGAATATTATTTGAGGATACCATCGGGTCCTATAGTACAATCGATCCCATCGATTTCAAATAAGGTACTATCGTCTACCGTCAATAACCACAAATAACCACTATCTATATGAGCAGTAGAGCTGTTCGCACGATTCTAAAATACGTAAAATCAGGACCACTCGTTTATTTTATTCACATGTAACTACGAACCAAGTAACGTCAACTATTGGCGCATCGATTCTACCAATTCAAAAATTGAACTTCGGTGTTCAGCCGTGTTGTGTACTTCAGTCTAAATCTCTGTTTTTTGTGAGCTCGATCTAGCCAAAAAGCTATTAACCTTGTTATATAAACATATCAAAAGACGTGAAAACTTCTACAAGACACTAGTATGCTTAGTAATCAAAGCGCGACTTTGCAGAGACAATATACGCGCCCATGAGATCAGGGCCAGAACGAGAGTTTGGGCCCTGGCTACTCGGGGGCCTGCAAAATAATCTTGGAGCTCTACTACTCACTATTGTTGACTATGATCGAGTCATCATATCGTAGGCTATTAGGCACCTAATGTGTGAGGCACTATTTTTATTGCTTTATCTCTCTCCATCATCTTATACAAGGCAGAAGTAGCAGAACGTTTGGTTAATTAATTGACAATCGGCCCCTTATAACCATGGGGCCTTGGGCTGCAGCTCAAAGGAGCTCTTGTATAGCCCCTGCATGGGTTATTGTAAAGATTATATGCGCAAGCTATTTAAAGCAGTACAAAATATCACGGTGTTTATATACTTATTCAACTATGAAAAAAAATATTAGGATCTTGTATTCTCAAATAAAAGGCTAGTTTTTTGGGTCGAAATAATAATAATTTAACTAGTCCGTTTAGAAATTATGGACATGTATTTTTCTTTTATCAATCAAACAATAAATTATAAAGGTATAGCGCGTAAAAGGTTCATGAGTAAGGGATGTGACTGTGGCATCATAGTTAGCGAAAAAGTGTAGCGGACTATCACGTCGTACGAAATTTCAACGGGCCATATCTCTTCATTTCTTGTATAATTGACAAAAGAAAAAAATGCATCTCAAATATTTTTCGATTATCTATCTAACTGAAAGGCTTAATGTATTTTTTCTTCTTCTTTTGTTTTACAATATGGCCTCCACCGAGATTTCAGTGATTCTGCCAATGTCCAGTAAATTGAGATACCAAGTATCGGTGTTTTACGGTAAAGTTTTAACAAGTAGCATCAAAGATGGCGTAATATATTTTTTTAGAAAACTAGCCTTTTATATCACGTTTCTAAGGGACCATGAAATAATAATTTTGCCACGGCTGAAATAAGGGATATGAGGTCAAGTTACAAGTATAATATTACATTTTGTGTATGTGTGAGAAACAATACTTATAATCACATTGAGCTTCCTTAATACATCGGTCAACACTACTTTGAGCAACTCACACAAGCACAAAATTCGTCCTAATCTGTCACTTGTTTTCGAAACAAAGCATTGTCCTGTTATGCTAAGGCTGCAATAGTGTTATTCATATTGAAATACTTTCTTTTAACTTGTTCGGCGCGAACACCCCTTTTTCTGTTATGATGCCGGTGATCAGGCTAGCTGGAGTGACGTCAAATGCAGGGTTCCAACAATTTATACCTGGAAAAGTAAAATTTCGAGATGTATACAGTCCGAATCAAACTTCATAGCGGCCATGGATCTAAGAATAATCAGGATATGCCCTTGGAAAATGTAACAGTGACGCACATAAAAATCCCTACACTCGTGTCGCGACACTAGCGCACGCACACATCGGCACAAAAATCCCTACACTTTTCCCCGGTCGAACGAAATGTCAAATTTCCCAAATGCCAAATACATGCTGCACACATGTGACTTGATGTGACGTAAGTTATGCTTCACTTTTGATGTGTCTAATGCCGGGTCCATATTATTCCTAGGTCCATGATGGCGGCTCGGATATTAGCTGGAAACTGCGCAAAACACACCCCGCCTCCCCGCGCGTTCGCCGCTGAACCTAAAATTGTGTACTGCGGATCGTCTCGCGCGATGTTCCGACCCGTCATAAAGTTTGATTCGGATTGTACATTACAAATTTTTCGTAAAGTAACCACCTGACAACCGATTTGATATAGCGATGGCTATCAAGGGACGGAGATTAAAATTACAAAAGCGAAGGATGACATTGTAGTCTAAAATAAACTCGTGTCAACTTGACCCTGCTTAACGCGCAACTAATATCAGCTAATCCTTTTTCGAAACCATACAACGGAGAACGGGAGGTGCGGGGACGCCATATTGCGGGAGACGCCATATTGCGGGGACGCCATATTACCGGAGGCGCTATATTGCGGGGACGCCATATTGCGAGGGACGCTGCGAGTTTCTGTTCTGTCCGTTACTACTTTTATTAATTCTGTGCCCGTACTGTTACAATTGCTAAATTCTGAATTGCAACCAAACAATATCAGGCTAGACCACTTTAAAGTTGCCGCCAAGTATGTAATGCACTTTATACACATATCTGTGGTACGGCGTACGGGTCAGAAACTCGTCATGGAAATAACTCACTTTCTTGCCTTAATGAA
The DNA here is from genome assembly GCA_963082605.1 of Rhodophaea formosa. Lineage (NCBI taxonomy): Eukaryota > Metazoa > Arthropoda > Insecta > Lepidoptera > Pyralidae > Rhodophaea > Rhodophaea formosa. The sequence continues at coordinate 6,785,134 of OY720206.1, forward strand.
AAATTAACGTCAAAGATACTAGAAATTAAAGGTCAATTCATACTAGCCCAGAATCGAAGCGAAGCGTAGCGTAGCGTATTTGCGCGCTTTCTCTGCTTCTTCTGATTAAATAGGCATTCGTAGTTTTGGATCGTCTGTATCCATTATTATATACTGCTCCAGTGATTCACCCCCACTCAGGACAGTTTCCGATTCTCAATGAAGAGTGACGACGCGTTATTGCGCCTAGTAGCCGCCTTTCAGCGCGTTAATGCGCGCGCACCAATCAGAGTTACTTGCACTCAGACGCGCGAAATCTTTTGATAAAAACGCTTTTTTTTTATATTCCATGCCTGTTACGTAGGCGATTTTGGAGAGCACTGATCAGTGCTTCCGCAACGGTTAAGTAAAAGCCAACATACCAGGAGCGGCAATCCTATGTTCTCCAATATGCGTCATCTCTCTATCGGGCCGCTCCTCGATTTTGATTTTCTCCCCGGACGTCAGAGCCATGTCGACGGACGTCAGCGGAGCAGCTACGTAGAAAGGCACACCGTGGTATTTCGCTACTATTGCTATTTGGTACGTTCCTATTTTATTTGCTGTATCACCATTGGCCGCGACCTGTTGAAATATAATAAAATTGTTCAACAAGTAGTATTTTAAAAAATTAAACCAAATTAAATTTTTCCTAGTGACTGAAACCTCTCAATAAGTACTGAATCGATTTTGATGAAACTAGCACTCTCCAACTAAAAAAAAACTAACAATCCGACTCAGTTTCTGAAATATGCGTGGACAAATGAACAAACATACATACACTTATGAAATTTGGCACACATGTTTAGAAGCTGATAATGACTAACATATGAGATTCGTAGATGACCTAAGGTCTCCGACATAGATAAGTGAATTCGCTTTTTGATAGGGCAGTGGGGCATAATGGGGCTGAAAGGTTCGGTTAAGATATGCCTGCATTTAAAGACTTCTGCCGGCGTGAAGGGCAGCATCGGACACCCCCACCAGGTGATCAGACGCGGTATTATTATTACTTCGTCTCTTCAGGGTGTGGGCGACATTTCGTGCTTTTTGGTGTTTATAGTGATCTAGTATAGCCCACGGTTCGATTACGCATGACTTTTACACTTTGTTTAGTTAAGGATAAAGAAAACAAATGAACATACTCTGTCAGCGCCAACGACTACAGCGGTGATCTTCCTCAAGTGCATGAGAGCGGAGACCATGCTGTCCACGATGAGAGTGGCGGGGATCTTCTCGTGCACCAACTCGTAGGCCGTCAGCCGCGCGCCCTGGTTGTACGGCCTTGTCTCCGTGCAGTACACGTGCTCTGGAAATAGACAGTTTTATTTCAATATTTGTGTAAATCATCTGATTAGATAACAAATAATTTGCTTGACATTGTAATAAGTTGAATATTGGTTGAATACGAATAAACGAGAATCGTGTTCTATAACTGACCTAAGAATTTGCATTTTGTGTACTGCCGATTGTTTACATGCTTTATGGGTTTTAGCACTGACTTAGAATTTTTCGCCCCGGCACATCAATGAGTAGTACGCTAATTTTATTTGAGTTAATTCCCTCAATCGTCAAAATGTACGATATGCTTTGGTCGTACATAATGTTTCTGCGACCTAAATGTACATGTACAAAAATATGAATTTCTTTATTTTTAGAGTTCTAAGCAAGTAAATAGTACATCAGAATCACTTGACTTTATCTTAAAATGTATTTAACTCATATTTGTTCCCTCAACAAAAGATTTTCCAGTATTTAACAAAAATACGTCAATATGACGGAAATTGGCGAATATAAACAATTCAATAATTAATTTTTTTGCTCACGACATTTGTTCAGTTTATGGAGAAAACAATTTTTTTTTAGTCAAAATTCCATACCATTGACAGTTCGTATTGGAACAATGTAAACAATGCACATTTTGTTGCAGGAACGTTATAGCATAAATACGTTTTGCACTTAGCGGATTTTGATTAGTTGATTCATGCTATGAATTATGAATTAATGAATGAATTATTAATTATAATACTTTATCATTTGTTCATTAATACAAAAACTCAATAATGAACTTTTTGGCCATTGTACATTTTGTCGATCGTGCTTATTAGGCCCAAGTACAATTTGACTTCTAGTTATTGATGTTCCTGGGCCGAATTTTAAGGATTTAAAGCATTTAGTATCTTGTTGGTAAACGTAATATTTAGATTTTTGATAACTTTAACTTACCTAACCGCTTTGCTTCACTTAAGGACCTTATCACACCAAGAGCTGTACCGTATCCTGCGGTGGCCAGAGAGCCAGTGTTGCAATGTGTTAAGATCCTAACTTGGCCATCTCCGTCCAAGTTCTTCAGTATGGCTTCCCGCCCGAACCTTCCTATGGCTTTATTATCGTTTATATCTTTGGCAAGCATGCTCTCTATGCTGCTGATGAATCTATTAAAATAGAATGTTATTATTTTAGTTTTAGAAGTTATTTGTTTATGTTTGTTAAAGATTCAAAATTAGAAGCACTTAGAGTAAAAATAAACCGGAAGGATGGTCATTAATAAAAATGTATTTTAGAATTTCGAAGCCAGTACTATCCATTCAATTTTCTTTTACCTCTGACTGTTAAATATCTGCAATCTAAAATCGACATTAGCTCCTATACTTTAGAACTCATATTATCTCTACAGTTACAAAATGTAGTGTAGTGCAAAGTAAACTCTAACAACATAATGTAAAAGTTGTTTTTCAATTAATGCATCAGAGGTAATATAAATGCGAAATGGAGATTAGAACTTTGTATTTATATAATTTATGACATCATTTATGATAAGATAGGCATGTTAGTGAAACAAAATTACGAAAATATGAGTGAGTAATGCAAACCTGTCTTTGAAATCGGCCGGCGACACGTTTTCGTCAGCGCTTAGAGTATTCGCTAAATTTATCAGTTCATCCGCTGCCAACTTTATGTTGACGGCGGTCGGTCGCGCCGAAACCAGGTAATTTAGTTTACCTTCAATCTGCAATTAGCAAGCGATGCCAAATTTAATGACATGCCATTAATTGTTGTACAACGTTTGGGACGATCGAGTTTGGAAGCACTAATATCTAACTAGCATTTGCCCGCGGCTACGCTGGCCTTAAAATAGCCCTCAGGACAGCTGTCTTTTAAATAATCGTAGTTGGTTCTGATGCAAAGGGTGGCCGTAGCTATACAGCGTGGCAATGCTGCCAGTATTTTGGGTACCTTGAAAAAAATTACGTAGGTACTCTCGTTTTTTAAAATAAGCTCTACATTAACATTGTTTAAATGACTTATAATTTTATTATGATTTATGATATAATAAAGTAAATAAACATAGTTCACTACGATATATACCATGGTAAATAATAAAATTTCCATACAGAGTAGCACCTCCTTCTTGACCCAGTTATGTGAAGACTTTTTGAAAATATTCATTAAAGTTGAATTTTATATTAAGCCAAGACCATTATAAACTTTTATAATGACAGTTTGCAAACCCACCAACCAACTTTCACAAATATAATTTCTTTCAACCCATGAAAAGATGATATTTTTGGGACCTTGTTTAAATTAATTTAAGTATATAGATTTAAAACATGAAATGTCTATACAATACCTACTACCAATATTTATTCGACCCCAACAAGCAATTAAATTTTGAAGATATAATTCAAGTTTATTCGTCATAAAAATAGCAACTTTTATTGCTCTGTAACTAGCAAAATAATAATATTTTCGTACGAACTTGCCACCCTTATTTTTTACCATTAGGGGATGATTTATCAAAAGCCTTGCAAATAGTTAATTTTATATTTAATGACTTGAAAAATAATGTAACCAATAATATCAACCTAAATCATATCAACCTTTTTATGACATGTTTAAGGGATGAATTTCGAAAAAATAATAATATTTCTTTTTTATTAATTTTTTTTAACTATATATTGTACCTAATTTAATGTTTCTACCTTGAAAACTTACATAACTACATACAAAATGTTTTCTCTTTTTAACCCCCTTAGTGGACAAATTTCCAATTATCACTCCATCTTCTTCTTCTTCTTCTTCCTTGCCTTTTTCCCTATTTGGGGTCGGCTCTGTATGTCAACTCTCTCCAAAGTTTCCTGTTACCAACCATATTGGCACTTGCTCCAATTATCACTCCATACATTATAATAAAATCGGTCAAGTGTGAGGCGGACTAACTCACAAAGCCTTCCATACTTGTATGGTACGCATTTTCTTGTATGGTAAGTATTTGTTGTTATAGTGGCAACAGAAATACATCTTCTTTGTAAATTTCAATATAAAGCTTGGTGATAGATAGACAGATCGACAATGAAGTCTCTTGAAAAGGGTCTTGATTTTACCCTTTGGGTAGGGAACCCTAAAAAGAACTTTGGTGCAAAACTTCAGGTTTTAGTCCTTATACTTTAGGCTGTACTTTGATATGTCAATCACCTTTTCAATCAAAGCGTTGATTGAACTTATCTCCAACAAATAATGTAATGAAAAATATATGTGGACAAAAAATAACATATCTCATTCCCTTACACATAGTACTTGATTGATACAATTCAACACAAATATACTATACTAACCTCTTGTCTCATGACCTTTTTATCAGTGCAGCTGTCTTTTTCTAACTCAATGGCGAGTGATAAGCAACCAACTATTGCTATAGCTGGGGCTCCTCTGACCTACAATATATGTATATAAGAATTAAATCTTTACTATTTGTGGTGTTAGTACATAAAACAAAATATACATACACATCCTTATCCCTTGCGGGGTAGAAAGAGCCTAAGATCATAAAACCTACAGGCCACATTTAGCGTGTAAGAGGGTGTTAAGGTGGAAAGCGGAATCAAAATAGTGATGGGTTGCTAGCCGCATCGCCTAATGACGTGATTCCTTAGATTTACACTTACACAGCTATTACGGTCTGCATGGGAAGATGAGGATAAAAACAATATAAAATTAAATTTCAAATCATTAGATAGCAATTTTACAACTATGTTTGTTTAGGTAGGTAGCTTGAAAATCTGACACCAGAATTGGCCACCAACACATAAAAACGAATTCTAAAGTGATAACTCATCACCACACATTAAGATGTTTAAACAACAAATTAATATCAACTTTAATATAATTGAAATGGCTGGGAAATGTTTGCCAACTATTGCCACCATTATTTTCAATATACAGTGATAAGCTATGACATTGTGTTAACATGACACCATATCATATGAGTAACAGGTGGAAAATCAAGGTGGGTAACTGTACAGTGTACACTAAGTACAACACGCGGCGTATAAGTTGAACTAAGTGTGAACGAGACACACCTATATTAATCAGTAGCAATGTATTGCGGTGTCCTACTCACACTTAGTTCAACTTATTTGCCGGGCACTGTAGGTAGGTACTTTTAAAAATTTAATTGGCCTCTGTATAAAAAAAAAAGAATTTAGGTTTGGGTTTGTGATATTGAAGAAAAAAAATCATATAATTTAACCCCTTGAATGTGTATAGAACCTCACAACTATACCAGTAAACTAACAGCAGCTGGTGGAAATTCACAGATTTGTAAACACTACATATGTATTATAAAACAAACTCCTCCGCCATGTCTGTCTGTTTGTAATAAACTCAAAAACAACTGTACAGATTTTCATTCTGTTTTCACCAATAGATAGAATGATTCATGAGGAAGGTTTATAGGTATAATACATGCCTGGGCACAGCTCAGCTAGTTAAATATAAAACAAAGCATTTTTATTTAATAATTTTTGAGAAATGCCCTTACTGTTACTTTGCAATGAGCACTGATCAGTGTTTACACAGTCAACGGGGAAGAGCACTTATCAGTGCTGCTTGTAAATGAGGGCTTAATTGAATAATATGTTACTATGTACATCCCATCAAATGGGCTAAGAAAATTTTAAAATATTGAATGTAGGTACTTACCTGCATTTTGTTAATAGCTTTCCATCCATCTTCTACTCCTTCAACTTTGACATAACGAGTTTGCAGAGGGAGTAAAAGTTGGTCCAGAATCTCCAAACTGCCTCTCTTATATTTAATAGACTCTAAACTCATTTCTGATCCGATTATTATCTGGAACGAAATATAATATTTATTCAAAACGTTAAAAATGAAATGAACTTGCAGATTTGCTAGTTTTGATATAAGCAGATATCTAGTTTTGGTACCTATCGTCACACGTCACTTTATAATTTATTTTAAAGTAGGTACAGCACTGATAAACCATGCTTGGTTCAGATAAAATTTCTTTATAAATATCATTATAGCTAAAACCGCTTACCATGTGGTTTACAAGAACGTAGAATAAACCCTGTTTTGGCGCAGTCTTATGATTATAAATGAAAGTATTTGAAGTGAAGTACCTTTCCAATTAATTGAAACGGACTTTAACGCGTCAGTAGCCGATTCTTCTTCAGATCTTCAAATAAATTAACTAACACATCTCGGATTCCGGCATCTGTTGCTGTTGAGATTATTTTAGACATGTATGATTGACAGTGACAGACATGACCTGTCTGTCACTGTCATTAATTTTCTTTCTCAATCATGTCACTGTCATTTTAACAAATATTTTTCAACGGATAACTGGGTTATCTGGAGTGCTATTTTTGAACGCGTGACTCACTAAAACGGAAGTCGTGCACGACTACAAGTCACACTCGTCTTCCAAGTCAGGAAACGCCATTTTGCCATATTTTTGAAACCATCGCTTGAACTGTAGTGCTGCCAACCTTCAACGAAAAATATTTCATTTCTTCTTATTTCACGCAGAATTTTTATAATCTTTTTTAAGGTTATTAAGGATTTTTAAAATGTTTAAGAAGTGTAGCGTCAAACGGAACGTAAAATCATGACACAGGAACTTCAAATGACAGGAAGTGACTTTGACATAAAAGCGTTCGTCGCCTGCGGAAACGAGCGGTCTCAACCGCTCGTTGCAATCACTCGTCAACTAACGATTCAAAAATGCGGCCTTTTGGAAACACTCGCGTCAATCACTCGTTTAGTGAGTCACGCGTTCAAAAATAGCACTCCTGATCAAAAACGAATGTTGGATTGCTCGTCATATAAAGTTGTCTTGCTGTGGTCTGAAGTCATAATTTGCTATTTTCCATCAGCCGGCCTATTTACTAACTCGGATGACAGGTGTCGATGCCTATCACTCTATAGGATTTGCTGTTACACTGCGGTTTTTGTATTTCAAGTAAAAAGTTCGAGCAAGCAAAACCCGCATTGTAATTGTAAATCCTAGAGTGATAGGTATGTCTGTCATCCGAGTTAGTAAATAGGCCGGCTGAGGGGATGCAACTAGGAAAACGTCGTTTCCGATCTTTTTTCCTAACAGTCTTCGAGCAACACGGCTGTTGCTCGAAGCTAACAGTACATTAAACCGGGCCGGTCCGGTTTTTTTTCGTCATCCTGATTTTCTGACCACGTGATCTGCGCCGTCTGCGCAGGGCTCTTGCGCGAATGTGCGTCCGTTTTTGTGTTACAGCGTGCTACGTAAATCCATGGATGGTGACTGCTGTTAGGAAAGGTATTAAATTATTAGTGATATATGTTATATTATTTCAGTTTTCACTTCTGCCGGCACTCCCGGAGTGCAGTCCATTTTTTTTAGGATCCGACCGACCAAAACTGGTATTACGAACGGAAACGAAACCAAATTTCGGCTGTGGTCTCAGTTTCGGCCAAAACCTAAACAGAAACCGAAATTTCTTTACAAGGATTATGTTTTGAGGGGAAAATGAAGAAAACAATAGCCAATAGTAAAAGTACACCGAACAACGAACACGAATAGTAAAATATCGAACTCGTTTTTAGGGTGCCGTAGCCGAATGGCAAAAACGGAACCCTTATATTCGTTATGCTTGTCCGTCTATCACAGCATTTTACTCCAAAACTATTGAGACTGCATAGTTGACACTTGGTACTTAGTACTTAGATGTGCTGTTAAAAGCTTTTATACAAAACGATTTTATACAAAAAATGCACCAATATTTAAAACCCAATATTTCAGAAACAAATCCCTAAATTGAAAAATGGTGTTCTCAACCTCACAATATTTTTTAAATTTACGACCTATTTAACAATACCCCACACGATGGGTTAGTAGAGAAAAAAATTACTCCCACTTTACTTATATGGGATCACCACAAAAAAATTTTTTTTCAAGATTTTTCTACCAAAGTTTTGCCATGTTTAATATACATATCCATACCAAATTACAGCTTTCTAGTACTAAACTTCTTCTTCTTTCGAGTCGTAGATGGCTAGTTTTATATTTGCCTTGACCAGTAACTTGCAACTGCGACTGCCCGGTCATTTGCCTCATTTAAGGTCTATTTGAGTGCAGGAAGCTGGACATTCAGGGCACACCAATAGTTGTACTTATAGTCTCTGAGTAAAACCGCGGATGGAAAGACAGACAGACATGGTGAAACTAAAGGCTTCCTCGTTTAGGAGAAAAATTATAGAGGTGTTTGTTTGTAAGCTTCTACGGAATTCTTCATGGGCGAGCCCGACTCGCACTTGGCCAATTTTTTACCGAAACTCGACTGAAAATGAAACGGAACTTGAGGTTAGAGTTCGAACACTAAAGTGTAAGTAATACAATAAATTGACGTAAGCATCTGCCACCCGTGGAAACGAGTCGTCCTATCTAACTAACTAAACCACTTCTCCGTGAGGGGTACCTTTATCTTTTTTTTAACTTAACTAAACCACTTCTCCGTGCGAGCAAAACAGAATCAAAAGATTTCCTGTATGAACTCGATTATCAGTTCGGGCGTCCACCAGTGTCCTGCCCCCGTATTTACTAACTCGGATGACAGGTGTCGATGCCTATCAATCTAGGATTTGCTGTTACAATGCGGTTTTTGTATTCCAAATAAAAATTTCGAGCAAGCAAAACCCGCATTGTAACTAAATTCTAGATTGATAGGCATCGACACCTGTCATCCGAGTTAGTAAATAAGGGGGCTGCTCACCGCTAGGATGGGATGCCCTATCAAGGTCTTCCTATTTTTACCTCCAGCGATGTTATTTCTTGTGTGTGTTGTTGACGTTATAGTACAACTTTTGTGCAAAAAGCGTTGCCAGACAGACCTCGAACTCTGACACTGATTTCCTTGATAATTATGTGAACTCAGATGCCGGACGGCCCGGCCGGCCCGGAAGGGAAAACGGACACGGAAGGCTCTGACCCGGAAATGTCTGAACAGCACTAGCTACATAATTTGTGTCGTCGCCCGCTTGCTCAGCCCATAAACAAAAATTTAATGCTCCCAAAATAAAAGAAACTGTTGTATAAGCTATATATGTATGATTATTCTAAGATACAAACCAATAAATGAAGTGTAGTATTATGTATAAAGATAAATTACATTTACATATACATTTCTTATTTTATAATTAATGAAGTATTCAGTTGTATAGAGAGAGCGCAGGAAATGATGTAATTGTAAATTGTCTATGATAACACTCTATTTCCGCCCGGCATCGAGGAGAGACGCATCGTCATTGTGGCTTGTGGTTTCTGATAGTGAAATTATTGGTGGTTACATCGCGAACTAATAAAATGGCTTTGCCACGAGTTTACTTGGATGTATCCGCTGATGGATCAAGCCTTGGAAGAATTGTTATTGAGGTAAGTGTGTAATTTGTTTAGATTTGCTAAGCTGTCACCAAACCGGCAGATCCGGCCGGCGTGATTGTTACTTGACTGACTTGACCACGCTTTTTCTAGAAGCCCCAGACGAGAAAAACGCATTTATATCTAGGCTTTTTGATGAAGTATTGGTAATTAGGTGCTATTATTTAATTAATATTTTTGTTCCTACTGTCGTACTCCACATAATACACCTTGTGTGCATGTGCTATATCTATATATAGACAGATGTAGTCATTATTGCTCGGCTGACCGAGATTACCTTTGCTTACTGAAGGTCAGTTGTCGGGGGCTGTGGTGCGAGTGGAAATTACCACCTTATTGAATAAATCACCTGTGTGTGAGTAACAGAAATGACATAACAAACAATGACTTGTGTTATTGCTAAAACCACACCTTGAAAAAAACGTTAAGTAGGTATGTAGAGGTACATACCTAGATATGAGTACATATGCACTGAGAGTTGTTTATATTTGTGATGGATATTAAGTTTTAGCATGTAGGTGTTTATCAGTTTCAGATTTCAGTAAACAGATTTTATGATATTGTTTTTTGTTTTGTTTCAGTTAAGAACAGATGTTACTCCCAAGACCTGTGAAAACTTCCGCGCGCTATGTACAGGCGAGAAAGGTTTCGGCTACAAGGGATCCACCTTCCACCGTGTGATCCCCAACTTCATGTTGCAAGGAGGAGACTTCACTAACCACAATGGCACTGGTGGCAAGTCCATCTACGGCGAGAAGTTTGCTGACGAGAACTTCGTCCTGAAGCACACTGGCCCTGGTGTCATGTCCATGGCCAATGCTGGGCCCAACACCAACGGTTCCCAGTTCTTCATCACCACCGTAAAGACCTCGTGGTTGGACGGCAGACACGTCGTCTTTGGAAACGTCGTAGAGGGCATGGATGTTGTCAAGCAAGTTGAAGCTTTTGGTTCCCAGTCTGGCAAGCCTTCGAAGAAGGTGGTCATCACCGACTGTGGTCAACTCTAATGTAATAAGTCTTAATATTAACATGTAATGCAATATTTTAAGTTTTACACTATGTCCTCCCATGTAATACCTTCCCAGTTGTAAAAGAACATTTATCAAGTTAACTATGGGTCATTCCAATTATGCTGTTAAATTTTATGCTATATTTTAGGTCGCAAACTAGGAATTGCATTTATTTCTTGCATTATGTATTTGTAATAAATTAACTTAATATAGAGAATACTTGTATATTCATTGCCATTACGACACTCAAAAATATCAACTTCTTGGTTAGCTAGTGGAAGATCAGGTATCTGACATTACCATCAACAATTCATACATTTTTTAAATGTTTGTATTCGAATAATAATTGAAACTGGGTAGTTTCTTTTGCTTGTGATTAATATATTTTTGAAATTGTCATATTTTATTTTATTATTTGTTTGGTTCCTTGCTTTAATTTGTAACAATTATTTTGGGTATCAGAAAAGTTTTTTGGAGTACTTAGTCCACGGCTTGAGCTGTGAGTTTGGAAATCAATATATAAGTACTTATGTACTTAAGGGGGCACACTAGGCACAGTAGCGACGCCAATAATTTTATTCCTAATACTTAACAAATAGAAAGAAATTCAAGATTGTAAATCATATAAGCCTTAGTAAATAACTTGAAGTATTTTTGGAATCATGTTTTAATATTATGAGAATCAGTCATTAAGAGGGTATACTAGCAGTGCGTTTTCCATACAAATGTATTTCTCTATTTTCTCGCTGAAAACTGTTTCTAGAGGCACAATTCTTTTTACATACAGTCTATTACTAAAATAAGTATGTCCCTATGTTTAATTTTTTTCTAAAAACTTGTTTAAACGAAAAAAAAATTGTACAAAAACAGTTTTTTTGGAAAAAATAAAAAATAGGGGCATTCCTATTTTAGTACCAGATTTTATGAAAAAAGAATTGTGGCTCTAGAATCAGTTTTCAGCGAGAAAATAGAGAAATACATTTGTATGGAAACCATATTGAAAAAATACTGCTAGTATACGCTCTTAAGAGTAATAGTTCTCATAATTCTCACTGATTCTGATAATAACATGATTCCAAAAATACTTCAGGTTATTTACTAAGGCTTATATGATTTACGTTCTTGAATTTCTTTCTATTTGTATAGTAGGTATTAGGAATAAAATGATTGGCGTCGCTATTGTGCCTAGTGTGCGGCTTTAAAATGGCATTGATAATTTCAAGAAATAAATCATTCAATTAACTAGCCAGATGCCAAATGGTCTGGCTAGTTAATTGAATTATTTAAGAAAATCGTGAGGTACTCACCTGGGACCTGGGCTCTGTCTACCCGCAAAGGAAAAAGACTGGCACTTTCCTTGGACATAATCACATCACTGATTTAAAATTCTGATTAGGTTTGCGATTTAGTCTAAATCTTAATATTTATACTCTAAGGTCTAAATGCACTCTTTCTAAGCGTGGAAACCTCTGTTGTACTAAAACAGCGCCTATCCGTTTTCTATCACATTAAGTTGAGAATTTGTTTAAATTTACCAACAGTGGTTCGGTCGGTAGTATGGTAGGGCCGCAGTGGTGATGCTTTCTGACTTGGCCACGTAAACATTTGTGACTAATGAGTCAAGCATCACCACTGCGGCCCTACCATACTACCGACCGAACCACTGTTGGTATGGTGGGTCTTAAACTATACCACTGAGAAAATAGTGTTGTGGACTACACAATGAGCAGAAATAATTATTCCTGTCTATCCCACTTGTCCCTCCACCTCTGAATCTCCGAGATATCCAGCGACAATCTGTTTTCTCCTCAGATCACATCAAACAAGGTTCAAACAAGGTTGTTTAATGTGATCTGAGGTTTTCTCCTAGCCCGATGGCCTTGTGAGCGTGAGCATTATTAACGCTTTCGTATGCTAAGCAACCCTAGGCGCAGTCCCCACTTGGATGGGTGACCGCAAGTGGCTAAAAAATATCTCGAGCTCCTCCGTGCTTCGGAAGGCACGTTAAGCCGATGGTCCCGGCTGTCATCATTGATGGCAGTCGTTAAGAGCTATGTCAGATGCCTTTAGGCAGCTTGAAAAATCTGACACCAGTGTTGGCCACTGCGGAAATTCAAATTTAGTAGTAGGTAGCAGGTTAACATACATATCACGTGTAGAAGCCCCGAATTCAATTTCCAAATGGAAGGTTGCTAGTTACATCGCATAGGGACACACCTAATTCCTTAGACTTTCGCCCACTCTCTTGGCTTGGCTTTTAGGACTGCGCGAAAAAAAGAAGCAGCCTACGTTACTAGGTAATATAATAAATGTGAAAGTAATTCTGTCTCTCCCTGACCCGCCGAGACCGCTTTCACGCCAAAACTTCTGAACCCCGATTTAAATGTAATTTTGTACACAGATAGTCTATCTAAAACCTGAGGAAGGACATAGGCTACTTTTTAGGGTTCCGTAGTAAACTAGGAACCCTTATAGTTTCGCCATGTCTGTCTGTCTGTCTGTCTGTCTGTCCGTCTGTCTGTCTGTCTGTCTGTCCGTCCGCGGTTTTACTCAGAGACTATAAGTACTAGAAAGCTGTAATTTGGTATGAGAATGTATATTAATCATTGCAAAAAAGTCGTAGAAAAAAATCATGAAAAAAAATTTTTTTTAGGGTAGCTCCCATAAAAGTAAAGTGGGGGAGTAATTTTTTTTTCTCTACTTACCCATCGTGTGCAGTATCGTTAAAAAGGTCTTTGAAAAATATTGTGAGGTTGAGAACACCATTTTTCGATTTAGGGGTCCGTTTCCGAAATATTTGGTTTTAAAGTGCAAATTTTTGTTAGAGGTACTTGTCCCCCCCCTCTATCTGCTAAATGGTTATATATGGATACGTGAAAAAAATTACAGCAGTAGTATATATACTGAAGTTAAAAGGAAAACTATCAGAGCTGGGTACTAAGAGCAAACTAAAAAGTTATAGGCAACCAACGTATAAAATGTACTGTAAATGTAAAATTTCATACAATCTTTGATGTGAGGTGCGAGTGTAAACAGTGTGAACTCAAAGTTGTCATTCGCAACTACGGAACCCTATACTGCGCGTGGCCCGACACGCACTTGGCCGGTTTTTATTTGGAAAAAAGACTATCCAAAATCACTATTCTACGTGGATGAAGTCGCAGGCACAGCGCAGCGCAGTATTTTTATAAGTGTTTGTTACGCATTCACATTCATGTTAGTCGGATATAATGAGGATATAATTATATTAACATATGAACAAAAATTGCTGCATAAAATCTGCATAGCTAGTATGTCTAAGAACGCGAGGGTCAGAAGTAGTCAGAACCCCTGCCCTCGTAGCATGGAACTCGCGACAAAGTTTATGAACTATCGCCATCTTCTTTCTGTAATAAGAGCGCGATGAGGATAGTTTATTGCGCGATATAAACGGCGTCGCGGGCGCCATTGTACGGGTTCAGCCCCCGTAGCATGTCACGCGCGACAACGATTATCGACTATCGCCATCTTGTTTTTGGCAATATTAAAGAACAAGATGAAGATAGTTTATTGCGCGATATAAACAGCGTCGCGGGCGCCATGCTTCGGGTGTTGGACCAACTGATTTAAATGGGGAACTTGCATGAAGAATAGATTTAAAAAAATGTGCCTGATTATGTGTAAGCATCTAGCTTCAAAAGACTGATAGGAACACTTTTAGTTTTATATCGATACTTTAAGTGTGGTAAAAAAATTGGGAATCTCAAAAACTCAATTTCAAAAGTATGAATATTAAAAATTCTGATATTACAATAAGATTATGCCACAGACAGCCACAGAAAACAAAACTGACACACTTCACATATAGCGGTCAAACTTATAACACCCCTCTTTTTGCTTTGGTGGTTATTTAAAAAAAGAGTAGGTAATGACTCATGAGAGAAGTAGCTACCTATAACTACTTACCTACGAAGCCAATATCAAATCAAAGTCTTTCATAGTTCCTATCTAAGTAGTATTAGTACTTCGCTTCACCACGATCGCTTGGTATTATCAGCTCTTATCATTTTCACAGACTATTGAGATTAATTTACAGTTTCATTTTCACAGACTATTGAGATTAATTTACAGTTTAATAGCAGAAATTAGATAACGTCATGTTAGGTATAAATAACATGTATAGGTAGGTAGCCTCAACACGATAAACGTATTGCAAATATACGGTGTCATCAAGGTTATGAACATGGTTACAAACTGTGATAATTGTTGCTTACCTACCGAATAGGGTAAGATATTGATAGTCTTCATACGGAAGTGTAATACCTACACTTCCATGAGAAGTATATTAATATCTACCTAAGTATTTCGACTGCTACAAAATACAAAACGTATGTATGTCTTTTGCCTGAATGTTTCAGATCGTCCTTAATTTCCCCGATAGGTTTTTACGATCTTCGCGAGGTAAATCCTGATATACAATCTAGGATATATTTTTATTTGAAAAAATAGTACTAAGTATATCTAATTAATTACTTTGCATAAATATATTACTCGTACTACTTTACTAAGGTACTTAAATCAATTATTCTTAATCAAAAATCTTATCAGGTCATTAATTCAGTATCTTAGTAACTACATAGATAGGTAGAGAGAAAATTAGTAAAAAAAACTGTTTTTAAATTTACTTATTTTTTATTTTAGGCGATAGAACCTTGAAAGTAATTTCAAAATTGAAAACATCAAAGTTATACCAACAATTTCTTAGAAATTACCTAGTATTGATCTAACGCGGGTGTGATGTAAACAAGACCGCAGACATTGACGTATGCCGAGCAAATTATTAGACGTAGCGTGGTCGAAAATGGAACTTTAGTCGATTGGTTCTTCATTTTATTAACTTATCTACTCTACAACTAATAAGGCGATCATAACATTAAAAGTACTGCGAGGGTGATGAGGGATGTGAGGATGTTTTGGATGGGGGAGGTGGTTCCCGAGTCGTAGTTGCAGAGCGAGGTGGTGCAGCAGGAGGTGCAAGCGTGCAGCTTCGTCCTCTCGCCGATGATAATGCAGCCAGGCTCGCAGTGCTTCGTGCAGTTTCGCTCGAGAGCCCACATCTTCAGTGCGGTCGTGGAGTTTTCGGTTGAGGTTGTGTAAGAGAACCGTTTAACCTGAAACACAGAAGTAATAATACCTAGTAGGAACTACATAACGTACAGAACGGAAAGTCGTGTCCCTCGCGGTGTGACGTCACTGCACTTCTCCTCCGTGCTAAAGATTTCTTAAGATTTCGTAAAAAAGGGTTAGCTGTTTCTATTCTCTGTCACACGTTACGCAGATCATATCATCAAGGTAGATAGTTAAGTGTAGAAAAAGATGAAGAAGTTTTCCATCTTGACCTGCCCGGGGATCGAACTAGGTACCCTGCAAATGAAAGACAGTTCCTGTACCTCTAAACTACAGATTTCGTTAATGGTTTGAGTGGGTACTGGTTCTGGCGTAGGTGTGGTAACGAGTATTAACTGCACGTAGGCATCATCTTTAGTGATTAAGGTGTGCTCATTTAATCATCTCTGTAGGTTAACCGTTTTAGTTTGGAAAAACAGCAATGGCTGAATATAAATTGAGCCATTGCCACCCACCATCCAACTTTTAGATTGCAGATCCACCTTTTAAGACCTTTGTAGGTCTTAGAGGTGGATCTCGGACATATTCCCAACGGGCTACCACTTGGTATGAGAATTAAGAATGGCTTACCATACACATCCTTCGGTCATTGTGACACTTGTGGATGAGAGCGGAGTTGTTTTGGCGGAGGTCCGCGCACTTGTCTTCTGGCACTTCTGCGAGGCATCGGTAGCACCAGAGCTCGTTGTTGGGCCGGGCCGCCGCGGACGTGACATGGACGCTGTCTCTCAATAGGTCACAATCAGATTCTGAAACGGACACATAAATGCTTTAAGTGGGTTGACCTCTATTAGCTCAAAATATTGGTATCATATTTTCATCATCATCATTTCCACTGCAAGAACTCCATTGCTGGACATAGGCCTCTCCTAAAGACATAGGCCTCTCCTAAAGGACGCAGAGACGTACACTATTAAGTACGCTTTTGTCTTATTCTGTGTAGCCATTTATCAAAACCAAAACAAGGAGAAAACTACGTCAGACCATAGACAAACGCAACATGACACTAACCAACACAAACACTACGATTTCAGTTAAACCCGAAGGATCTTATTAGTAATCACTGTTACACTATAGCTTTAGTAATGATAGTCACGGGTGATGTACATAAAAGTATGTTTGACGTACCTGGTGTTATTAATGACAGCGAGATGAGGATCAGTGAGCGCATGGTGCGGAGAGTGTGCCGCGCGCATGATCCAGCTTCCTATCGACCCGTCTGGACCGACCTGTTGCTGCTCCAGGCTCGCCCCGCCCATCCCCCCCTCATCCCGCCCCAGGGCTCCACCAAAACACTTTGATGGAGGAAAACAATCTCAACTTTCGGAATTCTTGGCAAAATTAAAAACTTTCGGCTGGTCTCCGAGAAGGCTATTACGGTAGTTCCGAAAGTGGTATTAATTGTTTTCTCAAAGAAGTACTTGTACCTACAACTTGTACTTCGCTAACAATGGCTATCTACGATTAGAGCTTGGTTCAAAAGAGAGACTTGTAACTCTCGTAATATTGGCGTTGTTGTCAAGTAGTGGTATTGTTTGTTAGATATAGACAATTTACAGAATTTTTTAGTTTTATTTGGGTAATAATTACATATTTAGGTACCTACTTTGGAGCTTCATTACATTGCCTAATTTAACAAAATTACTGTTTAAGTTGTATTGAATAGCAATAGGTACTTCAATATTTCCTGTATTTCCTAAAGGGAAAATATGTACAGGTACATTATGTACTACATTATTTATCTATTCCTTATAAGGGTGACGGGCTACATGATCAAAACAATACACATTTACAAGTATATTAATACGTATGGCTATTAAGCCACTACATTAGTAGTGTTTGCTGAGCAATAGTGATAACGTGGCGTAAAAAGGGACTAAAAATTGATATGCCCTTGAGGATCTTTTAGGATTGTCTTCGTGGAGGTATACCCAATATACTTTCTTAATGATTTTTTTTTCTTCCTAAACGGCCGGAACTTCCACGAGCCATCAAGGTTAAGTACTTACTTAGTATCTAAAGCCTGTCTAGCTAGAATGAAATTTAAATTGAAGTTTCACATGTTTACTAAGTAACTCTGACGACTTCGCTGAGCGAGGGCCGAGGGTTGCTTCATAATAGAGGTACCTACGACGTCAATCAAACATATGAAGGCAACACTTATTTTGCCCGTTTTTGGTCTAGCCTTTTTTATATTGTCTATTAGAAGGTGGCTGCTTTACTGATAAAAGATTTTGAAAGGTCAGCTGATATAGTACCTACGTGTACTTAGATACACAAGTACTTATCTATTTTGTAGCAGTTTCTTTTTGCGAATTAACACGGAACTTTTTAGTATTAATTGATGTTTTGCGGAAGTATTCTGATACGACATTGTCATAGAATGGGGCAAGTAAATTTGTTTGTAGATAAGAGATGGATAAACGTAAATAGGTAGAACGGTAGCATTTTATTCCATTTATACCATACCTTTGCCAACACTTTTATCCCTCATGGGGAAAATGAACCCTAAATGGTGCGCATATTAAGTAGATGAAAAAGGTAATAGAAAAGAAGAAATGGGTTGCTAGCCGCTTCGCCTTTAACGTGATTTCTGAGATATCCATTCCAAGCTGGATGAGAAGTGAAGTAGCTGGCACTTCTAATGTAAGACTTTTTCAAGTCACTAACTAAACGTAAGAACAAGTAGAATTACATATTTTTTTAAAAATTATACTTCATTCCATTACCTTTTTGGCAGTTAACTTCCACCACACCAACATTGCTGACGTCACATAACCTTTGACACTCAGGGGGAGAATACGAATTTAATGACACTTCAGAATCGGCCAAGCCGTTTAGTCTACAGGAGGGGCCAATGGAATAGATATACCTATTTCTACATAAAAAGCGCGAAAAACAATAGGTTAGGTCAGTCTGGTAAAAAATACGGATGTGGAAAGGCAGCAGTTACTGGTCACCTTTTGTTATAAATCATGGAACTCAATCTTTTGAAAGGGCTCTCCCTCGTAAATTTTCTTTGTCGGCCCTGTAGGGGATGAAACGTGGATTAATTTAGGATTCCTCGTGCCAGCTTAAATGTGAAACTAAATACCTATTACAAATAAGTTTTTCTACATGCAATAGTTTTTGGGATACAAGATATACTTAAGTATGTTTATACGTGTTTTGTAGGAAAATAGACGCATAAAATTAAACTGTGTATACCTAGTAAATAACAGCCATGGGAATTGTTACTAATGAGAAAAACTTTATCTATAGCTGGAAATCTGATACAAAATCGTAAATGTATTCACACTTCCTGCAGGACCTTCTTAGCCTGTCTCTTCTTAGATTATTTTAGATATCCTAGTTTTTGCCCGAGGCTTCGATCGCGTTAAATACAAACCCCCGTTGCTCCCATTTAGGGGGTGAATATTGGAAAACCCTTTATTAGCGAATGCCTTCGTCATAGTAACTTAACTATACCTGCGAGTCAAATTTCAGCGCAATCCGTCATGAGGTTTGAGCTGTGTGTTGTGTTGATAGATCAGTCAGTCAGTAACGGTAGCCTGTATATGCTACAGATTATGATTAACAAGAAAATTCTTCAAGATTACAAAATTAACTTAGTATTTTCTTAAAAATCAATAAACGTAGGTATGTATACCTTTTGTAAACATAATTTTGATATGATTCAAAAATTGAGAAAAGTTGGCATTGAAGCTTTCACAGAACAGTTAATTTAATAATTAAAAATCGTTTTTAGTATGTTTTTAGTTAATGTTCAGATTAATACGTATCCTGCCATAACTATAATTCAAGCACATACATGATTACTTATGTGCCATCATGCAGTTAAATGATACCTACTTATATTATCTCTAAACTCTTGCGTATCAACCGCAAAATGTGGTTTGCTGGCTGTGTTTTTACGCAATGCTGCTATCAGAAACGATATGTTAGGTTGAATACTCAGACAGAACATAAAACAGGGTCTTCTAGTAGGTACTACCCGACCCCTTAAAACCTTCCCAATAATGTAGGTATAAGACGTACTTCTTACCCGTTTAAATGCTTTTTATCTAATGTGTGGTTTTAACTGAATTGTACTGAGAAGAAATCGCGAGTAGGTATTTCTAAAAAAAATAATGCATATTAAACCTCAAGATTCGAAAGACGGCATGGTTCCATTATTTCCATACGGTACATGATCGATAGAATTTTACGCCATCATGGACAAAACAACATATTAAGACAGGCCTTGTAACAGTGGTACAAAATTGGTGAAATAAAAATATTTTTAAAACAGAACAAAAGCAAAGAGTGTAGATTCGTTCAGCTGCCTCATGGGACAAGAAGTTACAAATAAGTTATTTTTAAGTACATCGTGCCAGCCTAGCATGGAGGATTCTATTTGTAATTTATAGGAAGATTTCTGTATCTGAAATTTTTTAATGAAAGATATAAATAGGTACAAATTTTAAAAACTATTTGGACTTAAATTTGGATTCTGATTCCAATATCCAATATTTCCAGATTGTTCAGAATCACCTGTATTCGTTTAGTTTTTATGAATGTATATCTACAAAATACCAACTATTGGTCGCATGCACACAAGATATGAATACTTATGCTTTAAAATACCCAATGAGGGTTAGTGTCAGGCAGGCAACTGGCTGTATATCTGATTGAGATTCACCAAAGCTGAGCATGCAACCGATAAAAATGATCAGATGATGATGAATGTTGTCATTATAGAATTAACAAAAAGGCATCCCACCGATATAAAATATACCTAACTTATTATTTCAATTAGATTCGTTAAAACTCGAGTAATCATCTCAATTACCAGCTAGTCTCTCATTACAAAATTACTTTAACAGAGCAATTTGAAACTCGACGGAAAATGGAGTATAATTCCCAGCCCAAATTGAAAGGGCGTATACCTACCTACTTCTTTGTGTTCACCATACAGTTCTCGCCAATGAATTTAATATTTTTTCCCTTAGCCTGTAATAGCCGTGTCCCACTTTTGGGCAAAGGCCTCCCCTAACTTTACCACACTTTTTGCCCGCTGCTATAATTCGTCAGCCAGGCCAGAACCTATCCAGATCTTTCCGCCATCTTGTTCTGGGTCTACCCTCTACTGCGGTGGTCTTTGGGTTGCCAAAATGTGCAGCAGCGGTTTTTGCACCCTCATCTGCAAAAAGTGCCTTGGACCGCAGTTTGGAATAGTTATTTTAAACATCCTTGTTAAATAAAACAGCAAAGCTTGCAGCATGAAAATTCTATATTATTAAATTCAATGAGAGTCCCTTATTGTGAAAGTCGTTGGAAAGTTGAGTATAACTGCCAGGCCTGAGTTTACAGGGCGTTAAGGGCCGTTTACTTTTGTGTTCGCCATACGGGCGTTGGGTGCTGCGGTCCTATAACATACGAGCCTATTTACACGGCCACTCTCATTTTGTTTTACTTTACGTGAAAAAGGCCGGAATCCCTGCGAAGGGCTCTTGCGGAAATTGCTATGTTTATTCGTCAAATTCCCACAAGTCCGTCACACTGATGAGAAACGTTCATAGTACATAAGTATACTTTGTTCTGATTAAATGCCCTTCGTAAGTAGAGCTACTTGTTTTTATTTAGTATTTCATGATCATGATTCTCGATTTTCTCTGATCAAAAAATATAAACTTTATCCTGAATACTCTGTTAAGCATGGTTGGTCAAGAGTTGTCAGCACCTACTTACAATTTTGCTTCCAACATGTAAATAAGAAAATACCTACCTACATAGAGACAAATCGCTTACAGATTGAGCTAGCCCACACTAGTGTCGTTGGGATACTATATTTAAATAAACTGATATTTATATGTACAATATAAACACTTAAAACCCAGGACAATCTGAAAATGTAAGATAAAAAGTATGCGCGTATTTTATGAGCGATTGATGGCGAATCATCACTATTACTATCACTACTACATATTATAAAACAAAGTCTTCCGCCGCGTCCCTCTGTTTGTTCGCGATAAACTCAAAAACGACTTCACCAATTTTCTTGCGGTTTTCACCAATAGATAGAGTGATTAATGAGGAATGTTTATAGGTATAATACGTGCCCGGGCGCAGTTGGGGAGGGCCGCTAGTAAATTAATAAAATTCAGAAGCAATCCAGAAGAGCAAATGGAATCGAGGAAGAAAAGAATAATAAGTGGAAGAGTACTTCTTTTGGAAATCAAACGAAAGATATCAATAAAATTAAAGAAAAGTTCAAACATCAGTAATAGGATCTGCCAATAAAAGTGAAAACAATACTAGAGTGACGCGAATCCACAAGTTTATCCCCTACGAAAAGTGGCTCAACGTGTTAATTAAGTTCTCACTCCAACAACAAGCTTATAATTAAAGAAGTTTGAAGTAAGTACTTACAAGGATCAACGTGGTGTCGCCAGCCGCGGGTCCAGCGTTTAATTCCTGCTTCATGCGAACGAAGTCAACAGTAAATTATTCGTTCCTCATTCCGTTTCATTATTTCCGCATAATTATAAAGGCCTCGTTACTCAGAATTTCCATTCGTTCCCGTTGGGCCCAAGTTAATAGGGTAAGTTTATATTTTCCGTTGAAGCCATCTTCGACAGTTCGATATCGTATACATATAACGATTTTACGATAATATGTCTATTTCACTTGCAAAAACGATACTTACTAAGTAAGAAGTGTATCTGTTTATGCTGTTATATTGTATAACTATTAAAAGGATCTAATGGAAATTAAAATATATAAATGGGTGTGAGGAACCATGTCAATAGGCGATGCGGCTTGCAACTTATCACTATTTTTTTGATTCCGTTCTTCACCTACAAGCCCACCAACATGCTAAACGTGGCTTTTAAGTTTTTTTAGACCTAGGTTCTGTCTACCCCGCGACGGAGAGAGGCGTGATAGTATGTATGTAAAAATAAAAATAAGGGATCCAACGGGAAGGAGTGAAAAAATTTGATTTAATTCCAGCCGCGGCCACAAGTTCGCCGTTTGTTGGCCAAATCTTCCAACTGAAACAACGAGATATAATTACATTTTTATCAAATTAACGTTCGCAACAATAATCGAACTGGGATTACCGCTTACCAGTTTTTAATTTCATTATTTGTCCATAGCCACGCTCCGATTCGTTTTGAAATGAAAAATAAATAATTTACCGGGAAAATGTTTGCCTATCTACTTTGTTTCCGGTCACTGCTTCAAGCTATGTAGGAAACATCGCTCTGTTAAGTAATATTTGTTGGCTACAAAAACCCGGCTATTTGAAACAACGCAAATATGAACTTTTATTTTGCTTTGTCGTAATTAACCTGTAGGCACACATTTTTTGTCAGCCATAAATGCAATTTACTTATCATTCTGTAAGGTATGGTACGGTAAATAATATAATTGATAAGAAATGTATGTTTTATACAAGAATAAACAATAGGTACAATATTTTAAGATATTAAAAATCGACTTAAAGGACAAATGCTTACAATTTACTTTGCAATATTCAATAAGAAGAACTGCACCTGTTGTTTCATTTTAAATGATATTTTTTGCTCTCTTATTTATGCAAATAAGGAATTGAATTGAAAGCTTCTCATATTTTTAAAAGTACCGATTACAAATCATAACAGGGTGAGTAGACTTTCATAAAAATCGGTTAATAGGCAGTAACGAAAAAATTCAATATTTATATAGCCCTTTGCTTTGGGCAATATCCGATTCAAAAATTGAAGAAGGTACTAGCTTCTGAATACAATCATACCTATCTTTTTCACACAATACATTTCTATTTTTTTATTTTTTTAGTCAAAATAGCTCAGTAAGTAAGTTGTATGTATTAATATCTTTTTAATATTTTTTTTTTAATATATATCCAATACTGAATCATCGGGCTAAAACACATCGGGAACTTAATAAAAAATGATGTTGTCGTACATTTTAGTTCCTTTTTGTACGTTATGGTACTATAAATGTTTACTTGTGTATTGTGTTATATATCATTTTATAATTTATTGTAATGGGTTTTTACCTTGAATAAAGATAATTATTATGTTCTCTCTAGGTTTATCCTTCACGGGACGTATCCCGGACCTTTGAGGCTTGCATGGGGACATAGGTCCAACAACGTAGAGGCCTTGTGAGAGTTTTTGCTATAATTTGTGATGGGGCGCCACCAGGGCATGACAGTAAGTCACACTATAAAATGTTCTCACTGACAATTCCCAGTAAGTGCAGGACTATGAAGGTATAATGGAAAAAACTACATTGGGACTATTGGGATGATATGCTAGTGGATTGGAAAATGGGCTATGGAAGGACTATGGCACCTGCCTGACCAATGTTTAGAAACACGGATAAAATAGGCAGGTGGTGACTCGCCAACTCTGTCAATAGGCCCCCTAAAATATCTGCACGACGCAAAATGTGCATTATTATTAAAATTCAAAGAGGTGTCAAACAGGGAGACCCATTTTACCAGTGCTCTGGAAGGAGTTTTCTGAAAGCTGTCTTCAGCCTGGGAACAAAAAGAAATTAACATTGGTGGAACAAGGTTAACAAATCTTAGATATGCTGATGATGTCATGTTGTTCTTACATTGAGCCGCAGACTAACAAACAATGTAACAAGACCTAAGTGACGCAAGCCTTAAGATTGGACTAAGGATGAACATGCGGAAGACCAAAGATTTAACGAACAGTTTGAAGCGCTCGGTTAAAGTTTATAACGAGGCGTTCAGTATGTCCAGAATGATGGTATCCTTCTAAAATAAGCAAAAAGAAGGAACTCACAAGGAGAACCGACAATCTATGGAAAGGATACTGTTCCATGGGTTCAACATTTAAAGGACAACTTCCACTTTCCCTAAAAAGGAAATTAATGGACACCTGCATTATTCCCATGTTGTGACGTATGACGCACAAACTTGGTCCTTAACTAAAGTCCAAAAGTCCAAGTTCAGGGTTTGCCAGCGCGCGATGGAACGCAGTCAAGTTGATGGACAAAGTCCGTAACACCGAACTGCGTTCTCGAACAAAAATCATTAAGGTGATGTAGCTCTAAAGGCAGCCCAGCTGAAGTGGGACTGGGTTGGACACGTACGAGTACAACGTCAGCCAAACTACTCCTGGGTAAAGACCACAACCTGTTGGGTTTCAACATCTAATAGAAGACCAAGTAAGCCGAGAATGCGATGACAAGATGAAATAGACAAATTCCACGAAAACTGGAAAAATCTAGCTCTAGTTCAGACCGAATGGAAAAATGGAGGAAGGCCTTTGCCCAGCAGTGGGAGCGTTAATGGCTCGAAAGGAATGAATAAAATTTATGAATAGTTCGTTAAATTATAAAAGGCTTCTGTGGCCGGTTGGATAGCGACGGCGGAGGCCTGTTTGTCAAGCAATTTGATGCGGTCGCAGCCTACGCCCCACAATGGCTCTAATGAAATTTGTTCGCGAGATTTCGTTTACTGCCCATTAGCTTCCATCAGATAACCTGGCTTCAATGCAATCGTTTGCCTTCAAAAGATTATGAAAGATTAAATATCGAAAATTCATTGAATTTCCTAGCATGTTCTTTACAAATTTGTGTGTGTAGTCTTTTTAAACACTAGGTTTTTTATACTCCGGAAACGTGTACATGTTGTCTATACTCTTTTAATTACAAGTTATGAGCGTTTAATTAAATTGCCTTATTAGTTAATTTATAAGTGTGGTTCCATTTCGCAACTCAATTTTGTAACCCTTGTATGAGCTGAAACTTTATGTATTTATGTAAGTCGGATAGCGATGAAAATGTATGGTTCCAAAGAGCTGGTTTGATGATGGAGTCGGAATTTGGCCAATTGAACAAAAAAAAGGCTGGCACTTTCAAGTAGCAATTGTTCATAATAAGAGCTTGGCACAGTAACGGATATGCAATTTCAAACAAACAAAATCATTTTCGCATTCAAATTATTATGTAGTATATTAATAGATCGTGCTGAAAATATCTCGTAACAAGGTATTCGTGTCATGGCAATAACTTATCACGCTACAATTTCACACGAATTGGAACATTATTCATGTTATAAGTAGGTATTGTTGTGTCCTTATCTACGTCGATGATAGTTTTGGGTATGAACAATTATTTGATTCAACGTAAACTTATTGAACGGCAAGTATATTCAGGTATCCCTTAAAATAATATTGAAATTAAATAAAAACTCAATATAATTCATAATTATCTTTTATTCCCTATTCAATAAACAGCAAAAAACCAAATCAATAAGCTAAGTACAAGGAAAAAGGTACAGCTAAGTGCTTAATAAGATCGTAGTGTATTTTTTTAGATGAGACTGTTAAATTTGCGAAAAGGCTAGTTCCTAATACTAAATATAATTAAGATTATCTAATGTCCCACCAGGTCCAGGTAAAAAAATTATAAAATAAAAATAAGTACCGACCTAATGAAATTATTCTATGAGAAAAATCAAACAATACATTCGGCAGTCACAAATAAGGCAAAAGAAGTCAGTTGCTCAAAGCGAATCACGGAAAATAAAGAAAAAGAGTGCAGACAATATAGTGAATTGGATTCCCTGGAGCGCGCGTAATGGCGCGATTGTGAGGGTCCAAATCTTGTTAGCCACTATTCCAGACAGTTGGCGAGCTTCGCGAATCAACCCTTCGGCAGCCCTACCAAAACTTCACGAATTTCCACCACCATGTTCGGAATTATAATGGCAAATCCGAATGAAATACTTCTCTGTGAGCCAAAGATACATTTGTTATTTAGCGACTTCCATAAACTGAATCAGAACAGAAAGCATGCTAGCATTTCATCAAAGACAATATATCTAATACTACTTAGTGGCCATAACACATTGTTTAAAGAAGCATGCCATATATCGGCAATATACTTGCAATCATATGTAAATTCATTTCACATTTAAAAATCCGCCCTGCCACCCACTACATAGTGCTACTACACTATGTAGCACACTCATGTAAGCAAGCTACTCGATCGAAACATGCATGAATCAATCGAGTAGCTTGCTTATTTCTAGCTAAGTCTGTTATACACGTTGAGTGAATATTAAGCAACAATTGTTTTTCTAAAAACAAAGAAATAAATTCGTGTCTAGAAACTATGATATAAAACGCGTACTCGAAACTAGATAATTACGTGTTACTAACTAAGGAAGTCTGAATCAATTGACGTCGCACTTTTTCGTTTAATAAATTAAATAAACTGCAAAGCACTCATTTTTAGAGTTCCATTCCCAAAGGGTGAAAACGGGACCCTATTTGATGTCCATGTCTATTCGACTGACACCAACACCATTTCTGCATGCCACCATAACAACCAATACTGAAAACAGAAAAATATTTTAGGGGGTTTCCATACAACAAACATGATTTTTTGCTAGTTTTGGTCTATAGTCTAATGATGTACAGATAATGGTACGGATCCTTTCGTGCGCGCGCCCGACTCGCATTTGGCCGATTTTTTAAATTTACTGTAGCCATGTATGACTGTATGTACATACAAACAAGCCCACCAGCCTGTAATGCCATTATTGTTCCACTTGTCATTGATGGCCATTCGTAGCTATTTGTACATCTATCTGAAACTTTATGTTGCATGACATATAAAGAAGAAGTTGTGTACAAAACTTTGTAGAAGCAAATATATAATGCTGACAAGAGAGATATTAAATTCTGAGAACGGTAGAACCGCTTTTAACACTCGTATATTAAATGCTGGAGGAAACTCTACGTGTAGGCTAATAAAGGGGATTAATGAATTCACCAGAGACCTAACAGTCAGTATTACACGCCTCAACCGTTTTATCAAGATTTTCATTACAAAGATTTATGTTCCGATATTCTCTCTGTTTGTTGTTTAAGTTAAGTACAATTTTATTATAAATAATATTCTATGATAAATCATATTTATACAACACTTTCTCATTAAACGCCTTCTTTCTTTGGCAATTGTCAGTAGAAAGTAATACGTCGTTTTCCATACAATATATAAATTTATTATTATATAAATATGCGGGAAAACCTTGACCAATTTTGAAGTGTGAGGTGAATTCGTATTTTTCTTAGGCTGTGTATGAGCATATATTTCTTTGAATAATGCTAAGTACTTGTTAAAGTTTTCTGGCTAAAATACTGTTATCTTGCGTCAAATTAATTACCTATACAAAGGATCCTAGCTACGAAACTTCCATATGGGTCTGTACAAAGTTAAATTCCTGAACAAATGGAAGCCTTCGTAGCTGAAATGGCAAAACTTGCGCTCCGTAAAAACACGTAGTAAAATTTTCAAACGCTGTAGTCGCGACTAAGCGACGGTTTTTCCATTTCGCTTCGTGTATTTTCTTTTCCTTTAAGAGTTTTACACTGAAAGTTGGATACGTTGTATGTAAGTCGTGAGATGAGTGAATGTAAATATTTAGCAGCGAGATTTGGTGGGATCTGTTGATTTATTTATGTAATATATCTATACTTGCCTTCTCTATTACATTTTTAGCAACTGTAGCATTGTTTTAGCAACAAATACAATTTGTATTTTTTTATCGACTTTTTTGTCGTGCTGTAGTGATGTGTTACAGGATCAGTTTAGTTTAGTATCTAAATTAAGGTACTTATAAAAAGGAGTTTATTTGGGAGCTTACTTAAGAGTATCACTATCTGCCATAGTAAAGATTTACCTTCTCTCGGTTAAGATTTTTGAGACAAAAATTTCTTGTTGTAAACTCTAAAAATGTTTTGTAAACTAAGTTACCCTCTAAAGATTGTAAATCTCGCAGGACAAATGAAATTTAAACAAAAACAAGAGGCATTGTGCACGACAAACTGAAACTGAAAGTTGGGCACAAACAAATAGAATCCATTTGGGCACTTTGCGAATTTGCTGAGTTGCGGCAACTTGAGGTCGTTTGGCCCCGCCGCGCTCAACTACAAACCCGGCTAAATGATTTTTCGTGCAATAAACTGTGAAAAACGATCCTCCGTATTACGATTTGTTATTTTTATTAGTTTTTGTTATTTATATTTACCTTTTTAGATTTCGCACTAGAATTTCTCATCTGAGCGAAGGGACTACCCGAACGATGTTCAGTCAACGTTCTTAGCACTAAAATATGTAACGGTATCGCAGAGTTGAGAGATGTCATGAAGTATGTACTAGTACTTACCCTAGTTTATTCTACTATGAACCGAGGAGAATTGGTGACAGACCAGTAGATATTGATCTTTAATCAATCCTACTAGGATTATCTCTAGAGATAGAATATTCGGAAACATAGTTGTCTAAAGTGCAGAAAATAAGGGCTATTCTAGAAAGTACTCATTTTTTAAATAAAAATATCGCGTTTACGGGATTTAAAAATTTAAATGTGTTGAGTAAAGTCTAATAAACAGTTTAACACGATGATTAATTCAATACAACTCTGTACTCAGTACGCAATTCTGTACTCTCTTTACTTTCAATGATTTTCGACGCAGAAAAAACAACCGATTAGGTTGTAACAAGTGTAAAATCTACCCTAATATACATAAGCGAATATTATATATATATATATATATATATATATATATATATATATATATATATATATATATATATATATATATATATATATATATATATATATTGTACTCAAGCAAATAGGATGCCAAAATATTCTTAGAAGTCGCTTGAATAACTTGTTACACAAAAATTTACTTTTGGTAAATAAATATCTGATTAACCGATCGTTGGTCACCTCACACTAAAACATAAAAGCTGTAACTTCTAATCAAATCGAAAATACTCGCAAGAAGAAGAACAAAAGAAATAAGAGCTATTTTGTATCACAAACTGAAAGTACCAAACAAACAAATATAATCTATTTGGGCATTCTGAATTTGCGGAGTTACCGCAACTTGCCAAGTCGTTTGAACTAAACCTTTCTCTCAATTAATTGAAATCGCGAAGCTGACGAAGTTATTTCATGTTTGATAATCCACTAATCACTGAAAGGGACCGCAAATATTTTTCAACATTTGTATATTTAGCTGAAACTGTTTAAAAGCTAGAATTTTGTAAATGATTGCTGCAGTTTTTAGTACACGGTGTAAAAAAAACATACGTAGGTAAAATACCATAATACGGGATGAAGCAAATTTTGCAATTGTTGTAAGGCTTAACAAGAAACAAGTGTAAGAATATAAGGCTAGCTTTTACCCCAGAGCTTTAACTTTGTACGGAATTATTTTCGAGATCATCATCATCATCATATCTCAGCCATAAGAAGTCCACTGCTGGACATAGTCCTGAGAATTTCAAATGGACGACCGGTCGGCTTGCATCCAGTGTCTGATTTATAATTTTTGCGATAAAATGTTCTAATTTCCCAGGTTCTAAAACTATATCAACTAAGCTACTAAACATGTGTGCTAAATTTCATAAGTGTATGCATGTTTGTCCGCTCATATCTCAGAAACTGTAAGTAAGATTGTTAAAGTGCTTTTTTAGTTGAACTGGTCGTATTGGAAATCCTTGAGGGAGGCCTATGTCCAGCTGTGGATTTCTTGTGGCTGAGATGATGATGATGATGTCCAACTTAGGGAACAGTGCAAGTTTATCAAAATCGGTCGACTAGTTTTGAGATATGAGTTACTAGAAAAAAATGATTTTTTTTTTATATTCACATAAATCCAACACATTGATTGTGAGAGTTGAAATGTTCGCAAACTGAGCGGATTGAGTGCACTTCATCCGTCAGAGTGGCTGCTATTTGTCCACTGCGCTGTTAACAACATTGATTCACAAGTACATATTTGGACAGGGAAATGGCTGACCACCTTTTTACACAATAATTCTGTTTAAAACCTAGCTCTAAATACTAGACCCAGTAAATAAAATACTAGGTACACAATCTAAAAAAAGTACTGTATGGTTCAAGTAGAGTAGGTGCATTAAGAGATCCTCCATATGTGAAAAAGCCGTCATCGTCATCTAGCAACAAAAATTTTTAACAGGTAAATCCGTATATTCCTCAATAATCAGTAGAATAACGCCTAGGATTAACGAACGAAAGTGAAAGAAAAGATTATAACACGGTCACGTCAACTTTGCCGATGACATTCCTTCCCGCCCGCGCCCCCGCGGACTGTGACCCGCGGTCGCCCTATGCACTTCTCGTTGCGTGCCACAAGTGATTATATGGTCTTAGTCACGACGAAAAATTTACGTGACCATGAATATTAATCCTATGCAAATAAGTAAGTACTTACTTACCCATTGTAGGTTCTTATTTATTTTGGTAGGTGATCTATGTACCATCAATAGTATTTAGCCTCCTAATACTCAGTCTGTGACGATACACAAATATTACCTACCAGCAGGCGATTTCTAAACTTACAGACAAGACAATATAGAATTGAGATATAATCTTAGCCAGATCTCGACAAAGCCTATAATGGAACCTGAGTGACGCTAACCATACATTGTTGAAAGTATAGAAAAGGAAGCTTATTATTATAAACTATTGAGCGTGTATTTTATTGTAGTTATTTCTTAAATTGTGTTGTATTTTCGTAATGGGTGCGATTCGGCAGTATTGCAGCTATTGTTGATCTTCATCAAATTTTTAGTCTGTTTCATTTCATTCTATCACTGGTCATATTGCCTGTAACACCCTTTTCAACTATGTCCTCTTTTACGCACCCATCCACATTTCCTTGGGCTTTCCCTATTTCCCTACCCTAGGTAGTTATTTATTTTTAATCATCATTTGTATTAGTATTTTTGTAAAAATGTTTCAAGCTCCTGGAATGAGATGGACTTGGCATTAACATTAACGGCGAGTATATCACTCCTTCGATTTGCTGATGACATTGTCATCATGGTGGAGTCGCTGGAGGATCTAAGTACCATGCTCAATAAACTCAAAGAAGTTTCCCAAAAAGTGGGCCTTAAAGTGAACATGGACAAGATGAAAATTATGTCGAATGTCCATGTTGCGCCTTCACCAGTTATTGTTGGAAACTTTACCCTTGAACCTGTAGAGCAGTACATCTACTTGGTTGGGGCAGAAAGTTTCTTGAATGGCGACCACGTACCGGCAAGCGCAGCGTTGGACACCCACCGACCACCACTGGTCAGACGACCTGATAAAGGTCGCAGGCAGGCGCTGGATGCAGGCCACTTCCAACCGGTCATATTGGAAATCCTTAGGGGAGGCCTATGTCCAGCAGTGGACTTCTTGTGGCTGAGATGATGATGATGATGATGATGACTAAAAATATTAGTATAATTTCTTAAAATTAAGTTTGAACATAAGAAATATATTTTTAACTAAATATTAATAGAAATTAAATATATTTAACAATTAATTAAAATATTTACAAATTATACAGTCCCTGCAAACCATCAACACGTGGTATATGAAAAAGAAAATTTAATAGAAACACAAATTTAAATAAAATTATTTTAATACGGTTTTTATCGCGTTTATTACATTATTTATACACCTAACGTTTCGAGCACTTTACAGTGTTCGTGGTCGCAGGTAGACACTGTAAAGTGCTCGAAACGTTAGGTGTATAAATAATGTAATAAACGCGATAAAAACCGCATTAAAATAATTTTATTTAAATGTGTAACAATCGCGAAAACATAAGAAAACATTAGAAACACAAATTTCTGGCATTCAAAATTTTTTCTATACATATGTGCACTTAGACATTTCAGGAAAAAATCCAAAAGCGTAATTTCTGCTGTCTCTGTATTTGATCTTCATTGGTCGACAGAAAAAGATAACTGTGACGGCAGACGGCGGCTTATTGCGGGCTTATCTAATGCCAGGCTTTTCCTTTTAAGCTTTTCTTGCACTACTTAAATGATTACATCTATGGCTTTATTATTAGTTTAAATATTTCAAGAGGTTCATCTCATTGTTTTTTTAAAATTGAAACTTTGATATGAAAACAAGACAGGTCAGTAAGGATTATTTAAGGATTTATCTGAGATACCTGCAGGTAGGGAATCAATATTTTATACTATACTTTATATTACTGTGTAAGAATATCTCTGTTAATAAGTATATAAAAAATACTGGCACGTTAAGTCAGGTGAGACACACCAGCTTGAGACAAATCAGGTAAATATTTTGTTGTAAACATTTTAAACACAAGCATGACAATTAATAAGTGTTCAAAGAAATTGAATCTTGAATCTTGAAAAGCTACTTCGCCCCCTGCAAAGGCAATAGAAGTTTACCAAAGATAAATACTACGCCACAAACCTCATATCTGAAATCCTACATATTCTTACGAAATAAATATATTATAATAATTAGCTTTTCTTTTACTAAATTGACTTCTCAGCCAAGTCGCAGGCAGCAAGCATTCTATAAATTTCCCATCACGAACGGTTCTGCCGGCCGTAACTTCATTAGTGGGTCAGTGGAGCAAGGGAGCCAATTAATATATCACATTACGACTTTCTACTTCAACTTGAATAGTCTGGAATAGTATTACTTTGATGTTAGAACTATACATTTTGGATACTAACAATCAAACAAGTAAAGAGCCAGGAATATAATGATATGATGGTAGTAAAATTTACGGCTCTATATGGATATAAAAAAGTATTGTACCCTGTAGAATATTAACAATGTGACGATTTTTTTATAGAACTCAGTTGGCAAACAGGCATACGGCCCACTTGATGGAAATTTTTGTTTCAAGTTCTTACGAATTTCATTCTCTACTTGATTGCACTCTTGAAGTAATTCACATTTTTAGAGGTCTCGAAGGTTGTTAGTCAAACCCAAATTAACAGTTGTTAAAGTGAATGGAGGAATTAGAGATAGTACGTACGGCGTAATAGGCAATTTTTTTTTAATTGGAACGTTTGTGCCCTAGGGATATTGTTCGCAGGAGCTCAAAAAATGGATTATAATCTCATTATAATTTAACTCCGTTGGATACTCATATTCATCTTATGGAATCAGTTACTTCCCCAAAACAGAACATTCTGTGTTTAAAAAAAAGAAATTATTGAACTAGCGTAGTACACCAACTTCGCGTGGTACAAACAAAATGTAATATTGAAACCAATTATAACATTTCTCCTTCCAGGCTATTATCATCCGAAAGTCGAGACACAACCGAGATCGTATCGAGTTCGTGACAATTTTCCTCGTCTAAGTAAACGGAGGAGGTCGCGAATCAAACATTACTTCCGAATCGTTAAATAAAGCTGGCGTCCCTTAACTTTATTTTGATAAAAACCTTTACGAAACATCTACTTGAAGAGATGAACTTAAAGTTTGAGTTGTAAATGTATTTTAGTCGCCGCGACTGAGATACATTTTACAACTCTTAGATTAACCTAAAAGACACAGAGCAAGGAATTTCAGTCTAGCTCGCGGCTTGAGCGACGAGGCATAAAAATAGCATGCTATATTGTTATTGTCTAAATCGTTTGTTAAATTTTTCTTTGATATTTTAGTAAATACTTTCTTTATAATTATTAAGATTCTTACTTTTAAAGGAACAGACGGCAACCATGTAAATGAGCAACAAGTGAGTATGTATAAAAGTTACATAACGGAAAAATGACTTTCATCTCCTCAACGTAGTAGGTATTTATTTTCCCGCTTAGGTACGTCAGAGCCCGGGGTCCGCTTTTATGAAAGTACATGTAATATGTTTGGGAAAGTTTATGCCTCAGCCAGTCGATTCCTACGACAAAAACCTGTGAAAATGAAGTACAAATATTTGCTCGCGCTAGGAATGGAAGATCGTCGAAAGACTAATATTACCTTTGTAATGGAAAGTACCTATGCAATAATCATTTGTTGGATTGGAACGCATGGCGTATAGGTATTTACCTAAACTTCAAGAAAGGGAAATAAATATAAATAAATATATAGGGACATATCACCAAATACTATACACAACTACACCAAATACTCACCAAATGAATAAAAATTTCGTGAGCTTTTGGAATGCGACTAAGCAGCTGGATTACAAATGTAATTTAGCTGAGAGTATTGAAGGCATACATGGTAAAAAACAAATAGCGGAGTTATTTGCCGACCATTTTAAACTGAAGCCATTACCTGTCACTGGCGCAGGCAGTGTGCGCCCGCACAGCGCACCCAGCGGGAGCGATGTCTATCTGGTTTCGCCAGATGACCTCATGAAGATAGTAAGATCCATGAAACGCGGAAAAGCGGCTGGCTTTGATGGGCTTAGTATGGAGCACATTGCCCACGCTGGTGAGTATATTTATCACATTTTGGCGGAGTTTTTCAATTTTTGTATAAATTCTGTATATTTACCTACTGACCTAATGAGAACTGTAGTGGTTCCAGTCCCAAAATGCAAAACAGCAGACCTGTCCAACATAAAGAATTATAGGCCGATCTCGTTGGGCACAATCGTAGGCAAAATATTAGAGTCTGTTTTATCTCCTTCACTGAAGCAAGGTATTAAAATAGATGATGCTCAATTTGGTTTTCGTCCCGGGCTCTCGACAGATTCTGCGATTTTTAGTCTCAAAAGCGTAATAAGTTACTATACGACTAGGAATACTTCGGTGTACTCGTGTTTTTTAGATCTCAGTAGTGCTTTTGACCTAGTAAACTACGATTTACTATGGGAAAAACTCGCTGAATCTAATGTGCCTAACGCAACCGTAAATCTGTTGAGATACTGGTACGAGAACCAAACTAATCACGTAAAATGGGGCGACAGCGTCTCTAGCGATTATAGGTTAGAGTGTGGTGTTCGTCAGGGAGGGCTGACCTCTCCGGACCTCTTTAGCCTTTATGTGAACGGCCTGATTGAGGAGCTGAGGAGCAGCAAAGTCGGCTGCCATATTGGCACTCTGTGTGTAAACAATATTAATTATGCTGATGACATGGTGCTCCTCAGCCCCTCCATCAGTGGTTTGAGAATGCTATTAGAAATTTGTGAGCGTTATGCCAAAAGACATGGTCTGAAGTATAACGTCACAAAAACGCAGATGATGGTGTTCCATAGCGGAAGAGGCCCGGAGAAAGTCCCGCCGGTGTTTCTGGACGGCGCGTCAGTGGAGAGAGTGGGACGGTTCAGGTACCTCGGCCACATAGTTACGGAGGACCTCCGCGACGACGCGGACGTGGAGCGCGAGCGCAGGGCTCTGGCTGTGCGGTGCAACATGATCGCGCGCAGATTCGCGCGGTGCACGGACCGGGTGAAGCTGACACTGTTTAGAGCATACTGTCAATGCTTCTACACATGTCAGCTTTGGGTCAACTGCACCAAGCGAACTCGTGGCTCCATCAGGGTGCAGTATAATAATGCATACCGCATCTTGATGCGGCTGCCGCGCTACTGCAGCGCGTCGGGCATGTTCGCCGCGGCCAGAGTCCCTGACTACTACGCGATAATTAGATCGCGCGTCGCAGCGTTCTGGACCCGTGTCCGAGACTCGGATAATGAGATCCTCCAGACTCTGTCCGAGTACCTGGATAGTTCAATTTTTAAATATTGGCATTCCGTACATCACGACAGCAATAGCAAATAACCTATTAATTTATATAATTTTATATAGGTATACCATTTTTATGTTTTATTGCATTGTATTTTATATTTTTTATCTAAGTGTAATGATATGGGTCTGTACTGTGCCTGAAATAAACATATATTATTATTATTATTATTATTATTATATCACACAAATTGAGCTAGCCCCACAGTAAGTTGTGAACTTGTGTCGCAGGATACTAACTCAACGATTTTTATAAGATATACTTATATAGATAAACATCCAAGACCCAGGTCAATATGAAAAAGATCTTTTTCCATTCTGACCTGACCGGGGATCGAACCCGGGACCACCGTGTCGCAGGCTAGCGTGTTGACCGCTGCGCCACGGAGCAACACCTGCAACGCTTATAGCTCGCGCGTTACAGCAGTGGTAATATTCACTGACGCTATTTATTACTCGAAACACCACAGATATGGCACAATCATATCTTCATACAAGCGGAGAAATATTTTTACCAAAAACTACTACAAATGAAACTTTACATCTGTGCATCGTTTCATTAAATTAAAATGTTGTGAGTTGACAATCAGGGTCACCAGAATGAATTCACCTGTGTATGTGATTGACAAGAGTAGTAGCAAAGAATATATACCTACACTCGTAGTAGCTAACCCTGTTTTTCAAACCCATAAGAGCTCCTGAGTACAGGGAAAGTGCTGGGATGCCATATTGCGAGGAACGCTGCGATTTTCCGTTATTTATTTTATTTCTCCTGTGGTTTATGTAAATACCTTGTGCATTGCGCTTAACACTTGGAATAATAGATGACATGCAAAATAAAATGCTATTCAATTTGTTATAATACCTAAACTGCGTGAATGATGGATGAAAGTTGAATTTGGCACCAAAGGGTGCGGGTTTAAAACCTGCGGAATATATGTATTCAGGTGTGCTGGGTGGGATGGCTTTACATATTACCTTTCAGTATCTAAACGGGTAGCGTTAATGGTAGAGTATACTAGCCTCCTACTCTATCAACTAATGGAAGTTTTGGTAAAGTGGATGTCTACATGTAATATAACATTATAATGCAAGTACGACAAGCTGGATAATATATTTGAGAAGTTTATAGGCACGAAGCAAAGCCGACTGCAATGCACCAATGATAACCAGTCATGCATAAAATAGTTATTTCACGACATTTGATGCTTGTACTCATTAAAGGTAGTTACCTTAATGAATCATCATCATCATCATCATCATCATCAGGTCTTTATTAGTCTCCACTGCAGGAGCACGACCCTCTCTGTACTGCCAGAGCAGTAAGAGGATTTGGCCTACACTCTCCACGCTGGCCAGACGGGTTGGAGAGGTCTCTTTGATGTTTATAAGCTTTGTTTAGCTTTCGTTTCCTAAGTCGCCTTTTACGACATCCACGGGAAGATTTGGAGTGGTCCTATTCTTCTCTGCCGGGAACCACACGGCTTCTCTTAATGAATACAAGCATCAAATGTCGTTTTTACCATCGAATAAATTATTTGAGCAGTTATTATTGGTAGCATCGAACGTTTTTAATATATGTACGATTACCATAACTAAATTGAGCAATTGAAATTGGTGTAAGGAAAAGGGCCTAGTCAATAAAAAACAATTTACGAGCCAAGTTTCGATGTCATAACGACCGTTTAAATAGATATAAAAATATTGAAAAAAAAAATGTTTTTAATCGATTTAGAAAGCTGCGGGTCAATCGTTCACGTAGGTACTATGGTCGTACAGGGGCGTTTTGTTGTCTCCGCTAGAAAGTTAAATAGACAAATAAAAAAGCTTTTAAAACGACAACAAGCAGCAATTTCCAGAAACCGCATAAAATTTCACTGTGGTTACGAAATGGAATGATGGATGAGAGTTGAATTTTGCGTCGACGGGCGGATTTAAACCACCGCGGAATTACCGAGTAGAATTATTATGTATCCAGGTGCCGGCCGCCCTAACGTATCCGCTCCACATAGCTGTAATTAAATATTTATCAAACGTTTCAACACAAACCCTGAACTTTGAACATTACATGGTAAAGATAATGTTTTTTAAATTTATATACGTAATATGTTGGTGTTACTTCAATGGTTTATTGATGACTGATAATTTCCTAAATGAAAACAGTTAATTACCAACTTTTTATAAGCTTTTGCTTGTCCTGTTAGTGTGTGGGTCCAATCTTAGAAGCATAATTGGAAACATTCGATTGAGTTGAAAATATAACCATACAGATAACTGCAATATTATAAAGCCAGTAAGCTGTTCTGTTCTGATGTTGGCGGTGGCCATAAAACCTCATAAATAAAACAAGTTACCTATTTTGTTTGCTCGACTGATTTTTAACTTGGCTAACACTTAACAGTATAAATAAATGATCATAAATGGTATAAAAAGGTTGTTCAAAACACATTTACATTATAAAAAAAAAACCCTTTTTTGTCTGAAATGGAAAGCAAACTTGTCTTACGTAGTGATTATATGCTCATTGAGTGTATGTTACATTTGTCTTAAAATTAAAGTGAGTGATATCAATAACAAACCTATCCCAATAACGGTGAGTAAATAATTTCACGGTGAAGTAATTCTCAGGAATACATTGAAGTGAGCTTATTTACTGACGAGTATGGGCTATATTAAAGTAAATAAACCTTACACACATATTATAAGTGTAACATTATAATGTATAAGGCATTAAATACATCACATAAAAAGTGAGGTTCTCAGACTCATATTTTTGAGTCAAGCTACAATTTTAATAATTAGTAATGCTTATTTTGTAGACTATATTTTCCCAGTGAAAAAAATCGACCAAGTAGAGAGTATCACTAGTGCATTTGTATTTTTTTTTCATTACGTAAGTATTTTGAAGTTTTACTTTTTTGTTTTGTGTTTGTGTGATTTTTGTTGAAAATATTATGTAAATATACTGCGCAGACCTATCACTGTGACTGTGGTCTGAATAAATCACGCATTAATAGCGCCACTACACAAAGTATTCAGGGAAGCAATGTGTTTGCTGCAAATATCTACCACAAACATCAGGATCGTAACTCCGGGGTCTGCGAAAACATTGCAAATAACTTTGGTTTGGGATAGCATTCTGAATTTGTTACTTATTTTCAACTTTTTGAATATCATTGTTCTTACTACGCATAGTTTTGAGCGCAACAGTCCTTATCAATATGACTATGCAACTTCTTCGTTTATTAACCGATTTTGAACTTTTTTGTTAGACATAAGATATTCAAAGGGTGGTCCCAGAAAATAATTTTGATAAATAAGAACAAAGTCGTGAAAGCACAAATATATATTTTTTTTAAATAAATAGGCTATTTCCTTAAAAGAATTATGACTCCACCAGTCAGATATTAAAAAAATATAGGATACGTAGTTTTGCTTTTGTTAATTGAACAAAAAGTCATAAAGATATATCCCGTTTAAATCGGGGCTAGCCTATTAGCATTTCTTTTCACAAACCAACTTCTCAAGATAAGAAATACAGGACAAGAAATGGAAGTCCCAACTCTTTGTGCAAAAGTAAACAATATTACAGAACCTTACTTAAACGAATTTATATACAGTATTGAACAAAGAGCTTGTACGGAGTCAAGAATGGTTATTTTTATGTAAATAACTTCGCGAACTCGTATCACTGTGCGCGCAACACATCACGTATCAATAGCGAGGGAAAGACAAAATATTCAGGAAAGCAATCTTCGTGTTTAGGGACTTATGTCAGTAGATAGAATATTTAGGCAGTAGGTTTTTACTATAATAAGGATCTGCGAAAATATTTAAAAAAATATATTTACATTGTCACCCGCATGAAAATTTTATCTTTCTATAGATGAAAAAATTTTGGAATTCGGTCCATTATTTTCGAAGCTTCAAACAAACAATCGAATCTTTCCTTTTTTAGGGTTCCGTAGTAAACTAGGAACCCTTATAGTTTCGCCATGTCTGTCTGTCTGTCCGTCCGCGGTTTTATTCAGAGACTATAAGTACTAGAAAGCTGTTATTTGGTATGGGTATGTATATTAATCATGCCAAAAAAGTAGTAGATAAAAATCTTGACAAAAAATTTTTTTAGGGTCGCATACAAGTAAAGGCGGAGTAAGATTTTTTTTTTACAAAGCCATTGTCTTGGGTATCGTTAAATAGTTCTTTGAAAAATATAGTGAGGTTGAGACCACCATTTTTCAATTTAGGGATCCGTTTTCGAAATATTTGGTTTTAAAGCAAATTTTGTTAGAGGTCCCCTCTATCTGCTAAACGGTTATATATGGATACATGAAAAAAATTACAGCAGAATTATATATACTGAAGTTGAAAGGAAAACTATCAGAGCTGAGTATTTAGTACGAACTAAAAATAGACAATCAACTTATAAAATGTACTCGAAAATGTAAAATTTCATACAATTTTCATTGTTAGATTGTTTTTGGTTGTTAAGAGCGTACACTAGCAGTATTTTTTTCAATATGGTTTCCATACAAATGTATTTCTCTATTTTCTCACTGAAAACTGATTCTAGAGCCACAATTCTTTTTTCATAAAATCTAGTACTAAAATAGGAATGCCTCTATTTTTTATTTTTTCCAAAAAAATGTTTTTGTAAAACTTTTTTTTCTTTTAAACAGGTTTTTAGAAAAAAAAAATAAAACATAGGGACATACCTATTTTAGTAATAGATTGTAAGTAAAAAGAATTGTGCCTCTAGAAGCAGTTTTCAGCGAGAAAATAGAGAAATACATTTGTATGGAAAACGCACTGCTAGTATACCCTCTTAAACTATGAGGTGCGAGTGTGAACAGCGTGAACAGTGTGAACTCAAAGTTGTCATTCGCAACTACGGAACCCTACACTGCGCGTGGCCCGTCACGCACTTGGCCGGTTTTTTTATAATATTAGTAAAGACAAAGCTGAATATACCTCTTTTTTATC
This sequence comes from Rhodophaea formosa, assembly GCA_963082605.1. NCBI lineage: Eukaryota > Metazoa > Arthropoda > Insecta > Lepidoptera > Pyralidae > Rhodophaea > Rhodophaea formosa. The sequence goes on from OY720206.1 coordinate 6,826,561, forward strand.
TCTCATTCCGTTTCTCGAGTGCTTATGTATGTATGTGAGTTTCTTTATTCAATCCTTATTCAATCATAGGTTGTCTTAACTTGAACTTATTTTAAAGAAGATTCAACTGACTGCCAAGTATGGGATGTTCATAAGATTACATCGTCCCAAATGACAAAGGCTTAACAGTTTTTGGCATTTGTGATTTTATTTATCTTTCAAAAATCTTGTCAAACTAGTGATAATTACTTCTGTCATTAGTTTTATCGACTCATGGTGTTGGGTTTTGCAACTTAATAAAGATCAGATAATTGCAAGAAAAATAAGAACACTAGTGTAATTAACAAACATGGAAAAAATCCATGACAAACGATTGATCCCACATTAGTTGTGTTTTCTTTCTGAAGTGGTGATTTCGACAAGAAACTAACATTATTCGGTCTAATAAATATAAAACGGTATCACAGTAACTCCAATAAACAAATTGAAGTGAGCGTACATAGAATCACAATAATGATTATTTTCATATGAAATAAACTTCGTAAACGTATCACTAAGTAAACATTTGATACTAATACAGAGCAAGGATCTGTGGAAATATTGCAAATAACTAAGCTATCGGCGTTTTCACTGAAGTATGGATCGGTACCTACTTGCCCGCGGGGAATAACTTGTTGATATTTCATTCTGTTTGACATTATGTCAATACAGTTGAATATCTACATTAATATATGTAGGAACATACATACATACTATCACGTCTTTTTTCCTTGCGAGGTGGGCAGAGCCCACGTCTATGAAACCTTAAAGCCGCATTTAGCATGTTGGTGGGCTTGTAGGTGGACAACGAAATCAAATTAATGATGGGTCTCTAGCCGCATCGCCTGTTAACATATTCCTCCGATATTCGCCTATTCCCGCGTTCGGCTTTTTTATTCTGCGTGGGAATTGCGGGGCTGGTATATTCTACGATTTTTCTTTTCTCCCAGATCCAGGCTGGGAAAAAATATAATAATAATGAGAAAAAATAATTACTTAAGCCCGTATACCAATACTCAAGAACCTTCAAAGCCTTGTTTCGTAGTAGTGGTATAAGTCATTACAAATGTAGATTAGTTTCTGTGATCGTCGGCTAAATTGCTAGGTGAGACGTGAAATTCCTAGTATTCTTGGCCAAGGGCGTATCCAGCTTTCTAGTTGGTTCCAGTTAGATTATAATAATAATAATTCAAAGAAATTGTCAAAATATTAAACGACTGTTAAACGGATAAATATTAAAGAACAGTTAAACGTCAAAATATTAAACGACTGATACTTGTGTACAATAAGGATTTCGAAAAGGGTTCTATTTTCGTTAGACTTCCACTTAGATTCGTTTATATGTATCGGGGGTAAAAAATCGATTTAGTTAGGTGTCTTCCCTTGGGACTTTTCAGAGCTTATATATTATAAATATATACATTTCCAATATTTTAGATGCCTGGTGAGATTTGACGCACTGTTATGACTAAAAAAAATAACACTCGTCGATGTAGAATCAACACAAGCTGATATGATTCATGATCCCAACCCTCCCTGGATCCGTCCTTATTCCTAGCTCTGTAACTAACATGTGCATAGTAATAGCTTTGCGATGATTGAGATCAATTCCAGGGTCTAAGTGGAAATTCTCAATTTGCTACGACGCTACAGCTACGATGCTACGATTATAGGCTATAGGACAGCATGTCGTAGCAAAGTTGTGCATTTTCTACGACAGTCTTCTTTCGCTGCGAGCTTAAGAGAGTACGGTAATCAAAAGTCCTAATTGAAAATTTTATCCACTTCTGCTGCCTTTTTATTCGAGAGCGCTGTGATACAGGCAAGTCACTTGAGTTAATACTAGCTACGACGTAGCCCGTGGTCGTAGCGCCGTAGCTGTGCATCACGGCATATGTAAGTCACTTGAACTAATATTAGCTACGATACGACGTAGGCCGTGGTCGTAGTGCCGTAGCAGTGCATCACAGCATTAGTTAAGTCACTTTTGATCTAATACTAGCTACGACGTAGCCTTTGGCGTAGCGCAGTATCAGTGCATCACGGCAGACAAGTCACTAACTAATACTAGCTACGACGTAGCCCGAGGCCGTAGCGCCATAGCAGTGCATCACGGGCCGGCAGCCAAGTTTATTTTACATCAATTAAAATGTAAAATTTGACGAACCAGCTAAACATCATTCAGACTGCTTGTTAGTTAATTAAATGGTTTACTAAGATACTTTTATGACGCTATGCGTCGTATGCTTCACACTATCAGATTAAGAGCGTAATGGATATTTACCTCCTCCTTCTAATCAAAGGACGTCGTGATGGATACAAGCAAGTCACGTACACTGTATCCCCAATATAGACTTACGTGCCGGCGTGACGGACTGCTAGCTACGGAGGAAGCTATCGTATACACACGATTACGAGTATTACGACAAAGAATGAAAGTTATCTAAAATAATTATAATACATAAATATTATCACATCTGTTTCCCTTATGGGGTAGACGGAGCCCAAGGTTATATGACCCAAAAGCCACATTTAGCGTGTTATGTATGTTAAGGGTGAGTAGGTAAAAACAGAATCTAAATAGTGATGGGTTACTAGTCGCATGGCCTAGTAAAATTATTCCTAAAGTTACGCCCATTATCTTGACCGGCTTTTACTTTTTATTTGATATCGATTCGTTAAGTGATCTTAAAGCTTCTTTAAAATTGGGTGAAAAGGACCATTTTTTAAAGTATGAAAATCTTTAATTACAATAATACTGTATTTTAGTCTGCAAAATTTATAGCAACTTTTATTATGAAACCATTACCATAAACTAAATATTTCGTATAGCTACCAAACAAAGTTCTCACGCCACCCATACAAAATACAAGCTTGTAACGTCACAAATATGTAGGCATTTCAGCGGCGCGTTTTCACGTTTTAAAAATTTACGTCTAAAAACATGTGACTTTAAAACTTTTATAACTGAAAGAGTTTTTTGTTTAGAAATGTATTTCTGTCACTATTGTGTTTATTTTTGGCAGGTCTTTACATAGCAACATGAAAAAAATTTTTGTCAACATGCCCATTGTAGGAAATAGATACCGTAAGTAATACTACGTCGTAGCCTAAGCTCTACACCGGCGGAGATTACAAGACCCGGCGCGGACCCAATTAAACGGTATATTGATGCAGACTACGTGCCGAGTGGTGTTTATTATTCATTATTTTGGGTGATGTGGCAAACCCCACGGCCGCATTGAAACATGACGGCCCTAGGCAGTTTAGGCTTGGGGGCCCGTAGAGGTTTGTTATGGCGTAAATGAGGCAGTTTCTTGGCAGCTCTCGACACGGGGGGCTTGTAAAATCATCGTCGATTAGGGCCTTATAGTATTGGGGTATCCTATGACTGCTGGCGTACTATGAGGCAGCTCAGGCAGTTGCTTTGTTAGTCCTAAGATGAAATCTGGTGCAGGCAATCCCCGTAGATTTTTCTGTTTAGTAAACGGCTTTAACTAACTTCATGCAAGTCTGCGGTGTATAATTTAGAAATGCTCCGTGGTCCAGTGGTTAAGGCGTTAGCCTTGTTGACCCGGGGGTTGTGGGTTCGATTCCCACGGGAAGCATACTTTATTAAGTTGTTTCCAGTTTGGTTAGGACATTGCAGGCATGAATCACCTGATTGTCTGATAATAAAGATGATTCCGTGCTTCGGAAGGCACGTTAAGCCGGTGGTCCCGGCTGCCATTTGGTAGTCGTTAAAGGAACCACGTCAGACGCCGAGAGGCGGTTCCGAAGAACTCTTGATGAACCGAGAAGTTAACCTGCCCCGCACTTCTGTATGCAGATGACCTAAAGATTTTTCATACCGTAGCTAATGAGAGTGATGCCATGTTGCTTCAATATAATCTTGACGTTGTGTTTGAATGGTGTACCAAAAATGGGATGTTTTTGAATGAGAAAAAATGCTTTGTAATCACTTTTACGCGTAATCGCAACAAGATCTTATTCGATTATAAAATTGGCAATCATAAACTTGAACGTACGGAAACAATACAAGACCTTGGAGTGATGTTTGACTGTGATCTCTCATTTCGAAGTCACTATGATCATATTGTTGCAAAAAGTAACAGATTGTTGGGTTTTATATCTAGAAGCACGAAAGATTTCAAAAATATTCGTGGTATTGTAACTCTTTATTTTGCTCTTATACGTAGTGTTCTGGAGTACAATTCAGTTATCTGGTCTCCATATTATAAAGTTCATATCGACCGTATAGAACAGATTCAAAATAGATTTTTAAAAATAATTTCATTTAGGACTAATAACCATCGCAAGTTGACTTCATATACTGATAGACTCAAACATTTTAACATATGTTCTTTGGAGACTCGGCGTAGCTGTAGTGATTTAATATGCTTATATAAAATAGTTAATGCCATTATTGACGCTCCTCTACTTTTGTCCCTTATCAGTTTTAATACTAGGTACAGGCCACGCAATCCCACGCATAGGTTGTTTGCTCTAGAAGTCTATAAAAATAATACATCCTATTATAATCCTGTGGTTCGAATGTGTAGAACATATAATGATCTTGTACTTAATCACAAATCCCTTGACATTCTTGGAGTCACCTTGTACTCCTTCAAAACCAAAATTAGGCAGATTTTGGATATGTGTTGACCTGCTCAATATGTATTTTGTTTTTTTTTTTTTCCAATCTTCTTTTTTATTTTTACTTACGCACTAAGATAATATTGTTGTCATTGTGTGAAATATTTTTTGTTTAGATCTTTTTGCCGCTGTTGTTATAGGTAAACATAGTTTCTTCTTCCTAGCTCTCATATAATTTTTAAGTTATATCTAGCTGTATGCACTTGTAAAGAGTTGTTGCCTAGCCTTAATGTACCATTTTATATATAATGTATAATTTCGGTGACAATTTGTTAAGTGTATCTTATGAAAATAAATAAAATAAATAAATAAATAAACTCTGACACCAGGGTGTGCATGGTCGACTGACCATGTCACCTACTCGAAATGATGATGATTTAGAAATATTGAATGAACTTTTTAAACAAACGTTTGCTCTAGGGATCAGCACTTTGCTCATATTTTTTTGCTCCTGTATGTCCGGTCTGACGTGAAAGCGTCCATTCCAGGATTATTAGCCCATATATTTTTCAATTATTCTTGGTAAATTTAGTTTGTCACGACTCGTTTATTATTCATTCGAACTACTTCAAAAGACAAACAATTTGGTAAGTGTAAATTATGCAGATAAGGTACCTACCTATTGTGAACATGATGTTGGAGGCAAGAAAAAGGCGGAGAAATGTTGAAAATCTAATTTAAAAAGAATTATTTTAATGCTAAGAAAAAACTAAGACTAGCTTTTTAACAAGCTCTTGACATCGCCAAGCCTATCGTAGATTCTTAGTAAGCAGCGCTGAACAAAGGTTTTCTATTTTATGAACTACCATGTTAAAAGTCAACTTGGTCTGTAGGTCAACCTTCTTTCTTTGTTGAGCCAATATCTCTACTTTAAAGGCTCAGTACTGAAAATGTTGCAATAGGACCCTATTATTAAGCCTCTGTTGTTCGTTCGTATGTCCGTCTATCACAGGGTTGTATTTTTTTACCCGTCATAGGCAAACACTTGAAATTTTCACAGAATGCACATATTGCTGCGGCAACAGCAAATAAAAACCATAATATCAAAAATAAAATGTGCGTCCCCAAACTGCATCAAAAACTGACAAGAAATATGATTTTTTAAGGATTTTTTTTGATTCGATAATACAGTGTGATGAGTTTGAATAATATACAGAATAAAAGAAATAAACCGGCCTTGTGCGTGTCCAACCAAAAACATCTAACAATGAAAATTGTATGAAATTTTACATTTTCCAGTACATTTTATAAGTTGGTTGCCTATAACTTTTTAGTTTGCACTTAGTACTGAGCTCTGATAGTTTTCCTTTCAACTTCAGTATATACATATACTACTGCTGTAATTTTTTTCACGTACCCATATATTACCATTTAGCAGATAGAGGGGGGGGGGGGGGGGGGACACATACGTCTAACAAAAATTCGCACTTTAAAACCAAATATTTCGGAAACGGATCCCGAAGTCGAAAAATGGTGTTCTCAACCTCACATTATTTTTAAAGACCTATTTAACGATACCCTATATGATGGGTAAGTAGAGAAAAAATTACTCCCCCACTTTACTTGTATGGGAACTACACTAAAAAAATTTAATTTCAATAGCAATTTAAAAAAAAAAATTCTATCACTTTTTTGCCATGATATACAAACCCATGCCAAATTACAGCTTTCTAGCACTAATAGTCTCTAAGTAAAACCGCGGACGGACAGACAGACAGACAGACATGGCGAAACTATAAGGGTTCCTTGTTTACTACGGAACCCTAAAAAGGTCAGCTATTGAGCGAAACGATCTATATTTCTACGTTTTAACAATCTAGCAATGAGAAATATAGAGCTTACTTGGTAAATATAGGTAGCAAGCAACAAATTTCTTCAGAGAGGTAATTTTTTTAAGCATGGTTCAAAATCTTGACGATTGAAGTGTCATTAAAATTTGTGTTTTGTGAAATTAAGCTAAATTTAAGATAAAAAAAAACTCCTAACGCATAAAGTGATACGGCACAGATTTGTATGGATAAAGTTCATTCTTTGTTTAATGTAATCTGGCCCCTTTGCTCAAATCAATCTTGTAGACTACTAGTCGCAAAGCCTGATGTTACGCTAACTAAACAAAGAATATACAAATATAATATTTTAACGTATTGATTTCCAATAAAGACATACTAGGCTGATAGCTCAAATTATTAAAAAGTAATTAAGGCGTCACTAGACATCTTTCCAACTGTTTGACGTTTTGTAGCCATGGCGATCCAGTTTGTCTTTCAAATCTAGGTTTAACATACTCATTACATGTTCGCAGTAACATATAACAAATCTATTTTACATGTGAGGCCAACACTGTTTTTCAAAGCTGTCTTTACCCATGGCATAGCTTAACGCCTACCATTGTATGATGACAACCGGAACTATTGCCGTGTGGTTCCCGGCAGAGTAGAATAGGACCACTCCAAGTCTTTCCGTGGATGTCTTCGGGGCGACTTAGGAAACAAGCTAAACAAAGCTTATAAACATTAAGATACCTCTCCAACCCGTCTGGCCAGCGTGGAGAGGTAGGCCAAATCCTCTGACTGCTCTGGCTAATATAGCTTGGTGGTACAGAGAGAGAGGGTAGTGCTCCTGCAGTGGAGACATAAAAGGACCTGATGATGATGATGAGCCGGTACTAGCGACTAAACAAGTGTTCCGATCCGAACACTAGATAAGAAGATAAAATTTAAAACATGGTATAGGAATTAAACATCATCTTCATCGTCAGTTTCTTTTTAGTCTCCACTGCAGGAGCACGACCCTCTCTGTAATACCAGAGCCATATTAGCCAGAGCAGTCAGAGGAAATAATACCTAAATTGTTTAATAAATTATATCGGGTATATTATAAAAAGGCCTGTATTTAATTTACTAGCTATTGTAACAGAGCGTTCACCTTTAAGATAACTATCCTACCTGTGGCGAATTCTTTATCATCACATATTTTCAATTTTTATAACTATGACAAACTAATATGCCAGTTAAGTTATTGTAAAGTAAGTTGTGAGGCACTTTTTATCATGGAGAAGTTTATTTAGTTTAACATACACATCAGTGACAGACTCCGTGGCGCAGTTGGTAACACGAAGTGTATTATAGTCAAAGGTAACACGTCAGCCCGCCATGGCAAAGGGCTCGATTCCCGACGTGGGCGAATACTTTAAGTAATTTTCACAGGTATTTCTCGTACTCTGCGGTTCTGGAGCTACCCAAAGAGGAGTGCGTCTGGCAGGCAGTCAACTGTGACATTTTTCGTTGAATCATATCACAGCAATAATTATAAAGGAATAACACAGGAGTACCGTAAAAAAGCTCAAGGTCGCTCAAAGATCTATGGCTCTCCATAGCTCTTTGAGCGACCTTGAGCCTTCTTCTTCTATGGATTACCTCGTTTCTGCGCATAGATCCATAGAAGAAGAAAGCTAACCAACATAGGTCAATGGATTAGCACTTTGAAGTGGCAGTGGGTGGGGCACATAGCGCGTAAAACTGATGGCCGATGGGCTGAAAGGTTCTCGGATGGCGACCACGCGCCGCAACGTTGGACAACCACCAACCAGGTGGTCAGACGACCTGACCAAGGACGTAGGAAGGCGCTGGATGCAGGCTGCTTTCAACCGGTCGTATCGGGGGCAGCCTATGTTCTGAAGTGGAGTTCTTGCAGCTGAGATGATGATGATAAACTCACAAGTACGTATATACATTCAGAGTTAAGTTTTTCTACGAACTTAGTTACTCTGGACAACACGAAAATTGCTTTTACTAATAAAATAAGCCTACAAAGCTTAATAAACACCGAGTAAGTCGACAATAAAACTAAGTTTCAAGAAAACGAAGTTGACTGTTTGTTTTAATGATAATTAAGCTTGAAAGTTATGTTAAAAGCTTTATGAAAGCCCCCTCAAAGCCAACATAAAATAGTTTGCGACTGAAAAGTAAAGCTCTTTCGTGAAGTTTTTGGTAGCGAACTATTTTATACAATTAGTAAACCTTTTGAAGTGTTTTGAACATTAAAATTAATTAAAAGTTTAATGCAGTTAAATACCTGCATTAAATAGGATATACTTATCCGACGGCCTGCGAGGCGCAGCAGTTATTACACCAGCCTGCTACAAAGGGGTAGATTCCCGGTGCGGCAAAATATTTATACTTTATTTTCACAGGAAATTATTAACCTCGGGTCTGGAGCTACTCAAGGATGGCGTCAGTCAGGTTGCTGGTCGTAAAAACTATGCCAAATCTGTCATATTAGCGGACCCCGGACTCAGATGCGTCACAGTTAAGAATGAATCTGGGAAAATGCTCAAATGAGAGAGAGAGAGATTTACACGTCAAACTGCGAAGTGATCCCGGTTGCGAATTTACAAAGGCTATTTGAGTCACGATGAGCTTTTGTTCATATATGTTAAATAAATAAATATATACGGTCAAATCACACAGATTGAGCTAGCCCCAAAGTAAGTTCGAAACTTTTGTTATGGGATACTAACTCAACTATACTTTATAACTCATATACTTATATAGATAAACATCCAAGACCCGGGTCAATCTGAAAAATATCATTTTCCATCCTGACCGGGGATCGAACCCAGGACCATCAGTGTCGCAGGCAGGCGTGTTGACCGCGGCGCCACGGAGCTCGTCATCTTATGTTATTCTACAGTAAAGCTAATCTTTTCCGGGCAGGTCATGATCGAAAACGATCTTTTACAGATTGACCTGGGTCTTGGATGTTTATCTATATACGTATCTATTATAAAATATAGTGCCGTTAAGTTGGTATCATACAACATAAGTTCACAACATACTGAGAGGCTGGCTCAATTTGTGTGAAAAATAAATATACAACCTTATTTAGATTTATATTTTCTTGAACGTTGGACGTAATTGATGCAAAGACTAGCGCGTTTTTAAGCTCATTTCGTTGTTGTCGGCATGGCAGCTTACGGCGAAATTTCCTTCTACCCAAGGGAATTTACGATCCCAGTCTATGTAATTGAGCTCAATCAATCAAATGAAATACACGTGTTTTTTGCGCAAAATGTTATTATCTTCTAAGCAATCAAACTAGGATTTGAAAATCTGCTGTAGATTTTTACTTTGTTTAAATTATCTGACTTAGTTGATGTCTTAGTTATATTATTATTATATTATTATAGAGAGTATTATAATATAGAAACAATGGTAAGTAGAATATATTTATTTTCCTTTTCTAACTAGGTGTCCATATCCTAGGTCGATTACGATAGGTAATTTTTTATGAGTAAAAATTGCTTTTTACAAAGTCGAAATCCAAGTTAATGGCTTTCTTGGACATCGAACTAGTTTGTGTGCAGGTAGACTGTGACAAAAGTTAATTGTAGGATACTAACTCAAAGATACTATATTGTATAGTACTTATTTTTTTTATAGTACTTAGATAGTACAAAATAACTTGAAGGTTATACCGATAATTTGATATTATGACAAATACCGATTTTTAATCAGTCCCATTTAGATAAGATTGAACTCCTATAGATAAATATTCAAAACCCAGGCCAATCTGAAAAATACCGTTTTCTATCATGACCTGGCCGGGTATCGAACATATCGCAAGCTCGCCAGCACGTCAAACACGCCTGTTTACCACTGCGCCACGAAGGCTGTCTTCATGTGGGAATCATATATACAGGGTGTAAATTGACACTTGAAATTCCCTTAAACAAGTCAGTCCGATAATATCTTTATTCTATGGGACCAATGCTGAGAATCGAAAATTTGACTTCTCCATATTAATTGCCTGGGCGGCTGAACACATTTGTGTGAAATTATCAAATAAAATTTTCCCTTAAGGGAATGTCGAGGGTCTATTTACGCTGTATATACGGAGTGAGTTCCCTTTTATGGCTATTGTCTTTCTGCGCATAGTCTACGAGGTCGGTATTCAATGAACCGCTGTGAATAACGATAGTTCTATTGTTGTTTGGTACTCACCGCTTGTTCTGAATTGTTGATAATGAAATCGAATAATGATGGAGACGTAATAATTATTTGTAATAGCTACCTTCTAAGTTCTTATGAGACGACCGATGTTCTTCTTCATCTTTTCGAGTCGATGGCTTAAAGCAATTAGATTTTGTCCCTCCAGTGTGTGGCAACTCTAATTCCACTTTCTGAAGCAGAAAAAGGTAATCTTTCGTGCAGCTGATTGGACCAGAAGGGCACGAAAGGAGGTGTGACATAGTCTTGTCGTCATGATCAGATTGGCATCGCACTTCCGCTTGGTCAATATACCGATGTTAACAATATATGATTTAATTAAGTAGGTTGTTAGTTAACACAAAGATTTTGGATAAACTAGATGAACTCAAAATTCGACGGGCAATCAATTCAATAATAAAACAAAGTAGGAAATTTACTAAATTTTGACATTTCTCCGAATCACTCAAGATGTTCCATTTTTAGGGTTCCGTAGTAAACTAGGAACCCTTATAGTTTCGCCATGTCTGTCTGTCTGTCTGTCTGTCTGTCTGTCCGTCCGCGGTTTTACTCAGAGACTATAAGTACTAGAAAGCTGTAATTTGGTATGAGTATGTATATTAATCATGGCAAAAAAGTCGTAGAATAAAATCTTGATAAAAAATTTTTTTTTGGTAGCTCCCATACAAGTAAAGTGGGGGAGTCATTTTTTTTTCTCTACTTACCCATCGTGTGGGGTATCGTTAAAAAGGTCTTTAAAAAATATTGTGAGGTTGAGAACACCATTTTTCGATTTAGGGATCCGTTTCCGAAATATTTGGTTTTAAAGTGCAAATTTTTGTTAGAGGTACGTGTCCCCCCCTCTATCTGCTAAACGGTTATATATAGATACGTGAAAAAAATTACAGCAGTAGAATATATACTGAAGTTGAAAGGAAAACTATTAGAGCTGGGTACTAAGTACAAACTAAAAAGTTATAGGCAACCAACTTATAAAATGTACTGGAAAATGTAAAATTTCATACAATCTTTATTGTTAGATGTTTTTGGTAGTTAAACTGTGAGGTGCGAGTGTAAACAGTGTGAACTCAAAGTTGTCATACGCAACTACGGAACCCTATACTGCGCGTGGCCCGACACGCACTTGGCCGGTTTTTTGGAGATTCAAGTTTATAATGGAACGATCGTAAACATTTTTATTGCGAGCACCATTTCTATTAGGCCCATACCGCGGCGTTAAATGTTTGTTCGCCTTCGTGTTTTTTTCCAGAAGGCCGTAAAAATGAGAGACGTGGCGAACCGTAAATTAGCGTGGCGTGGGCAGGTGAATGTCTGGCGGAATTTATGGCGGAGACTTTAAACCGCGGTAAACGGGCCTACGACATACTTCCATACGTTGTGTTCTAAGTATTATTTACATAACGTTTAAAGTGTTCGGTAATTTAATTGACCAATATATTTTTAATATTGATCACTATCATCACTACATACTTATAATTAAAAAAAAAATCTCCATTGCGTCTGACTGTCTGTCCGTTCACAATAAACTCAAAAACTACTACACAGATTTTCATGCGGTTTTCACCAATAGATAGAGTGATTCATGAGGAAGGTTTATAGGTATGATACATGCCCAGGCGCAGCCGGGGAGCCCTCCCCGGCTCATATGCCCTTATACATAACGTCATCTCCAACTGAAATTTTATTCTATTTTATTTTATATGTTTTATTTATAAATGTACGATAATTTAACTTATATCTATACAAATATAATAAAGGGGAAAGATAAGATAGTTTGTTTGATTGTATTGTAAGCTAATTATCTGCGGGTGATATAGGATATTATGTACGCGGATGAAGTTGCGGTAAAATTGCTAGTGTTATATAAGCGAATGTGGGGTTGAGTCGTCAAGATATTTTGCAACACTACCACATTTTAGGAGACACTAAAAGGTAATATGGGGTATTTTTTATGGATTCCGAAGGATCAATATCATAATGAAAGTGGTACCGAAGGCGTAAACTAGTTGATGATATGATATGAGAGATGAAAGAGTAAAAATTCAACAGTTACTACAAAGAAAACAGTTCATATTCATCAATTTTCAATTTCCATATATCTTATCCAAACACGTTCAGACCTTTTTAGGCAAAAGGAAAAATGAAAAGTGGCATATTTGCTTATTGGGAAAGTCTGCGCGCTCCACAGGAAAAAATACTATTATGTTTCTCACGAAGAGTGCGGGAAAATAACCGTCTCTGGTACGTTGGCAGACCGTGTAACGTAAAAAAAGGCTTGCCAACTTTTATCATTCCCAATGCTCTTTGATTCCGTGGGGGTACGATTATATATGTTGCAGGGATATTATAAAAGTTGTGATATTATAATTTCACTAGTAACATTATAATTACACAGATTATTGTCAATCGTTTGTATTACTTACAATTTAACGGGCTAGTTTCAGTACCATTATAATTTCACTAGACCGATGTAGTGAAATTGTAAGTCAGTGATATTTTGACAAAAACACTGGTTTAAGAAAGCCGTTAGATTATCAGAGCGATCGCTGATTGGTCCGCATTCGTTACCACCTGACTAATTTTAATAACTATAAGCTAAATAGTACGTAACAATGGTAGTAACATTTTAGTCACTAGCATCAATTTTTGGATTTGAATAAAGCTTAATTAATAATAGTAAATGAATAATATGTACTTTTTGTCAAAATATGTAAGGTACTTAAAAAAGTTTGTAGGTTATATAATTGAGCAAGTAATTTAAATGACATTACACATAGAATAATAAATTAATTACAAATTGACCAATCAGAACACGTGGGGCTCCCACCACAAATGCAACTCATAATAAACCTAGATTTATTATAATATCACTATTGCGGCCCAGTGAAATTACAATAACTCTGAAAAGAACCCGTGAAATTATACGAACCAGACGTTATTGACAATAATCAGTGTAATTATAATTTCACTAGAGAAATTATAATGTCACGTTTTTGACAAAATCCCTGCGACATATACGTATACGTATCAACATGAGTAGAAGTCTTAGTTTAAAAGGTCTTCTTAAGCAAAAGAGTTCAATAATTATTAGGTAATGGCAAATTGGTATTCCTGAAATAATCATAAATAGGTACAGATTTCGATTAGTTGTGGTTGAAACAAAAAGTTAAAGAGGTAGGTATATTAAATTTTGTAAGTGCTATAGAAAAATACATTTTAATTAAGATATACGATAAAACTGAAAGCTTAAAATAAATTTTGCAATGAAAACTACGAAGACTAAGAATTTTAGAATTCATAATACCTATAGTCAGTCGAGCGTGAGGACTTTAGTATAGCCGAGTAATGAAAGACAGAATCTAGATAGTTACGTTTTAGCATTGTCTTTTTATTTTTATTTCGTAACATTCAAACTATTTTAATATTACAAAGAAGGGCAATTTATGCCATAAGCGGCTTGAACCCGAGGAATTTGCTCAGAGATTAGTTCAAGGAAATATATTTTAAGATGATAAGAAGAATTTTAAGATGATAAGAAGAATTTTAACATGATTTAAACCGATTATCCAGCTTCTTTTACAATCGGAGACTGTTCGGCAAAGAGCGCCGACTTTATGACTTCTGACTTTGAATGGTATTTATCAAAAAAGCTATATAGAATTAAGTACATTGATTGGGCCGTGAGGTTCCCGGCAGAGTCGAAACGAACCACTCCTAGTCTCCCCGTGGATGTCGTAGAAGGCGACTTGGGAAACTCAAGCTAAACAAAGCTTATAAACATCAAAGATACCTCTCCAACTCGTATGGCCAGCGTGGAGAGTGTAGGCCGAATCCTCTGACTGCTCTGGCTAATGTGTGGTTCTGGTAGTACACAGAGGGTCATGCTCCTTGAGTGGAGACCAAAAAGACCTGATGATGAAGTACATTAATCAAAACTTTAACTGGTATTTTTCTTAGTGCAGATGAGACGAAACATTATCATTTGGCACTGGTTACAGTTGACTTTCGGGAACCATTGTCCAATTGGTCATAAAGAAAATCCCCTACCGGACTTAATTTTGTCATCACTAAATATAAATAGAGCTTTTCACTAAAATTACAATAACAGAGTTGTCTTAATTTTATTAACTAAAATAATAATCCCGTGATCGGATTGGACGACTCATCGATTGGTCGGCCTCTTTTTAACTAAACTAATTCTTTAGTTGGCTAAAATTATACTTGGCACAACTCTACTAAACATATATCTTGTAAGAAAAGATAAATAGATTGAAAAGTGATCTTTTCACTAAACCTCGGCATAGTGCACATTTTGCTGCCGCAGTTTTAGTGGCACTTACCTGCAGTTCGCCGTAATTGCCCAACTTCTGTCGTAAACTCCCTCAAATTGGTTTCAGTAAGCAGACCGAGTACTTGCTAGTCGATTGTTTATTACACAATTTAAGAGACAAATATTTATCTAACAGTAGTTATTTTTTAATTTAGATATAATGGGGTAGCAGTTATTAACACTAATAGCAAACAGTTCAATCTGACATTAGTAATGTCAGATTGAGCTATCGTTTCCATGTCATTTATCTCTTCTCCCAGAGTAACATGTAAGAAAATATTTATTTATTTAAAAAACTTAATTGTACCAAAAAATTGTTATAATTGGCGGCCTTAATGCTATGAGCATTTAAGCATTCTCTCCCGGTCAACCATTAGGAAAAATAATCTTAGTAATCTAATATTCTAATAGAAATTATAATACATCTTGTTAGTAATCTAGGTACAAAAGTGATTTTAGCACTAAACCTAGGCATGGCATAATGCACATTTCATCGCTGGCAGTTTTAGTGGCACTTACCTGCAGTTCGC
Source organism: Rhodophaea formosa (assembly GCA_963082605.1). Classification (NCBI taxonomy): domain Eukaryota; kingdom Metazoa; phylum Arthropoda; class Insecta; order Lepidoptera; family Pyralidae; genus Rhodophaea; species Rhodophaea formosa. The sequence continues at coordinate 6,842,103 of OY720206.1, forward strand.
CGTAATTGCCCAACTTCTGTCGTAAACTCCCCCCTCAAATGGTTTCTAAGCGGTCCAAGCCGGGTTGTATCCGGCAGGACCACTTCAAGTCTTCCCGTGGACATTGTAGAAGAAGGAAACTCAAGCAAAACAAATTTTATAAACATTTCACAATTATATAAAGACCTCTCCAACCCATCTGGCCAGCATGGAGAGTGTAGGCCAAATCCTCTGACTTATGGCTCTAGTAGTACAGAGAGGGTCATGCTCCTGCAGTAGAGACCTGATGATGATGATTATTTTTAATTCGATACATTCAACTTTTTTTCCCAGGTGTGGTAATCCACATTGCACTAATGACAGATTAAGCTTTTGTTTCCAAGCCATATCTCTCCTCCCATATATTGTAACAAATCTTGCAAGTGATCCGGATAGGAAAGTGATCTTTGCATTAAACCTTGGCATATTTCGTCGTTGGAAGTTTTAGTGGCACTTACCTTCAGTGCGCTCTGATTGCACAACTTCTGTCGTAAACTCCCACAAATTGGTTTCGGTAAGCTGAACGAGTACTTGCCTATTGTTTATTTACTACACAATTTTAGAGGTAATCCTACACTACAATCATAGTTTGCGATGAGTTTTTACTTCGATGCTTTATCTTTAAACTGATATAAATATGAGCTATATTTTTCTAAGGTTTTATTAAAATCCAATCAGTAGTTTTTGCGTGAAAGATTACCAAGCATCTACATACAAACTTTCGCGTTTATAATAATTATTAATAAGGAAGTGAGGATAGGAAAGATGCAGATTCATTAGTTTCTTTTTAGGGAAAGTTGAAAGTTTCTCTTAAAAGTTGGACCAAAGGACCAATTAATATCCTTTTCAGGCGTTTTCCATTCTTCTCACAACTTCCTCTTTTTGCCGGTCCTAGAAGAACCAATATCGGTTAAGAAAGATACCATACCTAGGCAAATGTACTGACTAACATACTGCACTACTTCATCAACTCCTGCACGGATTTTTACGTGGTTTGCGCCAATAGATAAAGTGATGCCTCTGTGGTCCAGTGGTTAAGGCGTTTGCCTTGTTGACCCAGGGGTCGTGGGTTCGATTCCCACGGGAAGCATACTTTGTTAAGTTGTTTCCAGTTTGGTTAGGACATTGCAGGCATTAAGCACATGATTGTCTGATGAGAAAGATGATTCCGTGCTTCGGAAGGCACGTTAAGCCGGTGGTCCCGGCTGCCATGTGGTAGTCGTTAAAGGAACCATGTCAGAGGCCGAGAGGCGGTTCCGAAGAACTCTGACACCAGGGTGTGCATGGTCGACCGACCGTGTCACCTACACGAAATGATGACTAGGAAGGTTTATAATAGGTATAATAAATGCCCGGACGCAGCCGGGGAAGGCTGGCGGGGGATGCTAGTTTAAAATATTTTTGCAATAAATCAAGCTGATATCAAGAAGTTCCTACATTTTTTGCGTTGATTTCCTCAAGCGGCTCCCCTTAGTCCCGGATTTTATTAGCTTGTTATCTTCAGAGGCTCGATTAAGGCCTGCGCGACAAATGAGCTCATTATCAGTAGTACCATTCGTTGCAACGCACAAATGATTTCGAAGCTTTGTTTTCAGTAATTTTTCTTACTACATTAATTTTATGTAATAACATAGTTTGCTTTGTTTTTTCGTAACTACTGCCAAAGTTTATTGAAAACAGTCGGGATCAACGGCTTTTTGTGCCACTTGTGGTAACCCATCCTAGTGGGTACGGGGTTTGCTTGCAAACGCATTTTGCTAAATGTATTAGCGCTAATGAATGCTTCCACCCAATAGGTTTGTCTTGTCTTAAAAATCTTTTCGTGTGTAATCTAAACTTCCCAAAAATTTCTTTACTGAAATGAGTTAAATGTATGCACATAGTGATAGAGGTAGCTCAACCTTTTGCCGCCCGTATTATTTAACCGATGATTTATATATTTTAATTTTATGCAGGTAAGGTAAAAATAATGAACAGATCAGTTTATTTTTCATATTTCGATCTAGTAATCATCAACCTATAATACTTATTTTCAGACACGTTAAGCCAATCATCACAGCTATCATCAGATGGCAGTCGTATAGGTACGTCGAATGCTTATAGGCAACTTGAAAAATCTTACAACAGTGTTGGCCATTACACGAAAAGCAAGCAAATAAAAATTGACTATGTCTGTTATATATACAATGTATAGAAAATTTTATGTGACCTTGGAGGGTCTTAGGCATGTCTTGTAACAAAACAATATCTGTGAATAGGGCGCTGGGTGATAGAATGGGATGTAAGTAATGAAAATGCCAAATAACATCGATAAAAACTTTTATTGATAAAAGACGACCGAAAATCGCCTTCGTCTATTAAGCGTACGTTTCTCCCGACGTCTCCTCAATAATTGTCTGCTATATGATAAAGTTAATTGTTTTAATGGTAACATTGGATTACAAGACACAGATTGCGGGTAGAGACGGGGCGGGGTAGGCGCGCGGGGGGACCGCACACGGCGTGGAAAACGCGCGCCTTAATCACGAATATAATTCTCTATCTAACAATAAGTCAATATTTTGATCGCTAATATCAAAAAATTTACAATGAAAATAGAATTTACTCTAAAAATAATGTCACGCGGAGCAGGCGTCGGTCGTGAGTCGACTCAGGACGACCGGCGCCGGCGCGTGGTCTATCACATTGAAAGATTCATAAAGTACAATACTGCGCACGGTCGCGCCATCTTCACTCGCTATCTAAACACGAGTCTGTACTTGACAACTATAGGTAATTAATTTACAAGAGTTAAACGCAATTGTAGCGCCTACACGAAAAGGTCTTTCAACGACGTGCAGAGGGTAGCATCGCACCCTTCCGCTGCCTCTTCTTCCTCAGGCCTGTTCGTGCCCCAGCGCTCGCCCTCTCCACGGCCGGCCGGTCTGCTGGGACCTGGAATGTCTCTAGGTTTTGGCCGAGATTCCTTTGTTTCTTTCACAGTAGTTGTACCCGAAGATGATGGGCCTGGTTCCCCAGCGCCGCTCTTTCTTAGAAACACCTCTATGGCACTACCAAGAGCACTGGCATCAACCACTGATCCTGATGGACGATCCCAAACCACTGCTGCTGCGTCACCTGGTTTTGAGTCTGGTGCAAAAGTAACTTTGGTTTTTTTGACTTCGCTCTCCTTTTTCTTGGCAGCTAGTGTCTGATGTCGTTTCGTAAACCAAGTTGTGCCCGATTCAGTAGGTTTGTCTCGGAGTGTAGAAGCATCAAAGCTGCTGGAACGCATATCAGCCAAGCGTCTAGTTTTTTCGGGCTTACCACAGCGGTCGATTTCTGTAGCGGAGGAGGTGAGAGCGTTGAGCATGCGATGGAGGTCTGTGTCGGTGCAGACTACTCCTGCGCCAGAGCGTGGTGGAATTGGTGGTGGGGGTGGCATTTCAGAGGCGCGGCGGCGAGCTGGGATCGGTGGCAATGGTGAGCCCACGAAGTCGGAATGTCTGCGGCCGCGGTTTGTGTACCTGACGGAGCCACTCATCGGCGAACGCTCGTCTAAGGGCTGAACTTCACACACACGCTCGTTGGAGGTATTCCACAGCCGCATGCGGACCTTGCGTGCTTGAACGATGTCGTCCATGATGTCCAGTTGCAGGTTGTGGGTACTACCCAGGGTGTCGGTAGCTGGTGGACCTGTATTTATTAAAGAATTAACGTCCTACATAGAATATTCTTAGGCAATAAATCTGTCGTGTTCATGATTTCAACTGAATTAACGTTCTGATTATTGCAATAAGCTATTTTTGTAACAAATATTTTGTTTTGACACGAATGATTTATTGACAAAGACATAATACGTAATTTAAATTTAAAATTAACGCAACAGTATAAGAGGTGTTTTATTTTCTACTAAGAAAAGATTGCAGGGTAAACGTAGTATATTTTTGGTAGGTACAGAACCTCTTATGCTTTACGTTGGACTGACAAAGAAGGTGCCATAGGTAAGAAGCCACTCACATTTTTTCGTGCCCGAGTCTCTTCGACCGCGCGCGAGGGCCGGGAATGCTGCGATGGATTCCCGGCGTCCGCGCCCGAACAGCGCCTGTGGCACGCGGGATATCGTCACCACGGAATGTCTGAGAACAATCAAGACCAATCTTATAACAATCAACATCCCTAAATGACACTAGAAAGAACTGGAACAGATGTTAAACTTCTAACATATTCCAACAAACGAACATTTTCTTCGCAAGGCAAACAATGCATAGCATTTTCTGAAAAAATACCCATGAAATTTCGCAAATTTGCCAGATTTGTACCTAGGTAGTAAATCATAAAATATCATGTTGAAGAGTGTGCATAAAGGAAAAAAGAATTGTAATATACCTTCGCCCACCAGGTTGCGGCTGGACCTGACTGAGAGTGGCCAAGAAAGCGGCTTCACGGGCTTCTCGAGCCGCGCCCTCGCCTCTTTCTGACAGTCGGCGAACCTGACAAACAAACAATTTTTATAAAGCTAAAGAATGTGGTGAGATTGTGGTGGGAAGTCAAGGAGTGCAGTTAGGGTTTGCCTTAGATGATTTTGCAAATAATTTTTTTTGGACTTTATAATATGAAATTGGTGTAGTTTAGTATTATAAATGCTCGTGCTCATGAACAATTTGTGAAATAATTAAAATAGACTGTTAATTAGTATATGGACTCGTATAGATTCACCACTAGAAGCTCCCACGAGGTAATTAAAGAACCTACCATCATTGATCGCTACTTGATAAAACTTTAACATACAAAACCGATACTTTGTATTTCATAAAAATGGACATTGGCAGAATCACTGAAACGGTGGAAGCCATAATAAAACCGGCCAAGGGTGAGTCAAACTCACGCAATGAGGGTTCCGTACAATATCCTTCGTGAACACACACACAATGTGCAAAAAATGTTTTATTCAAATGACTAGCGCCATCTAGTGGTGTTTTAGTGAACTATTTCCCTAGATGAACTTATTATTGTGAGTTTACCACTTAATTTTCAAGTGATAGAATTCTTATTATTTTTCCTGTAATCTTCAAGGAATGAACTACATTTTGTAATTTTTTCAAAATTTTCGGCCCAGTAGTTTCGGAGATCAGGGGGGGGGGGGGGAATGGTCAATTTTTGCCTTCTTTCGTGAATAAAATCAAAAGTATTGATTTTACCCGAACAAAAAAAAATATTTTTATTATCCTCATAATGAGCCCTTTCATTTGATATATGACACAGTAAGGTTTGCAAAACTTTTTTTAAAAATTTTGTAATTGGGCCCCTCAAAATGACCCTTATTTCAAAAAAATCTTTATTTACTTTGCACATCCATGTTTGGGTCATAGGATTACACTATCTTACCAAATTTCATCTAATTTGGTTCAGTAGATTCGGAGAAAATCGGCTGTGACAGACGGACGGACGGACAGACAGACACTCGAGTGATCCTATAAGGGTTCCGTTTTTCAACTTTTGTACGGAACCCTAATAAAACAGAAGAAAGCTAAAGGCAAATAGGAAAGCGAAATGTCTCGAGACTTACCGCAACTCTGCGGTTGCTTTAGACGATTATGGGATTTCTTCATCAATTAATAAATTAAATTCATTTTATGATCGTTAAAATTTCTGAACGATTTTCTGCGAAATGCGATTGTTTTTGTTTTTCGAATAAGCTTTGGTGCTATCTATGCTTGCATTTACCATTACATGCCGTGTGGTGTTCAGTAGAGTAAAATGGGACTACTCCAAGTCTTCCCGTGGATGTTGTAGAAGGCGGAATCACAATCTAAACAAAGCTTATAAACGTCAAAGAGACCTCTCCAACCCGTCTGACCAGCAAAAGAGTACAGGCCAAATCCTCTTACTGCTCTAGCATTATATGGCTCTGGTTAGCACAGAGAGGGTCATGTTCCTGCAGCGGAGACTAAAAAAGACCTGATGATGATGATATTTGAAGCAGAACATACCTGGCTGGCAGTGGGGCCTGTGGTGCACGATGGTGTGGGTAGGCTGTGTTTGCGGGTATCGCGCCATGGCGACAAGTGATACGGGTCTGGTGGAGACTCCTGGTCAATGGAAAGTCCTCTCGCCGGAGCACTGGATCGTGGCGAAGACTCGGCGTCCTCGGAGCCGCTCTCCTCCACAACGATCAACGGCTCGCCGCCGCCGATCATTGCCATTGACCCGCGCCGCATCATTGCTGAACAAAAAACATTATACTGTATACTAAACGCGATTGCAGTGTGGTTCCAGGCAGAGTAGAATAGGACCCCTCCAAGTCTTCCCGTGGATGTTGTAGAATGCGACTTAGGAAACACGAGCTAAACAAAGCTTACAAACATCAAAGAGACCTCTCCAACCCGCCAGGCCAGCTCGGCGTGGACAGTGTAGGCCGAATCCTCTGACTGCTCTAGCTAATATATGGCTCTGGTAGTACAGAGAGGATAGTGCTCCTGCAGTGGAGTCGAAAAAAGACCTGTTGATGATAATAAATAAATAGTTATACGGACAAATCACACAGATTGAGCTAGCCCCAAAATATAAGTTCGAGACTTGTGTTATGGGATACTAACTCAACGATACCATCCGAACTAATAGGTTATAAATGCGAAAGTGAATTTGTTTGTTTGTAACGCTTTCACTCCCTATCTACTGAACCGATCATCATGGAAATTTTGCATAATCATAGGTTACGATACACGCGGACGAAACCGCGGTTAACAGCTAGTATTTTGTAATAGATATACTTATGACGAGTTTGTGTCGCGACAAATTTGTATGCTTTGGTTTTTGCGTCACTGTTAGTTTCTTAGGGTCTGATCCTTCCTGTTCTTAAACTATGATGGTGGCATAAAAATTAACGCAATTCATCTACTGACGTAGCATTTGGCAGTAACTATATTTAACTACTTACTTACGTTGGATAAACTAGTAGTATTAGGAAAATTCAAATAAAAAACAAACCGATGACTTTTTTGTTAGTAAACGTTTGCCATATTGATTTTCGGCTGACTTCACATAGCCAATGAAACTACAGGGTAGAATACGAATCTAATTATACCTCACATTTCAAAATTGGTCAAGCTATTTAGGCTACAGGTAACAATGCGATTTTTTTTAATCTATGTCGCAATGGAACCAATTTAATTACACACACACATGATACATATATTCATACATACATATGCGCGAAATCATTACCCTCCTTTGGCTAAACTAAATAAAGCGTAAATTATAGTTTAAGACGTGCTGTAGATGTGGTAAGTTTTGCTCTTCTAAAGCAAGTACAAACAATCACGGCGACATAAAACTGCATATTGATTGACCAATTTCATATTGATTTGATACCATGAGAATAAAATATTCACAGGTGCAGCGACAAACAGAAGTGAGTTCGGTTCGGTTTAAGCGATTTGTATAAATTTGAAGGTTTGCGTTTACTATATTTGGTTTCTTATTTCCATCCTTTTCAGTCTTCCTTTCTTCGTTTGGGTTGATATCCTTTCTAATATTATAAATGCAAATATAGCTCCGTTTTTAGGGTTCCGTAGTAAACAAGGAACCCTTATAGTTTCGCCATGTCTGTCTGTCTGTCTGTCCGTCCGCGGTTTTACGCAGAGACTATAAGTACTAGAAAGCTGTAATTTGGTATGGGTATGTATATTAATCATGGCAAAAAAGTGGTAGAATAAAATCTTGAAAAAAAATTTTTTTTAGGGTAGCTCCCATACAAGTAAAGTGAGGGAGTAATTTTTTTTCACTATTTACCTATTGTGTGGGGTATCGTTAAATAGGTCTTTCAAAAATATTGTGAGGTTGAGAACACCATTTTTTGATTAAGGGCTCCGTTTCCGAAATATTTGGTTTTAAAGTGCGAATTTTTGTTAGAGGTAAGTGTCCCCCCCCTCTATCTGCTAAACGGTTATATATAGATACGTGAAAAAAATTACAGCAGTAGCATATATACTGAAGTTGAAAGGAAAACTATCAGAGCTGAGTAGTAAGTACAAACTAAAAAGTTATAGGCAACCAACTTATAAACTGTAAAATTTCATACTATTTTCATTGTTAGATGTTTTTGGTCGTTAAACTGTAAGGTGCGAGTGTGAATAGTGTGAACTCAAAGTTGTCATTCGCAACTACGGAACCCTACACTGCGCGTGGCCCGACACGCACTTGGCCGGTGTTTTATCTGTCTTTTACTTGTTCGGACTTTCATAACTAAACTGATTTAGATGAAATTTGGAGTAGAAAAAGTTTGAGGTTTTAAATTATATTTAATTATTTATATTGCGTTCCCGTGGGATCTATGTTACGCGAGCGGAGCCGCGAGTAAACTAATTAGTAGATTTTACATCTGATGAGATTACATATTTTAAATATACGTAAATCGTAGTTTAGTTGACATAATAAATAAATATAAACGGACATATCACATAGATTGAGCTAGCCCCGAAGTAAGTTCAAGACTTGTGTTATGGGATCCTAACTCAACGGTACTATACTTTATAATAAACTATAATGTATGTATTATACCTTAAAACCTTTCTCGTGAATCACTCTATCTATTGGTGAAAACCGTATAAAAATCCGTGGAGTAGCTTTTGAGTTTATCGCGAACAGACAGACAGACAGACGCGGCGGAGGACTTAGTTTTATAATATGTAGTGATAGTGATACATATATAGATAAACATATAACATTTATTACAATCAAATTGTGTTAATCTGCCGAAAATTACCTGAAGCAAATTGCTTTCAACCAAAACAAATAAATACGTGACCTTTTAATTGCCGTTCCGAGAACGAACTAATCTAAAAGCTTTTTTACGGTCACTGAAGCGCTTCCCCGTATTTCAGCCATTATCGCGCAATTATCGCAATGAAAACGTCAGTTTGTACCAAAAGCTAATAATTTCATAAGTTAAAACGTTATCAATGGCTGTCAGTGAGCGTTCCCGCAAAAATAGCTACTCTTAATTTGTATTACATTATTTTTAAACAACGCTAAGAAATTTAATAAAATAAAGCGATTTTCCTTCGGCTTTTTTTATACAGTTTTCAATTTTTCCAATTATATCCTAAAATACTTTTAATTACATCAATGAAGCCGGCTTCGCCGGGCGTATTAGGCGGGATAAAGTAATAAAAGTTTTATTGGCTTAAATAGAAACAAAGGGCTCGAGAAGGGGTGCGTCGCAGGGAATTAGTTGGTCGTTGCGACTAATAGCCCGTTACCACAGATTATAATAGGCATGATTTCTTCTACTTTGACTTGTTAGGAACCTTATTTTTTACGCTTATAGAACTGAGTGAAATTGTTTTGTTAAATGTAAGGCACTTGTCCCACCGGCAACGATGAGCGATAAACGAGTAGAACGATAAACTACAAACGAGTGGGCGAGCGGCGAGAAGCGAGTGTTAGCTCCAATAGTTTTGTCGCTCAGCTGTAGGCGAGTGTTCGCGTGCGACGGGCTACTCGCGTCACTCGCTCAGGTGTAGTCAGTACAGCCGAACACGCAGACGCAGGATAATGCGTCATCATCATCGTCTGAACTAGACAACAATGACAGCTCAAATGCTTTTCTCAAATTCATTGCAAATATCTGCACTGAAATAAACGCTGTATAAAATCACCGCTGATTGGTCTCGCAGGTTGATTTCTAAACCAAGCGAGCATCGCCGAGCGAGTACCGCTGAGCTAGTTTTATCTTATCGCTGTTATCTGGGCGACAAACTAGTAGAGCGAGTGCTCTCGCCGGCAGTGTGAACAGCCAACGATGAACTATTAATATATGTGTCTCTTTTACTAACACAGGATCCTTTATCTTTTGTTCGTTTCTTGGGCGAGAAAATCGCCGATAGCTAATCGCTTCCTCGCTCTTGGTGGGACAAGTGCCTTATGGTTATGTTATGTAACGGTATTTTGATAGTAAGTATTATTTTAAATTTATAATATGCATATAAATCTAACATTGTGTCAATTTGTTTTATGGTTACGTAAAAGGTAATTGGAAGTAAATTTAGTTAATGTAAATTTTCTTAAATTAGTTTCGAATATACACAATATTTAGTTCATATATATATACAACTAGCTGTTACCCGCGGCTTCACCTGCGTGATATAAAAATTTTGCATACACGTATGTGTATGCAAAATTTTATAACGATCGGTTTAGTAGATAGGGCGTGAAAGCGTAACAAACAAATAAACAAACAAACTCACTTTCGCATTTATAATATTAGTTAGGAAGTTAGGATTAGGATATGTTAATAAAACCTACCCGATCTGAGACCCGATATGAGAGAGAGAGAATAAAACCTACCCGATCCTTAAAGGGGCGACTCAGCCCGTCAATATGAAAAAAAACTGTTCCATCCAAAATAGCTGGAAATTTAAAAAAAACAACTTTTTATCGTCGACTTTGGAATGTCAACTTTTTTCAAATTTCCATTGGAAAAGATGTTCATACTGACGGGCTGTGTCATTCCATTAAGAATCGGACAGGGTTTTAACATATTGAATGTTCAGCTACGATACGGCTATTATAACAGCTCCTTAATTTACAACATAAAAAGTCATGTCTGGCTCTGAAGTTTAACTTTTCATTGCATACAGGTTCGTTTAGAAAGACCTTTTGGAGTGTTTAGGCGGCCTGAGTAAACAGCGCGTTAATCTTCTCCACAATGTGACGACCCTCACTCCAGTGGAGGTCACTGATTGACTGTGTATTTGTTCGGGCGTGTAGCCTGAACAAACAGCTATTGCAATGGTTTGAACTGCATGCTAACGCTTCTTATATTATATTTATTTATTATTATTATTATTATTATTTATTCTTCAGGTAAAAACAATTGATAAGAAACTTTACTATTTACTTTATTTAAATAGTCTGAAAATAAACGATTTTTATTATTAATTATTTACACAGATGGCGATTGGCGATTTTCGACCCACCAACCTTTACGACAAGAAGTTTTGTAACAAAAATACAATTAGTCCGTTAGATAGCTAAACTAAAAAAACATTAGACTCGTATTTGTTTTTCAATCCAACAAAAAATTACATAGGTAGATATAGCCCGTTAAAATTCCGTGTGACATCACTATCCGGTAGACTTTTTAGCGAATTGTGATGTCACGAGCTTATGAACTTTGACGCGCTTTATCTTTATTGTTTAATTAAAGAAAGAGAAAATAAATGTCCGCTGTTTTTTTATTATATAACTGGCGGAATAATTTTAGTACTACTATTTTGACCCAGGAAACTAGCCTATAGCGCATACTAATATACCCCGGGATCCGAAACACCACGACTGAAGATAAAACCGTAAACACTCTAAGATGCGAAGAAGTTTTATATACAGCTAAACAATGGGCAAAAGTTTGTGGAAATCCTATTATACGGTACACGAGTTGTAACGTAATAAATAATAAATCGATGATCGACACAGAAACGCCTAGGGCAAGAACAGAAACAACGCAAAATATGCTCGGCGAATAAAATCGATACCAATTTACATACAGACGGATAATGATGGCAAAATTCAATTTGTTGTTTGCGACGTCAAATAATTGGAATGTTGTAAAAAATATTTATTTTATCTTTGACGTCCTAATTCGAAATCATAGCCTCGACCTTGTTATGTTACCCATCTTGAGACTCTGGGTTCAGTTGAACCCACAGTCTCAAGATGGGTAACATAGCCAGCACTTTTTATGGTGCCGTTTTGAAAGGGTGAAACCGAAAGACTTTATTACTAAGCCTTCGCATTACTTATGTATGTCTCAGGGCTGTATTATACGGAACTGTAATTAGTAGGCACCATGTAGACACTTATAATTTTCATGTAATGTGCATATCTTTAACAACAAATATTAAATATAGAAATCAAAGGGGTAGAAGAAACGTGCTTTATTAGCGTTTTCTTGCGCCTGTCAAAGTTGCTGTTAATTTAGTAAGTAATTGTTCTGTGTCAAATTGGGACGTCAAAGCACAGATAGGTAATTAAGAATACTAGTATCTGTACAGGAAAGAGTTCGGTTTGTCGGTTTTTCGTGTGTGTAAGTGGCAAACAGAGTTTGGTTTAACCTCACAACAAAGATCGTATGGAAGAGGATTCATCGTACTTGACAATACCAGAAATTACGTGGATTTCAGTAGTGAAATAGAGGGCCCCATAGTGTGTGTGTAAATCGACTCGCACTTAAGGCGAAGTGAGTTCACACACTTGTGCCACCCAGCAATTAATTCTTTTACTCCTAAAACAAATCAAATTTAAAAAATCTAATAACTGATTTTATTAATTTTCATAGATATTATAATCGAAGTTTAAGAGAACGAATTATAACCGCCAAAAGTGGCCACTTTTGGCGGTAATAATTTGTAAATTCATCAAATAAAAAATAGTGAAAACTTGCCTACAATTCAACCATGATTCAATATCTAGCCTCCATTTTCAATACCCTCCCCATTATCCCCGAGGGTAATCTAACTAGGTATGAGCGGCTACGTTTAAAACGTTTAACGTTTAAAGCTATGGACGAAGGATCAAAGATATACGGACGTTAACTAGCAGTCAGTTTTTTTAATTCCTAATTCACTTGTTTGTTAGTGATATTAATTTCAAAATTTAATGCCAGGGGATTCAAAACCGACCTTGCAGTTTTCCAAAATACAAATAGAAATCTAATGCAATTTCATTAATACTATTATTAAAAACAGTTAAATAATTATAAGCAGCATCTTATAACCCATTTTAGTGGGAGAGCTCGTGAACCATCTGACTAACCCGTTGCCCACAAAGCTAGAAATTTTTAAAATGATATTTTATTATCTGCTAATTATAAAAGTACCGGTCTGGCAGGTATAACGCGGTTGCGTCATCATCCCAAAAATTTTTGAAAATGCAAAAAAATTTTTTTTCGTAACCTTCTGCCACAAGGCTACAATTTTAATATGTTATAATTTAAGTATGTTTAAGTGTAAAAAAAAATCGCCAACCTCTTTTGAGGGTTGCAAGTATGTGCCAGACGATAGCAAAGTTGTCATTGGGACGGTAATTCATAACCTGCTGCCACAAGGCTACAATTTTGAGGGAACATTCTTTCAATTGTTTAAAAAATATATGTAAACAGCCAGACCATTCTAGTGGTTGCAAGTACCTGCCAGACGACGTGGGAGAGCTCGTGAACCACCTGACTAACCCGTTTCCCACAAGGCTAAAATTTTAATATGTTATAATTTAAGTATGTTTAAGTTTAAAAAAAAATTGCCAACCTATTTTGAGGGTTGCAAGTGTGTGCCAGATGATAGCAAAGTTGTCATTGGGACGGTAATTCATAACCTTCTGCCACAAGGCTACAATTTTAATATGTTATAATTTAAGTATGTTTAAGTGTAAAAAAAAATTGCCATCCTGTTTTGAGGGTTGCAAGTGTGTGCCAGACGATAGCAAAGTTGTCATTGGGACGGTAAGTCATAACCTTCTGCCACAAGGCTACAATTTTAATATGTTATAATTTAAGTATGTTTAAGTGTAAAAAAAAATCGCCAACCTCTTTTGAGGGTTGCAAGTGTTGTAACTTAAGAAAAAAAAGAGTTTATGTTTTAAGTTTAATTTAAGTTTTAAAGTGGTGGAGGGGTAAACTCCTAAGTAGGGAAAAGTCAAGAAAAATAGGTTTAAATGACAAGAGGTTTTATTTATTGTCGTACAATAACATCTTAGGTACTCTTAGTGAAGAGATATAACCGTAATCTTAAAGTTAAGATAACAACAATGAGAAAATAAAGAAATAAAGGGGAGGGTTGTTGGCTAGTTTGGCTGGTCCCTTGTGAACGCGTTTATATTAAGGTAAAGTAGCATACTATTTAAAGTAGAAGTTATAAGTAGTATACTAATTTATGTAATACTTAAAGATAAGTAGAATAGTAGTATTGAAAGTAGTATTTATGTAAAGGTAAAACTTTCAACCAAGAAATTTATCCCCGTAATTAAAGAAAAAGAATCCTCAAGTCAACCGACGAAGGATTCTTCTTGCCAGCCGATGAACCCACTCCTCGGACCGACACCAGCCAGACACCTCGGCCAAACACTCCAGACGAACACCTCAGCCAAACACTCCAGACGAACACCTCAGCCAAACACCTCCAGAGGCATGATACCATTGATGGTGGACGCTTGTGGCGCTAGATGCACCGAGCGTCTTCATCGTAAAACAATCTCAGGCCATGCATCATGGTCCCTGTAACGGAGGCAGAAAAACGCTTCTGGACTACGGCAACCGTTGAAACCAACAACAGCAAGGCGATCACGCCGACACCGAAGAGTACCAGAAACGGTTTAATCTCAGAACTTCAGGAACCAGGAATAACGCTCGCAGCAACGCCGCCTTCGGATTCTTCCTCAAATCCCAGAATCAGCAGCTTACAGAACAGAACAACAGACAGCCCACAGCACAGAACTTCTCAGGGACCTGCACGCCAGCACGCGCAGCCCGAAAAAGACACTTCCTCCTACCACTAACTTCCGACGACGCGAAGCACGTTCGAATCATATGCTCAAAACTATGAACCACAACACAACCACTTAACACATTTTAAATAAATTAAGTAAGTTAGCGAACTTGACTTAAACAATTAATGGGTAGCCTATTAATTGCTATTTTATAGAAAGAAAGGCTAAATATAAAACAATTACTTAATTATAAGTAAAAATTCAATACGTCAAAACAATGTAACGCAACACTTCCGAACGCACCATTTCTGCGTTTCGTTATACACACAGCAGCAAACTGCTCATGACAAATCCGACATAACATTTTTACTAATATTTAGAACGTATAGTCGTAGAATAAAAGAAGGTCCATTTACTATCTTCTATTATGATTTTAGAGCTTAAAACACAAAACAGCTAAAATCTCAAATAATTACAAAGAAATATCGCCACAGACAACAAACTTACCAGAAACTAAACGTCAACCTGTCACTTCTGTCAGATGTCAAACACAGCAAAACAAGACTATGTTTACCTTTTCCTTACAGACCAAAACATTCAATATTTCTAGATTCAAAGTGAAACTATTAGAAAACCGGGAATAGAAGGATTCGTGAAAATACGAAAAGTGGAATGAGATATAGTTCAGTGAACGTATACGGTCAAGGCAGCTTGAAATAATGTATTTTATAGGCTATCTCATGGTAAGCAACACTTGCATAAAATTAGGTGTTACAGTACCCCCTCACCCGCCAGAATTTTGCGAGGTAACGAGAAAAATTCACGCTGGCCCCCAGCATCACGATCCAACTAAAATTCAACCTAAACCTTTAATGTCTTTTACATGACACTCACTCCTCCTGCCATTCTCGTCTTCCACCAAATACACTAATTTAGATAGCTTCTTCACTACACGACACTTTTCAAAACGTGGAGCTAATTTATAAGAAAAATGTTTCGCAGCATCACTACGCACATGCGTCCGGCGCCAAATGATATCATCCTCTACAAACTCAACATCCCTTCTACGCCTATTGTAATACTTAGCGTTCCTCCAGTGCGATTTTTTCAGTTCTTTATCCACTTTCAGAAATATTTCCTTCAACACGCCTATCTTATCGAGGTAGTCAGCACGACAACTAACAAGAATATCATCTATATCCTCACTATCTCCGTAGATAGAACCATCAACAACAGCTTCACGTCCATGAACAAGCAGAAAAGGGGTAAAAGTAGTAGTGTCATTCACAGCAGTGTTAATAGCAAATTGAATTTCACAAAGATGTGAATCCCAACTTCGTTGATCAGTACCAACAAGTGCAGCTATTGCCGTGACAATAGTACGATTATACCGTTCTACAGTATTTACTTGAGGACAATAAGTAGGAGTGAAATGAATTTGTGGTATTCTATACTTTTCAAACAACGCTCTCACATCGCGTCCTATAAATTGCGGTCCATTATCGACGATAACGGTTTGTGGAACCCCATGAACTAAGAAAACATGGTCTTCCAAGCGTTGAGCCACTACTTTACCAGTCGCACGTCTAAGAGGAAACATTAACACATATTTTGAAAAACAACAAACCACTACAAGCAGATATTCATTCTGTTGCCGAGACCTGGGCAGTGGGCCAACTAAATCAACGCTGATACACTGGAATGGTCTACGACACACCTTAGGATTTCCAAACAAACCAGGAGTAGTTTGATTAGGATGTTTATATGCTTTACATGTCTGACATTTCGACACGTACTCTTCAACATCCTTATACATATCAGGCCAATAAAAGCGAAGACGCAAACGTTTATACGTCTTTTCAGTCCCTAAATGAGCACCTAAAGGAGAATCGTGATTCTCAGTAATAAGACGTAGTCTTTCATTCGAAGGTACGACTTCCTTCCAATCAAAATCTCCAGTTAGCGAAGACTTACTCTTAGTATAACGATAAAGTATACCATCGATTATTTGGTAGTTAGGACAGGTTTGGGGCCTGTTCTGACAACGAGAATAAAGATTATGAAACCAAGGATCGGTTCCAGCAGCATTTATAACAGAAACCGGTACAGAACGGGATAAAGAATCAGGAACAAGGTGATCTTTACCGCGCCGATGCTCAATAATAAAATTGTAGGGAGAAAGTCGGCAACCCCAGCGTTCCAAACGCCCGGTCGGATTACGAAGGTTAAGGAACCACTTTAAACTAGCGTGATCCGTAATAATCTTGAAAGCTTTAGGACCTTCCAGGTAGGGCCTAAAATGTTCTACCACTTGTACCACAGCCAACGCCTCTCTTTCAGTAGCAGAATAGTTACGCTCTGCACGATTCAACGAACGACTATAATAAGCAATTGGATGTTCTTCTCCGTCAAAAGACTGAGTCAGCATGCCTCCAATACCAACATCGGATGCATCAGCGTGCACAATAAAAGGAAGAGAAAAATCAGGACATGCCAAGACAGGAGCAGACGTCAAAGCACTTTTCAGCTGCAGAAACGCGTGTTCAGCTTCAGGAGACCAAACAAAAGGTGGCCGGTTTTTCCGAGTAGAAGTTAGAGTATTTAAAGGTGCAGCAATGGTACTAAACCCTCTAATAAATCTTCTATAGTATGAAGCTGTCCCTAAAAATCGTTTAACATCTTTGGGGCAAGTAGGTATGGGAAAATCCGTAATGGCTTTCACCTTCTCCGGGTCAGTTCTCAATCCTAAATCATCCACAACATACCCAAGGTATTTCAACTGCTTCCGAAACAGACAACACTTCGACAAACTAACAGTCAGATTAGCAGAACGCAAACGCTCCAGCACCCTCTTTAGGAGATCAATATGCTCCTCGAAAGTTTTAGTAGCCACGACAATGTCATCCAAATAAATAAATACACGCCCTCCAAATTCAGGTCCAAACAGTTTATCCATCAGTCGTTGCTGCGTAGCTGGCGCAGAGGTCAGACCATAACACATAACTTTAAATTGGAAAAGTCCCCGCGACGGAATAGTAAACGAGGTCTTCTCTTTAGAAGAAGGAGTAAGAGGGATCTGCCAAAACGCAGATTTTAAATCAATAGAAGAAAGGAAACATGAGTCTCGAAGTTGATCTAAGATGTTAGAGATATAGGGAAGAGGATAGGCATCGTGTTTCGAAACCTCATTAAGTTTCCTGCTATCTAAGCAAAAACGCATCTCACCATTAGCTTTAGGAACCATGGTAATAGGGTTGTTCCAGGGACTACAGCTCGGCTCAACTACATCCTGTTCAATCATTTCGTCTAGTTGACGATTTAACTCACGAAGTTTATCAGGGGACATCACATAATAACGCTGTTTGATAGGAGTCGCGTCTCCCGTATCAATGTGATGAGATATCAGATGAGTTCTACCTAAACCCTTCTTTTCAGCTGAGATATCTTCAAACATTTTACAAACATCACCCGCCAATTTCTTCTGCTCTTCCGTTAAAGCATCGAAAGGGTGTATACGATTAATTTGCGACACAGCCGCTTCAGCAGGTTCTTGAAAAACTATTAGATCTTTCCGATCCATCAGGCTCAAGACATCAGGCGCAACCTGAAAAGCCTTCCAAAAGTTGATACCAAATAATAAAGACGAGGATACGCCTGGTATCACAAAAAACTTAATCACACGCAACACATCATTTACCACAACAGGCAAAAACATATATCCAGCGACTGGAGAGGTAGATCCATTCGCAGTCACAACAGAATCTATAGAATCATGCTGATGTAAGTCAGCCAGGTTAGTAAAATACTCCACAGCAGAACCACCAACAATAGAAATCTAAGATCCGGAATCTAACAACCCAGAAAAAGGAACACCACCAATTTCTACATTTAAATAAGGACGAGCGTCCCGACAAATATTTGAGCGGACCGTCGCTACGTTACGTTTATTATTTTGAAAAAACACACGCACATAATCACACCATTCACGCCACTCCGCAGGCGTAGTTAAACGACGGCCCTTCTTTACGCGTTTTTTGTATCCGGCGCAGATTTACTTTTAGGCGCACACTTCAGACAGTTAGCAGCAGTTACACCTTTCTCACCACAACGGAAACAAATAATAGTACGAGGCTCCGTACATTCGAGCAACGTATGATCACGAACACGACAGCGTACGCAAAACTTATCACTAGGTTTAGAAACAACATCACATCTGGAACGATTCGACTTCCACTTATACGCAAGGTCAGGAGCAACAGCATTCTGAATATTTTTTGGAGGCTCAGTGAACAATTCAGCCCTCTGTTTAGCTGCTTCCAGCTGCCTACAATATTTTTTAAGTTCAGCCCACGACTGAATATTAACGTTCGCTAACGGGATGGAATATGAAGGTCTTATATTAAACTTCACTATACTCAACTTCTCTTCATCTCCAACAGGCATCCGCAAACGAGAGAAATAATTAAACATAATATTCATAAAACACGAAATAGACTCATCAGGACCCTGACTCCTAGATCTAATTTCTTGCAGCAGGCGATGATCGTAATCATAAGGCAGAAATTCTTCCAATAATAAGTTTTTTAAAGACTCCCAGTCCCTCACATCACTGCTTACACTACGATACCACGAAAGAGCCTCATCAGAAAACAATTCAGCTGCAGAATTAAACAACTTCTCTTTAGAAATATTCCTAGATAAACACAACTCCTCTATCCTTTGAAGAAAAGCTTGTACACTGTCCTTCCCATTAAATTTAAGATTAAGAGAGTGAACGAAAGAGTAACGATCACAAGTTACCACAGGCTTCACACCAACAGACTCAGCTTCAGCCACACCAGACTCCCCAGGAACTACATCTACAGCCGGCTTAAAATCAAAATTACTACTAAAAGAATGATACAGCTGATCAATTCGTTTCAACAACAGGACGAGACGATCATCTAATTGCTCCTTCAACGTTACATGCACTTCCTCAATAGGCTCAACACGACTCAACCTATGAAAGATATGGTTACCCAAAGCCTGGATGCGATATAACCTTTTTAATAAAAGAGTTTTCTGATTCAGGATCGCCTCTAATTCAGAAATTTTAGAAGTAATAGTTTTTAATTCCGCTTCTACATCACCTTCAAACACACTCACCTCATCGCTAGGTATCTCTTTAGCCAAGCGTCTAATTTGAATACGTAATAAATCAACAGATTTCTCTGGTACAGCATCACGTATAGCCACTTCATAAAGGAGCTCATCTTTATTCAAAACGTTAAAACGAATAGGGCGTTCTTCCGTCATGTTGAGATACAAACTTAAATTATAACAGATAAGTTACCGCAATTAATTTATAATTGTAAAATAAATTACAATATTCGTATAGAAACAGTGTACACAGTAACCTCACACAATATTACTAAACCGCAACAGAAGTACAATTCAATTATTCAGACTTATCAGCAAAATAAGTATAAAGGACCAGCCAACCCGTCATTGAGCGAAAGACCAGTGACAGAGAGAAAGCACACTAGACCAACAAAGTCCCTGTTCGGGCGCCATGTAACTTAAGAAAAAAAAGAGTTTATGTTTTAAGTTTAATTTAAGTTTTAAAGTGGTGGAGGGGTAAACTCCTAAGTAGGGAAAAGTCAAGAAAAATAGGTTTAAATGACAAGAGGTTTTATTTATTGTCGTACAATAACATCTTAGGTACTCTTAGTGAAGAGATATAACCGTAATCTTAAAGTTAAGATAACAACAATGAGAAAATAAAGAAATAAAGGGGAGGGTTGTTGGCTAGTTTGGCTGGTCCCTTGTGAACGCGTTTATATTAAGGTAAAGTAGCATACTATTTAAAGTAGAAGTTATAAGTAGTATACTAATTTATGTAATACTTAAAGATAAGTAGAATAGTAGTATTGAAAGTAGTATTTATGTAAAGGTAAAACTTTCAACCAAGAAATTTATCCCCGTAATTAAAGAAAAAGAATCCTCAAGTCAACCGACGAAGGATTCTTCTTGCCAGCCGATGAACCCACTCCTCGGACCGACACCAGCCAGACACCTCGGCCAAACACTCCAGACGAACACCTCAGCCAAACACTCCAGACGAACACCTCAGCCAAACACCTCCAGAGGCATGATACCATTGATGGTGGACGCTTGTGGCGCTAGATGCACCGAGCGTCTTCATCGTAAAACAATCTCAGGCCATGCATCATGGTCCCTGTAACGGAGGCAGAAAAACGCTTCTGGACTACGGCAACCGTTGAAACCAACAACAGCAAGGCGATCACGCCGACACCGAAGAGTACCAGAAACGGTTTAATCTCAGAACTTCAGGAACCAGGAATAACGCTCGCAGCAACGCCGCCTTCGGATTCTTCCTCAAATCCCAGAATCAGCAGCTTACAGAACAGAACAACAGACAGCCCACAGCACAGAACTTCTCAGGGACCTGCACGCCAGCACGCGCAGCCCGAAAAAGACACTTCCTCCTACCACTAACTTCCGACGACGCGAAGCACGTTCGAATCATATGCTCAAAACTATGAACCACAACACAACCACTTAACACATTTTAAATAAATTAAGTAAGTTAGCGAACTTGACTTAAACAATTAATGGGTAGCCTATTAATTGCTATTTTATAGAAAGAAAGGCTAAATATAAAACAATTACTTAATTATAAGTAAAAATTCAATACGTCAAAACAATGTAACGCAACACTTCCGAACGCACCATTTCTGCGTTTCGTTATACACACAGCAGCAAACTGCTCATGACAAATCCGACATAACATTTTTACTAATATTTAGAACGTATAGTCGTAGAATAAAAGAAGGTCCATTTACTATCTTCTATTATGATTTTAGAGCTTAAAACACAAAACAGCTAAAATCTCAAATAATTACAAAGAAATATCGCCACAGACAACAAACTTACCAGAAACTAAACGTCAACCTGTCACTTCTGTCAGATGTCAAACACAGCAAAACAAGACTATGTTTACCTTTTCCTTACAGACCAAAACATTCAATATTTCTAGATTCAAAGTGAAACTATTAGAAAACCGGGAATAGAAGGATTCGTGAAAATACGAAAAGTGGAATGAGATATAGTTCAGTGAACGTATACGGTCAAGGCAGCTTGAAATAATGTATTTTATAGGCTATCTCATGGTAAGCAACACTTGCATAAAATTAGGTGTTACAGTGTGTGCCAGACGATAGCAAAGTTGTGCGCACTCCCGTCGAGCGACTTGACTATTATATAGTCATCTGGCAGGTACTTGTAACCGCTAGAATGGTCTGGCTGTTTACATATATTTTTTAAACAATTGAAAGAATGTTCCCTCAAAATTGTAGCCTTGTGGCAGCAGGTTATGAATTACCGTCCCAATGACAACTTTGCTATCGTCTGGCATACACTTGCAACCCTCAAAAGAGGTTGGCGATTTTTTTTTTACACTTAAACATACTTAAATTATAACATATTAAAATTGTAGCCTTGTGGCAGAAGGTTATGAATTACCGTCCCAATGACAACTTTGCTATCGTCTGGCACACACTTGCAACGCTCAAAATAGGTTGGCAATTTTTTTTTACACTTAAACATACTTAAATTATGACATATTAAAATTTTAGCCTTGTGGGTAACGGGTTAGTCAGGTGGTTCACGAGCTCTCCTACGTCGTCTGGCAGGTACTTGCAACCACTAGAATGGTCTGGCTATTTACATATATTTTTTTAACAATTGAAAGAATGTTCCCTCAAAATTTTAGCCTTGTGGCAGCAGGTTATAAATTACCGTCCCAATGACAACTTTGCTATCGTCTGGCACACACTTGCAACCCTCAAAATAGGTTGGCAATTTTTTTTTTACACTTAAAAATACTTAAAATATAACATATTAAAATTGTAGCCTTGTGGCAGACGGTTACGAAAAAAAATTTTTTTGCATTTTCAAAAATTTTTGGAATGATGACGCAACCGCGATATCCCTGCCAGACCGGTATTTTTATAATTAGCAGATAATAAAATATAATTTAAAAAAATTCTAGCTTTGTGGGAAACGGGTTAGTCAGATGGTTCGCTAGCTCTTAATCTATTTATCCTCATTAGCAAAATTTAAGAGCTATACGTAAAAGCGTTGGAAAGTTACAGCAACAGCTGTATGTTCTCATAGCTTTGATCGTAGCCGCTCGTGCCTAGTTAGATTACCCTCGGGGATAATGGGTGGGTATTGAAAATGGAGGCTAGATATTGAGTCATGGTTGAATTTTAGGCAACTCAAATATTAAATAGAAACATCCATTACATAACAAATGCGTAGACCATGATCAAATAAGCAAAATCTGTCAAAGGAAACAAATACTTAACTATTTTTACTTATCTTAGATCAATCAAGGGATGTTCTTGTTTAAACTTTCGCGCTTTGAACACATAATTACGTCAGCGGAAATAAATAAATAAAAGGTTCGCGCTAAGTCCTGTTTGTATAAAAAAACAATCAAGGGATGTTATAATAACACACTTATAGTCTTGCTCGACGAATATATCACAATGTTGTTGAGTATAGTTTAGTTGTTTTTTTTAATATGGTTTAATCAATAAATTTCTTTGATAAAGTTTAATTACAATAAGTACACATTAATTCCAGAAATGTGGATTTTTTATATAGGTAATAAATTTCTCCATCTCAATATGACTCATCGCATTAAAACTGCTGTCCATCGCAGCCGGACCTCGTCTTTAAATTTCTTTTTGTTTTAAATCCTGACGAATTTCCGTCCGCAAGGCGCGGAAGTTTTCTCATTACCCTCCGCGGACTTATTAGCCTATCCTTTTAGTATTTCCAGATTAATTGCCCAGAAAATTATGCGTAAAATACTTTGTTTGAGCGGATTACACATTATACCGTTTTTGTAATTAAGTATTTTAATTATGTATTGCTTTGGGCGGATTTAGTGACAAATCACAAAATTGTAACCCTGAGATCTTTGGGTGTAACTTTAGAAAGAGTTTTCAATAAAGAGTTGTAAAATGTACTTTCGTCCTTTTTTGACAGCCTCCGTGGCACTGTGGTTAACATTCTAGTCTGCGATTGGTCTGCGACACAAGGGATCCTGGGTTCAATCCCCGGCCAGGTCATGATATGAAACTTTATTTTTCAGATTTGCCTGGGTTTTATATCTATCATAAAATAAAGTATCGTATTGTGTTCGTACTAAAGTTCACAAACTTACTGTGGCGCTAGCTCAATGTGTGTGATTAGTCCCTATACATTTATTTATTTATTTATCCTGGTTCTCTAACGGTACTCATGGTTGTAATACGCTTTGAAAGAGAAAAATCAATGTAGGGAATGGGGGGTCGTGATTGAAAATCTTGATATCGTAACAGATGCAACGTTTATTTATTGGAAAAAAATATAAAACCGTACAGCATTAATCGTATTCGTGTTTCGTAATGACAGCCCAAGAGTAATGTACCTATTACCTATCTCTTTCACTCATTCCTCGTCTCGCTCCCACAATCGTTTAGAAACATGCATCAACTTCCGTTCGTCAACTTGTTCAAAAACTTTTACTCCACATCAATATTTTGAGTAAATTAAGTTACAAGTATGCTCAGATTTGCCTGAATGAGATCATCGGTGGGAAACTAATTCTATGAATATGTAGTTACGAAACCAAATTACGAGTTACAGTGTGGAGATACTTTGAGCGGTATCTAGATAGATTTGTATCAGATATTAATCCGTGTTTGAAGGTCCATTTATCGTAATGATTATTAAGTTTTTAGAAGTAACTTAATACATATACTACTAAAAGTCAATCGGATATAAGAGTCAGGATTTTGTCGGTGTCATTGTATGAAAATAATCGTGTACAATGACTATTTTATGCGTAAATAAAATAGCGCTTTGCCATTAATTTACCATTTTACACTCTAGTTATTAAATCACTGTGTTTTTTTATACGCTTGTAATGAGGATCTAGGAGGACCTGCATTACAAAAAAACCGGCCAAGTGTGAGTCAAACTCGCGCAATGAGGGTTCCGTACAATATGCTTCGTGAACACACACACAATGTGCAAAAAATGTTTTATTCAATTGAAGCGCCATCTAGTGGTGTTTTAGTGAAGAACTATTTCCCTAGATGAACTTAAGTGGTAAACTAAACTAAAATTAAGTGGTAAACTATTATTGTAAGTTTACCACTTAATTTTCAAGTGATAGAATTCTTATTATTTTTCCTGTAATCTTCAAGGAATGAACTACATTGTAATTAGTTTCGGAGATCAGGGGGGGGGGGGGGGGGGGAATGGTCAATTTTTGCCTTTTTTCGTGAATAAAATCAAAAGTATTGATTTTACCCGAACAAAAAAATATATTTTTGAGATCCTCATAATGAGCCCTTTCATTTGATATATGACACAGTAAGGTTTGCAAAACTTTCTTTTAAAATTTTGTAACTGGGCCCCTCAAAATGAACCTTATTTCAAAAAAATCTTTATATACTTTGCACATTTGTGTTTGGGTTATAGGATTACACTATCTTACCCAATTTCATCTAATTTGGTTCAGTAGATTCGGAGAAAATCGGCTGTGACAGACGGACGGACGGACCGACAGACGCTCGAGTGATCCTATAAGGGTTCCGTTTTTCAACTTTTGTACGGAACCCTAAAAAGTAAGTAAATCAAACTACTGCTTTAAGTAAATCCAATTGTTTGTCCAGATTTGACCGAATGCGCTCCATGGAGTAAGTACTCGTACCTCGTAACTCGCTGTACAAGGAGAACAGTTACGATGAGCGCGAGTTACGAAGTACGGCCATTGCAGTGAGAAGAAAGTTTGTGTGGAAGCTACTTAGACAAATCTGTATAGATAATTCTCTGATCCAGCTGTTATAATAATATAAGTTTTCTTTAGTACTGTAACTTTACACTTATCCCTAGTTTCTTATAAAGTTTTATTCATAAGAAATAAGAATACAACACATTTTTTAATCATTGTTATTAATCTTTAAATTAAAAAAATAAAGTTTCGTTACCTGTCAGTATAGTAACCGTAACCGAAAATGCCGGCTACCATGATTTATCCTGAGTGTCGTCAGTGGAATAAAAATACGTTTGGTTTAAAATTTACAGTGGAATTTTGTGATATATTTATATTTTAAACTGAGATTTTAAATTTGTGACTTTATAATAGTGGCTTTAAGTTTTATCACACAATCATTTACATGAAGGGTATATCAAAGGTTTTGCACATTTGAAGTTTTTTTTATTTTTATTCTTAAGGGTGCTCCCACACAGCAGTTATAAAACAATGTGTAACAACGAACACATTCTATAACACCATACATTATCAAGAATGTTATTGTTTTACACATTGTTTTATAACTTTATGTAACTGCTGTGTGGGGCACCCTAAGACGCTTCGATCATATTAGTAATGTGATCGTCCGTCCGAAGCGTTCTTATAAACAGACTAAATAAACGGTATATATTTTTTATTAACCAATATTTCTTTTCAGAAAGCGATATTATTTTAAGGATTTTTATACCAGTTGACTATCAGGGTCAGACGAATCTTTTAAAACATATTTTGAATAATAATCTATTTTTTGAGAAGATTAAGATATTTGCACTGATTTGACTGAATAAGCTCGTTGGAGTAAATAAATAGGTACCTCATACATAACATGAGCATAGAGTTACGAGGCTAGGATATTGCTACTTAGTGTAAAAGTTGTGGATTGATTGTACCAATTTAATCTGTGTTTGGATGACGAGTTAAAATATTCTTTCGTATTAAATACTTTCTTTTAAGCAATAATAGTTAAACCTAGAAGATTTGGATGTTTAATCTGTATAGAAAAAATGCCCTTAGTGCACACTTCAAACGGCAAATAGCATTACAGTCGATTGATTTGTCATGATGATTGTTGATATTGTGATGATTTTAACCAAACTTTCACAAAGGCATACATAATTACGGTACTTAGTTACACAAATGGTAGGGAAAAGGAGAGTCTTTAGAAAAAAATAATTTTACGCTTACCTATTTCCTGGGCGATTAATCTGGACGTAATAAAAAGGTTAGGCTAATTGGTCCGTGAAGGGTAATAAAAAAACTTTAAGACTCGTAGAAATTAGCAAGGATTTAAAATAAAACGTTGAGACTATAAATTTATTAATTATTAATCTTTGAAGTTGATGTCCAGCTGCGATGGACAGTTGGTGCGATGAATTAGTTGCGATGTCTGATAATTGATCTTGTTTTTTTGTTAAATCTAAAACAGATTGAAAAGACAGTCATAAAAATGTGAGATTTAACTTAGGAAACAAGGGTGTTTACTGATTTCATTAGTTTGGTGTGTACTTGTTCTTTTACAACTAAATGTAATTTTTGATTTGGGTACATTTTAACAAATGTTTAATGTGACATTTGTATCCTGTATCAAGAATGTTAATATGTTGAAATTTAATTTATTGTTTACTACTATATAAGACAGTACTTACAAAGGCAAACAACAATACGATATTAAATCGAAGAAGAAACGGTACCAAGAAATCTGTTCAAAGAAAGCGTCAAAAACATCATACGCATAATTTTCTGGGCAATTAATCTGGATATAATAAAAAGGGTAGGCCAATAAGACTGTGGAGGGTAATGAAGAAACTTCCGCGCCTTGCGGAACTTCGTCAGGATTTAGAACAAAACGCAATGATGAATGGAAATTCGGGAAGTTAAGGTCCGGCGACGGTCCGGGGTACGATTTCTGGAATTCGCAAACGAGCGGTTTTTCCAAACAAAATTCGTTCGAAGACGAGTCACACGTTGCAAAAATAGTACATCTAGACTCTAGATGCGTTTTGTATGTCGTCGATTTTTTTGTGAACAAGTAAGTTCGATTCCAGCGTTCCACAAAATAAAAATTAAAAAACCGGCCAAGTGCGTGTCGGACCACGCGCAGTGTAGGGTTCCGTAGTTGCGAATGACAACTTTGAGTTCACACTGTTCACACTCGCACCTCACGGTTTAACGACCAAAAAAATCTAACAATGAAAATTGTATGAAATTTTACATTTTCTAGTACATTTTATAAGTTGGTTGCCTATAACTGTTAAGTTTGCACTTAGTACTCAGCTCTGATAGTTTTCTTTTCAACTTCAGTGTATATACTACTGGTGTAATTATTTTCACGTATCCATATATAACCGTTTAGCAGATAGAGGGGTGGGGGGGGGGACACTTACCTCTAACAAAAATTTGCACTTTAAAACCAAATATTTCGGAAACGGATCCCTAAATCGAAAAATTGTGTCATTTCAACTTCACAATATTTATTAAAGGCCTTTTTAACGATACCCCACACAATAGGTAAATAGAGAAAAAAATACTCCCCCACTTTACTTGTATGGGAGCTACCCTAAATAATTTTTTTTCTAGGTTTTTTTCTACCACTTTTTTGCCATGATAAAAATACATACTTATACCAAATTACAGCTTTCTAGTACTTATAGTCTCTGAGTAAAACCGCGGACGGACAGACAGACAGACAGACATGGCGAAACTATAAGGGTTCCTTGTTTACTACGGAACCCTAAAAATGCTCAAAGAGTACGGTCGTGATTATTGCAAGCCTTGGCTCTGATGTGTAGAGACAATATTATTGAGATGGAAGAAGTTGAGAATCAATCTAGTTAATTTATTTCCTATTTATTCAAGTTATGAAGATTTAATGTTATTGGTTATTGGAAGGTCTTAAATATTTTTGGTGTAGGTTATTAAACTTTATCAAAGAGGTACTTAACTAAATATTTTGTTTAGTTTTCTGGTAGAGAAAGCCGATAAATATATTATGCCCCTTAAATTGTAGCTATTCACACTAAGTATATTTGATTTAAGTCAATATTAGTTAACAAATTTGAAGATTTAGATAAAAAAAAATTATAGCTCTTTCTTCATCTTCTTCTGTTTTATAATATGGCTTCGACCGAGACTTCAGTGATTCGGCCAATGTCCAGTAAATTGAGATATAAGTATCGGTGTTGTACGGTAAAGTTGTAACAAGTAGCATCAAAGATGGCGTATGTTCTTTAATGCCTCGTGGGCAGAAGCTCCCACAACAAAACAAGTCTATACGAGTGCATATAACAGTCAACTTTAACTATTTCACAAATTGTTTATGAGAACGAGCATTTATAACACCAAACTACACCAATTTCATATTATAAAGTCCACTAAAATCAATTTGCAAAATCGTCTAAGGCAGATCCCAACTGCACCCCTTGACTTCCCACCATAAACTCGCTTATAGCTCTTTATTTAAATACATACATATTTAAATGTGTCATGTCATGAATCAGAATAAAAATTATTTCATTAATGTATAGATAGTGGATGACAGCGATACTTTTGAAAATATTGCGTGTTTTAATTGCTTAAGTGGCCAAAAGGTCTTATAGACTTGGGCTCTGTCTACCTCACTAGGAATAAAGACGTGAAAAATATGATCTATTAACTGCCTACTGATTATTACTGGTGCATGCCAATTCACAGAGATTTTTTCGCACCCTTGCCAATGCATTTCACCTCATTACGCAAGGTAAGTAGTCCTAGACAACTTTATTCAACAACAATAATCAAGTTACTCGTTGTTTCATCATAGTAGGCATTTATTTAAAATAAAAAATCGATGAAATCAATAAAGTCATTTAAAAATAAAATGCTAGCCCATTGCCGTCAACGATTCTGCACGATGCTAACAACGGGTGACAGTAACGAGTTTCAGATTTATCTGCGCGTCGCGCGGCATCAACAGGTCTGGCTGGGCCAAGGCTGCGTTGGCACTGACCCGTTTGCGTGACCCCTGCCGCGACTAACGGGGCTGCGCGCAGCAGCTGCAGCTGGGGATTAAAGCTATTGACGTCATTATGGCCTAGTCCTGCTAGGCTTATACAAGCTTATTTTGTAGGAGTAACAAATACTCGTTCAAGGGAAAACGGGATGGATTTTGATAAGACTTTGCAATGTAATGCTTCCACGCTGGTCTGGGAGAAAAAAACCTAGAATGTCAGCTCTTCCCGCGCAAATCGAAAAAGCCAATCAACCTGTGAAATCATGTCGATATGCGATGCGGCTAACAACCCATAACTATTTTGATTCCGCTCTACACCTACAAGCCTAACAACATGCTAATCATGGTCTTGAGGTTTTATAGACCTAGGCTCTGTATACCCCGCAAGGGAAAAGGATCTGATAGTATGTATGTAGCAATGTTATAATCTTAATCTCAATCCCAATCCCAACTATCCCAATCCCAACTAATATTATAAATGCGAAAGTGAGTTTGTTTGTTACGCTTTCACGCCGTATCTACTGAACCGATCATAATGAAATTTTGCATACACATAGGTTAGGGTACCTGGAAGGACATAGGCTATATATTACGCGGGAGAAGCCACGGGTAACAGCTAGTAGTTTATATATCAGAATAATAAATCTTTTACCTATGTAGACGAAGTCTCGCGGAAAAGTGTAGTAAAAGTTGAGTTTCGCCTGTTGGTTACATGTTGGTTACTCGTATGGCAATATTAAGACTACTCAGGAAGAGAATAAATAAAGATATCATAAAACACGTGAACAACGGCATTAGCTTTCAGAGACGGATTGAAATTATAAAAGCGTTATCAGTTGCTCGTTAGCTGTATCAATGCGATGCTTTGGAGATTGTGAGACACTAAGCCCATACCCGGGGCAAAGAATATATATGTCGCAGTCATCTGGTTGAATCTGCTATTTTATTGAATGACTAGCGCGTCCATTGAATGACCACGTTTAATTGAATGACTATCTATATTGAACGACGTCATGTCGTTGAATGTAACGTTCAACGCCTTGACTAAATGAACGTCATTTAGCGAAGTCGTTGAATCTTAACCGACTTTGTAATATTAATAGTAATTGTAGTTCGCCAACCTTTTCAATCTCAAACACTTATAAAAATATACTAAAGGACACACATAGCTATTAATCTACGAGCTCCGTGGCGCAGTCAAGTGGTTACCACGCCTAGCCTGCGACACGGGGGTCCCGAGTTCGATTCCCGGTCAGGTATGATAGAAAACGATATTTTTCAGATTGACCTGGGTCTTGGATGTTTATCTATACAAGCATATATTATAAAACATAGTATCGTTGAGTTAGTATCCTGCGCCACAAGTTCACAACTTACTGTGGGGCTAGCTCAATTTGTGTGATATGTCTCTATATAATTATATAGGGATATATCACACAAATTGAGCTATAATTGAGCTTTTATTTATTTATCGCGACCAAATAACAGGGAAGGCTCAAAATTAATCGCGGTCAGTTAGTATCATTAATACGCATGGATGCTTTCATTCCCACTTGACTGATTTTCTCCTTAAAGTCGGGAGTGGAAAGTATCGAGGAACATTTTCCAATGATTAGCTAAAGTAATATTGTACTCTCAAATCTTTTAACAAGATTACTTTTAGAGATTTCGCCCGAAGGGACACGTGGCCATTTAGAGAATGAGATTGAGGCTGGAAACACAGTGGTAGAAATGAAATAAAAAAATATAAACATGTCTGCGATTAATTTCAATACATTTTCAGGTAGTACAGAGAGGGTCGTGCTCCTGCACTGGAGACTGGAAGGACCTGATGATGAAGATGATGATGATACATTTTTCGGGAATAATAATAAGTTTGTAACCGAGAGGGCTATTGTATCAAAAATTTCGTTGGCACCATAACAATAATGATCGCATATACAATTTGCGTTACCCACATAAACACAGCTTATAAACATCAAAGAGACCTCTCCAATCGGTTTGGCCAGCGTGGATAGTGTAGGTACATATATAGCGCCAGAGCAGTCAGAGGATTTGGCCTAGGTAGGCCAAATTCTCTGACTGCTCTGGCGCTATATGGCTCTGGTAGTAGAGAAAGGGTCGTGCTCTTGCACTAGAGGCTATAAAAGACCTGATGATGATGTACCTATCTCATAAAACGGCTCTGAAATTTGGAGCGAATTTATAATTATTTGGAGCTGGTAAAGAGTAAGGGATATAGTTAAGCAGGCGTAGACGACGAAGGCATTCTTTGCGTTTCAATGCCTTTTTGATTTTAATCTATAATCTAAAAACAAATAAGCATACAAAAACCGCAACGTACCTTAACGCTGTCGGCTGGCTGCTCCCAAACTTACCGACTTTCAATAATGCGTAAACAAACAACATTCCGTTTCACCAAAAGCTCAAATTATGCATGCTCGTGCCACGCACGTGCGTCCAACGTTAACCACACATTCGATGTTGCTATGAATTTTAGAGTACTTCGGTAATTATGGGGTTAGCCGGAAGCAGTAAACAGTAGCAGACAGATAATAAATTATTTAAGTACATGGCCTTATTGAATATTAGTTTAGCTTTTATTTACCTAAAATAGAATTAGGTAATATAATTTATAATTTTTCTTTTATTTAAGAGAAGACAATAGTTTCTTTATACGCGACTGACCCAGCCAGGCACTCGCGCTTTTGAATGCAGGTTTTTGCCTGTTCTATTGTTGCCTCCTGTAGCTTAAACGACTTGATCGATTTTAAAGTGTGAGGTGTCATTGGATTCGTATTCCTCTCTGGACGTCTATGTGACATCAGCGAAAAAATAATATGGCGAACGTAAACTGCAAGAGAAAGTCGAGATGACATATTATGGCACATGATAATGAGATTTGAGATTTAATGAATATATGTGCATCATTAATTAATATAATTTTAAAAATTGTTACAAATACTTAATTATTTAAGAACACGGGCTTATTGAATATTAGTTTAGCTTTTTATACCAAAAAAAGAAATGTTTCTTTAGATAAAACTTTCTTATACGCGACTGACCCACCCAGAAGAAGGAATTTTTTGCGCTTTTGAATGTATGTTTTAAATAAATAAATAAATAAATATATACGGACAAATCACACAGATTGAGCTAGCCCCAAAGTAAGTTCGAGACTTGTGTTATGGGATACTAACTCAACGATACTATATTTTATAATAGATACATATATAGATAAACATCCAAGACCCAGGTCAATCTGAAAAAGATCATTTTCCATCTTGACCTGACCGGGGATCGAACAGGCGTGTTGACCGCTGCGCCACGAAGCTCGACTTTTTTGCCTGTTCCATTGTTGCTTTAACGACTTGATCGATTTTAAAGTGTGAGGTGTCATTAGATTCGTATTCCTCCCTGGACGTCAATGTGACATCAGCGAAAAATAATATGGCGAACGTAAACTGCAAGAGAAAGTCGAGATGACATATGATGGCACATGATATTGAAGAATTTCCCAAGCACAGTAAGAAATAAAAAATCGGCCAAGTGCGAGTCGGACTCGCACACGAAAGGTTCCATACAGTGGCACTGGTACAGCATTAGATAATCGAGCATAGATATTCTGTTTATAGTATTTGTTTTGAATGCGTCAACAGAAATACATCACGTGTGAAAATGACAACTGTTTAGCTTTCATGGTTCATACAGCCTAGTGACAAACGGACAGATGGACGGACAGTAAAGTCTCGTGAATAAGGTCCCGTTTTTACCCTTCGGGTACGGAACCCTGAGAGCAAATTTGGTACGCTACTTTGCTCGTAGACTTCATCATGTTAATTAATTGGATGTGATTTGTTCCACATGTGTTCCTGTAAGTTTCACAGCATTAGCTTAATTGAACCTCGTTGCTTACTAACTTTCAAGTACTCAATAAGTAACAAGTTAGCTAACTTACTATTGGCGTTGAACACAGCTAAGTAGTAAAGTTTTTAAAACTTTTATATTACAAAATACAGTTTTTCGATTGTGACAGCGACCAGGACATTTTTATATATACCTAGTGTTTGAGGCCTGCTTTACTTTAAAATTTTTAATCTTTATACGAATTAAAAATGTAAATAATCTTGTGAATCAGTAGTTTTAATTAATATTAGTACTTTATGTAACTGTTAAGTAATAAGGGTCCTTAAAATACGAATGTGCAGGCGAGTTTCATAAACGCAAATAACATGAGTATTTTAAGGACTAATTACAAACAGTTGCATACAATACTTTATCTAGAAACACACTAGGTATAAAGTGTCTATAATGTTTCAGAAACTGTTCTAAAAACTTTTTCATATGTACTTCATTCTTAACTTATCTGGTATGAGGATGCTTGTAGTGGACGATCAGTGGGACGACCGCGCCCAGCGACGAAGGTCTATTTTCAAAAATTAACAAGGATTCCTTTTCAAATGAAGGTATCCGAAATTTGAAAGTCATTACCTAATCGAAAAACATGTCGTAATGGAAATACGTACAATATTACCTACGGCCAGAGAAAATTAATGGTTGTTATAAATGTGATTGACGTAATGATACGTATTAATAGACAATTTCTGATAGCGTTATAGATATTTGAAAGTGTGTGAGTAGATAAAAATATTTATTATACACTACACTATTTATTTCTTTGCTCGTACAGAGGCGGAAGAAAGATTAGGGTACTAAGTGTTTAATCGATCCTTTATACTTACTTAATTATAGTAAAATAACTATGATTAGTTTTATCTTTTGGAACAGTTATCCCGAATAAAATAACTTTACCCTTTCGAAGTCGCATCGTATGCCTGTTAAAATAAAAATAAAGACGAACCTCCTTTGCTGTGAAACTAAAATAGATAAAATAACGGGAGAATAAATACGTTAGTCATATTTACGATGCTGAAGACGTTAACATGGGTCGGAATGAGCAACGTGTAAGGAGAATTTATTCGATCAATTTGCGTTTCATTACGGTAATGGTAAAGCGTTGACGTACGAATTACTGTTAAAAGCATGATAAGTAAGAAAACTTGTATATTTTATAAAGCATGTCATCATCATCATTAGATCTTTTTTTAGTCTCCACTGCAGGAGCATGATATATCTCTGTACTATTAAAGCCATATATGTGTAAGCAAGAGCAGTCGCTCTTGCTTACACATATATGGCTAAGATCTTGCCTACACTCTGCACGCTGGCCACACGGGTTGGTGAGGTCTTTTTGATGTTTATAAAGCGTGTGACTTGTGGTTTTTGACCTTAAATTAGAAAAATCCATCACTTGGTATTGAATATTGTATGAGATACCTATGTGTCGTCCTCAGCTCTGATAGTCGTAGGGTCCAGTGTCATGATAGCTTTCACGGTGAAGATGATTTGGCAAAAGTTTTTACAGCCAGCTGCCTGCCTAACGCCAACCTTCACTAGGTAGCTCCAGAACCGCAGGCCTGTGAAAATGAAGTACTATTTGCCCGCGCTGGAAATCGAACCCGGTTTACCCGTGTCACAGTCTGGCACACTGCCATGGAAGGTAAAAGGATAATCACGTAAAAGTACATATGAATTATAGGGTGCAAGCTCCCGGCAGTAAAAATGTTCTCAACTTATTTTAAAGCAATAATAGTATAACAAAATTTTTAATCGGACTTGGAATTCCGAATTGCCACAGCTGAGAATGTACGGGAAAAATGTTTAGATATAAAGTAAATAAATGCTCTCCAATATGCTGTCTCCGATAGGAAAAAAGACGTGATGCATGTAAACAAATACCTCAATATGTTTTTCTATTATAATTTTAAATAAGTAGGTTAAACTAACTATAACAGGTGCGGCTGCTTCACTCCCGCGAGAGAATATATTTTCCGCTCAGATTTAATTTTGTTTTCAGTTTACAGTATATTTTTAAAGGATAAAAATTGCCAATCTCAGCACATTCTATCATTGCACCTTACGCCATCGACAGGGGGTTCATTCTCATAACTTAAATTCTAAATAGTTACGTACTGTACGTTTTGTAAGGAACTTTACTCCACGTACGCTGCATTATGGAATGAACTTCATGCTATAGTTTTTTCCGAGAGACTCAGTATGGGATCCTTCAAAAAGATTTCTTCAGGGTCGGCAACGCGCGAGTGATACCCTTGGTGTTGCAGGTATCCATAGGCTACGGTAACCGCTTTTCTTTTTTGTCAACTTAGTTGCATAAAAAAATCTTATATAACTCTCATATTATCAAACGAGCTCCGTGGCGCAGCGGTCAACACGCCAGCCTGCGACACGGGGGTCCCGGGTTCGATCCCCGGTCAGGTCATGATGGGAAACCATCTTTTCAGAATGACTTGGGTCTTGGATGTTTATCTATGTAAGTATATGTTATAAATATAGTATCGTTGAGTTAGTATCCTGCGACACAAGTTCACAACTTACAGTGGGGCTAGCTCAATTTGTGTGATATGTCCCTATATATTTATTTATTTTTATTTATTTATTTAAACTGGTTAAAAAATAAAAGAATATATCACATAGTATAAGTATGTGCATCTTTGTCGTATACAATATACAAAGATATGTATACAAAGATACACATAAACTTCACTTTACCTCTATATGTATAAGTTTTTTACATATATTTCTATTTGATACTCAAACGGTACTAAAATTGTTTAACATATTGAGTCGAAGTTGTGAGATTATATAGAGGAAATAGCAATATTTACTTCGATTGAAGTAAATATTGCTTTTTTCACTATAATATATTCCTCTATAATTAATATATTCCAAATATAAATAAATAATACATAAGGATACGGGACCATAAATGACGTACAAAATAAATGCCGCGAGGCTTCTAATGAAGCTGGGAAAATTGTACGACTTCTAGGAAAAAACTTAAGTTGCCAAGAATGATCCGGACTCGCACCCAATAATTCCGTCGAAAAAAAAACTATATTTATAACTCTTTTGGGTGTTTATTGATAAAATTATGTAGCTGGATAAATACGTTGTTTAGTTGAGCGACATGCATCAGCTGTTTTTCCCTTTCACAAATCGTCGGTTGACGGAACTTAATAGGAAAATATAAGTGGAAAACTGTGGGAAAACTAGCCACTTGAGACTGACAGACAGAAAGCGG
Source organism: Rhodophaea formosa (assembly GCA_963082605.1). Taxonomy (NCBI): domain Eukaryota; kingdom Metazoa; phylum Arthropoda; class Insecta; order Lepidoptera; family Pyralidae; genus Rhodophaea; species Rhodophaea formosa. Next base: position 6,878,607 of record OY720206.1, read on the forward strand.
AGTCTTAGTAATTGAATTACCTACTTCTTGCCCCCAACAAGATCTTAATGAGGCAACCGAACGGGAAAATCCAGTACTAAAAGCATAAAAAAAACTTGCATTTTTCCGCGATTTCGTCTGCGTATATCAAAGCCTATGTTAGCGGTAGATAAATAAGCATTCTAAGGTAAAATATTTTTTTAATCAGCCGAGTAGTTCGGAGCCTATACAATGCAAACAAACAAACAAACAATCGAATCTTTCTCTTCATAATACTATCATTGTATTAATATAGATGTATAGCCATTTTAAAACTCGATAGAAGAAGACGTAATTGAGTTTCGTTATACTTCCAAGTAAAGAACCCCAGAAAAGTAAGGCTCTTTATAAAGCAGAAAATGAGTGCTGAAATCCCTCCCGTTCATTTTTATTGAATCGCCCCGTTTCCTAGTTGGCGATATTGAATCCCTTCAAGCGTGACGTTATGGATCGTGAAACCCCATCGGAAACAGATTATTAACTTAAACATGGAAGTTTACTTTAGAAAGTCGGGCTGGTGAGCATTAATTTTGAGATAAGAGGTCCTTTATTAGCATATCGTAAGGTAAAGTTCACGTTAATGTATTCCTTGGAATGGAAAGTTAAAATTTGCAAATTTTTCAGAAGTTAGAGTTAGTTCGTTGAAACTAAAAAAAAGCCGATTTGGAGTTGATGTCACGTGAAGAGGGTTCCGTACTATAAAATTAGTTTTCTGATTTGAACCACAATTGTACCCCGCATAATTTAACCATTTTTTTCTAATAGCTTTTCATGTAAGTAAAAACATGAAAGTATTTTTTTTTAATTATTTACGGCCAGAGTTTTAGATTTTATTTGCCCGCAAATTCAGAAAGATTGACAAATACATGAGTATACCTTTAAGTGTTCCGATTTGTCAATCGGGTGTGTGGAACTCTAAACAAACAATTTAAAATTTACCTACTGAAGCACATGTGTTGTTAATTTTAGTTTTGTAAAATTTTTCATACATATAGTGAGTTAAGGCGCTCGCCACCCAACAATTAATACTTTTAATCCTAAATCATATCGAATTTTAAAAATCAACAAGTATAACTAGTAAATTACTTGTAGTATTTTTGTATTCATTTTCACTAATATTCGTTTGATAAACTAAGAGAAAAACAAGTTAACGCCAAAAGTGGCCACTTTTGGATGGCACTAATAAATTACTTGTAATATACAAAAAATTACATGTTAGATTTTTAAAATTCGGTACAATTTATGATTTAAGGAATTTAATTGCTGGGTGGCGCAGAGGAAAATAGAATGAAGATTCCTAACATATTTCCTCACCCTTTTAAATAATAAACACCTAATTACTTTAAATTTTTGAGGAACAACACTATAAAACGGTAAGGAAAAAGATTGTTTTACATCAATTTTTTAATATCTTGAAAACTACAAAACAAGTACTTACTCAAGTACCTATCAATTATAAAATTTAGCACTCAGACGAACGATATCGAGAACACTAAACTAATTCGTTAACAAAAAGCCCCTAGGGGATTAATCGTCAAAAAGCATTCACAATAGGATTGTTCGCGAACCAAAATAAATGTTTCAAAAGAATTGTATTCGCGGCAGGACGGAAATTAGACAAATAAAGGCAATAAAAAGCTACGGAGTTAGAAAGAGGCTTTAATAATGAGAGGAAAAATGGCGGCAAACGCTGATCTTCCCGAGACGGGCGTTTCTGTTTTCTGCCTATTTGTTACAGGAAACTTTCTTTTCCCCAACGAAAAAATCAGGCCAAAGTATACCTAATCCTTTCATTTTATTTTTCTTTTGTCATACTAAATCCAACGTGAAAATCAGGCTAAATTACCCAATCCTTTCATTTTAATTTATTTATACACTTTTATTAGGGTGCCGTAGTAAACTAGGAACCCTTATAGTTTCGCCATGTCTGTCTGTCTGTCCGTCCGCGGTTTTACTCAGAGACTATAAGTACTAGAAAGCTGTAATTTGGTATGGGTATGTATATTAATCATGGCAAAAAAGTGGTAGAAAACAATCTTGAAAAAATTTTTTTTAGTGTAGCTTTCATACAAGTAAAGTGTCGTTAAAAATATATAATCGTTAAAAAGGTCTTTGAAAAATATTGTGAGGTTGAGAACACCATTTTTCGATTTAGGGATGCGTTTCCGAAATATTTGGTTTTAAAGTAAAAATATTCGTTAGCGGTAAGTGTCCCCCCCCTCTATCTGATAAATGGTTATATATGGATATGTGAAAAAAATTACAGCAGTAGTATATATACTGAAGTTAAAAGGAAAACTATCAGAGCTGAGTACTAAGCTAAGTGCAAACTAAAAAGTTATAGGCAACCAATTTATAAAATGTACTCGAAAATGTAAAATTTCATACAATTTTCATTGTTAGATGTTTTTGGTCGTTAAACTGTGAGGTGCGAGTGTAAACAGTGTGAACTCAAAGTTGTCATTCGCAACTACGGAACCCTACACTGCGCGTGGTCCGACACGCACTTGACCGGTTTTTTTCTTACAAGTAAGTAGATTGTTTTATTATTTCAAGCTAAGGATGCAACACACTGAGATGAGTGAGAGATGAATTACGGTCACGTTTTGAGTGTCTATAAATCTAACTATAATGAATTAAAATGAAAATTGTAGAGTCTTAATATTATGAACACCGAAATTAGTCTTTGAAACGTATACAAACTGCATCCGATTTGGTGATATTAATTTTGGGTGGAGCGCTGGATAATCATATATAAGTATGTTTATTGGTTTAGTACTGTTAGTACAGTCATTATTTGGACTAAATTGGACAGACGGGTAGATAGATAGTGGACATACCCCGCGAGAAATTGATGTGAAAGACGGAGCTTTTACGTGTTTAATTACATCATTAACTGTATTATTGGAACAAATGAAGAGACAGTGGCTTCCTCACGTCTTTGTCCTATTAAAACTTTGACGGACATCAAGCGAAGATGAAATGGAACTATGTAATGTATTTATTACGTCTATAGACTTGCAGTGCAGTGTCTAATTAATAAAGCTTGATTTTACTCTCAGAGTTAATAGTTCCGATTTAAAAAAAAAAATCAGTTAAACTCTGGAGGCAAGCTTTTTCTAATTGTTGCCTTCCAAATTTTAATCAATTCATTAAGTTCACAAGTGTCACAAACATTCGTTAAAATAAACACATTAGAAGTTAAGCCACTTAGGCGAAGGGGCCTGCAGAGTTACGATTTTACGACAAGAGTTTTTACTCAGAGCGGCTGCGAAAGCTCTTGTTAACCGACTTCAAAAAATAGGAGGTAGCCAATAAGACGGAATGTTTTAATTTAGAGAAAAAAAAATGTTTTTTTTTATTTGGAAGGGTAGAATAAACCGATTGTTACCATTTTAATTTAATGGAAATCGAATCAGTAGTTTGGTTGGAGTCAGTTTTTGTCTGAAGCATCATCATTTATGCAAGTATACTATTTACATACATATTACCATATAGTAGCATGTTTAAAAATTGGACGATTTTCTGGAAATATTTTTAATAAATATCACTACCTAATCACGGACGGCGTAGACAAAGCCTAAGTCGTACGACCAAGTATTGTAAGATAGAACACAAGAGTTTGAACTTCCTGACAATATTTATGACGGAATCAGAATATTGGAGTCTAAAATCACTCTGTATGGAAAACTACATATTAGCGGGAAGTGACTATGATGGATAAGATTAAAATTGATTTGATGCGACTATGATTTATGTAGACAAAATCGCGAAAAAATAGCTAGTTTAAGAATATAAATAAATATGGAAAAGTCTCTTTCTAACGCCTGGTAACAAATTCTGAAGTGAGCCACTTAGGCGGAAGGGTCTGGAAAGTAACGATTTTACGATAAAAGTAAAAGACGCGGATGCGACAGCTCTTGTTTTATGTAAGGTATACTCGTAACAAGGTTGTATTATCATATGTGGGACGTTTAAAACTTGGACGTTCTAATAGAAATATTTTCGTACTCTGTATAATTAGAGAGAAAACAATTGGTAATAGTGACAGTAGACCCGATCAATACTTATAGGTATACCTACTAATTTTATAAAAACAAATGACTTGGTAAATTATGTTGTTTGTAATTAAAAAATCACAAAACAAATGAATTGATTTAAACACAAGAGCGATTGAGAACGAAATCAGAACATTGCCAGGAAGTTTAAAATCTGTGTAAAGCTACTTAATACCGGAATGATTTCTATGAGCGAAATCGCGGGATAACCGCTAGTTAAAGAATATACTTAGATAAATATTAAGGCCCCCTTCTAACGCCCGGTAACAAATTCTTAAGTTTGGCTTATGCGGAAGGGTCGTGAGAGTGATGATTTTACGACAAAAGTATAAAGCGCGGATGCGACAGCTGTTGTTTTACGACACAAGTATAAAGCGCGGATGCGACGGTTGCTGTTTTACGACAAAAGTATAAAGCGCGGCCGCGACAGCTCTTGTATGATGTAAGTTAAACTCGTATTACCATATGTGAGACGTTTAAAAATAGTACGTTCTACTATAAACATTTTCGTACCCTGATACTTATAAAGAAAACAATTTGGTAATAGTAATAGAATGCTCGACCAATGCTTTCATCAATTTTTACCGCACCAATAATAGTTATAAAAATTATATGAAAATGATATTATGCGTTTGTATGTTGTTTGTGATTATAAAATTGTGTGTTATCAAATCGTAAAATATGATTATAAAATAATAGAACCGATTTAAAAAAATCTTTCACGTACAAGTTGTTTCAGAACACCCAGGCAATATTTCAATGACGGAATCAGAATATTGCCAGGGAGTTTAAAACTTCAATAGTAAGGACAGCTTGAAGCTTTCTAGCTACTTATTAGCGGGTACATATATGATTGACGCGGATGAAATCGCGAGAAAACTGCTAGTTTAAGGGGGAACCCAAGGCACAGTAGCGACGCCAATCATTTTATTCCTAATACTTTACAAATAGAAAGAAATTCAAGAATATAAACAATACAAGCCTTAGTAAATAACCTGAAGTATTTTTGGAATCATGTTTTGATATTATGAGAATCAGTCATTGAGAGAAAAAGTGATAACTGCCAAAAACGGCCGTTTTTGGCGGTAATCAGATTCTCATAATTCTCACTGATTCCGATAGTAATAAATATGATTCAAAAAATACTTCAGGTTATTTACTAAGGCTTGTATTGTTTATATTCTTGAATTCCTTTCTATTTGTAAAGTATTAGGAATAAAATGATTGGCGTCGCTACTGTGCCTATTGTTCCCCCTTAAGAATATACTTAAATAAACATGAAAGTATCCTTCTAACGCCCGGTAACAAATTCTGAAGTTGGCCACTTAGGCGGAAAGGTCTGGAGACTGACGATTTTACGACAAAAGTAAAAGGCGCGGCTGCGACAGCTCTTGTTTTATGTGTATCACCATAAAATAGCGCAGGGCCTACTACGCACCAGGGTAGTGCGAGTGAGTCTTTCGGCACCCTTCTGCTGGAAATATTTCACAAAAATATTCAGAAGTACTTATACAACGTATATTTTATAGTTAACTAGCAGCCCTCCCTGGCTGCGCCCGGGCATGTATTATACCTATAAACCTTGCTCATGAATCACTCTATCTATTGGTGAAAACCACATAAAAATCAGCGCAGTAGTTTATGAGTTTATTGCGGACAGACTGACAGACAGACGCGGTGGAGGACTGTGTTTATTAATATGCAGTGATAGTGATATGTTAATACTACATCACCGGTTAAATATTACGTCCCATGAAATTTAAAAATCTTATTAAGCATGATATAGAGAAGTCATTTTAGATGGGAAGAACAAATGCAAAAATAAATTGGATTTAATTTTTCAATCGTTTTGGATCATTCTGTTTTTTGTTTTGTGATGATTACATAGCAACCTTAAGACCCAAGATTTCATTCCAGCCTTATATAATTTTGTCGCCCCTTAACACTGTGGTGGCTGGAGCGACCGCTCCTCTTATTCAGCACTAGGGCCAGCACTGTCACAAGCTGCACAATTTCACCGGAAATATTTTCAATTTATTTAATCGTTCGGACGCTGTGTCCGGATTTAAAGGCCTATTAAAAAGATACATTGTGTCCCTTCCTGATGTGAAATAATTACGGAGGTTTAATTGTATGTGCGCTTGAATGATGACAGCCCAGGAATTAAAATCTGGCGCGCACAGTTATGTATTTAAACTTTAGAAGACAAGTGTGGATATTTTTTAAGGTTCTAGGGTAATTTTCAGAATAAAAGATGTTTGTATCGATAAATTAATGAATCCTTTTTAAAACAGATACTATTTAATAAAGTATACCGTAACTATTTTAACAGGTTAACTTACACGGGGTGACAAAATTACTTTAAATGTATGGAATTTACAAAAGGTGAGGAGCTTACTCTGTGACAAATTTACAATAACCCAGGGGATGCATGGTCTCCCCCAAATAATTGAAAAACTCTTGATTGCTTGTCTTTAAAGTGTTAAATGCAGATTTCGATACTTGTCAACTTTCTACATCGAATCATATCATTTATACTTTACGGAGTGTAAATTTAGCCTTGAAGATGTGACTCAGCTTAGCGCGACTATATGAAAAACTTTTCCTAGGGGACCAACGTTGGAAACTCCCGAGAAAATTTTCAACATTCCCATATACAAAAGTGTACAGCCGGCCGATTTCGGTATTAGGGAGGCAGGATTTCTTTCTGTCTTAGAACACCCTATTCTGCACATTTGCATAATTCAACTGCTGTACGTTTAATTAAATAGTAAAAACTAGATAGAGCCACCTAAGTACCCCTATTATAGTGATTGCTGGAAACAGGACGATATCATACTCGTATTTTGCACGTTTTTCTATCGTAAAACGTTTTGTTCCGTAATATCCTTGTAACAACGCTCATAATAGAGAGTTTAAGCCGTGTGCTGGTTTGCTTGAGTAGATGTGTAGTCAGCCGTCGGCGACAGAACGGTATTTCATTAAGTCCACTTATACCGCGTCGTCTGTTTTGTGTCGTCAGACGTTAGAATAAATGACGTAGATATTTACGCGCTAGATATAACCTATGGATCATCCTACTGTGCACATTTGTGTAAGTCTGTACGTTTAATTAAATAGTAATCTCTAAGGTAGATAAGTCTAAGGTCTATATACCCTTTAGACTTATCTAAGTACCCATATCAAGGGAATTCTTCAGAAGAGACTACATAATACTTATGCATCTTTCTACCATAGAATGTCTTGTTCCGTAATATCCTTGTAACAACGTTAATCTACACAGTGTGCTGGTTTGCTTGAGTAGATGTGTAGTCAGCCGTTGGCGACAGGATGGTATTTCATTAAGACCACTTATGCCGCGTCGTCGGCTTTGTGACGTCAGACGGTCGTATAGGTGACGTAGACACTTAAGCGATAGTTAAAATTACGGAACAAGTCATAGAAGTACGGAAATTTTATTAATATAAGAATCAGGCGAACATCCTATTCTGCATTTTTGTGTGTGTCTGTACGTTTACTTAAATAGTAAAGGAGCTCTCTACCCTTAAGACCTACGTAAGTACCCCTATTATAGAGATTGCTTGAGACGGGACTATATAATACTATGCATCTTTCTACCTTAGAAGGTCTTGTTCCGTAATATCCTTGTAACAACGTTAATCTACACAGTGTGCTGGTTTTCTTGAGTAGATGTGTAGTCAGCCGTTGGCGACAGGACGGTATTTCATTAAGACCACTTATGCCGCGTCGTCGGCTTTGTGACGTCAGACGTTCGACGTTGTGACGTAGACACTTACTAGATAGATATAACTTCTGGGGCAGGCAGGATAACATAGATTCACGGAAGCTTTAATCTAAGGGTCAGGCGAAAATATAAGAAAAACTAAATTTGATTAGAACAATTTTTTTTTATTTTTGAATGTTTAATTATACTTTAAAGTTGTAAGAAGATTATGAATTTACGTTCAAAATAAAATGAATCTAGAAATAAATACGGACAAATCATACAGATTGAGCTAGCCGCAAAGTGACTTCGAGACATATGACAAAGTTACGTTTTTGTTATAGTTATTAATGCTGATATCGAAGTGAATTATATGTTAATTCAGTTATAAAAATGGTAATATTACTCAGGGATATACATAGATTTTACGAGGTCCAGTCTTGCCATATTGACGCGATAATTTAAAATTTTGTTTTGCATGACCCTACATAACCCTTTAAACTATTTTATGATCTATCAATTGCTTACAATTTAAACTAAAAAAGTGAAGCTTTTCTAATAACGGCCACTTTACGCGAAAAATGTATAGCTGGTGTTAACTCTTCTTGTTATTTTTACTTATGTAATAATATTATTGTCAATCAAAAAATCGAATTAAACTAATACTAACTAAAATTAAAAAAGTAATAATTAAAGCTAAAAATAACAATAATCTCTTTTAACAAAAAACCTCATCATCATCAGGTCTTTCTAGTCTCCACTGCAGGAGCACGACCCTCTCTGTACCACCAGAGCCATACATTAGCCCGAGCAGTCAGAGGACCCGGCCCACACTCTCCACGCTGGCCAGACGGGTTGGAGAGGTCTCTTTGATGTTAAGAAGCTTTGTTTAGCTTGTTTTTCCTTAGTTGCTTTTTACGACATCCACGGGATGACTTGGAGTGGTCCTATTCTACTCTGCCGGGAACCAAACCTATAAATAAAAAATGTCCCGCAAATCACTGCCCTGCGGAAGTGTGCCAGCCCGGCTGGCAGAAGGCTGGCAGCATTGCCACGTTGTATGGAAATGCTTATTCTTTGTGCAAAGAAATTGCCAACCCTCTGGTCATTGGACACCTCTACCAGACTTTGGCTTACAAACTTGAAGAGGTTGTGAGCTGAAGGCCCCCACGGCCCCAACGTTTCCACCCCGAATGGCTGAAATATGTAGCCATCGCCGAGGCAGGCATATTAACGCCGCTTTACTTCAGTCAAATCTAAAAGATATTGTATTTAGTAACTTTATAATTTAATTAATTCAGACACCAATGACAATGATCACATTATCTAAATAGAGAAAATATTGTACATAATGGTTGATTAGTATTTATGATATCTGGATTCATTACATTAGTTTCACTATAACATATAGATATATAGGTATGTTCGTGAATGCAAATTGCGCATAATTTTCTTATGATCAAGTATAAAATATTTGTTGAAGTTTTAATGTTCATAAGCTGTAGTTATATCCTACCAAGAAAATAACTATATACGTGTGATGTATATTGTAAGATTGTATTGTTAACACAATGTCACATTCATAGTTTCTACTTAAAACATGTTAAGTGCATGCGGTCGACCTCAGTGGCGTACATTTCGGTCTTCTAATTCCATTACTATTCAGAGTGCAGTTAGTTGTTAGCGAACAATGGGCTTCATTTGCTGTTCTAAAACCGTATGTCCACGTATACGCATATCAACGTTATTTGCATTACTCAATGTGACTGATTTGATTTCACCATCAGTGTAGAAAAAATATTTCGTGTTCCATATTCATAAATTTTTGTCATTTTGATAACACTTAACGCAACCAACAAATTGACTGATTTAATTACATAAATACATTAATTATTAATAGAGCAGGTGGCCCAGTGAGCGCAATCGTTAGGTCATTGGTCCCACAACAAAAGTTGTTCATGTTGATGGGCTGAGTCACCTCTTAAAGTTTGTGTATTTAATTTAAATAAGTGTTAGAGGATACTAAATTATACTCACTTTCCTCACCAATAATTATTTATTTCAGCAATTTCAAATTCTAAATACAATATTGTTGTCCGGCAACAATGACCGACCGCCGTCAATGCACAACGACTGACGTCGCTCGCCTTCGGCCGTCGGCCGTCCTCTCGACGTTTTATATAAATAGTGTTACCATGACACAAAACTTGTTCAAGAAAACATAAAATTCTTAAAATAATTTAAAAATATTCGTAATTGATATATTTATTTTACTATATGTACCTATGGATATTTGATACAAAAATATGGTAAAGCAAACATAAGGGTGTATAATAGTATCAAACAAAACATTCAAAAATATTGAAAGGTTGTCGAATAAGCACACAATTTGGTCCACTGATTCCATTATGATTCCCAACGCAGGTGTCAGAACAAAGCACTTTGCTCGTATTTGCGGCGCTGAAACAGTATTGTTTACATTTCGCGCAATCACGTCTACTTCCAAACAAGCTGCTTTACGTATACATGGTGTTCACGGAATACAGGGTGAAAACAATAGGATTGAAACATTTGGACTCTGATTCCGATATTCAAATATTGCAACGGTTTGCCAAAGTACCCGAATTTATATGGAGAGAGGCTAGCAATAGGACAGCGATTTATTGTCTATAGGTACTCAAAGTCTGTGTTAAGTTTTCCCTTTCAATATATTTAATCACGATCCTGTGAGTTAAACTATACAAATATAAAGGAAATATTTGATTGTTAGTTTGTTTAGGCTCCAAAACTATTGAACCGATTTTTAAAATTCTTTGACATTAATAAAGCTTATTTATCTGCGGGTGACATAGGCTATAATTTGCGTGACCGCAATTGCGGGAAAACTGCTAGTACTGCAAGTACACGGACAGCACCCCGGCTAAGCTTCTTCTTCTGCTTTATATTATGGCTTCCACTGAGGTTTCGAAGACTCTGTCAATGACCAGTTTAATGAGATACAAATTATCGGTGTTGTTCGGTATAAAGTTTTAATAAGTAGCAATCAAAGAAGGCGTAGGGCCTTTGATTGCCTCATTGAAGCTTCGGGTGATAAATCTAAAATACTTTGAGCGCGAGCATATAACACCAAACTACACCAATTTCATATTATTAAGTCAATTAAATCAATTTGCAAAATCATCTAAGGCAAACCCCAACTGAATCTTTTAAAGTCCCACCAAAAACCCAGCTAAACTTAATAACTTAAGTGTGGGTGCGTACGAGCTAGTATTGCCAGGTCCAATTCGGGACGAAAACGTATTAAAAGCTGATGCTAATTCTCCATGCCGGAGCACCAAAGAAACGCTACATGTGGGCTCAAATGTATACATTTTCCATTATAGTTCCGAGTGCAGCTGTCAAAGCGAACAAAGCACTTCATAGCCGGCGCTCAAACGGCGCCTGTTTACATCTCGCGCAATCACTCCTATTTGAAACCAATACCAATACTAACTAGCAATAAATATGTCAATTTCCGTGCGAACGGAAACCACAACAAACAATTAAAAACGCTTTACCCATAAAGCAAAAATAATGGTTACACACATCTCGATCAATTTGTAAAATCATCTAAGGCAAAGCCCAACCGAACCCCTTAAAGTCCCACCAAAAAACCCACGGCTACACTTAATTGTGTGTGGATGGGTAAGAGCTACTGTTGTCAGGTCCGATTTGTAATAAAATCGGGGTAAAAGCTATAAAAAATGGATGCCAACTCTCCTTGGGCAGTTCCAGACCGCTCCATGTGGGCTCAAAGTATACATTTCCATTATAGTTGCGAGTGCAGCTGTGAGAGAGAGCGAAGCGAACAAAGCACTTCATAGCCGCTCAATTGGCGCCTGTTTACACCTCGCGCAATCACTCCTATTTGAAACCGCCAACACTAACTAGCAATAAACATTACAGTTTCAATGTGAACGGAAACCACAGCAAACAGTTGATAATGCTTTACCCCCAAAGCAAAAAGAAATAATAATAATTATAATAGAAAATCAAAGAAGATTTCAGTAGTTCCATCAGGATGGAGTTCGGTGTAGACAAATGTGCTGTCATGCATGTTCAACGGGGGAAAGTTGTAAATTCAACAAATTTACAACTTTCTGAGACAATATCTCTCAGGTCTATTTCGGAGGCAGAAACATACAAATATCTTGGTATGTCACAGGCTTTAAGTATTGCGGATGGGGACATAAAACAGGCGGTAAAGGAACGTTTCTTCTGTCGTCTGACAAAGGTTCTTAAAAGCCTTTTGTCAGGCGGCAATAAGACGCGTTCCTTTAACGCTTGGGTGATGCCCCTAATCACATACTCCTTTGGCATACTAAGATGGACTCAAACTGAGTTGGACGCTCTGGATAGGAGAGTTCGTCAACAACTCACAACGCATCGCATGCTTCACCCACGCTCATCAGTTATGAGACTGTACATCCCACGTAAGTGTGGAGGTCGTGGCTTTTTGAACGCCAAGACACTCCATAACCGTGAGGTGAGCAGTCTTAGGGATTACTTCCTGAATAGTGAGTGTGGGATGCACCGCGACGTTGTAGTTGTAGACAGAAACTTAACGCCGCTCTCCTTAGCGAACGAGAACTGGCGTAGACCAACGGTGTTGAGCACCGAAGATCGTAAGAGCATATGGAAGAGCAAAGAGCTGCACGGGCGGTTCTATCGGGCCTTGACAGGGCCCGATGTGGATCTGCTTGCGTCGGTAAACTGGCTACGATTCGGTGACCTCTTTGGGGAAACCGAGGGCTTTGTCTGTGCAATTGCTGACGAAGTCATGATGACGAACAACTATCGGAAGTATATCCTGAGGGACGGTACGGTCGACATCTGTCGGGCATGCCGCCGTCCTGGTGAATCACTCAGGCATATTACTTCCGGTTGTTCTCATCTGGCTAACGGAGAGTACTTGCACAGACATAACCTTGTAGCCAGGATTATCCACCAGCAACTTGCTCTTCGATATGGTCTTGTAGAATCTGAGGTGCCGTACTAAAAGTACACACCGACGCCGGTTCTTGAAAATGGTCGTGCAACGCTCTATTGGGATCGATCTGTTATCACGGACAGGACTATTGTCGCCAATAAGCCTGATATCGTGCTGACAGATCGATTGACGCGCCAGGCAGTGCTCGTTGATATAACCATCCCGCATGACGAGAATCTCGTGAAGGCCGAGAAGGACAAACTTAGTAAGTACCTAGACTTGGCCCACGAGGTGACCGCCATGTGGGATGTGGATTCGACGATCATTGTCCCAATAGTCGTATCTGTGAACGGTCTTATAGCGAAGAGTCTCGACCAACATCTCAAGAGACTCTCGCTGGATGGCTGGATCAAGGGCCAGATACAGAAGGCGGTACTTCTAGACACGGCACGTATTGTTAGAAGGTTCCTCTCTCTGCAGCCTTAACCGCCGGTAGCTTGAGCCCTGCCCCGCTGCTGGCGGCGAACTAGGTTTAGGTTTTTAGAATGTTTTTATATTTTGTATGATATTTTTATGTTTTACTTTTTATACAAATATTGTAAAAACCTACACCTGTGATTAAAGATAAATAAATGAATAATAATAATAATTGTTTATTTGCACAAAACAGGGTTTATTTGCACAAAAAAAGGTTACACAATACACGTCAGGCATAAATTTACACCTCAATTATTTAAATTAGATGAGCGCAAAGAAATGTTTATGGCGTAAATGCGATGGTTAGCCGTGTGGTTCCCGGCATAGTAGAATAGAACCACTCCAAGTCTTCCCGTGGATGTCGTAGAAGGCGACTTAGGAAACAAGCTAAATAAAGCTTATAAACATCAAAGAGACCTCTCCTACCCGTCTGGCCAGCGTGGAGAGTGTAGGCCAAATCCTCTGACAGCTCTGGCTATATGTATGATACATAATATATATGGCTTGGGAAGTGCAGAGAGGGTCGTGCTCCTGCAGTGGAGACTTACTAGGACCTGATGATGATGATGAAGATTGCTTGTACAGAATTATAATCTGACTTGACAGCAATATCTAAATAATGATGGGATCTCAGGAATCACACCAATATAATCGCCTATTGATATGTTTCCTGAGATTTTCACCCACTCGCCGGGTCTACGGTCTGCGCGGAAACAGTTTTTTTCATCTTTCTCATACAAGTGAAATGGTGTATTGTGTTTGTGTACAATTCACTTCAAAAAGCTTGTCATTTGTACAGATTTAACACCTATTTATTTATTGTAAGTTGTACATGGCATGAAAAATAGCAACGCTACAATAAGAAATATAAAATACTTTCAATTTTCCCGCGATTTAGCCTGCGTAAACCTTCACCTCATAGTTCACCCACTTAGGGGTAGAATTTCTAAAAATACTTTCTTAGTGCTCACTTACATAATAAAATGAATCCCTGTACCAAATTTCAAGTTCCTAGGTATAGTAGGTAGTTTCGGCTATGCATTACAGTAGTAGTGAGTCAGGATTGCCTCTTTATGTATAGAAGATTTGAGATTTTTTTATTATGTGTATTATTTTCTCTAGTAGTAGTATAATATCTTTAGTGTTATTTTTTTGGATTAAAACTAAAAGTGATATTAAACTGAACGAAGAAAATATTGGCGTTAGTTTTCTGAGATCTACTATTATGTTGAAGTAACTACCACTAACTAACCGTTACTTCTTTGCAGAGTGCATAAGTCCCTTGGCAACTGATAAGTGGATAATACTTTGGAAAGGGTATTAACTCTTATGGCGCGTTGGGATTAGTGGGAAAAACAATGGCCATTGTGCGAATCCCACGTAATTAATTAGACAATAAAATACACGCGAAGTCGTTATCATAGAGTGTTTGTGCCTTATGGTTTCCGGCTTAGAGTAGGACCACTCTGTCCCTTTCTATGTATGCTGAGAGGCGTCTTAAGGATGCGCTAGTCCGGAACTCGAACTCGTCGGCGCACGTGGCTAATTTGCGTGCTATTTCGCTAAGAAAGGGATAGACTCGGTTTTGAACAGTGTGGAACTATTTACACTGATTTATAAGCACATCGGAACAACAGTCTAGTGTGTGCAAACACAAATATTGTTGAAAATCTAGATCTTCGTCGTCTAAAAATTCGCGAGTATGCGTTTGGGAGAAGTGTTCTTGTGATAAAACAGCTGAATGTTTTAATTAAAAGTAAAGTTATTTAAATTTTTTAATAACCAAACTATGCTTGTATGAATTTTGTTTTAGAGATTTTATACTCCTTCCGGTATTTAATTGTGGCCAAAGTTGCGTTAAAATTACGTGTTAAAACGGAATGTTTTGAGACTCATAACTCTTAAAGTACTTATAATTTTACAATTATGATTCCATACAAGCATAGATAACGACAAGACAAATCGATAGAATTAAAAACTTTAAACAGACGATACCGAACAGTGGAGTCATCACCCTATAGAATTTGTATGGCGAAACACCTGACTAGCGGACCCTTAAGAGTCCCACGTAAAGCCGCAATCCCATACAAACGTAGTTTCGTAAATTATAGCGAGTACAAGTTTTCGATACGAAACTTCCGCTCGCTGTAATTTTGTATAGGTATTGTTTTTTAAATTGAAATCTGATTATAAACATCAATATGCCTTATCCGGTTGTATGTACGATTTTGGGCGAGACGAATTTGGTTGAGATTGGCTTAACTGTTGTAAAACTAAAACGAAACTACGTTTGTATGGGATTGCGGCTTTACGTGGGACTCTTAAGGAGAAAAAAAGGAAAGAAAAATAAAAACCAGACGACCCAGTCAAAAAAGTATAGCTTGTGTAAGTTTGTCCCTCAGGATAACAAGGTTAATCACACATTCAGATCTTATAAATACAGCTTTCTAGTACTTATAGTCTCTGAGCTAAAACGCGGACATACAGAAAGACGGAAAGTTATGTCGAAACTATAAGTGTACTACGGAACCATAAAAATTATATAGCTACTTACAATTCTGCCGCATGAAACCATTTCTATCTTGTATGTCAAAAATGTGTAAACGCTAGTTAATAATGCACGAAGTGTATTGAAGTTCCACATTTTAACATGGTTAACATAAATGCTACTAACGTACAACAAGTACAACGCAGAGTACGCTAAAACTCAAGCTCGGCGGATTATCTGCATCAAAGCTTTGCGTGTTTACCTACATCAAAGGTTATACGCTGAATTGTATAATAATCTAAGACCCTATCATAATATTCTATCAAAAGTTACTCGTAAATAATATGTAGTATATTGACTTTGCTTTTGATAAAGACGTGGTAATATGTATGTATGTTTGTAATAATGTATATTTATACTTTGAAATGCGGACACAATTTTAACGTATACCTATTACCTACATTAAGTTTGGATTTTAATCCATTAGAAGTTGTATTTCTTTGTGCTATTAGAATTTGAAAATAAACGTTTAATTAAGAATGAAGAGAAAAGGGCTAATTACACATTTTCTTGCTAAAGAAATTATTCTTTACCTGATAAATACTCTACTGAAACACAAAGAAATCCAAATTCTTACAAACAAACACCTCTCTATCAAGCCCGAAACACACAGATCCTTATCAGGAAGCTCCCAATAAATTACAGCAAAACCAGAAAAACTGTACCGCTGTGCAATGAAATGTTTGACCCAAACACAATAGAACCGGTTCCACAATGAACACGGAAGTTTATCTCAGCGCGACATTTAAAATGACAGTTTGCAGACCTGCGGAAGTTTAAACACCGTTTCAGTTCCCATATAACCAGAATAATTTGCCGACTTTGATGCTGACGATATCAACGAAAATTAATTCACTATCGCGAATAACTTGTGGCCTGTTAGTTACTAATGAAGTTCACACGTCTTTGATGTACGTACTTGAAGCTTATATATAAGAGCGTGTATCACACTGTATCATCTACGAACTTACAAACTTATATGAACACATCAAAGTTGGCGCCTTTGAGATGGTATACCACTCTCATCCAGTAACCAAGCGACGTTGTACCACTTATAGATTCATGTATACCTTTACCTTACGATTATAAAGCAGAAAGATTAATTCATTTGTTTATTAAAAATCAAAATCAAAACGTTTATTCAGAAAATAGGCCTTTGCAGGCACTTTTTCACGTCATATCATATTTAAAATTATCTTATTAGATAATATGTATTTATTTATTGTTCAAAAGCTACAGACTACTAGCGTTTCGGAACCGACCACTGCAGAGAAGAAACGCCGAAAGAAACTCTTACGAACAGTTTTGGTCGCCTACTCGCCTGAAGGGCTTTATATGATTACGAATATTTATTCCTTATTGTCTTTTTCTTTCTTTTCTTTTTTCTTTCTTTTTTCATGTTACAATTTCAATATACATAGATTTATCATTTTTGGAACATGTTTATGTTAACGATCGAGTATGCAAAGATAATAAACAACATATGATACTTAAAGTAGTCTCAAAGAGGCCGAGCAGACCAGTCCCCCCTGACAGCACCCGTTCACGAGTTGACGTGTGGATCAGCCATCGCTGAACTCAACCATATTAGAGGGAACTCAACTCACAAACTCAACTCAACCATATTTGTTTGTAAATAAAACGTTCTTCAACTACTGAAACGTAACCCCATGTGTTCGTAGGCTAGCTTGTTAACCACTGCGCCACGGAAGCTGTCTAAACTACTATCAAACCACTTCATTATTTTTCGCCAAAAATAGTTTTGTATGCGATTTGTTTCACAAGTGACATAAAATATCAGTGTGAGGAAGAGAGAAGTTAGAGAGAGAGAGGGGTTTTGAATTTTAGAAATATAAATATCAACATGATTTCAACTCATTACTTTCAGATTTTATACATATATATAAAAAGTATACGATTGCTCTTAAATATGGTAATAATTTTGTACACGGCACTTGTTTTTGTGAAGTTTGTACGTAGGCAACTGTCTTCATTGCGCTTTAAGCTCTAATTCTTAAACAAATTTTGGTAAACATGGAGTTAGACTGACAAAACATTTTATAGTCAGACAGTTGTCTAGCTTTTTATAAAAAACAATAGGAGAACATTTTTCTCCGAGGCCAGTATGAAGGAAATAGCATTGGTACGAGTAAGTAACAGAGCGTGTATTTATTTCCTCGAGTTCGCAAACTTATATGAAAGCTACTAAAGTTAGATACTTTGAGATGGTATGGCTTTCATCCAATAAGCAGGCGGCGCTGCGCCGGTGAGGTGGATATACGAGTATACAAAAATTTGCCTTGGAATAATGTTCAAATAGGAGTTTGTTGGAAACTCCTTCGACTTTCAGTTTAACATTGTTGGTTTGTTGTTTGCCAAATATTGAATTCAGACAACTGATTCAAAGGAGAAATAATATAGATCATTTTGTTCAAGTTGGTACGTAATTAAACTAAAGTCGAATTTATTTGCAGGCAATCCATTAATAATCACTATATAAAATTTTGAGCAACAATGATTTGAATAAAATGCGAAAACAATTGAACCATCATAGTAGGTATTTTATGTAACTGTTAAGTAATAAAGGTAGTTGCGTTGTGGGTTTATGAAACGAGCCGCAGGCGAGTTTCTTATTAAGGTCACATGAAAATTAGAAAAATAAAGACGATACAAAACATGTACTTATACCTAGGTATATTTTTTTCTGTTGATTACGACGAATTTGTAATATTTTATTTTAGACAGTTTTATAGTGTTATTAACTTAAACATTAATTAAAAGTGTTATTAACTTAAACATTAATTAAATTAAATTTATAAACATGTATTATTGGAACTCGTGTTTTATAATTTTCAATGTTTTATAATTCTCAAAGCATTACATGCATTGCATGCTATCATAATTGTTTATACCACCTAATTTTATTTGAATTTGAATTATTTATTTATTTCAAGAAACTAAGTCCCACAATTTATTGTTATAAGGACTCAAGTTATATTGTTATATGAATAAATTAAATGACAAGCTACACGATCCTACCTACTCATTCATATTACTCCGGTAGAGAGGTCCGTGCACTCACGGCGCCACTGAACCGAGCCAGACGTATGCATACTAAATGGGTCCGAGTGAAATATATTCGCAGCTATGGGCATGGCGACCCCTAATCCCCATTATTCATTCTGCGACCTCCGTAATGATGTGTGGGAATATTACAAATAGAGCAATTCGTACGCGTACCACGTACGAAATATTTGATCACCATTTTTCATAAATTCTATGGAGGGTTGTCATATGAATACGTTCGTATTCAATTTGTGGCCATTCAGACTTCATTTGGAAGTCGGAAAAATATTTGAGGATTTTACTTTTTAGTTTGAAGTTTTGTAAGCAAATTACTCCTTCTCATTCGTACTTTCCTGGTTTCATTTTCAGAATTGGAACCGAGCTCCAAATTTCCCAGTCAGCCTGCTTGATACCAATCCTCTTTGGTCAGTTCCAGAAACTGTGTTAGCACAATTATGACCCGAGTTAGGAATCACTCCTACAACCTCTTAGTCTTTACGAGGTTGTAGGAGAGATTTGTTGTTATGATACCGTGTGGTTCCCGCGGCAGACCATCCCAATTTCTGTCGCAACCTACTGGAGGGAGAAAATATAGGATTTTTTCGAGACGTTTTGAGCCACCGACACGATACGAAGATGAAACTTTCGTTATAAACTCTGAAAGTTAAAATATTACATTTTTATTACTATTTTATGACTGAAAATGAGCGTGAAATAAAAAAAAAATGAAAGTAGGAGTCGTATTATTTAATGGTTTATTACTCATTTTATGGATTTGCCCATTAAAATAGACGAAAATTTAATGGATAATAAATTATTTATTTCCTCTATATTGTTGAAGGCAATGATTTGATTACTTTCAATAGGTACAATAAATATTATGTCGAAACAATATTTATTTTGATCGTTAGAATAATATAACACTTAAATACCTAATAGGCTTATGGTACCTCGCTGATAAAGAAACTACATTAAATTGAGTAAGAGAATTAAAAAAAAAATCGGTTTGATTATACTATTTTTTTAGTATATTTAATGAAAATTCTATTTTCTAGGAAAGTCCATTAAAACTTTAATTAGCCTGGAAAAAACGCTTAGACACACTCGAATGAGAGAGAAAGTTTTAGTATTTATTAATTAGTTGATTCCAGTTTCTTTCGTTTTGCAAATATTTTCTTTGTATACTGCAAATTGAAGACAATTTCTAAGGACTCTTAATCTATAAATTGTAAATGGTTTCCAATCCTAAGTTTGTAATTCGGTTGGGTAGCCAACAAATAGGTTAAATTTAGCTATTAGGCGACCTCCGCCTCGGGGGATAAGCTCGTTAATGTTTGATAAAGGTGATAAATTGTTATTAAAACGCTTGAATTTATAATAAACCTTGAGCTATTTACTTTGTAAGATCTGATAGTACGGTACTGGGGGTATGAAACCCATTAAAATTCAACGCTGTATAGTCTAAGCTTAATTTTATCTTACTACAAATAAATATTGTAAAGAGAAAAGATTTGATTGTTTGTCTGTTCGTTTGCATTAAATAAGCTATGAAACTACTGGACCGATTTTCGAAATTCTTTTCACCTATAAAAAGCTTATTTATCCGTGGGTGACATAGGCTATGATTTATGCGGACGAAGTCGCGGGTAAATTGCTAGTATTATATAAAAAAGTATTGGGCTGCTTTCTGTTTCAGCATTGAGGAGTTCATTATGGAGCCTTTCAAGTATTACGTAAGCAAAATATCAGCAATTTCCACCCACTCTGGAGGAGTTCATCATCAGATAAGACAAAACTAGTTTCATGACTTTTTAAGAATTTACAAATAAAAATTATTTGGAAGTACTTGAAACTAGTTTGCAATTACGTCAAAGGTTTTCACAGAACCATCTTACCTTTATATTAATTACCTATTCAATTAAGGGTTCATATTTCAAAAGGTGCAAAGGAACCCTTACAGATCATTTTGTTGTCGGTTCGCCTATCAAAACCATTGTTCCAAAAGCAGTATAAAGTAGAGATTAATATCAAATAAGTACCTACATTAGCAGCCCTTTGATGCCGTGAACAAGTCAGCCATTCAAGAAGTAGAGCCGTCTGTCTTTAATATTTTCTATATTCACAAGGGATTCAAAAGTAACATACTTGTGAATCCCTTGCGAATATCGAGCCGTTAACCTAGAATCATGATTTTGTCAAGAAGTAAGATTACCTCACACACCTTACCTCAACGTCCAGTAATATTCTTAAGGTGGCGTTTGGGTTTTATGACCTTTGGGCTCTGTCTTCCCCGCAAGGGATAAAGACGTGATAATATGTATGTATTTAAATAAAATTATTTTAATACGGTTTTTATCGCGTTTATTACATTATTTATACACCTAACGTTTCGAGCACTTTACAGTGTTCGTGGTCGCAGGTAGACTAAGTTGACATTTGTCTAGTATTTTATAAGAACTGCAAAATCTACCGCCTAAAATATTTATTGATAACGTTCCGGATGTACGCAGTATTGGCTCACGGTGTCTGAAGGTCTTGCAGTCTTCTGCAGTCATCAATTTAATCAAATCTCAAGCTAAGCATGTCATGTCAGACTTTTATTTTTTTCCAGATACCTATATGTTGATATTATATCACTCATTCGAGTCTACAGTCTCAAAATAAATATCTTTAACGCAGTTGAAAGATACAGTCATTTAGGTCGCATAGATCCCTATAAGATTATACACATGCATGAAATTAAAACCTATGTAGAGTTATCCTGGAGGCACAATAGTGCTACTCCCCTAAGTCAAGCATTTCTGCTGATCTAAAGTGTGATTTTTGGCAAAAAGGTTATCAACAAAGTTAAGCTATAAAAATAATTAAATAGTGAGTAAAAGTTTTCTATAACTGATACCTAGATGCGCAAGTGGTCTGGGCGCGTTTCGTGCGTCGTTGATTTTTTGTAAACAAGTAAATTAGTCGCGATTCGGGCGTCCAATTCAAAGTCAAAGTCAAAGATTTTTATTCAAAATTGGATAATTGTATCTCTTTTTGAACGTCATATTTTTTTCTTTCTTATTATTTTTAATTTTTAATATGCAAAATCGAGAAACTACTAGCGTTTCGTAATGACCACTGGTGAGAAGAATACGCCGAAAGAAACTCAATCCAGACTTGGTCCCTACGTGCCTGAAGGGCTTCGATTACAATATTTTACAAGTATTTATTTATTTCTTATGTTATTTATATTAATTACAATAAATTACAATCAATTAAATTACTGCCACGCATTTTTATCATTTAAATAATCATGAATACAATAATATGCCTTTTTTACTAACTGGTTTTTAACAGCAGTTTTAAACTTATGTAAAGGTAGACCCGATATTTCTGCGGGAATTTTATTATAGAAGCGTGCTCCGAGACCCATAAATGAACGCTTTTCAACTCAGCTGTTTTATTTTTATTATATGCTCTTTGGATTTCAAGGACATAAAGCAAAATAACTAATAAGTCTTCCATTTACATGAGAGGTCTCCTCTCTAGGAGTACTGGTAATGAGATATTGGGGAAAACGGATAAAACTGCTGTAGACAGGAACTTTTCTTTAAGCTAGATTATTATTATGAATGAATGGACGAATTTATTGCTTAAAACATGGTAGAAAAATGTCAAATAGCACACGTTTAGTCATTCATTACTGACTTCTAGACATGATATGAAATATATATGTTGAGTAAAAAAATGTCAATTACAAACTTATTACGTTAACAATGTGCTTCAATTATATTATCTATATAATAATATTATAAAGCTGAAGAGATTGATTGCTTTTTTGAACGCGCTAACCGCAGGAACTACAGGAGCGATTTCAAAAATTATTTCACAGGTGGATGTAACACCTAATAATAATAGTACGTACTGGTGATCGCGCGATAATAGTACGTACTACTTATGAAATAAGATTGAAAGTGGCAATACCGGTAGACGAGTTCAAATCAAACCTGTGTCTGTCATTTCGGTAGTTTATATTCAGTTTTAATTTAATAATTCAGTAATTATAACCAAACATTGTAATATTTTTAGGTATCCCTTTGGCTCATTAAGTTATACTTTTTTAGACGTAAAAAAGTTGGTAGTTGTCGCTGAAAATATCGAGTAATTCGCGACGAAACCTTTTCTGGATATAGCTTTTTATTATTTAATTTTCCTAGATTTAAAATACTTTTTTGAAAATATTTTGACGTAATCATTTATTTTGATCTTTAAACTGTACTTAATAATTTTTTCATGCTAGTATTCCATGAATAATAAGGCTAACTGCGCGACGAAAAAATAGACGTATTACGGCAGCGCCTGAATGACTGCTAGTAATTAATAATAGGGACTAGCGGCATTGTTAAATTTTGAGATATATAATAAAATTTGTTTTGTATTGCCAGTAACGACAAGGAATATTCAAAAGCTGAATTCCTTGTCTTCACTGAATGGGAATGTGATGTAATAATAAAGGCACCTGTTTAAACGCCCGTGTGTCTGTAAACTCATTAAATACACAGTCAAGATTTTATTGCAAAATGTATGATGCAAAAAGTTTTTATTAGATATTACTCAGCAAATTTTTGAAGCCAGTCAAATGGTAATATTTAAATTAATTAGGGAAAATTTTCATTTTTTGGGCATCTTTTACTGTCGGCTAATTAGTTAGTACTAAAATAAATTGGACTCCGGAATGACAGTCAAAGTTAACTTGCAAGACTAGATTAAGATATATAGGATTGGACAGACACACAAACAACTAACACAGGTGATCCCTAAAAATAATAACTTGTATAGTGCATTTTGCCACGATGCCGTGTGGTCCCGGCAGAGTAGAATAGGATCACTCCAAGTCTTTCCGTGGATGTTGTAAAGGGCGGCTTAGGAAACACAAGCTTAACAAATCTCTGGCTGCTCTAGCCTAGGGATCATGACACTGCAGTGGAGATTAAAAAAGACCTGATGATGATGATAACTTATCCCTAACACCGAGCTCAAGCGGAAAGGCTCATTGCTGCGGGGTGACAGTTTAAAGGACATGTTAAATTTGAAAAAAAAAGTAAGTAAAATGATATTGTAGGAATAATTTCAAATTAAATTTTTAGTACAATAAAACTAATATTATATTTATTATAATATTCTCTATACGGAATGGCTGAAAGGCTTAGTTGATGTCACAGAAGCTATTTATGGACGTTTGGAATTGCTTTTCATTATACGAGAGGTACTACCAGAGAAAAACGATCTAGATATTACGCACCAAGGAAGCTATGCAAATTTTTTAACATTGAACGAATATCATAAACTGTTTATCATATGACACACAAGGGTCGTATACCTCGTGATGCATGTAATGAGATCGGGAGAGTTTACGAGACAAAGTATCCAAACAAAGATATTTTTGTAAAACTTGTGGGTTGGAATGATTCATTCAATGAATGAACATAAACGAGATTACTTGTTAAAGATGGGCCGCTGAGTTATGCCCGTTTGTAACATTTAAAAATAGCTACGAGTGTTAACATTAAAAATTGTATTAAAAAAGAATCAGTCAGCAACTCAACAGCCATTAATTTTCTTATATACCCAAAAATCTTTCTTGAAATCTGTTTCCTTTTGTATTGATCTTTGATGGATGTCTATTTTGTATTATGAGATTAAAAACGCATGCATAAATAAAACCAATATTTTATTTTCCTTTGCGGCGTGTATAAGCTATAAAACATGATGAAGACTAGCAAAAAAATATTGTTACATCTCGATGAAGGAGTCAATGATAAAATCACTAACCATGCAAAAGTTTTTATCATACTCGGGTCATAATTTTTTGAGACATTGAAAATTTGTATAATATCACGAAGAGTCAAGAGAAGGTCTTCGCCAATAAAAAAATATAGGAAAAGCAACACTAGAAAACCATAAAAACCGTCAAGTTTTGATAGCTTACGACAATTTTCTTCGAAATTTACATGTTGATATGCGGGTAGATGATGATGATGAGGTAAGTAAGTAGGCAGTTGGGCAAGTGGATTTAAAAGTATGATTAGTAAAAAAAAAACTGAAATTTTCATAAGATATGCTATCTAGTTTCTATCAACTTTTGATAGGATGTTGTTAGCATAAATGCAATATTAAACATAGCTGCCAAACAAAATTTTCATATCACACGTACAAACCTAAATGTGACTGTAAAAACGACATATGTGACGTTACATGTTTGTAACTTTTATATCTCAAAAGGTATATTTTTTTGATTGAAGTGACTATATTTGGGAATAATTATATGCATATTCTCTATTGTAACTGGCGTAATTATAATGTAGCAAATTTTTGCAGGGTCTAAGGTGAGCATATATAATCAACAGTAATTAAAATGAGCATATGAGGGAGGATACAAATTAGACATGAGGAGCTTAAGTAATGCTCTTGCAACCCTCTTAATCCCAGGGCGTTGTAAAGCAGGGCTAAAAGCGTTTTGATTAAAATAGTTCTTGCTTTCGTAAAGTTTAGTTAAGGTTGTACAAGTATTTTGAAATAAAGCCATCAAAAATGTTTTAGTGGTTGAGGCTTGTGTTGAAGTTAAGAAAAAGAAAGGTACTGAACTTATATCATTTATATCTTTAATTCTATATATCTGATCAACGTATTAAAAATATTAAAAAGCAGAGTTTCTCAAAAGGAGACATGCCATATAGCAAGTGTCTCATATTAAATCAAACAATAAATAAACTTTCATGAGAGATGTTCTTGTAAATTTTTTTCAACGAAATTCTGAAAGACCTCTAAAACTTATAAGTAAACAAAAGGGAGTCCGCTAATTTATTACTACAACGCCCATGTCGTGTGTAAGTTATTGACGCAAACAACACTGTAGAACAAAAGCTAGTTAGAAGAAACAATGCGACGACGCTCCAACAATCCATTGTCCGGAAAATAAGGCTGCCTACCGCGAATTTAATTGTAACATTGTAACACTAATTAGCTATGTTAATAAGCATTCAAAAAGTGACCTTTGTGAATGTAAATGAAGTCTCGAAGAAGCCGCGTCTTTCACCTTGGAGAGTCCCGGGAAAATGTATTGAAGCACTGTTTCCAAGGGCCCCCGCGCACTGCCTAATGAAATGTTGGCTAAATGTTTTATCTGTAATGTGGGTGGGTTATTGTGAAGTGTTACCTTTATAATCTTTGTTCTCGTCTTTCAATGTGTCTATATTATTAGTACTTTTTACTCTGTAAAGATCGTAGCAAGTGGAAAGTATTAGTCTTTGCTTACCTTCGCGTTATAAATGAACAAATGTACCTTTGTATAAATGAACAAATGTACCTATGCTAACACATAATTATTTTCGGATGGAAGATAAAAGCAAAATCAGGTTTATTAAAAAAAAAGAAGAAAATAGTAGCCTCAATCTTACAAACAAAATTACCTACTAACATATCATCGACGAAAAAAATTTAATAAAGAGAATTAAACGTGAAGGGGAACAGGTAATAATCTTCAAAATTGTAATTTCAGACGACCACCCGTAATTCTCATAGTAAATACAGGAGGCTGAAAGGGATTTAAATTTATGCAAACGGCTAATGATTTTCTGACGAACACTTGCTGAATAAAGATGGAAAGAGGAGATTCAGTGCTCAACGCTGGGACGTTCTGAGCAGATTAAGTTTTCTGAATTGATTATAATCGACGCGTCGCCGGAGGAAGCGCCCCGTTCAAATTTTAATGGCATTTTGTAAATTGTTAATCAAATAACGTTATCAGCGTTTACGGTGATTGGATTTAATATTGCTGCTGATATTTTGATTGATACAGCGTGTGTTTGATGTTTACGAGCAAACATTGGTAATGGATCTTAATTACTTTGGTAAAAACGTGTTTAAGTATCTGTTTTTACTGAAGATACCTGAATTAATATGGACGTTTGTAATAATTTTATATAGAGGGTAAAATAAGAAGCGTATCAAAGCAACGACGAAAGTTTCAACTTGGCTCTTATTAAACAAAGAGTTGTTATTGATGAGAAAGTTCAAGAGTCCCCTTTGAAAATAATGTAAAAGTAAACTTTGTTAAAGCGCCTTGATTCCGAAATCCTTTTAGTGACTCGTATTTGAATGCAAAGAACAAAGAACGAAATATAAAGTGTACGTAGAATAAAAAGATAATGTAGTACAAGTATCTTCTTCTTCGGTATGTATAGGTAGGTATTTAATTTGAAACGGTTTGGAGAGTAAACGATAATAAAGTTCTTGTAGTTAATATATTGGATAAATTATAATCAATAACAAAAAGAGTAGGTATTATTTTAAGGTAAAATTTTTATATTTTTAGAACATCTTGGCATCCATAAAACAGAATGCGATGGTAAACAGACGCAGTTTATGTTCTATTATCTACTCACGGTAACGTAAACATTTACACGGTGCTTTGAGCAAGACCGTCTCTAGAAGCTACATTAGACACTTTGATAAATGTCGGGAAATTTGGAGACTAAAACACATAACATGCAATACAAAAAGCACAAGTGAATACGTATTGCGGTATTCAATATTCGGTGACGATAAATTTTGCAAATGTGTAACAGTGCACCGCAGAATAAGTATCCACCTGGAGGTCGCGGGGAAAGGGGGTGAGGGGTGCTGAGGCTAGGGTGTGTGAGAAGGGGAGGGTGGTGGTGTGTTTGTGAGCGTTCGCGTACCGGCGGGTGCGTGGTGTGGGTGCGCGGCGCGGCGTGCGCTCGGCTCGGCGGTCGCTCTGGCACTGGGCGGGCCGGCCGCCGCAGCCTCTGATCTCGCGCCGCCTAGTCTCATCTGCTCGCTGCAAGGGCTTCAGACACGCGGCGGAAGCAACATGTGGCCGCACCGCAGATTGCGCCCTCATGAAGGATTTCTACTTAGATTTGACGTAGAAACGGATTACAAAATACGAAAAATATTTCAAAAGTTGCAATTTTAAAAATCTGAATACTGAGTCTTTTAAGCTTTTGTTAAGGTATGCCTAGTTGTATTTGTTAGTATCGTTCGTGCCAAAATTTCTTTCCGAAATTCTACTCACTTTGCATGAACGGACCAAGTGGTTTTTTTTTTGCAAAAAACGTCTATCTAACTACAAAAGTACAATAAAGTAACACGTAGAGACGACAAAAATTAATGATTAAACTTCTAAGTATTGGAACTAAATATGAACTTAGATATCTTAATTTATGTTCTTTAATTAGAATTGTTAAATCGTCTAAATCTAGAAAGTTGACATTTTAAGCTGGAGTATGAACGTACGAACTGCTTATACCTATTATATAATTGCGTGTAACGAAACTTAATGATATACTTTTTAAAGCCAGTGAATGCAATCTCGTCTATTTTTTGTTGTCTTAAATGATTTCAGTTTGAGTTGAGAATGGTATTCCGTCAACAGGGTCAAGTTGACGGAAAACAATTACGATAAGGAAGGGTTGATCCTTGCTTGATCCAAATTTCGAAATGAATGAATATTACCACTTAAGTATATTGCAATTCAGACAGTAAAAGTTGGTTGAACCTCAAAATTAAGTTTACCTCATGATCATAGCTGGAAACAGGAATTATAAAATAATAACTAGGGACGTTAATTAAGAGGCTTACTAAGTACATCAGTGAAACTAGCGACACCCATTAATTAATTCTTGTACTCCGAAATAAGAACAAATTGAAAAATGTACATCAGTACGGTTGTAAATTACTTGTTGTATTTTTAGTATAAATTTTCATCAATATCACCATTTCAGATCGAGAAATCTACTCATTACTGTCAAAAGCGGTCTCTTTTGGCAGTAACGAGAGTTCTCTTGATTTACCAAATGTAAATAATTCCAAAAATACTACAAGTAATTTACTATCAAAGTACTAACGTAGATTTTTTTAATTGATCTTATTTAGTATTAAAAGAAATAAAATGAGGGGTGGCGTTAGGTGGCTGGTCTAAGCGCCTTAGTTTAGTGCGTCGTTTTAGATAAATAATGTATATTTGGCAGTATAATGTATATTTTGTATATTTTTTTGATGATGGTATTTGGCAGTATGGGTATTTGCAATCAATGGATGAAAACAGGTTGATTTAAAAAATCCTGGCAATATTTAAATCTCGGCATCAGAATCTCTACTAAATTTATTTTGACCCGCAAGAAAGAGAGTTTTAAAAGGAAAAAAAACACAGTTCACTTTTGCGAAGTCTAATATTTTCTTCAAGTTTAACTTTAAGGAATTCTGATTTCGTCATGAAAATCATACTAATTACTTCATTATTCCTTACGGAATAGGGAATCAAATAATAAAAATATTTATTTATTTTAGACAACAATAGTCCGTTTCTTGCTAACAACAATATTTATAAGTAAATAGTCACTTAATTAAGTATTAGGTATTCGTAACAAAAACTTCAAAACGAGGTGTGTTTGTATTTTACAGAGTCCTAGGTATTAGGAATAACACCGTTTGCCTTCAAACCATCAAACCAGCCCATTTAATGTGGACATCAACCACAGACATCAACTATAACTACAATTTACTATTAGTTAGTTTGATATGATATAGGTAGTGTTTCATTTAAACGAACTTTTTATAATTTTTGATCCATGTCGTGTTTACCAGTGTTTGTTAAAGTTAGAATATAGCTATATGTAAATCTTTAGAATTAAATAAAAATGTAAACAAATGTTGGTAAACCTTAATAAATAAAACAAAAAAATAATCCCAAACTGGTAACTCTACCAGTTTGGGATTATTTTTTTGTTTATGAAGTAGTAGAGTAACTAGTGTTCTCTATCTATTACTCTACGCGTGTACCGGTAAATCGGTGTAGTAGAGAAGACGGTACAGTTCTACTATGCCATACTGGTGTAAACAGCATCAGTAGAGTAGAGTACTAGAAATTGGTGGAGCAGAGTGACCAGCAACGTGGGCAAGCTACTCTACCGCTTGCCGTCCCCCACCACTGTGTCCACTCTGCTATACGATGCACTCTACAAATATTTGGTTACTCTATCCATGTTTAGGTCTAGTATAGAGTATAAGTTCCAGAGCCAACGCCAACCTTACGTGGGTATAAAAGGTTGTAGAATATGGAATACAAATTAATTAATCAGCAAAACAGCACGGCCGCGATGAGAAGAAAAAGTTGTTTTTGGTATTGAAACGGCACATACACGTTCAAGAAGACAGATTTGTGTGTTTAGAATAGATAAACTCAACAACTACTAAATTGATTTAAAAAATTCTTACACAAATAGAAAGCTACATTATCCGCGGGTGAATAGGCTATCATTTACACGGACGAAGTTAGCTAGTCCCAATCCCATCATAACTTCCCAACTAATATTATAAATGTGAAAGTGAGTTTGTTTGTTTGTTTGTTTATTTGTTTGTTACGCTTTCACGCCGTGCCTACTGAACCGATCTTCATGAAATTTAGCATATAATATAGGTTAGGGTACCGAGAAGGACATAGGCTATATATTACGCGGGCGAAGTCGCGGGTAACAGCTAGTAATTAATAAAATAATAATTTATTTCAATACCGCGGTGTTAACGCAATGCGTAATGAAAATTATCAAAAGTAGTTTCTTATCGCCGGCGGCCGTACTTACGGAAATCAACTGATCTTAGCTATCAGTCGATTACAGTAGGTACAGCTGTCTTGTACAGCTGTTTGTAACCAACTTTTGCGATTGATATTTATACGAGAAATATTCCGGTAAGTATGTTGTGCTTGTATTGAGCGGAAAGTTGGTCATATCTTGGTTACGGTCGCTCCGTGCCGCTACGTGAGCTGAAACTTGACTCGTCCTAATCCTATCTATACGGGATCCTACTGCACGATATCCATTCACATTCCTTGCTATTGATATATAAGTATTTACGAACAGGTAAACTGTTTTATGCTGCTCTGGAATAAAATAAAAACCGTAGAATATAATAGTAGTTACTAGTATCTTTTTAGGCTGTAAAAGATGGCCGAGGCAATGTGCAAAAGTCTAAGAAATAATTCCAATAGATGATGTAATTAGTAGTCCAGTTTAGCTTAAGCTAGCTCTGCTCTTACAGAATATTTGAAAAAAGAGCTACTCCGCTAGTACAAGCAGTAGCTATAGTTATAATTTAAGGGATGAGAGTAGATATTTCGAACGTGATCCTTGACTATGATATCCCTGTGGGTTTGGATACTTGGACAGTGCGAGAATGAAATAATATTCATATGAAATATTTTCTGCGGCAATTCAGTTTTTTGTTTGAAACGTCTACTACACTGAGGTAATTATAATATGGATGAGAACCCATATTTGAATTGTTGTAAAGTACAATTTATTATCGTATTAAGACGGCAGGTTGTATCTCATCAATGTTTATTAAATTTTGGAAAATACCTATTTTGTGGAAAGCTCCGTGGCGCAGTGGTTACCACGCCAGCCTGCGACACGGGGGTCCCGTAAATCCCGGGTTCGATCCCCGGTCAGGTCATGATGGCAAACGATCTTTTTCAGAGTGATCTGGGTCTTGGATGTTTATCTATATAAGTATATATTATAAAATATAGTATCGTTGAGTTAGTATCCTGCGACACAAGTTCACAACTTACTGTGGGGCTAGCTCAATTTGTGTGATATATCCTATATATTTAATATTAAGTATTTAATATTAATAATATTATTAAATATTCGGTAGTAGGTATATAAAATATCTTTATTTATTTAAATATATACTATATGTAGTTGAATATGTAAATAGGGAAAAGGTGACCATTTCACTAAAATGTAACATTTTAGATAGCATTTAGCTGTTGCTAGGGGTAACTACAGTAGACACTTGTATTTTCCCTCAAGTCCAAAAAGAAAACAAAATAAGTTTTATAAGTCCGTTCGTTCTGGGTCCTTTTATTTGTTATTTTGATTTATATATAAAATATTACAAAATAGATGATTGGCACTTATTTCTAAATATAAAATTGGCAGAGCGAGTTGGATACATACACCCACATACCCTAAGGGTTCCGTAGCATTGTTAAACATTTGATTACAAAAACTACGTTTCATATGAATATTCTGTGAAAAATTCAATTGTCTATCAATTGCGGTAGATTACAGTTAATAAAATAGAGCCCTGTGGCAGGTGAACGTACGGTCATCGCAGGCTTAGCAAAATGTTCTCGTTTTTACATGGGTATGAATCCCAAAAAAATGGCCTTTTATAAAATGACACACTCGAGGCAGTCATGCTCTTTCCTACTCTTTGAATTGTAAGAAACTGACAACGTTGCTTTCGCACTGGTGGCTGTGGTCGTCTTATCTCCGTCATATCTGCTGTCGTAACTGGAGTCAGAATAGTCGGACCGTGAGTCGTCGGACCTTCGTCGGCCGTCGTCGGAACTGCGTCGGCGGTCGTCGTATCTAACACGGCGCTCGTCGTGCCTGCGTCGGCGGCCGTCGTCAGAACAACTGCTGCGGTCGCCCTCACTATTACTGTAGTCGTCATCGTACTGGAAAACCATGGATATACTCGTAATGATTTTTTTTTAATTTGCTATTTATTTTACAAATTATATAGGGCTTTGGTTATGTCAGATGATGATATACGTATTTATATATTTTCTCCTCAAAACAAAATTCATTTAAAAGGATATTTTTTTTAATATATTGCTAAGGCAAATATTGCGATCTTATCCAAAATTAAGAATTGCCGTGCTTCTTATTAAGATGTAAAAAATTGGACATTTAAGTTCACTTATAAAGTACCATGCCATGTATATAGCCTCCAAACACTATATTAAATATCAAAGGTCACAATATAGTTTATGCGTCGGTCTAGCTAGACAAAAAAGATTTTTCGTTTTTCAGTGCGTGGGCTAAGATAAATAGTGGATAAGCTACAAGGAATATGTTCATTACTGACCGTTATATCGTCCAGTATTTCACGCAAAGTAGTTTTATATCGTACGTATAATTCCTCAAATTCTTCATAGACACGATCGGTGAAATAAGCCTCACTCCTTTCCTTAGATGCTTTAGATAACACTGCTTTATGACCTTCTTTGAACTCCTTGTATTGTTGTTCTAACATTTCTAGTTTTGTTTCTACATACTGAAGTTTAAGGTTTTCCTTAGATATCTTAATAAAGTCATTCTCCGTTTTCCGCAAATTTGTTAAATACTCTAGTTGTATTAATATAAGTGCCTCCATAGCAAAATATTATAATCACAAATATATTTTTCACTTTCGATAATATTTTTAAATGGCGGGATTTGTTTTTGTGTCTTCAAAATTTTATAATATCACAGAATAATATTTATAATTGAAATCACTTGATTAATTTGGGCACTGCTCTCTCACTTGCGATGAAATCGACAAACTTTATTGTGATGGATACTAATATTTAATGATACTTAAGGACCCTTAATTTCACATAAGTAGGTCCATTTTAATTCGTTTTGGTACTTAACTAAGTTGTATTTATTAAAAATATTTCTTCATTATCACAACGTCTTACTTCTTAGACTTAATAAGTATAAGTTGATAAATTCAAATAATAGATACGGTATCAGATATTGTGTATTACATAAATTCTTCGATAAAAATTACATTTATGATAAAAAAACAATTAAACGACTTCCTTGCTTGAGAAAGAGTAGAAAGCCTAGTCTTATTGCAATTTTCAAGGTAGGAAATTTTAAAAATGGCAACCTGCTTTTTCACAAAAAGTGATTGTTCGTTGAATTTTCTTATCCTAATGCTTGTGGTATACTCTTAAATGATTGAAAAAAGGATTGAGAAGATAGAGAAGAAGAAAAAGGTAGTTTACATTTGTAAATGCACCACTATTGTAAAGGTCAGAACAATTTCATGTAATATTTATTTAAAGTGTGCTTAATAGTTAAATAAATAAATAGCTTTC
Organism: Rhodophaea formosa; assembly: GCA_963082605.1. Classification (NCBI taxonomy): domain Eukaryota; kingdom Metazoa; phylum Arthropoda; class Insecta; order Lepidoptera; family Pyralidae; genus Rhodophaea; species Rhodophaea formosa. The sequence continues at coordinate 6,912,411 of OY720206.1, forward strand.
ATAAAATGACGCATTGAAGGCATTGAAAGAGGAGGCACCCAAGGGCTTCATGATCGTCTTTACCACTCTTCTTTGAATTGTAAGAAAGTGACAACGTTGCTTTCGCATTCGTAGTTTTAGTTGTTTTGTCACCATCATATTTGCTATCGTAACTGGATTCGGAGTAATCGGACCGTGAGTCGTAGGACCTTCGTCGGCGTTCGTCGTATCTGACACGGCGCTCGTCGTCGTATCTGCGTCGGCGACAGTCATCGGATCTGCTATGGTCTTCATCGCTGTCACTGTAGTCGTCGTCGTACTGAAAAATCATGTGCAATATGCACATGATTTTTAATGATTTTCATATGACTTATAATGATTTTCATATGACATATGGACGCAAAGAGGACGAGGTTTGATGGATTAGTTTTTAGTTTATACAGTGTCTACAGTCTAGACAAAAAAACTTTTACTACAAAATCAAACCAAAATCGCGAACAAATTTTGACGTTTTATTTACAATTTTCGAAATATTGTTGATTTCATCTACTTTTTATTAGCTACAAAATTATGTTTTCCTCTTTAGAGTTTCAATTTGTTAATATATATATTTAAACTTTAAATCGAACTATATAGGTTTGATGATAGTAGTTAAGGTGCAAGGAAAATGTTTTATACAAACCGTTATATCATCCAGAATTTCACGCAAAAGAGTTTTATATTGCACGTACAACTCCTCAAACTCTTCATAAACACGATCAGTAAAATAAGCCTCACTCCTTTCCTTAGATGCTTCAGTTAACACTGCCTTATGACCTTCTTTGAACTCTTTGTACTGTTGTTCTAACATTTCTAGTTTTGTTTCTACATACTGAAGTTTTAGGTCTTCCTTAGACGTCTTCCTAAAGTCCTTCTCTGTTTTTCGTAAATTCTTCAAAGACTCTTGTTGTATTAATATAAGCGCCTCCATAGCACACATGTTTGATTCAACTTCTCACTCTCAAAAATCCTTTCTTATTTTTTCTATTTTATAAACGCACACACACAGTATGTAGCTATGTCATGCCATACCTATACCATAAACCATACAAAATCAATTAATTCTTAAAGGCACTGCTAATAATATCAAATATTATAACAAAAAAACTTTAAATAATTAGTTTTGAAAGTAATAAAGTTATTATTCAGGTCTTCTTCGTCTGGTGGCAAGTTAAAATAAATATTTGTTTGTTATCTGAACGTCTCATTTGTTAGACGTAAAACAAAGTATTGGCACAGATTATTCTATAATGTTATAAAAATTGACACGGTATCAGATAACGTGTAGCGTATAACATCAAATTCTTCGATAACAAGTAAGTTTTGCATTATTCATAAATAATTTTTTCCATGAGAAATGTTGATATTCCTTAGATTTCATATTTTTTTATTTATTTGTAGTTTACAACGTATACATGTATACGGTCAACCTTTTTTTAAATAAGTAGCAAGGTGGATCAGTATTTTGGTTGGACTTGGTTTCTAGCTGGAAGATTGTCAATTATTTATTTTGCTTGTGTGTGTGTGTGTGTGTGCTTCTAATTAGTATTCAGATTGCAACAAAATAGCGAAATAGTATTGAACGTGCATTAGCAAGGGAAATTAATTTTCCCAAGGGGAAAATCTCAAAATCGCGAAAAACTTCCCATACAAGAAATCAATCAGATGATCGAGTTTTGAACGGAAGTAATTTGTTTGAGAATCTCAACGTATCTCCTCTGGTTGTTCAATAGTTACACACGCACAGACACTGTCACATCCATATTTCCATTATAAATTTACAAACAAAGATATAAATAAAGACACAAACAAACAAACTCGCAATAAATGCTCTTGCTTGATTATAATTACATATAAAAAAAAGATTGTTTCTCTTTTCTTTTTTTTTTTTGCTTGTTCTATACTTACACTATGATTGTAGTCTTATTGTATACCCCTAAAGGAAGCAGCGGGTCATTCCCATCACGAGTATCATTAGATTACTCACTGGGAAGTCCTAGCATCACAATGTAACCAAGATATACTGTAATAAATGACTATTTTACTTTAAAAAAAAAATAGTTAGGACTGATCAAGCCCCCATATTATTTAGCCATTTTTACACACTACCTACACATACCTATTTTTAAATTAAAGGCAATTGAATTTGTGTTTGTCTTTTGTTTGTATCCCCCATCGTGTATTCTATGCCATAATATCCATAGAGCCACTTTTTTAATAATGTTTGATATAATCGAAAAGACCCGCCAAAACGCGTTTCTCTTTCTTCTTATATTAAATTGAAATCCAAACTCAGAGGTACAAAACCTCATGAGATTTGAATCCACATCTTTCAGACGCAAATCAAGGGACTACTTGACTACTATTTATGTAGATTAAACCATACATCTCCTACCTTCCATAATTTAATCTGTTCTGCGCTAACAACCCGTTAGTACTGAATCGGCGCCATGTTGCCTTGACCTAGATATGACCAACCTACGGCCTCGCAGCACGGGGAATACTCGCTGTACAATATATAGGATTGCAGCCCGACTTATTTCTGTTTGATCTGATTGAAATCTTTCCTTTGTTATTTTTTCCTGAATCAGATATTCATCTTTCATATTAATAAGCTGTACATACATACATACTATCGCGTCTTTATCCCTTGCGGGGTAGACAGAGCCAAAGGTCATAAAACTTAGGCCACGTTTAGCATCGTAGTGGCCGTAAAGGTGGAAAGCGGAATCAAAATAGTATTGGATTGCTAGCCGCATCGCCTATCAACGTGATTCCTTAGATTTTTGCCCAATCCCTTGACCGGCTTTTACGGTCTGCGCGGGAAGAAAAGCAGCTGGTATATTCTATGTTTTTTCTTTTCTCCCAAATCAGCGTGGACAAGCTGTTTTAGTAAGAAACGGTAATGGATAAATAATGATGATTGATCTTTGCTATTGAATATTATAAAATGAGTATTTCTAATGGCTATTCTATAAATAATTCGTTTTAAAATTTATTTTAATCATGGTATAAAATATGAATGACTCTTCTCTGAAATACGATGTTTCATTATTTATTCATATCATTTGTGAGTAAGATGTTCAATGTGTATAATATAGCGTTCTGTAACAGTTCGTAGTTAAATAATTCATAATATCTTCATGAAGTACTAACCAGTTAACTTATTAGAGGCTTTTAAATTATAGAAAAAAAATAAAAATATGAAATTTAACACGCCATTATATGTAAACTCTTAAATACTAAAGCGATATTATATACTCGCTGTTGTCTTATTTTAAACGATAGATACTAATCTAAACATAACTGAGATAGATAACTATCTATCTTACATTACTTAACATTTTTAGATTAATTTGCTGCATTTACCTTATCCGATTTTTTTTTCATTTGTAAATTAACCTATCAATAAACTTGTCATACAATAATATCTGTGACATTTTTGTATTTTTTAAATGTTCTGGAAAAGGACTATAAATAATACATGAGTTAACGTGTTACGATATTAACTCACTCAGATATTACGAATCGTTACTCGAAGTTGATTCCGTTATTCCCCGATAATAGGCAATTTTGCGGCTTCTCGTCGAATTTCAGGCGACTGGCATCCTACATATGAATAAGGAGGGCGGAGAAACACGCGGGCTACGCAGTCGACTTGTTGATTCAGAAAGGGGAAAAGGTATATCGTTTTATTTTAGATGTTTTTATGAAATAGGTGTACGTTGCATTGAGATTTTATAAAAATACTCTTGACTCCATGGTAAAATATTGTGGCAAGGATAATAGGATTGTTAAAAGCATATTAATTTAATCTATGCTTATATTATTAAGGGGAGAATTTGATTGCTTGTTTGCATTGAATAGGTTCCAAAATTACCGGACCGATTTTAAAAATGCTTTTACCTATAAAAAAGCTAAATTATCTGCCGGTGACATAGGCTATAATTTACGCGGACCAAGTTACCGGAAAATTGCTAGTTATTGATAAAACCGTAGTCTATACACATACGCTTGAATCTGGTGTTAATTTTGTTATCGTTACTCAAAGTAATTTTCTAAATTCCTCGTTAAAATGCAATTAAGTCGCCTCTCTTTGATTTTCAAACACACCGGGGACTGGCGCTCTAAATATTAATAATAGAGTGATAACTCACTCAGTCGACCTGATATTGGGGGAAAATTACTTTGCTTAACATAGGTACGCAAAAAGTCGGGTTAGTATTCTAATACCGATGCAATTGACAGTAAAACATTGGACAGTAAAACAGTAACAGTAGACACAATATATTTATGCACTGATCTTGTCTCATCGTTACTTGATGTCAATTCCGTGAAATCCCGATAATAGGCAATTTTGTCGTCTTTCGTCGAGACTCGCGCCCCAAATATGAATAAATGGAGGACACGCAAACCACGCAGTTTGACTCGTTGAATCGGAATATAGGTCTTTATTTTCAACGCTAGTATTTATTTGTGGAAAAGGTAAATGTTACATAAAGAACGGCTTGAAAAGGTCAAAATTGCATTGTGTAACAAAGGCATAGAAAACGTCGGGTTAGTAATCTTATCCAAATATTATAGATAATAAACACTGGCACCCCAAATATGAAATGAGTCAATAGATGGAAAACACGCGTACCACGCAATTGACTTGTTGATTCGGAATGTAGGGCTTTATTTTCAACGCTAGCTTATAGTAGTAGTATTTTTTTGCGTAGAAGGTAAATGTTGCATTTAGAACTTTCACAATAAGGATGCCGTGTGGTTCTCAACAGAATAAAATAGGCCCATTCCAAGTCTTCCTGTGTATGTTGTAGAAGGCGACTTAGAAAACACAAGCAAAACAAAGCAAATATTTACCAAAGAAACCTTTGTAATCCGTCTGGCCAGCGTGGAGAGTTTAGGCCAAATCCTTTGACTGATGTGGCTAATATATTACTCTAGTAGTATAAAAAGGGTCTCGCTCCTGCAGTGAAGACTAATAATGACCTGTTGATGATGTACAATAAGGTCATAGTCATACGATAACTTTCTTGATGAGCTCCGTGACGCAGCAGTCAATACGGGGGTCCCGGGTTCGATCCCCCGTTAGGTCATGATGGAAAACAATTTTTTTCAGATTGACCTGGTCTTGGATGTATATCTTATAAGTATATAATTATAAAATATAGTATCGTTGAGTTAGTATCCTGCGACAAAAGTTCACAACTTACTGTGGGGCTAGCTCAATTTGTGTGATATGTCCCTATAAATTTATTATTTTTTATTTATTAGATGTTCGAAAGGCTGGGACATAAATAAAGTTCAACATTGTTGTTCTGTTCTTATATTCTCGTAACCGTTGCTACTGAGCCGCACATTAAATAGTCTCTTCACCGTCCGATATTACATTCGTGAAGTGATGGTAGTATTCTCTTTAGTAAAATGCTCTATCGCATTTATTAAATAACGAAAATCGTTCGCTAACTCAATTTTTTTTATAGACTAGGATCAAAATCTTTATGAGTAAACGGCCAACAGTCATGGCAGATTAACCAAAAGTTTTTAAAGTGCGTACAATTGCTATATTTTTGCTTCACGTAAATACTATATACCAGGTATATTTTATTAATTATAAGACACAAATTTAATTACGTTTGCATCTAACTTATAATATATAAAATTATTAAGTAATTACGTTTATTAAAATAATAATTGAATGAACGCACATAAGTGATTTCTTTACTTTCTCAACCTTTATTGAATATTCTAATAATTCTTAAAATTAAAGTTATGTTCATCAAACGAATTTATCATGTAGGTAATTATGTTCAATAAAATAATTGTTATCTAAATGCACGTACTTGCTTTTTCATCTTTTGTTAAGGTCACTTAAATTACAATTTATATCTCAATAAAAAAGTTTTGGAAAGTTATAACCAAGGTAGAAAACCACTCATATTTTTAAAACCAATAGAATTCCGTGACCAAAGTTATGAATTCCGAACCTGTTGCTTGAGCCTGGCTTATCGAGTGAACGGCACCGAGTCACGTCTCTGTCACGCGAACAATGATTGCATTCTATAAGTGTTTGGTCACGCTTTGCTTGCGGGTACATCTTGTTTGATACTGGCACTAGAATTCGAGATTTTAAAGGTATTGTATGTTTGGCATGGTTAAAAATGGTATAGTAGGTAATTCTAACGTAGGGTGCATGAATATGGAGCCTTTTGCTTAGTTTAGGAGAGCTGTATTTATCTTCTCAAAGTGTAATACAGGATACCAAGTCTCTTTAAGTTTATTAATATGAATAATTTTTGATATGTACTGTGTTTTTTGGCATGGTTAAGAATGGTAAGTAATATTCTAACGTAGCGTGCATGAATATGGAAACTGTTGCTTGGCTTACCCGCAACCTTCCCCCATAACAAGCCTGAGGGCAATGGACAAGGGGGTGGATGTCCGTTGCCCGTTATGGCTTATAGCGTTGGCGCATGAGTGTGTTCCCATGCGTATCTAGCAGTGAATTTAAGATCGTCCTATCTTATATCATATAATTGAAGTTGAATTGATAATTATTGAAGAGTGGCTTAATATGGCGAACGTTTGCTCGGGGATTGGATGAATGTTGGGTTTTACCTAGCGACCACACGAACAAAGATGAGTTGGGACACCATGGAGTTTTAGTGGGTTCGAGTCCCACACTACCACTCCCCGTCCCCGCGGGTGATTTGTGTGGGTCGGCCATTTCTAAAAGTGCAATACAGAATAGCACGTCTCCGTAATAAAGGCATAATTTTAAGACGAATTATTGTGGCATGACTGTAGCACGTGGTTACGTCTCAATATTGCGGTAAACATAATTGCAATCGGTCTGTATTTGGTCACGTCACTACTTCTTCTTCTTCATCAGGTCTTTATTAGTCTTCACTGCAGGAGAACGACCCTCTCTGTACTACCAGAGCCATATATTAGCTAGAGCAGTCAGAGGATTTGGCCTATACTCTCCACGCTGGCCAGACGGGTTGGAGAGGATTCTTTGATGTTTATAAGCTTTGTTTAGCTTGTGTTTTCTTAGTCGCCTTCTACGACATCCACGGAAAGACTTGGAATGGTCCTATTCTACTCTGCCGGGAACCACACGGCATAACGTCACGTCACTACTACTGAAGCTGAATCTTGCATGAAAGCTTGAATAATCAGATAAACCATACAAGTAAAATAGTATCTTGTGTCTTTGAAACTTGATTCGAAAGGTCAGTGTTGTACGCACATACCTAAAGGATAATGAAGAAAAATCAAAGATTTAAAGCTACTCGCTTCTTCCGTATTTTTTATTTTTAAATTTAATTTCCTTTCTTCGTTCCTTCTTTTTAATAATGGCTTCCACCGAGATTTCAGTGATTCTGCCAATGTCCAGTATAATGATATACTAAGTATCGGTGTTGTACGGTATGTGGCATCAAAGATGGCGTATGTTCTTTGGCAGCCTCGTGGGAGATTTTGGCGACAAATCTATACGAGTCCATTTAACAGTCTACTTTAACTATTTCACAAATTGTTCTCGAGCACGAGCATTTATAACACCAAACTACACCAATTTCATATTATAAAGTCCACTTAAATCAATTTGCAAAATTGTATAAGGCAAACGACAACTGAACCCCTTGACTTCCCACCAAAAACCTAAATTTAATTTATTTATGTACCATGTTAAAAGTGCATTTGACTTCTATCAAATATTTAACTTCGACTAGAAGATTTGACGACACGACGCTACGCAAGTGCTACGAGCTACGACGGAATGCTACGAAATCTGGATATTTTAAGAATATAAATAGGAAATGTATAAACTATTGTTTTATTTTTTGAAATTTCAAACCCTTTTGATTAAATGTCTCGAAGTGTCAAATGGTTTGATGCACACTATCGCCAGTCATATTAGGCTAGTTTCTGGGGACCCTATAAAAAATAGATCGATGTTGAATCGAAAGTTTGTGACCAAGTTTCTTAAATTTTTTTCAATGCTTACTGTTGATTATTTTATAGTAAAAATGTAAAAAATATGAAACCCAAATAGTATCAGAATTTTATTGAAAGTGCTACCGGGTGAATTTTTAAACACCAGCAAATTTTCACACATACGGGGAAATTTTAATTAGGTAAGTTTTTAATTTTAAGTAAAGAGCTAGCCCCACAGTAAGTTGTGAACTAATTTTACAATAGACAAATTTATAAATAATCATCCAAGGTTCAGGCCAATTTGCAAAAAATCTTTTCCATTTTGACCTGACCGGGGATTGAACCTTGCGATTTGAAGGTACTTGTGGCACCACTAAGCCATAGAGGTAGAAGAATATATGTGAATTAAAGAACTCATGCAATAAGTGTTGACAGAAATGTGAAACTACTAAAACACATTGCCTACCTACCGGGAACTCTCTAAGAAATCGATAAACCGATGTGCTCTTAGTTAAATTGTCGGAGAGTCGGTAATCATTATCTACTCTCCGACAATTTATTTAAGAGTAGTCTACTGAAAAACTACGCCAGTGCGTCGTTCCGTAGAACAGTTAGAGTAAAACCGGCTCACTCATAAGAAAAGACTATTTGATACTTAAGAACTTTTTAAGAGCTCTTTCGGTGTAATTGTGTGAAAATAAGTGCACACCGTGAATATTTTGGCAGGAAATAATAGAGTGGTTTGCCTTCTCCATTTTACGTACTAGCAAACAATCCAGTGTACAGGCTGCCAGTAAGCAGATTGTGGGCGATTAAAACTCCATATCTAGTCATTTAGTGAGTTAAGTCCGATTGGTCTATAAACTCAGAAGTTAGGTCGGACCGGATGGGGTTTTAACCCGGGACTTTTCGTTTATTGGTCGAGCTCTAAAACCACTGAGCTATTACCGCTTTCATTACCGCAAAAAAGAATATGCACTTCCATATTTTAATACCCTTGATCGGAAGATTGGAATGGGTGGAGTATATTAACCTAACCAACTAACTTTGCGTAATTATTATTACGAGAGTGAGTTTATTGAATATGTCCCGGCGAGGGTATTATCCGCTCTGTGATTATCCAATTTAACTGTGATAGTGATGATCAAGAGGTTTTATGGACAGCATTATACCTCAGTGGTCAAATCCATTTTCAACTTGGCTAAAAATACGAGAGATAAGCTTACCCGACACCATACCGAAGATATCCCAGATCCCTTTACGAGATTAGGATTGCCCTCAAATAGCTTAGGAATAGCAAGGCAGTTGGCGACGACGGAATAAAAGCAGACTTTCTGAAAGCGGGTGGGACGCCGGTACTGAAAATCCTTTACAGGCATTTTAATGCCGTTCGTTTTGCTATTATCCGGAAATGATAATAAAGCAATTTTTATCTCTACTTTTGGTGTATTTCTATCCAATAAATGATAGTTCTGTGGGTGTTTTAGGACCCTTTCCTCTTCTTACCCCGTCCAGAAGGGTGTAAGCACTCCTCTTTTGGAATCAACCAAAGGAGGCGGCCTCTGAATATGTCCTTTTAATGTAAATAATAAAGTGGCAATCAAAGGAGGCCCTTTGACTCGAAGCGAAACGCGACCTAGCAAGTGTTTGCATCATGAGAAATGTAATTTACATTTATAACGCCGTATCCGATATTACGTTTGTTGAAAAGCTTTCAGTATTGAACGTTATAAGAATGCTTTGAAACTTAGTACCACGGACAACAAGCGATGAATGTTCAACAAACACGTTTACATGCATGTCATGAACTTAATAACAAAGGTTATATCTCCTTATCAGTTGACTTCAAAAAAAGGATGAGGTTCTCAATTCATGTAAATAATTTTATTTTATAACTCTGTCATTTATCGAGACGAGCTCCGTGGCGCAGCGGTCAACACGCCTGCCTGCGACACGGATGGTCCCGGGTTCGATCCCCGGTCAGGTCAAGATGGAAAATGATCTTTTTCAGATTGATCTGGGTCTTGGATGTTTATCTATATATGTATTTGTTATAAAATATAGTATCGTTGAGCTAGTATCCCATAACACAAGTCTTGCTTAAGAACTTACTTTGGGCAAGCTCAATCTGTGTGATTTGTCCGTATATATTTATATATTTATTTTATATATTTATGAATCGACTTGATCAATTCTTTGTGTCGCAGGCCTAGAGTGTTGACCATTACGACATTACTTATTTTTTCAATCTCTTTGTTTCATCTCAATAAACATGTCTGGTATTTCAATCTATAATTTTATAAGTTGCTTGGTTTGAAAGAACACCTACATAGTAAGTTTCTTTGACGATATTAATAAATAGGGACTTATAGAAGCTCGCAAGTAAGACGTCACATCGGCCGCCCCGTGACGGAGTTGAATAAAAATAGAATAACGATCATGGCGATCGGACTCCGTTGGAAATAGCTTAGGCCCTGTCACAGTTTCACTAAGATAAGGGCTTTAAGTCGAGTTTGGGTGAAAATATACTTATTTATGCATGAGTGTACTTTAAGCGAACATTCTCCAACCATTTCGCTATTAAAGATGAAAGTTTAAAATGTCTCTATAAACAGAGTGTAAATTGACCCTCGACATTTCCTGAAAGGGTAACTTAGACCGTCAATATGATCAACTTTTTCTGTGGGACCAATTATGGAAACTCGATCTTTTTTTACTTTGACACCCGGGCTGCGTATATAGAAAAGCTTATTCAGTACGTCCCCTACGCCTGAGACGATCTGAAGCAGCATTTCCAAGCTCTTTTAATGAAAAACACGCGTAAATGCTGTTCCAATGTCACGTCACGGACACGTCACATGTCACCCCTCCCGTGCTGCTCTCATACCTCAGGAACAGATTCAGTTAAGCATGAAGCCTTTAGTAAAAATTAAATTATATAACAGTAAAATTGGTTCAGTAATTTGTAAGATACATAGATCGCAAAGTCTCAGTTACACAAACAATATTTAATATAGTTAGATGTGACACATAGGAAATCTTCTTTTATAAATTCAGTTGAAAACACAAACGTATTTTAAAAATATAACATAGCTTAACCAGAGTTTACAGTCTAGTGCTTGTAAAAACCCATTGTTGCTATTCTTGAAATCCATTAAAGGCGAAACTGCGGCGTTCAAGTGTGGTCGTTTCTGCCCTTACCAGTAATTTCTGTCTGTCCCACTTTCATGAAAGTCACAACTTTGTTTCCAAACTGGAACCGCGACAAGTTTTATCGTAATTGCTCATAATAATACTATTACATACGATTATGTTGAGTTTGGTTTTGAAGGATAAGTCAAGTAAGAAAAGTAATGTTCTCGAGAGAGAGAGAGTCCGCGGCCGAAAGCTATAGTGTGGCTTTAATTTACACGGATGAAGTCGCGGGAAAACTGTATAGTGTAGTAGTTTAAATAAAGCAAAATATAACCAGATTTAATAACGCTTCATAATGCAAAATATGAAACATATTTCATTTAGCACGAATGATATCGTACATTCTTTTGAACGAGTATTATACAAAGCTGCGTATATTGTATTGACGGCACAAAAGGCTGGATGTGCGGAAAGCTTTTTCTAATTCCACCCGAATCAATATGAACTGCTGTCGGCCGCATGCCCTTACCATTGTTATTTGCTTTTTAAAAAGAAAGAAAGCAAAAAATTCCAGTTCCAACATAAATAATGATTAAACTAAAGCTTCGATATTCAAATATCCGGCTAAATCTATAAAAAAATTCAAAAAAATATTCCATGTTGTAGATAAATACCGGCCAAGTGCGAGTTGGAACGAAGGGTTCCGTATCAGAAAAAAACGGTAATAAAAATAATTTTGTTGTATGGAAGCTGTTAAATATTATTTTTATTTAATTTTTAGTATTTGTTATTATTGTGCAATAAAAATACAACATCTGTGAAAATGTTAACCTCGTTCATGAGACAGAGCAAAAAACGCCAACAACTACTCTGTATGAGAGCCCCCCTTAATTATAAATATTATTTTGATTTTAGTATTTGTTGTTGTAGTCACAATAAAAATACATAATCTGTGAAAATTTCAACTGTCTAGCTATTACGGTTCTTGAGATCTAGCTCAGCGTGTGGTAGCCATGAAAAAGGGTTAAAATATCACGTTTTTTGTATGGGAGCTCCCCATAATTATTATTATTATTTTGTTTTTAGTATTTGTTGTTATAGCGGCAACAGAAATACACAATCTGTGAAAATTTCAACTGTCTAGCTAATACCGTACTTGAGACACAGCCTAGTGACAGACGGACGGACATCGAAGTCTCGTGAATAGGGTCCCGTTTTTACCCCTTCGGGTACAAACCTTAAAAATTAGGTACCAATAGGTAGGTTTAAGTAGATTTACTCAAAACTGAGTGGTTTGTCTTGTATAAAAAAATGGTAAAACACGGGTAGATGCTAACATATATGTACATCTTCTAAAACGTTATACACACGATGAAATTTGTTATTAAGGAAAACATGAATTTTTCGTAGCCCAGACCATTAGAAAATAAAAAGTTTGAAGAAAAGTTAAAGTTTAAAGTGAGACTATGAAGAGCGTAGCGATTTTTTCAAAAACGGCCTGTTTTGGCTTTACGTTCACGTTTTAAACTATAAAGGTTCCTGATTCATGAAATAGTTTGAAGGGTTATACAGGGTGTCTTTTAATTCATTATCATTCTTTTAAATATAGACTATACCCATGATTGAAAGTAATTTAAGACTACTTTCGAGTAAATTAAAATTACACATTTTTCAAATTTGAGAAAAACTCAATAACTGCCTCAAACGCTTTGAAAAAGGCTATTACTTACTTTAGATAAAAACCAAAAATTAAAATAGGACTGAATTTTCAAAAAACACCGAAAGATTAATTAATTTTTTTACATTATATACATTGAACAGTATTAAATCAATCTGTCGGTGAAATTTACGCAAAACAAGTCACTTTAGACCGATACACCACCGGCGATTTGTTGACGCAAGAAATGTTTTTACGTGTAATTATTTTTTGCGTATGCTAACGAATTCGATTCCACCCTGTATAAGGCCTCGTAGAACAAAATTTTAAATGATATCTCTGTTTTCTTTCAAATGGGCATTGAATACCGTCAAATCTATGATGATACCCGTGCAATAGAGTACTCTTACAACTCCTCTTCTCTGTCTCTGTTTGTGGTTTTGACAAATTAAAACGTGTGTAGGACGTTTAATGCCCGATTGTCACGGATCGTTCTGAGTTTGGTTAAGAAAATCTTTCAAACATGTCCATCTTAGTTGTTACGTTTATTTCCGATATTTTATAGAAGCTATCCTGCCCTACTAGCTTTGGTCTGCTTTGTCCATAAAGACTACTCTTTTAAGGGTGGATTCGACCAAACATCAAGTTACACCAGTGTAACTATTCTTGGGATTATTTTAATCTTTGAATTTAATCTCGAGTAACTTCGTTGACGTTTTACCAGTTAATTCCTGGAGTAAGTTATCCTTGGCATTATTATTCTACGGTTGAGGAATGAATGGTGAGTGAATGTATAACCCGACAAAAATCCGTATAATACTCTTCCCATAGATTGACTTGGTTTGCGGAGACCATTTTAATTTAGCATGAGATAAATGTCAAATCTCAGTGTTCATCTCAGATTAATAATTGCAGTATTAGTAGTTCTGTGGTGTTCATTGTCATGTCATTTGAAAGTTATGTTTTATAATTTCAATTTTATGCTTTTCTGCTTGTTGCCGTATCGTACCTGTCAATAATTTGAATTTAAAATGAGTGAAAAACGATAACGCAGCCCGAATTGGCTTCCTGGCGATAAAATACTCTTGTTGGACCTGCTTGCCTATTTACTAACTTGGATGACAGGTTTCGATGCCTATTAATCTAGGATTTCAATGCGGGTTTTGCTTGCTCGATCTTTTTATTTGAAATACAAAAATCGCATTGTAACGGTATAAATTCTAGATCAATAGGCATCGACACCTGTCAGCTGAGTTAGTAAATAGGCAGCCTGGTGGAAAATTGATAGCAAGCATAAAAAGGGGTGCCTTGGATAAACGAAACCTTATAGCAAAATCGTGGTCATCATAATCTTCAAGTTATTGTTTCTTTCTTTAATCCATCTAGGACGCCTTGGCACATTCATTTTGACTATCCAAATCATAATTTTAAATTTCTCAAACGATCCATGATAAAAACAAAATATCTGGTCAACCAATCAACACGCCCACAACTATTCACACATCAAGCAAAAACAAAATCCAGGTACCTACAATTGTACCACGCGGCAGCATGTGGCACAGAAAGGGCCTGCAGATGTCAAATCATAAAACAGCTGGTTACAGTCCGCCATTAAAATACTCCCAGATAACGTTACTATCCCTAGAAATTTGGCGGTGTAGTGTCTAACTCTGGAATAGACATCTTACTCTTGGATTAGTAATTGGTAAAACGCATAATCGAGTTACTCTAGAGTATTTTGCCATTTATTCTCGGGATAAATTTTAAACTAGTTTGGTCGAATCCGCCCTTAGTCGGTTAAGTATGATTATATGTAGGGTGTTTCATTAGTACGGGATGTAAAAAGAGTGGTCCAGGATTTGTCCGGATTAAGTGACCAACACATTGCAGATTTATGAAGAGCCGAGGCGCAATGGGTACTGAGCACTTTGTAGGGATTCCGCATTAATATTGCAAGAGAGAGAAATGGAATAAAACGAAATATAAGTATAAAAGAATAAAAGAAATTTGGCGGTGTAGTGTCTAACTCTGGAATAGACATCTTACTCTTGGATTAGTAATTGGTAAAACGCAAAATCGAGTTACTCTAGAGTATTTTGCCATTTATTCTCGGGATAAATTTTAAACTAGTTTGGTCGAATCCGCCCTTAGTCGGTTAAGTATGATTATATGTAGGGTGTTTCATTAGTACGGGATGTAAAAAGAGTGGTCCAGGATTTGTCCGGATTAAGTGACCAACACATTGCAGATTTATGAAGAGCCGAGGCGCAATGGGTACTGAGCACTTTGTAGGGATTCCGCATTAATATTGCAAGAGAGAGAAATGGAATAAAACAACCTCATGCCTGGTGCCTTTACAGGTTAAAAGAGCGCATGAAATAAGATTTAGATATTCTGCCTTTTTGTATGCTTCGTATAAGTTTTAAGAAACATAATTAAATAAAAAAAATTACACACTTTTTTATCGAAAGGTTGAAAAAAAAAGTTGGAAAATATTGTTATTGGTGTTATGAACACTGAGGAGTTCCTTATCATTAGATAAGCTTAATGACACCCTAATATTTTATCTGATTTAAATTAAATATAAGAAGTCCATGATCAGGGGCCAGGGGGTGTCATCCTTAACTGCCTGTCCTATAGTTAAAGGTATGGCATCAGGTACACGCACCCGACCTCTCGAGCTACCTATGTCCAGCAGTGGACTGCTTGACGACTGCGAGTTTGGGTTCAATTTTGCAACAAAAGATGATGATAAGTGAGAGCAAACAAATAAGAGGCGTTAAGTCACTTGTACAGAGCAGGTTCCTTGTAACCCTTTACGTCGGTAACCCTTTCAAACAAGAGAAGTTAAATCGCTCATACAGAGCAGGTTCTTTGTAAACCTTTACATGGGTAACCCTTAAATTTTACTGTCTTCTTTTTTTTTTAATTCACATGAGTAACTTTCAATTGTTTAGCTTTTACAGATAGCCAGAATAGAATGAGAGCGCAGGCTTAGTTATATGACTCTAGAATTATATGGCTACGGAAACCTTAACGGCCATTTGCAGTAATCAATCACAATTTCATCGAATTTTGTTATCGCTATATTCGATCACTTCATAATAATAAAAATTAATAAATATATACGAACAAATCACACAGATTGAGCTAGCCCCAAAGTAAGTTCGAGACTTGTGGTATGGGATACTAACTCAACGATACTATATTTTATAATAGATACTTACATTGTTAAACATCCAAGACCCAGGTCAATATGAGAAAGATCATTTTCCATCTTGACCTGACCGGGGATCGAACCCGCGACCATCCGTGTCGCAGGCAGGCGTGTTGACCTTGATTAATGACAAAATACAATGCGCGCGACCGCAAGCTTTCGCTCTAGTGATCATGTTGCTCGTGTACTTAACTGCACTGAGGATGAAATAAGTAATTACTAACGAGAAACGACGAATTAAAATTTAATAAATATCCGTGCTAAATAAAATAGCCGTGTGGTTTCCGGCAGAGTAGAATAGGACCACTCTAAGTCTTCCCGTGGATGTCGTAGAAGGTGACTTAGGAAACATAAGCTAAATAATGCTTATAAACATCAAAGAGACCTCTCCAACCCGTCTGGCCTGCGTGGAGGCCAAATCCTCTGACTGCTCTAGCTAATATATAGCTTTGATAGTACAAAGAGGGTCGTGCTCCTACAGTGGAGACTAAAAAAGACCCGATGACACTGAATTTGACATGGTTATTACTTACGAGAAATTACGAATTAAAATTTATTCAATATTTGCGGGAGCCAATCAAAATTTTATCAACATTTTCATTGGTACAACTTAGATTCATTTTATGCCAACAATCAGTCAGGCTCCATTAGTGGTTACGCGCGGCCGTAAGCTTTCGATCAGTAATCATGTTGCTTGTTTACTGCACTGAAGTTGAAATGGTTATTACTTACGAGAAATTACGAATTAAAATTTATTCAATATTTGCGGGAGCCAATCAAAATTTCATCAACATTTTCATTGGTACAACATAGATTCATTGTATGCCAACAATCAGTCGCTTCATTAGTGGTTACGCGCAGCCGTAAGCTTTGAATCAATGATCATGTTGCTTGTTTACAGCACTGAAGATGAAATGAGTTATTACTTACGAGAAATTACGAATTAAAATTTGTTCAATATTTGCGGGAGCCAATTTTCATCAACATTTTCATCGGTACAACATAGATTCATTGTATGCCAACAATCAGTCAGGCTCCATTAGTGGTTACGCGCGGCCGTAAGCTTTCGATCAGTAATCATGTTGCTTGTTTACTGCACTGAAGTTGAAATGGTTATTACTTACGAGAAATTACGAATTAAAATTTATTCAATATTTGCGGGAGCCAATCAAAATTTCATCAACATTTTCATCGGTACAACATAGATTCATTGTATGCCAACAATCAGTCGCTCCATTAGTGGTCACGCGCGGCCGTAAGCTTTCGATCATTAATCATGTTGCTTGTTTACTGCACTGAAGATGAAATGAGTTATTACTTACGAGAAATTACGAATAAAAGTTTATTCAATATTTGCGGGAGCCAATCAAAATTTCATCAACATTTTCATTGGTACAACGTAGATTCATTGTATGCCAACAATCAGTCGCTTCATTAGTGGTTACGCGCAGCCGTAAGCTTTCAATCAATGATCATGTTGCTTGTTTACTGCACTGAAGATGAAATGAGTTATTACTTACAAGAAATAACGAATTAAAATTCATTCAATATTCGCGGCCGCCAAAATTTAATCAAAATATTCATCCTAACTAATATTATCTTAATCTTTACTAATATTACAAATGCGAAAGTGAGTTTGTTTGTTTTTTTGTTACTCTTTCACGCCCTATCTAATGAACCGATCAACATGAAATTTTGCATTCTCGTTGTCTGGAGTACAGCGAAGGACAAAGGTTACTTTTCAACGCAAGCGGAGCCGCGTTCGAAAGATAGTAAGTTTATATTTTATTGGGGGCATTCATCAATATTTCGTCGAAATTTTCATAGGTATTTTAGGTTCACTGAATGCCAACTATTAATCAAGCTCCATTAGTGATAGCACGCGGCCGCAAGCTTTTGCTCTAATTAGTTATGTTGCCTATAATTTAACGAGCGAGCGCGAAACACGAGGTAAACAAGCGACTCTGTTTCAGATAAGAAAAATAAATTGGCCAAGTGCGAGTCGGATTCGTGCATTAAGGGTTCCGTACCATTATCCATACGATATAAGACTATCGAGCAAAAACGGCAAAAAAGGCATGTTTGTTGTGGAAGCATGGAAGTCATGGAGCTGAGCCAGGATATCTAGCTATCATGGTACGATATACAGCAGGCTGTATATCATACCATGACAGACAGTCAGACGGACATCGAGGTCTCGTAAGTAAGGTCCCGTTTTTACTCTTTGGGTACGGAATCCTAAAAATGCTCTTGTACGAGTATGTCCAGTTAGTAGGTTATTTAACAATATAGTATTGTTTTCAAAATGGCTCAAAGGACCAACGTGGCATTGAGCTTGGATAATTGTGAGTTGGCTGGCTATGTGGGTGCCCTAAGCACTTTGGATTGGGGGCTCCTGGAATCTAACAGCCCGTGGCCATAATAGAGATTTGTATGGAATTTTATAGCCCATGGTCATAAAAGCGACCATCCAGCCCACTTTGCTTGCATTTTCACTATTTATGGTATTTGATAACGTGAAAAATATTTGCAATCGGCTTTTAGACTTTTTTCTTTATCTTGTAAATGTGTAACCAATCAAAAACATTTATGACCCCTAGTTCCAAGGAACAAAAAAAATATCTTTAAGAAAATACGTACGGTGGAGCTTCCAGTCTATACCTAATACCTACATGAAACATTTAATACAGACAGACAAGCCTTCGTCTTTCTCGATTCAAGTCAGCTAGCCACTATTATTGCCCTTGTGCCGCCCCATTGGAGACCTGACTGAGGCCAGTCGAGCGGAAAGGGAATTTCACGCAGAAACACAGACGATTGATAACTACTCATTGAAGATTTCATAAAATCGTCGGGTAGGGAAAAAATATTTTATTTTTTCAATTAGGTTACAAAGGTTTTTACTATGCATGATCGTATTTTCTAGATAGATAATTTTCTGTTTATAAAAAGGGCAATTATTAGCGCTTACGCATGTTAAGCAACCTGTATGATCTTAAATGGAATAGTCAAGTGGCATAAAAATATTCTGAGCTTTTCCGTGCTTCGGGAGGCGCGTAGAGCCCTTGGTCCCTTCCCGTCCGTCATTAGATGGCATGTTAAGCTATGGCTGACGCAAATAAGCAGCTTGATAATCTGACACTAGTGTCGAATACTAACATACACAAAAATAAAAATAATAACAAATAGTTATGTTGTATTTGAATCGACAGACAGATTGCCAGTCATTGTTGTTTTTTGCAAAGTTTATCAAAAAAAATTTGATTTTTAATCCACAGTTCATTCAAATTATCACATCATTAGAATTATTTATTCATCATTTTTAAACACAACCTATGTCCTCAGGCTCTAGACTATCTGTGTACCAAATTTCATTTAAATCGGTTTAGTAGTTTAGGCTTGAAAGCAAGTCAGACAAACAGATTTACTTTAATTTTTATAATATTAGTATAGATTGTTAGATTCAACCTATTCCATTAATATCATCAATGGTTTGGACATCATACAATCTATTATGAATACCATCACAATGCTAAGCAATTTCATTATGGATATCTGACATTGTAATTCGATTGTCAGAATATACTCAGGTATAATCTGATAGCGTCTAGAATCTCTCTAAGACGATTGCTAGCAGGTCATTGAACAAGGGTATCTCGACCTAACGTCCTAGAAAGTTCTCGAATATGAAGCTTTGTAGATTTAATATCAAACTTTAAACTTTCTCATTGAATACCCATGTACTTACAAACCACAATACATTGGATTTAAAGTTCTTGTTATTACTGAAAGAAAATTACACCGACTTCAATTTTACTTAATGACTTAAAAACACTTATCTCCCTATCTTAAAAACTACGATTTCATTTCAATGAAACTTGCGCTGTTTTCTAAGTTGGATAATCTAAGTTCAACTAAAAAGGAATTACTGTCTTCCAACTTATAATATTTGAGATATGCATGGACAAACATACAAATAACATACACTTATGAAATTTGGCACATGTGTGCTTAGAAGCTGGTATAGACTAACAATAACAAAAATGTTGTAATTCTGACGATATTACATTTCTACATACGTGTGAATTTTTTAACTTATATTATTTATACAATATAATAATGAAACCCTGCACGATTCTTAAACGGGTTACTCTTACCGTCAATTTGAACAACTTTTCTTTGGGATAATCGCTGGAAATTCTAAAGAAAATTTCAATATTTTCATACAAATTGGCCAGCCGGCTGAACACTTATTAATGGTAAAGTCATTTTTTTGTCAATTCCAGCATCTGTCCGAAGGGAAAAGTTGTTTATATTAACAGGCTGGGTCGCCCCTTAGATCAAACAGGGTGTTACTAACATTTTGTATAATAACATAAATAACTAATTATTGTAGACAGTTTTAATAATGAATACTTCGTGTCTTTGCTACATTTCAATAATGTTCCTTCAAAATTTAGTCAGTGATGGATCATTACTTCAGTACTTCTAGTACTTGAGACCGAGGGCATCTCAAACCCAAGATAAACTCGATAGCCTTAAATATTTATAAGCAACGGCGACGCTTAGCAAGAACCTGGAGGTTTTATGTCATTAACAATTTTTTATTATTAATAGGTATATTTCAAGCTTTTGTTTTCAAAAAAACATCCTTTCTAATATTATAAGTGCGAAAGTGAGTTTGTTTGTTACGCTTTTACGTCTCATCTAATGAACCGATCATCATGTAAATTTGCATACACATAAGTTAGGGTTTAAAGAAGGACCTAGGCTATATATATCGCGGGCGATGCCACGGGTTACAGCTAGTACTAAATAATAATGATTTAATGCAACCTTTGTCAGTGATGGATCTTTACTCAAGATAAACTCGATAGTTTATATTTATAAGCCACGGCGGGGCGCTCTGAAAGAACCTTGTTCATTGAGTGAGATAAACGCTGAAATTTTACGTCAATACCAACTTTTCATTATTTGTTAATGATATTTCAAGCTTTTGTTTACGCTACATTTCATAAAAGTTCACCAAATAATAATGTAAATTTCCTAAATTTCGTAATTTCCAGATCCTTTAATGTAAATTTAGTCAGTGATGGATCTTTACTTCAGAGATACTTTTAGCCCTTGAGACCGCGGGCGTTTCAAACTCAAGATAAACTCGATAGTCTTAAATACTCGTATTTATAAGCGACATTGACGCTCTGTAAGATCCTTGATTTTTAATTGTCATAGACGCCGAGTTTAACGTTATTAACGTCTTTTTTACGTATAATTTCATGTTTTAGTTTTACAGCTGCATTCCACCTAATAATTATGATCCTTAAATGAGTTTTTGTCAGTGATGGATACTTTTAGCATTTAAGACCAAGGGCGTTTCAAACTCAATATAAATTCAAAAGTCTTAAATATTTATAAGTAACGACGACGCTCTGTAAGAAAGAAACTTGTTCTTTGAGTGAGATAAGGGCCGATATTTTCGAGTTTTCATTATTTGTTAATGTATATTTCAAGCTTTTCTTCTCAAGCAACATTTCACCAAATAATAATGATCCTTTAATGTTAATTTTGTCAGTGATGGATCACTACTTTAGAGATACTTGCAGCACTTGAGACCGAGGTGTCACAAACTCAAGATAAACTTAATGGGCCTGAATATTTATTTTATAAGTAACGACGACGCTCTGTAAGAATATTGTTTAATGAGTGAAATAAACGCCGAAATTTTAAGTAATAATAAAGCCAAATAATAATGAGTCTTTAATGAAAATTTTGTCAGTGATGGATTATTGCTTCAGAGATACTTCCAGCACTTGACACAGAGGTGTCTCAAACTCAATGGCTCTAAATATTTATAAGCAACGGTAACGCTCTGCAAGGTTCTTGTTCATTGGGGAGATAAACGCCTAAGTATATAGAACTATTAAGTTTTTTACTTATTTAATTGTTATGTATTATTTTAAAGTCAATACACTAACTTTAAAAGGTGAGCAGCCCTTCAACTTTTGATATGGGACCAATGCTGGGAACCTAAGAAGGTCCCAAAGTAGTTAACCGATTTTAATGCCCTGAATGGGCATCAAAATCGGTTCACTAGTTTAGCATTTTGACTGAAAGTACATACTGACTGTTTCACTGAGTCACTGGCTAAATGTACCACAAATATAAATATATTTTTAAACTTTTAAGTCCACACTTGTCTCAGCCCCATTCTGTCACATCTTTTAATACCTAGTACTCGAGGTAAGAGTAAATTAACTACGAGAGATATGTCCTTACAGCTCTGAGGAGTGACGGCTGACACGCCTTAATTGCTCGACATTAAGCTCCCGTCCCCTTTCGCTCGAATTTCAAACGTTTAGCTTTTAATTGACGTAATTTGTTCAGTTTATTTTTGTTAAAACATTATTTACTATCTATCCTAATTTTATGAGATTTTTTTGTACGTATTACTCAGTGCGCGAGTCCGACTCGCACTCGGCCGGCATTTTCAAACCTATTCAAACAAAAAATCGTATTACTCGCAACCCGCGCATCCCTAGCGTATTTTGTATTTATCCCACGGAATAAAGAGACACGTGGCGCGTCGCTTTGATCGCGCCGTGTCGCGTGTCAGCCGCCATTCCTGGATGCTGTGAAATCCCTTTGACGATTTTCAATAAGCATTTAAATATTTGTTAAACTCGTACTCTTACCTCATACAAACAAAGCGGCAGTACAGAAGGCAGGTAAAGCTTGAAGGTTGTAATAGCTGCCTTTGGACTGCCTGTCTTTTTTCATGAATAAATAATATAAATGATGATAAATGATCTATCATCATCATCATCATTTCGTGTAGGTGACACGGTCAGTCGACCATGCTCACCCTGGTGTTAGAGTTCTTCGGAACCGCCTCTTGGCCTCTGAAGTGACCTTTGACGACTACCAGATGGCAGCCGGGACCAACGGCTTAACGTGCCTTCATTCATGCCTGCAATGTCCTAACCAAACTGGAAACAACTTAACAAAGTATGCTTCCCATGGGAATCGAACCACGACCCCGGGTCAATAAGTCAAACGTCTTAACCACTGGACCACGGAGGCAGATCTATGAAAATTTAAGTTGAAAATACGTACGCTTATAAATGTCCTTTATAAAAAAAATTTACTTTCATGACAGTCCCCGTGTTGCAGTGGTGAACACGCTGCCTTGCTAACCAAGAATATCTGCGATATTTTGCTAGTGCGGGTAAATCCTTGCCGTCGAAAAATACCTGTGTAGTAACAGGTATTTTTCGGCGGCCACGTGCTACCCTGGGAGGGTTCGCGACAGTAATCGACCGGCTGTACCATCATTATCATCTCATTTGCAAGAAGTCTACTGTGGGTCGTAGGACCCCCCGAGGATGTCCAATACGACCGGTTGGAAGCTGTCTTCCTGTGACAGTGGTCAATTCTTATGACCACCTAGTGAATGGGTGTCCGGTGCTGAGCTTGCGGTTATACGTTGTAACCATTTGAGGATCTTCCTGCCCCTTAGGTCATTGATTCTTTGCGCTATGGCCACCACCCACTGCCAGTTTAAAAAGCTTACCTACTAAGCTATTGCAGTGACTTTTGTGCTTCTACAAATCTCTTTATTTCAGATTCATTCGCATTCGCATGGAAAAACACCGAGCAAAGCCCTCTCTATAGCTGTTTGAGCGATCTTGAGCTTCCTAATAGACAATTACTTCTACTATCGTGGCTTCTGGAAACTATAAATAGATCAAGAGTTTTTCGGTATAACGTTATTAGCTCATGAGATCCATAGGTAAGGAACCACGGTTTTGAGCTGTAAGTTGTCACTAGTATAAAACACCTTGGTAGAAAACTTTCAACCTTAGGCACAGAGGTATTTTGGATGAGAAAAAACTGCGGAGCTTCCCAAACACTGCCCAAATGAGCCGGATTTGTCGATTGTACCAATACCTCCTAATAAATGGTAGTAGAGGTTAAATAGTTCCTGAGTTTCTTAATAAGGGCTGCCTTTGATTATTAACTCTTAGCTTACATGCTTTTAAAGCTAACAGCGGTCTCTGACGCGCTTCAGCTGAGTATACAAAAAAGCAAAACAATTGAGGAAAAGGGTATAATAAAAAGTATGTATAATACAAACCGTCATAAATCTAAAAGACTTTAACTCTCTCTTGGGAAGGAATGAAGACATATGTATATAATAAACCTTCATAAATCTGAAAGACATTAACCCTCTTTTAGAAACCATCGGTTAAATCTAGCCCCACATTTCACGCATAATCAGGTTAAAGCAAACTAGATTTGCAAATTCATTAATGCAAATATGTTTATCCAATGAACTGGAAATCCATTTCCGAATAAAATTGTTTGTTGCATAACAAATACTAGCTTTTGCCCGCGCCTTCATCTGCATGAATTAGGTCATTTATCACCCCTTTTCTACCTTTTAGGGGTTGAATTCTGAAAGAGCCTGAAACAGTTCTATACTCATTTATTGATAGTACTCCTGTGAAGTTTCGAATAAAATAGTTTAGAAATCTTGTTTCCTTTTACCAATTTTCAAGCCTTTTTTCACCCCCTTAAGGGTTGAATTTTCAAAACCCTATGACACTTAATTATTATTTCTAATCGTTAACCTAAAAACAAAGTTTCAGACATCTAGCTCTAAAAATGTCGGACTTCCATAAAAAATTTACACCACCTTTTTTTTCCCGCTTAGGAGGCAAATTTTCAAAAATCTTTTCTTAGTGGATTTTTACGTCATTTCAACAATTTGTATGCCAAATTTCAGCGAAATTCTTATAAATATAGATCAGGCACAATTAGAAGATATATTTAGATTTCTCTTATGAAAATATTTGTAAAATCAGTAGCAGCATAAATTATAAGTATCAGATGAGAATGATTGCCCACATCATTATATCATGATTCATGATACTCGCGTGGTTTTATTTTCCTTTTTCAGCGGAGGTAGTAAAAGTATTTTGTTTTAAATAAATAATTTTTCCTGGCAATATTTATTACGAGCGTATTTTTACTGTAAAGTGTTTCAAATAAATTGAGCTTCAATACACAATGGGTATATCTTGATTAATTTAATAGTTTGTATGACCACCTTCAGACTGATTAAATAACCAGCAACTCTTAACGATAACATTTAAAAATTGACAAATTTTATTAGGTATTTTGGCAGATAAGAGGGAACAGATGAACATCCTAGTGGTGAAAATCATAACGTAGAATTGGGAAAATAGTATCCCGTCTGTTTGTAGTTGTCCTGTTGTCTGTACCTGTTATTTTGTCTCTGGTATCCACGTTTCGGACCCGTAAGTTATACTAGTAACTCACGTTGTATGGTGTAGCCGAGCCGTGAAACAATGTTATTTGTTTGAGTGGTTTATTATTTTAGTGATTGGCGTTAGTCGGTTATTTTACAAACAATTTATTTTTGTGATAAGCTTTTATTTTGAATGAATTCAGACTGTTAAGTAATTTCCAAGACAAGTCAAATACCATTTGTATTTTTATAAAATGCGGAGTTTATTTAGTACTTGGTTTAAGCCATAACCATCACAACACACAACATTTAAATATAACCATCTTCAACGTTGGTCTGGGAGAAGAGAAAAACGTAGAATATATCAGCTGCTTCTCTTCCACCGCAGAGTGTAAAAGCTGATCAAAGGTGATGAATGGGCGTGAAGAATCATGTCAATAGGGGTTTACTATCCGAACGCATAAGTTTTTTTGGTATAAAAGTTGTTTCGCATAAAATATTTTGCATAAAGGTATGTTACGCATAAAAATTGTATGAAAATTTATGCGTAACATACCTTTATGCGTAAACAGGCGCGATGCGGCCAGCATACCATCACTATTTTGAATCCTACCAACAAGTTTACCTTTGCTTGAGGTCGTCTCTTCTTCCTGGGCTTTGTCTGCCCCGCTAGGGAAAAAGACGCGACAAGATTTATGTATAATTGCAAATCAACCGAACGTCAGAAACTTGTTCTAATTTAGCTTTCAAGGGTCGACTCACACATTAATAAGGCCAACTTAATGAAAGCTTGTTAAAATAAAAGCTCCTTATAGGATCTTTTCCTTGCCTTTGTTTTCGCCTGTCTGTCAAGATCCCATTTTTCAAGACGGAAGAGGTATCAAGTTAAATGTATCATCAAATATTAATCGAGCAATCTTTAGGAGCTATGAAGTAATAAATTTTAAAGATCAATGCTTTATGCGTCATAAAGGTATATCTTGTTGACTTGAATCATTAAATATGAATCAATAGAACACGGAAATATACACATACGAAACCGATGAAGTAGGATATTTTTTAAACTGAAACTATTTAGTTAGTAATTACAATATAAAAAGTATGCAATATAGTCATCATCATATATACTAATAAATAAATATATATACGGACAAATCACACAGATTGAGCTAGCCCCAAAGTAAGTTCTTATGTAAGACTTGTGTTATGGGATACTAACTCAACGATACTATATTTTATAACAAATACATATATAGATAAACATCCAAGACCCAGGTCAATCCGAAAAAGATCATTTTTCATCTTGACCTGACCGGGGATCGAACCCGGGACCATCCGTGTCACAGACCGGCGTGTTGACCGTTACGCCACGGAGCTCGTTTAAAACGCGAAAATTTGTTTGTATAGATGTTTGTTACTCATTTAATGCAAAAACTACTTAATGAATTGTAATGAAATTTACAATAATGTAGGTAATACATCAGAATAATACATAGGCTACTTATATCCCGAAAGAAGCTTTCCTGAGGTATCGTCATAACGCGAGTGGAGCCGCGGGCGAACGCTAGTACTACTACATTACGTATCTCATCTTGTAGCGCGTCTACGAATCAGCTACGAATAGTCTACGATCGTAGAGACTCGTAGTGAGTGCTACTGTGCTACAATATATTCAACCTGTAGGCCGATTTGCTATCTCGGTGTACAACGATTTGATTGTCACTTTAGCATCCATTACGGTTTTCATATCCTAAATAAAATAGTCATTCATAGCGAAGCCGTAATGAATATTGAAGTTACCATGAAAATAATGTACACCGTAGCTGTCAAAAGTTAGCAAATAGGCCTGCTGGTTTGAATTAATTGCTGTAAATGCATCGTTCAAAATGTATAATGGCCCTAAAATTTAATTCATTCCTCGCAGTATGTTTACCATACAAATGTACTTCTCTATTTTCTCGCAAACTGATTCTAGAAGCACGTCTTTTTTCTAAAAATCTGTTTTTTTTTTTCAGAAAATCATTTTTTAGAAAAAAAGAATAAAAATACATTAAGAGCATAAAAAGAATTGAACGAGATATAATTAGTAGTTTTTGAGATAAAGCATTTTTTCAAAAACCGCACGGACCTGACCTTGTCATTCATACAAACACTATAACAAGGCGATCTTTTCGTATTTTGGCAAATCTAATACGAACGATTCAATACAAACTGTACAGTATACCTCTCCAACCCGTCTAGCCAGCGTGGAGAGTAAAGACCAAATCCTCTGACTGCTCTGGCTAATATATGGCTCTGGTAGTACAGAGAGGGTCATGATTCTGCAGTGGAGACTAAAAAAAAGACCTGGTGATAATTTATTTATTTATAAGGTACACCAACAGGTTACATGTACACATTTACATAATATGTTAACAATATCCTAGCATAGCAAGCAGGTCCTAGCATGCAACCCAATTATAGGTGAACACAACATTTGAAAAAATCATTAAAATTAACCCTACTATGTCTACAGACTAAATATGAATAAAGAACAATGCATAAATAAATGAATAATATAACAATATGAATGAATCAATTGCAGGATGACTGAAACTTAGATTTGAACTTAGGAAGAGAGTCATTAAAAATATCGAGGTCGCTTATTTTATTGTTCACCTTGTTATATGTGGAAACCATTCTCGAAAAAGGTGCATATCTTCCAAGGTTAGTTCGCGCTCTCGGAACAACAAAAACATTTGTCAACTTCATACGTGAGTTGGGCCTGGGAACAGTATATTTAACCTTATGAAGTATGTCCTGACTGTCTATTGTGCCGTGAGTCAGTTTATAAAGAAGTACAAGATCCATCATTTCTCGACGATCAGCAAGAGAAGCAAGGTTGAATTTCGACAGGCGATCACAATAAGTATTTCTGTGACTAAAGTTAGGGAGTCTTAAAGGCGAGGTTAATAATGTACAGTATATTATTACGAGTAGATAGGTATTAATTCGCCGGGAATAGCTTGATTTTGCAAACGAGCTAAATTGCCTGTCTTTAATATCTGAAAGGGAGGAATCGAAAAATTGTGTGAAATGTTATTTTATTGAGTTCCCTGAGATAATCTGAGGCCATTAGGGACCCTCGTCACGTCGCCGTCGCGCCGCGCCGCCGCCGGCCCTAACAAAGACCATAGATAAAAGAAGATAAGGCACCATTTTTGAGATGAGTTCGTGTATGATTTCATTGGAAACAGGGTTATTTATGACGACTTCTGTTGGTCGTTCATTGAACGAAGTTGGAAAGTTTGAGATTATACTAAGACGTATCTACGGCGGTAGTTTTGCTATGTCACTTCGTAAAGCAGTTTAAAAAGGATCTATTATAATGTACTGATTACATTAAGGTAGGATATATAAGGAGGCCGATCCCCTCTCCTTTCTGGGAGGGCAAAATAAAAAGACGGCTACGCCCTTGTCACACCCCCCGGTGTTGAAGCTGTCCTTGGGCTGCGATGATCACTCACCATCAGGTGACCCGCTCGCTCGTTTGCCGTTCCATGACATTAAAAAGTAAAAAAAATAGCGAGATTCCTTACACATCTTCGTGGTGTAACTTAAGAAAAAAAAAGAGTTTATGTTTTAAGTTTAATTTAAGTTTCAAAGTGGTGGAGGGGTAAACTCCTAAGTAGGGAAAAGTCAAGAAAAATAGGTTTAAATGACAAGAGGTTTTATTTATTGTCGTACAATAACATCTTAGGCACTCTTAGTGAAGAGATATAACCGTAATCTTAAAGTTAAGATAACAACAATGAGAAAATAAAGAAATAAAGGGGAGGGTTGTTGGCTAGTTTGGCTGGTCCCTTGTGAACGCGTTTATATTAAGGTAAAGTAGCATACTATTTAAAGTAGAAGTTATAAGTAGTATACTAATTTATGTAATACTTAAAGATAAGTAGAATAGTAGTATTGAAAGTAGTATTTATGTAAAGGTAAAACTTTCAACCAAGAAATTTATCCCCGTAATTAAAGAAAAAGAATCCTCAAGTCAACCGACGAAGGATTCTTCTTGCCAGCCGATGAACCCACTCCTCGGACCGACACCAGCCAGACACCTCGGCCAAACACTCCAGACGAACACCTCAGCCAAACACCTCCTGTAGTAGTACACAATAATGTATTACAACTAGGTACAGCTAATTACAGACAGAAGATAAGGGGAAGTTAGACTTTTACATAAACGGTGACGTCGCACCCAGAACAGCATTTAACAGAATAACTAAACTTGTTTTATGAATAATTAATAGATCTAGCTATTACAATGAAAAGATAGTTTCAGATTATCATAATAAGAAATACAACGCACCAGAGGCATGATACCATTGATGGTGGACGCTTGTGGCGCTAGATGCACCGAGCGTCTTCATCGTAAAACAATCTCAGGCCATGCATCATGGTCCCTATTTGACAAAACTAATATTGTAAACAGTGACTAAAAGAGATCGCTCTAGTAGCACAAGATATTAGTGAGTAACAAACAATAAAACTATATTTAGGATAGCTTTTACACAAACTTTAGTTCTAATAGAAAGATTTCATAATTCCTACTTATTTAAAAGCGTGGGGGAGAGTGTTTCTGAAGATAGAAATGTAGAAGAGGTTATCGCATACCTGTAACGGAGGCAGAAAAACGCTTCTGGACTACGGCAACCGTTGAAACCAACAACAGCAAGGCGATCTCGCCGACACCGAAGAGTACCAGAAACTGTAAGAGAATGAAAACGATTATATGCGAATCACTACCAAAACGCACGCATGGGTGTGCTCTCACACGTGTTCAACTCACCGGTTTTATCTCAGAATAACAGGAACCACGAATAACGCTCGCAGCAACGCCGCCTTCGGATTCTTCCTCAAATCCCAGAATCAGCAGCTTACAGAACAGAACAACAGACAGCCCACAGCACAGAACTTCTCAGGGACCTGCACGCCAGCACGCGCAGCTCGAAAAAGACACTTCCTCCTACAACTAACTTCCGACGACGCCAAGCACGTTCGAATCATATGCTCAAAACTACGAACCACAACACAACCACTAAACACATTTTAAATAAATTAAGTAAGTTAGCGAACTTGACTTAAACAATTTATGGGCAGCCTATTAATTGCTATTTTATAGAAAAAAAGGCTAAATATTAAACAATTACTTAATTATAAGTAAAAATTCAATACGTCAAAACAATGTAACGCAACACTTCCGAACGCACCATTTCTGCGTTTCGTTATACACACAGCAGCAAACCGTTCATGACAAATCCGACGTAACATTTTTACTAATATTTAGAACGTATAGTCGTAGAATAAAAGAAAGTCCATCTAATATCTTCTATAATGATTTTAGAACTCAAAACATAAAACAGCTAAAATCCCAAATAATTACAAAGAAATATCGCCACAGACAACAAACTTACCAGAAACTAAACGTCAACCTGTCACTTCTGTCAGATGTCAAACACAGCAAAACAAGACTATGTTTACCTTTTCCTTACAGACCAAAACATTCAATATTTCTAGATTCAAAGTGAAACTATTAGAAAACCGGGAATAGAAGGATTCGTGAAAATACGAAAAGTGGAATGAGATATAGTTCAGTGAACGTATACGGTCAAGGCAGCTTGAAATAATGTAATTTTATAGGCTATCTCATGGTAAGCAACACTTGCATAAAATTAGGTGTTACAGTACCCCCTCACCCGCCAGAATTTTGCGAGGTAACGAGAAAAATTCACGCTGGCCCCCAGCATCACGATCCAACTAAAATTCAACCTAAACCTTTAATGTCTTTCACATGACACTCACTCCTCCTGCCATTCTCGTCTTCCACCAAATACACTAATTTAGATAGCTTCTTCACTACACGACACTTTTCAAAACGTGGAGCTAATTTATAAGAAAAATGTTTCGCAGCATCACTACGCACATGCGTCCGGCGCCAAATGATATCATCCTCTACAAACTCAACATCCCTTCTACGCCTATTGTAATACTTAGCGTTCCTCCAGTGCGATTTTTTCAGTTCTTTATCCACTTTCAGAAATATTTCCTTCAACACGCCTATCTTATCGAGGTAGTCAGCACGACAACTAACAAGAATATCATCTATATCCTCACTATCTCCGTAGATAGAACCATCAACAACAGCTTCACGTCCATGAACAAGCAGAAAAGGGGTAAAAGTAGTAGTGTCATTCACAGCAGTGTTAATAGCAAATTGAATTTCACAAAGATGTGAATCCCAACTTCGTTGATCAGTACCAACAAGTGCAGCTATTGCCGTGACAATAGTACGATTATACCGTTCTACAGTATTTACTTGAGGACAATAAGTAGGAGTGAAATGAATTTGTGGTATTCTATACTTTTCAAACAACGCTCTCACATCGCGTCCTATAAATTGCGGTCCATTATCGACGATAACGGTTTGTGGAACCCCATGAACTAAGAAAACATGGTCTTCCAAGCGTTGAGCCACTACTTTACCAGTCGCACGTCTAAGAGGAAACATTAACACATATTTTGAAAAACAACAAACCACTACAAGCAGATATTCATTCTGTTGCCGAGACCTGGGCAGTGGGCCAACTAAATCAACGCTGATACACTGGAATGGTCTACGACACACCTTAGGATTTCCAAACAAACCAGGAGTAGTTTGATTAGGATGTTTATATGCTTTACATGTCTGACATTTCGACACGTACTCTTCAACATCCTTATACATATCAGGCCAATAAAAGCGAAGACGCAAACGTTTATACGTCTTTTCAGTCCCTAAATGAGCACCTAAAGGAGAATCGTGATTCTCAGTAATAAGACGTAGTCTTTCATTCGAAGGTACGACTTCCTTCCAATCAAAATCTCCAGTTAGCGAAGACTTACTCTTAGTATAACGATAAAGTATACCATCGATTATTTGGTAGTTAGGACAGGTTTGGGGCCTGTTCTGACAACGAGAATACAGATTATGAAACCAAGGATCGGTTCCAGCAGCATTTATAACAGAAACCGGTACAGAACGGGATAAAGAATCAGGAACAAGGTGATCTTTACCGCGCCGATGCTCAATAATAAAATTGTAGGGAGAAAGTCTGCAACCCCAGCGTTCCAAACGCCCGGTCGGATTACGAAGGTTAAGGAACCACTTTAAACTAGCGTGATCCGTAATAATCTTGAAAGCTTTAGGACCTTCCAGGTAGGGCCTAAAATGTTCTACTACTTGTACCACAGCCAACGCCTCTCTTTCAGTAGCAGAATAGTTACGCTCTGCATGATTCAACGAACGACTATAATAAGCAATTGGATGTTCTTCACCGTCAAAAGACTGAGTCAGCATGCCTCCAATACCAACATCGGATGCATCAGCGTGCACAATAAAAGGAAGAGAAAAATCAGGACAGGCCAAGACAGGAGCAGACGTCAAAGCACTTTTCAGCTGCAGAAACGCGTGTTCAGCTTCAGGAGACCAAACAAAAGGTGGCCGGTTTTTCCGAGTAGAAGTTAGAGCATTTAAAGGTGCAGCAATGGTACTAAACCCTCTAATAAATCTTCTATAGTATGAAGCTGTCCCTAAAAATCGTTTAACATCTTTGGGGCAAGTAGGTATGGGAAAATCCGTAATGGCTTTCACCTTCTCCGGGTCAGTTCTCAATCCTAAATCATCCACAACATACCCAAGGTATTTCAACTGCTTCCGAAACAGACAACACTTCGACAAACTAACAGTCAGATTAGCAGAACGCAAACGCTCCAGCACCCTCTTTAGGAGATCAATATGCTCCTCGAAAGTTTTAGTAGCCACGACAATGTCATCCAAATAAATAAATACACGCCCTCCAAATTCAGGTCCAAACAGTTTATCCATCAGTCGTTGCTGCGTAGCTGGCGCAGAGGTCAGACCATAACACATAACTTTAAATTGGAAAAGTCCCCGCGACGGAATAGTAAACGAGGTCTTTTCTTTAGAAGAAGGAGTAAGAGGGATCTGCCAAAACGCAGATTTTAAATCAATAGAAGAAAGGAAACATGAGTCTCGAAGTTGATCTAAGATGTTAGAGATATAGGGAAGAGGATAGGCATCGTGTTTCGAAACCTCATTAAGTTTCCTGCTATCTAAGCAAAAACGCATCTCACCATTAGCTTTAGGAACCATGGTAATAGGGTTGTTCCAGGGACTACAGCTCGGCTCAACTACATCCTGTTCAATCATTTCGTCTAGTTGACGATTTAACTCACGAAGTTTATCAGGGGACATCACATAATAACGCTGTTTGATAGGAGTCGCGTCTCCCGTATCAATGTGATGGGATATCAGATGAGTTCTACCTAAACCCTTCTTTTCAGCTGAGATATCTTCAAACATTTTACAAACATCACCCGCCAATTTCTTCTGCTCTTCCGTTAAAGCATCGAAAGGGTGTATACGATTAATTTGCGACACAGCCGCTTCAGCAGGTTCTTGAAAAACTATTAGATCTTTCCGATCCATCAGACTCAAGACATCAGGCGCAACCTGAAAAGCCTTCCAAAAGTTGATACCAAATAATAAAGACGAGGATACGTCTGGTATCACAAAAAACTTAATCACACGCAACACATCATTTACCACAACAGGCAAAAACATATATCCAGCGACTGGAGAGGTAGATCCATTCGCAGTCACAACAGAATCTATAGAATCATGCTGATGTAAGTCAGCCAGGTTAGTAAAATACTCCACAGCAGAACCACCAATAATAGAAATCTCAGATCCGGAATCTAACAACCCAGAAAAAGGAACACCACCAATTTCTACATTTAAATAAGGACGAGCGTCCCGACAAATATTTGAGCGGACCGTCGCTACGTTACGTTTATTATTTTGAAAAAACACCCGCACATAATCACACCATTCACGCCACTCCGCAGGCGTAGTTAAACGACGGCCCTTCTTTACGCGTTTTTTGTATCCGGTGCAGATTTACTTTTAGGTGCACACTTCAGACAGTTAGCAGCAGTTACACCTTTCTCACCACAACGGAAACAAATAATAGTACGAGGCTCCGTACATTCGAGCAACGTATGATCACGAACACGACAGCGTACGCAAAACTTATCACTAGGTTTAGAAACAACATCACATCTGGAACGATTCGACTTCCACTTATACGCAAGGTCAGGAGCAACAGCATTCTGAATATTTTTTGGAGGCTCAGTGAACAATTCAGCCCTCTGTTTAGCTGCTTCCAGCTGCCTACAATATTTTTTAAGTTCAGCCCACGACTGAATATTAACGTTCGCTAACGGGATGGAATATGAAGGTCTTATATTAAACTTCACTATACTCAACTTCTCTTCATCTCCAATAGGCATCCGCAAACGAGAGAAATAATTAAACATAATATTCATATAACACGAAATAGACTCATCAGGACCCTGACTCCTAGATCTAATTTCTTGCAGCAGGCGATGATCGTAATCATAAGGCAGAAATTCTTCCAATAATAAGTTTTTTAAAGACTCCCAGTCCCTCACATCACTGCGTACACTACGATACCACGAAAGAGCCTCATCAGAAAACAATTCAGCTGCAGAATTAAACAACTTCTCTTTAGAAATATTCCTAGATAAACACAACTCCTCTATCCTTTGAAGAAAAGCTTGTACACTGTCCTTCCCATTAAATTTAAGATTAAGAGAGTGAACGAAAGAGTAACGATCACAAGTTACCACAGACTTCACAACTACAGATTCAGCTTCAGCCACACCAGACTCCCCAGGAACTACATCTACAGCCGGCTTAAAATCAAAACTACTACTAAAAGAATGATACAGCTGATCAATTCGTTTCAACAACAGGACGAGACGATCATCTAATTGCTCCTTCAACGTTACATGCACTTCCTCAACAGGCTCAACACGACTCAACCTATGAAAGATATGGTTACCCAAAGCCTGGATGCGATATAACCTTTTTAATAAAAGAGTTTTCTGATTAAGGATCGCCTCTAATTCAGAAATTTTAGAAGTAATAGTTTTTAATTCCGCTTCTACATCACCTTCAAACACACTCACCTCATCGCTAGGTATCTCTTTAGCCAAGCGTCTAATTTGAATACGTAATAAATCAACAGATTTCTCTGGTACAGCATCACGTATAGCCACTTCGTAAAGGAGCTCATCTTTATTCAAAACGTTAAAACGAATAGGGCGTTC
Organism: Rhodophaea formosa; assembly: GCA_963082605.1. Taxonomy (NCBI): domain Eukaryota; kingdom Metazoa; phylum Arthropoda; class Insecta; order Lepidoptera; family Pyralidae; genus Rhodophaea; species Rhodophaea formosa. Next base: position 6,947,883 of record OY720206.1, read on the forward strand.
TTCCGTCATGTTGAGATACAAACTTAAATTATAACAGATAAGTTACCGCAATTAATTTACAATTGTAAAATAAATTACAATATTCGTATAGAAACAGTGTACACAGTAACCTCACACAATATTACTAAACCGCAACAGAAGTACAATTCAATTATTCAGACTTATCAGCAAAATAAGTATAAAGGACCAGCCAATCCGTCATTGAGCGAAATACCAGTGACAGAGAGAAAGCACACTAGACCAACAAAGTCCCTGTTCGGGCGCCATGTAACTTATGAAAAAAAAAGAGTTTATGTTTTAAGTTTAATTTAAGTTTCAAAGTGGTGGAGGGGTAAACTCCTAAGTAGGGAAAAGTCAAGAAAAATAGGTTTAAATGACAAGAGGTTTTATTTATTGTCGTACAATAACATCTTAGGCACTCTTAGTGAAGAGATATAACCGTAATCTTAAAGTTAAGATAACAACAATGAGAAAATAAAGAAATAAAGGGGAGGGTTGTTGGCTAGTTTGGCTGGTCCCTTGTGAACGCGTTTATATTAAGGTAAAGTAGCATACTATTTAAAGTAGAAGTTATAAGTAGTATACTAATTTATGTAATACTTAAAGATAAGTAGAATAGTAGTATTGAAAGTAGTATTTATGTAAAGGTAAAACTTTCAACCAAGAAATTTATCCCCGTAATTAAAGAAAAAGAATCCTCAAGTCAACCGACGAAGGATTCTTCTTGCCAGCCGATGAACCCACTCCTCGGACCGACACCAGCCAGACACCTCGGCCAAACACTCCAGACGAACACCTCAGCCAAACACCTCCTGTAGTAGTACACAATAATGTATTACAACTAGGTACAGCTAATTACAGACAGAAGATAAGGGGAAGTTAGACTTTTACATAAACGGTGACGTCGCACCCAGAACAGCATTTAACAGAATAACTAAACTTGTTTTATGAATAATTAATAGATCTAGCTATTACAATGAAAAGATAGTTTCAGATTATCATAATAAGAAATACAACGCACCAGAGGCATGATACCATTGATGGTGGACGCTTGTGGCGCTAGATGCACCGAGCGTCTTCATCGTAAAACAATCTCAGGCCATGCATCATGGTCCCTATTTGACAAAACTAATATTGTAAACAGTGACTAAAAGAGATCGCTCTAGTAGCACAAGATATTAGTGAGTAACAAACAATAAAACTATATTTAGGATAGCTTTTACACAAACTTTAGTTCTAATAGAAAGATTTCATAATTCCTACTTATTTAAAAGCGTGGGGGAGAGTGTTTCTGAAGATAGAAATGTAGAAGAGGTTATCGCATACCTGTAACGGAGGCAGAAAAACGCTTCTGGACTACGGCAACCGTTGAAACCAACAACAGCAAGGCGATCTCGCCGACACCGAAGAGTACCAGAAACTGTAAGAGAATGAAAACGATTATATGCGAATCACTACCAAAACGCACGCATGGGTGTGCTCTCACACGTGTTCAACTCACCGGTTTTATCTCAGAATAACAGGAACCACGAATAACGCTCGCAGCAACGCCGCCTTCGGATTCTTCCTCAAATCCCAGAATCAGCAGCTTACAGAACAGAACAACAGACAGCCCACAGCACAGAACTTCTCAGGGACCTGCACGCCAGCACGCGCAGCTCGAAAAAGACACTTCCTCCTACAACTAACTTCCGACGACGCCAAGCACGTTCGAATCATATGCTCAAAACTACGAACCACAACACAACCACTAAACACATTTTAAATAAATTAAGTAAGTTAGCGAACTTGACTTAAACAATTTATGGGCAGCCTATTAATTGCTATTTTATAGAAAAAAAGGCTAAATATAAAACAATTACTTAATTATAAGTAAAAATTCAATACGTCAAAACAATGTAACGCAACACTTCCGAACGCACCATTTCTGCGTTTCGTTATACACACAGCAGCAAACCGTTCATGACAAATCCGACGTAACATTTTTACTAATATTTAGAACGTATAGTCGTAGAATAAAAGAAAGTCCATCTAATATTCATCTTAATATTCTATAATGATTTTAGAACTCAAAACATAAAACAGCTAAAATCCCAAATAATTACAAAGAAATATCGCCACAGACAACAAACTTACCAGAAACTAAACGTCAACCTGTCACTTCTGTCAGATGTCAAACACAGCAAAACAAGACTATGTTTACCTTTTCCTTACAGACCAAAACATTCAATATTTCTAGATTCAAAGTGAAACTATTAGAAAACCGGGAATAGAAGGATTCGTGAAAATACGAAAAGTGGAATGAGATATAGTTCAGTGAACGTATACGGTCAAGGCAGCTTGAAATAATGTAATTTTATAGGCTATCTCATGGTAAGCAACACTTGCATAAAATTAGGTGTTACAGTGGACAAGCTGTGGCTTAAAATTAAGCCCAAAATACCTTAAATAACTTGATTTATTGCTATCGCTCTTCCATCATTCACAACGACTTATCATATTTATCTTTTTCTCTGATCTTAAATTCTACCCTTTCCGTCTTGTTATATTAAATAACTAAACGTTGGTCATCCGGCTAAATAGAAGCAGTTAAACGCCAGATTCATCAGAATAACTTCTGGGTTTCTTAGTTCATCTTTGACTTAATAAAATATGGCTGAAAACTTTTCAGTTTAATCACTTTTCAGTGAAAAGTGATTGATTTTTTTATAGGGAAAGGGTTCTAGTGCATAATATCACTTCCTCGTTGGTAGCTGTAATGAGCTCATCCCATTGACGGATTACTGTAGCAAAAGCACGCCTTTTTGGTGTAGGATAAAATTTTTAATTACAATATCAACTTTAATATAGAATTGACATCAATATTGTGAATGGGAAAACTATGTAAAAATTTACTGCTAAGTGCATATTTCGGTACTTTGAAACATTTTATTCAAGAAAATGTCTTCTTTTTCGTGTAAATAAAAGAGTTCCTCATATGTGATGAAGTTTAATTTGAGATTTAAACATGTGATACATTAAGCCAGATATACTTAGGCTAGATATGTTAAGGGTTCTGTCGTACGCCAACAAAGTGGTGAAACAAAATTAAAATATTACTTATTTCTGTTAGACTTCCCGTAAACGTAAAGTGGAATTATTATTTTTCCTTAACCCCTTGTCGTGGGGTGCCGCTGGATATGTCTTTTGAAAATAATGTTTGTGTTAGATCGTAATTTTTCGATTCAGGATCTGTTTTGATATATTTAGCCTCAAAATCCTAATTTTTGTTGGAGTCAAGTGTTAACACGTATGCAAGTTAGAAGGGAAACTATCATAGCAAAGTAGGGTTTACAAGTCAAAGAGTTATAGGCGATAGAACTTATTAAATGACGTGCAAGTATGGAATCCTACATTGCGCGTGGCCCGACACGCACTTGACTGAATTTTGTTATGGAGTTAAATCAAAAAAGGAAACTCTACTTTAAATTCGTATTTATTTCTTCCTAAACACACACATTTTACTTACGCGATCAAATTGTAATAGATCCTGGAATGAATTCTCTGCTTGGTGGCTTTAATGCGAAAAAAAACTTCTACGAAATGACTGTTGGTAAATGGAATTGGGGCGCAGCGTTGCTAGTCAATTCCAGAGACGACCCGTAACTCTGTAACATAACGTTACGGAAAAATTAAAATTTGTACAGAACTGGCACTGGACACGGATCCGCGAGAGCATTTTTGTATGAATACATTTCTATTATTTTAGTGTTAATAAGTTATACAACGTGTAAATGACGGTCAACATTTAAAGGAGTAACTTAGCCCGTCTGTTCCTATGGGATCAATGCTGGGTATTGGAAAAAATCGACATACAAAAGTGATCGTTACAAAATTAATTACAAATTAAAGTGAACACGTTAGACAATCCATACATTATCCTGAAGTTTTAGTGAAAAGGTAATGTGTTTAAACAGTTTGTATTCACTTTTGTGCCGCATCTGAAAAAACCCGAAGACCGCGTCTACTATTCAAGTCACTACTCAGAGCCCCATAGTTTAAAAAAAATTGCGGTTCCCTCCTGCTTTTATGTATGATCCACTAAAACGATCTAAGATTGTTGTTTGAGTGTTGGTGTGTTTCGTATGTGTAAGTAACCAACACTGGCGTCAGATTTGCCAAGCTGCCTAGAGAAAAGCTAGAGGCATCTGTCATCTCTTGCCTGTCGATTAATGATAACAGACTGGACCAACGGCTTAGCGTGCCTTCGAAGCACGAAGGAGCTCGATATATTTTTATGCCGACGATCTGTTGGAAGATAAAGATTATAAATCAAAAAAGTCGATATGCTTAAAGTATTCCAAAGAGGTATTTTTCTGCAAGCTGGTTAGTTTCGTGGTTTCGGCTTCAATTCTCGTAAAATACATGAAGTCTGTGTCGGCAACCGCAAAAATTCGCCGACTCGCTCGATGTTAATTGAATTTGTACAAAGAGCGTTGCCTGCTCTCTGTTAATCCCTGGTATTGCCTCGTCAGCTAACGATGACGAATTTCTTCTGATTTTGTTTTGCTTTTGATGTTTACTTAGCTCCTGATTTGGTATCCGTTATGTTTGTTTGAAGGTATTTTCATCCTTAATACGAAGCCTTTCTTGGCCTTGGCAATAAATTAATACTTCAAATATTAATTTATTGCCAAGGATCAATTGTCAATAAATTAGTTATAATGCACTTTAGGTTTTTGTTTAACGTTTTTTGGAATCGAAAGTATTCGAGCAGATTATTTGTTAGTAATAACTAACGGGTTTGAAACCTAGTACCTCTTAAGAAAACTCGGTGTTTCGCTACGAGATCAAATCAGGAACGAAAACATTCGTTAAAAAAAAAGGTTGAGCGATATAGCTCTTGAAACTGGCAGTGGGCGTGGCTCATAGCGCGTCAATTACCAGGTGGTCTGACGACGTGACCAAGGGCGCTGGACGATGGCTATTTCCAATTGGTTTTTATAGGAAATTGGAAATATGACACCTAAATATTATCCATAACAAGTTGCAGAATTTAAAAAATGAATGACACTTTGGCTGTTTTTGACAGTTGCCATATTGATTTTTTACTGATGTTAAAAAGCCTGTGATATTCTGGAGAATAATAGGAATCTAACGACACCTCACACTTTTAAGTCAGTCAAGCCATTTAAGCTACAGGCGGCAACAATGGAACGGACATACTTATATAGGTACATACACATTTAAATACATATGAGCCAAAAAACCAAAACGCATAAATTACCCTCCTTCTAGATGGGCAAGTCGGGTAAAATCATATTCACCAAATTTTATAAGTTGAGTCCTGAACATAATGACATTTAATATTATGAACTCTCAAATAAAAACCCTAAGAAAGTGCCTTTTATCTTTACTATTTGCTGCACATTAAAAGTTGGGACCCACTCTGCACTTTATTCCCGAACTTTCTGTAAGGACGAAACATCAAAACTTTCTGGGACTTTTGATTTCTACTAACAGCTTGTTTCTATTGTCAAAGTTAAATTCGTATTCTTGACAGTTTTGTTGGAGTTAAGGCTTTTACAAAGGGATAAGGTTTCAACTGAGAGAGATTACTTTTTAAAACCTAGTAGTATATATATTTTTTTTTTTTATTTTAGATGCGTTTTTTGCTTTTACCATGCTCTGATGATATATTTATTCACACATCATGAGTTATATACATTTAGTCGTAAAAATCTAAAGATAGCTGGTTCGAAAACTAGCCCACGTAGATATTTTCCTATAACTTATTTTTTAAATTTATAACCATAGAATATAATTATAATAAAATGAAAGGCAGGCCAAATATGAGTTGGATTATTTCTATTAGGAACGTTGACTTCATTGTTAAAATATTGCCAAATGGTTCAGAATCACTACGTATAAAACTCTTCCATATTATGGATAACCAACTTTCTTCTTGCATAGCGACTTACGTATATAAAAACTAAACTTTTTATATACTTATAAAATTTATAAAATCACATATTTTTTGACGTTATGAAACGCATTGCTGAGATGCATAAGTATACATTGGTTACGTCATAAGTGGGTATATTTCACGCATGGCGTGAGAACTTTGTTTGCTATATAGAGCTGTATGAAATATTTAATTTACGGTAATTCTAGGGTATATTAAAAAAAAGTTATAAATTAAGTAATTTTTCTTTTCAAGGTTGAGTGGGACAGAATGCTCTTAGCATTAAGTCCATCTACTGTAGCTCTATGAGCTCAATAAGTCTTATAAATAAATAAAAATTATGATAAAACAGAATTTAAGGATTTTTGATCTTTTAAAAATGGTTGTGCCCACCTGCTTGAAAGGAGCATTAACGAATCATTACAGTATTTCAAGATAGATAGTAATTATTACAGTTGAAATGAGTTTTATTAAATCTCAACATCAGTCCGATGCCGAGTTAGCTGTGTTTTACGGCTCAGTAATAAATTAGCATCATATTTAACAAAGTGGAGCCAAAATACACGTTTATTATATACCCCATATATAATTTTTAGAAATTAAAGATAGTTTTGTTTTTATTATTCGTTGTTATAGTGCCAATAGATATACACATACTCTGTTTACATAGTACAGTCATAATTATAAAGCCGTGTGATAGACGTTCCGAAGGATATACGGACAGATCGACAGGCTTAGTAATAGAGTTCCATTGGCACCCTTTGTGTGCAGAACTCTTAAAATTACTAGAACTTAAAGCATAAAAGTTGTTAAGATTTAGTTACTTATTCTCTCATTCTTATACATAACTTAATATTGCACTATTGCTATTGACACACTCCGATTCACTTACTGATAACTTTATAATTTAAAAATATTTAATAAAATACAGTACACACAGTACAGTAATGTACAGAGAAGTTAATATCACCTATCTTGTTAACTAAAGCTCTCCTCGTACTGCATTCCATTGAGCAACTGCAAAGTTTAAAGTTTGTTAAGTGCTATCTTTTTCTGCTAGTTTGGAGTTCCGTAAGGAGTTCGTGTCGTTTTTACATCGTTAGTACGAGTTGTATCCAGATGAAGTCTCTCTTACTGCATTTTGTGCATCATTTTAAATAATCCTATGTGTCTATTTATTTTAAATGGATTGTATGCTTTGATATGATTGCTCTATACGTAATGCTACATATTGTAAAAAAGGCTGTGTAAATAAAAATCTGACATATTAAACTTTCATCATGAACAAATTTATACGTTTAAGTTATATGACCGGCTGTTTAGTAAAGGTGAGTGTTGAGAGATAAATAAATATTTTATATGCATCGGCCTCTAGCTCAGGTGTCCCATAGGGGGGGAAAGTGTTCCTATATAAAAAAAACTTCTAACTCTTGCTGACGCCCTATAATAACGCAATATCATTATCTGACGTAGGGGCCACCTAGATAGTTGCCTCCTCGGTATGAACAGTACTAACGTTTAGTTAGTACTGTCCATACATATCATTACCTATAAATCATTTTCTGTTCAACTCCAACCTAACTACAATAAAACGGAACTGCTTCATTTATAGCAATGTTGGAATAGTTCCCTCCTAGGCCGAAAGAGGAAAAGGTCTGCCAACCTTAATATTGTTTTAGGTTAAATTCCTTTCCAATGGCTACCCTCATATTTCTGGCATCAAAGGTACCTACAATCAATATTTACGCGCAACCTTTCTAACAACGATAGGATATATTTTATGTTTATTGCTTTATTATGAAGAATGGGCGGTCATCTTTATATTATTTTAGTATGTACTTACTTTCTAACAACAAGAGTATAGATAGAGCGCTGAAGACTTGTTAGAAGAAGTTGTGAAACACAGAGCAAGGAATGTGTTTGTCGCTCTCGCGCTATTAGAGACTCTATTCGACACTTATTTCGTATGAATTGTGATGAAAAGACTTTCATCACGTAAACAAGCGTAAACTGGGGGCGGTAACGTTTTTTGAAGTTTTGGGTTTCAAGGTAATTGTTGAAATGTAAAAATCTGCTATTTTCTACTTATTTATGGCGACTTACGAAACGCAAGCTAAATAAAGCTTGTAAATACCAAAGAAACCTCTTCGGCTCTCTGACTGCTCTGGCGAATATATGGCTCTGGTATTACAGAGAGGGTCGTACTCCTGGAGTGGAAACTAAAAAGGACCTGATGATTTTTTGACAGCTTTGATTTAATCCCAAACTAACCTACAGACGAATCCTGGCAGGGTCGCCATATGGTGGAAGACGGACGCGGGGGTTGTTATAAGTAAAACTCACTTGTTGTTCGAAGATTAACTGTTGACTGATTTATTATTTAATTAACAGAGCTTTTATACAGATCTTAAGTAGGACATAATTAGTCATTATCTTGATCTAGGTTACACGTGTGTGCTAAATAATTGTTCTATTTAAAAAGGTTAGTGGAATAATAATGAGGTCGTGTGTCGTCACACTATAAAAAGACGTAGAAGACACGAAAAACAACTAAAACCTAAAAAAAAAACATATTTCGCATTTCCATTAAGTAGTCAACAAATTGCTTCGATTGTTTACCAAACGGTAAAACCTTCGCGATTCGCGAACCGTCTTGTTGTTTGTCGAGCTATGATTGCGATCGTGATGGCAACCCCGTCCGCATTTGTTCTCGTATTTATCAAGTTTAGTTTAACGGAAACTGTTTACAGACAAATAATAATAAACTAGAAACAACTAAAACCTTAAAAACGTTTCCGATTTCCATTTCTCAACTCAAGAGTTTGCTTTGGATGGTTAACTTACGATTCGCAATTCGTCCACGTTTACTCGTATTTTCTAGCTTTGATTTAAACCCAAACTGATAACAGACGAATAATAATAACCAAGTAACTAGTAAAGCCTGCAAATCTTATTCCGTATTTCCATTACTCAACAGTTTGCTTTGGATCGTTTACTTACCGGTAAGCCCTTCGCGATTCGAGAGCTCGTATTTTTTCAGCTTAGGTTTAAATGCAAACTGATTATAAACGAAAACAAACTTGATCCTTAAAAACTTATTCCGTGTTTCCATTGCTCAACAGTTTGCTTTGGATCGTTTACTAACCGATAAGCCCTTCGCGATTCGCGAACCGTCCGCGTTTACTCTTATTTTTCCAGCTTTGACGAATAATAATAAATCCGCTCCCAGTCGAAGATCTGAAGAAATGGACGTTTGGCTCGTAAATCCTTTTGTGAGAATAAATACATAATAATATATTTTATCAAGTAATATATAAGAATATAGAAAATATTTAATATTGTATGCAATATCTTTATATTTTCATTGAAAACCATGTTATTGTTACAAATGTAAAGTAGGTATTTATTTGGGCAGGTATGTTTGGTTTTAATTGGGTAGTTTTAACCAAGCTTAGCACAAATTTATTGTTTCTAAAGATTTGATCTAATAGAACTAGCTTTGTTCTTCTTGATTACTTTTGCTGCACTAAAAACTGGCAAAGTGCGTGTCGGGTTACGCGCAGTGAAGGGTTCCGTAGTTACGAATGACAACTTTTAGTTCACACTGTTTACACTCGCACCTCACAGTTTAACGACCAAAAACATCTAACAATGAGAATTGTATGAAATTTTACATTTTCGAGTACATTTTATAACTTAGTTGCCTATAACTTTTTAGTTTGTACTAAGTACTCAGTCTGATAGTTTTCCTTTTAACTTCAGTATACTACTGTTGTAATGCAGTTTAAAACCAAATATCTTATCACAATTACATACATTATGAAATTGCATGTAATTGTGATATAATAACTGTTTATTTTTAAAACATACAGGAGACTACCTCTTGGGGAAATAACACATTGATACGATTTTGATTTTGCTGTAGTACGCCGTTGATATTCTTGCAATGATTGGCATAGAGATGCAGTAAAATTTGGTGATGGAATCTTTGTTCAAATAGCATATAATCACTACGTTTTATCCTCGTGCTTGAAGAGAACTTTTGCAGATTTCTGCTAAAATTGAATGTAATTTTATACGGCTCATAAACAATAAAGAAGGATCTTCCCACATACAAGCGAGGACAGCTTTTAACCCCGCACTGCCCTATTTGCCACACTTCTCCGTGATTTATATACTTACCAAATAATAATTTAACCTCAAGGCTTAGGTTAAAAGCAAAGGTGAGGTGGAGACAGAATGCCACATTGCAGTAAAATACAATTTACAGAAGGACTTTTTTTTGGTTGTAATAGGGCCCACAGAAGAAAACATAAAATAACTATAGACCGATAGAGCTGTGATTTATAGTCCGTCACTTTTGGAAATTATTGCAAAAATATTGTCAAAATAATGATGGTGTTGTTATTATTTGAAAAACAATTTGTCCAGGACAGTTTTACCCCATTAGTCTATTACATATACACTGACTGTGCATTGGAGTGTGAACAAACATATAACCTTTTTTAAGGTATATGTTTTCTAACAACAATGTACTTTACGTATCCGAAAGCCTTAAAAAAGGACTGTGAAATATTGTGGCCTTATTTGTATTTTAACAACAACCCACATTAAAACCGCAGCTACGACACTGTTAAAGCAAAGCAAAGCGCGTTCGTAAATAAACACATTTGAGTGCATGTTACTTTGTTAATATAATGCGATGTTTAATACGAAAGCAAAGGTTTTCAGTTCTTATTTTATCTACTTCACAATTCATCGACGTTGGACTGGGAGAAGAAAAAACGTAGAATGTACCAGCTGCTTCTCTTCCCGCGCAGATCTTATAAGCCGATCGAGGGAATGGGCGTCAGGAATCATGTCAATAGGCGATGCGGCTAGCAAACCATCACTATTTTGATTCCTTTCTCACCTACAAGCCCACCAACATGCTAAACGTGGCCTTAAGGTTTTACAGACCTGGGTTTTGTCTATCCCGTAAGGGAAAACGACATGATAGTAAGTATGTATGTATTTTATCTACCTATATTTGTATTTAACTTTGAGTGAGCATACCCTTAGACCGTATTCTGATACAATGGAAAGACCAAGTGAAAGACCAGTTAAACACCAAGATTAACTAGCCAAAGATGGAAACAAATGGAAAGAGATCGTAATGAAGATAGGTCGGGTGCATCATGCATGACGCTCAGCAGTGAAGGAGGAGTAGGAACACCCTCTTACACATGTTTAAGGAGCTTAGTGGCACAGCGGGCGATAGCATTAATAGGGCTTAAGCGTGTAAAGGAAACTTGGGCGCGGTTCTGCCTGGGATGGCTGACCACAAGTCGTGGCATAGAATATCTCGAGCTACTCTTTGGTTCGGAGGGCACGTTAAACCGTGGGTCCCGGCTGTCAGCATGGCAGTCGTTAAGCTTTGTTAGATGTCTTAAGCATGAAAAATCTGACACAGTGTTGGTCACTTTTACACACGAAAATCAAACTAACAAAAATTACTTTCTTCTTCGAAGCTAGCTGTCGTTAGTTTTTGTGTTGTGGCCAACCTTGCCCACTGGACCATTGAGCGAGCTGAAGCTCTTTCTCTCATCTCAGCATGTTCCCGAGTGCAGTCCAGTTTAGGAGAACTGGATTTTTTATTCTCCACTTAGTACGGTCTTCGGCATCCTTGATTATGACACCACTGAGATGGAGTTTTCGGGAAGCTCCGGCCATCAAGCGCAGCATAGTCAATAGTCAAAAATTTTATTCATCTTAAGATATTTTAAATATCATTTGTTGAACGTCACTTTACATTTACAATTGGTTTACAATGTTATGTTATTGTTAACGTCAATTATAATATACTTAATATACTTAATTCGTCATATTAATAATAATATACTTAACACTTGATTGCACCAGAGAACATGTACAAAATTAGTGATAACGAATAAAAGATGCACAATAAGCGGCCTTATTCATCTCCATGATCACACAGCTCCAAGCTAACTATAAATAAATAAATATGTAGGGGCATATCACACGAATTGAGCTAGCCCCACAGTCAGTTGTGAACTTGTGTCGAAGGAAGTAGGTATCCTACGACACAAGTTCACAACTTACTACGATACTATACTTAAAAATAGGTACTTACATTTATATGAACATCCAAGAGCCAGGCCAAAAAGGTTGTTTTCCATCATGAGCTGAACGGGAATCGAACCGGGGTTCGTTTCGCAGGCTGGCGTTTTAACCACTGCGCCACGAAGCTCGTCAAACTATTTACGCCTTACTATTGTTTTTGCTTTATCCATATGATATAAAATGTTAAAGAAATAACGGAGATTACCTTCTGGTTGAAAATTCTTGCTACTTTACTACTGGCGATAGATTGCTTATCTATCTATATAATTGCATGTATAGACTTGTGTTGAAGGTGCTACTAAAAGCTTTTGTGCCTTCATAGATAGGTATATCTTACTTCGGAAACTAGGTACTCGTACCAACTGACCTATTTGTGACACATCAACGGAGGAGTCTGTTGTTGAATATAATTTTAATCTGTCAACTATATAATGTGTTGCATGAAGAAGTTTTGATGTTTATTTGGATATTTTGACGCTTGATACGCAATTGCACATTTGAAGTTCAAGTAGAGTTTTAATTTTAGATACAATGTTTAGGATATGTGATAGGCAGATACCTAAGGGATATGCCGGAGCCATGAACCTAGGAATACTAAGCATCGGGCGCTGTGGACATCACAAGTGCCGTCAACATTTTACAAATTTAATATTTGGAAGAGTTTGAATTTCGAACAATGTAAAAAATATGGAAATTTGCATGATATGCATTGCATACAATGAGTGTGTGAGCTTGCCTCGCGACACATTTGTTATTTGCGTCATTGTCCGATAATACCAAAATATAATACATATGTGTGTGTGTGTGTAGCTGGGTTTTTAAAGTTTAATAAACAGCAACATAATCACGCAGACTGAGCTTGCCTCCACACTTAGTTATGAACTTGACGAGCTCCGTGGCGCAGCGGTTACCACGCCAGCCTGCGACACGGGGGTCCCGGGTTCGATCCCCGGTCAGGTCATGATGGAAAACGATCTTTTTCAGATTGACCTGGGTCTTGGATGTTTATCTATATATGTATTTGTTATAAAATATAGTATCGTTGAGTTAGTATCCCATAACACAAGTCTTTCTTAAGAACTTACTTTGGGGTAAGCTCAATCTGTGTGATTTGTCCGTATATATTTATTTATTTATATACTATATTTTATAATAGGTATCTACTTCATCAACAGGTCTTTGTAAGTCTCCACTGCAGGAGCACGACCCTCTCTGTACTACCAGACCCATATATTAGCCAGGGCACTCAGAGGATTTGACCTATACTCTCCACGCTGGCCAGATGGGGTGGAGAGGTTTCTTTGATGTTTATAGCTTTGTTTAGCTTGTGTTTCCTTAGTCGACTTCTACGACATCCACGGGGAGACTTGAATGGGTCCTATTCTACTTTGCCGGAAACCACACGGCGTATCTACTTAATTGCATTCTTATAATAAACCATCCAAGATACATAATCTGGAAAAGGTTGTTTACCATCTTGACTGTCCGGGGATCGAACCCACAAACCCAGAGCCACAGAGTTTGTCTTAAAAATTCAATATTTCCAAATTTTTTAAAAGCATGTGTTGTAATAACTTTGCATTACTTTTCCGAAAGCTCAATTGTTTATTAATGTCCTTTCCCTGTTACTTTGATAATGTTTGGTCATCGATTTGACGTTATCGGCAGTTGAGCTACGACAAACGTTTTTACCTAGTGGTTAGTTCCCAACGTAGTAGTTACCGACATTACTTATGCATACAGCCATGAATAAAACACGACGTTAAAAATAATAGCACATTTATTTACTAAATGGAAGTGGTGTACGATACGTTATGGCACTTCGTTACGTAATATTATTATCTTAGCTACTTATAAATTAGAATAGACAATAAAAATACTGATTACATCGAAGATCTTATGATTAACACAATTAATTTCTTCTGGGCCATCTATATTATCAATCTTCGTGCTGGTCTGGAGAAAAGATAAAGCGTGGAGTGTACCAGCTTCTATTCCCGCACAGAACAAAGACGTATGACCTTATAGTCTTAGATTTAGTTGGGCTCTGTCTACCCCGTAACAATCAAAGACGTGATTAATAATATAAAGGTATATTATCCGGAGCCTCTGTTGTACATGCTGTATCTTCTACATGCGTTGCAGCAGTGTCTACGGAAGGGGGAGAGGCCGCAGTTTCTTGGCAGTTCGAAGTGGTGGCAGTATTGCGAGTCAGGGGTGGTGCACGGTTGTGCTTGGCGCGTGGAGACGGGGCAGCGTCGCTGGCGGCAGCGGCGGCGTCGCTCGCGGGGCTTGGGGCCGCAGAGCATGTCGTTGGTTGCGGGGCAGACCAGAGGGCGGCGGGTTATGCCCCGACCGCAGGTTGTTGAACACTGGAAAGAAGTTTAAAATATACTAGCAGCCCTTCCCAACTGCACTAGGGCATGTGCATCGGGTACGTTACTTTTTTCTTGAATCACTAAAAAAACCACATCAAAATTCGTTGCGTGGTTTTAAAAATCTAAGCCTACATAGGGACAGAAGCGACTTTGTTTTGTACTATGTAGTGAAGTTTGTTTGTTTTTTTTTCGTATGTGTAAGTAGCCAACACTAGTGTCAGATTTTTCAAGCTTCCTTTAGGCATCTGACATAGCTTAGTATTAGCATGTAGTGAAGTGATGATGCTTGAAATAATTTTATTTTGCGCTCAATTTTTGAAAGAGAAAAAAATATGGCTTGAATAATGCAAGCGCATTTAAATAATAGGTGCATTGAATCCTGGCGGTTTATTCAACTTTGACACACGTGGGAAAGAAGAGTCACCGTTGATCACCGGTGATATGATTCCGAGGTGAACAAAGTATACTTAAAAAGGCATATTTGATTACCCAGGTCATCCTAGGTGCTCAAATTCCGAGGTGAACAAAGTAGACTAAAAGAGTATACTTTGTTCACCCAGGTGATATCACCTAGGTGATCAAAGTGGAATACACCATCCTGGCACCATAATCTAGGAATAGTCAAGTTTTGTACCTGTTCCAAATTTATGTTTGAGTAGGTCAAGAGTTAGATGAAATGATTAACTTTTTACACACATTCAAAATTTGCTCTGTGTCACAGATATTACAGAGTAAATCTATTTTTTTTTTAATTATTACCGGTGTCCACGGCAGTTCTTGCCAGTACGTAGGGCAGGGAATTTGGTTGCAAGGCTGCTGCGTCTCCAGCTTTTCAGCTGGACATAGAGCGGGGGACACGAAATTCATTAACAGGTCCGATTGAGTCGGCGTCCTGAGAAAGAATATTAGGAATTAGTATCAGCGTTTGGATCCGATCTTGAAATTGGTTTCAAGAGGCTTCGCAATCGATAGCTTTACCAATATTGAGCCATGAGTAGGTACGTTTCAGTTTTTTTAAATATTTTATTATGTATTCATCACCAGGTCTTTTTTAGTCTCCACTGCAGGAGCACGACCCTCTCTGACTATCATAACCATTTATTAGCCAGAACAGTAAAGAGGATTTGGCGTACACTCTCCACGTTGGCCAGACGGGTTGGAGAGGTCTCTTTGATGTTTAAAAAAGCTTTGTTTAGCTTGTGTTTCCTAAGTCACCTTTTACGACATCCACGGGAAGACTTGGTCCTATTCTACTCTGCCGGGAACCACACGGCAAATTATGTATTACTAAATATTTTTATTGACTTTATATAACAACTAGCAATTTTTCCGCAACTGCGTCTGCGTTAATTGTAGCCCATATCACCTGCATATAAGTTGGCTTCATAATAGGTGATGGGATTTTGAAAATCGGACCAGTAGTTTCCGAGCCTATTAAATGCAAGCAATCAAAATAACTTACCTCTTTATAATATTAGTAAGTATAGATAAATAGAAATTGCCAATAATCAAATGATAAATTACATTTCTGCCTAACGTTATAAATACTTCGATTACTTCAAAACACACGATACTTCTGATTACTATCGACAAAATACACAAATATCATCATGAACTCGTATTTTCATAACCTATTTTACAATACAGAAACTGAACTCCATTGAATATTTTCCTTCCGAATTTCTCACATTCACATCGCAAATGAAATCAAAATACGATTTCTATGTTTCGAATGGCTTCCGGTTCGAAGATGCACAAGCGGAAAGACTTAAGACGTGCGGAAATACCAATTGAGGAAGTATAATCGACTCTTTTATATACTATTTACATCTTTTTGGTACGAGAAAAGGAAAATATAGAATAAACCAGCTGTTTCTCTTCCCGCGCAGGCTAGCAATAGCAAATTAGTTTAACCAAGTAAAAAAAAAACATTTGACTGATAAATTAGACATTTAAAACAATAGTGGTAGTACTAAGTAGCTATGGTCGCACTTAAAAGAAAGTATGTAGTAATTATTTACATAAGTCGTTTTCCTAAAATTTTCCTACAAAATATTGCTCAGTATTATTATATTAATTGCTTAGTATGAACTTAGCAATTTTCAAATTAGTTAATTATTTATTAGCAAGTAAAATGAAAAAGGTAATTAACAACACAACTTAACGTCAAGAAAGCTTTGGTATTTGGTCACAAAAATATCTCCTTCCCATATCGTTATGAGTGCTTAGTGTTGTAGCCTGTAGCTACCCTTGTCGTAGGTACCACGTCTTTGTCTTGAATGTCAATCTGTTTGTTCTTGTCAAACAACTAGAGTGGTTTACCCTTTGCCGTCTCAGGGGACATTCATACAAAGCTGGGCATTAAGGGATGGGTAGTAACTTTGATAATGACAACGGTTTGTCCCCGACTTATTATTTATTTTTGTTGAATGTCCAGCTTATAATAATGGTACAATACGGGCAGGCACTTAAGAAAAAAAAAATCGGCCAAGTGCGAGTCGGACTAGCGCACAAAGGGTTCCGTACCATTATCTAAACAACATTTGACCATTGAGAATAAACGGCAAAAAATCATGTTTGTTGCCCTACTTAAATATTTATTTTATATTAACTTAATTATTAATTCTTTAAGTGAATATACAATAAAACATTGCATGAGGATTTCAAGAGTCTACCTGTTGCCGTCATAATATAAAGCAAAAAACGGCAAAAATATCACGTTTGTTGTATGGGAGCCCCCCTTAAATATTTATTTTATTCTGTTGTTTTTTGTATTTGTTGATATAGCGGCAACAAAAAATACATCATCTGCAAAAATTTTAACGTCTAGCTATCACAGTTTATAAGATACAGCCTAGTGGCAGACAGACAGACATCGAAGTGTCGTAAATAGAGACCCATTTTTACCCCTTGGGTACGGAATCTTTTAGGGTTCCAACCAGCATTTCGAGTTTTCATACTTCGGGATCCATAGTTATTGTAATGAATTACTTACTGGTATTTTTATAACTATCACCCACCACAATAGTGCCGAATTAAAATTCGACCCATACAAATTGCTCGGCCAGCCGAACATTTTGTGTGGGAATGTCAATATTTTTTCTTATTTCCAGCATTCAGTCCCATAGGAAAAGTTGTTCATATTGACGGGCTGAGTCGTCACTTTAAGGAATCGACAGGGTACATATTGTATAACAAAAAGTATAGTCTTCAGTTGGGAAACTTTATACTGGTTGATATTTTAACAAAACCTCACCAAACTATATCATAAAAGTACTCACGAAATTCCTGTAGGCACGCAGTAGAGCTGCCGCTCCTGTACCCCTCTCGCCCCGCAGGTCGCGCTGCACCCCTCCCACTCCCCCGCGCGCCAGGAAAACTCGCAGCTACAATAACAAACAAGGAGCTTAGAATCCAATTGAGTTTGTACAGTAAATGACTAAACTTCATGTTTAAACATTGAAACTAACTTGAAATACATATATTAATCGGAATGCGCGACGCCGAAGTAAGGACCGATACTTGGGCGTTGGGCATCCCGAACTCGCCTTAAAAATGGACCTTGATCTGATGAGTCCGAAATTATAGACGGCAAAATAGCACGTGAATGACCTGTTTTTAATTATAATATTCATGTTGTTCATAGATTTTTCATGGCGATGGCTTTTAAGATTTATATTTTAGCTCTCCATTACACTTTTTTGCAATTGTTACTCGGGGTGATGTAAAAATCCCAATGATATCCCAAAAATCCTATTCTATTTAGGCATCAAAAGTTATAAAAGAATTGGAATAAAGAAACTCACAAACATGAACTCGAAAAATATTACACTCCTTATGTTGAGCAGGCGTGCAAAAAGGGAACAAAAACTAGTGCATATTTTCTGTTCCCACTTTCTCAGTGAACTTTAGTATGCAAACTCGATTTGGTTCCATTACCATTGATGGAATAACAGCCATCATTATAATATTTTCTTTCGCATTTTGCACCTGAGCCCTTTCCATTACACTATTCTATTAAATGTTGTATTAAAAGTTATAAAACGGGGTATAAAAAGTGTGTCGGATTAATTTAAAAATTATAGACTTATTGTTTAATATAAGAGCGTGTAACAAAACGCGATGGTGAATGCGTTGCGATTAAGGCGTTGTTGTATCAGACACTAGCGCCACCCAGCAATTAATTCTTTTAATCCTAAATCTTAGCAAATATAAAAAAATTAATAGATTAATGCCCTAGTAAATTACTTGTAGTATTTTTGGTACAAGTTTTCACTATTTTTCAATTTGATGAATTAAGAGAACTACTCATTACCGAATTAAAGAGAAGAGAATTACTTATTATCGCCAAAAATTCTCTCAAATTTAAATTATAATATCTATGAAAAGTAATATCAAGATAACTACAATATTTAATTTACTAGGTCATTCAGCTATTAGATTAAATTTGATATGATTTAGGATTAAAAGAATGACTGGGTGTCTGATACCGAAGCGCCTTAAACCATGTATAATTTTTCATTGGTATAGCACTCCACGCTTACTACTAAATAAACAAGCTACAAAATTAGGGTAGTAAAAATAGGATAGTCATTTGTATACTATGTGAGGCCACGAACTTTTGGATCCACCTAGGTGCTTATACCTACGTATTATTTTTTAATCAGCTTAACATTGCCAAGAGCAAACATAATCAGTCGGTTGTCGGATACTAGAAATCTTTTTTCATGTCTGTGGATACCAGTAAGAGTATCATCATCCTTGTAGTTTGCCAGCTGCAGACTACGAAGATGATGATACACTAAGTAAATAAAATCTCTCTCGTCCAGGCCTATTAGTCTCATTCTCAGCTGTTTTACTTTAGAACCCTGGGACCACTATTAAGACATCAGTTCTGTGTCTGAAGCTAAGCTGGGTTTCTGTACAAGATATCTGATACGTGCTTTGTTAGCCTCGACTCGCATTCAAACGTAAATACAGGTTATTTTAGTACCTATAAATACCTGCGCTGCGAACAAATAAAATTAACTAGATTTGTCCATTTATGTATTTAATTCCATTTCTGCAATGGGGTACGATTTTTGAAATTTCGCCGTTCGCAAATTCGCGATTTTTCCATACAAAAATCGTTCGAAAACGAGTGGTCACACGTTTAGAAATAGTACCCTTGATCGTAAAAATGGTCGAAAATGGACGAAAATCTGAAGAATCACATAATTAGCAACCACTCATAATTATGATTCAGATACAGTTCACTTTGCAATAGCCCAACATCACGTTGAATGTAACCTTTAAGAGCCCAGGCTCTATCTAACCCGTTAAAGATAGAGACGTCATTAGTACGTTGTTATGTAATAGAGATACCCTGTACTGTACGGCGGAGTTCGAAGCATACAGTACCGCGGCTAACGAACATATCGACAGAAGTTAAATATTAACGTTGGGCCAGGCGATCGATGCTGCCTTACATCAAATAACCCTTATACGGTCACAACGCAGATCGTCAATTTCGCAAAATGTCACTTTTGCAGAAAACCACTATAGCACACTAACGAAAAGTCGTTTTCGTCTCATGTAGTGCGCTCTCATTTTTTCTTAAAATAAATAAAAATCTCATCGATATTCTAAATTCGCCATCTCTTTTTTTCCTTTCCATTTGGTCTGGAAAAATCTAGAAATTTCTTTAATTAACTCCTTCTCTCTCACACATCTTCTGTCCTGTACTTTCACTTCCATTTAATCTAGAATAGCCTAGAAAATTCTTTTAAACTTACAAAACAGAGTAACGTGGGCTGAGATTCAAACCGGGTGCACCCGATTACCAGCCCAACGCCTAGACCGTTAGGCTAGAGATGTTCTGTCGTCAATGTTGAAATTTGCCTTTAGATGAATTCTTTTTTATTCAAATTCATGACGTTGACATTGTCATTCAGCGCGCTACGCGACAATAACATTGAATGTATTTTTTTTCATACCCAACTTTGTGAGAATATACTGGTAATATTTATTCTCAGTTGTGGAAATGACATTCTGCAAAAGAGACCAATATTGACGCGATGTCATTTTGCGAATGTGACGTTCTAAGTCATAACCCATTATTAATTACGGTGGCGGCGCCGCTTCTCTCGTTAAATATTAAATGTGACGTCTTGCCGGCAATTTTAAATAAAGTCATAACCATAGAATTCATATAAGTACCTAACCACCGTGTCGTTCCCGGCAGAGTAGAATAGGACCACTCCAAGTCATCCCGTGGATGTCGTAAAAGGCGACTAAGGAAACACAAGCTAAACAAAGCTTATTAACATGAAAGTGACCCCTCCAACCCGTCTGGCCAGCGTGGAGAGTGTAGGCCAAATCCTCTGACTACTCAGGCTAGTATAAGGCTCTGGTAGTACAGAGAGGGTCGTGCTCCTGCAGTGGAGACTAGAAAGACTTGACTGATGATGATGATGATGATGAAGTACTACAATAACGTACGAACGAAACGTACGTAACGTAAGGCATCCTGTCACTAGGCAATTTTGAAAGTCATACAATATCTTACGACCTTGGACTCTGTCTAACCCGCAAGGGATAAAGACGTGATTGTATATATGTTACATACATACATACACATACATACGTATTCGATGTCTTTAGGTTCTCCCACACATCAATTACGAGTATATAACGTTATAAAACAATGTGTAGCACAGTAACATTCTTGAAAATGTATGATGTAAGAGAGTTGTATCGTTGTTGATTGTTTTATAACGTTATACTTATATAACATCTTTGAGCACCCTTACTTACCTGTGTGTGTTGCACAGTTCAAGTCTAGGCGGAGCACAGCGGTGGCCTCGGGGACACTTCGTCCGTACGATGCGGATGCCCCCACCACAGGAAACTGAACACATCCCTCTTTCTTCGGGCCACCTGGAAAATCAAAATACATAAAAGCAACCAATAAACGTCTTATTGATTTTACATTCATTTGAGAATGACTCCATCATGAGGAAAGAATCAAAAAAGACTCTACTTAAGGGAATTTTTTCTTGGAGGAAATAAAATCTATACTACAATTATAATAAATATTTTAAAGCTGAAGAGTTTGAATAGAATAGAATAGAATAATTTTATTTAGAGCTATATTTAGACAACTTAAACACACACGTACTATTACACACAACAAATTAAACAATATTTTTTATTTATATATAGTAAAACTAGTAACAGCCTATGTGCGCTGCAGCTATCCAATAAGGTCATAAGCTCAGTGTAATCTTTACTCACAGATAAGCGAGCAAAGCACTGGTATTTTGCTATGATCTGTATGGCGATCGACAGTTATCTACAATACTAAGATAAACTCAAAAATAGTTATTTAATCAGCATAAAAAATCAAGCACAGTGCAGCAAATCTTCAGTTGTTTGGTTAAACGCGCTAATCTCAAAAAGTACTGGGCTGATTTCATAAATTCTTTCACCGCCGGATCGGTACGTTGTCCCTAAGTGCTATAGGCTAGGTAAGTATCACGGGTGAAGCCGGGGTGGACTGCTAGTTACTAATATGAACACTTAGTAGTATTTGACAATAAGTAAACAAAATTATTTTGCCAATGAAAATATTCAGTAATAGAAACTAACCTTAGAAAGAACAAGTCAACGCTGATAAAATAAATTGAATGAGTAGAACAACCATATTTTCTCTTCACTATAACAAAATCTGAAGCTTAGAAGTTTTACTTTACTCGAACAAAGACGAAATACTGTTATATGACAGAATATAATACTTCACGAGTTATGGTGAACAAGGATAGTTTACAGGCAACGCGATGTCGACATTTCTCTCTCAAATATTTGTATTCAGCGATGTACTGGCTTTTGTTTTCCATTTTTGTAGCTCGTCAAAAATATATTGTGTTTCATTCGAACACTCGCATTCAATACGCAAGTATTTTGATTGATTTTTACGCTTTCATGAAGAAAGACAAAGGTACTACGTTCTTTTAATTAATGGTTTATGTTTCACAAGTAGGTATTACGACGATCTGTGTGACGTAGTGGTAATTCTAGCTTCTTAGATGATCCTCTTAGCCAAGCAAAGGGTCTCGGGTTCAATGGTTGAGAGTCCAAAAATATGTTTTTGTCAGAAACATTGAGTGTGTAGGTACCAAATAATAAAATGCGGTGTTGTTAGTTAGTAGTCTCACAACATACCTATGTTCGTTCACAACTTGTTGCTAAATCAGTATAACTTCTCCCATTCATATAAATATTCTTATTATTTATGTTGGAGCACAATATTTACATTGTTCAAGATATATTCTTTTGTTCAATTATGTTCTATTTTGGACGACTCAACAGTTCAAACAAAGAAGTATTAAAACCATCCACGTGTTTTGGGTACGTTAGATTAATTAATACACAAGACACATAACATATTCCGTCAACGAGGACTAACTTTAGAACCTGGTTGAAACCATTATCCGGCCATATACATACCATAACTCAACATTTATTACTTTGGCATTTGGTAAGTATCACTGTCAATTTATTTTGGTTAGATAATGGTTTAAACCAGGTACTAAAGTAAGTCTAATTATACTTACGTTTTTGGAAACATTTCAACTTGTGAACACAGAATTCTATTACATAATAGTACATTAAGACCCTAACAATTACCTGTATTCCTGCGGGCGCGTGCGTCCGGCAGGCGTGCTGTAATTTACGGACACCTCCACCGTGAACATGTCGTACGCAGAGCTGTCCGGGCTTGCCTGTGCCAGAAATAGGTATGTACATTAGAAATTAGAGCAAAGGTACCAGTAATGCTTATAATATATCGTTATTGTTTAAAATAGTCCATTGAAAAAATTTAAGAGTCGCCTGGAAGCGCATGTCTCCATACAAACGGAAAAAGGGAATTGTGGCAATATATGATAATTTTAGGGCAAAATTAAGCATCCAATCAATTAATCTCATTACAATCTACGTACGTTCCTATACAGTTTGGTTAAATTATCAAATGTTTGAGAATTATACGCCTCTCAAGATTTCCATACAAATTTTGAAAAGGCTTGTAATTCTCAAACCATTGGTACTTTAAGCGAGCGCTGCTGACAAGCCAACCGTCATCCATCACCGAGTACTCCGGTTCATTACTCTCTTCATAGTTTATACTCTCTATGTGTTTGTCTCACTTCCATGACTTAAACTAATGTTAAAAAATCCCGTAACCCGCCCGCAAAAATAAGAGGTTGGCTATTAAGCTAAGTAGGCGTTGAAAGCTGCTGAATAATGAAGGTCGACCCTTATCACCAAGTAACGCGGTTGTTTACTCTCTTCATAGTTTATAAATTAATATATACGGACAAATCACACAGATTGAGCTAGCCCCAAAGTAAGTTCGAGACTTGTGTTATGGGATACTAACTCAACGATACTATATTTTATAATAGATACTTATATAGATAAACATCCAAGACCCAGGTCAATCTGAAAAGATCATTTTCCATCTTGACCTGACCGGGGATCGAACCCGGGACCATCCGTGTCGCAGGCAGGCATGTTGACCGCTGCGCCACGGAGCTCGTCGTACCCTAGAAAGACCTTTAGGCCCTTTAGTGCGTTGTTCTCACTTCCATGACTTAAACTAATGTTATAATATCCCGTAATCAGCTGATAACAGTTTGGTTATTAAGCTAAGTTGGAGTTGAAAGCTGCTGAATTATAAAGGCTGACCCTTATCACCGAGTACCGCGGTTCATTACTCTCTTCATAATTTAGACCCTCTGTGTGTTGTTCTCACTTCCATGACGAAAATAATGTTAAAAAATTCCGTATACCGCCTTTAAGAGGTTAAATAATGTTAAAACTTCTATAACCCATCGATAAGATGTTAAATAATGTTAAAACTCCCGTGACCTGCCGATAAGAGGTTAGCTTCAAGTTAAGTAGGAGTTGAAAGCTGCTGAATAATAAAAGCCGACCCTTATAGCCGAGTGCCACGGTACGTTACTCTTTTCATGGTTTAGACCCGTTATGTGTTGTTCTTACTTCTAAGATTTAAAATAATGGTTAAAAACTCCCGTAACCCACCGAAAAGAGATTAGCTATTAAGTCAAGTAGGAGTTGAAAGCTGCTGAATAATGAAGGTCGACCCTTATCACCGCGCGGGTACCGCAGTTCGTTGCTCTGTTTTTAGTTTAGATCCTCTGTGTGTTGTTCTCACTTCGACGACTAAAATAATGATAAAAACTCCCGTAACCCACCGATAAGAATTTAGCTATTAAGTAGGAGTTGAAACCTGCTGAATAATAATGGCCGACCCTTAACGCCGAGTGCCACGGTTCGTTACTCTTCTCATAGTTTAGACCCGCTCTATATTATTCTTACTCCTCCATTTAAAATAATGGTTAAAACCCTAAATCATTCTGACAAAAAATGGCTATTAGGCTGAACAGGAGTTTAAAGTTGCTGAGTAATGAAGAGCGACCTTCATCGTCGAGTGCCACGGTTCGTTACTCTCTTCATAGTTTAGACCCTCTATGTGTTGTTTTCACTTCAGGGTTAACCTCCACATTAAGCCGATAAAAAGATGGCTATTAGGCTAAACATGAGTTGAAAACAGATGGCTATTAAGGTGAGCAAGATTTAAAAGCTTCTGAATAACAAAGGCCGACCCTAATCCTCCAGTCCCACGGTTCGTTACTAGTATATAGGGTCTAAACCTAGTAAATATTCTAATATCTATGGTCTAAACTATAAACTGAGTAACGAACTTAAAATAATATTAGAAATTCTATTATCCACCGATAAGAGGTTTGCAAAGTTCCATGTATCTTTTCACTGCGTGTTATTATACACCACCAAAGACAGTGTTAGACTAGCCCGGGAGGGCTCAGGGGTAGCGCACAAGAACCCAGGTGTCCGAACATCGATAATGCATCTCTTTAGCATTATATGAAAATATGTATTCAATATCGATCGATTTTTAAGAACATCTAAATATTGATTGTATTTAAAACCGCGTGAAATGTGTTATTATGAGTATACCAGTATACGTCAGGTTGAATAGTCCAAAGTTAACGCCACTACTTTTAAAACTTGTTTTTGAGATGACCTATTCAAGTTCAACCTGGCCATGGCCAGAGCTAGACCCTAATCTGCGCGAATAAATTCTATATTTTTAGGCAACACAGGGAAATATGGGACTCAAGGTAAATAATTTTTGAAGTAGGTTGTAATATTTAAGTTATGATTTACCTACTACTTCGAGCAACACGGCCTCCGTACCGGACCTACTATGAAACAGGTAATGTTATATTTACATTATGACTTTTGATCCCTTTTTTTTTCAATACTGCATCAAGAGCGAATGCTTAAAGAGAAATGATAAATACATTAGCCTGTTTCCCAAGGATTCTTTCAACGGACTTTTCCCGAGCTTTATTTCTGCTTTACATTTTCATATTTTGGTTGAAAAAATGGAGCTTCTACTGTAATCATGTTAAAGTTACACGTTAAATCCCAACTAATATTATAAATGCGAAAGTGAGTTTCTATGTTTGTATGTTTGTTTGTTACCTCTTCACGATTTATCTATTGAACCAATCTTGAAATTCGGCATACACGTTAATGTTGCTACGGAGAAGGACATGAGATAAATATCACGTGGGCGAAGCCGCGGGCAACAGCTAGTATACTATTATTTGTAGGTAAATTAAGATGATTTGTGAGAGGCATTCCAGAAACATTCATTAAAATTTCTCTTTGAATCTACGCGAAAGTGAGGTTTTTGTTCATTATGTTTTCATTCTTCAACTTGTAAACCGATTTTTATGTTTTTTTTTAAATCACAGCATAGCATTTTTTCTGATAATTCTACTATCTACAAATTCAATTTTAGGTCCTTAACTCGCTCTTTTTACTTTTACTCACATCGGTAACTTTTCGTCTTTCACTACAGCCAGTTACCCCAACACAACCATAAGGTAATGAAAAAACACTTGAAAACAAAAAAAATATTACAATTAAAACAAGTCTTACCATAATAACTAAATCGCTTTGCAACCTCGACAGCGAAGTTATATTGATCTGTGTGTCTGTCTGCCTCCACTGCAGCACGGCACCCGCTGCCACCACAGAACCCTCCAGGCCTTCCCTTATATCAACCTGGACTATCTGCAAGTTCTGGGGCACATTGGGATCGTATTTCAGGTCATTGTATTGTGGATTGTCGATGGCAAATCTCCGGGAATGCCTGATCAGTTCCAGGATATGTTTCTCGGAGCCCAGTTGCCGGAATGCGACCCTGATGCCGGCTGGAGTGGTTACTTGCATAGAGAGCTGGTGGGCGTCATGAGGAATCACGGCGAGGCGGGTCCAACCTGCACAGAATGAGGCAATTTGATTTAAATATGGCCGTGTGGTTCCCGGCAGAGAAGAATAGGACCACTCCAAATCTTCCCGTGGATGTCGTAAAAGGCGACTTAGGAAACTCAAGCTAAACAAAGCTTATAAACATCAAAGAGACCTCTCCAACCCGTCTGGCCAGCGTGGAAAGTGTAGGCCAAATCCTCTGACTGCTCTGGCAGTACACAGAGGGTCGTGCTCCTGCAGTGGAGACTAATAAAGACCTGATTATGAAATATGGGCTATATGAAAAATCGGCCAAAGCGAGTCAGACTCGCGCGCGAAGGGTTCTGCAACATTATCTGTACAATATTATACTATCGACTCATGCGATTAAAAAAGAACTTATGGTGATGCTTATAGATGGATAAGCTGAATATAAATTGATATCATTACTACGAATAGGCCTCTGTGACCTCAAATCTTGACATTCATGAACTATTTCTAATCAACACTAGTTTCCAATATTAACGCGTACGTATATATAAATATTTGAACCAGGTAGTTGTGTAACTACGCTATAATTGAGATTAATTACACAAAAGGAATCACTGGAACAGGTACGTTAATTAAGATCCCGTGAGCACTCGGTGACAAAGGACAATTATGTTTTATAGTGAATCATTATTAAATTCATTATTTCTAATGAAGATGAAGCAATTCAAAAAGTATGGAGTAGGTATTCAGGTGTCTTATGTAATTGACAAATTATATAAAAGACATATATACAAAAAATTTATATAAAAGACAAATTGCTACATTGGTAGCTTACAATATACAAGACTCTGCTGCAGTACTTTGTACAAAGCAGAATGTTGACATTTCACCGAATGTCGGTGTTGACATTCCAAATGTTAGATGTAATTTAAACTAAACAGTGAGACAACGGCTAGTGCCAAACGTTTTAGCATTTTTCATCAAAATATGCAAGGCCTGGCCAGCAAACTATTAGAATTAGAACTTTTTTTAGATAATGAGTGCATTGATGTATTATGCTTAACAGAACACTGGTTTGAACATAAACATAACGTTCACTTAAATTTTCCCAATTATACTATGCATAGTGTGTATGCCCGTATGGCAGCCATCCATGGAGGCAGTGTCATCTTAGTTCGTAATGGTATGAAATGTAAAGAACGAAAAGATATTGTTGATCTAACTGTTGAACGGGAGGTTGAGTTGTCCTGTATTGAACTCGAGAGGTACATTATAGTTTGTGTATACAGTCCTCCTACATCAGACTACAATTTACTTGAGTCTATTTTGGAGGATGTTTTGCATAAAGTAAGCCTTAGTAATAAAAAAATTTTAGTATGTGGTGACTTTAATGTAGATTTATTGAAAAACAACAAAGAGAGCGTTGGTTTTATTAACTTATTTAAATCATTTGATTGCGATTACTTATTTCTTGAACCAACCAGAGTTACCGAATCGACAGCCACATGTCTTGATAATGTTTTCTGTAACTGCGAAGCTCTTGAAAAAAGCGTAGTTAAAAAAATATCGTCTGATCATTTTGGTTTATCAGCCGTGTTTTTAAATTATGATATAAATACTGAATTGCCGAAAGTAACCTATAGACCTTCCTCAAAATCAAAAATAGAAGCATTTAAAGCGAATATCTCTAAAAAGATGCCAATTATTTGTGATGAGGGAGAAACTCCTAATGTACTTTATAATAAACTGTTTAAGGCTATAGACACGGAATTTAATAAAACGTTCAAACTTAAGAAGCGTAGCATTTGTAATAAGAAAAAGTTTAGTGAATGGGCCACTGTAGGAATTTATAAAAGTAGAAATAAATTATACGAATTACTGGCAATGAGACAATACAATAGAAGCCCAGAGTTTATGACCTACGTAAAAAATTATTCGAAAATATTTAAAAAAGTATGTGCTTGTGCGAAGTCTAAATATTTATGTAAACAAATTGCTGAATCCGGAGATAAAGTAAAAACAACCTGGAAAATTATTAATCAGGAAACGGGTAAAACTAAACGATGTAATAATGAAACATTAAAATTACAAGTTAACAATCAAAAGTTTGAAACGGATGCAGAGGTCGCTCAATGTTTTGAAGATTTTTTTACTGAAATTCCAGTTAAGACAACTGCTTCCCTTAAATCATCGCCTAAAAAAGCTGAAAATATATTACGTGATCATGTACCAGAATGTAGCGATACTTTATTTTTTGATTATGTTACACCTAAAACAATTATCGATACTTTTAAAGAATTAAACTTAAAAAAAACTGGGGATTTATGGGATATGTCCGTGTCCTTAGTTTCGCATATTATAGAGGATTTAGCTCCTAACCTAGCGTTAATATTTAATGAATGTGTAGATACAGGAACGTTTCCTGATTTAATGAAATATAGTAAGGTTATACCTTTGCATAAATCGCAAAGTAAAGACGATCCTAATAACTTTCGTCCTATTTCAATTCTCCCGGTTCTTAGCAAAATTTTTGAAAAGTTAATTTTTAAACAGTTAGTTGCTTTTTTTAATAAAAATAAACTTTTTCATAGCGAACAGTACGGTTTCACCAAAGGTCGTTCTACCACGGACGCAGGAGTAGCTTTGCTGACGTATATTTTAGAAGCTTGGGAGAAGTCACAAAATGCAATAGGAGTTTTTTGCGACCTTTCTAAGGCGTTTGACTGTGTTGACCATGAGACTCTATTCATTAAATTAAGTTATTACGGAGTAAAAAACCAATCATTGGAACTGCTTAGGTCATATTTGGCTAATAGGCTTCAAAAAGTTACTTTAAATGGCGTGAAATCTAATGGATCGTATGTAAAAATGGGAGTACCTCAAGGATCAATCCTTGGACCCTTGTTATTCCTTATCTATATTAATGATTTGCCATTCTACGCCAGTGTCTGTAAAGCAGTGTTATTTGCTGATGATACATCACTTGTTTTTCAAGTTGATAGACAGAAGACAAATTTTGACGATGTAAATAACACTCTTACTCAGGTATTAGATTGGTTTACTGCTAATAATCTGTTGCTTAATTCTAAAAAAACGAAATGTGTTAAATTTTGCACCCCCAACGTTAAGCATGTGCCAGCTAACATAGTTGTTAATAATGAAACAGTAGAATTAGTTGACTCAACAAAATTTCTAGGAATAACTATCGACTCGAAGCTACAATGGGGCCCCCATATAACAACTCTTGCTGGTAAGCTTAGCTCCGCAGCGTACGCTGTTTGGAGAATAAGACAACTAACAGATGTCGAGACAGCACGCCTTGTTTATTTCAGCTACTTCCACAGCATAATGTCTTACGGGTTACTACTTTGGGGAAAGGGAGCAGACATCAACACCATATTCGTTCTGCAAAAGCGTGCTATTCGATCTATCTATAAACTTGGGGCTAGGGACTCGCTGAGAGAGTTATTCAAAGAAATTGGAATTTTAACTGTTGCGTCTCAATATATTTTCGCTAACATACTGCATGTACATAAAAACTTTCAAAAATATAGTAAAAATAGTGACATTCATAATTACAACACAAGAAATAAGAATAAACTTGTGACAAGAGCTTGTAGACTACAGAAAACTAGTAATTCATTCTTAGGGCTTGGTATTCAATTTTACAATAAACTACCAGAAGATTTTACATCTTTGCCCTATCCAAAATTTAAAGAAGTGACTAAAAGTATATTATTAAAAAGAGCCTATTATAACGTTAATCATTATTTAGCGGATAAAAATGCATGGAGCCTTGACCTCGTGTGAGATACAGGAGACCTCAAAAACGTTATTTATCTATTGTTTTTGCTATATTGTGATTGGTTTTTTTAACATACCCAATGTTAAATTATATAGAATCAACTACTAATTGATTGTAAAACATGTAAATGTTAGCGAGCGAGCAACAAGTATAGACCATAACCTTATTTAACCTTGTTTGACAATGTCTTAAGAGTTAGAGTTAGTCATGCTCACTAAAAATGTTCAATCTGGTGGCGGCGTTGTGTGTCGGGTCGTTGAGTTCCCTCTAATATGGTTGAGTTCAGCGATGGCTGATCCACACGTCAACTCGTGAACGGGTGCTGTCAGGGGGGACTGGTCTGCTCGGCCTCTTTGAGACTACTTTAAGTATCATATGTTGTTTATTATCTTTACACACTCGATCGTTAACATAAACATGTTCCAAAAATAATAAATCTATGTATATTGGAATTGTAACATGAAAACAGAAAAAAGAAAGAAAAAAGAAAAGAAAGAAAAAGACAATAAGGAATAAATATTCGTAATCATATAAAGCCCTTCAGGCGAGTAGGCGACCAAAACTGTTGATAAGAGTTTCTTTCGGCGTTTCTTCTCTGCAGTGGTCGGTTCCGAAACGCTAGTAGTCTGTAGCTTTTGAACAATTAATAAATACATATTATCTAATAAGATAATTTTAAATATGATATGACGTGAAAAAGTGCCTGCAAAGGCCTATTTTCTGAATAAACGTTTTGATTTTGATTTTTGATTGAGTACGGGAGGAAATTTTTGAACAGTAGGAGATGGAGAATGTTTGCCGAAGGAACTTTTGATTTTTGCGTCATTGATTGTTAAATAAAACATACAGATATGGTTTTAGATTTTAAAAAAGGTTGTTTCTAGACTCTGTTCGCAGAATTTTCTTATCACCGGATCGTGAGTAATAAATGATTGTTAGACGATACATAAATATTTCAGGGAAAAATTCAACAACTTACAATTAAGTATATGAACTACTGTTTACAATTTAAAGTGTGAACATATTAAAGCTTTACTTTGAGTTTTCGCCAGAAGTGGCCGTTTTTGCCAATAATGCTAAGAAAAGCTTCACGTTCTCACCTTGAATTGTATTCACAAATTCATTTTCGAACTAATTTGTGAACAAATTAGTTCGAAGGGTTATCTAAGGCCTCCTAGATCCATTTTTGGGGTTCCACATTTAAATGATGTCTCCGTTTTATTTCAAATGGTTTATTTAAAACGGGGGCAGCACTGGACCCCCGAACAACTCGTGTATCGTTTTAATATAAAAGTACACTCATCACAACTCTGTCCAGATCCGGAACAAAACGATAGGAAGTATCCTACTGCATTTTCCAATAAAAATCCCAGCAGCCACTACGATGAAATAAATCTAGTAACAAAAAATATCAGTGACAGATACCTTTAACAAATTTGGTGTAGAGATAGGTGTTGTTGGTGCAGTATCCATCCGGACACCAGTTGCATGCGGGATCCGTCGAGTTGCATTGCCCCTTTACACAGGTGCCCTGTCAAAAAATTCAGCTGAGTTAGGTTTACAGTTTGAGCGAATATTTTAAGCATTTTTCGGTGTATCTGACAATATTTTCGAGCTTATTCAGATAAACCGACAGTTATGAAAATGAAATTTTGTTTTATGAGGCGATGGGTGGAACTCTGTATTTTAACTAACATTTTTTGAATACATTACTTAAAGTAATTTAGGTCAAGTGTGCGTACCTACTTAAATAATTAAGAGCCCACTACACGTAAGATAAAAAAAGTTGAAATTATAGAAACATAGCCTAGAGGTAAAACAATTATTAGCCTCTAAGCTCAAATAAAAGCAAGAACAAAGTAATAATACATAGTTTTTGTAAAATAGTATTTAAAGACAAAAATTTAGATGCGCTAATTGACTGCACGCCTACGGGGTAAGTAAACGCAACTCTTGCTATAAGTAAGCGCATCGCCTCTCTAACCCGTCTGGCCAGCGAAATATGCCAAATCTTCTGACTGCTCTGGTTGATATATAGCAGTGGAGACTAACAAAGACCTGATGATGATGCACATCGCTACTATCAAAATAATAGTGTTTGCAGGTGTCTCATGAGTCAGTAACGCATCCGCACTTCCTCTCAGATGTCCATGGGCTACAGATAACCATTTTCTATCAGGTGGCTCGTCTGCTTGTTTCCCGTCAAACAACCAATTAAAAAACCATTTTAGAGGTAAATATGTTTTATTTACATCATCATCATCATCATCAATATTCTAACCGTTTACTACTCCAAACTCTTTTTTGGGTCAATCTAAATGCGAAAACGCGCTCTGTCGCATCTCAATTACCCCTAGAGTTAAATGTGTGAGGTGAGGTGACTGCGTACTGAAAGGTTTTAAAATACCTACTTAAATTAAAAATAAAGTAAAAACAAAGTCTTAAATTTGTCGTTTTCTTTGCTACTCAATGCTCATGATATAATTTAATTCCTTGTACAGTTCGAATGTCACTTAGAATAGAGTTTATAACCAACAAAGAAAGGCACAATTTTCTTTTGCCTTAGTAATGGATACCGATAAGTAATATTCCCTTAAGTATTCAATTTATTCTTTCGCAGCAATAAGCTCTAATAAAAAGCTGACGGTATTACAAATTTACTGGAATCAGAGCGACTTTAGTTGGACATGTTCTGATAAAGGCGAATTTCTTTTCTGATGGCGGACGGAACAAAGCCGGCTTAGGAAGCGTGACAACGACCCTCAGTATTTTACTTACCACACGTGAAAGTAGATACCTATTTATTACATTTATTTTATTAAACTTTTTATTATACTTAATATCTCTTGCTATAAATAGTTTCTACTAGCTTACACCAGCGGCTCCATCGATCTTTCGAAAAAAACAACTTTTTCCGGAATGAAGAAAGTAGCTTATTTGTTATTCTGATGTATAAACTATATCATTAAAAAGTTTCATCAAAAATCCATTCAGTAATTTTTGCGTGTAAGAGTAACGAACATCCATACATATATATACCATCGCGATTATAATCTTAGTAAGTTTATACTTCCTTAAGTAAGGATATAAAAACACATATAAAACTTTATTTGTAAATGATTTAAAAAAAATTGATGAGTAATTTTCAATTAATTTGAAAAGTTACTCGTCTAGGTGAAACATTAAAGCTTGTTCTTGATTAAATATGTACAACTAGCTGTTACCCGCGGCTTCGCCCGCGTAATATATAGCCTATGTCCTTCTCGGTACCCTAACCTATGTGTATGCAAAATTTCATGATGATCGGTTCAGTAGATACGGCGTGAAAGTGTAACAAACAAACAAACAAACTCACTTTCGCATTTATAATATTAGTTGGGATTGAGATAGTAATTTCTAAGGATCTAATTTCTTCCTAATATAATTGTAAAAAGCATAAAAATGTTAGAATGATAGTCCGTGAGTTTTCAAGGTAGAAACATAAATTTCGTACCGTTTAAAGAAGATTTGAATAGATTTTTGTTAAGAAAATAATGCTTTAATAGTTATAATTTTCTTCATCCCTAACATAGCTATAACGCTCTAGTCTATTCCTTAATTTAGCAATATCTCAACTGACTCCTAACTTGTTTACCCTCGTGCATATGTATGAGCCTTTGTCTCGCCTAACGTAGTCGTCAGAGAGGTTTAGTGATCGTAGTCAGCTCCCATTAATTGATATCCTTGTAATATACTAACTTTGACATTTTATTCCTATAATGTTGACATGGCTTTGCAATGACTTTATAGACCTAGGCTCTGGGTAGACAGAGCGGTCTATAAAGCCGAGAGAGAAAGACCATGAATTTTCCCAAGCAACGCCCAAAGCCGAGGTTCGTCCCTCTTGGGGACCCTTTGGTCTGCTCTCACCTTAAAAAGTCCGATGAAGTAGCAAATGCTCACTTGAAGCTACATGGTTTAACCAAAAAAAAAACAGTGAATTTTCGAACGGGTAAAAGACGTGAAACTATGTATGTAAACTGACATTTATATTTTTTCGGTTTTTTGGTATGATGATATTGTGATAAAAACTGGTTCGTATAAAAAATGAGAAAATTCTAAGACTGGATTGAAAAACGAAATGGTGTTGTAGGGAGCGCGTTCTAGGTAATCTTGAATTCCAGTAACCAAATTTATTAATATCTTACATATTTTGCCTTGTATTATGTAACATGAATTTTAATTTCCCTTTTATTCTAATAGCAGCCCTTCCGGCTGCGCCCGGGAATGTATTGTACTTATTAACCTCCTTTATAAATCACTCTATCTTTTGCTAAAAACTGCATTAAAAAACGGATGAGATGTTTAAAAGATCTAAGCGAACTGACAGCGGAAGCGACTTTAATTTAAACTACTCATATGAAAATAAAGGATAAGGATTATACCTCTATAGCTGGCTTATTTAGATTGTGTTGATAAGATTAGGATTTGTCTTAAAAATATGTATTACTGGCGGGTAATATTCAACATGGCTATAACAGAGAAGTTATAAGAGACGCTTGGTACACGCCGTGTGGTTCCCAGCAGATCAGAATAGGACCACTTTAAGTCTTCCCGTGGAAGTCATAGAAGGCCACTCAGGAACACAAGCTAAAAAAGCTTATTTACATCAAAGAGACCTCTCCAACCTGTCTGCGTGGAGAGTGTAGGCCGAATCTTCTGACTGCTTAAGCTAATATATGGCTCTGGTAAAACAGAGGATCGTGCCCTGCAGTGGAGACTAAAAAAGAACTGATGAAGATGAAGAGACGCTTTGTTTAAGATTAATGGCAAAAACATAAATAGAGTCTTACCTGGAAGCAAATGTCGTAAGGTCTGGTATAACTGCATGACGAGCCGTCATGTAGGGTCCCGAATACGGAAGCATCACCACCCTCGTAGTCTCAAGCTAATATATGGCTCTGGTAGTACAGAGAGGGTTGTGCTCCTGCAGTGGAGACTAAAAAAGACCTATGATGATGATAAAGAGACGCTTGTTTAAGACTAATGGCAAAAACATAAATACAGTTAAGTACCTGGAAGCAAATGTCGTAAGGTCTGGTATAACTGCATGACGAGCCGTCATGTAGGGTCCCGAACACGGAAGGATCACCACCCTCGTGGTCCACGCACCATAGTTCGCATGTCTTCGTCTCTAAAAAGAAAAACGATCATTTATACCGCCTGAATTGGTTTCTAGCATGCAAAAGGTATAGAAGTAGATGAATGAGCTCATCTAGTCATCACACGGAGCTCCGTGGCGCAGCGGTCAACACGCCAGCCTGCGACACGGGTGGACCCGGGTTTTGAAAAACGATGTTTGTCAGATTGACCTGGGTCTTGGATGTTTATTTATAAATGTACTAGCTGTTACCCGCGGCTCCGCCCGCGTGATATACAGCCTATGTCCTTCTCAGTACCCTAACTTATGTGTATGCAAATTTCATGACGATCGGTTTAGTAGATACGGCGTGAAAGCGTAACAAACAAACAAACTTACTTTCGCATTTATAATATTAGTTAGGATGTCCTTCTCAGTACACTTACCTTTGTGTATGCAAAATTTCATACGATCGGTTTAGTAGAAACGGCGTGAAAGTGTAACAAACAAACAAATAAACAAACAAACTCACTTTCGCATTTATAATATTAGTTAGGATTAGGATTAGTAATAAAATATAGTATCGTTCAGTTAGTATCCCACAACACAAATCTCGAACTTGCATTGTGTATCTCCATCTGTGTGATTTTTTTGTATATATTTATTTATATATACAAAAAATATTACGTCCTGTAAATCTCAGACATTTTCAAATGGACAAATTTTATCACAAGTGACAACCAACTCCACAGAGTCAACACTCTATTACAACAACATTTACAACAAAATTGCACGCAAAGATACATACGCTGGATAAAACTATATACACGTTAGTGTATATTGTCATATTATATAGCTTAAACATTACCATATATTAAAAACGCTGGATAACACAATCTATACTAACGTATATATATATTGTTCGTGATGGCTTGTGGTTCCCGGCAGAGTAGAATAGGACCACTCCAAGTCTAACCATCGATGTCGTAGAAGGCGATTTAGGAAACACGAGCTAAACAAAGATTTTAAACATCATAGAGACTTCTTAAACCCCTCTGGCCAGCATGGAGAGTGTAGACCAAATCCTCGGACTGTTCAAGCTAATATACCGGGTGTAACATACGCCCTGTATTACCCTAGTAGTACAGAGAGGGTTTCCTTCCTGTAGTGGAGACTAAAAAAGACCTCATGATAATAATAAGGTTTTGCTTATATTATTTTCATGGATGTTTCTCTCGCGCATATTTATCTCGTTCATATAGGTTTCCGCTTAAGTATGTATATTATTTTATCCAGTATATGTATCTAAGTGGCTTCCGGCTTACCATCTGGATGAACGTAAGGGATGGAGCGGTTGGACTGCTGGAGGCAGAGGTCGGTGCGCAGGTCCGATGTGGCGGGACACTCTCCCGCGAAGCACGTCGTCATCTGAGAACTGGCGCCTTCGCAAGCACTCTCTGATACGGAACTGTTAAAGATGTTATCAAACAAAATGTAATTCACGTTATCCACATCACATGTTATCCGCACACTAAATCAAATAGCCTTACAAGGTGTTAAGCTATTCGATGAGAGCAAGGGCCAATTGTCGAAATAAGCTCTGGCGTAAAACATCACCTAGTACCCACATAATTTTACTCACTTAAAAATAATCTGCTTGATTTGAAGAGCGGCAATCCCAATCCCAACTAATATTATAAATGCGAAAGTGAGTTTGTTTGTTTGTATATTTATTTGTTTGTTACGCTTTCACGCCGTATCTACTAAACCGATCATCATGAAATTTTGCATACACATAGGTTAGGGTACCGAGAAGGACATAGTCTATAAATTACGCGGGCGAAGCCGCGGGTAACAGCTAGTATTTTAATAGTTTAGAACACACAACAAATTATGTATGTATTTTTTATTATAAACTGGCTATTACCCGCGGCTCTTTTCGCGTGATATATAGGCTATGTCCTTCTCAGTACCCTAACCTATGTATATGCAAAATTTCATGATGATCGGTTCAGTAGATAGGGCGTGAAAGCGTAACAAACAAACAAACAAACTCACTTTCGCATTTATCATATTAGTTAGGATTAGGATAATTATATATCCCACCCAACGTAAGTAGTTTGCTAAACGGATAGTATCAAACAAGGTGCCGTAGTATAATAGTGGTCAGGCCTCGATTACATCAGTTAAAACGTTAAAGCCTTTAGAAGCCGTATGCCTATTTGCTGTATAAATAAAACCTATTCTTTAAGGTAATACCTGGGTCTGTGCCACTGTTTTGAATAGACAAGCAATGCCGAAATAATTCCGAAATCCAAACGCGATCAACGAATAAGTGTCGACATTGAAGATAAAATAGACAAGCAATGTCGAAATAATTCCGAAATCCAAACGCGATCAACGAATAAGTGTCGACATTGAAGATAAAATAGACAAGCAATGCCGAAATAATTCCGAAATCCAAACGCGATCAACGAATAAGTGTCGACATTGAAGATAAAATAGACAAGCAATGTCGAAATAATTCCGAAATCCAAACGCGATCAACGAATAAGTGTCGACATTGAAGATAAAATAGACAAGCAATGTCGAAATAATTCAGAAATCCAAACGCGATCAACGAATACCTAAGTGTCGACATCTAAATTTATATAACTCAAAGGTGACTGACTGACTGACATAGTGATCTATCAACGCACAGCCCAAACCACTGGACGGATCGGGCTGAAATTTGGCATGCAGGTAGATGTTATGATGTAGGCATCCGCTAAGACAGGATTTTGATCAATTCTACTTCTTAACGCGAGCGAAGCCGCGGGCTAAAGCTAGTTGAAGATAAAATAGAATACTGCTCTTGAATTAATAAAAATGATATACTTTACCCCTTTATATTTAAAGTAGGTACAATGAAAAAGTGATAATAAACTGTGTGAACAATGTGTGCTTCAAAGCTTTATAGGTAAAATACCTTTACGCCAAGTTTAACTTAAAAATCTTACCCTTGGTACCGACACTGCCTGCTGCGGGTTCGCAGTCCATATCCACAGGAGACATTGCAAGCACTCCACTCACTCCACTCGTCCCACCGAGGTATCTTTAGCTCGGACCTGTCTCTTCTCTTTTCTTCTCCTTTCTCTTTCTCTTTCGGCCGTCTCTCCTTCTCTTTTCTGTCCCTAGCGCGACCGGGCATGAGCTCGCAGACATGGCCGACACACCACTGTAAATTAAAACAGTCATATAGTTTTTCGCTTACCTATATAATTTTCTTGGATGATTCTTTCGCGCATATTTTTTTCGCTCATAAATCTTCCGTTTGTGTAGGTTTCCGCGAAACTAATTTTCGCTTGATATTTTTTGCTATTATTTCGTTTTGCGCATAAGTATTTTTTTCTGGATTTTATCTTTTCGTGGAAGTTTCTTCGCTAAATTTACCGATACTACCAGTTAGATCACAAAAAATGGACTACTATATCGAAATATCTAATACGTAGAATCTATCAATGGTTTTCCTCGAAACAATAATTAAAATTTTGTAAAGCATATATCATATTTCTGTAGTGGAATTATTTGTGAAGCTGGCATCACACACACACAATAAACGCACAGCAATCAACTGCAAAGCAAAGTGAAAAAGTGGATCTCCATTGAATTGTGCGACAAAGGCGTTCTTAGATTACCGTCCTTTGTTCTTTGCTGACACGCTACACACGCTACACATGAGTGAATACTGGCGGCAGGAGTGTTTTCAGTCGTCACACAACGAAAAACTCTTTGATGCAGTGTTTAAAAATATATTTATGGGATATTATTATATAATCGAAGGATATTATCAGAAACGTTCCTAGAATCAAAAAGGAATCATTGGCAATGTTTACCCATTCCTCAATCGACAATCAAAACGATTTTTTTTTAATACTACACAGTAAGTAAATTTGGTACCGAATTTACAACCACCGTAGGTAAATAAGAATATTTTCTATGTCTATCTATACCTAGTGTTCTATATAAGTAACTGGAACTCACCACTTACATAAACAAAAATATTTAAATTTATTGTATAGGTAGTTATTATTAGCCTAGTAAGCGCTGTTTTAGTAACATATAGGTATGTGGAGCCCATTGGTCCAGTGGGTGTGCGCTCTATGAGTGCTTACGTATGTTAAGCAACCCCTGGTGCAGTCCCTACTTGAATGGGTGACCGCAAGTGGCATAAAAATATCTCGAGCTTCTCCGTGCTTCGGAAGGCACGTTAAGCCGTTGGTCCCGGCTGCCATCGTTGATGGCAGTCGTTAAGCTATGTCAGATGCCTTAAGGCAGCTTGAAAAATCTGACACCAGTGTTGGCCACTTACACATACGAAAAACACAAACAAACAAAAAAAAGCAACATATAAAACAAATATTTTGCCTGATGGACGTAACACTTGGATCTGGCAATTATACCTTGGAATATACATAAAGCTATATACCTACATTTTCTATGGGTGCGACTAAAGCGCATTGTATTGTGTTGTGCCTTGTACCTATGAAGTGCGTAAATAATACAAACTAACCCATTTATATTTAATCATGTAATATTTATCTGCAAAGCTCAGCGATGCCCATTTGCATAGCGGGAAAAACATATTCACATTTTATTGAATTTATGCGCCCACACGTCCATGCGCCTGTCTGTATGTGTGATGTCGACAATGTGACTATTCGCAAAATGGCATGCAGGCGCATTTTTTTATCAGGTGTTTAATTTTACATCACAGAATATCAAATTTTATAAAAGTGAAAATATCATTGACAATCCTATTTGCTACTTCGTTCTGCAAATAAACCCTATTTAGACGGAGGAATGTACATACATACTATCACGCCTTTCTCCCTTGCGGGGTGGACAGAGCCCAGGTCTGTAAAACCTTAAGGCCACGTTAAGCATGTTGGTAGGCTTGTAGATGAGAATGGAATCAAATTAGTGATGGGTTGCTCGCTACGGAAGAATGTGATAGGAATATATGTAGTACTGCTAATCTATGTGTTATACTTTAAACATATTATGAAATAAAGATTTGATTCTGTTCGTTTGTAATGGATATGGACAAAACCAATTGAAACTATTTTTTAATTACTTAAAAACTTAAATTAGATAAAATATCATGTTCTTATATTGCCATCAGCAGTTTTTATAGACTTATGGACGAAATCTTAGGAACTTAACTATAATGCACATAATCAAATTTAAAGTTATTTAGAGCAAATGTGAGATTTTTCTCCGTTCTTTCTCTTTCGTTTTTTCCGTTTCGTTCGTTTATTTGGGTAACATTTCGAACATATGCTTCCACCTCCATTTGCGTGTAATAATGATTCCATTACATGCAAACTGCACACTGCACTGTACTACAACAAGTGCAGATAGAGGAAAACTTCCGATAAGAAATTATATAGGATAAAGAAATTAAATATTTATTTATAAGAAATGAGTATGCATATTTCCAAACGAATCGGATGTTTGCCTCTTACATATCTTTGCCCATATTGGTCGAAAAGTAGTTAAGCACACTCATATCGCACGCGCAACTCATCCCATCCTATTTTTTCCAAAAATGCGACTTTTGAATTTGCACGACCGCATTGATTATTTCGTATATTCATGCGGATGCAGATGGCCAATTCTAGACGGAGAAACTCTGCAATTAGTTACCAATATTTGCCAAATCCTCAGATAATATTACAATATACTATAAAACTTTTCAACGCAAAAATTAAATGGCTGCGATAAACAAATAATCAATAAATTTTCTACCCTTAGGGTAATTTATTTTTCAAATTTATATAAGACCAAATTTGGCGTAATCCCTTTCTGATAATTTTTTTTTATCAAAATCAGATGACTCTGTAAAATGTTATGGGTGGTCTTACATTAAAAATACGTGTTGTCCAGATACACTCCTCCGTTTTTTCGTCGGTTGAAAAGTACCTAGGACATTTTACGAATAACTGAAATGTCAAGCCGTATGACGGTTGTGTGACGGATTCGTGTGACGTAGATGCACTGTTCATTTCACGCCGTATTGAGCTTTGATATTCGAAACTTTGAGTTCCATTACATTCGATCGTGGATTTATTGCCGGCAAACCTTTTAGCTCAGCAAAACTGATGGGTCCGTTATCGATTCATACATATTTAAACGGTTGTTGAAAGTCTGTTTGTGATGGGTATTTAGAAATGTTTGATTGAAAATAGACCTTCTATCTTTCCTGAGTACCTATTTAGACTTAACTGACTTTCGTTTGACGATATTTTTAATATCCGCTGCCAACAAATTGAAGCATAACTATTATTCAATAACAGGTGAAACAGGTATTATTTTAGGCTACAGATGTAAATCGTATAGTTATAATACCTGCATACTTATGTCATTCAAGATCATTTTTAGGGTTCCGTAGTAAACTAGGAACCATTATAGTTTCACCATGTCTGTCTGTCTGTCTGTCTGTCCGTCCGCGGTTTTACTCAGAGACTTGGTGGTACAGAGACAGAAGTGGGGGAGTAATTTATTTTCTCTATTTACCCATCGTGTGGGTGTACGACGTGGCCGGTTTTTTGGTCATTATACTTAACTCCTTTATTAAATTAGCAAAAGACTAATGCGGTCGGTCACACGTGGAGTGTCATCTAGTGTAGTGGCGGAGGGCATTTGGCGCGCTTTTTGTGGTTACTCTGCTTCTGCGCGGTGACCCTTATTCGTAGCGGTGAGCACACTATATACAACCTCGAGGTTGTATATACAAGCCATCGCACGATGAGCACACCATAACAACAGAATTAATAATAGTACTAACCATAACCTCGAACAAGCCGAGGCCACTTTTATAGTTTTGGACTGGTACATACAATAATACTTACGCGCTTGTTCCCACAAGGGTTGCTTTCTATCGGCGGCATCGCACGATGAGCACACCATAACCTCGAACAAGCCGATCGCACCTTTACAGTTTTGAATAGATACTTATACAATATATTAATACTTACGCGGTTGTTCCCACAAGGGGTGCCTTCTAGCGGCGGTGCACGCTTCGTGCGACAAACGTGCGGAATTGCACGATGGGCACACCATAACCTCGAACAAGCCGACCGCACCTTTACAGTTTTGCACACGGAAAACCTGTAACAAATAATTAAAATTAGATAAAATCCTTGTTGTTCGACTTGGAAATAAAAATAATGCAGCTTGCTTGGAATAAGGCAGGCAATATTAACTTGTTATATTGATACTCTAAGGGCAGGTATGTACGGTGAATAGGCAAAGGTATATTACGTGCTTCGTGGCGCAGCGGTCAACACGCCTGCCTGCGACACGGATCGTCCTGGGTTCGATCCCCGGTCAGGTCAAGATGGAAAATGATCTTTTTCAGATTTACCTGGACCTTGGACGTTTATCTTTATAAGTATATCTATTATAAAATATAGTATTGTTGAGTTAGTATCCCATAATACAAGTCTCGAACTTACTTTGGGGCTAGCTCAATCTGTGTGATTTGTCCGTATATATTTATTTATTTATGTGAGCAATCGCTTGGACGCAGACTTTGCTTTACTCCCTGTATGTTCTCCGTTTTCATAATTTATTTTAGTGAAATTT
This sequence comes from Rhodophaea formosa, assembly GCA_963082605.1. NCBI lineage: Eukaryota > Metazoa > Arthropoda > Insecta > Lepidoptera > Pyralidae > Rhodophaea > Rhodophaea formosa. Next base: position 6,991,217 of record OY720206.1, read on the forward strand.
TTAGTGAAATTACCATGTTTTTATAATACAACCGCAACATCTAATCATAATCATTATCAGAGTATACTTAAATAAAATCCATCCCCTCGAGTAAATAAGGCCAATACTTTTGACAGTCATTCATGTTGTTAACTGTTAAAAAAAGCTTCCTTCACGACATTTAAGACAATACTCGCTGATTTGTTACAATTAGCCCTAATTTGCAATTCATGTGGTCCGACCAGCCAATAACGACCAAGTAAACTGTTATTAACAGACAATAAACTATCATATCGCTCTTAATAATTAGGGCCACGCGAACTTCAACGAGCGACCTAAATTCGTGATTCATCGTCATATTAACATTGGGATATTCTTCAAATGAACAATTGGTTATTTTATAATTGACTTGTAAGTTTCCCGTGTGGTTCCCGGCAGAGTAGAATAGGACCACTCCAAGTCATCCCGTGGATGTCGTAAAAGGCGACTAAGGAAACACAAGCTAAATAAAGCTTTTTAACATTAAAGAGACCTCTCCAACCTGCCTGGCCAGCGTGGAGAGTGTAGGCCAAATCCTCTGACTACTCAGGCTAGTATATGGCTCTAGTAGTACAGAGAGGGTCGTGCTCCTGCAGTGGAGACTAGAAAGACCTGATGATGATGATGATGAAGTTTCCCGCGTAAATTTTAGCCTATGTCACCCGCAGATAAATTAGCTTTTTATAGATGAAAATTTAGAAAATCGAAACTGAATTTGTAACCTGTTCAATGCAAACAAAAAAACAACCGAATCTTTCCTTTTTATAATATAATTTATAATATAAGTATAGATAATAATTGTAAGGAAATACGTACATTCTATAACAATGCTACGTTTATCCCAAAACATGAATTAATTGATTTGGGGTAAACGTAGCATTCAACCTTAAATTGTTATTTTCATTATTACCTAGGTATTTCCTTTCTTTTACTTCCTATCGTAACGTATATATCTATAAAAACATTTTGTTTCCAAATCAGTATATCCAGTAAAGAATAACCCATTAAAACGACCGAACCGACCTCAGCTGGACATCTCTGAGGATGCCGTATTAAAAGATATTACCCGAGACAGTGAGGGAAAGCGAGCGGATCAAGTAACAAAGGAAAAGATTTTTCATGTCAGATAATCTTGATAAAAGATCGGTTGGAAGCTCACGCAGTATCGATAACTATTCTTATTGCTTGTGGCATAAAGCTGAAAGTTCTAAGAAAATATAAATCGAGATCTGTTCTAAATTAATATGAGCAAACAACGTAGAAAATACAAGCGAGTGGTCCTCGCCGGGAGCTATGAGCGTTTCAAAGGTCGAAGAGCGCTAGGCCGGCCTTTATGATAGAACAACAGAGTAGTAATTTTTAATAATAACATCACGGAAGATACTAGGTTTTATTGCTTTTTAATAACTTGAGAGCGTAATAGTTTTCAGTTTAAGTTCTTTGTTTCGAACTATCAGATTTCAGGTATTTTTTATCACTACATAGTAAACAATGTCACTTGGCGCTGTTTGCCTGTCCTTATGCTGAGATCTTTAAAACTACGCCACGGATTTTGATGTGGTTTTTTAATAGATAGAATGATTCAAGAAGAGGAAGGTATAATACATGCCCGGGCGTAGCCGGGGAAGGCTGCTAGTAAATCGATAAAGAGGCTTCATCTCTGCCTACCGGTGGTTATTAAGGCATGCAGATGACAGGGGTTTTGCAAGTGATGCCATTAGACAAACATAGCGTGAGATAAAGTAAAAAATAAATAACAGCTAAAAATGTATTATTTCTCGCTCCTCCATTTGATTTAATACTAATATCATGGATGTAAATAAGAGTTACTAGACGTCATTAATATTTAGTAATTTAGAGCCTTGGCCTGTGCTTCAATTTAGAGAATTACAATGATCTGGTAACGTGAAATCACAGAACGTGAAATCTAATCTGCCGAAATGGACTGACAAAAAGGTGTTGGTCACTTTCATTTTTAGTTTTATAGATAACGGATGATGACATGCAAGACCGATATTTTAAATCTTTTTTTGGAAAATTCATATTTAAGATTAAAATAAAATTATTCAAAAATCTGACTAATTGACCTCCTTAAAAACCCATAGAAAGATACATTAACAAGCGGACACATGCTTTTATGGATTTGAAGATGTTTGATATTTCTTTACACAAAAACTAGGCACTGAATGGATTTTGATGAAACTTTAAAATATTAAAGCTGACAGACAGTTATATTATCGTAAAGTTTTATCTTCTGCTTTTCATCAGAAATGCACACAGATCGGGATATACACGGACGAAGTCGCGGTAAAAAGCTAGCTGCATATAAATCTCCTTCTCCTATCTCTTTATTGTTTCTAGGTACGTATCTCATTAGTGTTAGTGAGGGTCAGGTGATGTAGAGATTTCCAATAATTTGGTTACATGCAGGTAATTGAATTTGCCGGAATTCCGCACTCGCGCGGTACTCACACCCCTTTGGATTTTGGTACATAAGTATGTTACTTGTATAAATGTTTCGGACCACTAACCGAATAACTTTGATTGGCTTTGAATTTATTAATTAATTAGTACGGTTTTAGTTTACATGACGACTCTGTTACATAACTGCATGCATACATTGCGTATCCACCGAAAACGAAGAAATTATTTAAAATTTTGTTCGAAAGGCCCTAGATAACCCTTAAAACTATTTTATAAAATACTTTTTACAATTTAAAGTGAGAACCGGACGCTTTTCTCATTTATTATTTATTTACAAGCCTTTTAAATCCTACTACTGGGGAAAGGCGTCCCTCTCTGCTTTCCATTCATCTCTGCCTTCGGGTTTGTTTGAGCAGTCTTTGGAGTCGTGTCCATTAGTTAGGGTCCAGGATGTAGAAATTTTGGCCCAAAGTTCTGAGGGCATGCGACTGACGTGCCCGGCCCAATCATTTTAGTTTTGCAGCAGCGACGGCTACATCGGTAAATTTGGTGATGGAACGTAGCGTTGGTGTTGCGGACTCGATCAGTTCTTTTGATGTTGATCATGCTGCGTTCCATAGCCCGTTGGCTAACCCTAAGACCGGACTTTTGGGCTTCCGTCAGAGACCATGTTTGAGGACCATACGTAAGCGACGGAAGGATGCACATGAGCCTGCATTTATGTGATAAAGGAAGGATTCCCTTCATAAGTTCCTTCATGGACCAATAGTTCCTCCATCAGGCGACCGCTTTCGGTACATCTTGCAACTTAGCTAGCTTACGTTCACACTTTAAACTGTAAACAGTAGTTCGTAAAATAGATATGGCTAGGCGACCAAAATTTTAAATGATGTCTTCGTTTACTATTTAACGATTTATTTCAAATATTGGCAGCACTGGACCCCCAAAAATATATCGTTAAGCATTTTGTGAAACAATTTCATTACAAAATGTTATCTCAGCTCCATGCTGACATAGCCTGCAGTCGGGCACTGGATTTCCGATAATCCGGTTATATGTAACCGAATTTGCTGGAACGACACTTGCTCGATTTACACACACCACGCCAGATCATCTTGAGCTATCGTAGCACCTCTAGATTTCCCATCGAAAACGGAACAGACCCAAAATTAAATATCCCAACTAATATTATAAATGTGAAAGTGAGTTTGTTTGTTTGTTACGCTTTCACGGTGTTACTACTAAACCGATCATTATGAAATTTTGCATACACGTTGTCTGGAGTACGGAAAAGGACGTGGACTTCTTTTCATTCCGGAGAAAAAAGTACTGTTCCCGAGGGATGGACACTAACGCGAGTGGAGCCGCGGGCTAAAGCTAGTATTATAATAAATTTGTTTCCCTATAACTATAGACATGTGTTTCATGAGATAAATTAATTTAACTCTTAAAACTAAATTAATTTCTGTTACCTTCATTCTCATAGTGCTTGATCTTCTAGGATAAAAATAGCTTTCATATGGTTTTTGGAAAATAAAGGTTTAAAAAGTCTCCACGAGTATTCACTTGTACAGCCTCTAGAAAAAGTTTTTATTTCACCATGGTGTATTATTGTGGAATCCGTACAGAGTTTTATCCATCAACGCTGAATAAGTTAGAAATCTGGGCGAGACGACATCTACGACGAAAAAAGACTAAGTGTAAAAGCCTTGTCTATGATATATTATTAGTAGGGTAACGATTTTGAGTATGTGTTTATAAATGATTGTTATTTCTTTATTCCATTAGATTTCGGTCAGAATCCGTCAAGCCAACTTGTTGAGTAAATACATACGCAATTTCAAGGATTTCAGCGTGGAATCCGCCTCGACTTTTTATCCGACAACACGACACGAGATCTGAATAAATCTAGAAATCTGGGCTGACGAACAACTTCAGCGTTAGAAAAGACTTTTGAAATACAACGCCTTTCTTAGATATATTTTTCTAACGGAGAGAAATGTCAGTTATTACTCATTTCACAATTTCAGAATGTCGGAATAGCTTTAGATGATACCCCTAAGCAAGCTATTTAACATCGTGCTATGAAAATGCCTAGAAAGTATTAACAGATATAACTTTGTTGTGCCATTATAGAGAAAAAATATACCTAATTATACGAACCTTTAAATGATTTTATCTTCTTAGTGGACAAAAGGTTTGGAATATTTTTTTGCATTTTAACAGTTGCTAGTATATGGCTCTGGTAGTACAGGGAGGGTCGTGCTCCTGCAGTGGAGACTAGAAAGACCTGATGATGATGATGAACAGTTGCACAATCAATCATTAAATTAAAAAAATTTGAGGAGCCCGATGGTCCAGTGGGTGTGAGCTCTAAGAGCGCTTACATATGTTAAGCAACCCCTGGTGCAGTCCCTACTTGGATGGGTGACCGCAAGTGGCATAAAAATATCTCGAGCTCCTCCGTGCTTCGGAAGGCACGTTAAGCCGTTGGTCCCGGCTGTCATCGTTAATGGCAGTCGTTAAGCTATGTCAGATGCCTTAAGGCAGCTTGAAAAATCTGACACCAGTGTTGGCCACTTACACATACGAAAAACAAAACAATTAAAAAATTTAAAACTTTATCGAAATATCCCATTTTAAGTCAATTAGAATGAATATTTCAAAATTGTAATATAGCCTCAATCCGATGATTGTGAAGAGATAAGTCTCTATGAACCCGGCCTGGTTTGTTTAATCTGTATTTGACGTTTGGATGCTGAAGACGTTTTAGATTAACTTCATCTTAACGAAAGGATTAAAGCCCTTTATAAATCCTTTGTCGAAATAACGAGTTGGAATCGTGGTTGATGGTACCTACCTATCTATTTTATGTAACTAATAATTGTTTTTACTTTTATCTCTAGTTGGTGAATGTAGGTAAACTAAAGAAAAAGAAAATCGTATTTAAAGATAGTAATTTTAACTGCCTTTTGCCTATAAGAATGTTTAACCTATTAGCTATCGATTACACAAGGAACGTGATTTTAATATCACGTTTCTAGGGGTGAGGAGGACATCACAGTCAGTTGAACATCTATTTTATAATCTTAAGACTTTCTAGGAATAAATTTATAAAACATAAAGTGACAGGCGGAATCCCCGCTTAACACTTACTATAGTAATTCAATAGTTATTTGTACTTTTCATATGAAAAAGAGGTGGACTTTTCATATGAAAAAATGTAATACTAATAAACTGTTTTCTACCCTTATATACCTAATCTAATCTTATAATCCTTAACATGGTTTCAAAACCGTAACTTAATACTTGCTGCATACAAGATAATCCAATAATATCAGCTGCATTTTCCTATAAAACCGAACACCTTCAATATACGCTACATTGTTATAATGCATTCTCTGTTCTGAATAGCTCGGCAACTTTACACCTCTAGAGCTTCTTGGAATTTTGCACCTATTTTACTTAACTAGGTGCTTTATTATTGCCTGATACAATATCGAGCATAGACCTCAATGTTATAAATTTGTTGTAGAAATTGAAGTGATTTTGATAGTTTATAAGTGTTTTTATGCATGTAAAATGCTATTTTTATTATATTCTTATTATTTTTCTTTTCGAGTCAAAAAGGCTATATTTATAAATCTTATATTATATTAGACCAGAATTTGGCCACCTGGACGGCGCGATTGTTAGCCTCCAACAAATCCCCTGCGGTGCAAGAAGTAGGACAGATGGGGCAATTTATGAGATGGGTCATCGTCTGAATTCTTATTAAAATAAAGAAATAACGTATGGGAAAATATTCCGCGCGGGCAGGGATTTAACCGGCAGTCTTTATTCTCTGTACGAGTTACGCCTTACTAATTAGGCCATCGCGCTTCATACCCAACACGTCAAATTTCTCCACCATATCCTATTCCCCTTACTCCCATTATTGCTTGCGTCACCTAACATAACTACCTCACTATTACAAGTGTGGTATCTAATTTATTTTAATACTAGCTGATGCCCGCGACTTCGTTCGCGTGGATTTTATGACTCCGGTGAATTAATATACCTTAATACGAACTAAATTGGATACATAAGCGTTATCTGTGAATTTGACCTGCAGTCATGCTGCTCAACCTAAAAAGCGCACATATCCAAAGGGGCTTCGGGCGAGACGGACCTCGGCTTTGGGTGTTGCCTGTGTGTGCGAAGCTTGGAGAGAAATCAAACTCTCATGTTTTGCCGTTTGGGCAGAAAGCTTCTTGCCAAAAAGGCATATCCTGGTTGCGAGTGACCCGGGACCGCTGGGCGGTCACCAGTAATATGAGCTAATCGTACTCTATACACTCTATCCCAGTGGAGAGAGTGACTCTGTAAAATTGACGATATAAAATTTGACATGGTTCTTATCAGATGTTCTAAACCTTCAATATAAATACCTCAACAAAAAATGCTCATCAGGTTGAATAACTTTTGCTAAGGCGTCATTTTTATATTTCCTATTTTTTTATCTGGACTATTATGGTTCTGCGTCAGGTGTGCCAAATTTTCAATTTAAATACGTCAACAAAAATCCTCACCAGGTTGAATAACTTTTGCTAAGGTGTCATTTATATATTTCTTATAGTTTACTTGGACCATTATGGTTCTGCATGAAGTGTTCCAACTCTTAGATTTTATATACCTCAACAAAAATGCTCATCAGGCTTAACAACTTTTGCTAAGGCTCCACTTTTATATTTCTTATAGTTCAGCTAGACTTTTATGATGCTGCATCAGGTGTTCCATTTTTCGAAATCATTTCCACCTTATATGTTGCCCAGGTTTAGTAGCTATATAGCAAAAAAAGTTTCATTCGAATTCGTCTAATATTTCCGGAGATAAACGTGATCAAACATACAGACAGACAGACAGACAAGAAATTCTAAACATTACTACTTTCTATTATTCTTTTTTAGTGTCCCTCTATCTATTTCAGTCAAAATACTAAATGTACAGCCAAAATATTTTTACTGTTTTATTATATGTATAGATGTTTTATTATATGTATAGATGAAGTGATTTTGATTACTCTTTTAATAGTTTAAGTCGCTACTCTAACGTATCAACTATAATAAAGAAGGCTAGTTTCCTAAAAAATACAACTATTCCGTCAGTTACATTTTCAAAAACTGTAGGATACGATAGATATTTTTAGGAATCTGTACCCAAAGGGTAAAAACGGGATCCTATTCACGAGACTTCGATGTCCGTCTGTCTGCCTGTCACCAGGCTGTATTTAGGCAGTTGAAATTTTTACAAATGATGTATTTCTGTTGCTGCTATAACAACAAATACGAAAAAAAGAATAAAATAAATATTTGAGGCCCCCATACAACAAACGTTTTTTTCTTGATTATTAATAACGGCAACAGGTAAGTAGATGCTTGAATTTTTCACAGAATATTTAGTTGTAAGTATATTCACTTAAAAAATAAATAATAACATCAAAATAAATTAAATATTTAAGGTGAGTTCCCATACAACAAAATATGTTTTTTTTTTTGCGGTTTTCACTTAGTGGTCTGATGCTGTATAGATAATGGTAATGGTACGGGCCCTTCGTGCGCGAGTCTGACGCACACTAGGACGATTTCTTGTGATTAAAAATGTATACTCCGTTAAGTTCGTAATATATTAAGCCTGAAATTGAAGCACGCACTTTGCCAGTATTTTGAATAATTGTTTCGCTTACCCTTCGCCGAATTCAGTGCGGCACTGCTCGTCCATCGTGAACACGTAACTTGAGATCTCTTTGGCTCCCCCTAACTCAAGCCCCTTGTCACGGCTTCGCTCGTGCAGGCACCACCATTTCCTGTAAGGACATACAATTTTTTCATCGACATATATTAAAAAAATAGGTTTTTCTATTCATATTATTAGAGGAGTATATCTCAATAAATAAGAAGCGAAAATATTCCTTTACAGCGTGTTAATCGATCCTCTACATACCCTTAAATGGGTGGCCCTCCCTGTCAAAACAATTATTTTTCCTGTGGGACACATACAACACATAAATCTCAAATAAAAAAATTAGGTACATTTTCATACAAAAGCGTTCAGCTGCCCTGATTATTAATATGGAAAGTCAGGAAATTACCAGCATTTGTACTATAGGAAAAAAAGCATACCTACTGAAAATTGACAGCTGAGTCGACCCTAATAGGAGAATGTCGTCGTGGGTGAATTTACTCGCTGTACAATAATAATAAGTGAAGACTAATAAAGACCTGATGATGATGACAATAATAATAATTAAAAAAATTATTCTAATATATATATAAGTAAACATAACTTGACAAATTATTTTTAAAATCTATAACCTAATTTGCCCAAGATTTGCCCCTTTTGTTTGCGCATCACCTTTTAAATAGTTTTAAGCACTCGGATAGCAAAATATCTGAATTCGATCTCTTTGTGGAAATGTTACAAAAGCGCGGGCAAATTCTTGTTTTCTTTTTAAACATATATTTCAAGTTTACAGCCAGTATATTTTTATAATGGAAACGTTTATATAACATTTTTACTTTTATGAATACAGTTATTCATTTATTTTGAATCTCAGTGGTCAGTATTATTTTTTCTACCAGAAAGGGAAACCTTTTACGCTGCCTCATTCAATAGATTATTTTATAACCTTTTCCCTTAGATTTAATTGAAATAATGCCTACCTTAATCAGAGTTCTACAAAATGTACTTACTTATTAATCAAAATACTAGATTTCGACCACCGGCTCCGATCAGATATATTAACCTGATCGGAGCCGGTGGTCAAAATCCCGGCATAAAGTACTGTACTTTTTACCGGAATCAAAGATACTCGTATGTCCTGCTTCGTACCTGAGACAACGCATATGCAAAATTTCACGATGATCGGTTGAGTAGTTAAGGCGTGACAAACAAATAAATAAACCCACTTTCGCATTTATAATATGGGTATTATTATAAAGAAAATTAAAATAATTAGTACATCTTATAAATACGAATTTTTAATTTTTTTGAACTTTAGAGGTGTTCTCAACCTCGGAATATTTTTTAATGACCTATTCAACTATACGCCACATGATGGGTCTGTAGAGAAAAAAAAATATTACTCCCACTGTACTTGTGTTGGGACCTACACTAAATAATTTTTTTTTTTCAAGATTAGTTGCTACCACTTTTTTGGCATGATTAATATACCTACATACCTATACCATGGTGGTATCATCTTTGACGTGTCCACGAATTTCTATACAAACGGGAGTTGTCCACTAACTATACATAGATGGCGCTATGTGCTATACTTAATACGAGCTCCGTGGCGCAGCGGTCAACACGCTAGCCTGCGACACGGGGGTCCCGGGTTCGATCCCCGGACAGGTCAGGATGGAAAAAGATCTTTTTCATATTGACCTGGGTCTTGGATGTTTATCTATATAAGTATATTTATAAAATATAGTTTCGTTGAGTTAGTATCCTGCGACACAAGTTCACAACTTACTGTGGGGCTAGCTCAATTTGTGTGATATGTCCCTATATATTTATTTATTTATTTATTTATTAAGAAAAGAATATAAATAAATATGAAAATATGTCATGGAGGTTTTCTGATGGCACAGACTTGAGCTGTTTGTGTGGTGCGTTGCAAACAATGGCCCACCTGACCTCGTGCACTGCGTGCCCGAACAACTGCACACAGCAGGACCTAATGGATGCCATTGATAACGCGATTGGGGTGGCTAATTTCTGGGCTGCGACAATTTAATGTTTTTGCCATCGAAACGCTAAGAAGAAGAATAGATATTAATTATAACAACTAACTAAAAGAAGCGTTTTCGATTATTGCATAAATCAGGATTACATTTTTATCTTCCAAATAAATGCGTACTACTATCCTTTTTACACTTAAAAATATTCGAATTAACCTAGTTGACTAGTAGTGAACCTATCGCCATCTAAAGGTAGGCTCTTAAAATTGAGTTTGCCTGAGTGTTTGCCAGAGCGTATGCCTCCGGACAAGCCATCTATTTCTGTAGAATTATAATATCTATGCCATACCAAATTACAGCTTTCTAGTACTATAGTCTCTGAGTAAAACCACGGACGGACAGACAGACAGACATGGCGAAACTATAAGGGTTCCTTGTTTACTACGGAACCCTTAAAACTAGCCTATTGGTATAGAAAAATTTAAATATTTACTCAGATTTCTCATGGAACTGTTCCTTGGAGCAGCTGGACCAAGCGAAGTTCTGCAAAGTGGCCAACACAGTGGGCGCCATGACAGTCCCTCGGCGGGAGTCCTTCACGCATTGCTCTTCACCATCGTGAGTCAGACCCAATCTACAAATAAAGAAAACAAAAATAAAAGTCTTGCACTACCATGAATTAGTATTTTAAGATTTTTGATTGAAATATCCCTGTATTTTGAGTTTTTGACGCCCCTGGGTTCTGAGTTTTTGACTTTCAGAATGTCTATGATAAAAACTCAGAATCCTTATAAGCCATCTGTGCACTGTAGTTGTGAAAAGTTAGGCGTGCAGGACGTACAACAAACCACCCAGTATCTTCCCTGAAACGTACCACACAAGTCGATTCATCCAATTCCACTCGAGCTTCATCTAAACATTGCCCGACGTACTGTGACATCAGGAATCTGAACCGATAAACAATGCTTAACGCTTGGTTACACTTCGTTTAATGTACAGCAGCTATGTCCGGCAACGCCCTATAAAGTACCCACTATTATTGTACCTTTGTTTTTATTAATTTGTTTGATTGATCTTCATGCAATGCGTTCTTGATAAATAATATTTTTCCTTTATCAAGAACACAGTGTTCATGTTCACAGGTAGACCGTAAAGTTTTTGAAACAAGATAAAACCAAATCAAGAGTAATTTTATTTAAATGTGTAAGAATATAATTTATTTACTGAATTCACATCATACGAATAAATTTGCTACATACGGTCATCCACCACAAGCTTCGTCAAAAATAGAATTGTGAAAACAATGGGAGGATTATGTGTTACCAGCAGTAGACCGCAAAAAGCTGACGATAATGATGATATACAAACATTATGCTTTATGGAGAGTTCCGTATCATAAACATAACGAGCGTAGTTAGAAATTAATCAGATGTTTAAAAAGTCACTTGGTATAACGAAAATATGAAACAGACTTAGTGCAAACATACAAGCAAACTGAAAACAGGAAACGATTGCAACGTTGTGGTTTTTGAAACTCACAGCACAGAATATAGACTGCGCCTAATAGTTTGCGGCCAAGGCCTATGAACTAGTGAACAATGGCGAATACATTTGGAACGTTGTTCGCAAGCTACTAAGAACGCATTTAACCCGACAGAGTCTTGATTCTGGATTAACGCATCTTACAAAACAAGTAAAAAAAAATTGTAAGTTTTCTGTAAACATTTGCTTCTTGATAATGTTTACAAAAAACGAACCATTTTTTAAGGAACACCTTGTTACGTCAACGTCAGTTCTTATAAACGAATTTAACGTACCTAGTAAGTAACGCTGCCTTAAAAAGATAAACTGCTGAATTTTAAATTTGTTTCAGCTGTTATTTCCACACGGCTACTACTTACTGATATTAACGTTTCGATACACAATATCACGTGTACGTCAAATTGTGGTAAAGGACAGTTATCGAATGCATTTGGCACGTTATACGCCTTATTACATTCTAAGTACATAGCACCGCGTTCGATTTTATCCGTGATGCAGGGAATAAAGGCGAAGGAGACAGATGCAACTAAGTTTTGGGCCACCAATTTATTAGGAAATGTTAAAGACACACACACAACACGTGAAGGTATATAAACTCTGAAAAAAGAGAGTCGGCGTAAGGAAGGCTTTGACTTTTAAGGGTGCTGCTTTATTTTCGTGAGGCTATTACTCTTTTTGAAAAGAAGAAATAAATAATTTGTACGGAACCTACTTATTTTTTGTATTGTCTAAATTAAATGGTTATTCGATGCCTTGAACTATATAAAGTTTTTAATGACTGTAAATCATTAAAAAATTTATATAGTTCAAGACATGCCTAATTTTCTAGTCAATTATCAATTTATAAAAATTGTGCCAATCTCAAGAGTTTCTTAGTGAAATTCGAGATACTTGACAAAGACCTCCCCTTTTTGTTCTCAGCCATCCCTTTGCAGGCAATAATATAAAGTGACTCGGCGACATTGTTAAATTCCATTTTTGCCAGCACTGGCATATTAAAAGTCACTGAATATGAAGACATTTTTATTACTTATTCCTTTAGAAATATAAATTAAAAATACCAAAAAGTAATAAATCACGTCACATTTTATAACATGAACTGATTGAACCAATAAAATAGGTGTCACTACAAGGTAATAAAACTTCAATGATAAATTAAGGCAGCGTACATTTATTACCATATGAATCTAATGAGATGTTTGTTGCATAACTGTATGCTGTATCATAAGTCATTGAATCCGAGGGGTCATTACTCCAAGTGATTGACGTGGCGGTATTATCTGCCAGCATCGGTATAATCTAATTGTGATTTGGAATTAATCTCGCTCGATTGTTTTGAGACACCCACGCCATTTGTGATTTCTAACTGTAGGTAAGTATTTGTTCTGTTTTGTTCCTTTGACTATGTTTTTTTTGTTACTTATGTCTTGGCTGATCTACTAATATTTATGATACTGATACTTAAATATGTATGTATTATACTTAAATAGGTAAGCATTACGTACTTTGTATACCTTTACAATATTGTAACTTTTTGATCTGGATATTTTTCCCCCGCTGCGCCAAGAGACAGATTTTTAGGGGCAACTTTCTTTATCACCACAATCCACAGTAATGTAACACTACTATTCGAAAATAGTAGTTATAATACATTGTTTCTATTATTTAATCTCTTAGTTAGTCTATGTATATAGGTAAATAGTTATTGATAATGCTGCTCAAATGAACTTTGTCTTTCTCGGATCAATTGGCATTTTATATGTAATCAATCAATCATCAATTTTTAAATGTAATTTAGTTTTTTGTGTCAATCTTACTATAAATATCATACAAGGTGATGGGAGAACTAATAGCACTAAAATATTGTGCAATAACTAGCATACCGAGCAACGTTGGCTTCAGGCAACCGAAAGGCATATAAATATTAATAGTATAGGTATAGTATAGGTAGTATACGGAGACATCTCCAGCCACTTTTCCATCACCTTCTAATGCATGCGTCTACACGTTTACATTATCAGGTTCAAGCTTAGATTAGCAAGTGCTCGACCAAGAAGAAAAAGGACACTAAATTCAATAAGAGTCATGATAATCGACCACCAATTATATACCAAAAGTGTGAATTCGAGAGAGGTCCAGAGGCGAATTGGCACAAAGCGGCGTCTCTTCAGTTTTTCACCTTAGCCGTCAAGCTGGCAATTAGTGTCCTTTGACCTTATAATACACGTGTCTAACCCGTTTACAATACGCACTTGAATTAAAAGGTGATCGATCAAGAAGAAAAAGGCACACTTAATTCAAAAAGAGTCATGATAATCTGCTACCAATTAATTATCAAAAGCGTGAATTCGAGAGAGGTCCAGAGGCGTTTTGGCACAAAGCGGCGTCTCCTTAGTCTTTCATCATAGCCGACAAGTTGGCAATTAGTGTCCTTTGACCGTGCCCCGGCAGGAATCTCTCGCTCGACCATTGTGCGTCAATAAAGGCGCCTTCACACCATCGAAGTTCGCTTCATCAAAGCTACTCTCCATACGCCTCTTAATTGCATTTGCAATTGTGTAAGGTTGTATTAAAAAAAAAATTAACCGCTGAAAAAAACTGAAAAGCAAAAATCGGGCTTCTTAAGGGTTCCTAACAAGCATAGATTAGGGCATCAACTGACACACCGATTACCTAGCCAAAAAAAAGATCATTATTCACATGCAAAAATTACTTTGATGTGCATAGTGTTTGTATTATAGATCGTGGTTTGTATAAATGACAAAGTTATATGTTCGTTTTATGAAAATGGTTTTATATCTCTAAAAAGTGGCATAGTGCGCGTCGGACTTGCCCATGAAGTATTCTGTAGTAGCAAGCATAGATAAGACAAAATGCTCTTTTTTTGAAAAGTTAGAGAGGTCTATCCTTCAGACTTTGAGAAAAAACCATCCCAGTGGGTGTCGGGCCACGCGCAGTGTAGGGTTCCGTAGTTGCGAATGACAACTTTGAGTTCACACTGTTCACACTCGCACATCACAGTTTCACGACCAAAATCATGTTACAATGAAAATGAAATTACACATTTTCGAGTACATTTTATAAGTTGGCCGTTGGAGTACATTTTACCTATAACTTTTTAGTTTGTTCTTAGAACTCCGCTCTGATAGTTTTCCTTTCAACTTCAGTATATATACTATTGCTGTAATTTTTTTCACATATCCATATATAACCGTTTAATAGAAAGAGGGGGGGGGGACACTTACCGCTAACAAAAATTTGCACTTTAAAACCAAATATTTCGGAAACGGATCCCTAAATCAAAAAATGGTTTTCTCAACCTCACAATATTTCTTGAAGACCTATCTAACAATATCCAACACAATGGGTTTGTATAGAAAAAAAAAATATTTCTCCCTCTTTACTTGTATGGGAGCTACCATAAAAAATTTTTTTTCAAGATTTTCATCTACCACTTTTTTGCCATGATTAATATACATACCCATACCAAATTTCAGCTTTCTAGTACTTATAGCCTCTGAGTATAATCGCGGACGGACAGACAGACAGACAGACATGGCGAAACTATAAGGGTTCCTAGTTTACTACGGAACCCTAAAAATGGTTTTAGAAAACATTTTTAAAGACCTCTCTATAAACACTCCGCACGTTTATTATCTAGGAAGAAACCTAAGTAGCTCTACATACATATAATTTTCAAATTAAAGAGTTACCCGCATTCCAATGAAGCACAAACAATTTTAATCCGAACCGTTAATTGCATTTCAGTGACATGCAATCTTTGCTTGTCATACTTTCTCATGCCCCAACATTCGGATCCGAAAAGCAAAGCTGTCCTCACAGCTCGTTTGTACACAGTGCCCTTTGTTTGACTATCATCATATAATCGGTGTCAATTTTTCCGTATAAAAAAAATATCATGTGTAGGTATTGTTAGGGGCGGCAAAATTTAAAATCTTCTGGTAGTAAATCAGCAAATTCACCACTGGTTGAAAATCAAGACAGACGGAAACGGTTTGACTCTAGCTGACTTCTGATTCAATTAGCTGCAATGTCGAAATTATCAATTCCAAAATTAATGTTTTTTTTATATGCCAATATAATATATATGCAAAACGACGGTGATATAGACCGAGACATGAAAAGCCGTATAAACGCAGGTTGGATGAAATGGCGGCAAGTCACAGGCGTAACGCTTAAGGGAATAATCTACAAAGCTATTATAAGACCTGTTATACTATACGGCTCAGAATCGTGGACCACCAAAGCAGTAGATGAAAACGACTGCATGTTGCGGAAATGAGAATGTTGAGATGGATGTGTGGTGTAACGCGAAAGGACAAAGTAAGAAATGAGTACGTAAGAGGAAGTTTGAAAGTAGCACCCGTGACTGAAAAATTAAAAAGTAATAGGTTAGGTTGGTATGGCCATGTTATGAGGAGGAATGAAAGTCATGTAACGAAAAGAGTTTTGGGAATGGAAGTTAGGGGTCGTAGAAATAGGGAAGACGAAAGAAAAGGTGGATGGAATGCGTAAGAGAGGACATGTGTAAGAAGTGTGTAACAGAGAGTATGACCAGCGATAGAGTGAAGTGGAAGAATTTGACATGTTGTGTCGACCCCACATAAAGTGGGAAAAGGTGAAGACGAAGTAAGTTATATGCCAATACTGGTGTGCGATTATTTAAGCAGCCTGTTTAAAAATCCCGTTAGTAAAATAAAGATGATTTATATTCATTCATTATAAATAGGAAATATAATATGTTTCGTTTATAATAGATAAATATATAAAATACACTGAAAGATTATAAATACCTATCTATATTTTTATCAGTTGATAGACTATAATTAACGTGGTAGTATATAGAAAAGCCAGTCATCATCATCAGGTCTTTTTAGTCACCCTCCACTGTAGGAGCATGACCCTCTTCGAACTACTGGAGCCTTATATTAGCCAGAGCAGTCTGAGGATTTGGCCTACACTCTCCAAGCTGGCCAGACGGGTTGGAGAGGTACCTTTAATGTTTATAAGCTTTGTTTAGCTTGTGTTTCCTAAGTCGCCTTCTACGTCATCCACGGGAAGATTTGGAGTGGTCCTATTCTACTCTGCTGGGAACCACACGGCAAAAGCTAGAAGTATTAAATAAAAATACTACCTATCGATGGACCTTCGATGGACCTACGGTGAATACGACGAAAATAATACGTGAGTACAGCCGGGTTTCTATAATGAATTGTTGATTTCTTTTTTTGAGTTTATTAATTATACCAATTGTTGGCTTGTTATAGTCTAGTTGGCGTCTAATAATAAAATCTGTAAAGGTTTATCTTTAGACATAATTTTATACTAAGACTGACAGACTGAACAAACAGAGACTGTAGTTTAATTTATAAAGCTTTCGCTAATGGTAGAGTTATTTCTTTCAATCAAGATACCATTAATACTCGATCTGAAACACAGTGTACGTTCACCCTTCTTACTAACTGAACTAAATGGGTTCACTTGCTTCGGTTATTAATATTGACAGTGAAACAGCGGAGTCGAGTTACATGTCAACTCTCGACTTAACTGCGGTAATGTTATGACCTTTTATTGGTTAAATTGACAGTTGTCTGATAAGAAAGATGATTCCGTGCTTCGGAAGGCACGTTAAACCATTTGTCCTGGCTGCCATCTTGTAGTCGTTAAAGGAACCACGTCAGAGGCCGAGAGGCGGTTCCGTAGAACTCTGAAACCAGGGTGTGCATGGTCGACTGAAGGTGTCACCTACACGAAATGATGATGATTGACAGTTTTAACAGACAATTTATTTTTGGCTCTTCAATGGTTTATATCGGTAAAAAATATGACTGACATTACCTATTTCTGTTTGAAGATATATGAGTAGTCACGTTGAATACGTGTCATTATATTCTACTTCGTGGAACGGATTGTTTGTTATATGATACGTAGAAATAGATATAGGTTTCTTTAAAAAAATATAAATTATATGTATGTATGAATAATGATGTCTGTAGACTGTTTTATTTGTTCTCTGATTAATTAAACAGTTAAGCAATATACTAAAACTACGAGTCAGCTTTGCTTTACGAAACTGAGCTGATAGGTATCAAAAATACTAGTGGCTCAGTCAGCTATAGACCTTGCGATTCTATCTTTGAATTAATTGAAATTGAAAAAATGTGTATAATGTGTAGTTAGGAGTGAACGGATGATGAAGATGATGATTAATTTCTCTGCATTTTTTCTATCTAAATACCCAAACGAGAAAGAAGTAAAAAGTAGTAATAAAATATAAGCGCCACTCACTAAGCTCAGTGGCACTAAGGTACTTGGTTGCATACTTCGGCATTAAGGCGCTGTAACACCTAATAATAATAGTACGTAATGGTAATCGCGCGATAATAGTACATACTGGTAATGAAATAAGGTTACAAGTGGCGATGCCGGTAGGCGATCTTAGTTCGAACTCGTATCTGTCATTTCGGCCGCTTTTTGTCGGTTTTAATTTAATAATTCCTTAATTATAACCAAATATTGTAATATTTTTAGGTATCCATAGTAAGTTTTACTTTTTATAGATGAAAAAAATGGTAGTTATTGCTGAAAATATCAAGTAATTCGCGACGAAACCTTTTCTGGATGTAGCTTTATGCCATTTTATTTTCCTAGGTTTTAAATATTTTTTTGAAAATATTTTTATGCAATCATTTATTATGATCTTTGAACTATACTTCATATTTTTTTCATGCTAGTATTCCATGAAAATTAAGGCTAACTGGGCGACGAAAAAATAGACGTTTTACGGCAGTGCGTGAATTACAGCGCCTTAAGATTTTTTTTCAAATTTGTTGAGGAATGTGACCTGTACAGGAGAGCAGATTGACATAAAAACGATTTTTGTCGAAGTTGAAACGAAGACGCTTCGCGCTCGCTCTATCAATAAACTGAAATAAACACCTTTTATTCCAAGCAACTTCCGCAACATTAAGCCTAATTTTATTTATACTGAAGACGTCCAAAATAATACCCGCGTGTGATGTCACTGTGGATTTACACGTCGGATTAATGGAGCATCGCAGTAAATGGTGTTTACCCGTCGAGGATTAGCAACCGGAAGATAAACATTGGAGTTCGGTTGCTATCTCATTTTTGGGATTATCTTTGGTTATATGTTAAGTAAGATTTAATATTGTTCTATTCCACATCTTTAAAACATTGAGAATGTTGCGGTTTGTGGAAGGTATTGTACATGATTTGAGATTACGGGGAGTTAGTAGCACAAGTTAAGATCAGAAACAAAATTGTTTTAAATATCAACTCAATCCTATAATATCTACTCCGTGACTTGTATACCTATTGTAAATAGTGCATGTAATCACAACTCATAAGTCTTTTGTACGACATTTAAGAGTAGCCTGGACGCGCATGTCTCCATACAAACGGAAAAAGGGAATTGTGGCAACATTTGATAATTTTAGGGCAAAATTAAGCATCCAATCAATTAATCTCATTATAATCTACGTACGTACCTATACAGTTTGGTTAAATTATCAAATGTTTGAGAATTATACGCCTCTCAAGATTTCCATACAAATTTTAAAAGGCTTGTAATTCTCAAACCATTGGTATTTTAACCAAGCTGTATAGGAACGTACGTAGATTATAATGAGATTAATTGATTAAATGCTTAAGTTTACTCCAAAATTATTAAATATTGCTACAATTCCCTTTTTCCGTTTGTATGGAGACATGCGCTTCCAGGCGACTCTTAAGATCTAAAAATGTATATTCTTACTTATTTCATCAGATGATAAAAGCACATCAAAGCGGATTCTCTTAGAATCTAAATATATTTCCCTTTCGGGAACAGTTTTATTTAAAGTACTTTGCTTAGTATTTCAGTAAGTTTAGCTCATAAAATACTCGTATTGCTGTTTATTATAACGGCTTCTCGAAAATGATACCAGTGAATCACGGATAGCTTCACCAGTTTGTGTGATCACGAGCCATGTCCATTTTAATCTTAGTCCATAGTTGTTTGTTATGCGATGGTAACATTTTCTGATTACCAGTTTCTTTCAGTACCAGAGTAACAGTTTATTTGTATTGAAACTCAGATTTAGATCAGTGTTCCTTGCTGACGGCGGTAAAATGCTTTGATGTTATAGCCTTATCAAATCTAGCTTTCATTTAAGTGGAGTCAGTATTTCCTTAATATTTATTGGTTGAAAAACTCGAAACTTATATCAGTTTTATGGCTATCCAAAGTTGCATATTATTATCCTAATCCTACCTAATATTATAAATGCAAAAGTGAGTTTGTTTGTTTGTAACGCTTTCACGCCCTTTTCTACTGAACCGATCATCATGAAATTTTGCATACACGTAGGTTAGGGTACTGAGAAGGACATTCTTACTAATATTATAAATGCGAAAGTGAGTTTGTTTGTTTATTTGTTTGTTTGTAACGCTTTCACGCCCTTTCTACTGAACCGATCATCATGAAATTTTGCATACACGTAGGTTAAGGGTACAGAGAAGGACATCCTAACTAATATTATAAATGCGAAAGTGAGTTTGTTTGTTTATTTATATGTTTGTAACGCTTTCACGCCCTTTCCACTGAACCGATCATCATGAAATTTTGCATACACGTAGGTTAAGGGTACTGAGAAGGACATCCTAACTAATATTATAAATGCGAAAGTGAGTTTGTTTGTTTATTTATATGTTTGTAACGCTTTCACGCCCTTTCTACTGAACCGATCATCATGAAATTTTGCATATCAGGGTACTGAGAAGGACAAGGGCTATATATCACACCATCATCATCAATAAAATGGAAAAATTACAGGCCAGTTACAGGTAAGATGACAAGTTGTATCGTAGTATACTAACTCAGGGGTCATCCAAATATTACGTAAGCAG
Organism: Rhodophaea formosa; assembly: GCA_963082605.1. Lineage (NCBI taxonomy): Eukaryota > Metazoa > Arthropoda > Insecta > Lepidoptera > Pyralidae > Rhodophaea > Rhodophaea formosa. The sequence continues at coordinate 7,011,853 of OY720206.1, forward strand.
TGAAAGGGGGTATAGGTTTGGTTTATTTCTGATGAAACGGGGGACAGGGGGTTGACGTGGTGATGACATAAGCAACATTTCGCACGATATTATATTTTGTAAAAGATTGGTACCTACTCATCTAGATTTACATCCAAGACTTAGGGCAATCTGAAAAAGGTCGTTTTCCATTACGACCTGGCCGGATGTTTACCACTGCGCCTCTGACAATGTTCTATAATATCTTCAAAATTTGTTAAGTATAAACTCCATGTTCGGCCCAGATGTGAAACAGCTTATTATGTTATAGAAATAAATTATCGAGGAATAAGCTCTCGTGTAAGGCTTGAATTTTCAACGAGAAAATTACAACGTTCTAAGGTTTCATCTTATAGAGTTCGATAGGAAAATTGTTTCGCATTTTACCTGGAAATAATATGTTCTTAGAGATTATATTATCTACTTATTAAGATTATGGTTTTGTACAAGATTTGATCAGAAAACCAGCATAGTAAGTAGATTTTGATCAAGTAACCATCTAAATTTAAAAGACTTTTGAAACACGTTAAGTTTGGTTATAGTTGATGTGGCAAATCCATTTTCAAAGCATACATAAATTAATAGAAAAGTTAATAGAGTATATTAATAATATAATAAAGATAATATCATTATAATTATATAATATAACAATACAACAATACAACAACGTAGTTACTACATATTAATTGCTACAAAAACAAAATTGCATTATCGTTTATTTTAAGAAATAATAAAAAAAAGATGACAAATTGGTTGGTAGGTTTTAACGATATCGCATTATTTGGTTCAAAAACAAGCTAGTGACTAAGCCAAGTAGGTAATCTAATAATTTTGATTGCAACGCGCTATACAAACTTGATGTCATTTATTTTACGCACAAAGTTAGAATTAGGACCGTTATACAGTGTGAAAATGAACCTTTGACATTTCCTTAAGACCTCCTTAAGGAAATGTCAGAGGACATATTTGACTGTCCTCTCGCCAATATGAACAACTTTTTGTATGGGATCAATGCTGGGAACTCTAAAAACGACTCGACATTTCCATCCAAAATGTTCAGCCGCTAGGCCAATTTGTATATTGTAAGTATTTATTTATTTTCGAGGTTTCCAGAATTGATCACATACGAAAAGTTGTTCATATTGACGAGCTGAGTCACAGAGAATGTCAAGGATACACTTACACGCAGTAAACCTAAATTCAGCGAAAATTACAACATTCTAACTCTTCAAAGGGTCGTGTTTAAACGATATTGCAGCAGTAAATAATGATTAATGTCCTTGCATGTTTACCCGGGACCTCCCTTCGGGCGGATTAATTACTCCTAGTAAACGAAGTTAATTGCGTGTAAGAAGCCGACTTACAGACTCTGATGTTATCAGTGAAGTGTGGAATGCAACCTTTATTTGACGATTTGAGTTGCAACTGCTTATAATGGTGCGCCACATAGATAGTCATTGTGTAAGAGCAGAGCAAGAGTAAATTATTGCAACTGTGCACCAAACAGAAGAGGGTCACCGTGGGGCAGTGGTTAACACGCTAATCTGATACATTATCAGGCTTTAGCCTCGTTCGCACACGGTTAGTAAATTTGTTGAGTAGCGAGCATTTTAGTACTAAAACATTCGCCACTGCCTAAAAATCGTTCGCACTGATATGTACACACAATTAAATATTGAGCAGCTACTAATAAACTGGACTAAAACAATCCGTTCGCACTTGTTTAGTCGGTAATCCAGTTGGCAATGTTGGCAATGACGGTGGTGGGAGGCGCTACTCGCCAAAAAATAGAGTGGATTCTATCGACTCGACTGAATTCCTTACTAAGCTACTCGATTAAAATGTTGGTGTTCAGACATGACGAGTCACTAAAATACTCGCAATCGACTAAAGTATCAGGCTTTAGTTTGATTACCAGGGCAGAAAAAACTTGTACTTCATTTTTCACAAGTATTTATTTGCAATCCTGCAAGTACCTAAAGAGGGTTGGCGTAAGGCAAATCATGGATCACTGACCTCGCCATCCGCCGCCGGCGCACAGGGCGCAGTAGGCGGGCATATGGCCTGCACCATCTGCTGCCCCCATAATAAAGGCCGGTCGGGCAGCGGATACGGGAATCCGTCGTCCGGCTTAACGGCCCGGGTTGAAAGGCGCGCCAGTGTCAAGCGCGCCTTTACCCAAGCGGGTAAATTGAAGGCCGTCGGGCCATCCCGCAGGCCGCTCCAACCCTCTCGCTGGAGAGGTGATCTGTGAGCGTGCCGTGAACGGACCACTGCAGTGGTCGCCGCGCCGGGGCTGTGGAGCGAGAAAAGCCCACGCCCCCGGCACAAAGTGGCTCAGATTGACACCGCGGAGTTTTTAGTGGCTACACCACATAACCGAGCTGGCTTCCCGTGGCTGGCTTGGTATCCGAAGGGATTTTCTTCGCGTAACAAAAAAAAAAAAAGGCAAATCATGGATGTAAAATCTTCGGCGAGTAGCATTACAGCATGGATGCTGTCACATAATAGCTGAGGATGATACAATATTTTTTTCAGAATTAAATACATTTCATCCTGAAAAAAATATTGTTTCATCCTTTCAACTCATTCCTTTTAGTTACGTGGAGAACCACAAATGGTTACCTACTACCCTACTTTTTCAGGTCTTAAACTATAATATGTCCATAACAAACATCTGAATCGGTTTAGGGGTTGAAATGAAAGGAGATAACAGACAGAGTAACTTTCACATATATCTGTTAGTATGGAAGTTTGGATATAGATTTCTGACTACTTGCGAAAAAGTAGGTGATAAGATCTTATTGGAATTACAAAACATCTATTTGTATATAGATATGTATGTGTTTCTAATTTTCTAATTACATTGACAATTGAAACGCTTTCCTGAACAGAGAGCTTTTGAAGTAATAGCTAGCGAACCTTTTAATCAAACCAAAGCCATAGCGGTAATAATTTCAAACTTTCCGTTATTACTCTTTACATTTCAGTCAGATGAATACTAATCTTGAATTAAAGCCATTTTAACTTTGATCAAAATTTAATCTCGCGAAATTTATTAAAATTAATTCTTTAAATAAGGTGTTATTTATTAAACGTTTGAAAGAAACTTTATGACGAAATTGTAATGGTAGGTACCTATTTAGAATGGATAAAGTCGATCATAATTATTATCATCAGGTTTTTTTCTGCTGCAGAATCACGACCCTCTTGCTCCTCTGCCAGAGCAGGTAGAGTATTTGGCCTGCACTCTCCACGCTGGCCAGCCAGGTTGAAGAGGACTCTTTGATATTTATAAGCATTTTTTAGCTTCTGTTTCCTAAGTCGCTTTCTACGACATCCACGGGAAGACTTGGAGTGGTCCTATTCTACTCTGTCGGAAACCACATGCATGGCTAACTATCTCTCAAAGAAAAAAAATCTCTTTTTATACCTTACAGGAAAGCCGGAGCCTAAAGAATATAAATAGAGAGAGAGAGTGGCAGGCATTACCTAACTCCCCGAAAGTACCAATTCTTTCGCCTAGTTTGGTGTTTAATTATGTTATTTAATATATGTCAATTGTCACCTTATTGGGCTGAGGTGGAAAGCGGAATCAAAATAGGGATGAGTGGCTAGGCGCACCGCCTATTGATGTGGTTTCTTAGATTTTCGACCAATCCCATGACCGAGCTTTACGATCTGCGCGGGAAGAAAAGCAGCTGGTATTTTCTGTTTCTTTTTTTCTAAATCAGCGTAGAAGAGCTACAACATTTGAGGAAACTCGTAATACTAGATTTACGCACACTGCAGACCCGAGTAAAACGTTACGAGACAATGTTAGTCCAAGCAATTAGGGTCGGTCAGATAAACTTCTACATAAATCGTAAATCATCTGTGTGCCTGTGCGTGCTATCTCGGAAACAGTAAACAGCCATTTATTGATGACCCTAATAAACATAGGTACAACAACTTATGATTAAATATAGCGTGCTCTAACATTATTAATATGTATAATGTATGCACTCAAGTATGAAGTCGGCTACAGACTGACATGTTTCGACCTCATCCGGAGTTCTTCCTCAGGGCAAATGTGAGCAGAGACGCGCGCACAAAGTCCTTTCTGACTTTGTGTGCGTGTTTCTGTAAACATGTCAGCTGACTTCATACGTAAGTGACTGGTATTTTACAAATTAGTATTGTACATCATCATCACGAATGTAGGGATAAATTCAGTTCTAGTTGCTCTAAGAACATAAATTTCGTTACTTAATAGATACAAGTCCGACATGAAGTGGGTTTCTGGCCGACATGATCTGGTCATCTAGTAACATCAACTGAGATTAAAAGCTTATGATTCATCTATCCACTCAATTGCGTGGATTACACAGTAGCGTGGAGATCAAAATCAACGTATCTTTGCTCAAGGTTTACTTTATAGATATATTAAGTATAACTGCTGTATTTTCTGTGTTCTGTATACAGTATGAAACAAATAGTGTAGTTATATGATTATACTTTGTTTAAGTAGTTTATTATGGTTACGCTGTGTACTTGTTATTTCACGAAATTTTATAACCTGTTTCTTTTTGTTTGAAGTTGGGGAGTTTATATTTTAATCTTATATTGTCTTTGTTATCTTCTTGCCTCATGGAGATTTCATTTACGACATTTTACGATAAGTACTGGAAATATACATCTTTAGCAGAAATATGTCAGGGGTCAGTCAGTACCATGAGAATGGATCTAACACATACCCAAATAAAACCTTATCTGTCTCTTACAATGATAGACCAAGCAATTAGGTAGGTCTGATAACCTTCCATATAAATCGTAAATCATTCTGTGTGACTGTACGTGCTATCTCGGGAACAGTAAACATAGCCGTATACGGCCGACCTTAGGACATAAAAGGTGGTGATAACTGGGCGACGCATTCGTTGCAAGCCAGTCTTTGGGTTGTATCGTAATAATTAACACTGGTGTTCTTATGGACAAAAAGTTGTAAGACTTATGTCATGTCTGTTATGAAACTTGGTATTGCTTTTATTTCTGTATAAACTTTCAAAACAGGAGAAGTCAATTTACAAGTGTGTGTCTAGTTTCGCTTGTGATTCAATCAGTAAAACGCAACGATTCGTGACTCACAATTATTATTACATATCTAAGAGGTGGCCACAATATACATGTAATAGCTATATAAAAATAGCCACAAATATTAAAGAAATCTATGAATGACATTGAACGTATGTTACACTGTACCCAAAGACTGTACCGTGCGTAGGACCTACTTTACTGACGAACTGCGTATATTACAACCGACTTATTTTCCGAAAGACGAAAAATATTGCTTTGATTAAATATTATTTTGAGAGAGTTTTTCAGCATGTAAAACATAAATTATGCTTAAAATTTCTGAACAGCTGAACGGAAAGATAAATAGCAAATTGGTAGAAAATATCGAACTAGTTCATAAAGGGGCTATCATCAGAAAAAGATTGTGTTATAAAAGTAAATGTATGTTTTGGTAAGACTTCAAGATTATCATAATCCGAAACGCAAATTACAAGAAACGCAGCATGTTCGCTAATCCGTTTGATATAAAAATAATAAGTTATGCTCTTTCGTGCGTTAATAAGATTAATTTTTGGAGTGTTACGAAGGCAAGACCTTGGGGAGCCAAAAATAATCGGCTTAAAGAGGAACTCCATCCCTAGTACCCTTGTTTAAAACAGCGACAGATGACCGGAACGAACACGCATTGCGGGGCAACGCATACCAAAGGTCACACCGAATGGCAACCAGTATACACGTATTTTTAGATTTCAAATTAAAATACTTTGTATGGTTGGTAAGTGAGTAGAAACTGCTTGAGGATGTTTAATGACTCACTCTTTTATAGAACTTACAACATTGGTTATTTTAGCTTTCTCTACATATATCATAGTATCTGCTAGAAGTATCTGCCGGTTGCAAACTCTTATTAATTGAACTTGTATCTGGTAAGGTAAAAACAAAATCTCTTTTTGTTCAAAGAAAGAAAGAAAGGAGATGTAAAAAGTACCCGAAACCGATGGTCATGCATGGGGATGGAGATGAGTGTAGATGAAGCTAGAGGGGTTTGTCAGGATCGTAGCAAGTGGAGATCCATAGTCTCTGTCTACCCCTATGGGAAATAGACGTGTATGTACGTATGTATATAAGGCCACCCATACCCATACCAAACTCATTTTAAAATGTTTTGTAAAAATAAATTATATATTCTTATAATAATGAAAATATATATAGCTCTATTTGTTTTTGGATGACTGCCGAGTTTTGTTTGGAAGACTGTTTATTCAGGTTTGTTGTTGAGCTATGTATGACGGTCGAGTTTAAATGCAATTAGTTTTCTTGAACCACCTTAATTAGTTTGTCAAAGTCAATTTATACCGAGTGCACTTTAATTAAAACGAAACTCAAGAACGGGGTTTCCTACATATTGCGGTGAGTTCTTAAGACGTAGTTAAATTACTGTAACTTGTTATTTGTATTTGGACGATAGCTTTTTCCTGTAATTTTGTCCGCATAATATTCAAACAAAAATACATTTTTTTTTCCCTTGTTTATACTAGAATTCGGCTATACCATTGTAAATTTTCGTTGTCTAATGATTTCGCGGTTGTAAAACCGTGTTAAGTAATTTTATTTAATTTTTAATTTTCGTCGATGTTCATTTAGAGTTTTTGCAGGGAGGAATAATAAAGATCGTCACATCAAATATTGGCATTTACAATTACATAACTAGAACATTAAAAAAATGGCCTAGTGCGAGTCGGACTCGCCCACGAAGGGTTCCGTAGAAGCAAGCTTAGATTAGCCAAAAACCTCTGTAATTTTTCGCCAGCAAAGATAACGTTGTTTTTCCTAGTGTTTGTATGAAAGACAAAGTTAATTTTGCGATTTATGAAAAAGTGCCATATTTCAATAAGTTGGTTGCCTTTTTAAAAAAAACATATTTAACAATACCCCACACGATGGGTTAGTAGAGAAAAAACAAATACTCCTATATATGTATTCAACCTCTCCAACCCGTCTGGCCAGCGTGGAGAGTGTAGGCCAAATCCTCTGACTGCTCTGGCTAATATTTGGCTCTGGTAGTACAGAGACGGTCGTGCTCCAGCAGTGGAGACTAACAAAGACCTGATGATGATGATGATGATATGTATTCAGACAAAAAGCTTTCTGGCATGTAGGTACACTACGCTTTTCGTCTTTCATGCGTAGGATTTTATGCGAGTAAATTAAATAGCTAACAACCAACCTGTTTTAATAATCCACATCTCCTTTTGAAACCCGTCGGGCGCAAACACTTGGCGAACAAATTAGGATGCTATGTACGGTATTTTCCTTTAGCGCCTACTCTTTGTCACATCTGTTCCCTGGGCAAAGTAATAGCACAAAGTACCTAAATTATAGAGCTAAAGCGTCAGACTTACACATATTTTATTTAAATAAGTGGTGGTAATGTACGCTTTATTAATATACGAAACGAAAACCATTGCAAATGAAGCAATAGCTTGCTTTGTCAGAGCCTTGTGTGACGAATATTTTATTCAATTGCCAAATTAATAGACTGCTGTCTGCGTGGACATTAGCATTTTTGGCTGCAGTAAGCAAATATTATTACTAAATAGTACTAATGAGCTCAATTTTTGGGCACGTAAAGATCATTTGTGTATGTATGTAAATACCCTTGAGTAGGTATGATTTTGCGCAAAATGTTTGGGTTTTTCTCTGAAATGAAATGAAATGAATAGTTTTTATTCAAATTTTGGATCTCATGTATCGCTTTTTAAACGTCATTTATCTTTCCTGTTATATTTTTTTTTGCAAAATCGAAGACTACTAGCGTTTCGGAAAGACCACTGCTGAGAAGAATACGCCGAAAGAAACTCAGTTCAGTATTGGTCCCTACGTGCCAAAAGGACATAATACATAACATTTATAAGTCTACACTTGACTAATTCCAAGCATTTTTATCCATTCAATAATCATTTATACAGTATAAATAAATCATCATCATCAACAGGTATTTGATAGTCACCACTGCAGGAGCACGATCCTCTCTGTACTACCAGAGCCATGTATTAGCCAGAGCAGTCAGAGGATAATATAAATAAATATATACGGACAAATCACACAGATTGAGCTAGCACCGAAGTAAGTTCGAGACTTGTGTTATGGGATACTAACTCAACGATAGAATATTTTATAACAAATACATATATAGATAAACGTCAATTTCAATTTGAAAAAGATCGTTTTTCATCTTGACCTGAACGGGGATCGAAGCGGGGACCATCCTTGTCGCAGCCTGGCGTGTTGACCGCTGCGCCACGGAGCTCGTCAAGCGAGACGAAGCGGTCCTAGGATTGATACCACACATAATTGAGCTTAATTTCTGTATTGTTGATGCTTTGTGTTAATAGGAGCGCTGACAATTCTATTATACCTTGACAACGCCGTCGGTTCCGCTGGGAATACGTGAGGGATTTCAGATTTTTTGAAATACATACATGCTATCACATCTTTATCTCTTGCGGGGTAGACAGAGCCCAAGGTCATAAAACAAACAAAGTTCGACCTGTCCTCCGCACCGTATTAGATTTTTGCTGGCCTAGGGCGGGCCCTCTTACATAGCCAACTAGCGCATCCCATCATTTTATTTCCATTGCTACTAAGTCAGGACAAATAAAAAAAAAAAGGCCAAGTGCGTGTCGGGCCACGCGCAGTGTAGGGTTCCGTAGTTGCGAATGACAACTTTGAGTTCACACTGTTCACACTCGCACCTCACAGTTTATCGACCAAAAACATCTAAGAATGAAAATTGTATGAAATTTTACATTCGAGTACATTTTATAAGTTGGTTGCCTATTACTTTTTAGTTTGTGCTTAGAAATCAGCTCTGATAGTTTTCCTTTCAATTTCAGTATATATACTACTGCTGTATTTTTTTTCACGTATCCATATATAACCGTTTAGCACATAGAGGGCGGACACTTACCTCTAACAAAAATTTGCAAACCAAATATGTTGGAAACGGATCCCTAAATCGAAAAATGGTGTTCTCAACCTCACAATATTTTTGAAAGAGTTGTAAGGTTTGTATAGAAAAAAACATTACTCCCTCTTTACTTGTATGGGAGGTAGCCTAAAAAATTTTTTTTCAACATTTTTTCCTATCACTTTTTTGGCATGATTAATATACATACCCATACCAAATTACATCTTTCTAGTACTTATAGTCTCTGAGTAAAACCGCGGACGGACAGACAGACAGATAGACATACATGGCGAAACTATAAAGGTTCCTAGTTTACTACGGAACCCTAAAAACAGTGCTTCATTTGTAAATCACTTATAGTATTTATACTATTACTTTTCATCAACTTAAGAGAACTAATAATTACCGCCAAAAGTGGCCACTTTTGCTGTGATGAAAAGTTTTCTGAGTTGTTTGACGAAGTCTCCCAAAAGGTTAAAAACGGGACCCTACCGTTTTTAACCTTTTAGGTACGGAACCTCAAAAACATTGGGTGGATACGATCTATGGAAAATGAGCAGTTAGCATATTAAAATTTTAGTCTTGGTTTTTTAGTATATGTATTTCGAAACATTTTAATGGCCTATCAACAGTCAAATATTTCGATGACGCAGTCGTAACTACAGCTATCGGCGTACGTCGTATTTCAATCTTTCAATAACATGTATCTAACACTTCAGTAAGGTTGCCTCTGTTTAGTTTTAGACCGATTTTCAAAGACAACGAATACTTTGATCTCCCTTTGTCTGAATATTTTCAAAAAATACTATGTACCGACAACTATTATTGTTGCGTTGACTAGTAGGTATTAGCGTACTTACCCGTGTGGTTATAATGATATTGAAAAAAATAGGCATTGTCCTACAGTAAACAATGATATAGAGGACTAGGCTTTTGTTATATTTTGTCCTTATTTGTTATGAGTTACGCTTATGTATGTAATAAAAGAAAACAATTTAACTGTATTTTTTAATCTTCCATACTGGTTTGGGAAAAAACAAAAGGAAAAACATAGAATATCCCGTGCAGACCGTAAAAGTTGATCAAGGGATTGGGTGAAAATCTCAGGAACCACGTTATGGGCGATGCGGCTAGCAACCCATAAATATTTTTATTCCGCTATCCACCTTCACGCCCACTAACGTGGCGCTTGGGTTTTATGACGTGGCTTTGTCAATCCTGTCAGGGATAAAGACGTGATTATATGTTCATATATATGTACTTTTACCCTCTATATTTGGTACACAAAGAATTTATTTATATTATTATTCGGTCGAGGTCGACGGCCAACCCTAACTCAGACTCGCAATCAATCGCTCCATCGCTACAGAAATAGATGAAAGATTTCTAGATTCCATGTTATTTGCTTATGATATAACATCAATACGATGCTTCGTTAGGGATTACTAGAATTTATAATCCGATAATTTAGTATTTGCACAGATTTAGTTCAATAGCTATGAAATCGACACATTATAGAGTTCGTGCTTGCGCTCTAGAAACGGCACTTAACTTTTTGCATGAAAGTTATGATGAAACTTTATTATCGACTAGGACCCTTAAAGGGATGATTCAGCCCGGCAATAGAAACAACTTTTTGTACGGGACCAATGGTGAAAACTCAAAAAACAAATTGCCATTCCCATACAAATCGACCAACCGGCTGAATATTTTTTAACGGAAAAGTTTTTTTTTTAGTTTTCGCTATTGGTCCCTTAGAAAAAGTTGTTCATATTGACGAGGTGAATCACTCCTTTAAAGATCCAAACCTATACAATTTTCACCATAAACATAATTGAGAGTTCAAAACGAAGGTTTAAAAAAGAACAGGAAGTTATGATGTCGAAATTATTAAACTTTTTTTTGCAAATCTGTTTCTTATATTTAGCAATCAAATTTCAACATGAAAACGATTTTAAGCTCTGTCAGTCCTATAACTGATGATAATGTACCTATGAGACTCACTTTTCACACTTTAGAGATTCTAAATTGACCTTTTACTTTCATACTGGCTAAAAATAAGTCTTAACGTTACAAAAATACCATTAACGTTAATTCGAGCGGTATCTCTCGTCTTACAGATCGCGTGCTAATTAAAAGGCCGCAAAGAACCCTTTGTTGCGTTCAGTCCACTTTGAACCCGCTGAGCTCTGATTCAGGACGAAAATATTTGGCATTAAGTTGGAAATTCACGTTTAAAAAATTATCGATTGATTTATTTCGTGCTTATTTGTTATGGGTGAAAAGAAAAGAAAATATTCGACTAAATGTAAAAGATCATAAAAGCAATTAAAATCTTTTGAAACTGTCTCATGAATCGTGCAATATAACTGCCATTTTGATTTTTCTTATGACTTGACACCTTTTCACAGCTGTATACTACTACTGCTTTAGACTCTGTCTACCCTATCTCCGTTCTACCTATTATTCGACTGCGAGATTTTTAAACATTTTACCTACATACCGTCTTTGCAGAGTGACGAAATTTTTTTTTTTAAATTTATGGTCTTTGATATAGACTAAGCATATTGTTTGACTTTGAGGTCTTTGATATGTATTGGTTTTATTTATAAGACAGCCTCTTAAGAGCGCCCTGGACGCGCATGTCTTCATACAAAGGAACATAAGGAATTGAGGCAATATTTGTTTTTTGGAGCAAAATTAAACATGTAATTAATTAATCTCAATATAATCTACGTACGTTCCTATTACAGCTTGATTAAAATATAAATGGTTTGAGAATTATAAGCTTCTTAATATTTGTATGGAAATGTTGAATTGAGCGTCCAGGATCCTCTTAATATATCCTATTCCTCAATGGAATGCTTATCAAATACAAAATACGCATGACAGTAGTCAATATAGTTGCTATTAATGGTCGAAATAAGGCTCCAGGAGCTAAGGATATTCTTGACCTAATTTGTTAAAAAATACTGAATACAACCATATCATCAATACCGAATCATCTCAAAAGATTCAAATTGAGCATCAGTTAATTATATAGTTGAAAAAAAAAAACTTTTTCAGAGAACCAGCTAATACTTTCTGCACTCCGCCTTGAAAGTGGTGTAAACTTGTAAGTAAATAATTGACGTCAACTAATTACAATTATGAAAAAATTGACGTTCACTAAATGATATTGAAATATCTTACGATGAATAAAATGATTGACTATTGACTATTGATATGATAATGCCTTGTTTATTTATTTATTGAGACATTAACACAATAGTCACGATATTATTGATTGTAAGTAAACATACTCCTACTGGTTATTTAAAAGAGTTGCTCATTACCTGCTTGTGCCTAGCGCGTTGCAAGAAATATTTTATGTATATGAAGGCTTTATCTTATTATAACAATTTGTAGTCATGGTGATAAATTCTGTATTAATCTGAGTAATAAACTTTACTTATCGTACACTTAATTTATTTAACATGCTGTCCGCAAATGCGTACTTGAGTTCGTTTCTTACGCTTTCAAGCCTTAAGAGGAACGACTACTTGAAAATTTTCATACAAAAAGCGTTAACTCTTCCACTCCCCTAAACCTTTACGAAATGAAGAAATTTTGGTGTCATTCGATCTGGCATTGTTTGTTAGTTTATTTGTTTGTTACGCTTTCACGCCGTATCTACTGAACCGATCATAATGAAATTTTGCATACACTTAGGTTAGGGTACTGAGAAGGACATAGGCTATATATCACGCGGGCGAAGCGCGGGTAACAGGTAGTAATTTATAACAACACTAGAAATTTTCCGCGACTTCATCCCTTTAATTATAACAAGAAAATAAAGAATATGGATAATCGGTAGTTTTGGAGCTTGGAGCCTATTCAATGCAAACAAACAATTAAAGCATTTTTCCTTTATAATATTCGTCTAGAGTCTAGATAAAGATTATGAGTCAAAAACCCAGCAGTAGGCTCTCAATCTTTGTGCCAATTTACACATGTGGTGGCAAATCCTTTGTTTGTCATTATTTTGACTTATCGTGACAAATCTCATGTTATTTGTGAAGGTCCTTTTCCTAAATATTACTGTATTGTAAAGATGAAAAAAATACGTGAGTTCTAGTAGTTAACAAAAACTGTTCTTTCTTTTATTTATTTCATCTCGTAATCTTGGGTTCGTCAAATAGGCTAGTTGCCTAAATTTGATTGATAGTTAGACAATATACCTTATTATTCATTATACATGAGAAAAATATTATTTTTAATAAATATATTGATTTTCAACTTGTATTTCGCATTTAAAGAAATGACATTAAATTTCTCCCGAAAACGCTCAAAACTGTCATGGCGTCTTGTGTGACGTCACCCCGTGCGAAACACAGCTGTTTGTGTATGGCGATTGTAAATTTTTTGTGATTAAAATGAATCCTTCGTATTACAAGTACTTTATGGTGCCCCAGGGGGAGAGCACAAGCATTAAAATACCAAACAAATTATTTAAATTTGTCCCAAGCAACAAGAAATGCGTAAAATATGGAAAAAACACTTGCAAGGAGGAAGAACGCACATTGTTTATCAACAAATTTAGAATATATTAGTGTGAAGATCATTTTGATTTAAGTATATTTAACAAAATGTGATTCAGCGAAAACATAATAATAACAACACCGATGAATTTTGCTTGGACATATTTTACACTTCTCAGTACATAGTTTACCCTCTGGCTTAACTTGCAGATCAACAACAACATCATCTCCATAAAAATCTCGTGGTGGCCCTGAAATTGAGTTTATTCATTTAAGTACATTAATCTTTTAACAGGGTAACAAAAAGCCACGTTAGTCAATTTAAGATTGGCTAGTATTATTGCCTATAACATGATTTCTGAGATATTTATCCGTACCTAGGATTGACTTTTACAATCTGTGCGATAAATTAAGCAGCAGGTACATGCATTCTATAGTTATTTTTGTTACTAGATAAGCATGAAAGTTATTAAAAATATCATTTCTGTTTTACTTTGTATGTTTTAACCTCAAAATATATCAAAACTGTGGTCAAAACATAATCAATAAATTAACACATATATTAAGGTATCAAGACTGAGAAATTGGGATTTTAGCTTATTATAGTTTTATCACATGTATACTTACATCGAAGTTTTGACATTGCGAAATTCCGATGAACAAAAGTCGCTGTTTGATGCTAAAATTTTGCCAATTTTGAGCAAGTTATTGTTATTTCCTTTCATAAGTCTAGATTCCATGGTTTTCTCTCACACTTAAATACTTTAAATAACTTAATAAAAGTGACGACAAAAGATAAAACCGTAAAATAATAGCTTGTAACACACTTTTCTATGAAAATGTCAACAACAACAATTATGTTTTCCACGGGGTGACGTAACGCTTTGTGATTGGTGTTCCCGGTCACATGACCTGATGCCTTTATTTTCATAATTTGTTTTATGAAAATATCAACAATCGTAAATTATTTTGTTGAATAGATTGATTTTTCCTTATCTACATATCATAATTATTTTTTACACACCTTAATCCAACCCATTTGTTCTTAGTGGATACATGCCTATTAGCCAATGCTGCTCGCTTCAAATCAAGTTGATATATCATTTAAACTTTATTAATAGTATAAACAATACAATTTTGAGTTGATATTAATTTTATAGGGTTAAAGTTGCAATGACCTTGTATTTTTGTGGTGAACAGGCCCTTAGATCTATGTGCTTTCGATGGAGAAATAACGAGAAAAGGTCCGTCTTACTCAAAACCGTTAAGTAGTAAAATAAAAGCATATGTGTACCACAAAAAGGAGTGTTTCGTAAATAAACTTATTGTAGTATATTCTGCAAGATGTTACCATATAAACTGAATTATAAATCAACAAAATACCGTAGCACTTTTGAGAAACACTTTAAAATAGTTGGCTGAGATATTTAAACAACTACTCTGTTGAGATTCTGGAACATTTATGTGGCGTGTAATTATTTTGGCCAAACACTGCATTTAATGCAAACTATGTCACATAAATTGCTTGAAATTACTCTACTTTATATAAGCTTGCGGCTTCGGTCGCGTAATATTGCAGCTTGCTAAACCGCAGTTCTACCTATATGTACATACATATTACATTATATATGTTTGTATGTGTCAGTGGCTAAATTATACTTGCGTAAATGTTAAATTCTTCTAAAGCAATGTCTGAAACATTGCTTAGTGAAAATCGTTAGCTAATTTAAGCAAACAATCGTTGTCTTTGATGCTAATCAGAGACGACGATATCTTATACCCTTATTAATTATGATTGCACGATATGATTTAAATACTTAGTTAAAATAAATGTGATATAACATCGGCTGCAGTTTTAATTTTATTACTTTGATTCGATTGCCATCATTTCTCTTAAAACAATAACAAATAGAAAAAAGTACTTATACGCAAAATTGATACAAAGTGTTGGCTTATTTAACTGTACCTATAGTTTTTCTTTTTTGTAACACACGAACAATTTCAAAATCAGTAACTTAAACTAGTTTCAATCAACACCTGAATAAATTAATCGTGAAGAATATGTTGAGTTCTCGATTCGTTAATCGGAGCATTTCCTACATCAGATTGGCAATGGCGTCGTTAGAAAATAAATCTAAATTAATTTCGTTAGAGTGATGTCATGGACCCATTTATTTTGTTTGCGTAAGACAAGTGTTCTGAGGCAAAATACTGTGATATCATGTGAGCTACGCTTACGAAGACTACTTATAGAATAATGTGCGCTATGTATCTACTTAGCCTACTTATATATTTATCTATATTTTTTCATTTGAGTGGTAAAAGGTGGATGAGATTACCCAAGAGCGAGTCTAATTCACACATTATCTGTGGTTTGATGTCTAAGTAGAAACATCACTCAGCCTGCAACTTTGGTAGAATCGAGAACATAAAGAAATTGTATGTGCAATTTGATGCTATAGTGGCAAAAGTTAGATACAGACGGACGTATGGATGGAAGGCCAGCGAAGGCTTAGAAACAGCATCCCGTTGGAACCATTTGGATACGGAATCCCTTAAAGAGTATTTTAAATTATTATTTTTTATCCACAATGTACAGTCTACCTTTTCTAATCTAGTCTATAAAGTACTTCAAGATAAACCCAATGAGGATTGAGTGCAGAAAAGAACGGTTTATTTTTAAAGCAAGACGAATAGTTACACTGAGCTAATCTTTATACACATTAAACCTACTTAAAGTAGGTATGTATAATGTGTATAAACTATCATAAGATTATTGAGATCTTTATCTGTGACGGCATTATTTGCTTGTGAACTAAATAAAACTTTTTGACACGCGTGAAATTTACTGAAAGAAACGTAAGAAATTGATATTGACTTTTATAAACAAATGTAGGTCACTTGAGAGCAGTATAAGTAACAGTTATTATGTGCCATTTTAGTTTTAGTATCTACTAAAAAGGTAACGAAATTCCTACATCCGCATTCATACTTGTTACTATGACTTAAGTAGAGCTTATCTGCACTAAGTATGGCGCGACCTAACATTACTCTTATACCTGAGAAGACATTATGTCCTTTATAGTCTATCAAGTTTTAAGGAGAGCTTTATGGCTAATTGTCACTGTTTAGGAGACCCACAAGAAGGGGAAACCGGCGTTAAGTATCACTTAGTATATTTACGTACTAGTACATGCGTTTCAGATAGAACTAGCTGGAAAATGGAACAAATACTGAATATCTGTAGGATGGGTTGATACAAATATCTTTGAAGAAGACAGAGTAGTCAATATTATCATGAAATCTCATAAGGCATCTTTAGTTTAAAAGCATCAAATGTTTTGACATAAACGTTAATATAACAGAGTTTATAGGGCTCTACCCCAGATGATCAATTCCCGTTTCTAATTTTTTTAGTCAATTATTTTATCATATTTATGGTTAACTATAGTCCATTTGTTTAGTACTACAAAAATGTAAAGAATCCTTATACGTCTTTTTAATTATACACAGTTTTAAATCAAAAATTTTACACCTTACCAATTCAATGTAAATTAAAATGTGTAATTTCATGAAATTCAAGTAAAATGTAAATATTGTGATTTAAAAAGTGTATATCAAGAAAACTCTGAGCCTCTAGACTATCTGAGTACCGAATTTCATTCAAATCGGTTCTGGAGTTTTTGGCGTGAGTTCGATATAGACAGAGTTACTTTCGTATTAATAATAAAGTATGGATACGGATATTTTAATGATAAAATGAAGCTGGTTACATAAATAGCATCCACTATAAACCGAATGCAAGCAGCATTGACTCGCCTCGACATGAAATCGCAATTTTCATAAAATGGAGCACCGCGTCTTTTTATTCCCGGGTAACGTAACTTATACTTTTATAGCTTCAACTACTAGAACCCAATAACAGTTAATGTGGCAATATTTGATCATTTTGGAGTAAAATTAAGCATTTTATCAATTAATCTCATTATAATCTACATATATATATATGTTCCTAAACAGCTTGGTAAAATTACCAATGGTTTGAGAATTAAACGCCTCTCAAGATTTCCATATAAATTTGAAAAGGCTTACAATTCTAAAACCATTGGTATTTTAACCAAGCTGTATGGAGACATGCGCGTCCAGGCGACTCTTAAAAGCTAACTGAGTTCACTTACTTTTAGTGAATAAAAATAAGACAGGTAAGTAAGTAGTTTAAATAAGAGTGTAAGTATTGGGCTATATTATTTAAAAAATGTAATTAGTCCCTTAGTTAGATTATCAAAAAACATTTGACACGTGTTTTTCTTTTGTCAATAAAACAAAAAATGACAAAGATATAGCCCGTTAAAATTGTGTGTGACGTCACTAGCCAGTACACTTTTTAATGGCCTGTGATGTCACAAGCCCCCACTCATAAACTTTGACACGCTTTATCTTTGACATTCATGTTTAATCAACGACAGAAAAAATACGTGTCCAATATTTTTTTATTGTCTAAATGACGGACTAATTTTATTATTAATATTTTGACCCAGGAAAATAGCCTATTCTTATGGCATTCCAAACCAAACTCTATATATATCTCTCGGTTGTAAGGAGTCCACTACGGGACATAGGCCTCTTCCAAGATTTTACATCCTGGGTTGCCATGCTCAACACGATTTGGGGAGCGAAGTTTGTTGGCTTATATCGGTTCCGACGCTGCTGCCCATCGAAACCGGGTTTAGGGTAGAAGTTGTTGAACTGGGCAGGCAGGTGACGATGACACCCCTGACTATAGAATGACACCATGAATTAGTTCTGTATCATTCAATTTGGAGCATGATAACATTTTATTTGATGGTTTAATTTTATGGACGAAATTTTCACGATAAAATGAAGCTGGATACATAAATAGCATCCACTATAAAGCAAGTGCAAGCGGCATTGACTCGGCGCCGCGACATGAAATCGCAATTTTCATAAAACGGAGCACCGCGCCGCGAAGTGTCTTTTTATTCTTGGGTGTTAGCGTATACTTTTATAGCTTTAAAGAACACAATAACAGTCGAATTACTTAAATAAAAAAGTAACTGCGTTCACTTACTTTTGGTAAAACAAAAATAAGAGGAGCAAGAGTGTATAATAAATAAATAAATATTTACGGACAAATCACACAGATTGAGCAAGCCCCAAAGTAAGTTCTTAAGAAAGACTTGTATTATGGGATACTAACTCAACGATACTATATTTTATAACAAATACATACATAGATAAACATCCAAGACCCAGGTCAATCTGAAAAAGATCATTTTCCATCTTGACCTGACCGGGGATCGAACCCGGGACCATCCGTGTCACAGGCCGGCGTGTTGACCGCTGCGCCACGGAGCTCTTGTAACATATCAAAGCAAACTCAACTACCTAAGTAGGTCCTTACATCCAACATTAATAGAAGTTTAAACCGCCAAATATAGAATCAACAACTTTAGTTTTGGTATTAATTAACTTTGATTGATTGGAAATTAGTGTGGGCAAAATTCACATACCTACAAAACACTTTCCGAGACACTCCCGCCTAGAGTTACCTCTGTTGTTATTACTATTTTCTTTGGTTAAGTTTCCCTGAAAGTTTGAGCACACGCATTCCATAAGCGCAAAACATGGTGACATCGAATGGTCAATCCTAATACGAGTAAATATATCAAAATACATATTTAAAACTTTCTACATGTCCGAATGATGTCAAGTGGGGGCGCTAGAAAAGTCTTGGTCTTGGTAGACGGATATCCAGCGCACATACACAGATTTCCGACAGTCGTCATCACCGATGTCTCTCCCAAAGCCACAAATGCCAAATTTAAATATAGTTACATTCAAAATAACAAATAGTAAAAAATCACTCACAGATGGGCTAGTTCATGGGCGATGACAAAAGCGCTCGTGAGGCCTTCGTCGCGGTTGATGGACGCTGATCTCATGCTGGAGCACACGCCTCCCACCGGCGCAAACCCAGAGGGCCCTCCCAGGGGTACTCGAGTCAGCCAAACGGCTACGTCCCAGCCAGTAGCATCTGTAACATAAAACGATATTATTATTGATTTCCTGGAATAATTCATACTAATATTATGAATGTAAATGCTGAAGTAACTATGTTTGTCTGTCTCACTTCTACACCAAAACGACTGAAACGATTTAAATGAAATTTGGTACACAGATATTCTAGAGCCTGAGAAAGGACGTTGGTTTTAATTTAATTCAAAAAAGAGACCACAGACAAACTCACTATCCCACGCGGAAGTCGCGAGCATAGCTAGTCTGTTCATAAATTAATGTTCTTAGCATTCTACATGTCACGAAATAATGTACTTAAATTTTAAAATTAAATACCTACTAGAAAAATACTGGAATATATAACTCTGCTTTATAATTTGCCTGGCTTATGCGTTTGTTATATGTTCTTTTTTAACCGACTTCAAAAAAGAAGGAGGTTTACAATTCGTCGTAATGTTTTTTTTTAGCTAAAATATACGTTGGTTTTGTTTAAATTGTAGTCACAGTTCGTTATCATTAGTTATCAATAAAATTCAACTACAATACTAAAGACTAATGAGTATAAGTACCTTTATTTATTTTTATGCTAACTTTACCCGCTTTTAATCTCACGTATACTGTGATACATAATTATACAGATACGTAACTACAAGTAAATCCCTCTCAACTTCGTGAATTGTAAGAACTATGATACCATAAATGTGTGGGACTTATTTTATCAGAAACAAGTCTTATTGTATTTCCTCAATCCCAATCAATAGGTTGAAAAACGCGAATGTATCGTGTAATCACATACTAAAATAGATGCGAGTGGAATGTTGTCCCAGCGGTTAGCACTGCTAATGTGTCATCAATTATCACTACGCTAGTAAATATTTGCTTATAAAAACTATGAGCCACGAACTGTACGATGCAACATAATACGATACCTTTACTTCGAAACAGATTATCTCTAGCAATCATAGGCAGAGTGAACTATGTGTCACTGTCTGTCTGTTGAGTGATGGTTGAGTGACCGTCTACGTGGCGCGAAGGTGAAGACGAGATCGGGCTTAGACTATACTCTGTCGGGTTTGATTTCCATCGCGGGGAAATACAAAAACGTTACTAGCCCAGGGGTACTATTTTTCAACCACTCGTCTTCGAACTTTTTTTTTTATATAACAGCTCATTTCGAACAGCAAAATTTCAAAAATCGTACCCCAGGTCCGCGGCCTTGTAGGAAACGCTCAGATTAGAGAGAGAAAGTGATTTTATTTCAGCCGATATATTATGGACTCAGCATGCACAAGACTGTAATTTGTGGCGATCTATGGGGGAGGTCTATGTCCAGCAGTGGACGTACCTGGCTGATAGATAGATAGATTAAACACAATGATGAGGTAAACAACAATAAATTATCTTATCCACTACAAAAATCAGTGGATGGAGGTGTTAAAATGACATCAATTATCACACACAATGATCAATTTGCTGGGATGATCACTATTCGCCACGTGTTGGTATCTATAGGTGATATGCTCAGGTCATATGATAGCTGTTGTCACTCGATACTTTGATATGATTATGTCTATCGATCATAGGGAGAATTGTTGCAGGTAGGGAGCAGTATCAGCAATAGGCATATTAAATACATTTTTTTCAGCATGCTGTGGAAAGACCTTCCTAAAATATACACACTAGTGAAAAATATACATTTACTTACACTAGACAAAGATATTCTTTTACGCAAGTGGTTATCCAGGGGTGAGAACTTTGTTTGGTTGCTATAATATATATTTAATTTAGGATAATGGCTTCATAAACTAAGTTGCTATCAATTTGGTGAATAGTATTTTCAGATATTAATACTTTTAAAATGGTCTTGCTTACTACTACAACTTCAACTCAACTATATGACGTGATCACTAAGATAACGGATTGATATCAAATTAAAAGTGTTTTTAACATTATTTTACAATATATATTAGTATTTAGTTTCATTTAAAACATATTTTCAAATCAGTCCAACACCGTATTGTAAACCTATTGCATTAGTTTTCTATTTTAAAAACCTTAAAACATACAAACATAAAGATGAAAGTCACTTGAACAGGGTTGAAAATCCTAATACGAACGTATATTTGTTTATGCTTTTATGCATTAACTACCGAATCATCTTGAAATTTCTTAAAAACGATATCAGTGGTGCTAAGAATGATATAGGGTTATACTAGTTGTTATTTCATCCTGGTCAAAAATGGAGCGAAACTTTTGGCGAAATTAATGTAAGTTAAGCTAATTTTATAAGATAATATTCAGTATAAATACCTAAATTGGTAGAGGTCTTAATATGTAGGTATCATTATTTATCGCGATCTATTTCATAACCTTTTATTCATACCATACTTATTGCACTCTTGTCACAAATGACTATTTATACACATAATAGCTACAAACGAATTAACATGACTTGAACTTTTACACGAACACGTACACGCATAAATTAAGCACATTGCATAAGCATGCAATAAATCAGTTGTTTATCGGATTAGTAAGATCGAATTATTTTTAACTGATCTTTAGAAATATTCTGTACCATTCCATCTTTTATTACTAAGTTTATTTAAAAGATGTTACCCAATATTTAAATTTGCAGCATATGTCAGTATCTAAATATAGTGTAGTTTATTAGTACAAATCAAATAATATAAACAACAATAAACATTTCCCAAAAAAAAAAGAGTCGTTGTAAAAGTACACTTACCTTTTGGTAATTTATTCAGATGTTTGTAATTCCATTTATTCACTGCTTCCAGTGACTTCCTCACATTTCCGTATTTTACAATAGAGTCCTTCTCTTCATTTAGAAACAATTTGTTTATAACTAGCGTCATGTTCGACTCGATTGAAGGGTCATTGAAGATGGCACTGACCTATAAAGTGTTACATAAAGATTTAGAGATCAACACACTCCACGACGGAAATAGCACACACTTATCGACGCAGAGCAAACATACTTACGATATTCATTAAAGCTAATATGTAGTGTTCCACTCGCTCCCTGCCGTGGAACTTCAGCATCGTGTGATCCGCCACTATTGCCATCTCCAGCCACAGTCCTTTCACACCTGCAACGTAATTCACATCATATATCATCATATTCTCACTGATAACAAACCGCTACCACTAGTTCATTGACACACCTCTAGTAGATCTCGTTACAGGTCGCATATCATGAAAATATTCGACATCCGAGTCTTCTCCGAATCCCATCAGGTCATGATTTTCCTCGAATTCAAGTTCAAGGTCAGTGACCGTGTCTCCGGTGAGATTGTACGCAGCCGGCTGCTCCGATAACAGCACATCGCGGCGCCGCAACACATGATTTCCGCTCGGCCTCATCGGCTGCAGCACGAACTCCTCATTGCCGACCTGCAGCAGCCCGTACAGCTGTCCACCGCATTCCGTAACGGTCGCCGAGGAGTCTTCCTCGTGAAGCACTCGGCCTCTGTAGTACTGACACTCGTTGTAGTGCGGCGAGCTGATGGCCCTGTTCTCGCGGAGTTCCACGTGCCAGCCGAGGAGGTGTAAGTGCCGGGTATGGTTGTTGTGCCTCATGTGGATGCGGGGTGCGATGTGCAGCGGCTGGGGCGGCGGTCTCCAGGCGTGCGCGGCTGCAGCGAGGAGGAGAGCCGCGGGCAGCAGGCGCAGCATGGTCCGCGCGCCGCCGCGGGCTCCGTAGGTCTGTCCGCGGCACGTTGCGCTGCGCTTACGCATCTACGCACATGGCGGCCGTCTCGTCGCTCGGAAGGTAAACGACTCCGCGGTTCACAGATTGCATGGGCCACGCCATGCGTCATTAGTAAACAAAGGGCGCGCGCCTGTTTTTGTTTTATAATCGCCCTGTTTGTTACGTCTGATGTATGCACTAGTGGTGCTATGCACGACGCGTTGCTTGCAATGCAACGATCATGTTAAATATTTATATTGTAATAGGATGCGTGCGTTATCAGCGCTACTTTAAAGTACAAGCATGTCGTTACTCGCAGAATTCAATTTCAATAAATAAGTTTGTCAACAAAATAAAATTGTATTTTTAATTAAGGTGCGGAAAATCGTGTCATAAAATTTTCTTCATAATCCAAAGATTTATTGTGTGCGTGGTGGTGCGTATTCTTTGTCTATTTTCTAAAGATTAATCGATCATTGACACTAATCACGACCCATCGTCTAAGTTTTTGCGAAAGTAACAGATATCGGTATTTTTTGCAAAAGTCACAATTTAATTTAAGATGTATGTTCCCTAGTACCTACGTTATCAAAGCTTGAAATGCTTCGTTGTAAAATATACACATCTCAAAACAAATTAGGGTCACCCATATTTTGAGCTAAATGTTAGGTATTATTATTTTTAGTACCTTCATGCATTTCATTCTCACAAAAAATATATTGAATCATTTGCGTTTATCCGCACAGGTTGCACAACAGATATTTTTAAAGATAGATAAGTAAAAACAGTTCTTTTTGGCGGCAGTTTTACTGTTTACATTGACTTTTGCCTCAAATCTAACAATTATTTCAAAATCGATAAACTCCAAAAAGAAGACTCCAAAAGAAGATAAAACTCTACTATCAACCTCAAAACTCTATTAAACATAAGTACCTTCTGTAAATATTACTTATTTTTTTTTCTATTAAAATAGCTCTACATGCGTTCTTTTTGTCAAATTTATTGAATATTCTGAAAGAACTTGACAACAGCCACATTTTTTATAGTCATCGATATTATGCGTCAAAACACCTATCTCTTCTTCTTTAGGTGCCACTTCATCACTGAAGATTGGCCGTCAGCTCCTTAAAACGCGCCTTGTCCATGGCGAGCCTGAACAGTTGTTCAACTGATTTAATGCCAGTACAACATCTAAAACACCTATACAGTTTTCGGAAAAAAATATAGACAAAAATGGCTACCCGTTATGAATTTTCTATAACCCCATTTCAAACTTGACTATTCACAAAATATACTAAAAGTAATGTATGTAGCTAAAAAGAGTAGGATTTTATTCTGAACAGTGTCCATCTATTTTCCGAATTAGTGCGCGTATAGGCGTATATAATATCGAGGTACAAATTGTTATTTGTACCTAGATATTATATACGCATATACGTACTTCTACGTAGATATTTTGAGATACGAAACAGTTTTCGGCTAAACAGTCCTTGTTATCTCTAAAATAATAATTGCACTGCAGTGAATGAACCATACACAAATAAAAGGGTACATGTGGTACTTATACCTACTACATGAAGTCGTAGATAGCAAAAATGTAAAATCAAGCTTTTTGGTCATTATCTAAAAAAAATATTTATCGTATAATTGTTTCATTACAAAGTAAAACGAAATATACGTTGGTAAGTATACTTAAGTTCACATGGTCTAGTTAGTAGGTACCAAGTTTCATAAATAAATAGATTAAAATAAATAATTTTAGCCAAAGAATTGCGTAACATTTTTGCTTACTAGTATGAATTTTAAAGCTGTCTGTTTTACGTAGCTTGATAAGTACTGTAAACAACTGCACCTCGCGAGTCTTATGACAAATAATCGACTATTTTAATATTTAAAAAAAAAGTCTAGTATTGAAACTTAATTCTATGTAATTTACCCTGCTTATTAAATTTTACGAGATTCGTTTGAGGAATGTGGGGTGAGTACAACTGCTGGACATACTAAGAATTTTTGCCCAAGCTGAAGCAGAGATGATTTACTCGCGCTCCGCTCAGTTCGCTCGGTCAATCAGAAGCGAGGAATAATCTTGATATGTTTAAGCGCAAAAGAAATTTAAAGGAATACGTATTTAATAAGCATAGTGTAAATTATGTGCTTATTATGTTGTGCAATATATTTTTTATGGTTTCCTATTCCACTTTCGAGGCGATTGGACAGTTCTCGGAAAATTTACTTCTCTCACTTACGAGGCGCTTTAAAAGTATTCAGCAAAGAAAATTAAATTAAAGACGTATTTTATTTTCTACACTTTTCTCTTTATCTCATTAAATACACGAATTTTATGTACGCTCCAGCGCTGCTATACGTTCTGTTCTAAGGCCGATTCCTCCAACATTTCAATAACCGCTCCGCCCCGCCTCACCTCACCCACCTCACTTCCTCGTTTTTGAAAAAGATTATTAGTTAGTTGGTTTTTTCAATTTAGGACTCAGGAAGTAATCCGATGGTCTATATCCACCTTGAATATGGGAGATGGATTATCCTAATGAAAAAGGAATTTATTTCGACTAATTTTCTCAAATAGCCCTCGTAATTATGAAGCACGTATCATTGTATAGCAAATATCCTTATTTGAGGCGGTCCTCCAAAATACGATTAGAGGATGCAATGCAACCGAGAATATGCTCAGATGAGTAGTATACCTCAACACCACGTTCGGCTGTTTGAGTGTGGGATAGAAATTTTGAAGATGATTAGAGGAGATAGAAATTTTGATGTGTTTTCCAGTTTCTTGATCGGCTTTTAGAATTCGCGCGAGAAGAGAAGTAGCTGGTATATTTTTTTTCCTCTCAAAGAAACAATTCAAATTATGTTTACTTCATTAGAATCAGAATCAACCCAATTGATATTCCTCTATTTTTACTATTTTGTTATGAAGATATTAGAGAAAACAAATATTTAAAGAATCTTCCTTTTGATACTTATGTTTTTTTCTTTACTAGCTGTTACCCGCGGCTTCGCCCGCGGGATATATAGCCTATGTCCTTCTCAGTACCCTAACGTATGAGTATGCAAAATTTCATACATCTTATTGAGACATTAAAAAAATAATAAGCTAATATGTTATTGGCGTTTTATGCATTCACGATGCTATTCTAATTCCTGAGACTAGCGCGTTCAACCAAACAAGCAAACAAACTTCAGCTTTATAATATTAGTATAGATAAAATGCATGTCGTACATAATGCGAAGCGCGAAGGCTATTGTGTCTCGTGGCAGTGAGGGATCAACACGTGGCGAGATCCTCTGGGCATTTGTGAGGCAGCGAAAAGATGACACGCTAGATATTAATTAAATGGCGGCCTCTAGCTATGACCTCTCTAATAAACATATCTGTCTAAGATTAATCACTTTCATACCTTATGTCAGACATTTAAAAAAAAAAGATAAAATAATATTTTATTGGCGTTTTTATGCATTCACAATGCTATTCTGATTCATGAGATTAGTGCATTTAACCAACAAACAAACGAACTCCTCAGCTTTATAATATTAGTATAGATAAAATGCATGTCTTAATGTTAGGAGTAGGCTATTGTGGCTCATGGCAATGACGGATCAACACGTGGCGAGATAACCTCTGGGCATTTGTGAGTTTGTGAGGCAGCCGGAGTACGACACAATATTAATTAAATGGCGGCCTCTAACTGTGGCCTCTCTCATAAACATCTCTCTAAGATTAATCAGTTTCATACTTCTTTCTTTCTTCTTTTTAATTATGGCTTCCACCGAGATTTCAGTGATTCTGCCAATGTCCAGTATAATGAGATACTAAGTATCGGTGTTGTACGGTTTGTGGCATCAAAGATGGCGTATGTTCTTTGGCAGCCTCGTGGATGCCTTTGGCGACAAATCTATACGAGTCCATTTAACAGTCTACTTTAACTATTTCACAAATTGTTCTCGAGCACGAGCATTTATAACACCAAACCACACCAATTTCATATTATAAAGTCCACTTAAATCAATTTGCAAAATTGTATAAGGCAAACGACAACTGAACCCCTTGACTTCCCACCAAAAACCTCTTCATAGTTCTTGTTAGATATTTTTAAACAGCCTGACTTGACGATTTTGAGGTGTCAGTAGTCTTCTCAGAGCAATAACTGTAGTCTCGTATTTTTCTCCGGAGTGTCATAGGCCGTTTGACATCAGCAAAAAATCAATATGGCGCTAAAAAAGGAACTGAAAGCAGCATGCAGCCCTCAGATTAATATGCAGCCGCTTGCTCTTTTCTTTCAAATAAACGTCATATCATTCTGTTTTCAAGCCATGGAGATATATGTACTACTTCAAGCAAACAATATATCACCTGATTTTACATCATACCTGTTTACCACATCTTACACATAGCCCTAAAATTACATTAATTTTACCAATAAGACTATACTCATTTTTTTATGATTTTACCAAGCACATACATATATGACTATTGTTAATGTAGGCAGCGTAAAATCAAACGACTGTTTTATGCAATAACACTGTGGAAGAGTTAAAGAAGACAATGTTTTGTATAATGCCAAGAATGTATAAACATCATCTAATGCGAAGAAGCCAACATTGTTATTCGTGTTACTAATATATTGTTTAACGATGCAAGTGAGTAAGAGGATTGTTCCGCACATGTCCGAGATAGTTTGTTGTTTCTTTTGCATTTCATGTGAGAAACAATGAATGAAATAAAACAACATTTATTTTTTAGTTTTATTACTACTTATGTTGCCGTTAAAAAGTTGTGAAACTTTTCAAATGGCGATCGTGATGTTAATTTATTAATGCTAATCTAAAAGTGCATAGTTTAATTAACTAAAGGTGAATAAAAGTTCCATGCACGTAGATGAGCCCTATCTTCTTCGTAATTAAGTACTGTATAAATGTATAATTTTAATAGAGTACATAAGAAAGGTAAGGTTTTCAGTTACTTAAGTTGCCAGTAGGGTTACATAGAGCAATTGATGGCTAAGCCAAGTCTTGGAACCTGTTGATAACATTGTTAAAATGAATTAGGACGCATCTCTGTGAATGTCACTATCTTCATAATATTTGTACCATTGCAAATCATTCTGTCACGCAAATGCTTAAACGTTAGAAGACAACAACCGCCTCCTTGGAACGGCTCTTTTGTGTCTTCGATTAGTCAAGTTATTCACATATTCCTCAATACCTTGCTGCACGTCACCTTCCATTTCACCTCTATGAAGAAAATAGGAAAGCGTTCTATTCGGGTCATTAATGATAGTCGGTGCTGTTCCTGATTTGTCATCGTTGAATATAATTGTAATAACTAAACCTTCATCGCCAGGGTGTCCGATTCCTTCGTAAACATAATCTCTTATATTCTTCGATAAATACTTCCCAATCCTGCCGTCTCTGTAGTAGCCGGTCTGTCTGAAGTTCTCCAATTGAAACTGAGGGTATCTTTGTAAGTCATTGAGGAGTGTTTGTATTTCGCCGACTTTGATTGAAAGGTCCTTTATGGGCCCGCCCGCGCGGTCGAAACCCTGGAAGTTAATTGATGGATTTATATTAGCAATTGAATACTTATTTATTTGCTTAGGTAATTGACATTTCACCTTTAAATATTTAATGCCTGCTTATCATTGGAAATTGAAACAAATATGTTTTTGTTTTATTATAGCTTTCAATAAGTAATAAGTTCTCTTTACTATGTTGCTTATATTATATAGATTATTCTCCAAACTCGTAATACACAACTCTCACTACTATAAAAAGGCAAACATTTTATAAAATTATAAAACACTTTTATCAATCGAACATGAATTTACCCGACTGACACACGCGTATGTATGTGAATATGTATGTATTTATATATTAATGAATTAATTATGGCTGTTCCATTAATGCCTCATGTAGCCTAAACGACTTGACCGATTTTTAAATGGGTGTCACTAAATTCGTATTCTTCTCCTGAGTTTCATATAGAGGAGTTTGTGGTGGGAAGTCAAGGGGTGCGGTTAGGGTTTGCCTTAGAAGATTTTGCAAATCGATTTTAGTGGAATCGTAAAGATTTGTCACAGAAGCTCCCACGAGGCATCAAAGAACATATACGCCATCTTTGTTAAAACTTTACCGTACAACACCGATAATTAGTATCTCAATTTACTGTACATTGGCAGAATCACTGAAATCTCGGTGGAAGCCATATTATACCGAAGAAGAAGAGTTTCATATGCTATATGGAAGTAAACTGTCAAAAACGGTGCTGTAGTTTTTTATTTTTGTTATTTAACAATGTAACTTATATAAACTTTGTTTGTACTAAGGTAAACACCAGTAGTATTAAATTTAGTTATTAGTAAGCACAGATTTAAAAAATGCGTGAATACCTAAGTGATATGTTACCTGCAGATTGGCGAGCGTAATTAAATATCCCACGAGATTCATGTTTATTCCGGAAAGTCACTTCACTCAGTGCGTTCACTTGCTTCGCTTAGATAATTTTGAAGTCCGCCGCCCGTTCCTCGTATTTATAAATTAGTATTCCAACATGACAACGGTGACTAATTCCTGTAGGTAAATAACTCGACATGTTTTGTCCCGATGTTAATAAGTTCGGACAATCGACTTGCATTTACATAATAACATTAACGTGTATTTTTTTCTTTCTGTGCTTATTTCGTGCGTAGATTTCTTTGTCACATCATGTCTAATTTGGTGTCTATGAGTGATTTTAGTACACTAAATAACTGGCGTTTCTAATTTGTTTTCTTAGCCTATATGTACTATGGCTTTGTAAAAAACATGTTTTTCTACTTCCGGAATCTTAATAAGACAGTAAGGGCTGTATACGATGTCTTGACCAGCTGAAATTAGAACAATATTAGTTCATATTAAGAAAATATACACAAATACAATAAATTTGATATTTAGATCTATGATCTGTATCTATCTAAATACATAAAAAAGTATCTTTCTATTTCAATAGAAAAGCCTATTTATAGAAATAATTGCTAGTCAACAAGGATTTTATATTTTTTTAGCCTAGGTTAAGCTGTAAGATTAACACATCTCTGTATTTTTAGTGACTTTGGACCTTAAAAACTTTTATGTCTTCCATATATTTTAGATATAAGTACTTAGATCTGTGGAGGCTTCTTATTCGCCTGATTAAGAATACTTTTAATTTTATGTGTACTCTATCCCGATATCGATCGTCATGAAAATTTTGCATACGCATTGTTTGGGCTACGCAGAAAAACATAGACCACGTTTCATACTATTCCTAGGGGATCGACATTTAGGCACGCATACACACAGGCTAAGGCTGGTTACATATAAACCGATGAAATTGGAAATGTATAGTCAATATTTTGCGTATTTTAGGATACTTACAGAAGAATAAGACATCAAGGAGAGTTCATACATTCCGCCAGCCTTGATACTTAAAGGTTTGTTGGCTCGCATGATCACCAGCATCAGGTTAGACCGCACAGAGGGGATTACAGCCACCCCAGTCTCCCACCCTGAGCAGTACACAGCCGTACTGATACTCTCGCTCTTTAACAAGAAATTCATACCACCCTTAATAAACAATAACGACTAACTTTTGTACCTATATGGTTAAAGCCAATTTTCGGAATAGAACTTATTACATCCAAATCTCTAACTAAATCCAAATTAGGAGCTGTTGCAATTTTCTCAGCTGTCATTGTATATTTTTTTAGCCAGTCAATGGTATAAACCCGCATTTTTATAGTAAGACAAATGATGCACAAATGTTATCTTATAACAAATTAACAATGATGATGGTGATTGATGTTTGTGACTAATCAATCACGCTTTACCCGCCCAATGGATTTAGATGAAACTTAGCGTACACTAAGCGTCTGCCTATGCGCAATATGTCTTGATTACGTTATTAGCACTATCAGATATCTTTTATTTTGGTTTTCACAAGAATATATGAAAGCTTGTTTACGATAAAATGCATATAATTGTAAATAAGACTGTATATTTCCGCCAAGAAAAAAAGCTAATAGTGGGTTATCTTTCAACCAATGCCATAAAGTTTCCAATTTGACATTCAAAAAACAACTGTTTAACTTGGTATGACTGCGCCTTTGAATAGGTAATAAAAATGCTGCAGAATATTTTCATATCGAAATGCAAATACTTTTGACGTTGGATGATTTATATACTTAAAGACCCAATGCACCTGCCAAATAAATACTTCTTACTTACGAACAACAATAATCGTTCACAATTTAAGATTAAACTTAAAAGGAACATAAATATCGCTTCCAATATTGAGTAGTTTATATATGGCCAATAAAATTAATGTATTTGGACAACAAACGAGAATCGATGCCAAATGGAGTTCCCTTTTACGTTTTAGCTCAAGATCCTAGTCCTTACCAACTAACATCATTTTAGCAAACCTGGTTTTACCCAAGTAAACATAGTAGACGACATTTACAGATATAACGTTCATTTACAGATAAATCTTCAAAATACCCAATTTATTAAATGACTTTCATTGGAATTACAATCGACTCTAAGGTAAATGGGGTACCTATATATTTAAACATTCAATATCAAATCCTTTTTTTACGAAATACATTAATGTCTCTTCATTTCTGAACATTGTTATAGGTT
Source organism: Rhodophaea formosa (assembly GCA_963082605.1). Classification (NCBI taxonomy): domain Eukaryota; kingdom Metazoa; phylum Arthropoda; class Insecta; order Lepidoptera; family Pyralidae; genus Rhodophaea; species Rhodophaea formosa. Next base: position 7,043,840 of record OY720206.1, read on the forward strand.
ACAAAAATGATCTTTCTTCCGTTACAGATTTGCTGTTCCACTACAGCTTTGTTGCTGGTGTTGTAAGATAGAGTCCGCTTTTTATATGCTTTTCTTTAAAAAGGCGGCGTCTAAACTAAAGAATATTCATGTAAGTTCCTAACTACAGGACAAAATACTAAATCAAAAAAATACAGCTTTGATAAAACGACATACGGTGTACATGCATTGGATCTTGATCTTGATACGTTTACCGATAAAACCAACTCATCGAAGTATAAATTCTAAATCAGTGATTTCACTCGCGCTTCACTTACAGCTATTTGATCTACCAATTGCCAATACAGAACCGCGATAGCTTCGATAATCTCTATCATTCCCTCATTCAAATTGCCATCTGTTTCAATTAGTAATAATAACTTATACTAGGCTCAGTATGTTTGTTATGTGAAAACCTTTTGAAGCGTTGCATTATGATACAAATGCAATTAGTATAAAGACCATATTTTTCTTGAAAAAAATGATAGGCCATTTAAATGCATTTAATCAATTTCAGTGAAATCAAGGAAAACTACGGGTATTCTGAACAAATCTTATCTCATTTTAGAATGGCTTGTCGCTATGAAAAATCACATACCGTTTTACTTTGAAACATTACAAAATTTAATGTTTATAAATTCTGACTTACTATAAAATACGGACTAAACGTAAAAGTTAAAAAAATTATACTATTTATAAATAAAAATTATACGCTATAAATACACGAATAAGCTAATCTTCTATATCATAATGAACTATACTAAACTTATAAAGCAAGAATGCTGAATGAAAGGCTGCATTCCCACACTGGAATCCGTTGCGCGAAAAAAAAGTCAGCTCTCTTGTCACGAGCGACGGTGATCAGGCGAGGAGCAATCTCTTTATAGAAAGCTCTCGCAATAGGACCCCATGGTCCAAAAATCTCCACACCGAACGGCACAAATATCTAAATATATATAACTCAAAGGTGACTGACTGACTGACATAGTGATCTATCAACGCACAGCCCAAACCACTGGACGGATCGGGCTGTAATTTGGCATGCAGGTAGATGTTATCACGTAGGCATCCGCTAAGAAAAGATTTTGATCAATTCTACCCCCAAAACTATACAAAGTAAAGGGTAAAAGCTAGTATGTACATATAGTCTGCATTTAAACAGGCACATTTACGCCGCTTGGTGACCATGGCGACTGATCCTCTGAGGTGGGAAGGCGCCAGTGTTTCGCATATGTAGCATCCCACACTATAGCCCACTGTTCTTAGAACATACGTGAAGCTATTTAAGACATTTAATTGCACCAAAAAACAACTATTTGTTTTCTTAAAGTATTCAGACAGTTGACATTTAAATTCGTTTAAATATGACTACTTTAACATATTTCTAAATTTAATAACGTTTAATAAGAATCTGGGTGACCTAAATCCGGTCCAAAAGTATCCGATCATTAATATGATATGATAAATGATTTGATCCTCTATATTAAGCTAAAACTTAAATGTAAGTACCAATAGATTTTAAAAAAATTGTAAGTACCTATGACTTCAAAAAATAAAGTTTATACATTTAACATTAATAAAATAATCGAAAAATAAAATATCACCTGTGTCTTGATTTCCTCACACCACCGGCATATGATGTAGAAACCAAACAAATTGTAGCTCAGGAAGAACAGACTCATGAGGCACTTGGTTATGTTGTCTGTTACCGACTGAAAAATGCGATGCACTAGGGTAACTCGACTCTACAGTCATAATATTAAGTGCAAAAATTGGCTCACGCACGACGGTTTCTTTTTGTTTTACAATTTTACTAATATCTCAGTTCCTGTCCCTACAGGTACAGGTAATGGTCGTTGTATAGCCCTATATACAACGACAATGTATCTCATCACAATTTATGTACGTTCTGATACAGTCAACTAATAATCATGCACTCCATTAAGGATTCCGATTCCAAGATTTCAATAAAGTCAACCTGTTAGCTGAGTATTACGCTTACAGCGTAACACTCAGCTGTCACCTTTTGTGACACTGTGGGCACATGTCTTATCTGCATTGTCCTGTTTTGTTGCTGTGTCACAATACATATTTTTCATTTCATTTCATTTCATTCATATCTAATTGAAAATCTGCGATTTTACAGCTAAATGTGATTCAAGCAATTTTCCCACGACTTTGTCTGCGTAAATTATGACCTTAAATAAATTAGTTTTCCGTAGGTAGAAGAATTTTAAAAATTAGTGCATTAGCTTCGGAGCCTATTCAATGCAAACAAACAATCAAATATTTTCTCTTTACAATATTAGTAGGTATACCTATAGGTAAATAAGGAGGATGTAGCAATCATGAATATTGATTTTGCGTGATCGTGTGCATCGTAACCCGATTGCGGCCATTAATTCCAAGCACCGCCTCAAGCTCCGCCGCGGAAATAGACATTTACAAAACCGCTTTAGCTTAACTATTCACTCGCTCTACAAGAGACTGTAAATCATGCAGAAGTGTTTAATCAATCAAACCTGTTATTTGTGTGGTGTCTATTTTATTTTTCTTCTTATCATATAAAAGAAATAATGTTTACAACATAAGAAGCAAACTTTAAATTTTCATATTTTGTTTGTAATAAGACAGGTAATTGTATCGATTTTTAATAACCATGATATCTTATTATTTAAATATAGAAATTATCTCAATTGATCTATAGGCAGGTAGCTGTTAATTCTTATATAACTTTTTTGAAAGTAGTCCTTTAGATAATTAATCTAAGACATACTCTTGCAAAGCATCTGGTTTTTACATCTTTTGACAAAGCATTGTACAGATGAGTACTCTTACCGCTGCTTGGTCACTATTCGCAAAGAGAGCTGTTTTGGTAAGTATAATTTGGACTAGTTACACTCAGAAAACAAACGACGACCAAAAAGTTCTATTATTTTTACACGACTGCGAAACGAGAGTTATGTCTTGAGAGTTCATGCAATGTGTATAAATGTGAGTTTCTTAATACCGTAACAGATCAAAATTTGTCACTTTTAAGTCTTTACCTTATCCCTAGTGATATGGGCTTTAAAAATTTTGTCTGAGCATACGCCTCTTTTTTTCTTTTTGAAAATGTTTCATTCGTATCGTTTATTTTTCTCAGTTTCCACAGAAAGTAGTTCGAGATACATTATACGTGCCCCAGGTGGCTTGATTTACTGGCTTACCGTGGCAGCCTGGTACCCGATGAAGCAAATGAGCACGCTGCTCGCAGCCAGCTGTCCCAACATTGGGCCGCTTAGACTCATGCGAAGATCCATTACTAGGCTGTGTTGAAAGGTATATAAATAAATAATTAATGTACAAACTATTAATAAAAATATATAATGTATTATACAGCGTGTAAATTGACCCTTAAAGCGGTGACTCAGACCATCGATATAAACAACTCTATCTATGGGACCAATGCTGACTTTCCCATATTAATCACCCGGGCGGTTGAAAACTTTTGTATGAAAATGTCAATTTTTTTTTGAGTTGCCATCTTTGATCCCAAAAAAAGTTGTTCCGATTGACGAGCTGAGTCACCCCTTTATAAAGGGAATGTCAAAGGATCCATTTACACGTTGTATTGTAGTTTTTTTTACGTTTTCTACCAATATAATCATAATGAATAATAACGTTCCAAAATACTAGTATTTTCATTCAAATGAACGGGTGTATCCCACTGTAGAGTTATATCTGATTGTAGTAAAAAATAACTTTTCAAAGACCTCTTGCTTGTTTCATTCGAACATTTTCAAATTATTTCCTTTCAGATGTTAGGTACAGAATAAAGCATAGATTATTTTTAAATTCGTCTTCTTAAATCCGTGTGCAAGAATTAGACTATAGAATTTACATGATCTAAACCAGAGGGGTCGGAATTGACTGCATAGTTAGCAAGAAGAATTTTCAATAACATTGTTCTCGTGATCTTTTGTAGAGTTAGACTAATTTGTTAGTCTATAGTGCAACATTAAAGCAAATTCATTAAAAATAAATTATTTATTTTTAAGTATTGTGGTGTTAAATACTTAATGAAACATTAAATAATGTGTATTACCTATTTATTGTACCTACCTAGTTAAGGTACTTACTTTAAAAGGAATTTGTGCTGTTCAACTAAGTCACTCAGCCGCTTCTTAAACTTTTCTTGGAAATGTTTATTGGAATATATAGATGACTCTGCATTATAAAGTTCAATAGCTGAAAAATAAGATAAGATAGGATAACAATGAGTCAAAAATTGGCAGAGGCGGCTCTTCTAGACACGATTCCTCAAATTTTTATCCATAACCTCGGCTGACTTCTACGGTCTGCAATGGAGATTTTAGCAGGTATAGGCCTATATTCTTTCTTTTATCTTTTTTTCCTGACTATATGGAAGAATATCAAATTTTGTATTCTAAACAAATCGACTGAGCCCAAAATCTACGTTCATAAGTAACAAATTATTTTTTTGACTTACGTGTTGACATGTTTTTTTTAAATAATAAAATTACTCCAATTATTTCTACTAAATTGGCGGCTATGATGCTACTGTTAGACACACACACAAACAGACTTCCATGAGACACTTACATCACCGCTCTTTATGATCAGGACATAAAATAAAAAATGTTATTTTCTATACGCATATACTGTACTTATGTACTGTAGGTATGTGTAGGTAGCTACTTTCGAATGAGATGAAGGTAAATGAACCACAAGGGACGTGTTTTGTTTACTTTTATCTCGTTGGGTACACGCATGTGCCGGCTGAACGGTTTCGGCGTGAAATATATGGATGTTAAAGATATTGAGGACGTGAAATAGGCACCGAAGAGGCTACTTTTATTTTTTTATTTTTTTATTTTATTTATTGGCACACAAAACAGTCTTACAACTATTCATTATACAATAAACTAATCAATGGATTCAATGGCTGGTTGCAAAACCAAGAACACAGTGCGCACAGCATGCTAAACTTTGTTGTTGACAATATAAACATACTTAATACAAGGGTATATCTAGGTAATACTTTTTATATTAAAAACTACAAAACACGAAACCAATATAATGGTGAGAATAATAAGTAAAATTTATAGTATACATAAGTGATGGTGCTAAATACAAAAATATATATAATTATGATGAGAAAGCTAGGAAAGCAGTTGCCGTATGCTATATTTAAAACTATTCAATGACAAACTATAGATGTCAGGTACTTCTTCATGGTCATACGTTTGGTACAATTTATTGTATTCGCGGCAAATCCTAAGTATGGGATTGTGAAAAGATACGTTATTATTACATGAGGGTATGGAGAAGGGGATGATGTTGCGGACTGATCTTGTCGGGACTTTGAAATTTATACACGATAATAATGAGGTGGTTAGTTGGCCGTGTAATATTTTATAAAGGTAAATCATAATAGCGAGATAGCGGATACCCAGACCACTGGAAAAACGCTCAAATGATACAGATAATTTAGACTAGGTTTTATTTATACGTATGCAGCTTTATTTCTAGTTCTAAGACAGCTTGATTTGTAAGTAAGACGTAGATAAATTAAAGAAAGTAAGCTTTCTAGCAATACTGACAAGGTACTCTTCTTCTTCTTCTGTTTTATATTATGGCTTCCACCGAAATTTCAGTGATTCTGCCAATGTCCAGTATAATGAGATACTAAGTATTGGTGTTGTTCGGTAAAGTTTTTCCAAGTAGCATCAAAGATGGCGTATGTTCTTTGACGCCTCGTGGCAGCTTGGGGCGGCAAATCTATACGAATCCATTTATCAGTCCACTTTAACTATTTCACAAATTGTTCATGAGCACGAGCATTTATAACACCAAACTACACCAATTTCATATTATAAAGTCCACTAAAATCAATTTGCAAAATTGTCTAAGGCAAACTTCAACTGTACCCCTTGACTTCCCACCACAAACTCAATTAGTAAGTCAATATACCTATTACTTATCGTGTGGTTCCTGGCAGAGTAGAATAGGATCACTCCAAGTATTCCCGTGGATGTTGTAGGCGGCGACTTAGGAAACACCAAACTAAGCAAAGCTTACAAACTTCTCCAACCCGTGTGGCCAGCGTGGCGAGTGTAGACCAAATTCTCTGATTGCTCTGGTTAATATATGGCTCATGTAGTATAGGGTCTGGTCGTGAAAGAGCGTCATGCTCCTGCAATGGAGACTAAAAAAGACTGATTGATATTTATACTTACCAGGGCCTTTAGAATCGTTTCTGCAGTCTTCCAAAATATTCTCAAAGCAGTTGGCGAGTACGTTGAACTGGCAGATCAGGTGAAGGAAGTGTGTCTGCATCCGAATGTCCGTGACCATCACGAAGTGGGACACGTAGAAGAACACGATCACCAGGGCGATATACGTGACAGCGTAAACTCGGGGGCTGCGGTAGTTGAACCCTAGCTTTAGCCCCACTATCATATTGTACTCTACATCGTCCAACAGTGGGTACGAGAACCTAAAAAATGCGTGTCTTATAATTTAATTTTAAAATCATTATTAATATTATATTCTGAAATTGTGATGTTTAAAAAATACAAGCAACCTAAAAAATATTTTTGCGACGGCCTTCAAGAACAAAATTTCTATCTAAGACGAATAAAATGTGCCTCATGCTCATTTGATTATTCTTAAGCTTATCTTATTTAATTTAGGAGTTCCTATGACGATCTTTCGACTTCATAATTGGAACAGCTAAATGACTTTGATATATTTTATTGTTATCATCTGTAAGCTAAAGTTCTTAAATGGCTCATGAACAAAATATTAGTTATCAAACTTGACACACACATAAACTAATAGCGCAATGTGGCAACTAGAAATAAAAAAGCGTGGCAGTCTTTGGGTACTGTCGACAAAAGTAAAAACTAAGTAACTTGATGTTCGCCCAAATAGTACAAAAGCATTCGGTGACGATGACGCGAGTTCAATGATTTTTGTTCACCCAAATGTTTGAGCAACACGGCCTTCCGTACCGGAAGGGAGTAGCCATACGCTGCCTTCCCCTCTGTCAAGGTACAAGCCAAATTAGGCATATGCATTTCTATGTGTTAGTTGTGTGTGACTCATCTGTACACAAATTATTGTTTCTTTTTTATGTCATTTTTTGTGACAATGTCATAATTACTATCAAGTGACAGTTTAAATTTTGTATGTAGGTGTTCGGAACTAAACTTGTGTGCACATTTCCCCCCGCAAAAAAAACGCCAGAAAAATTATAATAATAGTAAATTGTCGCTTTGCCCCTCCCTCCGTCCGGTACGGAGGCCGTGTTACTCGAAGACCCAAATAGTACTCAAAGCGCCTAATGAAGTTTTCACTTCAAAAAAAAGTTAAACGTCAATAAATTTTAAAAGACCAACATCTACGTACCATGCAAGTAGTGTTAAATTCCCAATACCCAACAATAGCTTTAAATAGTTATCGTTAACTTGAGCCCAGTACGACACGATTTTTTTACGCTTTTCCGTTGCTATGTCGAAAGTTGGAGATTCCATAGCCACTGCCAGCTTTCTGTAGAAGTCCCTATTGATCAACTGAAACATATTTCCGACTTCAAAGTTAACGCCAAATAAAGGATCTCTCTATCACTTTCTGTGGACTCACTGTCAATGTACTACAATACAATATCACGGATAAACTAATAAAAGTTTACCCAAAGAATGATATTGTCTATTGAATGCAAAATCGGGAATTAACGCGAACTTATCACTTTTTCTTCAGACGTTTCAGCCGGGTTACACTGACCATGGTCATATTGTGTGAACGGTGTTAATTCCCGATTTTGCATTTAATAAATATGCAACACGAAATTCTAAAAGTAGTAAGTGATGGCGTCGTTTTCGTTTTAGGCTAGAGATAGATAAACAAATATAATAAATAAGAAAGATTTGATTGTTTTAATGAATAAACACAAAAACTACTGAACCGATTGTCTTTCAGAACAAACGATAGATAAGCTGCGGGAAAACAGTTCAAAAACAATGATGAGGCACTACTGCAGACATATGTTTGTATCCGTATATAAAAAACAAAAAATGTCACACCCCACTAAGACAAAAATATGGTGTCTAGAGTAGTAGATATATGAGTGGAATAAATAAAGAAAGCATTCTTTCGTATTCAACAAAAATAGGCCAACAACCCTAGCCAGGGGTATACCAAATAACCACACGAGTATATCCAAAAATTCAAATACAAACTGGGAATAAAACTAAATGCTGTCGCTTTAGGGGGCACACTAGGCACAGTAGCGACGCCAATCATTTTATTCCTAATACTTTACAAATAGAAAGAAATTCAAGAATGTAAATCATATAAGCCTTAGTAAATAGCTTGAAGTATTTTTTAATCATGTGTTAATATTATCAGAATCAGTGAAAATTGTGAGAATCAGATTACCGCCAAAAACGGCCGTTTTTGGCGGTAATCACTAGTTCTCTTAATGACTGATTCTCATAATATTAACACATGATTTACATTCTTGAATTTCTTTCTATTTGTAAAGTATTAGGAATAAGTTATTGGCTTCGCTAGTGTGCCTAGTGTGGGCCCTTAATATAAAATATTTTATCGCTGTATTGCCTTTCCAGACGGTTTACCAAGAACTGAGTTTCGTGAATATTTAAATTCAACTAAAATATGCTTTGTGTTACCCAGGCTTTGTGGTCAGTTTTTTTAAGATGTAGCTATTTTATTATATACATACATTATCACGTCTTTATCCCTCGCGGGGTAGATAGAGCCCAAAGTCATAAAACCCAAAGATTTTTTGGATGTCTTTCAAAAGTATTTTCTAATGCGCCCTGAATAAATGTTTATATACTAAGCGCTCTATTATATCATTCTCATATTATAACTTAAGAGTTCAAGTAGGTATATTAGTATTACAAAAAAGATTGGTATATTTCAGTTCAGTTTTGAATTAAATTTAGCATATGCTTCTTACATGCTCACACAAAACTAATACTTATCTTTTAAAAATATTTTTATAAATTCTTCGTAAAATATAAATCTCTAGTTAGCTATTATCTATAGATTGAGTTAAAATCTTGAAATATCGACTGGGGAAACTAATAAAGCTTAAAGTACCTACTAAGCCTATAATTTTAAATAATTAATCCCTCTCGCTTTTGGAATAAAGCCGCAAGACTTACTTATCTAGCGCAAAAGATTTCAATGTTTGTTTCGGCTTACACACATGAAAACAAGAAGATTCGTGAATCTACTTACCATATTCTTGTATCTATAGTAAGAAATAAATTGTATCACAATAACATTCAAAGAAGCAGCTATTTCGTCCAAATTTGTAATATCAAAAACCATGTATAATATCTCAGCGACAACCAGCAGTACTATAGATATCTTGATCATTCTGCTATAAAGTAGGTACCACAAACCACGATCCACGATTGAAAGCCCTAAGGAAAAGAAAATAACCAAATTAATTGTATCGTCTACTGGACGTTATTAATAATTAGCTATATCATGAAATTATGCATACACCAGGCAGCGTGTATGCAAAATTTCTTTACGGGGCAGACATAACCTACGACCATAAGACCCAAATGCCACTTTTAGCATGTTAGTGGGCGTACATGGAAATCCAAATAAAAATAGTCCTATGTTAGCTAAAATGCTGCTTAGGTTGCTAGCCGCATCGTCATTGAGACTTGATTGCTTCCAAAGTATGATATTTAAATCAACATTTAAATATCTCCGTTTTTCTTCTAATAACTTTTTTGAAATAGAATCTCGAAAAATTTAGGTCTGTATATCTTGGTAATTTAGTTCTGGAAAATCTTGATAGGTATAATATAGATGATCAATTGTTTAGATCAAATCATGATTCGAGTGCACGTGGAGCGATGATACATACACACACACCGCTCAGTCTTTGTGGCTAATGTATCGTGGCATGGATATTGGGTTATTACTCATAAACTTTAAGTGCTTTCATTACGAGTACTTTTTGTGGTCGAGTTACACATATATTTTTTGCTAATTTCCTCGAATACGCTCTGTGGTGACTGAACTGTATGGAGTCCAGTGACCTTCGGTGGAATATAACCGATCATGTATCACTGTGATGTCCAGAAACAGTATAGACAGTGCCGGCGTTAGCATTACTAGGGCCCTGGGCGAGATTTCAATGGGCGCAGTCACACACGGAGGGTCACAAGGCATCACCTGATTTTGATTCGCCCTAAAACCCCAGCGCCCTGCGTGGTCGCCCAACCGCGCGCAACCTTACGTTGCTACATTTTTCTTTTTGGACATAAAACAAAGTACGTTATTAAAAATTTTGTAAGACAAACGCCAAAAATGCTACAAAGATTAAGATGGTCTCATTTGCGTTGTTGTTTATTGTGAGGTTTCTGTTGCCCAAAAGTAACCCTGTATATAAAAGACTAGCAGTCGCGTGCGGCTTCGCCCGCGTGGATGTCGGTTAACCAAAAGGAAGCTTTTCCCCCCTTTTTGCAACATTTTTCATTATTGCTCCGCACTTATTTGTATTTTCGTGATGTTATGTAGCCTAATAACCTACCTCGACAAATGCACTATCCAATACAAAAAGATTTTTTCAAATCAGTTTAGTTTCTAAGATTAGCGCGTTCAAACAAACAATCAATACAAAATATGTGGTATTGTTTTATTTCAGCAATAACTATTGTACAAACCTAATATGTAAGCAACTCTGTACGTTGACTCGAAGAAAAGCGTCTCAAGCTCTCCGCTGGACTTTTTCAAAGCTTCGGTTTGAGTTAATTTTCTACAAAGTACTTTAAGAGCTTTCATTGTGCTTTCGATGTCTTGGCACAAATGAGCGAGTGCCCCTTGACGGCTACTAAAGTATTTATATTGTTAATGTAAGTAATTAATTTTCTATTTAAGGCGAGTTTCCATTGTCTTTCGATACGAATCATACGCGTAGTACGTATTTATCATGTGGGCCCAACCTCTAAGTCGTATGATTTTTCTACTTTAAAGATTCATCATTCTATTTGCAATACGTATACTCATGTATGTCACGGCAGTCGGCGCGGCACATAGCAAGAAGAACCGATGGCTGATGGGGTAGAAAGGTTGAATTTCGACCACGTACCGACAAGCGCAGCGTCGGACACCCACCGACCAGGTGGTCGGACGACCTGACCAAGATCACAGGGATACGCTGGATACAGGCCGCTTCCAACCGGTCATTTTGGAAATCCTTGGAAGAGGCCTATGTCCAGTAGTGGACTTTCTGCAACTGAAATGATGATGATACTCATGTCCCATGCATGCCCAATGGATAGTTCAATGTCGCTTTACAAGTGCCTTTTCTAAACATCTTCGCACCTAAGGTCTCAGTAGTGGCAAGAAGGCCATTGCATTAGTTATTAAATAATGTTATAAATTATCATGTTATACTTAGGTATTGTTGTAATATAAAGTATCCTAGATTCCAATCAAAGAATCTAAGGATGTCCGAGATCGACAATATAAATAAATATCTAAAATTCACTTAGAGTCAGCGGGTAGCCAAAGAAGAAACTAGGATATACTTTAAAACTTTGAGATAACAAGACCATACAAGACATACAAGACCCAATCATGGCTGGGATCATACTCTGTGATTCAAAAGCTCTTGAAAAAACTCAAATGACAAATATTAAAACTATATGATCAAAACTATACCAATATGGCTAATCGCAATTTAATAGATAAACGCAAACTAAATAACATGTGGAAAAAATAATAAATCTGAAGGACTCTTAACCGTGTAAATACTGCTTCATGCAATATATTCGATAGTTAATTAATAACTATTCATTAAATGGTCGTTAAAGATCTATTAGCTTTATTTAAATTTCATTAATAACCAACGGGCGGTAATTATAAACGCAGAGCAATAAGGTAAATATATTTATTTAAACAATCGATTTAACATTTGCTTTGGTAATATGAACTATAATATCACAAAGTTTAGATCTGACATATAAGTTCTTACATGTTACGCCTGCTAAATAACATATAGGCAACAATATATGTGTAGTCCACAACGGTATATAATTATTATAGTAAGTATACTATATCATTTGAAAATATTAACAGTATTAGGACAAAGAAATAATGATTAAACATGATTGGTAGATTTTAACAGTTGTTATCAAAAATACCTATCGTCACAGTGCTGCCTAGGGGAAAAGTCTTACTCGAAAATCCTCAAATCCTACAAAAAAGGAATGTTATCTATTCTACAACAACTTCAAAATTCCTAAGCAGATGTATGACGAATGGATGTAGGTATCTGTAATTTGAAACCATACATCAACTGGAGTGACTCTGCAATTTTTTTTTTGGCAGGGCATATGCTTTTACATGACTGCCTAAAAAACTGCCTTGTTTTTATTAGATTTCATGAAAAGATTGAATAATCTAGAGCTATTACTATTGCAATTTACTCTCACGTACTAAAATATGTTTAGATTAGTATACATGTTATGGACCAACTGATTAATGTGGGCATTATTAAAAACGCCCGAGCATTATGAATCAAGCCTAGCTCTATCGGGCCGAGTGATTAATTACGATTATTTATCACATTGCACGGTCATAATTATATTGCTATGGGACAATTGGGCAATTTGATAATAAAGTTAATTTGACACGGTACGGGAAGGAATACACGTATAACACATAAAGATGGGCGGCGGATAAATATCCGTAAACAACCGCTTTTACTGAGTATTTATCATAAACCAGTATTGAAAACTATTTCCATACAATGACTATTTATTTTTGCTCTTTTCGTTATATTGTTAGTTTCTTTTAAAAATAAATAGAAGCTAAACATTTATTTAAAGTTAAATGACAATAATAATAAAAAAATATAGTTATTTAATATGTTTGTATTACTCTGCCCATAAGGTGATTGACAATATGTATAATGCCCGGTTAATTTGATTATTTGAATAATTATTAGCGAATTGCACGCTGATATTGGGCATTTTTCATAATGACCGGGCATTATGTATAAGGCCCAATTTATTATTTGGTCCATAACATACATACTAAGAGTTAGTATTCCTTATTGGTATTTCAAAGGGGATTGTTAAAATTCTGAAATGTCAGTCTGTTGATGAACTAAGTAGTGTTTTAAAGAAATAATAATAAACGGTCTCCGTTTATACATTTGAGAATATCTTCCAATGTATGTAGTTTGGGTATCTCTTTACGGTTTTTTGAATGACTTAGGCCGATGAATATATAATACTAACGCAAATCCGAAAATGTATAAACTGTCCCTTAAAAATATTTGGTTTTTTGCAAACTAAATTATACTTCATATTATTAGTGAACAATTTAAACAAGTTTCTAATTATTATATATAATAATTAATGATATTAATTTGTCAGTACATGATACACCAAAAATACAAGATTATCACTTAAGTAAAATTACACAATTATAGGAATACTTACATTATTGTCGATAAAACGTTCACGATACTTATATATATATCCCATGTTGATATTTTTACTCCTACTCACTTATACCTCTATCATATTATTATTAATCTAGCAATTAAGGCTGCTGAACATACAAAATAATAAAAAGAATGTAAGTATTTAAACATTCGAAAATATAATCCTTACGTAAATAATAAAATAGGAAGCACTTTCAGCGCGATGTATCAATAAAAGGCTAATGGAGAGAACTAGTCATAATAAATAACTAAAAAATTACCAATCGTGCGGCAAATTCCCGCAGTGATTACAATTTCAGACTACCAATAACAAGTAGGCCTCATTATACTGATAGCATCTCTTCCGTATATACTCATATAGAGAAAACCGCAACAGTTTCTTACACAGTGTGTTGTTGTGTTATTGTAAGCAATTATAAAATAACTTGATTTTATCAGACAAAATGTCCACATGATATAATTTAAAAGGGTTCCCGTGTAAAATAGTCAAATATACATATTTAGGTTTGTATCATCGGTACCTACGAAACTTTTACAAAAGACGTCCATATCAAAGGGAGGAGTTGTCTTAGTCTAGAGACTATTTCAGACATCTTCAAAGGTTGAAGATAAGTATTTCTACGTCAATTGTAATTGAGATACCAGTTTCTACAGTAATTTCAAGCGATCGTTTTCATTTATATGGTTCAATGTTATTGTCTGGAGACTGAACAAGTAAAATGTAAGTAACATTGTGATATTTATATACGGAGAATTAGTTTCTCCCAGTCATCCTGTGGATGTCGTAGAAGGCGACTTAGGAAACACAAGATAAACATAGCTTATAAACGTATAGAGACTTCTCCAAACCGTCTGGCCAGCGTGGAAAGTGTAGGCCAAATCCTCTAACTGTTTTGGCTAATAATTAAATGACTCTGATAGTACAGAGAGGGTCGTGCTCCGGCAGTGGAGACTACAAAGGAGCTGATGATAATGATGATGTGGAATTCGTTTTCTACAAATTGTGTATACATAAAATACGTAGTGAGATGTTTTTTAGATCCAACTCGCACTTGGCTGGTAATGTTATTTATTCGACGCTTCGTAACTTTGAGGTCAGTTGGATCATAAAGTGCTAAGTTATGGTCAGGCACGGCACAGTTTTGTCCTTATTTAAACCTACGTTTTTTGTATTTTTCTATATTTATATTCCTAGATGTCCTTATATGGCGCGGTAGCTGTTTGTCTCACTCAAAATTATGAGCCAGGCTTACAACTGTTCACAATAACATACTGTACAACAGGACTCGTAGATAAAAATTAAAAAATATCGAATAACATAGTTTTGCTCTTTACCGAGATAGTATATCTGATGTAATTAAATAGAAGAATGGCAAAAAAAGACGAAACTTATTCAAGAATATAAGTTCACGTTTACCTATGTAAATAATTATTAAATAATGTGTAACGTAATTAAACCAATATGCTTAACTGATAATAATATTAATTTAATGATAATTACACTTATGTATGTACATAATTACCCAAAACTAAATACTTTAACACTAATTAGTACTTAATATAAGCTTCTTAATTATTAAAATAAAGAAATATAGACAAAGTTTTTAACCTCCACAATCAGATCTTTAAGTAACATAAACCTGGAAAATATGTATAATTACATAAAGCATATGTCAATTGTTTTATATTTGTGGCATTAACATATGTATTATCTTTGTTAATTACTTAAACAAATGTAGCTTACAAATTTTAAAAAGGGTAACAGATCTTCAAGTCAGATTCAAACAATTTGCATGTCCTTATACGAAAAAGAATAGTACGCACTCACTTTCTCTCCACTAAAACAATACAGTTGCCATATCAAGCAAGATAGAAACTAGCAAATAAGTCTAAGCAAGTCCATAAGGAAAACTTTTTGACTAAAACTAACGTGAGAACATAAACGTGATAACATAGTGATAACTAAAACTAACGTGATAACATAGATATAAACATTATTAATATACGTAACAAAAGTTTAGTTACGTAAATAGTCAACTACTGGCCGACATGTTTCGACCTCATCCGGAGGTCTTCCTTAGAGTGAATGTGAATCAAGACGCGCGCACAATGCCGTCCCAATTCGCACTCGTCAATCTCGTATTGTTATGTCAAACATGTCGACTAGTAGTTGACTATTTACGTGAGTAACCCTTTGTTACGTATTTTAATGAGGAAAATCATCAACATTTGCATTAAATCTATTTTTACAGTTCCAAATACGTGATCTTCGTGGCAGTGAGGGCAGCAGCGCCAGCCAGTACTGCTGCAACCGCTGTCACAGCCGCTGTCGTGCCAGATGCCTTTACAGCAAAGCCCATGATCACGGATACCAGGAGTTGAGCGACGAACACACAGCTGCTGACCACAGCGACGTCGGTGCCGATACCACGCTCCTGGCCGCAGCCACCGCCTGCGTCGTCCCACTGGAATATTTATTAAAATAATTTGTATTAGTTACATGTATGTAGAATGGAAGGGAAATAGGGGGAATCAAAGAAAAGGTGCCAGGAGTGAGTAATATGACACGGATCACAGAGCAAGTGATTTCAATATAGCTCGCGCGCTCGTGAACGATGAGACATTCCTTGCTCTGTGACATGGATGAAAAGGTTCTAAAATATAGGCGTCTGTATTTACGAATGCATAAAACCTGAATCTCTTTAGGAAGGGAGGGTTCACTCCGTCTTTGGCCTAATCTTTGCATGGCTAGATGATGGTCAAGAGTACCTAAAACGATTCAATATAAAAAAAAAAAAAACAGAGATTAATAATAAGCGATAGATTGAAGTGTAAGAAACTGAAATACTATGCCGACCTCACAAAAAGTCGAGAAAAGGAGAAGAAAAGTCTTAGTCACATACGGTAAGAAAAAAAAGATTTAATATTAGCGAGCAGTCTACGAAATAAACAATTTTGTTTCTTGTTGATAACCCTATTATAGAGTTACTCCTCCTTTGAACTCACTCAGTTTTGCTTTTGTAAGAAAATTTCTAAATTAGCAGATGGTGTCATGATACGAATTTTGATTAATTACATGTGAATTAAACTTGGCGCCTGAAACCGGAAATTCCTGTTCCCACGAGGACGCCACACAAGACAGTAATGAAACGAGTGCTTCTGTTTTAAACAACACATGTCTTACAAATGACTCGCTTATTTGATTTATTTGGTGCCGCAAAATGTTTAATTCGACAAAACTTTATATGAAATTCTACTGCAAAATGCACGTACATTTCGAAATGCGAGCGGTCTAGGTTTGCGAGCTTACCGCTTTTTTGAATAATACACAAGAGAGTTCCTACGTTTTAGGTCGCCCTAAAAACCCCGTGGAACTTTCAAAGAATGAAAAAAGGCCAAACATTTTAGCCATTAGATACCTACTTATGCGAATAGTAAATTGATACTTTTGAAAGGTCATATGATTAAAAAACATTAAATACGAAAGGCTAGATTTTTGTTATAATTTGACTACCTACATTTTTACTCTGCCTTTATCGCGTCACAAATCACACCTGATTTGTGTCATGTTACGACCACTGTGAACCTGTAACGAATTGGCACAGAGTATGTCTAGCCTGATGTCATTGTCCTCGATAAGTAATGAACTCGTTGTGTGTATCTATACATTTTGCGAATTGTACATTTTGCGTCACATCCGATTGTGGTGATGTTATGATCACTGTGAACTTGTGACGAATTGGCACAAAGTGTGTCTAGCCTGATGTCATTGTCCTCGATAAGTAATGAACTCAAGATGTAGTGTGTAACTGTACATTTTGCGAATTTTACATTTCGCGTCACATCCGATTGTAGTGATGTTACGATCACTGTGAACTTGTGACGAATTTGCACAGAGTATTTCGAGCCTGATGTCATTGTTCTCAATAAGGAATGGAGTCAAGGTATCGTACTCGTATCTAATGCTCCTGCGCAGTTTGTATTCGTTTGTCTATGTATGTAATGAAAAGTGACTAAAAACATAAAATTTTATCCTGCTTTAGGTTAGAGACTTATTTTCAGCTATTTACAACTAAGACCAAAACTCAACGAAGCATACTTTGAACTCATAAAACATTTGCTTTACCCCTTTAAGTTCTCAGTTAAATTTAGTTTCATTAATAAGTCATCTGATAAAAGCAGGTAGGTACTAAATGATTCTTATTTTTGTACCTTTGCAATGGAAAAAATCTTATATCCTTTGACTTTTAAGTTCTAAAATGCAGCATTTTCTTTAAATTTCTCGTAGATATTATTTCATAAACATATAATGCTCGTAATATAAACTTTCAAATAGTAAAGTCAAAGTAATAAAACTACCCCATCCTATACTCGTACGATCCCCCCTTTGAACCTGACAAAGCTTCGATTCCTGAGTGAGGCACGTCATTAATTGAAAGTCCATCAAAGCAATCATCGACCCCCTAAAATCGGCGTCATGACTCCCCGACAACAGTTAAAGCAGCAGTGCTTATGCTAGCGTTTAGCCGCTACGCGCACATTATGACGGACCGCATCGTTAAAATCCGCAAAACAAAGCAGCGCTTAAGTCACTTGTGTGTATTTTCATACAAAATACACACGACCGATGTAAGCGGATTTAAATTTATGCGCTGTGGCCCGTAATAATGTGCGTACCTTTAACAAACATTCAACGCTAGATACAAAGTGCAACAACGTTTCGTTGAAACTAAAGTTAGTGCTAAGTGCTATCATTTATTCCAAGTCAAAGTCTCAAACACCTTTAGCGCTCTTGCGCCAGCCAACGGTACATTAAGCTATCTTTCAAAACTTCAGTAAGAAGGGAAACTTGAGTCCCCAGGTATAAAACTTTATGTAGGTACCTTACTTACCTATACGTACGACTAGCTGTTGATAGTTAGAATTGATGGAAACCGTATGTAAAAATATTCTAAGTAATAGGGCACATTATAAACTCTAACAATTCCAAGGGTAAACACCCTGTTATTAAACCTTCGCTGTCCGTCCGTGAGTCCGTCTGTCACAGGACGGGAGTCAATTTTTGAACTAATAGAATCAATCCACCACTCGTTGTGACGTCAGCACTCGGTTCGTATTCACATGTGAATAAAATCAACGAGCGGAGCGGGCTTGTTTTTACGTATTTTTGAGCCATGCGAATGGTTCTATTGCTTAGAGTTGCCAGCAAAAAAAATATTGTTACGGTTGCCAGAATAATTGAATGCACAGCAAAACTAGTAGCGTAAGCTGGGAATACACGTCCGATTTTCAATCCGACAATCGGACGGTGTTACCATTTTAGGTACGGTGTCTTAAATTCTAGGGGAATTTGATTGTCTTTAGGCAATTGTTTTTCATAATCTTCTTTCGTAGAAAAACCAGTTAAATATGAACAAGATGATACCAAAGACGAAGTCTTCTCAGTAAATGGCGTAATAAAAATAAAATTGCGAATTGTACAAAACCCTTCTTATTTCTTAATTATGTTGTCGGATTTTATTAACGCAGTGACTAAGGCACATCTAGGGGGGTTTTTATTGCAATTTCTTTTTAAATCTTAATTTTGTTCATGTAAAAGTAAGGAATTTCTTATTTTTTTAAAAGGCAACGCTGCAATCGGATCGCAAGCAAATCGGACGTATATTCCCACTTTTTGTAGACAGTTGTGGCAAAAACGCTAGGATCTAAGGACGTGAATTTAAGAAAAAAATTAAAAAAAAATAAAAATTTGGTAAAAGTCAATTTTGACATTTTGCACGCGTAGTCCGGTCCGAGTGCTCTCGTGCGACCATTCGGAGAAACCATTCGAATAAAGTTTCAAAAATAGAGCCAATTAAGATTCACCATGCTGAAACTTGACAACGAGTAGCGGATCGATTCTCTTGGTTGAAAAATTGACTCCCTGTATTTATTGAACCGTAATAGATAGTGGCTTGATAATCACACAGAATTTTTATGATCACAATAACAACAAATAGTAATAGAAATAGAATAAAAAATATTGGTGTGGCTCCATACAAAGAACGATTTTTGAGCTGTTTTTGGAATTAAATAGGTATTATATTATGGTACGGAACACTTCGTGTGCGATTTATACAGACATAGATTCACACATAGTCAACTTATTTTGCAAGTCTTTATGTCGTGAGGAAGTGGACACGGTCACACGTACGTGATTTTATTATAAGGTCACCTAAACGCCTCCAGATAATTATAAAGTGAGTAATGCGAGTCTGTTTGATGCCTGCATGCATTATGCACTGCGGTCGACATGATTTATTAAAGAGTCAACCACAACCCGGAAAAGCTGACGTCAACAACAATCGTTACTGTCTGGAAGAAGCAAGGGATTAGGAAACCTACTTCCGTCGTCATCATTCTTAGGAGACTTATCTCATTATGGGGTCGGTAACAGTATCTTTGGCTTTCTTCCTTTTATAAAAAGAAAGAAGAAAAAAAAATAGAATGCACCAGCTGCTTCCCGCAGAAGCCAGCCGAGGGAATAAGCAGAAATCAAAGGGATCTCTGTTTTAGATTTTTCCACCTACTTATACGCTAATCAATATGCTAAACGTTACTCTTGGGATCTTATGGCCTAAGGTTCTACGTATCTACTTTGTAAGTACTGTGTGTACTGTGAAAAATATGTAAATTTAAGCATGTATCTGATACTTACATCATATTGATCAGCGAAATTTTACATTATATTATTTAAAAAGGTGGATCACGCCAGCGGTCCAGCTGAAGAGCAAAACGGCAGCCCGCTCTCGGATGGCGCATAGCAAGGACTAGAAAGTCTGAATATATTTCTTACAATGCCAGTGAGGTAATAGTGCACTAGTAGGAGATACGGCATGGTGAACAGCGTGGAGTTCATCACGCCAGCCGTCCAGCTGAACAGCAGTACGGCAACCCGCGCTCGGATGGTGCGCAGCAAGGACTTGATAGTACAATATATGTTACCATGCCAGTGGCGTAATAGTGCACTGCTAGTAGGTAAGGCATGGTGAAGAGTGTGGAGTACATTACGCCAGCCACCTAGCTGAACAGCAGCACGGCAGCCCGCGCTCGGATGGTACACAACAGGGACTTGATACTACAAATATATCTGACCATGCCAGTGGCGTGATAGTGCGCTACCAGCAGGTACGGCATGGTGAAGAGCGTAGAGTACATCCCGCCAGCCGTCCAGCTGAACAGCAGCACGGCATCCTGCGCTCGGATGGCGCGCAGCAAGGATTTTATTGTATAAATATATCTTACCATACCAGTGGCGTGACAGTACGCTACTAACAGGTATGGCATGGTGAAAAGCGTAGAGTACCTTTTTTTTTTTATACGGACAAATTACACAGATTGAGCTAGCCCCAAAGTAAGTTCTTTATGAAAGACTTGTGTTATGGGATACTAACTCAACGATACTATATTTTATAACAAATACATATACAGATAAACATCCAAGACCCAGGTCAATCTGAAAAAGATCGTTTTCCATCTTGACCTGACCGGGGATCGAACCCGGGACCATCCGTGTCGCAGGCAGGCGTGATGACCCCTGCGCCACGGAGCTCGTCAAAACCTACTTACCATGTACATACATACCTACGTAGTACCTACATGACGCCAGCCGTCCAGTTGAACAGCAACATAGCAGCCCACGTTCGAATGGCACACGGCAGCTAGTTGATAGAAGGTTGATAGTATGAATGTATCTTACCATGCCAGTGGCGTGATAGTGCGCTACTAGCAGATACGGCATGGTGAAGAGCGTAGAGTACATCACGCCAGCCGTCCAACTGAACAGCAGCACGGCAGCTCGCGCTCGGATGGCGCACAGCATGAACATCCCGCAGCTGTAGGTGCACAGCCCGCCGACGTACACCCTCTTAGCACTGTAAAAGAAATACAAAAAAATTAAGTAAAATATAAAATTACTGACGCCAAGGTGCGATTTTTCCGTTTGTATAAAACACGTTGTATAAAAATGTCGAAAACGGGACAGTATTTGTTCGTTGCAAAAAGATTTAGATTTGTTTTAAATAATATAATAATAAATATTTGATTGTTTCCTTGTATTTATTATTAATAACTCATATTTGCTTAAAAACTCAAAAACTACTAAGTAAATGGATTTTAAAAATCTTTCACATACAAAGCTTTGTAATATAGGTAAGTACATAAGAACAGTGTTATCGAGGGTAAACATGTCTGTTACTTTCGCGGACGAAAGGCGAATAAAAACTAGCATTCTGTTTTGTTTATCAAACCAAGTGAGCGCGAAGCATCTCTGTTTCAGTTAGGGCAAAATGTCTTTGGTTTGTCTGTCCCTGTGGTCTGTCCGGCTGATCTGTTCGAAAGGTTAGGTGTATTTCTATTCAAGTCAAAATGGCTATATTTTATACTAGGCTTGACCAAAATTTGGCCACCTCTATGGCACGATCGTTTGCCTCTCATTACCAGTGGTTTTAAACAAAATCTGGAAGTTTTAATTTAACTTGTCATCGACAAGATTGATAATTTCACTGAAATCTTTTTTGGCAAAATAACTAAGGTGGTTATAGATAGCTTTTATCAAATCATTTTTGGAAGTCTTGAGTTCTAAAGAATCTCGTTTTTTCTTTTTCTTTTGTGTTTAGATTTTCGACCATTTTTTTTAAACATACTTTTTATATCATATTAAAGACAAACTTGCGGGGTCTACAGCTCACAGAACCCCTAGTTTCAAAATATTTTTAAGTGAGAATTTAATAACTAACAGCGTGTACTCTCTTAGCGGTATGGTTATACAATGCTTAGGGAGAATCACGAAACTCACGAAGGAAACGTTTTCTCACATAATAACACCATTAAATAATTGCCTTCATGTACAAACCACGCTCGTGCCGGCGTGATGAATTAATTGGTAGCTTGTGTGGTCTACGACATATTGCAACACCTTACCATTAGGTAATTTGTTTGAAAAATTTCTTTTTCGTGTTCGTGTCATTGGTTCTATAGCAAAAGATTTTCATATTGTCGGATTGGATCGCCCCGTCAAGGCTTTGTCGAAGGAAAATTTACACCGGTATACATACATACTATCACGTCTTTTTTCCCTTGCGGGGTAGACAGAGCCCAGGTCCATAAACCCTAAAGGCCATGTTTGTTTGGCCAAGCATGTTGGTAGGCTTGTAGATGGAGAACGAAATCGAAATAGTGATGGGTTGCTCACTGCATCGCCTATTGCCATGATTCCTCACGTCCATTCCCTCGATCGGCTTTTACGATCTGCGCGGGAAGAGAAGCAGCTGGTACATCTACGAATCTAGTAATTAAAAAATGTGAGATTCAGATGGTGTAGGAAGCACACAGCTGAAAATGCAACTCAGATGGGACTTCACTTTTTACGAATTTCCGGTTGTATATAATGTATGTATGACAATTAATATGTGTTCTGAGCAACCTAAATTAAATAAACATTTGAATTTTGAATTTTACGATTTACGTTAATTAAGTGTTATACCCTACAGTACCATTTTAGCTATATAGGGAGCGACAATGCCACAAACGCCGAATAGCATCATTTAAAAATTTCTGTAATTGATCATTCATCACCAATTGCGTAATATAGACTTATATTCATTAAACGCCTTGGAAGAGCATAGCAATTAGAATTAGTATTCAAGTTCGTTCTATTTTGAATAACATATGCCACGACGCGCTACATTTTACATGAGATTGCACATAAAACATATGATAATGTTGTTACCAACCTGTATTTGAATGCTAAGGGTGACAATTTATTTATAATCGGTTCTGGTTGGCAAATTTATGTGCCAATTATCTTAATTTGATTTCAAGGAACTAGATAATATTCTTTATTTAAAGAAATTAGTCCAATCCTAGCTATGGAGAGGGGACTTGGATCGGCAAATATGATTTCAGACATTCATAGCCAATAAATCAGGCTCAATAGAAATAAAAATTATGTCAAATTAAATATACATGTTGTAACAGTACAAACGTAATATTTTCATAAGTTATTTTATTTGTTTAGTATAGGTACTTTGAGCTAGTACCTACCCTACGAATCAATTACATAACTGACTAGCTCAATTTTTGTAATTTGTCAACTTCTACCTTCCTATTGTAGTTGACTTTATCCTTTGTCAAATTGGTTGACTGGAAGAGATCCCTCTTGGGATAAGTCCACCGTTTGTACGGCTTCTAAATGTAGTTTTGTTATGATTATTTTATGTTTTGTACAATAAGTAAAGATTTTAAACAAACAAACAAACATATATTTATTTTTCTTTTTATCAAATCTTATTTCAATAAAGCAATTTCTACTTGCATAACCCAGCAAATAAAGGCGACCTACAAGTAAAAAGGCTTATAAAATCGATACAATCCTAATTGGAAGTACTCCATACATTCCATTAGCACGTGTCACGTTGGATTCTAAAGGAGAGAGGCTTATATTGATTTTTAAATCAGTGCGAAGCCATCCAAGTGGCAGCCGGGAAGTGGCTGGAAGTCAAGGCCTGATCACGTTACACTGTTTACCAGCAAGTTGAAGGGTGAGTGATAAGAATGATAGCTGCTTACCTTGACGCTAGGTAAACACTGCTTGCTTATGTGGGTATCTCCTTTGGATATAGATTTTTTTAAATCAATCTTGCCAAAATATTGTGTCCTCAATACGTTATACTTAAGTGCCTACCCTTCCTTCGCTTAAAAACGGTTTTTTATGTGCAGCAGAGACGGAACCAAGATAAGCCATACGTACAAACTGCGCTCACCAACCCGACTGCCAAGCGTGGTGAGAATGGCAAAACCCTACTTTGATGGAAATCCTTGAGGGTCCTTACGTCCAGTAATGGACTCCTTACGGCTAAGATGATGCAGAGTAATAATAACTCATTACCTAAGTTCCAACCCTAAAATAGGTATGTTTCTAATTTAGAACACATCTAGGTAACTGTTCTTAGTGAGGAAAATGAAATTCCATGAAGTGTGAACTATAGGAACACCCGAGACAACTGCGTAAACAATGACAAAACAATCCTCCAAGTGGACAGGTTAAATTTGCGGGCGTGACAGACGACCCTTTTTTGGCTGCTGTTCAAATCACCAAGTGTCAGTCTAAATACTTCCTGTTCTGGTATTTCCCAGATTTCCAGGGTTACATCGGCTAAACATAAACATGTTTTCAAATATATCTTCAGAGGTACCTAATATGAAAGCCTTTTTAGATATATAATGTAGATACCTATTTAGCAAAATAAAACTCTCGTCCTCCTTTCTACTATACTGCTGATTTTGGCGGTGCATTGTCTATCAACCATAACGTTAATTGTGAAGTTCTTAAGTTACGTAAGTACGGGTATTAGTAAACTTTTTCATACCAAAGACCTGCCAGAGATTATCTTATCTCTTTCATTATTATTGTAATTGATTTGCTACAAGTACGTACTTTTGTATTTTTCTCTGTCAACTTAGCGTGCGATTCATCTTGTTTAGTCCTACTTATATGGCCCACATTATATTGATCTGTGTGTGAAAGGTCGTTTACCCGAGTCTCTTGATAAGCTTCTCGATGATAGTGGAGTAGCAAGCACAGGATAGTGAGTACATGGCCATGCCCCAGCAGCCGAAACGAACGCCCGCCTCGTAGTCCGCACGGCTCTCGCTGCCAACCGGCGCCTGAAAATTTATATGAGCAAATATATATTATGCTACTTTGTTGCTTCTCATGTCGCTACAGGCGCTAAAACAATCTTAGGACTTAGGAAGGACCAACTTTATAATCCACCTAAAATAAGTTAACTCTTATCACTAAGACTTTATCAGCTGTTATTGTCAATAGAATACTTGTCTTATAGTTATTAAGTCATACCTTGTCAAACCATGCAGATTTTTTCCCAAATTTGGCACAATTTGGGGTAGATTTGCTAAAAAAAACTGACCACTTTTCATACTTTGGTCGAAAGGACCATTTTTGAGAGTCTGTTTTTTACTGTTAAAAAACGTAGAGAAATAAAATAACACTCATTTGAAAGCTTATAAAGTCTTCTATCTTTTATTTTATTACAACATTCCTGTAAGATCTTTAGTTTCATTGTTACGGGCCCGAAAAGCAAAACTACCTCAAATTGTGCCAAATTTTGGAAAAAATGGGCATAGTTTGACAAGGTATGACTCTAATAACTTTAAGTTACAGAGAGTTTCATTATTTCATAAAAGCATACTACTAAGATAGGTACTCGAAAAAGGCAGTTTTAAGGTCGTTTTTTCGTAAAAACAGAAAGAAGTCCCATACTTACGGGCCCTCCAGGAGTAGCACAGGGTTAAGAAAGTTGCAAACTTGGATGTAGACTATTCTAAATGATCTCTACAATATATAAAAAAATCGCCGATACATGCGCGTTTGCAATGTAGGTATAAGTCTTCGAGCAACACGGCCTCCGTACCGGTAAGTCGATATTGACTGGGCTTCTATTTTCACCTCAAGATGACATTTGAAATATTAGCGTAATCTACGCTTGCCACATCCATATCTTTTATGAATCATATGATTTTAGTTGCTGGTCAATAATCATAAGATGCTTTCGCCTCTTTTCACGTCGATTTGATCATCATCATTATTTTATTGTCAGCAAAGCACTTAACTAAAACTAAGCACCACTTAAAAATACTTATACTGAACTGACCGCTGGATCCCCGCCAAACACTGCTTCTCCTACAAAATCGGTGAAGTATAGAGAGTAGCAGACGTGGGCCATCCAGCAGAAGAGGTTGGTGAGGCACACCACACGCAGAGAGCTCGGCATCACCACGATGGACCTAAGGTAGTGACGGAGTGACAAATTCTGCCCGGAGTGCCCGCCCTCTACTGCGTTTATACCAGTGTCGCTCTGAAAACACACACGATTTTTCATCATCGTAACAGCTTCCGTGGTCCAGTGGTTAAGACGTTTGCCTTGTTGACCCGGGGGTCGTGGGTTCGATTCCCACGGGAAGCATACTTTGTTAAGTTGTTTCCAGTTTGGTTAGGACATTGCAGGCATTTCGTGTAGGTGACACGGTCAATCGACCATGCACACCCTGGTGTCAGCGTTCTGCGGAACCGCCTCTCGGCCTCTGACGTGGTTCCTTTAACGACTACCAGATGGCAGCCGGGACCACCGGCTTAACGTGCCTTCCGAAGCACGGAATCATCTTTCTTATCAGACAATCAGGTGATTCATGCCTGCAATGTCTTAACCAAACTGGAAACAACTTAACAAAGTATGCTTCCCGTGGGAATCGAACCCAAGACCCCCGGGTCAACAAGGCAAACGCCTTAACCACTGGACCACGGAGGAAATTCTACTAAGTACTTATATTAAAATCTAACGTAAAAATTCTGGCCTTACTTCGGGTCGGTTCAAAGCCCCATACGTAGCGTTGTCCCTCTTCAACCCATTCTTCTCCAGTCCATCGTCAATATCAAAGCTCTCCTGGTTCCTCTCAGTCTGGGCTTGCTTCCGGAACTGGTCCTGTTCGTTAAGCTGCTCCAGAGGAATCTCCTTGAAGCTGGTGACTGTGGCACTGACGCATACTATGAAGATGATCGTGATGAGGGAGAAGACAGCGCGAACGTGCCCTCCGAAAAAATCTCCTGGAATATTTGACATTATACGTAAACAAACATATTATCACGTTTTTATCCCTTGCGAGATAAACAAAGCACAAGATCATAGACCCAAACATACATACATACAATTACGCCTTTTTCCCTTGCGGGGTAAACAGACCCCTGGTCTATAAAACCTAAAGGACACATTTAGCATATTGGTGGGCGTGAAGGACGGAATCAAAATAAGTAGTGATGGGTTACTATACTTAGTAACCCAACACTACTGATTCCGTTTTTGATTCCGTTCTTCAAGCCCACCAATATGCTAAATGTGTCCTCTAGGTTTTATAGCTACATAAAATAAGTAGTGATGGGTTACTATACTTAGTAACCCAACACTACTTATTTTGATTCCGTTCTTCAAGCCCACCAATATGCTAAATGTGTCCTCTAGGTTTTATAGACCAGGGGTCTGTTTACCCCGCAAGGGAAAAGACGCGATTGTATATATGTATGTAGGTATGCCTAATGCGTGATTGTATGTATGATGCCGCATCGCCTATTGACATGATTCCTAACGCCCATTCCCTCGATCTACGCGGGAAGAGAAGCAGCTGCTGGTACATTCGAAGTTTTTTCTTTTCTCCCAGACCAGCGTGAAAGATAATATATAAAAGCCAAAGGCCACTTTAGCGTATAGTGAGCGTGAAGGTAGAAAGCAGAATCAAAATAGTGATAGCCGCATCGGCTATTGACGTTATTTCCTAGATTTTCGCCCAAATCCTTGACCGGCTTTTATGTTCTGCTAAGAAAAACAGCTGATATATTCTGTTTTATCTTGTCTCCCAAACCAACATAAATAAATATACCTACATATAAATACTTATAAGTAAAATACTAGGTTATTTTATTTAATGTTACTTGCTAAAGAAGAGAAAAAATATACATTTGACGAAGTCCTGCATTTTAGCAAAACCCAAGTATATGTCTGGTCTATTTACCTATTGCTCAAAATGTGATGAACTACTTATAGTTCGTAGTTTGACACGGGCCCCAGGTTGTATGTATAGTGCCACTCCAAAAAATGGGTCTAGTGAAACTAAACAAAAGCAAGTATTTATTACCTATTTTTAATAGTATACGTAGATATATTTTATGTTTTTAATGTATTTATTTTAATTATTATATATTTTCTTTGTTATTTTGTACGCACTCTACTAATTGAAGGGTAGACCCTTCAATTAGTAGACATCCTCTCAATCATTTGGCAGGTTGACTGGAAGAGATCTCTCTATGGGCTAAGTCCGCCATTGTATGTTTACTTTTACGTTTTTACTGTGTAATTTGTTCTGTGTTTTCTTTTAGTACAATAAAGATAATACAAACAAACAAAATCTTGTAACAAGAAAACAGGAAATGCTAAATTTGTTTTGCCATCGCAAATATTAGGTAAATACTTGTGCTAATGATCTTTTTTTATTCTTTATCGCTTGAAACAGAACTAGATGAGCAATAAATAATTCAGGCTTAAAATAAATCTCTACAATAACATAAATTAAGAGCAACAGAATTATAATTCACTAAAATACTCAGCACACATACTCGTACAGGAAATGAGAAGAGTAGATTATTTATTTAGGTAGGTAAATAAAAATTTAAAATGTTTTCATGATTAAATTAGGTACCCCTAAAATTGAAATTAAAGTTTACGTTAAAAGTTTCTTACTTAAATTCTTCGCACGTCCTGTATTTTAGTTATTTCTCAGTTATCGAATTATACCTATAGGTACCCCCTTTTTCAACCGGATTCAAAAAAGGAGGAGGTTCTCAATTCGACTAAATGTTTTTTTTATTTGATATGTTTATTACCCGTATCTCTATATATGTGTACTTTTGACTTGTCCCTATTTAAATTTAATCAAAATCGGTTCGCTAGTTTGGTTGAAGTCGTTTTGAACCGAAAGATTATTTCTCACACACAATATAATCAAAGTTTTCAAAAATCTAATTTTCGAACCCGCGTCCAGCCGTCTCGGAGGTTGGCGTGTTAACAACTGCGCCACGGAGGCCGTCAAACTAACGTGCGTCCTTCAACAATTTTCGTTTGTTATGTCTAGATTCCAGATTTCCTAGTTAAGTATGTGTACCACCACGTACCCAGTTTCGTCTCATCCCAATTGATGCCTCCCAGAGCATATCCCATGAACCCTCCAAGACCAGCCATCACCGTGAACGTGCTCAGCCCTTTCGCGTGATCCTCTGCAACACAAACACACGAACAAACATTTACACCTCAAATATTAGTGTCTGTCTGTCCTACATAATACAAGTAGCAATATGATAAGTCGATGCTCAAATAATTTCAATCGTCAACATCGCTCTCGACTTGTTGGTATAGGATTATGTGGAATATAAAAGTTTTACACATGCAAATATTTGTGCGTATGAGTCTGAATTTATTTAACAAAAGAGACTGATGACAGAAAATTCCGAGAACGGAAGTTTATGTCAATAGCAAGTATTTTTTATACTTTAATTTTAATTAATACATAGGAAAAATCAAAATATGAATTATTTTTATTCTGGTTACAAATTTTATCGACGGACAACGTTTGGCGGATTTTTGATATACATAATGTTAGCATTATGTATATCAAAAATCCGGCCTGTATCTAAACTTTATGTAAGCTCTAGGGCTTAGATGATTTTCTAAGGCCAAGGGCCTTATTTAGTTCACGTTACGTAAGTCGTATGTGAGAACCTGAAACATTTAGCGTACTTATAACAAATATTTTTTTCGTTGCACAACTCACGGGCTGGTTTTCCGGAAAGATTACAGCGATGTTCTCGAAAATAAGGTTCAAGATACTCGTGCATGAAACATGAATAAGAATAGTACCTATAAATACATTACTTTTTTATTTTTAAACTATTTTTATTTTATTTAGCACTATATCACAACCTTCAAAAAAACATTAAAATGCTCATAGTTAATTGCTTAATAAAATACCAAACTTTGTTATTTTCGCAGGTTGATGAGAAGTTCATTGCATAGCCAAATAGTTCTTTGGCTTGTGAATATGTATGCTTTCTTGATTATTTTCTAAAAGATTATATATAGTATTTTTATTTAGCACATATTTACCTTTGAAGACTTCGGTCACGTTAATTCAGAAATCTAAATCCTGGCTAGTAACTGTTACAAGCAAGTCGATTATGACGTCATGCTCTCAAGTGTTACAGAAAATAGCAAAGTATCATTCATCGAGATTGTGGAAAAGCCGAAATAAATGTTGGTACGTTGATAAATCAATCACGGTCAGCGATAAGGCTGTTTGTAGGCTCATCTCGCCGCAAGTCACATGCTGTGACGTAGCACCACTCAAATATTTAATTAAAATTAAACCCTGAATCTGGGTTAAGGATTCTTTTAAATTAGGTAGCTTGTTTTTGTTCTCATTACGACTACTCATCAATGAAAGCAAATAGAATATTCTAAGAAAAATATATCATCACATTTAATAACATAAGGAAAATGAAAAATACTAACAATGTTAAATAGACACTTTTGGGAATGATAAATGTGATTAAATAATCAAGCCAGTAGTCGCATTCACTTAGTTTCTATTTAAAGAGATCGTTTCATTCAAGCACTTAAACTATAACGTAATCTGATAGATAAGATACTATACGTAATACTGCTGTGTCTATCTTCAAGCAACTAGGTTGTTATTTATATATTTAGTTAGTTCAGGTAAAACTAAGACGCGATTATCACAGTGATTCGACTGAATTTGAAATGCATTGACGTACGAATTTTATAGAAGGAGAAAATGCTTATTAATAGACCTAGAGAACTATAAAGTTTTTTGTGTTGGTGGTAATTAAGTAAAATTTTAATTAGGTTTGTTCAAACCTAATGTAAAATTTTCTAAGGAGCGATAGTATGATTCTTATTCTAAATAAATGACAACCCTTCTAAATACGTAATGGTTCAGGTCAAGTGATATGTAAAGTTTTGAATCTGCCCATCGGCATAGGTCTAACCCTCTATAGGGTTTCTGTACATAGGTATGTAAGTTATTGCGTGCTAAAAATCATCATATTCATAAATACCCTTACAATACCTCTGTTATCTAACTTAAAATAGTAAAAAGCACTTTATTTATTCAGAGAGTGCCATGTGGAAATAATGGTTAACTATATTTTCGATGCAACGTATTTAAATAAGAAAAATAATTGCTCTATATTTTGAATAACCTTCAGCTTCAAAATGAACGACATATAAAATGCAAATCAGGCCTTGCAATCCATCATTACATTAGTCTTTAAATATCTAACATAAAATCTGACCTGGAACTGTCACATCAAGAAGATAAGCCCGCGCCGGGCTCGGAAAGGCGTCGGCGTCGAAATCTAGGAAGACTGTGCCGAGGACAGTGAACACCACTCCCCAGGGATGGAAACTGCTACTCTTGTGTTCCAGAACTGAGCTGCGGGGGCAGTTTTGAAATATCAAACATAAAATTTGACCTGGAACCGTCACATCAAGCAGATAAGTCCGCGCCGAATTCTGACAGGCGTTGGCGTCGAAATCCAGGTAGACTGTGCTGCTGACGGTGACCACCACTCCACAGGGGTGGTAGTTACTAGTCTCGTGGTCCAGGACTGAGCTGCAGGAGTCATCTTGAATTTTTAAACATTAAAGTCTAACCTGGGACCCTTACATCAAGCAGATAGGCCCGCACCGAATTCTGACTGGCGTCGACATCCAGAAAGACTGTGACGAGGACGGTGAACACCACTCCCCAGGGGTGGTAGTTGCTACTCTTGTGATCCACAACTAAGCCGCATGGATAGTTTTGAAATATCTAACATAAAATCTGACCTGGAACCGTCACATCAAGTAGATAAGCCCGTGCCGGACTCTGACAGGCATCGGCGTCAAAATCCAGGAAGACTGTGCCGAGGACGGTGAACACCACTCCCCAGGGGTGGTAGTTGCTACTCTCTTGGTCCAGGGCTGAGCTGCGGGGGCCCAGTGCGGAAGGGACTTCAGTTCGATTATAGGGCCGCTCGTCTCCGAGCGCGTAGCCTATTGACTCGCCGTTTGGGACGAGAATGAGGCCTATAAAGATTAAGATCGATGATTTTTTTTATTATTTACGTATAAAGGTAAATCGAAATCATCGATTCGGATAATCGATTCTCAAAAAAGACGAACGAGGAAGTGTTGGGTATAGTAAATGAGAAACGAAAACTACTGAAAACGATTGAAATGAGAAGAGGAAGCATGTTTGGTCACCTTATACGGCACGATCAATTCGTTAAAAGTATTATGGAAGGATAAATTGAGGCGAGGAGAGGGTAAGGTAGACTAAGAAGGGCATATTTGGATGAAATAAAGGAAAAGCCAGGTGTTGTGGCATATAAGGATGTTAAGAGAATAGCTGAGAACCGAGAGACATGGAAAGTACTCCACCGACAAGAACACAGTTCTTAAATTATAGATAGATAGATAGATTCGGATAATACACCGAGTTGGTAGCTGATTCCTAAGCGGGAAATAGCTAGAGATATGAGGAGTTGGAAAAATATGAATAAAAACATTTGAAAATGAAGTAAAACAATGTACATTCAAACATCCACTCATATAAGTTAAAGCATTACGATCAAAAATGTCAATGATATTTTTTTTTATGTTTATTACGACACTCTTTCTTCGAATATAAAAAAATAGAACTCACCTAAAAGTACTCCAAAAGACATAAGAACTATGAACGGCCTCCTCCTCCCAAATCTCGACTTGCACCTGTCACTGAGCGATCCCAGCAATGGGGTCATAAAAAACCCGATGAGTGGCGACAAAGCCCACACCAGCGTCATCTGGTGATGGGGTACGCCGATCTGAAGTAGAGTTGGCGACACGAAGGCGGTTTCTCCGGCGTAGGAGAACTCTATGCCCATGACTGCGGCCGATATTCGCATCAGCTCTATCCGACTTTTCCGCCTTTGTTAAAAAAGAAAGAAAATTACACACTATTAGTACTCGTAAATACCTAAACAGAATGTCTTATCGAACTAGGTCGGTGGGAAGATTTTATAAACTATATCAGATGGAAAAAAAGTGTTCAAAGAAACCATGAAACAAACAACTCCAGAACATAAAACCTTTTCGATTTCAAAAGAAGAATAATGGTCCCTATTTTACAACGAAAATTGATGGGGCAGGTTAGGAAGAATTGCATTGAGCCATCTACCTATCTGAAATTAGTAGAGCATTTAGATTCCAAACTAATTTCAAACACAAAAGATTAATTTTAAAAATAGCAATATTTTACAGTTATTCGTAGTTAGTATCAAATAATTATTCAATGCTAATGATTCAACTTTCAACTAAAACGACCCAACGGGCAACATATTTCTTTTGGGTAGTCGACATGGTTCAATTACTATCTTAAAAGTCTATTATTGCAGTTTTAATTTTCTCAAACATCGATGTAATGTTTCCTTTGACCACTTTTTGCTATTTCTCATACCCTACGAATAAGTTTATACCTATGAAGTTTAAAAATCACCTCCGCTAGTTCGATGCGACACCGTGTATATTTGTTAGGAATTATCATTTACGCGCCTAATAGTTTAAGTTTCAAAGTCTTTTTAATAGTAGTATTATAGGTAGGGAGCTTTTCAATATGGACAACATGATCAGACTTTACTGTTTTTACTCAGTTCAACAACCTAATATGAAATACGCTTTCAACCCCAAACCTATTTAATTCAAAAATATTCAAAACTATCTACTTGTATTTTTCTGTTTGTCTTAGGTAACCAATCGATTATTTTCTCATTCATTCTCATGAGAAAATAATCGAATCGAGAATTACTTATTAGTTCAAGTACGCGTGAACATATTTGGTGAATAATATATATTACAAAAGAAACTTAAGATATAAATTGCAGGATAGCTTTCATATTGCTATGAGATACAACACAATTAATATGACTAAATCCCATATAATCAGTTGTTAATCGTTCAATCTATCCTGTCGATAAGTGTTTGCAATCGAATCGTATTGATAATATTGATAGGCAATTAGGAATAACCTATGTTTACACGACTACCAGAAAAGAAGTGTATTGTTTTTCGAGTTCATGTATATACGAGTAAGTAGGTAAATATGTACATATAATTTAATGCGTACGCATGAGATTTTTTCTTTTTTGACGTATCGTTTCAATCTCTTTACACCCTTCCGAGTGGCAAAATCTATATTTTTCTTGGCAACACAGTCGTGTTTTAAATTTATTGAAAAAAAGGCTTATTCAAAAAAAAACATCAAAAAGTCCTTCCTTCAACTACTAAAAATAAAATTCTAATAAAATATTAAAGAGATTTGAAAAAAATGTTGTATCGTAGTAATTTCCAAAGTACTTTATCAATAATGTTTCCCTCAAGTCCAATCAATCTCAGTCAAAATTCCAACAAAAAGGCTCGGTAAAATAAGTATCGTCGCGTTACGCGTCAACTTCCCAGTATTACGAGTGAGATAAGTAATTTTATGGAGGTTGTAATATTTGTGTACATTGGGATAAATTTATATGAAACTTCATAGATAAATCGTCTATTCATGGTACTACTGAGAAGGGATTATATGGTGGTTTGTTACGCTACAGTTAGTCACTAATATGTAAACTACTTAGTAATAAAATCGTCAAGAGCATATACCTATTCTGAACTTTATGTCTAAGAAGCTCAGATCAGCGAACTGTAGCCACTCATCATTTTATTTATTTTACTCGTAGATCCGATCAAATTGAAAAACTCTAATACGGTATAACTTTTCATTATTATCAACCTTTTCAATTAAATTAACTACTCATTAGCGCCAAAAGCGGCCACTTTTCACAGTAATAAGTAGTTCTTCTAATTTACGAAATGCAAAATAATGAAAAGTAATACTAAAAATACTACAGGTCTTTTTTTACTGAAGTTCTAAATTAGATATCTCATAGAGTAGAAAAATAAAATGCGTGACGCTACTTTTAATGAGCTAAGCTTCTTGAGCCATGAATAAATTATCATTCATCAAAAGGGAAGAAAAGGATAAGCTGAGTAAAATAATAATAAAAAGTAAAATTCTATAAAAAAAAATGATTCGAACTTTTAGGTTACAGAAATTTCTGAACTGTTGTTGAGTTCATATCTTAACCACTCTGTTAGTCAAATTCTGTACATTATCAATACCTATCATACAAAACGCAAATTTAATTTCTCACTTAAATTTTAGCACGTACACAGGTAGAAGATATACACATACAAGCTGATTCTAAACCCAATGCCAACACATTAATCTCGCAAATCATATTTAGAATATATAAAAAAATAAACAATCGCACGAAAAAAGGAAAAAAATCGGAAGAAATTCGACCATATCGGAGAATTTTTATAGAAGATAAAAAATTTTTAACTTTTTAATTACAATTTTCTATGAGCTACCACGATTCTTTGAATGATCTTTTTCAAATTGACCTGGGTCTTGGATGTTGTCACCTTGTCACCGATACAGGATGATCTGAACAACCTGGCATTATTTTAATGATAGAATCAAAATCCATAATAGAATATACATACTTAAGAAAAAATATTTGAACTTCCCATAGAAAGACTAGCTGATTGGTGAATTTGTTTCGAAGGAATTTTTTTTGTTCTTTGTTCCTTGCATGTCTTACTAGTATTAGTGATAATAAATGATTCGGACATTTGAATATATTTTTTTCATTTTAATATTAGTTTAAGTTTATAATATTAGTTTATATTTTTAGTTTTTAGTGTTAATTACTTGTTTCATTTTCTATATTAGTTTATTGTACCTATAAATATTGCCAGGTTGTTCAGAATCATCCCGGATCATTCAGATACAAAAAATAATCAAAACAATAATGCTATGAAGTCCTACCTATATGATTATAACTATATACTAAGGAATAGGTAAGTATATCTAAAATGTGTCTCCTGCAGTGGAGACTAAAAAATACCATATGAATGAAAAAAATATAAAATGTTTAAAAGCCTCACCGAAAAATATTACTATACTCGCTATCTTGCCAGACCCTTTCAGGCGGTTCATCAGAGCTAGGGATCCCGAAGAGAGACTCCCGCACCATGTCGCGGACTCCTCGAGGATGCTGCTCCTTCCACTGACTCCATCGTTCCCGGTACCGGTCCCTGGCGCCGTGAAGACGGCCCGTCACTCCTTGGTACTCGTTTAGCTTGTCAGTCATAGTGTTTTATCTAGGATTTACGTAAAATTAAGTCACCACATCACTTATTTTAAAGACATTTTTGTGATAGTATTTTAGGACTGCTTTTAACCTTATGATTTGTCTATCTGAAGGTCTCAAAGTCACGCGTAATATATTAACTTTTTATTAAATTTAATTGCTGTTTAATTTTATTTAAATAAAATCCTAAAAGAAATCTGAATTATGGAAATTAGCAAAAACACTACACTCTTTTACTACGATCAGACTATAACAGTTAATGTTCTCTAAATAATTCTAAGTAAATCTTAATGAGAAAACTTTGGCCACTTCACTGCACTTTTCCTATAAAACTTGATGTAACTTTGAACAGAATAACGAGGCGGCTTTCAATTTAGTTCCGACAATGTTTGCAGACGGCGAGCGATGGGCGGGCGGACTGGGCAGTCGCGGCGGGCTGCACAACGGAAGCGCACTGTAGGCGCGCGCGCCTTCGCCCGCCCGCCCTCGCACACACTCAACATAGTTCGCTAGAAGAGCCTCAAAAATGTTTTTGTTTGGCAAATCGTTATATGATGTGTAGTATTAATCGTTATTTTTATATTACGTTAATCGTTATATGATGTAAAGTAGTATTGTAATTCAACATAGTTTGCTAGAAAAGCCTCAAAAAAGTTTTGTTTGGCAAATCGTTAAAGGTATTAAATCTTTTGATTGTTTTAGGTATATGATTGACTTTCACTTAAAAACGGTTTCAAATGGGCAGCAGCGTTGAAATTTATAAAAGTCAAACAAACTGCGCTCCCCAACCCATCTGCCAAGCGTGGTGAGTACTGGGGTCACCATGATGTAAATCTTTGGAGGAGGCCTAGGTCCAGCAGAGAGACTACTTACAGCTGAGATGATGATGATGAATTGTATGAAACGTAGAGTGCAATATTTGCTTCTCTTTACGCGCAGACCGTAGAAGCTGGCCGAGGGAATGGGCAAAAATGTTAGGAATCATTTCAATAGACGATGTGCGGCGAGTAACCCATCACTATTTAGACACCGTTTTCCATCCACACGCCCAACAACACGGTAATCGTGGCCTTAGGGTCTTAAAGCCTTAAGCTCTGTGTATCCCGTAAGGGCAAAGACGTGACATACCTATGTATGGACGTTTAGTACAAAACATTATAAATCTACAGACTTAGACATTTCTGCACATTTATAATGAATCACACATAATAAATTCATCAATTAACAATATAATAAATTACTATCGTCACTCGTATTTTTTTATTAAGACATTAGTATATTTTTTTTTTGTTTATATGATCATAATTTTTAAAGGATGAATGAGAATTTAACAATAGTTGTATAGATTTCAAGATTGTTAAAATTTATATAAGTTGGCATTTTCCAGCGACGTGGTCCACATAATTTATAATCAACCTGCTATTTTATGCAAGTATTATATTATACGAGTAAGTCACAACATTGTAAGTTTTCATTAAAAAATCATCCAGTAGTTTTTTGCACGAGGAAGTAGAGACATCTATTCACTCAAAATATATAAGTATATCTTAAAGTATATCTCGTGCCAGACCGAGTGTTTGAGGGCTAACTTAATCAATTACTTGCGGCCCAGTCAAATTAATCAATCACTTTAACCACCTCTATATAATATTAATAATACGTTGTAATTTTAATCAAGTCGTCATATCTTGGAGAGCTAGATGCCTGATGTGTGGCCCTCGATTGGTGTACCTGCTTCCTTCATGCCGCCACAATAGAAGGCGACGAAGGTGGCAAGATTATTTGATTTATTTACAATATTAACAACTAACCATTTTCCCGCGACTTCATGCGCGTAAATTAAAGCCTTTCCCACCCGCATATAAATAAGCTTTCTATAAGTGAAAGAATTTTGAAACTCGTTCTAGTAGTTTTGGAGTTTATTCAATTCAAACAAAAAAACAGTCAAATATTTTCTCTTTATAATATTAGTATGGATAAGCTAAGCCTAAAAACAAGGGCTCCGTGGATAAACCTTTATCTATTATATTTTTCATATTAATACGCAAGAAGTTTTTAATGCTATTAAAGTTATTCTTTCTACGCACTACTGCTCATTATAATTCATAATTTTAGTTTAAACTCTTACAGGTACACATCATCATCATCATCATCATCAGGTCCCTTTTAGTCTCCACTGCAGGAGCACGACCCTCTCTGTACCACCGCAGAGCCATAATATTAGCCAGGGCAGTCAGAGGATACAATTCACAATTCGAAAATATTTTCTTAAAATATAATCAATATAAAAAACACAATCACATGGTCTTTTACTTTGAAAACACCGCTTCTTTTTATAAATTATGTACACGTGTTTTGAAATAGTTTATTCAATATACAGAAATAAATATTTATCATAGAGCTGTCAAGATTTCTATTGGTAAATCCGAAACAAGCTTAACCTATCTATCATAGAGTACTCTTCAAGTTAGCTATTTCCTGATACATATCATAAGATTGATACTAGACAACTTGATATTTCCTAGTGCTGGACTAGTATTGAAAAAAAATTTTTCGGAGATGAATGATGACGATTTTTCTGATTGCTTTTTTTATTTTAGGTTTCCTTTTTTAGGGTTCCGTAGTAAACTAGGAACCCTTATAGTTTCGCCATGTCTGTCTGTCTGTCTGTCTGTCTGTCTGTCTGTCTGTCTGTCTGTCTGTCTGTCCGTCCGCGGTTTTACTCAGGGACCATAAGTACTAGAAAGCTGCAATTTGGTATGAGTATGTATATTAATCATGGCAAAAAAGTCGTAGAAAAAAATCTTGAAAAAAAAATTTTTTTTGGGTAGCTCCCATACAAGTAATGTGGGGGAGTCATTTTTTTTTCTCTACTTACCCATCTTGTGGGGTATCGTTAAAAAGGTCTTTGAAAAATATTGTGAGGTTGAGAACACCATTTTTCGATTTAGGGATCCGTTTCCGAAATATTTAGTTTTAAAGTGCAAATTTTTGTTAGAGTTACGTGTCCCCCCCCTCTATCTCCTAAACGGTTATATATAGATACGTGAAAAAAATTACAGCAGTAGTATATATACTGAAGTTGAAAGGAAAACTATCAGAGCTAAGTACTAAGTACAAACTAAAAAGTTATAGGCAACCAACTTATAAACTGTACTGGAAAATGTAAAATTTCATACAATCTTTATTGTTAGATGTTTTTGGTCGTTAAACTGTGAGGTGCGAGTGTAAACAGTGTGTACTCAAAGTTGTCATTCGCAACTACGGAACCCTATACTGCGCGTGGCCCGACACGCACTTGGCCGGTTTTTTTTAAGTTAAGTCTAAGTTTTTGACATAACTGCCACAGATCCCAAATTATCAAAAATCTTTAAGCTTTTTGTTTTGAGGTGCGTATTGAACATTTTTACTTATTCGTAGGTGCTAACATAGTTTTAGGACTCGCGAGGTCTTCAGCTCACTGAGCTACTTGTGTTTAAATAAAGTTTAGTATGTATAAGTTTTTATTTTATACTCAACTAGCAATGTCCCTGCAACTTCGTCCGTGTAAACTAATGCCTATGTTACCCGCAGATAAATTGACTGTCTATAGGTAAAAGATTTTTTTAAATCGGTCCAGTAGTTTCGAAGCCTATTCAATGCAAACAAACAAACAATCAAATGTCTTTATAATATAAGTATAGATAGTATAGATAAGTTGCCTTCAACACATTATATCATCAAGTCATTTTTAGTCTCCACTGCAGGAGCACGACCCTCTCTGTACTACCAGAGCCATATATTAGCAAGAGCAGTTAGAGGATTTAGCCTACACTCTCCAGGCTTTCCAGACGGGTTGGAAAGGTCTCTTTATTGTTTATAAGCTTTGCTTAGCTTGTGTTTCCTAAGTCGCCTTCTACAACATCCACGGGAAGACTTGGAGTGGCGCTATTCCACTCTGCCGCACAGCATTCGGCAACACACACTACCCATACACACATGTATGGGTAGTCAAAATTACTGAATAGTAAAATGATCCCGCCGATGGACGCGACTTAGATGGATCTATTCATCAAACGAAGCCTTACAAAAGCTAAAAGAGGATTACGTAACGGCTCTGAGGAGCCGCTTAGTAATATTGTTTAATCTGATATATAAAAACCCTCTTTTTAAAACTTTATGAAAACATAGAAAAATAATTTCAATTAAAATATTTAAAAATCGTGTTGACTTTTAAAAAATAGGTAATTTATTTATTTTAGAAGTGAACAATTTTTCTGCTGATAATATTTTTATTTTGGAAAAATAGTAAACATTATATTCCTTGGTTGATTAATTAGTTGGTTTGACTGTTTGATAGATGACACATGTTTTGGCATCCCTCAACTGTATGTTTCTTATAGAATCACAATTTTATTTTTGTATTGGTCGGAATCGTCCACTAATTTGAGTCTTTCACCAAGACCACGGACAGAGTGTTAGAGATGGCGACACAACGGGTTCACTTCCTTGCAATGGGGCGGCCTCGCACGTTGCATACAGCTTTTTGATTTAATTGTCAGACTAAAGTGGGTCTGGGCCCTGTGCAGGACATATCTGTCTGATGACATATCGTAGTGCGGTTTGGCCGTCATAGTAAAAGCAGTTTGAGATATTCAGATGACTTTGTTTTTTCGATAGAATTACGATAGATCGTAGTAGATAGGGAAGACTGGAAATAGAAGGCAAGTCTTTGTCCAGCTGTGGGGCACAACAGCTCTCTGTACCCGAGCGTGTTACATTTTTACCTGTGGTATGCCACTTCCCTTGACCTTAGGCTCAAAATTTTACTCTCACCGAGTCACCATTTGCCATTCATGTCAATATTAATATATCGAGATGAAGATGAATATCGAATCTTCGTTATCAGTTGCGATTGTTACAAGAGACCTCAGTTAGATAATAAAAATATTTAGGTATGTGTCGATGCAGTTCCTATTTCCTAAAGCCTAGAAAAAAAATCTCAAAAGGCACTTCTTGTCGAAAGTGAGTCCGGTGTCGAGGATTACGCTTATTGCGTCCCCGGGGCGCACGACTGATTGTCCCTCAACAGTAAACAGACTGATTGTCTTCTTATTGCTTTCGCGACTTTCCAGCGATCAAATCCTACTACATCACGCCTTATTGAATGCGAACATATCCCTTGATTCCATTTTATTTGAATGGATGGCTAAATGAATGTGATTCGGTCGTTTCTTGTGATAAAGATGTATGTTGCATGTGATATTAGATTTATATTTAGATCACCATTCGGTAAGCCGAAAATAAGATTGACGTACATATAAGTAACTTGTGTTGTGAGCACTTATGATCAGCAGATTTTTTATAAAGATAGTTGTAATCTATATATAAGGTATTTTAAGATATTGTTACGGCTTTAAAATCTAACCGCATAAGGCCATATTGAAGGCCAACTTTTCCTATGGAACCAAAGCTGGAAACTGGAAGAATTATTTAGCTTTCCCAAACTTATTGCATGAAAATGTCAATTTTTTTTTGTTCCCGTAGGAAAAGTTGTTCATATTGCCAGGCTTAGTCACCCCTTTAAGACGCTGTAGTATCACACACTAGCGCCACCCAGCAATTAACTTACTCCTAAATCATATCAAATTTAAAAAATCTAATAGCTGATTGCCCTCAATATTTCAGAAACGGATCCCTCAATCGAAAAATAATGCTCTTAACCTCATAATAATTATTTTTAAAGTCCTATTTAACGATAACCCACACGATAGGTTAGTAGAGAAAAAAAAATACTTTTTGTGTATGGAAGTTAACCTAAAAAAGTTATCAAGATTTTTCTACCACTTTTTTAACATGATTAATATACATACACATACCAAATTACAGCTTTTTATTACTTATAGTCTTTGAGTAAAACCGCGGACGGATAGACAGACATGGCGAAACTATAAGGGTTCCTTGTTTACTACGGAACTCTAAAAATGAAGTATTCGATTTAATTGTCGTGAGTTTTTCTTATTAAAATATTTATCGAATTCCAAATTAAGATATGTTTTTTTACATAATTCATCATTTTCAAGTTCAGAGACACTTTATCTGCAGATAGCTTGCTGCCAATAGCAACCAGTCTCAGTCAAGTAGGTGATACAAGTGGGACAGATACTAATCTAAACTTTTAGATGTATACTACTTCTGCTTTTTAGGGTTCCGTACCCAAAGGGTACAACGGTAAAAACAGGTCCCTATTTTCGAGACTTCGATGTCTGTCTGACTGTCACTATAAGCTGTATCTCATAAACCAAGATAGTTGGACAGTTGAAATTTTCACAGATTCCTGTAGGCAGATTCCTGCTTGCCTTCCATATGTGATCATTGATATTGACATAATGATGTCAATATCAATGTTCACATATGGCAGGCAAGCAGGAATCAATCAGATTCCTGTCCCTTGAAAATCTGAAATCAGTATTGGCCACTTACACACACGGCAAAGAACAAACAATCAACCACTCCCTGCTTGCGGTGAAAAAAAGAATCCATTTTCGCGAGTTATTTGAATATATTTGAAGTAATTACTTTACTTACTATGTACCTACCATTATTTACACTAAAAATAAAAATAAAGTTTTTTACAAAAAAAAAATTAGGTATTTTTAAAAAATATCATAAACAGTAGAATGCGAAAAATTAACAGATATAATAATTTAATAATTCAAAAGGCAGAAATGCGTGACATTTTCTTACTAAATGAAACAAAAACTTTACATTGTAAACAACCTACCTAGTTAGGTATTCGTAAATATATCTTGATTTATCTCTTTTTTGAAGGCGGTGCCAATGCAATAATTACAAGTACGTTATTACTTAGTGATTTAATACATATAGGTAGAATTTAAAATTAATTTAAAGTAAAATAAAACAATATAGTATTGTAAATGCACAATTTAATTTACTTTTTTCATTAATTATCCTTTTTTGAAGTAAATTTTCTTTAATCATTTTAACCTACTCTTAACCCTATTACCTACATAACTGCCAAAAAGGAGTGTATAATTTTTTTGAGTTCAGGTATGCATGTTCGTCATGTGACTATCTTTATTCAATCATTACTTCTAATAGCTTAACGGGTTTGGACTTTCTAGATTGTTCGTTTTTTAACATATTTTTTTCTTTTGGCAGAGTAATATTTTATTTTACATTGAAAAACTTGTAAAAAATAGAACTTCAATAAGAACATATTCTAGAATTTACATGATGAAATAAAAGTGACCTTCCTCGATTTACATATCAATCGAGCTACCACTACGCAATCTGCTTTCCTTTGATACACTTCCACGCTGAACGTTTTTCAACGCGGCGTGAAGCCGAGGCACTCTATTTTTAGTCACTATTGAAATCTATATGTGAACATTTACATATCACTAAGTACTATTGTTTTATTCGTGAGTTTCGCAAGGCTGGAACCACGACCTTCTGTTAATTATATTATATCCAACCCTCGTGATGCATATAATTACAGTGATACTATATTTATGCAATATAGATTTCATTCTAATAATATTTATTGTCATAGCAATACCTAGATATACAGAAAAGTAAACAATAAAATTCGTAAAGTCATGTATATCTTCTTCTTATCGTATTGAAGATCGGAATTATAATATTTGATCTAATTTAGACAGCTTCGACCGAAGGGCATGGAGGCTCATATTATGAATTGAAAGT
Source organism: Rhodophaea formosa (assembly GCA_963082605.1). NCBI lineage: Eukaryota > Metazoa > Arthropoda > Insecta > Lepidoptera > Pyralidae > Rhodophaea > Rhodophaea formosa. Next base: position 7,087,987 of record OY720206.1, read on the forward strand.
TCATTCTTTCAAATCAAAAAGTAGGTGTATCTACTTAATTGAAATTTTGACCACATATGCAAAGTTTTTAGGAGCTGTGTAAAGAATCTAAAATTATAATCCAAAATATTATTTAAATGAGAAGGTAAATAATTTAAGATATTTTTAACAAAAACAAGAACCGACTTCAACCCTATCAATTTTTTTTAATAAGCATAAGAAAAAAATGGAAATAATTGTGATCCAAACGGCATACCTGGAAACATTTTTTTTGTTTTTGTGTATTTTTTCAAAAAGCGCTCGACACATTTCGATAAAAATTTAATGGGACCATCTGTAAAGTATTACCTATCCAACAAAAACAAATCTTAAATCGGTCCAGGCGTCTTCGAGAAATCAGGGAACATACATAAAAAAAAGATTACGACGAATTGTAAACCTCCTCCTTTTTTGAAGTCGGTTAAAAAGTATATTTATATATCTAAAGTAAAATTTCGGTGTGTACATTCATAAAGCATGTAAATATTACGTACGTATACCGTTTGCACATTCGGGTAAAGCATGATTACTATCAAAAGTAACAACGAACTGACATAAATAACAAAAAGAAGTCTCGAGGAAACAATGAAACTCGCACGTAACTATCGTGTTTAAATTATCACGGGTGATAATTATCCTCTTCAAGATCTGAAGACCATGGATAATGAAACAGATCAAGAATAAGTTTGTTCACTAACTCTGAAATTAAGATTTATGGAAACATCACTTTATATTGATTTATAAGGTTGTTGGTATTTGTAAAGAAGTCTTCACAATTTTCGCGAAAACGTATCTCATGTCACTGGTATTATCTTATAATATGAAATGAAGTTCGATTGCAGACGTTTTAATAATTGAGTACATGAAACCTAAGAGCATATGCATGAGAAGAGTGATGAGTTTAGAATAAGCTAGAGATTTGTCAGGATCGTATCAAGGAGATCCACAGTCTCTGCCTACCCCCATGGGATAAAGTCGCGATGAAATGTATGTACGTAAATACGTTTGATATAAGTATGTATTGATGATTTAAAAAAAAACACCAACTATTTTGATTAAATTTAATACCTATGTAAAGGGAGTGGGCTTTGAATAAAAAATATCAAGGATAAAGAAAATGCCATGACATCACTTCGTTCTTTTTGTCCGAATAAAAATAATAGTCAGAAGCATCCAAAAGTACTTACGTACTTGAAGAAATACTAAAGAAAAAAATAAAGAAAGAAATAACTTTTCATCAGATACATATATCTAAAGAAATCTTTCTTGAATGTTCAAAATGTGTTAAGTATGACATGCTTACTATAAAAACAATAAAGAACTCTCATAATTAACAAAGTCTTGAGGAAACAATTAAACTTCACGTAACTATCATGTTCAAATTGTCACGGGTGATCGTTTTCCTGTTCAGGATCTGAAGACCATGGATAATGCAGCGATTAACCGGTCTTTGGCGGGCTAATTAAGAATTAGTGTGTTCGCTCGCTTTGTACCAAAGATTTATGGAAACATTATAATTAATGTTGATTAAAATGGCCGTTGGTTCGTTTGTTAAGAATTCTTCACATAGCTATAATGTTTTTATGAACTTATAATATTGCATAATACAAATAAAAGAAAAAAATAATTTATTTGGAGCCAAAAAGTAGAAAGCGATAATACTTATAGCACTTGCCAAGTCGGGTGTTGTGGGACAGTAATAGTTACTAATACCTACGGGCGGTTGCGGTTAAGGATATACCTGAGTAACATCATGCCTCAGGCCTTTCATAACACCTATCAATTAAATAAAATTTAAAAAAAATCACAAACTTAAAAAACTCTCGTTACTTACTACGGTACATCAATTTCCTCGACGAGATCAGTGTATGCATTTTAGTAAAATCTTTAAGTAATCAAGCGGTCCCCCAATAACGTAAATTTGAGATAGAGAGTTTCTAAGATACTTGGAGTAGTAATTTCTACAAGTATGAAGTAATGAAAAAGGTCTATACACCCTTATTTTAAATTCAATACACAAACTTTAAGAGGTGACTAAGCCCATCAACATGAACAACTTTTGCTATGGGACCGATGCTGGAAATTCAATATTATTTTTACCTTTTCCATAAATTTGGTCCGATCAGCTGGGCACTTTTGTATAGGTATGTCAATTTTTGTTTTTGGTCCCATATCAAAAGCTGTTTGCCTTTACCTCTTAAGAGTCGCCTGGACACGCATGTCTCCATACAAACGGAAAAAGGAAATTGTGGCAATATTTGATAATTTTAGAGTCAAATTAAGCATCCAATCAATTAATCTCATTATAATCTACGTACGTTCTTATACAGTTTGGTTAAATTATCAAATGTTTGAGAATTATACGCCTCTCAAGATTTCCATACGAATTTGAAAAGGCTTGTAATTCCCAAACCATTGGTATTTTAACCAAGCTGTATAGGAACGTACGTAGATTACAATGAGATTAATTGATTAAATGCTTAATTTAACTCTAAAATTATCAAATATTGCCACAATTCCCTTTTTCCGTTTGTATGGAGACATGCGCGTCCAGGCGACTCTTAAAGATAGTGTATTGAATATAAAATAAGGGTGTATATTTTTACCGCAATTGCAAATATTAATTATTGATCCCGAAATAGATTATCGTCCATAATATTATGGAATATCTCTCATCTCTCATCTAAATAATTCAGCATGCAATGATCAACAAAGCAGTTTTATGGCAGACTGAAACTTCAGAAACACACGAAAATTTAAGAAAATCGTCTATGTCAATGTATTTTCAAGGCCTTGATAGCAGAGACGGATATTTCCACAGCGTCCTCGTCCATCAATCAAGCACGATAGCTATAACAACAAGTGTTGATAAGACAGCCCCGGATCTAGTACGGTTAGCATCCATGATGGTCGGCAGGTTATATGGGAGGCAAAATGTAATATAGGCAAAGTAACTCGCGCGCAGGAAGTCATGCTGTGGACGCAGAGCGACATATTTCCGAATAGCGTCCCTCCCCCACCCCTGACGTGATATCAAAAGGACAACTACGCTACGGGCACAATATCAGATCTTGCCCCGACTTCTGAAATTCTAGATCTGGATCTAGAATTTCAGAAGTCTGTGATACGGTGAGAGCGGCTTATCCAGCACTGGTTATCCTGCGTTAACCGTTCGACAATGGATTCGCCCTTGCATCACTTTAGGTGATTAATACAAACACATTGAGCCGCGGCTCCTTGGACACGAAACATTGACATTGTGCTTGTTTAATTATAATCACGTGATTTTATTTATCTTCTCATCGAGTCGAAACGGCCACGCTAATCGCCCTGTCGTTGGCTACATTGAGGTCTTCAACTGTGCAAGAAGTAGGACAGTTAGGGCACGACCAAAGATGGGTCATGGATGGTACTCATGGATTGATTGACACTGCAGTCACTAAGATTGCTATTGAGATTCCTTTACTTATTTTGCAAGCTTTTAAGAGACTTGCAATTATATGTCATCTTGTTAGGTCGGGTCAAATCTGGCAATTTATTTTAGACTTCCTAATTTTAATCCTCAAATGATTGAACTGAAATTTAATAATTCGAATGACAATATTTTTTTCTGGAGTCACTGAGCTGATCTGTCATCTGACGATGGAGTCAGAAGTAATGAACTTGAAAACAACAATAGAACAATTTACAAAGTGTATACACGTAAATTAGTATTTTCTCATAATATGTACAGAAATCGTTCTTCGTGTTTGTACGAGTACTAAGGGTAACTGAAAAGAGTTCACGTACCTATCGCACCTTGTGACTCAAAGTATATATATATAGTAAGTAAAATATTAGCGGAAATGTCCTAATCTAAGCATTTTCCCGGTTGCAGCCTCAACGTGGGAGCCCAAGGCTTGCTGTATGACAGCATTCATGCTGACATCACTATCAGGTTGTTTTTAAGTGTTCACTGCAGGAGCACGACTTTCTATCTACCTACTACCAGAGCCATATTTTAGCCAGAGCACTCAGAGGATTTGGCCTACACTGTCTACGTTGATCAGACGGGTTGGCGAAGTCTCTTTGATAAGCTTTGTTTAGCTTGTGTTTCCTTAGTTGCTCAGACTTGGAGTGGTCCAATTCTACTCTGCCGGGAACTACACGGATAATGCAGTCTATGATTTGGAAAAGTTTTACGGCCAGCCGACTGCCTGACGCCAACCCACTTTATGTAACACCAGGACCAGAAAGCGCTGTTAAATCACTTAACATATTCATACATAACATAGCATTCTGGGATTGCTGACGACCCTGTGCTTATTTTTTGCCTTTATTTCTCTCAGTTCAGTATATTTCCAGGTCGCATTACTCTCAAGCTTGATTACATATACATTGTTGGCTGCGAAGACTTCGAGTCCAGAGTCCGCTCTCCAGCTTCTTTTTTTTCACTTCGCACTATCCTCAAATCCTCGGTTGTGCGACCATGACTAACGCCAACAATTCTTGAGTTTGTCTCTCCTGCCGGGCAGGTCAATTTGCCATGCAAAATTCTTCTTTTCTCAAGACTTAATGCGGTTTTCGGTTATGTCACGGACAGGCAAGCTTCGGAAATGCGGTGGTTTCCGAGAAAACGACATCTTACACAGATTTTATCTCCAAGACACGAACCAGTCTTGTACTTCGCCATACAAAAAGGTCGCCATTTCTAGCTTACGAAAAGGGATTATTATATGCACAGGTCACGATGGATTAATGCGTAGAAGACAGCAGGATCTAAATTACTAGGCAGTGGATTGGCAAATGATTTTTACAATTCTATTCAAGTGAGTTAAAGTATAGCACAGTTGAAATGCTCATAATGTATAACTGGAACTAATTACTTCAACAGTTTTCTCCAAAAGGTGCGAAATTCATTGGTAAAAGAGGTCGGTACCTAAAAAACAGAGTCCTGGGATATAAATAAATCAGAAGTATTTGTTCACCGCTAGGCTCTGAATGCTGATAACACTTCCTGTCTGGCAAACAAACCACAATCTGAGGTACATTGTTCTGTCAAGAAATAAAATATTCACATGTTTGTGATGGATTATTTTATCAATTTTATCACGCTAGTCCTGATTTTAAAAGTCATGCGAAGTGTTATGTAAATTCAATGTTTTCGATTTTTACTGACTGAAATGTAGTACTTATATTTAGACAGATCAATTTAGTCTAAAAAGGAACTAGGTTAATAATTAAAATAATTCACGTAGAGCTTAAAATTGGTACGTATGTTTGCAACGCCATTATAAATTAAATTTAAAAAAACCGGCCAAGTGCGTGTCGGGCCACGCACAGTGTAGGGTTCCGTAGTTGTGAATGACAACTTTGAGTTCACACTGTTCACACTCGCACCTTACAGTTTGACGACCAAAAACATTTAACAATGAAAATAGTATGAAATTTTACAGTTTATAAGTTGGTTGCCCATTACTTTTTAGTTTGTACTTAGTACTCAGCTTTGATAGTTTTCCTTTCAACTTCAGTATATATACTACTGCTGTAATTTTTTTCACGTATCTATATATAACCGTTTAGCAGATAGAGGGGGGGGACACTTACCTCTAACAAAAACTCGCACTTTAAAACATAATATTTCGGAAACGAATCCCTAAATCGAAAAATAGTGCTCTCAACCTCACAATATTTTTGAAAGACCTATTTAACGATACCCCACACGATGGGTAAATAGAGAAAAAAAAAATACTCCCCCACTTTACTTGTATGGGAGCTACCATAAAAAAAATTTTTTTTCAAGATTTTATTCTACCACTTTTTTGCCATGATTAATATACATACCCATACCAAATTACAGCTTTCTAGTACTTATAGTCTCTGCGTAAAACCGCGGACGGACAGACAGACAGACAGACAGACAGACAGACAGACAGACAGACAGACAGACAGACAGACAGATAGACATGGCGAAACTATAAGGGTTCCTTGTTTACTACGGAACCCTAAAAAGTACCTGTTGTTCTTACATCTGCAAAAATAATAATTTAAGGTCAAATTTCTCAAAAATTAGTGTTGCGTTTTTTTAATATCAGAGAAAGATACTTAGATAAAAATTGTATCTTCTCATAGTTCAAGCATCTAATAATATCTAATAAAATCTTTTCCTGGTGGTTCGAAAAATATAAAAGCCGTAAACTTCACTGACCTACAATAATATCTTCATTTCCTTGTATTATAAGTATTTGATCACTTTATGACAGTTCCCAAAGACAGAAAAATGTCTTGCAAATATTTGCAATAAGTCATGTTCATCTCTGTGTTGAAAGGAAGATTTACCACTGAAAATATTGTTTTCTCAAATAAGCTGATAATGATGCTGATGTCCTGATATTGAAACAGTAATAGAACAGTTCAACTTGGCAAATATGTCGAGCTCCGTGGCGCAGCGGTCAACACGCCAGCCTGCGACACGGGGGTCCCGGGTTCGATCCCCGGTCAGGTCATGCTGGAAAACGATCTTTTTCAGTATGACCTGGGTCTTGGATGTTTATTTATATAAGTATATATTATAAAATATAGTATCGTTGAGTCAGTATCCTGCGACACAAGTTCACAACTTACTGTGGGGCTGGCTCAATTTGTGTGATATGTCCCTATATTTTATTATTTATTATTTCTTGTATCTCTCTGAGACTCACGGGTGTTACCCCGGTCCTTTGGAAGGCTTGCGTGGGGATATAGATCCAACACGTAGAGGCCTTTTGGAGAAGTTGATGTAATGTAGGTCTCCAGCCAGAACCCATTCCTGGAAATACCAATGAATGATATATCCTCGAACAGGTTTTGGCCAGAGGTGGGACTATTGCATTAGAAAAAGGGAAATTAATGGGCTATGGGGCTGAAATATGGGTGGACTTAATGCTGGGTTATTGCAAACGGTCGGACACCTGCCATAATCATGATAACTGACTACAATTGGCAGGCGGTGGCTTGCCGCCCACTAGATGGGCCCCCCAAAATAGCCGACGATTACTGCCGGCAAAAGGGGCAACACCGGTGCGGGCGACTCAGGGGTGTCGAGAGGTGTGCTGCGCTATCTCCGAAGTTACTCGCGTCGTTAGGCCTTTAACACTTCCACCCCTGGAGCAACAGCTCTTACGACTCGTCTCTGGACAGCCAACTAAGGCAAGCCAGAGCTGAGAATCCTGCGAGCCCTCTTGGGTTTCCACCCCGACCGATGAAGACACGTCGGGGACGAGGGCTCTGACCGACTCTCTGGAGCACTCGGGTCCGTGGTGTCGTTACTCACCAACAACTCGCCATAAGCTGCCCTGCGGGGTTATTATTATTATTATGTACAACTTGTGTACAACTGTTTTTGTTGACGAAGGGTGAAGATTTAGACTAACTGCTTGAAAAGACTACTTGTATAAGTGTAATTGTAATTATAATTACGGTAGCGAATTTATTAATATAGCGAATGTTGTGTACGCTACTAATTGGCATGTACATACGCACAGTACATTGTGTACTTATCTAATAATTATGTCAAAACTGCTTATGTATGTAGGTAACTGCTGTAAGCGTGCCTATATTAAATAAATAAATAAAAAACATTTACTTGTTCAGCAGCTTAAAGACCATCAGCTCTTTTCTAGTGGATGAAATCTCTCCAACGTATAAATCCGATCGATTCGAAATTTGGTACCGTATTACTTCAATGTTATTGAAAGAAGTGGGAGGAGGGGGTTTAATTTTTCTATTATTATAACCTGGGAAAGCTCAACATTAATCGAAAATATATATTTATCTAAAATTTTAAGTATCTGATTTTGCAATGTACTAATTTGCTCACAATAAGTGGCTACGATACGAAATCAGCATTTGACGGAAGGGATATAATATAAGTTTTTAGTGTTTAAAAACGAAATGTATGAACATAATGCTGAAGTTGAAGAAGCAGTCACAGGTAGCGTGGAAACGTGTGCACATTATGAAGAATATATCTTATTAAACTTAGGAAAAAAATATTTACAGTTTTTAAATAATCATATGTTCTACAATTTATATCTGATCTATTTTTTCATAGAACGTTTGATATTAACGACGTGCTCCGTGGCGCAGCGGTCAACACGCCTGCCTGCGACACGGATGGTTCGATCCCCAGTCAGGTCAAGACGGAAAATGATCTTTTTCAGATTACATACAGGGCGCAGCCAAAGTACTTATTAACTTTTCCAGAATATTTTTAATTCGTTAGTAAAAACATGAAAATCACCTTAGTAAATAATTAAGTTAAGTATATTTAATATTAATAAACAATTTCATAGAAAAACTGTATTTATTCGACATATAAAGTACAACAAAATTCTGTTAACTCGGTTAAAGATAGCACAAAAATTTCAAGGTTTGACCAACAAACGACCATGCAAAAAAAATGCTTGTAAAATTAAGCTGACTGGCTACCTACTACTTACTCCCAATGCACAAGTGTATCACTTTCTTGCCGACAGGGAAGCGATGGCTAATAGGATTGATAGCCAGGGCTTCATCAGACGTGGCTAAACTCGGCTTACACGTCACCAGGTGACGTCATGCGAGACACGTGATATAATAGAAAATATAAAGACCTAGCCCTTTTTCACGGATAATATAATACATATTTCCTAAGAGAGACAAAGGAAAGAGAGCAACAGGCGGCACATTTAACGTTTTATTTTTGGTCAGTTTGTTGTTTATACGCTAGGCAAACCAACCTGTTTGTATCGCTCACCACCCCGTTTGCCAAGCGAGGTGAGTATTGCAAATCCCCCCCCAATGATGGTAATCCTTGTGGCTAATATATGGCTCTGGTTGTACAGAGAGGGTCATGCTCCTGCAGTGGAAACAAAAAAAATACCTTATGATGAATGATGATGATGATGAGGATGATCATGCTTATTCATAAAAATTTGACAATTTAAAAAGGTTCCTTAAGTCCATTCAAAGTTATAGTCTGTCTACTTATGTCTTAGTTGCAGGAAAATAATTTGCGATGTTAGACAATCGCTGATCGATAAAAGTACTTACTATGTCGTAACCCACAAGGCGGTCGAGGTTCGATTACGAGTGTTCCTTAGTTTTCTTTCCTTAAAGATTTATGTATTCAAATTGCATCGCTAGGGAGTGACCCTCCAAACGATACGACCAAATCTTTGACTCACTAACAAACGACCTACCATAAATGATTTTAAGCTTTCGCGGTCACAATCACTATTATGTTCACTACGGGACTTACCGTTCGGTAAGTCCCGTAGTGAACATAATACGACGTTCGACGGTTGTCGAAATATCAGACAGAACTCAAAAATAATCGCGGTAAGTCCCGTAGTGAACATAATACGACGTTCGACGGTTGTCGAAATATCAGACAGAACTCAAAAATAATCGCGGTAAGTCCCGTAGTGAACATAATACGACGTTCGACGGTTGTCGAAATATCAGACAGAACTCAAAAATAATCGCGGTAAGTCCCGTAGTGAACATAATACGACGTTCGACGGTTGTCGAAATATCAGACAGAACTCAAAAATAATCGCGGTAAGTCCCGTAGTGAACATAATACGACGTTCGACGGTTGTCGAAATATCAGACAGAACTCAAAAATAATCGCGGTAAGTCCCGTAGTGAACATAATACGACGTTCGACGGTTGTCGAAATATCAGACAGAACTCAAAAATAATCGCGGTAAGTCCCGTAGTGAACATAATACGACGTTCGACGGTTGTCGAAATATCAGACAGAACTCAAAAATAATCGCGGTAAGTCCCGTAGTGAACATAATACGACGTTCGACGGTTGTCGAAATATCAGACAGAACTCAAAAATAATCGCGGTAAGTCCCGTAGTGAACATAATACGACGTTCGACGGTTGTCGAAATATCAGACAGAACTCAAAAATAATCGCGGTAAGTCCCGTAGTGAACATAATACGACGTTCGACGGTTGTCGAAATATCAGACAGAACTCAAAAATAATCGCGGTAAGTCCCGTAGTGAACATAATACGACGTTCGACGGTTGTCGAAATATCAGACAGAACTCAAAAATAATCGCGGTAAGTCCCGTAGTGAACATAATACGACGTTCGACGGTTGTCGAAATATCAGACAGAACTCAAAAATAATCGCGGTAAGTCCCGTAGTGAACATAATACGACGTTGGACGGTTGTCGAAATATCAGACAGAACTCAAAAATAATCGCGGTAAGTCCCGTAGTGAACATAATACGACGTTCGACGGTTGTCGAAATATCAGACAGAACTCAAAAATAATCGCGGTAAGTCCCGTAGTGAACATAATACGACGTTCGACGGTTGTCGAAATATCAGACAGAACTCAAAAATAATCGCGGTAAGTCCCGTAGTGAACATAATACGACGTTCGACGGTTGTCGAAATATCAGACAGAACTCAAAAATAATCGCGGTAAGTCCCGTAGTGAACATAATACGACGTTCGACGGTTGTCGAAATATCAGACAGAACTCAAAAATAATCGCGGTAAGTCCCGTAGTGAACATAATAGTGACCTACCATAAAATAAAAATCATCGAAATAACTTATACGCAGACTACTTCAAATTTGTTGAAATATTTAACAGCTTTTCCAAGATCTCTAGAGTCATTGACATGTGAATTAAGCCCGCTCCACACTCTCGTCGAGAGGTTTCGTTTTCGGTTCTCGACAAAATCCGCCACCAAATGAATATAGCCGAGACTTGCCAAATTACTGCCTCCACACTCTCGCATTCGCCTAATCTCGTGTAGTTTTGCCGAGAGTGTGGAACGGGCTTCAAGAGTAGGTTGGGGCAAGTTTATAAAAGAATATAGGTATTTAATATTACCTACTAAAACCTATTTTTAAAGGAACAATAGGGGATAAAGAATAACAATCACTGTGTTTTTACTATAAATTTATTCATCCATGAACATCACACCAATAGTGCTACCAAATTGCTTTCAATCCAGTAAAATCGTATCTAACGTAGATTAATTAAGTATATTTAATTCATGTTAATACCGGTTGTAGTATACTTATGTAGGTACCTAAGTATACTAGAACTGGTATTAACGTAAAATAATAAATATACACAGAGAAAAAAAAGGCTACGTATCAGATCTCAGACTACCTAATTTCATGCTATTTAAATAAAGTTAGTTTTAGTCGCTTTTTGGTATTTCAGTCCTGTTTAAATATATAACTTTATTTAAAGAAACGGCCTCTATCAATGAAGCATGCGAGGTATTTTTGAGTTTTTTTTAATGTAAAAATGTGTAATTTTAATTTACTTAAAAGGAGTCTTAAATTACTTTGAATCATGGGTATAATCTATATTTTAAAGGATGCTATTGAATTTAAAATCACCTTTTATATTTATGGCATTGGTCGGCATCTGGTAATCCGCTGCATTTGAGCCTGTCAGTTTAAACATTAACACTGTTGAGTGGTAGATATTTCAGGTTTTCATACTTCACTGCAAAGCCCAGTTATCAATTTCAAAGAAAGATACCATCAGTTAAGTTCCTACAAACTGACGAATAAATACCTAAGTGACCGCCTTTGATCTAACTGTGTCATGGGTGGATAAGATCCATCACGTGATAACTATATATTAACAAAATTAAAGACTGCAGATGCAACTAACTAGTGCAACTTCGAGAAAACTTTACTTTTTTCAAAAAATAACTAGATAGTCTATTAGAACATTCTGATACGCTATTGATCTAGTTCTATTTGCTATTGATTCCTTGTAGTCCTGTGATGCTCACCAACCCGTCTGCTAAGCGTGGTGAGTAAGGCAAGCCCCCAGGATCAAATTTTGGGAGGCCTATATCCAGTAGTAGACTTCTTGTACCATACTCCATAGCCCAGGTATGGTCCTTGATACAAGCGGAGTGATAACGAAACTTTACATCAATACATCGGCGAGTCGGCGCGTAACTTGCGACTACAGATTTGATGGTATACGTTGACATGGCGCTTGTTCTAACACAAATGTCACGCCCATAAGCATTAAATACTTTTTTTTTATTACTGTATTCTTGCAAATAAATATTGAGTAGCAGATAACCCTGGTATATGGTATTTAAAACCGTACAAACTCCTGAGCACAGGGGATAGATGCGGGGACGCCATACTGCGAAGGACGTTGCATGTTTCCGTTCTGTACGTTAATACTTTTATGAATTCTGTGCCCATAGCCCAGCGTAGCCTTTAAAATGACAGTATCGAAGGACCATAATTGGTGAATTCAAGTAATGTCGACTTCGACCTCAAAGGACGTGTGTACATTACATGCATACTAATATTGTTTTGGGTGTGAAATGTGCCTTGAGGAAAATTGTCCCTTCGATATTTTATTTAAATACTTACATGTTCGAAGTTTCGAAAAAGAACCTATGTCTACCTGTGTTTAGTATTTTTTATCATAAGAAAGAGAAATCTTTATCGGAAGAAGTAAGAAGAATCGAGGTATATGTATCGATCGAAATGCTTTGTAATAGGAATAAGTTGAAATTAATGATGCTTGTTGAAGTTTGTTGCAAAAAATTATGGTGTAAATCGTAGGGCTAATTTTTATGACCGGTTTGTTCAACTAATTTATTACAAAATCAGCTATATCCTACTATATAAATTATTGCTTTAACGTAAGAATGTAACATCTAAATGTATGTTCCTCAATCAAGACGAAACAGCTGAATGGAGAATATGAAATTGCACACGGATAGTTATTGATTGCCATGATAAACTCAGGGTACATCACATACAAATTAATAATATATACTACGTGGTTAACACTAACTGCTTAATAAATCTTTTTTTTTTACTAATTATTCAATTAGGCATTTGTCTCCCATCTTACCTGATGGTAAGTGACGATAAAGACGAGCATGTCACATGCCTATCCAAGAGATAGCCATTTATTTTACTTATACTTTTGAATGTCCCGGGACTGTACTTGTCTGGGAAAGTTGCAAATTTGATACGAGGCACCTAACCCGCTATATGAAGGCCAATTGGGGCCAATGTTGCTTGTAAAATTGGGCGCAACTTTTATCACGCTGTAGAAATGCCAATTAATTCAACACTTTGTAGTTTTAAAGGTTTTATATAAATTATGTGGAAGTAATACTTACAAATTGTTAGTATTACTTTCTGTATTGTATTGTAAGTAACAATACATTTGACATGTGAAGGTACAATGTTTCAATGGTACTTCTTTGGCTATTGCTTGCTATAATTTTTCTTTTCGAATTGTATACATTGAGCTAGCCCCAACGTCAATTGTTAACTTGTGTCGTGGGATACTAACTCAACGATACTATATTTTATAATAGATACAACTACAGATAAACATACAAGACAAGACCCAGGCTAATCTGAAAAGATATTATTTTAAATGGGACCGGAGGCCTCGTGTAGCAGGCTGGCGTATTAACCACTGCACCACGAAGGCTGTCGATTATAAAACCTAACTAATTTACATAAGTACGAATACTTAAATTAAAATAATGTCGTCGATTAATCACGTACTTTCTTGTATTGCCCATCGTTATAAATTGCCGAATTCAACCGGCATAAAAGGAAAACGGTTTATTGATAATCCTAGAGGCATTGTGCCAAATAAGGCACGCGGTCGCTCTTGACCGCTGCGCCGGCGCGGCCTTGTCAGCGGCTCGCACGCTAACAATTAAATACTCTTCTGTACATCACTAATTTCACTAGCACATTACAAACATACATACTATCACGTCTTTTCCTTGCGGGGTAGACAGAGGCCAGGTTTATAAAATCTAAAGACCACGTTTAGACTGTTGGTGTGCTTGTAGATGGAGAACGGTATCAAAATAGTGATGGGTTGCTAGCCGCATCGCCAATTGCTTATTATATACACACCTATTCTCTGGATCGGCTTATACGTTTTGTGCGGAAAAAGAACCAGCTGGTACATACAAATTTTTATTTACTGCCAGACCAGCACATAAAAATGTGTTATTTTTCCACAATGTCTTTCATTGCAGGGTGTGGATTTCTAATAATCTCGGTAAGTATTACCTATTTGGCCGATTTTTTATTACCGGTCTAATTATTTATTAATTTGAAAAGACAACGCGTTGATTACTTTTTTTGAGGTAGTTTTAGAATCAAGAGTAGAAAGCATTTATTATTATGCAGTAAGCTGGTCGTAAAACTTAAAGCAAAAACTTAAAAAAAAATTATAGGTGCTATAGTAAGTAAATAGCAATAAACCAAAGTGTATATTCGTATTTTTTCTTTGTATTGTAATAAATATTTTCGGTATGTCTTTTGTATTAAGTAATTTTTTTTCCTAAAAAAGTTCCTGCTACAAAATATTGGTATTCTACATAATGTACCTATAGGTGCATAGTGATTAATGTTATTTTTACGGTATCCCTTAGGCTAAATTAAAATAGGATTGGGCGGCTCACGTCTGCCGCATGCACCCTGACAGACAAAGCCTGATAGATGGACTTGCATATTCACTAACTGAATTCTGAGGGATGGTTACGGAAAAAGCTTTTTCAGAGTCTTCTGCACATCTTTCTTCACGTGCAGCCTTTGGGCTAGGTATACTCAAAAATCTTACAATGCTCTACGCGTTCAGTATAACAACGCATTCAGGGTGCTGATACCTAGGTTTTGTAGCGCATCAGGGATTTTCGCAGAGGCGAGAGTAGACTGCTTCTACACCATAAAGCGCAAAAGGAGCGCGTCCCTGGTGCGATAAAAGGGAGCTTTTGCCCAGCAGTGAAACACAAAAGGCTAATAAAAAAAAAACAAGTATCCTACTCAAGAAGTAATTTGAAAAAATTAAACCGGCTATTCTGCGATATTCCTCGGGGACCTCGGTGGCTTAAATAACAATCCTCTTAAAGGCCCACCGAGAACATCACAAATTGCTCTCGCGTCGGGAAAATAATCTAAATATTTCCTTTCCAATTAATTCTGTTGCCATCCCGTCTTATTTTATTCGAGGAAACTAAGGATAATTTATCGAAGTTAAGAAATAGCTTATGTTATTGATTGGCTAGCAGCTTTAATCAGAAGCAACCTTCTACTCGCAGTCAGTAAGTAAGGAAAGTACTTATTGCTTAAGTAATGTGAAAAGGCTTGGACATAAATTTAAAAGATATCATTTCTGATACCTTTGGGTCCAGTCGTAAAATAAATAATCAAAGGGCCCAGCACAAACACTATAAAGAGTCTCCGAATATGAAATCGGGAATAATAATGGAGCAGCTTTGAGCCTCTGAGTGTCCTAGATCATATTAGCGAAAAGTTTTATTTTATGTTAATTTTAATTTTCTAATTAGACTCATTGTTTACATTTTTAAGTACTTACCTAAACAAATGGACTATAATAGTAATAAAAACAACTTAAAATAAAACTTCTTTTATATGAACATTTTTGCCAGATCCC
The DNA here is from genome assembly GCA_963082605.1 of Rhodophaea formosa. Classification (NCBI taxonomy): domain Eukaryota; kingdom Metazoa; phylum Arthropoda; class Insecta; order Lepidoptera; family Pyralidae; genus Rhodophaea; species Rhodophaea formosa. Next base: position 7,103,470 of record OY720206.1, read on the forward strand.
TTAAGTATGATGCGTTTGAGCCCGGGGCAAGCTATGATGACAGCATTCACCCTGTGATATGACTTGGCATATGTTTTTAAAGCCGGCTGCATGCTTGACGCTTCCTTAAGTTACTCCTTCAAGTAACTGTGTATATATATAGGTTTTGGAAGAAACTTTACAAGGTATAACAGAATAACACATAAGCTGTAACATACAAGGACAAAGTTGTGGGCAAAAGGTAATAAATACCTAGATTTATTGCGGTATATTAAATGTGTGTGGTATTAACAATTTCCCGTGTATTTACATGTAAACATATATCAGATATTTTACTATTACGTCTCACACATGAACAGGAAAAAGTTAATTCAAAAACTGGTGATTGAGTGAAAAAATCACATAGTTAACGTCCTTATCCCCCATGTGCTGCTATCTTCACACGCCCTTGACCTTGACCCACTGAACAATGAACACAGACGAGCAGCGAAATGCACGTGCTGTGCATAGTGTTGTAAAATACAGCGATATACAATACAAAATCTTAACTAATAAGTAAAAGGTGCTTTTGTTTCTAAACTTGAAAAATGTAGAATGTACCAGCTGCTGCGCAGATCGTAGAAGCCGATCGAGGCAATGGGCGTCGGGATTCATATCAATAGGCGATGCGGCTAGCAACCCACCACTATTTTAATTCCGTTCTCACCTACAAGCCCACCAACATGCTAAACGTGGCCTTAAGGTTGTACAGACCCAGCTCTGTCCACCCCGCAAGAGAGAAAGACGTGATACTATGTATGTATGTTTCTTAATTACGACCGTCCCAACTGATGGATGGATTTGGATGAAACTTACCATAATTTAGACCAAATCGTCTGAATTGGGATTTGTGTACACAGTCGCGGGCGTAAGCTAATTTATTAACAGTCAATTTAAAAAAAAATATTTTCTTCCTCGCATTCTATATACCAAATCATCTTTATAATAAAATATGACGTTCAAAAAGAGATACATGTATCCAATTTTGAATAAAAATCTTTAACTTTTGACTGACTTTAGCGCACTGATTGATGAACTAACGAAAATTTGCATCTACAGGTGGTCCTGTGAGCTTCGAGACGCCCACTGGATAATAGATGAAATCCCTGCGATCTTCACTTCCGTCCCAGTGGCGTAACTATACCATCTGGGGCCCGTGGCAAATTCTTTTGATGGGAAAAATGAATCAACATCCATTTGTTTAGGTTGGTTGAAATGCTTTTAACGATTAACTTGAAATTGTATTATGATCTTTAGTTGTCTCACTTTGGATTTTAAGCAGAACTTATAAAAATATACTTCTCAAATAAAATAAAATACTCAGGTACAATGTAAAAAAAATGTTTTTGAGCTCGCGGCCTCTTGGGCCGGGGCCCTTTTGGGTCGGAGGCCCGTGGTATTTTGCTACCTATTGTTACGCCAATGTCCGTCCTTCTCCTCTTCTGAATCAAAAATGTAGCCCAGCAATAGAATTGGTAAAATTAGAGATTTAAAGCGACTAGTATATCCACCAGACTGCTATTCCTTAGGCCTCATGACTATAGTTAAGTAAATACTCATACATACCTATAAATGGACTTCTTTCTTTTAAATTACTTACTTGATAAAAATGTTATAATCACTCCAGCGCTCAGCTCGTGAGCTGTGAAACTGATAGATCAAAATTAAGGAATTGACATTCGGCTCCTTTGAGTTTAAAATCAGACTGTGGCCTTCGAGCAAGAGACAAACCTATCAGATTTGTTCCTAAAATTAGCAATTATAATATTGTTTACTTACCTACACCGAAACCATATCACATTTGATTTAACACTGTATTCATATGTTGAAACATTTCCTTAGGGGTTTGACTACTGGTACATGGAAAGGCAATTCTTCATTCACCATCCCTTCAAGCTTACCTGAGTCGACGCGAGGGGATGAAACGAGCTTCCTGCCATGGTTGACTCCCAGGGATGACAGGAGCAGGGTTACCTAAAACGGGCGTAACAATTTTCGTCATGTTTACCCCTGATGTTGCAGTTGTTCATAATTTCCACCGAAAGTATCATTGTCCTTTTAGTAGCATAAAAACATTACTGCCCTTAATTTGATAAAAATGGTAGAAAATATGTACCGATTGGTTCAACACACCTGAAACGTGCTATCGAAGTCTCCCGATTGTTTGCATGCGGCAATGAAAAGCTGAAGTGTTAATGAGCTTACGTAAGCATTATATAAAAGTAATCAGGAGTTGTCAACTCCGCCAGGAGATCGATGGTCACCGTCAGCGTCGAGATAAGGCGAGATGAGTGATCGCGGCGCCTTATCGTTATCTGCCATCGGAGGAATCTTCGGCGAGAGGCGGTAGGCTGCCGGCATTCGCACGGAAGCCTCGCTAGGCAGCACGCGACATCCTTGAGGCCGTGACTCGCGTTTGCGAACTTGCGCACGCGCTTCCCTTCCAGTGTGGCTCGCAGGGTGACGATGTCACGCCGGTAAACGGTGTCCGCTCATATATCTCATCGCGTGATCTCATAGCGGATTTTTATTAGTAAAGTGTAACAGTGAATTTGCCAAAATGGGTGAGTGATTTTATTAATTTTGCAATTGCCTAAAAACGATTTATTTTTAAATGAATTTTGAAGACCGTGTGTGATAATGTATTTTTTTAGAAAGTTAAATTTCACTTTTAATGAAATATATCTACTAATTATTAGCACATTTGTTTGGCAGCATCCAAGTGATATAATATTATTTACATGGGAGAGTTCAAATTTTTAACTGTCAGTTCATTATATAACTACCGTCACAAACTCATAACAACATAAAGAACCAAGTGACTTTTAATTTCTTACACTAATCACTGTGAGTAAAACTTAAAATAAACTGTCATATGATATAGTGTCAAACCTGGTGTTACTGAAAACTCCGGGCGGACGACTTTGCACTGCCACAAAAGCTATTGTGCGACAATGACCACGAAATATTATGTGAAGGAAACTCTAGCTACACGCCTGTCACTCACAAATTACCATATTTTTCTTTCCACAATATTCCTTTCAAAATTTGGATGATAGCATAGCTTAAAATGTATCTACTTAGTAGTTCACGAGTAATGAATTTTTACGAGCATTTGCGTAACCTTACCCCCGTAGTAGTACTAATTTATTATATTCAACAAGATTTTTCAAAATTAAAAACCAGCTGCCTCGCCAAACATAAATATTTAGCCTATTACTCGAAATAAGCCAAGGATTCAATCGATACCTGTTAAAGGAATTAAAAGTTCAAAACAGCCCTTAAAATAAGCACAGCCAAGTTCATACCTTTCCTAAAAATATGCGCTCGCGCAATTTCTTATGTCTGCTACCAATCAGCAACAATTTCGTTGCCTGTGACACTCGAAGTTGCTCGAGGAAAATTTAACCAGTACTCCTAAAATGGCCAAATTTTAATGATGCAACTCGCTTTTCCGCTAGGGCTACCTTCCATACAGTTTTTACACCGTAATTCAACTTTTTGATCAGGCAAAATACAAATGGTCCTTTCCTTCCGGTCCGGTCTTTCGAGCGAAAAGCCAGTAACCTACGTGTTTTCTGCTGTCCGGCTGGTTCTGATCTACTGGTGGTATTTGAGAACCGATTCTCGTAAAGTTTTATTAGCTTCTCGTAAAGATTTTTTTCAATTCAGTATTTGGATTTTTTCATCCTTTATACCATTTTCACCACCTTGTGGTTCCCGGCAGAGTCTAGAATAAGACCACTCCAAGTCTTCCCGTGGATTTCGTTAAAGGTGACTTAGGGAACACGACCCAAACAAACCTTATAAACATCAACGAGACCTCTCATACACCTCTGTCGTGGAAAGTGTAGGCCAAATCCTCTGACTGCTAATATATTGCTCTGGTAGTACAGAGAGGGTTGTGCTCCTGCAGTGGAGACTAAAAAAGACCTGATGATGATGATGATACCATTTTCCAAGATGATGGAACCTAAAAGGCACCGTTTGGGGTCTATAGAGCTTAGGGACTTTTGATCATTTTGGGTACGCCATTTTGATAAAACTCGTAAGCTCACAGAACCATTAGTTATAGGTAATCTTCCCAAAGGATCTTCAGCGATGCCAGCAGAGACGCTGATGAGAGGAAGTCATCATCATCATCATCAACAGGTCCTTGTTAGTCTCCACTGCAGGATCACGACCCTCTCTGTACTACCAGAGCCATATATTAGCCAGGGCAGTCAGAGGATTTGGTCTACACTCTCCACGCTGGCCAGACGGGTTGGAGAGGTCTCTTTCATGTTTATAGCTTTGTTTAGCTTGTGTTTTCTTAGTCGACTTCTACGACATCCACGGGAAGACTTGGAGTGGTCCCATTCTACTCTGCCGGGAACCACACGGCGGATGAGAGGAAGTAGCTTGATGAAATTAAAACTATGTTACTACATTGAAGTTAATTGTAACAATGAATAACTCTTTCATTACAAAGATGCAATTTGGTTGATTTATTTTATGTAATAATGCCATGTGCATATAATAAATCTTCTTCTGTATATATTAAAGGCAGCCTTTACTGACTGACCTATCAACAAACAGCTCAAACCACCTAACGGATTGAGCTAGAATTTGGCAGATATTAATTATTATGACGTAGGCATTCGCTAAGAAAGGCCAGCCACCAATTTCAAATTTTACCCCCTAAGGTCCAGAATTTGTATTTAACGTGAGCGAAGCAGATTGTCAATAAATAAGTACTTTACATTTAAGTGGATAACACGATACATGTTAAACGTAGCATTAAGGTCCTATAGACCTAGGCTTTGTCTACCCCGCAAGGGAAAAGACGTGATAGTATTTATGTATTTACGAAGTTTAACGTACTAAAATGAAATGAAAACTGTATCGAGCAATGTTTGTTTGTGTAGGTATCATTCTGAAGTACTTGCTACTAGAAATACATGATAAGGCACGTATTGACCGCCGTAAACCGCAAGACACCTTAGCAAGGATGTTTCCGACTCTTAATTAGATCTGATGATGGACTTCCTCATTGTAACACCTTATACATGTGAACATTAACTGTATAAGGGATTTTATGATGATGCTAGGAATGAAACACTTTTATTTGAACCATTTTAAAAGTTGACAAGTCAGGGCAATACATGAATAGGGATTAAAAATATCAATTGTGGTGTGTGTGAAAACCAATTAAACATATTCACTATCTTCTCACTTTATAACCTTTTATTAGAGGCTTACATTGTCATCAGCTTACTAACATACATTTACCAATAATCTTATTTATTTTACTTCTAAAACAGATTCAAATCGAAAAATCTAATTTAGTACTTCGCTTGTAAATTACTTGTAGTATTTTTTGGAATTGCTTTTCATCTATTTCTTATTATGAGATTTACTCATTTATATTATACGCGGTAATTAGTAGTTCTCTTGATATACCAAATGCAAAATAATGAAAAGTAGGACCAAAAATACTACAAGTAATTTACTAGTGAAGAACTAAATTAGATGTTTTCAATTAAAGAGTCCCACGTAAAGGCGCAATCCCATACAAGCGTAGTTTCGTTTTAGTTTTACAACAGTTAAGCCAATCTCAACCAAATTTCGTACATACGACCGGATAAGGCATATTGATGTTTATAATCAGATTTCAATTTTAATAACAATACCTATACAAAATTACAGCGAGTTGAAGTTTCGTATCGAAAACTTGTATGGTTTAGGAGCAAAAGAACAAAATAAAGGGTCGTTATATACCTAGTTTCCGTGATCCGAGCCCCTTATGATAGCAAATTTGTTTTCATTATTAAGCGAATAAATTAAGTGGTGAGATTGGCCTAATTTTTTATTCTCCTTATGCTGTTTCCGTGACTTTGTCCGCGTAAATTTTTACCGATAAAATAGCTATCCATACAAAGAATTTTAAAAATCGATTTACGTTATAATCATCCATTCCAAAAAAAACTTACAAATCTTTCTGCTTTAAAAGATTACTTAAGATTTTTTTGCAAGTCAAATTTAAAAATAAAAACCGCGTTATTATTGTGTAAGAATATAAATAAATAATTTCCATTGTAGTCATATTCAGTTATATTTAATTTTATGAAGTATAAAATCTGCCGGCGGACACCCTGTATCTTTGCCCAGCAGTAAGACAGCATAGGTTTATAAAATAAATATGTATGTATATAGTGTATCATCCTCGTAGATTGATGTAAATAATAGCTGGTCATAATCTCACGCGATATTAGTGATAACATGGTCATGGCCGTCATTTGGCCAATGGAACAATGCATCGTTAGGAAATGAAAGACGGCACACTCGTATTTGTGATTGCGATGCGCACATTGATTATTTATTGCTATGATTATTTTATTAACAACAAATTGTGTTAATACACATACAAGTTTATAAGAAATAAATATACCTAACTAGATTTTGCCCGCGGCTATGGTTGCGTACCTACGTCAGTGGCTATTCCTCTGAATCAGTACTGTTTTCCGGGATTCAATATTCCTATGTCCTACTCGAATACTCGATCCATACTCCAGGGAAGGTGTATGAAAAATTTCATGATGATCGGTTCATTAGTTCAAGCGTGTAAGCGTAACAAACAAAAAAATATATAAACAAACCAAGAACCAAATTCACCAATTTCTATAGGTAGATGTTTATATATTCACATTGCTATTCTTATATATTCTGATTCAATCAATTAAGAAATAAGGTATGCGAAATAATTCCACGCGGGCAGGATGTCTAGCTGCATTTACTCTAATATGAACAAATTCACCTTTGCATTTAGAATACTACGATAATAATTTAAGATATTTTTAACAAAAAACAAAAACCGATTTCAACCCTATCAATTTGTTTGAATAAGAATAAAAATAAAATGGAGATAAGTGTAAACTGAACAGCATCCTTCTAATTTTTTTTTTGTTTTTGTGTATTTTTTTTTCAAAAAGCGCTCCACATATTTCGATTAAAATTTAATGGGACCATCTGTAAAGTATTACCCTATCGAACAAAAATAGAATTTCTTAAATCGGTCCAGGCGTCTTTGAGAAATCAGGGAACATACATAAAAAAAAGATTACGACGAATAGAGAACTTCCTTCTTTTTTGAAGTCGGTTAAAAATAACAAATGTCATATATTCTAAAATTTAAAAAAAATTGTAGATTGTAACGCTGTTGCGTAGTATATTGTTTTTTACCCGACTGACCCATCCAGAAAGAGGGTAAAGTTTTTCGCGCGTATGTATGTACGATACTTACAGTATACAGTGACATACTTACAGTATGTCTGTTTCATTATAGCCTCCTGTAGCCTAAATGGCTTGACAGATTTAAAGTGTGAGGTGTCATTAGATTTGTATTTGTCCTCGGATTGACATAAATAAATAAATAATACTTATATGGCAGATGTCTACATCATCATAAACATAATTTACTTCAGGTCGTAGCTACCTTAACCGTGTCGAGCTCCGTGGCGCAGTGGTCAACACGCCATTCTGCGACACGGAGGCCCCGGGTTCGATCCCCGGTCGGGTCAAGATGGAAAATGATCTTTTTCAGATTGACCTGGGTCTTGGATGTTTATCTATATAAGTATATATTATAAAATATAGTATCTCGTTGAGTTAGTTACCCACGACACAACTTACTGTGGGGCTAGCTCAATTTGTGTGATATGTCCCTATATATACCTATATTTATTTATTTATTTAGCCGGATTAGTGACGATGCCTGCTCTGCAACAACGACCCACTTCAAACTTCCGATAAATCCGACCCTTACGAGAGACAACTACTGAGAAATCTTTGTCAGTGGAAAACTTTCAATGAAAAGATAAGATGAAAAACATCGCTGGAACTTGCTATCTGTGACTTGTGACACACAAGAGGTGGGCTAAACCCAGTGACTAAATATCTTGAAGCTATCATTATTTATCAATAAACACAAAACTTTGCACTGAGTTTTGTCAAAACTGATCCAGATTACTCGTGAATGTAAAACGAGGATTTCGCACTGATATACTTATAAGATAAATTTATATATTTATACTTGACTGGGTTGTTATTGTGTATTGTCTTTATAATAGTGAGTTCTGAACTTGTATCGAATGATACTAACTTAACGTCACTGTATTTTATAACAGACTAGCTTTTGCCCGCGGCTTTGCCCGCGAGATATATAGCCGCCACCGCTTTCGTGGCACTTTCAGGAATCGAATTTCAAATTTTGTCCTATTTTAATATTTGTTTTTGTACGAGCAAAAGATATAAGTCCACTCTGTAAAAAGTCCATATTATTCCTAGGTCCATGCACAGAATGCAAAATCATCCAAGTTCTATTCCCGTGGCAGCTACGGTGGTAAGGTAACTGAAAATACGTAAAAGCAGTTATTAACCCTTCAAATCGGTATCATAGTAACTTTAGTATGATACCGATTTGAAGTACTTTTACTCTAAGCTTTGACCACATTTCTCTGTCTCTTACAGTTAAAAAAACGGGTTGCACTCCGAGAGTGCCGGCAGAAGTGAAAACTTGAATATTAACGTTATTTTTCGGTCAGGTCACAATTAATGTCCGTCTTACAAATTTTCAATCTGACAAATCAAATCACAAAAAGTGCACAGCGCCGCTAAAGACGTTTTCACTTCAAAAATCTCCCCTCTGATCCAGTTCGATAAGACGTCCTGTATATATCCGGCAATATATATTTATACATAGACTCCAAGGCTATAAAACCAATGTTGCCAATATTTTTTTCAATACTTATTTAAATAAAGATGTAAGTAATGAATAATCATCGCGTCACTTGAGAATCGACACCCTCATTAATAACTTCCCATACAAATGCCTAGTAATTTGCTCATTATGACGTGAACACTATAACAAAGACAGAAGTACTGTGTACCTACTATTTGTTCACGTTTTACGCCAATATAACTGATAAATTGCATCGCGTGAAACAAATAGGAATTTCGACCGCCGCGAATTATTGCGACTTTGGCTCAATAAGACGTGAACATTATAACAAAGACAGACGTACTGTGTATACTATTTGTTCACGTTTTACGCCAATATAACTGATAAATTGCATCGTGTGAAACAAATAGGAAATTCGACCGCCGCTACTTATTAAGACTTTGCGGTTATTTGTTAGCTCAAAAATAACTGAATTCGTCACGTAATTAATTTGCACAATAAAAGTATTCATTGTACAAATAACTTTTTGCAATGAATGCAACTGACTGAATTAATAGAATTTTAAAGGATGATTGCGATTTATTGTAATAAATCATTAATTTAACCAAAAAAATGTATATTTAATTATTAAAATCTAGGTAATGAGATACGGAATACCAAAAAAGGTTACCTGAAATTGTTGATACTTAGGTCAGTATCTAGTAATATGTAGGTATATAGTAACGGTAATTTTCATAGAACGTGATAGGTGATAGGTACCAAATAAAGATAAATATTTTTAACAAAAAAATAAAACCGACTTCAACCCTATACGTAGGTAAATGTACAAACTGGAACTAAAAAATAAGTTTTAGTGAGTGGTAGTTCAATCAAAATAGACAAAATAGAGGAACACTGTCGTCATCAACTTTTCTAAAAGATATAAAATTAAATCAAGCGGCATACTTGTACAATTTTTTTTTTGTTTTCGTTGATTTTTTTCTAAACGCACTGGATACATTTCGATAAAAAAATTATAGGACCACCTTTAGAGTTCCGTCAAAACAGAGGAGTAACGTTCTCATCAATTTTTCTTGTTTGCATAAGCATAAAATACAAATAAGTTCAAACCGAATGGCATACTTTGACAATTTTTTTGGGATTTTGTTTATTTTTTCAAAAAATGCTCGATATATTGCGACAAAATTATTATCGGACCACTTCAGGAGCATTACTAATCAAACAAAAAAGAATCACAAAAATCGATCCATAACTGACGGGGTAATCGCGTAAAATTCATACAAAAAAAAAACATACAGACGAATTGAGAACCTCCTCCTTTTTTTGAAGTCGGTCAAAAAGCGGTATTGAGTAGGTAAAACATATTGTACCTACAGTATGTACGTAAACCACTGACATTCCTTTAATGGGGTGGCTCAAAATTAAAAACTTTTCACATGTATATTCATCGTAGTGTTTAATTGGCCCCGCAAAATATTAAAAAATAGAGTTGCCAAATCCGAGCATTGGTCCCATTCTAAAACTTATTAGTTTTATCAAGCTGAGTTAACCCTTCATGGGAATATCGATGGTTTATTTTTAAACGCTGTGTATTATTTTAATGAACATATTTCATATTCGTATAGATTTCCAAAATAAAGAATGTTGTCAAAACTGTCCAGTTAATTAAAACTGAAATGAAATGAAATTAAATGAAATGAATGAAATATTCGACATCGATTAATTCGTAGTTAGTAAGTAATGAGGTCCTAAAGGGGTTCCATATATTACTGCTGAAAGCTCAAAAACTTTTGAAGTCACCTGTTCCAACTAGTACCTACCCCCGATAATAAACTCCTATTAAAGTACCTACACGCTAAGCTACCTATGTCAGATGCTTTTAGGAATGTGATGCATTCTGGCACACCCACTTTAGAGTTTTTTAAAATAAATATAATATAAGTGATGTATATAAAGTGTATGTAATTGTATCATTAATAAAAAAAAATGTATATCCCTAGTTTCGACATAACCCGTAGTGCAAATTGGGTAAGCTGGGAAGCATACTATCTGGCAGCCCCATCTCGAAATTTCTAATTTACGCATGTTATAAGTACATATATTGTGTCAAATAATTTGTATATTTATGTTGTATCCTCAATTCCTCATTTCATTTTGGATATTCAAAATTATGGCTTAAGAAACATTTAATTTACAATTCCCAAATACGCGCCTAGTTATTAAACGTTAGCAAAGAATGTTTACGTATTTTATTGAGTATCTAGGTACCTACATGTCAATAAGTTTTAACGCGACTATCATAAATAGAAGTGTTTGGTATGGTTTAGGGTAAATTATATGTGAGTTTATATACGTCATCTTCTTCTTGCTTTAATAGTTTATTTTGTATAATTGTTTATTTAGACGTAATGGCCGACTAGTTTCGATGACGACCATCATAGAAACCACTGTGAGTGTAAGTTACTAGTCGGCGATTCCGACAAAATAAACGAGAGTAAAACTATGACTTATCTAACTTAAATGTGGTAATTTCCTTTATTGCCTCCGTGGTGTAGTGGTTAGAGCGTTCGGGTTACACTGTGGAGGACGCGGGACAATTCCCGGCGGGGGCAACGACTTTGTGTTGTTGTTCTAGTTTGGTTTGAACATTGCAGGCTGATCATCTGATTGTCTGATAAGTAAGATGATCCGTGCTTCAGTGGGCACGTTAAGCCGTCGGTCCCGGTCACTGCCTTGACAGTGGCCTCCCGTACAAGTAAAGTGGGGGAGTCATTTGTTTTTTCTCTACTTACCCATCGTGGGGTATCGTTAAATAGGTCTTTAAAAAATATTGTGAGGTTGAGAACACTATTTTTCGATTTAGGGATCCGTTTCCGAAATATTTGGTTTTAAAGTGCAAATTTTTGTTAGAGGTACGTGTCCCCCCCCCCCCCCTCTATCTGCTAAACGGATATATATGGATACGTGAAAAAAATTACAGCAGTAGTATACCTATATACTGAAGTTGAAAGGAAAACTATCAGAGCTGGGTAGTGGGTACTAAGTGCAAACTAAAAAGTTAGGCAATCTTATAAAATGTACTGAAAAATGTAAAATTTCATACAATCGTCATTGTTAGATGTTTTTGGTCGTTAAACTGTGAGGTGCGAGTGTAAACAGTGTGAACGCAAAGTTGTCATTCGCAACTACGAAACCCTACACTGCGCGTGGCCCGACACGCACTTGGCCGGTTTTTTTATATTTATTATTTGTTGGATCGTACACCCCGTCTGTTAACGTTTTTTAATCCTCCATCGGTTGTCTGGTAGAAATTGCTTTTAGCAATAAGACCGCCAATTGTACGACTTAGTTTAATTTTTGTATTATAAACATTTCATTTATGGTGTACAATAAAGTATTACTTACTTACTAGCTGTTGCCCGCGACTTCGTCCGCGTGGATGTTGATTTTCACCCCGAACCCGAACCGATGAATGTATTATTATTCATTATTTGGATAAGGAAACTACTTTTTCTTTCTTACTCTGTGTGATAATGACTAAAATTGGTTTCAGAGTTTTTGAACCGCCTTATAAAGTCTTTGTAACGGCCACTGTCAAGGCAGTGACCGGGACCGACGGCTTAACGTGCCCACTGAAGCACGGATCATCTTACTTATCAGACAATCAGATGATCAGCCTGCAATGTTCAAACCAAACTAGAACAACAACACAAAGTCGTTGCCCCCGCCGGGAATTGTCCCGCGTCCTCCACAGTGTAAGCCGAACGCTCTAACCACTACACCACGGAGGCAATAAAGGAAATTACCACATTTAAGTTATATAAGTCATAGTTTTACTCTCGTTTATTTTGTCGGAATCGCCGACTAGTAACTTACACTCACAGTGGTTTCTATGATGGTCGTCATCGAAACTAGTCGGCCATTACGTCTAAATAAACAATTATACAAAATAAACTATTAAAGCAAGAAGAAGATGACGTATATAAACTCACATATAATTTACCCTAAACCATACCAAACACTTCTATTTATGATAGTCGCGTTAAAACTTATTGACATGTAGGTACCTAGATACTCAATAAAATACGTAAACATTCTTTGCTAACGTTTAATAACTAGGCGCGTATTTGGGAATTGTAAATTAAATGTTTCTTAAGCCATAATTTTGAATATCCAAAATGAAATGAGGAATTGAGGATACAACATAAATATACAAATTATTTGACACAATATATGTACTTATAACATGCGTAAATTAGAAATTTCGAGATGGGGCTGCCAGATAGTATGCTTCCCAGCTTACCCAATTTGCACTACGGGTTATGTCGAAACTAGGGATATACATTTTTTTTTATTAATGATACAATTACATACACTTTATATACATCACTTATATTATATTTATTTTAAAAAACTCTAAAGTGGGTGTGCCAGAAAGCATCACATTTTTAGGAGGCTTGAAAAATCTCACACCAGTGTTGGCCACTTACACACACAAAAATAAAACAGAACAAAACAAACAAACAACCTACACAAACATATGTTTACTTACAAATATAAGTCAATGTTACTTGAAATAAAATAATTAATTTATTTATTCATTCAATAGGTAGGTAATTAACAAACACCTAAAAATAACTATTTGAAATAAACTTTTTATGTCGCATATAGATAACATTCCAATAGGTATTACCAATCTTCAGGGTATACGGGTATTTTAACCTTCATACCTGCTATTTGCAATGTCACTATTAACATAAAAAATCACTGTTGTACTTCGTTTCATAATAAATCCTTGGGAGCCTCGATATTTTCTTTATTTAGAAAATAAGACAGCCCTGTACCTGCAGAGCAGGTGAAGTATGTAAAATGACAAAAAATTGACAAAAGATTTACATACAAGACATTTAAATAACTAATCCATAGTTATTTAAAAAACAAAAATCCTGACTACCTTTTAGTAAGATATAAATTTTTTAAAAACCCCTCGATACCCGCAATGTCATAGTAGTTCCACGGTACCAAATTTCGAATCCATCGGATAAGGAAGTTAGTCATCAACTAGGAAAGATTGATGTTCTTCAAACTGCTGCTGAACAGATTCTCATAAAACTTGGCTAGGAACACTCTACATAAAATTGTCTATGACACAAAAAAAATACCAAACAATATCACAGACACGCAGACAGACACGTTAAACTTATAACACCCCTCTCTTTTTGCGTCGGGGGTTAAAATAGTAACTTTTTGGACTGCTGCATTTTAAAAGCCTGTATCTGCTGAATTCAGAGGGAGGTGAAGGAGGAGCCCAGCTAGCTTTTTTTAAAAGATTTTGATGAAATTAGGTTAATTTCCATGGAAAAAGTTTTAGGTCCAAAGAAGAACAAAAAGTATCCGGTTGTATCCCGGACCAAGTAACCGTTCGGGATCAATACGTGACCGTAGCCGCAGGCAAGTTTATTATAGATATGCGCCCGGTGACGTCGAAAGAGCATTTTTAAGCCTTGAATGAACAGATTAGATATGAATTGAAGAAGGTAGTATTAAGCCCGGGGAAAGACAAAGGATAACTTTCATCCCGAACGAAAAAGGTAATGTTCCTGATAGGTCTTCATTAAAGTGACCGGAACCGCGGGCAAATCTATTAAAGGACAAATAGTGGGGAACAGAAATACTGACCCACGTATAAATGGATTATAAGTTGCAGAGAGATCAGGTTGCCCTCGTAAGTCGATGGCAAATAGGCACCCTTTTGAAATCTTGACTGGTTCAGCCAAGGGTTCAGCGGAGTTAAATTGACAGTGTCACTGTCATATTTATTTGTCAGCGTACAGAGCTGAACACACAAAGAGCAGCGATGAGCTGATAAAACGTCCCGCTGTTTGGTCATGTCACTCCGACTGATTTACAACTGCAGCCTTCATCTCATGCTCAATATGAAATTGATTACTCACTCCGAGGATTCTAGTAAATAAAACAACTCAGTTGTTATTGAAGATAAGATAACGTTGACAGTACTAAGAAGCTGTTTGAACAACTCCATTTGACTTCTATTTCAATTTGTTTTATTTTTGATAGCGATCCAGTTTTGTATTCAGGTAAGTAAATATGTTGAGGTAGTTGCATTGTTTGTGACTTTCAGCGAATAAGATTATAAGTATATCTATGTTAAGAAACAGATACAGTGAGCACACTGATCTGGTTCGGTTGCATATTTAGAAAAAGAAACAAATAAAACATTAAATAATTTTAAAGACAATCTGACTGTTGGTTTCTTTTTTGCGCCACTTACTTAATGCTTTCTTAAGAAATATAAACTTAAGTATATTATCATAATCGCACCTACTACCTGAAACGTTTACGATCGTCTATCAGAATATGATAAGACTTTAGAATTCGTACCCACTTTAAAGTTGACGTTATCTAAGTGTAACAAAAGGCCTAAACTGGAGCCCTAAGAAAACGTTTATCAATGCACTTCACAGGCTTACGAGTACATTATTTAGGGATATACAATATTGTAAATAACGAGGATTATCCTTTTAAGGTGTGGTCAAGTATTAGGTAGGAAATGGCACTTGAGATAAGATACTCCGTGGATCTGACAGCATCAGGTTTTCATGTCATATAAGTAGTGACATAAATAAATAAATAAATAAATATATACGGACAAATCACACAGATTGAGCTAGCCCCAAAGTAAGTTCTTAGTAAGACTTGTATTATGGGATACTAACTCAACGATACTATATTTTATAACAAATACATATATAGATAAACATCCAAGACCCAGGTCAATCTGAAAAAGATCATTTTCCATCTCGACCTGACCGGGGATCGAACCCGGGACCTCCGTGTCGCAGGCAGGCGTGTTGACCGCTGCGCCACGGAGCTCGACATAGATTTCCCTTGACTGTCCGATCTTACAGTTAAGTGCCAATTATTATAGGTATCTTTATCATAAGTTTGTAAGTTACGAGTTCTGAGGTTACGAGCTATTATTTTCATCTGTCTTACAAGTGATTGGAAAGTAGGCATTACGCTCCCTAATAGAATTGGTCGAATAAAATAGTTAAATTAGAATTTAATCACAGGCTAAAAATATCCTTAAAAAATAAAAATTTGTCTTAGTGCTCATATGTGATTGGTTATTAAACGCTGGAGAGTCAGCTATCCAGTTAATTAAAACGCTTATGTATTTAAGATATAACAAAAAAAAAATGCATACGTTAGCACTATTAATTATTCTGTGGTTTTACTCAAAAATTACATTCCCATGCAAAAGCGTTCAACTGATCGGCCCATTTGTAGGTGAATGTCAAAAGGTGTTTGATACCGATGAGCTGAGTCGACCCTTGAAGGCTATGTAAACAATATGCATATAATTTTTCAACCGTATGTGTAACTTTGAGGAAAGAAAGGCTATAAAGTAGCTCTTGCTGTCAGTACTAAATTAACACTCTGTTAAAGAGGAAACAAAGTAATACCTATAAGAAGATATTTAAAACTAGATTTATCTAGCAAAGATACAAAAATAACACTCTCCGTAAATAGAAATCTATATCGAAGCGTTGCCGATTGCACGTCTAACAATAGTCTTCCTATAGCCAATACCAATTGTGCCAATCGTAAAGACACATTGCCTGTCACTATATCACCAGTTAACACTTGGTATGTTTTATGACATCGCCTTGAAATTTTAATAATGTACATTATGACACACGGTCTATATCGTAAATATTTAAGGATTTGGTAATAAAAAATGCACTCACGATATAATAAATATTTTCCAGCACACCGTCACCTGAACGTTGACATTCGTTTCGATATCATTAATTTATTTATTAGGTACAGATTGTCTAATCTAAAAAAGAGCGGGCATGTCATCCTTGCAAATTTCGTCCATACAATTGGCGTAGATACAATTAACGCGCATGCCATCATACTATTTATGAATTGAATGCTCGATAAATTGACATTTTATTTTTCAGACAAATCCAAATTTACAATTGTTTGTTTTTCGTATGTGTTAGTGGCCAACACTGGTGTCGGATTTTTCAAGCTGCCTTAAGGCATCTGACATAGCTTAACGACTGACATCAATGATGACAGCCGGTACCAACGGCTTAACGTGCCTTCCGAAGCACGGAGGAGCTCGAGATATTTTTATGCCACTTGCGGTCACCCATCCAAGTAGGTACTGCACCAGGGGTTGCTTAACATACGTAAGCGCTCATAGAGCTCACATACTGGACCATCGGGCTCCTCAGACCGGACAATTTACAATAAAATTGCCAGATGGCAATAAATATTATCCTCCCAATCAAACGATGGTGGAGGCTGTCATTTTTAGATTAGACCATCTCTTGACCTTTAAGGTGACAATTGGTGTTGTAATTTATTTTGCACTGAAACAACAATACAAAAATTTTAAGTACATAATTACCTGTGTGCTATAGATTTATTTGCTTTTGGTACAAAGGCTCATTAATAAAAAATGCTAAAGCTAATTTTTTGTTTCCTTCATTACAGGTTTAGATTTCTTAGAGCATGGAGCGGATTTCGAAAACGCGATTTCTGCCACCGGTAAGTTATTCTGTCGATTTTTTTTTTAAACGAATCCTTATAAAATGATTTACCTATAGGCATTTTTACAATGTCTACTTCCAAATTTCACTCTGAAGTAGGTACTGCATTAAATCCAAACTTTATTTTACAAGCAGCAATTGATTTTACGGTAAGTAACATAACTAGATGTGGAATTTCTGATATTCTTAAAGTAGGAAGTAAGAAATAACTATTTGACACGCTTATTGTTCTCAAAAACCAACTCTGGTGTCAAAATTTCTAACTGTCCAGAAGCAGACATAGCTCAATGAATAAAGACAGCTGATCTAGTGATATCAGTTATTTGCACACAAGTAAACTCGTGTTCAGGTTTCCTTACAAAGACTTTTTCTCTGGAAACAGGCATCGGTTACTCTCTTATATTGCCGGATCATTATCATTTACATCTGAGCTTTATCTGAGTAACATATTGCTGACCTTTACTAGATGGAAAGGCACCTTAAGAAGAAGAAGAATATGCTGCAAATATTGCGATATTTACATGACAATGTGTTTGGTTCTGAAATCGAGAAAATTAATGAGCTTTTCGAAAACACGTTGAATAACTACCTTCTGATGCAAAATATATGGAGCAGCAGATATTTTTTCTCGATTTCAGGCTTGTTCACAGAACAAAAGATTTTCGTTTTCATATACAAAACATACTTTAGATAAGAGAATAACCCTTCTTATATTCCTGGATCATTATTGAATCAAATACTTCCACTATGTTAGTCAAATGTAAAACTTTACCCACACAATTAGTTTGAAAATTTTTACAATATTGTTCGCGTATTTATTAAACAATTACAGTCCGAATAAAACTTTATGCCAGGTCGGAACATCGCGCGAGTCGATGCGCAGTATGAAATCTTAGGTTCAGCGGGGCGCGCGCGGGGATGCGGGGCGTGTACTGCGCAGCTAATATCCGAGCCGCCACAAAGCTTGATTCAAACTGTAAATTCTATTAACTATGTAGACTTCTGATGAATTTTGTTTCCAGGCTTCGGTCGGTTCCACTTCTGCCTGCTGGCAGTAACCGGGCTGATCTACGCCAACACAGCCATCGGCATAACCATTGTGTCGTTCGTGCTGCCCGCCGCGACATGCGACTTCCGCATGACATCTGCTGACAAAGGGTGGCTCACAGCTGCCCCTATGTTGGGTAAGTGGTGGTTCTATTTATGTTGGCCACCGAACCACGTCAGGAAATCCAGAAATAGAAAAGCTACAATTTTGGCTGGAGAGATGCACCACTTCATAACCTTTTGAAACAGCGGATAGCCTACCACCTGGTCATGGCCTGCCTTGACCAGAATGGAAGTGCTTAAATCGTCCAAGAACTCAAGTCGGTCGCAGCAAAGACAACCTGGTCGTGGGGTTATACAAAATCCAGCTATAATTTCTGCGACTGTGGTGCATCTCCCCAGACCATGACACACCTACTGTCATTCTCAGCGTGCCCAGATACCTGCACACTGGAGTATCTGTACAGTACAAGGCCACAGAGAACAGCATACAAGTTGCTCAGTATTGGGCGAAAAAGGTAATTAGACTAACGAATCGATAAGAGCATATACATATATATCATCGGGCATATGACCTCGTTGGCACTATTTGTCGGTAGGATATTATTGTTTTACCTTCGGAACTAAAATAAGTATAACACATATAGATACGTTTACAAAAGTTTATGCGCCACGCCGGAAAGCGTGAAAATCGCCTGCGTGTACGATATGATAATTAGGTAGGTACCTCATGTAGCTCTATTTTGCCACCCATTACTAAATACTTAAGATGTTTTTATTTTTCACTAACAACACCCACCTTCTCATTGCTATACATATACAGAGTGTACTCGTTTAAATTGGCATCCACAAAAAATGTTTACATGTAAAAACATAATTGCGTCAATCTGAACCGTCCTAAAATCACATGTTTCATGTTAATTTAGCTGACCGTATAAGTAATTTGATTATATTTAAATTAATTTATTTTTGGCGTTTTAAGTAAATTAATCCTGTGTTAACACATGAGTGTAGTCTTTATTTAAAAGGATCTTAGTAAATTCAAAAATATGTATATGTGCTCAAAGGAACGTTTTACTAACTAAACAAATCGGTTTCACTCTTGTATTATCATGAAAAAGCTCAGCTGATTCACCTTTGTTTACAGGAATGGTTATCGGCTCTTACTTCTGGGGTTGCCTGGCCGACACCAAGGGCCGCAAGGTCGTGCTCGTGTCCACCTTACTGATGGACGGGTTAGTCGGCATCCTCTCCTCCTTCGTCCAGATCCTGCCCATCTTCATGGCCTGCCGATTCATCAACGGTTTCGCGTAAGTATCATGTGCGAAATAGGGTAAAAGAAATGCCCAGTTGCAGATCCAGTATAGTGGGCACGGTGGGCATGCCCATAACTTTTTCAGGATATGAGTATATATTTTTCATCGGTTAAGATTTTCTCTCAAGAGTTAAGTATGCAACGAATGCCTGATTCTTTAATAACCCTTTGTATAAACTTATTTAAAACGTATTTTAACAAGGTTTTTATAAGTAATTTAAACAAGTTATTTAACTTCAGGCAAAATGGAGATTAGGATAAATAAGGTTAAGGGAGGTAAATATATCGTTGCCTGGAGCAGCTCTAGAGTAAAATCAGGCCCTGTAAGTATCTATCGGAAAAACACATCGTTGCAACGCACGTGACTTTGCCACGTTTGCGATGAAGCATCTGCTCCAAAACGCTAGAACTCCACCGGCATTCCTCGACTACTTTAGACTTTATTAACCACATCATACGCGTTATTATTCGACAGCATCTAGTAGACAATAACGTCGATTTGAGCTCTACGCGGCACTTTATAATAGCATGGTTCCCACATCCAATGATTAGCCATAAATAAGACATGAAACAGTGTCATCAATTCGAACAATTTGCTTTCAGTCGGTTTTTCAATAGCTATTATACGTCTTCTGCTTAAGCTTGTAATTACATATGCAACTATTTTACTTTTGATATATTGTATGTCACTATCTTTTGTTTACTTTTTTATCACGGACCCTACAGTTTCACTGTCTTTGAGGTGAACTTTTAAGAATTAAGGTTTTCTAGATAAAAATAATTCAATTTAGACCACCGTCAGGCTCATATAAGTGCCATTGTGGTCTATTTTGATTGAGGCTTAGGATTACTCTGAATTTTTGATCACAGCCTTTGGCTGTGATTAAACACTCGCAAGGTCTTCAGCTCACGCGACCACAGTTTTATATGTATTGCAAATAAAAAGATAAATTCTGTCGCTTTAAAAAGGTTTGTTCTTTTCTTCTTATGTATCTTATTATATGAACGTTTATTCCCTATTACAATTATTTCAGTACTAAGATCTAAAATAATTTCAGGGTTGCCGGTGCTATGGGTATCTGCTTTCCGTACTTGGGAGAGTTCCAGCAGACCAAATACAGAGAAAAAATCCTGTGCTGGATGGAAATGTTCTGGACTCTGGGCGTCATCTTATTGCCTTGTAAGTAAATTAGTTATAACTTCAGATTTATCGATAAATCGATTAAAAAATCGCACGTCTTTTTATAATAATTAGTCTGTTTCAAATTCTGAGCATGTTAACCTAATGTCATAAATGAATAAATATTTGTTTGCATCTCAGAAACTAAAAGTCGAATTTCAAAATATTTTTAGTAGAAGTAATGCGTTGCGTAGTCCAACTTAGGAACCAAGTGTCATTAAAATTGATTCAGTAGTATTTTGACAAGAGAATTAAGTATAAATCTGTACAAATATATGCAGGGACATATCGCACAAATTGAGCTAGCCCCACAGTAAGTTAAGACCTTGTGTCTTGGGATACTAACTCAAAGAAAGTATATTTTATAATAGATACATATTATATATAGATAAATATTTAAGGGTCCAGGCCAATCTAAATAGATCGTTTTCTATCATGTTCATGACCTGCCTGGGGATCGAACCCGGGTCTTCGTGTCGTAGACTGACGTGACCATAAACCATTGCGCTACGGAGGCTGTGTGTGTATGTAAGATCAGGATAAGGTGCTGTTATGATCATGTTATAGATGGTCTATGTATATTTTCTAAATATGTGTGCCAAATTTTATCCGTGTACCTTTGTATATTTGTATTTTGGTTTGGGCTTATCTAAGAAATTATGTATATTTAATAAGTCAGATTACAAAATATTTTTTTAGCTTCACTAATATATATGGTCTAATTTAAGAACCGTGTCATGAAAAGCAGTTCAGTAGTTTTTGAGATAGAAAGTTATATATGTAACAGGCGCAAGGAAAATTAAAATCGGTTTTGAATTTTGGAATTTCTTCTTGTCCAGTGATCGCGTGGGGCATCATCCCCATCACCGGCATCCGTATCGAGAGCGGCTGGTTCTCATACGACTCCTGGAACTGGTTCGTGGCCGCCTGCGGAATCCCGTCCCTGGCGCTGGGCTTCTGGCTCCTCACCTTCCCGGAAAGCCCCAAGTTCATGATGGAGTGCGGAGACTACGACGATGCCCTTAAGTGCCTCAAGGAAATCTACAAGCTAAACACTGGCGATGACCCCGACAACTACCCCGTACGTATTGGCCATTTACTACCCCCACGTTGATACACAATATGGTAGGTACCTATCTTACTAAATTTGTGGTATTGACAGTATTTCTGTAAAAGTTGCAGAGGATTAATCCTCTACTTTTATTTTTATGCCTTGAAGGAGGGTATTTTTTTTCTTGCGTATGTATGTATGTATGTAAGTTTATCTGTTCCATTGTTGTATTCTGTAACCTAAACGATAGAAAAGCCCGATGGCCAAGTGGTTGTAAGCGTTATTAGCGATTACGCATATAAAGTAATCCCGGCCGCAGTCTCCCACTGGGATGGGTGAAAGCAAGATTTGTCGAGCTCCGTGGCGCAGCGGTCAACACGCTAGTCTGCGACACGGGGGTCCCGGGTTCGATCCCCGGTCAGGTCAAGATGGAAAAAGATCTTTTTCATATTGACCTGGGTCTTGGATGTTTATCTATATAAGTATATATTATAAAATATAGTATCGTTGAGTTAGTATCCTGCGACACAAGTTCACAACTT
The DNA here is from genome assembly GCA_963082605.1 of Rhodophaea formosa. Classification (NCBI taxonomy): domain Eukaryota; kingdom Metazoa; phylum Arthropoda; class Insecta; order Lepidoptera; family Pyralidae; genus Rhodophaea; species Rhodophaea formosa. The sequence continues at coordinate 7,125,930 of OY720206.1, forward strand.
ACTGTGGGGCTAGCTCAATTTGTGTGATATGTCCCTATATATTTAAAAAAAAAAATTATTTAAAAAAAGCAAGTGTCCCTGCTGTCATCATTGATGGCAGTCATTAAGCTATATCAGATGCCTTAGGCACCTTGAAAAATTTGATACCAGTTTTAGCCACTCACACACACGAAAATCAAAAAACAAAACAAACACCTAAACAATTTGACCGATTTTGAAGTGTATGATATCATTATATCATCGCCAAGAAAAGCATTAGATTTGAAAGTAGATGAAACGCGGAACAGAGGGAGACCTAAGAAACGATGGATCGATTGTGTCAATGAGAGTATGAACAGGAAGGGAGTGACAAAGACTATGGTGGATGAAAGATCAAGGTGGAGTGAACTGACATACTGTACCGACCCCACATAAAAAAGTGGGATAAGAAGAAGAAGTAGATGTCATTATATTCGTATTTTTCTCCAGAGTGTCTTCAGCTATCTAACATCATCAAAACCAGGTTGAGGTAAAATGACAAAAAGGGAGTCGGGTATTTTATTTTTTATCTACTTGTTCACAGATCAAAAGCCTCAAGGAGAAAGTGCGAACCGTGTCGGTGGCGTCTCAAGGCTCCCAGAAATCTGTGCGAAGCCTTAGCATGCGCAAGCGAAAGGATTTGAAACGACTCTTCGGAGAGATCTGGGTTCAGACCAAGGCTCTGTGCCGGCCCCCCTACCTCAAATACACCATTCTCACGTGCATCATCCAGTTTGGATTAACTACTAGGTAAAAAGTTACATTATATTATCACGTCTTTATCTCTTAGGTCATAATAATAATAAATAATCTTTATTTTGCCTAAAACATCAAACAGGACAAAAATTACAGTGTATTGTAAGTAATGTAGGTAAATACATATCGAAAGGCAGAATACAAATTTTGGAATCAAGGTACGTTTAAAAGTACTAAAGCCAGCAACTTAAAAGTACTAAAGGCGCCCCGTCCATTCGCCATCCAGGAGTCTATCCCTGAACTAGACGTTGGTCTGTATCTCAGGTGATAAACAACCGGTCGGTTGGTGGAAAGAGCGCGTTGTATTTTTATAAATAGGGTATAGGTACCTACATTAAACTTAGACTTAAGGCTACTCAAAGTAAAAGATGAGATTACTCAGGCCCAGCTAGTCTTATCTGTGATTGGGCCTATATGGGTCATAAAACCTAAAAGCCACATTTAGCGTGTTAGTGGGCAATAACGTGGTAAGCGGAATCAAAATAATGATGATTCCTAAGCCGAATCTTTGTCCAAAAAGTTTCTTAATATTTTATTAGTCATCAATCGGTAGTCAGTTTGGAATTCACGAGCTTTTGAAATTATTTAAAATCCTTAAACTCGATCTAATTCATAATCCAAGCTATTCAAATAATGACTTACTTGACTTAAGATCCTAAGGCCCCTAGGTGGGGCAGATGGCTTCAACTGTCTTTATTGATTATTCGAGTAATAGGGTCTGTGATCTATAACTCGGCTGCTCCATTTCAAAACCCAGTAAGGGACATTTATACCGAAATTTTTTTTATTGCACTATTCGGCTTAAAATAACAGAATACGTAGGATGTAAAAACACCCTCTCCAATATTTCAATAAATATCCGAAATATAACGAACCCGAAACCTAGTAAGAACGTTTTAAAATGGACTTTCCCAAAATATAAACATAGTAAGACACTTTCACCATTTTAAAACCTAGTAAGGACCCGCGCTTACTGGGTTTTAAAATGGTCGGTGTGCCTTACTAGGAAATCGAAAGGGTATTCGAATCACATCCCGACCAATAACGAACATAGCAAGGGGGGAAAGGGACGCGCGGGCGGTGTGACACGCGTCTCTGGCCAGTCCGCTTGCAGTTTACTTGAGTAGTTTTGCCGCTGCGCTCGACACGATTGGACAGGCTCAAAATTTTTGTCGTAGTTTTCGTGAAAACATTACTAAACTCAATGAGCAATAATGGATCGTCCATTGCAATTTTATCGATCAAAACGAATCCTAGCGGCAGTTACGACTAACAGAATTAGTGGTGAATCCACAATATGTTCTGTGGGTGAATCTGAGGCAGAAAGGTAAGTTGATCATTATATATTATTTGATGGGCATTTACGTTTTGTTGCGATTTACAATATCAATTGCTTATCTTATAATCAAAGTTTGTCAGCGTCAAGCTTTTATTATTAACTGATATTTTATGTTGTCATTGAACCAGACTCATAAACCTATAGAGCCAATGCTTGGTTCTCTTATTAATATGCATCTACTTATACGTACTATATAATGACTATGAAACATTAAACAAAGCAAGTACCTACTTCCACTACTCTTTCAATATACTCACCAAATACAGCATCTTCAAATTACCCATTGTACGTAATGTCATATTCTCTGAAATTGCATAAGTGTGCTGCGTAAAAAGAAACGATAAATACAGCCTCCTAGGCGCACTGGTTAACACGTCAGCCTGAGCACGGGAGGTCCCGGGTTCTATCCCCGACCAGGTCATCATGTAACACGATCTTTTTCAGATTGGCTTGGGTCTTTGATGTTTATCTTTAAATATATTATAAAATATAGTAGGTATCGTTGATGTAGTATCCCATAACGCAAGTCTTACTTTCTGTGGGGTTAATCTGATTGATTTGTCGTTATATATCTATTTATTTATAATGAAACAAATGATTCCAGCTACTACACTCTCATGATCTGGTTCCCCGAGCTGTTCAACCGTTACGAAGAGTTCGAGAGACTTAACCCAAACACCCACGCGTCTGTCTGTACCGTCTCCGGCATCACCGTGGAAGACGCTGCAGAGGACCCCTTCGATTGCCTGAAGACCATCGACGGAAGTGTCTACATGCACACACTTATTGTCGGTTTAGCCTGCATTCCTACGTCTCTCTGGCTGCCGCTTTGTGTGCACAAACTGGGTGCCAAATTCTTCTTGAGTAAGTTACTTTCATCTTGAGTATGTACCTTTGTAATATCATAGAGGATAAAAATTGTAATTAAGACATTGAGTTCTAAAAATGGGTCTAAAAGTCGAGAGTAGATAATACACAAACTCAGACGCTCCGCGTTATGCGTTTCTCTTATCACGCCTCATATCGTGCAATATGTAATATTTTCCGATTTGCACAGTTTTTGTAATGTTTCGTATTTTTTTATAATTTATATCGTATTTAAATCTGCTCATCAAAGTATAGTCTGTCTGTCTCAATTTTCTATATCCAAGAAAAAATGAGACTTATGAACAATAAGTCACATTGCAAAAATATTTTAGGCCAACTTAGGAAATGTCAGTTTCATCTAATCTAGATGTTAATTGTTTTTCTTGTCGTCAGTTTTCAGTTTGTCCTTCGCCGGCGTGGTGACCGTGGGTCTCTACTATGTACAGAACTCTACCCAGAACTTGGTGCTCTCGTGTATCTTTGAAGCGCTCACCTCGCTTGCCATCAGTCTTGTGTTCTGCGTACTGGTGGACTTGTTCCCAACGAACCTTAGGTAAGCTTTTGTTTGTAGTGTTAGAGCGTAAGTGGCCAACACTGGTGTCAGATTTTTCAAGCTGCCTAAAGGCTGACTGCCATCCAATGATGTCAGCCGGGACCAATAGCTTATCGTGTCTTCTGCATCACTGAGGAGCTCAAGATATTTTTATGACACTTATGTCACCCATCCCTGTAACTTAATGCGTAATAGCCAATAATTGGTACGCCTATATCCTTGCTGCTGTATCGCCTTGACATCAAGACATTTACCTTAGGCTTTGAAATTAACGTTAGTAGAAAATTTAAATTATCTTTATATATCTCTAAACATTCGTAACGTTATGTGACATCTATATCTACAGGGTGACATTCTAGCAAAATGCCACGCGTCTTGAAGGATCCGGCCAGGAGTACAACAGTAAGGGAGGCAAAGCTAAACTAGTTAGAAGTCTTTGTTGAGTTTCACGGGCTCCAGGCTGTTAAAGATACGTGATCAGTTTGGAAAAAATAATTATCTATTTGTGTCTTTTGTTTGTAGGTCTGGATCTAAAAGGCTGAATAGTACAATCCTCGTTTTCTTTCTTTTCTTGAAAAAGGAAGAATTATGTGTTCCTAATATTTATTTTATTTATCAGGGTAATGGCGGCCGCGCTATCTCTAACGGCTGGTCGAGGCGGCGGTCTCATCGGCAACCTGTCTTTCGGCTACCTCATCGACCTTAACTGTGTCGTACCCATCGTTGTCTTCTCAGCATTCTTATTCAGTGAGTATTACCTACCTTCTTGTTTTCTATAAACTAAAGGCAACTCAGGTCAGGGTCTGCCTATCCGCTATCCGGCGAACATTACGGCACAGGCAATGTTAAGTTTTTGATTCTGTTGTAAGTCCATTAATTTTAAATTTGTACCTGTTATTTTAAATATATGTACCTTAGGTAGATACCATTAAGATACATACACTGTATGAATTTTTATTAGAATTAATATGGTATTACCATCTTGACATCAGAATGGCTGGCTGTATGAAAAGACCTTACCATTACTCTCGGTGCAGGTAAAATTTAAGAACACAAAAAAGCGTAATTTTGCAACGGTGATGAGAACATATTTCGTGTTTAATACTACTTACGTGTGTTATCCAGAGAGTTTGTGTAGTATGCCATGTCAATAGTACCTAAACCCAAAGTAATCTCTCTCCCTCACATAACACTCTCCGGAATACAACGAATCTCCTGACTATTCGGTAGTTAAACCCTTATTACACTTGGCTAAATAGAGTCACTGACGAGATCCCAGTTGTCGCAGTACGTTAGACATGAATGGTGATATCTCAAATCGTGTCTAACGTACTATGGCGTCCCTCTCGTTAGTGGCTGATTTTAGAAAGGCATATTATGGGTTTTAAATAAAGGCATTTATTTTCATACTTTAGGTTTTTCATTTTCATTTCATTTCGAGCCATTAACTATCCCACTGCTGGGCAAATGCCTCCATTCTTAGCATTCGATCTGATCTAGAGTTAGATTTTTCCAGTTGTCGTGGAACTTGTCGATTTCATCGCGCCATCGCATTCTTACTTTAGGCACACTTACATTACCTTAGGTACACTTCTATTAAGTATGTATTTATGTATGTAGGCAAAAGAATGCCTCAGCCAGGCGTCTTTGGAAGCGATAATTTTCAAGCACCCCTTTTGCCTTAGATGTTATGCGGGAGACATTGATATGAGGGCTAAGACTCTACAGTTAATAAGAAAAATTAACTAAATGATAAGATACTTAACCTATTCTTTTATTTTTTCTTTCCAGTTGCTGCTATCCTCTGCTTCTTCTTGCCAAAGACAGGACAAGAGTCTCTAGACTAAACCAACCCGTTGAACCTAGATAGTGCAAATTAGACTGTAACGTAGATCACAAGTTCGTGTGGCTGTACATATCATTTATTAGGATGTAAATATTGTGTTTTAAGTATTATTTATTTTCGAGTCGCGAGTCTGCTGTAGCATCATAGTCATGTCTTGTGTTGAGTGCGAAATGACGTGTTTTTATGATCAGTGGTGACACTCGCCCCGATGTTACTTAAGTAACGAGATGAACATAACAGTATTCTAGAAATTGACTGTAATATAATGCCCTTAAATTATTATTATAATTATTAAAGGTTTATTTTGCCTTATATTGAGTTGTTTTATTTATGCCTTGATCGATTAACATAAGTATAAGAGTAACATAAGTAAAAGAGAGATATGGTGTTCAGCCTAAACAAATACAAAATTTAGTTTTTACAACCTTAAGGATGCCTTTTTCGGGATTTTTGTGGTATACTTTTAAAAAATACTACCGTTAAATTATCTACCGTTTGAGTGTAATTTAAACTGTCAAGTGACTTATAGTTATTGAGTCATACCTCGTCAATCCATGTCCATTTTTGGGGTAGTTTTGTTTTTCCGGCCCGTAACAACGAAACTAAAGATTTTACAGGAAAGTTGTGATAAAATTAAAGATAGAAGACTATATAAGCTTTTAAATGACTGTAATTTTATATCTCTAAGTTTTTTTACAGTAGAGAAACAGACTGTCAAAAATGGGTCTTTTCGACCGAAGAGTTAAATTTCATGTAGGATGTGGGCTGGATCCAAATGGAGACTCCATTTGGATCAAAGCAATTTGAAATTTGTTTCTTACACTTGTTTGTGTTAACCACACAACCGATCATCAAAAAATTTTTTCATAGTTCGGTCAATAGGACCGTTTTTGAGAGTCGGTTTCTCCACTATTAAAAACTATCTACACTCAAAAAATTTCATCTAATGTGTTATCACTTCCTACACCTATTCTCTCTTCGAGCAACACGGCTCCGTGTTGCTCGAAGTATTCTCTTCTTGGACTGAGACTACCTAAAAACTTTTTGCTGCCATTACCTGAAATGATGTGAATTGATGTTTTGACAATTAAATACGTCAACAAATTAGTTATCATATTATGTACATTTTCAAATAAATTGAGTGTTATATTATCTTAAAATATAGCGTGTAAAGTGAAGCGTGCTTTAAATTTTAAAATATACCTACTTACCTACTTATTTGAACTAGTAGCGAATGTGACCCAAAAAGCTCCTAAAATGCTTTTTCAGGATTCGCTATATTGTGTTGGTTTGATAATATTTTGAGCTCCATTGCTAAATGGTGTAATATATTTTAAGTGAGTACGGCAACCGCTTTCCATCCTGCGGACCGTACAATCAGTTTCCTGTGAACTTTTTATACGAAGCAAATGTTACCTACTTTTGATTTTTCTAGGTAATCTCACCTAACCTACATGACCTTTTCAGGGTCTAGCCCCATTTAAAAATAATATACCTATTTGAAGTGAAAGAAAATGAAGAGATCATTTAATTTTTTTTGTACTGCGAGGCACTATTTACCCTTTCAAAATATTTTATAAACTATTTACAATTAGAAGAAAAAAGTGGAAGCATATTTTTGCGTTTTCGTCATTCATGTTCACACTGTAAACAATAGTTCATAAAATACTCGCAGGACAAAATTTTAAATAGTGTCTCCGTTATTTCCAAGTGATTTATTTCAAATTAATGAAGGACAGCGCTGACCCCGAAAACCCCTTTATATTTTGTTAAGTTAATAAATAACGCAAAAACAGCCTTACGGATTTCAAAGAAATTTGGCATTCGGAAAATTTACCTGGATTACGGAATTACATGATAATAATCAGGATAGCTATAGCCATAGCTATAGTCCAGCAGTGGACGAGTATAGGCTGAAGATGATGATGAAGCAGGGTAATTACAGCATGGACGAAATTGCGCACAGAAGCTAGCTTTACGTAATCATTCAGACGTTGTATTACTTATACGTCAAAAATGAGAGTGTAATGAACATTTTGATTTCAGCTAAGAGTAACCAAGTCAATCGAAAATACATTCCGATGTCTAAACCAGCAAATTCTTGATTTATATTGAGTGACACCGCTGTGAAAGCTTATAACTATGACACACGGTCCCCACGCACACCCCCATGGATCAGGCGGTCATTCATCGAACCAGGGATCTGACAGCGAATCAAAACTCAGCTTGTTTACTAATGAAACCAAGAGAAGATTGAATAGGGCAGTGCTAATAGATAAGTACCTTCTTATTAGAACTTTTTGGGATAGCAACAAAAATTGAAGCTACACGGTAGCATTGTCGCAACGAACAGCTCGCGCCAAACATTATTGCGACTCTGGGGTGCTATTTTTAAACGTGTGACCACTCGTCTTCGAACGATTTTTGTGTGAAAAATCCGCTCGTTTGCGAAATTTCAAAAATCCTACCCCAGACCTTCCCACGAGTTAATGCGCTCGCGCTGTACACAATATTAGAATAAGCGGGGCGCACGCGGGGACGAAGGGCGCGTACTGCGCAGCTCGTGGCTGAAATTCGACCCGCAAAAAAATTGGCGCGATCTTTAAGGGACTTGTCTTATTGACTACGTATCGTAACGTAGCTCCGTCGACTATTATTATATCATAGATTAAACACAGTCCTTCCTGCGTTGGGCATCCTCTAGACTCTAGGCCGAGCGGCTTAAGTCTTTTCAACGCGCCGTGGCATGGCTATGAAGCCTCCTGCCCACCCGTGTAGTGGGTCTAGATCATAATATCGCCAGCCACTACATCGATGGTCGCTGTATCGATAACGCTCCATCGACAGGTTACTGTAGCGAAAGTACCTCATCGATGTCGGTCGCTGAATCGACAGGTCAGCATATCGATGGTATGACGTATCGACAGGCGCAATATCGAAGGTGCGCCGCAGCGAAGGGTCACTGTATCGACGGATGCAATATCGACAGGGCACCATATCGAAAGTTCCTGCGTCGACAGTTCATCCAATCGATGGTAGACAATGACGTCTTTGAAAAGGCTGCGATAAGGTTTGTTGTGCTACTTCTTCTGTGTTCTTTGTATTCGAGGGGCGCGACAAGAGTGTAACTTTGTGGTTTTGCTAATAAATCACTTTTTTCCAAAACGTTTAACATGTACGATATTAAAAACGTACGTAGGGAAAGGGTTCTGTACCCATAGATGTAAAATGGGACCCTACTACTGGAACTTAAATCTGTCCTTCACCAGGCTGAATCTCCTAAACGGTGGTAGCTAGACAGTTGAGATTTTCACAGATGATGTGTGTTACCACTATAGCAACAAATACTATAAACAAAATGAAATAAATGTTTAACACACAACAATGTGGCTGGCGATATTATGATCTAGACCCAGAGTAAACGGTAGAGTAGATAGTAGAGTACCTACTTACTGTGCTATTAACCATACCGGTGTGGAATCAACTGGTACAGTAACCTGGATCGGTAGAGTAGTAGGCTAGTGCACTCTTACTTATTCGTAGACCGGACCTTTGATGGAGCTTTATCGTTTATCTTCGCTGCCACAGCGGAGCTGCGACGCAGCGCACGTATTCTCTCTCTCTCTCTCTAGACAATAAAATAACTCGCTATAAGTATTATCTTTGCTCATTCGTAGTTGCTCGCTATGTTTATTTAGATAAAACTAGCAGCACGAAATGCCTGCCTGCGCCTGTAAATCATTGTACCTGTTGTATTTTTCCTTACCGATGCTGAGGCTAACACTGTAATAGTAATTTTAAATAATAAGCATGCAATTTGTATTTTGGATGGTCGTTATGTACAAGAAATGCCGAGGAGCAAGAAGTCTCCATCTCATCATCTCGTTAGGCCATCGAGCTGCCAAATCAGCCAGCTACAAAGTCGTCACATAAACATAAATCTGTTTTTTTGTCTACCTGAATGAGAGATATGTACCTACAATACCGACTCATTAGTTTTTTGTTTTTCCCATTACAGGTTTAGATTTCTTTGAGAATGGGTCGGACTTCGAACGTGCGATATCAGCTACCGGTAAATGATTAATTAATTTATTTGATAATACACCGCTCTTTAGAAAACAAACAAAAAGCGGCCAAGTGCGTGTCGGGCCACGCGCAGTGTAGGGTTCCGTAGTTGCGAATGACAACTTTGAGTTCACACTGTTTACACTCGCACCTCACAGTTTAACGACCAAAAACATCTAACAATAAATATTGTATGAAATTTTACATTTTCCAGTACATTTTATAAGTTGGTTGCCTATAACTTTTTAGTTTGCACTTAGTACCCAGCTCTGATAGTTTTCCTTTCAACTTCAGTATATATACTACTGCTGTAATTTTTTTCACGTATCCATATATAACCCTTTAGCAGATAGAGGGGGGGGGGGGTACCCGGGTACACGTACCTCTAACAAAAATGGAAACGGATCCCTAAATCGAAAAATGGTGTTCTCAACCTCACAATATTATTCAAAGACCTTTTTAACGATACCCCACACGATGGGTAAGTAGAGAAAAAAAAATACTCCCCCACTTTACTTGTATGGGAGCTAACCAAAAAAAATTTTTTTTTCAAGATTTTTTTCTACGACTTTTTTGCCATGATTACTATACCCCTTTCAGACCTGACGCTTAATGGAAAGGTATTTCAAACTGAAAGTTACCGTTTCTAGCTAATTTGGGGTTGCTGAAAACAAATATTCTAATAAAAAAAATCTAGGAAAACTGAAAATCGGTTTCTCATAATGCTCACAATTGTGACGGATCGGGCCCAGCTACGGTACACTCACGATTGTGAGGGCTGATAAATAAAACCATTTAATAGACGACATTAAACTTTAATCATCATTAAATCACTCAAAATTATCATGATTACTTATTAAGCATTTATAACAGTCTTTATTCTTAGACATAAGCAACAAAATTAACATTTATTTATTATTTATTAGAACCATTTCTTCAGTTTTAATCGTAATTATCTCTTTGGACGTACTTAAGTTATTTAATCACATTATTATTAATTATAACCCCCCTCTTTATTTTTCATTATAAAATACGTAAAAGCAGTGCAGCAGCACAGCCAAGGATACCATTAACACCAAAGAACATCTTTATTTCAGCTGGAGAGATTGGATGTTTTAGCATCGTTCTTAGTTGTTTGGTAGTAAATATTGGTGTAAAGTGCGAATTTTTCGAACACTTCTTCTGTAAAATATTTTTCAAAGTATTCAGCGGGCGAAAGTACCTAAAAAATAAAAAATATATTTAAAAAAAGAAAGACGGTACAAAGTGTTACGTAAAATCAAATTAACTATTAAACAAAATGAATACCTCTTCTACAGTTGCAGTAACCGATGGCATGGGTTTCCCATGGAACGTCCGTTTGGTCCAGGTATTTCTTGCAGATGGTGTTGCCACAACAGGAGCCCTAACATCTTTCTCCTCGTCTTCATCAGATGGGCTTTCGGGTTCTTCCCCTGGCGGCACCCAATTGTCATCTTCATCGGAGTCGTCACCGAAGTCAGAGTCGTTTAATGCGTCCATGACAGCATCATCATCGAGTACTAAATTTCTTCCACTTATAGTTATTGTTTAATACCAAAACAATACCTATAACAAAGCAAAAAAAACTGATTTTAATTGTATGCAAATACTTACAAAATCTGGAGTTCAAACCCAGCCCTCACATTCGTGAGGTTTATTTTTGCAATGCCTTTATGATAATTACGCAATCAATAATGAACAATTTTTAATCAGGAAGACTTTTTTGCACTTATTTTAAACACGATAAAACAAAATCAAACACGATTATTACTCACCAGAATTAAAAAAATAATCACTTCGGTGACGTGGCTCGACGCGTTCACCTCCCGCGGCCTCGAACGCACACTGACCCACAGAGACAACACCTGCCGCCGCGTAAAAAATGGTAGGCATAAAGAACTACCCGCACAATCATGCGAGCTCGTCCCCGTTCGCATAACGTTCCCAATGAATTGTATGAAAATTCATACTCACAAAAGTGAGTGTACGGTCCGTAAGGGTTAAATACTCATACCAAATTACAGCTTTCTAGTACTTATAGTCTCTGAGTAAAACCGCGGACGGACAGACAGACATGGCGAAACTATAAGGGTTCCTAGTTTACTACGGAACCCTAAAAACCTTAGCTTAGTGTATAGAACAGAATAGTCTTTATGTATGAATATGGTTACGGTCTTAACTTTGATGTCCATACATATTCTACCGCTATTAAGGCGGTGGTGTATTAATTCTGTAGCGGTATGTAATATTATTATATACGTATTCGTAGGGCGTAGTGGTTATTGTAGGGCGTAGTGGTTATTGCGAATTAGGACAATTTGCCGCCTGTAGGCTATTTAAGTACATTGCCTTAATTCCCTTTGTAATTTGCCATTTTGGTCTTCTCTGGATTTCATGGACGAGGAGGCCATGTCTGAATTGTTTCAATGTTTGTTCTTTGTGTTACTACGGGCACAACTGCTGGGCTGCAGCGTTTACGCAAGTTGTGGAATTACTACAATGTGCTTGCACTTTGAGTGAAGCTAATTTGTGTGCTTTCGCCATCAGAAATGTTAAGTAAATGAATGCGACCATAGGTACTATTTGTGGTGGGCATGAAGGGAATAACAGTAGTGGATGGGCGCTGGCCAGCACATAAAAGTAATCAGTTCAATACAATGTGCTTTTCAGGCTTCGGTTTTTTCCACTACTGCCTGCTGGCAGTCACAGGGCTGATCTACGCTAACACAGCCATCGGCATCACCATCGTGTCGTTCGTGCTGCCCGCCGCGACTTGCGACTTCAAGATGAAGTCGTTCGATAAGGGCTTGCTCACCGCTGCTCCTATGTTGGGTAAGGTGGTCGGGCTCACTCTGATTACATACCTGATGTCAACCTCCGTGGCGCAGCAGCACGCCAGCCTGCGACACGAGTGGTCCCAGGTTCGATCCCCAGTCGGCTCATAATGAAAAACGACGTTTTCAAGATTGGCCTGAGTCTTGGATGTTTTTCTATTATATATAGGTATCTATATACATATAATAAAACAGTAAAAATATTTTGTCTGTACATTTAGTATTTTTGACTGAAATGGATAGAGGGACACTTGAAATTTCTTGTTTGTCTGTCTATCTGTCTGTCTGTCTGTATGATTGATCACGTTTATCATATTAATCCGGGGCAACATATAAGGTAGAAATGATTTTGAAAAATGGAACACCTGATGCAGCATATCATAATGGTCCAGCTGAACTATAGGAAATATAAAAGTGGAGCCTTAGCAAAATTAGCATTTTTGTTGAGGTATAAAAAATCTGAGACTTGGAGCACCTCAAGCAGAACCATAATGGTCCAGGTAAACTATAAGAAAGATATAAATGACGCCTTAGCAAAAGTTATTCAACGTGATGAGCATTTATTGTGGAGGTATTAAATTTGAAGATTTGGAACACCTGACGCAGAACCATAATGATCCAGGTAAACTATAGGAAATATAAAAATGACGCTGTAGCAAAAGTTGTTCAGCCTGATTAGTATTTTTGGTTGAGGTAAAAAAAATCGAAGATTTAAAACATCTGATACACTACCAAGTTAAATTTTATATCTGCAATTTTACCGAGTCACACTCTCCTCTGGGATAGAGTGCGTAGAGTACGATTGGCTCATATTACTTGTGACCGCCCAGCGATTCCCCTTTTGGCAACGTAGTTTTCAGCCCATACGGCAAAACATGAGAGTTTGCTGTCTCTCCAAGCCTTGAACACAGGCAACACCTAAAGCTGAGGTTCGTCCCTCCCGAAGGCCCTTTGGAGATGTGCGATAGGTTGAAGGCGCTCTGCCCATACCTCAAAGTTTGGTAAAGTAGCGCAAGCTTACTTGGAGCTAGCTATATAGTCTTCTTCTTATCGTGTCGGTAGCTCAAAAAGTCTAAAAGAATCGCAGCCAACGTAATGCCATACAGTTTTATAACACTGCTACAAGTATTTTCTTATGTATGTTTAGTTCGTTTTAAGGTATATTAATACGCTCAATTCGTGTGATTTATTCTCATATTTTTTTTTATAATATCATTCGCAGTAACCGGGCTGATCTACGTGATCATAGGTGATGTAGATGACGAAATCATTCGATTTCTAAAGCAGGTAACGCAGAAATCGTAAACGTGATAGGAGCGTTTGCTACCATTCATAGGTATGAAACAAATCTTACGCAATAGAAGTTGGGACCACACGCTTGAGGCAATGCTGCGCAGCAGCTATAAGCACTTCATAATATTTGGTAGTGTTCTCATTTAATAATATCTGGTGGGTTTCGCTCTGCGTAGGTTTATGTATTGTTCGTTAAAACCTTTTATCTACCAAAGCGTGACTAGAATGGGGGTGTAAATCGACACAGACGCGGCTCCTACCCCAGTTTGGTGATGCTTCTACGATGGTAGGGGCTTAGGGCAACAAATAGATACCCTTGCCATTTGTTGTTCTAAGCATTGGGTGGAGGCCCTGCTTTCAATTGTTATTGCTATTGAATTCTTAATAAATTTATTTGTTTTCAGGCATGGTTATCGGTTCATACTTCTGGGGTTGCCTCGCTGATACCAAAGGGCGCAAAGTTGTACTCGTCTCCACGTTATTTTTGGACGGCTTTGTTGGCATCGGTTCCTCCTTTGTCCAGAAATACTCCATTTTTTTGGTCTGTCGTTTTTTCAACGGTTTTGCGTGAGTGAATAATTTCATTTATTTACAACGTTAGCGTACTCCACAAGACCGAATGGAACACCTGATGCAGCATCATAATGGTCCAGGTAAACTATAGGAAATATAAAAATGACGCTGTAGCAAAAGTTGTTCAGCCTGATTAGTATTTTTTGTTGAGGTAAAAAAAATCGAAGATTTGGAACATCTGATACATTACCATGCCAAATATTATATCGACAATTTTACAGAGTCACACTCTCCACTGGGATAGAGTGCGTAGAGTACGATTAGCTCATATACTGGTGACTGCCCAGCGGTTCCCCTTTTGGCAACGTAATTTTCAGCCCATACGGCAAAACATGAGAGTTTGCTGTCTCTCCAAGCCTTGAACACACAGGCAACACCTAAAGCCGAGGTCTGTCCCTCGCGAAGACCTTTTGGAGATGTGCGATAGGTTAAGGGCACTCTGACCATATCTCAAAGTTTGGTGAAGTAGCGCAAGCTCACTTGGAGCTAGCTATGAAGTCTTCTTCTTATCGTGTCGGTGGCTCAAAAAGTTAAAAAGAATCCTATATTTTATCCCTCCAGTATTTAGCAACAGCCAATGCAATGCCATATATAATTTTATAACACTGCTACAAGTATTTTTTTATGTATGTTTAGTTCGTATTAAGGTATTTTAATATGCCGGAGTCATAAAGTCCATGCGAACGAAGTCGCGGGGCATCAGCTAGTTAATATATATGTTTATAATCTGTTTTGTGATACACAAACAAAAATAAAAGAACGTTTTCTTCACCTGCAAAATGTGGTGGTTCGATAAAAATAAGCTTACTTTAGTCATACTAGGTACATAATCCGGGCTCCGATGCAAATGGTTGACAAAGCAACCAAAAAAAATTAGGTGATGATGATGAATTATTAGTACTATAGGCCAGTCAATATCGACACAAAAAGTGTCAAACATTGCAAGCGCGCATGTATCGGCGATTTTTTTATATATTGTAGAGACGTCTAAGAATAGCCTACACCCAAGTTTGCAACTTTCTTAACCCTGGGGGCTCGAAAGTATGGGACTTTTTCAGTTATTACGAAAAAACTACCTTAAGGATGCGTTTTTCGAGTATCTTTGTGGTATGTTTTTATAGAATACACTAAATTATATACCGTAAAATATATAAGTATAATTTGAACTCTTAGTGACTTATGGTTATTGAGTCATATTTTGTCGATCCATGCGCATTTTTTCCCAAGTTTGGCACAATTTGGGTTAGTTTTGCTTTTCGGGCCTGCAACAATGAAACTAACTATCTTACAGAAATGTTGAAATAAAATAAGTAAAAGAAGACTATATAAGCTTTAAATGAGTGTTATTTTATCCCTCTAAGTTTTTTAACAGTAGTGGTTGATTAAAATGGAAGTTGCAAACTTGGGTGTAGGCTTTTCTTAGTCGTCTCTACAATTTATAAAAAAATCGCCGATACATGCGCGTTTGCAATGTTTGATGTCGATATTGACTGGTCTACTAACTGATTGAAATGATTTTAGGGTCGCTGGAACTATGGGAATAGTCTTCGCATACTTGGGCGAGTTTCAACAGACAAAATACAGAGAAAAAATCTTGTGCTGGATGGAAATGTTCTGGACTCTTGGAGTCATCTTATTACCATGTGAGTATTGTCGTCTTTATTGTATACAAACTTGTTATTTACCTACTTTATAAGATGTATGTCTGTTATTAATACATTCAAAATTAATTAAACTTGCTACATTGGATATTGAAAAACCGCCATTGTGATATCACCCCACCATTATGGCGGGGTGCCCCTCTATTGAACTTTCTTTAACCCCTTGATTGCTTAAGCACTGATCTGTGCTCTTTGTAAATCGCCGAAATACGCCGAAATAACTCAGTTCTTTACGTGCTTGATTTGTTTTGAATACTGACATACAAAGCCATGCAGTGTAGAATACTTGAAGTATACAGGACCACTCCAAGTATTCCCGTGTATGTCGTAGAAGGCAGCTTAGGGAACATAAGCTAAACAAAGCTTATAAACATCAAAGGGACTCTTCAACCCTTCTGGCCAGTGTTTAAAGTGTAGACCAAATCCTCTGACTGCTCTGGCTATATTTGGATCTGGTAGTACAGAGAGAGTCGTGCTTCTACAGTGGAGACTAAAAAAGACCTGATAATGATGATGACTGACATCCATACTTGGTTTTTCAGTGATTGCATGGGCTATCATCCCGATTAAGAATATCCGCATAAATGAGTACGGCTTCATATACGACTCGTGGAATTACTTTGTAGCCGCTTGCGGGGTCCCGTCCGTAGTGCTCGGTTTGTGGCTGCTCGCTTTTCCTGAAAGCCCCAAGTTTATGATGGAGTGCGGAGATTATGATGAGGCCTTGGACTGCTTGAAGAGAATATACCATACCAACACTGGTGATGACCCCGAAAACTTTCCAGTAAGTGTATACAGGGGCAAGATCGTTTCCTGCCTGTGAGGGAGAACGAGACTGGGCGACGAGGGGGTCTCTAAAGCTTAGCGAGTGATAATATTTTTATTTTATACGTTTAACGGTGGAAGTTACCGTTTGACTGAGAATGTTGGAAAGAGATAGATTGTATATCTAAGATATATGATAGGTAAAGTATTTAACAAATCCCGAGCGTCTTCGTATTACAGGGCAGCAGCCATTTGGTATTTCGGAGTTTTCCGAGGTGTACAGCTCACAAACCCCAAAAGAAGAGCGCGTTCATAATAAGCCAGCATACAGACATTATATTTTGGCTACGAAGAAGTAACAACTTTCTTAGATTTTCACCCGATGCCTTGACCGGCTTATTCGGTCTGCGCGGGAAAAAAAGCAGCTGGTATATTATATGTTTTTCCTTTTCTCCCAAACCAGCGTGGAAAATAGCTACAAACTATAAAATCAAAATGCCTCTTCTCAGATCATTCACCTCAGAGAAAGGGCAAGAACCTCGACGGCGTCCCAAGACTCCCAAAAATCCATACGAACCCTCAGCATGCGAAATCCCAAAGATTTGAAAAGATTCTTCACAGAAGTGTGGTTTCAGACCAAATCTCTGTGTAAACAGCCCTATCTGAAGTGCACTATCTTGACGTGCATCATTCAGTTTGGCTTAACTACCAGGTAAACAAGATTTTTAATAAACTTTCATTTTCACCAGGTATTCTCAAAAGTTGTGAATATGGCACCCGCTAGACAGCGTAAAGACCGTAAATTAAATTTAAAAAGTTTTTTGACAATGTCTACCGTGATTGGTATCAAATGAAAGGTTACTTAGAATAGGAAAATGTGAAAATATATTTCACATGTGAACAGGTGAATTGTGTGTAGTGGGGTTATACAGCTGATTTTGAACTGATGAACTATATTAAAATCTCGGAATCAGAATGGAATACAGAATCGAAAGAAAACAAGAAGACTTGGAGTGGTCCTTTTCTACTCTGCCGTGAACCATACAGCATCTCTTGATTTACCAAATAAAAAAACCGGCCAAGCGCGTGTCGGGCTACGCGCAGTGTAGGGTTCCGTAGTTGCGAATGACAACTTTGAGTTCACACTGTTCACACTCGCACCTCACAGTTTAACGACTAGAAACATCTAACAATGAAAATTGTATGAAATCTTACATTTTCCAGTACATTTTATAAGCCTATAACTTTTTAGTTTCCACTTAGTACTCAGCTCTGATACTTTTCCTTTCAACGTTACTATATATGCTGTAATTTTTTTCACGTATCCATATATAACCGTTTAGCAGATAGAGGGGGGGCGGGACACTTTACCTCTAACAAAAATTTGCACTTTAAAACCAAATATTTTGGAAACGGATCCCTAAATCGAAAAATGGTGTTCTCAACCTCAAATTATTTTTTACAAACCTATTTAACGATACCCCACACGATGGGTAAATAGAGGAAAAAAATTACTCCCCCCACTTTACTTGTATAGGAGGTACCCTAAAAAATTTTTTTTACCCAGATTTTTTTCTACCACTTTTTGCCATGATTAATATACATACCCATACCAAATTAATTGCTTTCTGGTACTTATAGTCTCTGAGTAAAACCGTGGACTGACAGACAGACAGACAGATATGGCGAAACTATAAGGGTTCCTTGTTTACTACGGAACCCTAAAAAGGTGAACATCGAAAAATTTTACCTGAAGTACCGATGTAGTATTGTAAACCACAACCTAAGAAGACAAAATCTCTTCATTTTGTAACTACATATAGGTACCCTAAATTCGTACGTAATCGCGTGTTACTTTCCCTTAATAATTGACCTTCATTGAAAACTGTATTGAACAATACATTACTAATTTCAGCTACTATACTTTAATGATATGGTTCCCCGAAATTTTCAACCGATACGAAACGTTCGAGAAAAATTTTCCCGGTGTAAGTGCAAGCGTGTGCCAAGTGGTCAAATTGGGCTCCGATAAAGAGGCCACTGACGACCCCTACGACTGCTTGAATACTATCGATAAAGATGTCTACATGCACACAATTATTATCGGCCTGGCCTGCATACCGACGTCGCTATGGCTGCCGCTTTGTGTGCACAGACTTGGAGCTAAATTCTTTTTAAGTAAGTCATCATCATTTAATACACATACTCAGTGGCCTTAACCGTTGCAAGGCCCCGAGCGAAGAGATTTGTGAGATCCATTACATAGATGCACCCCCGCAAAATTTAGCGGACGACATTCTCAGTCGGAAGAGGTCGTCACGAGTTTTTTCGGATGCCGTTTGGATTGAAAAATGCACCCAGTAAGTTTCAAAAACTGATGGATCACATTTCACGTGGCATAGATAACGTATTTACTTATATTATACGTATTTACGTATATTGATAGTACATTTGCCTTATTTCGTATAGTCAATTTCCTAGGCATGACGCTGCAAGCGTAAGGCTCAATTCACACCGAGATGTAGCGGCGCGCAGCGGCCGGCTCGGAAGAGAAGTCCCGCGAATACTCGCGCCCGCCAGCGACTTCTCGCGCCCGCGCGCGACTGCTCGCGCCCGCGCGCGACTCGCCACGCTATTCCTATGCCAATTCCAGCGGCCGATCGCGCCCACCTCCGCCCACCTCCGCCCGCCCGCGCCCGCCAGAGCAGTCGTGCGCCGACGCTGCGCGGACGCCGCTGGAGTGCTCGCGAAGTCACGAGTATTCCCGCGCCGTTTTCCACTTTTTCAAGCAATTCCTTGTATTATAGACATCCCGATAAAGTCTAAAATTATATGACACTAAAATTGCACTCCGCTTCCTTTGAGCCTAAGGCCGCGGACGTTTGCCCGGCTCCGCCACTAAGTCGAATATAAGCCACGATTTATAGTATAACCATGAGGGTTTTCTGAAATGCTTACCACCAAATGGCAGCATTCAGGCGTCGACTTCCATGTGCTGCTGTCATTGGATTACATTTGACAAGCAGCAACAATTGACACATTCTGGCCCAATCACATCTTACCGGACCCGACGCCCCATTGCTGCCGCCGCTTTTTTTAAGAACACTCTCATTAAATGTGAACAATATTAACATATTTTCAGTCTTCAGTTTGGCAGTTGCCGGCGGAGTTACTGTGGGTCTACTCTTCGTTAAAGGCTCCGACCAAAACTTGGTTCTGTGCTGTATTTTTGAAGCATTCACATCACTTGCCATCAGTCTTGTGTTCTGCGTACTTGTCGACTTATTTCCAACGCATTTAAGGTAGAGTAAAGAAAATTACTTACCATAATTATACTTGTCTTCTTTAATTTTGCATTACCGTAGGTTTGGAAGGCATATTTTTATTATTCATGTTTATATTACTGAGCATTGTCAAGACTATTCGCGAAATAAGGAATCTCGGTGGAAGCCATTTTATAAAACAGAAAGAAAGAAAAGGATTGCTGATTTTTAGGGTTCCGTACAAAAGTTGAAAAACGGAACCCTTATAGGATCACTCGAGCGTCTGTCTGTCCGTCCGTCCGTCTGTCACAGCCGATTTTCTCCGAATCTACTGAACCAAATTAGATGAAATTTGGTAAGATGGTGTAATCCTATGACCCAAACACGGATGTGCAAAGTAAATAAAGATTTTTTTAAAATAAGGGTCATTTTCAGTGGCCCAATTACAAAATTAAAAAAAAAAGTTTTGAAAACCTTACTGTGTCATATATCATATGAAAGGGCTCATTATGAGGATCTCAAAAATATTTTTTTTTTGTTCGGGTAAAATCTATACTTTTAATTTTATTCACGAAAGAAGGCAAAAATTGACCATTCCCCCCCTGATCTCCGAAAGTACTGGGCCGAAAATTTTGAAAAAATTACAAAATATAGTTCATTCCTTGAAGATTACAGGAAAAATAATAAGAATTCTATCACTTAAAAATAAAGTGGTAAACTCACTGTAATAAGTTCATCTAGGGAAATAGTTCACTAAAACACCACTAGATAGCGCTAGTCAATGAATAAAACATTTTTCCATATTTTGTGTGTGTTCACGAAGCATATTGTACGGAACCCTCATTGCGCGAGTTTGACTCACACTTGGCCGGTTTTTATTTATTGCAAACAAAATATCATCATTAAAATACCTTTTTTTGGCTAAACAATTTTTAATATAAATATATACGGACAAATCACAGATTGAGCTAGCTCCAAAGTAAGTTCGAGACTTGAGTTATGGGATACTAACTCAACGATACCTACTATATTGTATAATATATACGTATATAGATAAACATCAAGGACCCAGGTCAATCTGAAAAAGATCATTTTCCATCTTGACCTGACTGGGGCCTTGAAATTGAAGCCTCCACCATCCGTGTCGCAGGCAAGCGTGTTGACCGCTGCGCCACGGATCTCGTAATACGTATAATGCCATACCATCTAATTACTTCCCATAAAAAATCTATCAGTACGACGATAAGATGGAACAAGTACATAGGTTTTGGAGTGACCATGATCTGTGCAACATTAAGAATAATCATCGTAGATTTTTTGCAGAGTGATGGCAGCCGCCCTATCTCTAACGGCGGGGCGAGGCGGCGGTCTCATCGGTAACCTGTCCTTCGGGTTCCTTATCGACCTTAACTGTACCGTCGCGATCAACCTTTTTGCTGCATTATTATTTCGTAAGTATAAGTATGTCACTCATTACTAATAACCTTGTTTAGGAATAGACATGTGTTTTTAAGTATCTTGGTTGTAGCTATAGGTATACCTACAGCCAAGATACCTACATTAGAACCCACGTTGCAGTAAATTATAACCTAGCTGTTGCGGTAGTTCTTACAAGTTCTCTCAGTTCGAATTTATTTTCTCATTTGTTCGACATTCAAATTAGCAAGATTTTTTTCTTATTTGTTTGAACGTCTTGCCGACTGTGTTCGACAAAGCGAGCGTTCCCAAAATAGGGCGAAATCGCCAATATAATGAAAATAACTTGGACACAGAGGATAGATGACAAGAAGCCAAACACGAATGGGGTGGAGGGGAGCGCAGACCACCTAAATGGGGGCGAAGCCTCCGCCATTATAAAAACGACTTGACCAAAGAGGGACGGTTATCCCGATAACCCCATTGACATCGTCCAAGCCCAGTCCGATCCCTCCCCGACTCCGAGCAGCCAGAGGAATCCCACCCTCCGACCCCGTCGCAATCGCCACCGGAATAGAGTGCGTAGAGTAGGACTTGCTCCGATGACTGTGCCGGGTGCCTTGCACCCAGGATAGGTCCTTCTGACACCGTAGCTTTCGGCCCATACGGCAAAATATGACAGTTGCTGCTCTCTAAAGGCTTTGCCATTTCGCACCCAGGCAACGCCCAGACCTCAAAAAGTGTGGTGAAGTAGCAAAAGCTCACTTGGAGCTAGCTTCATAGTCCATTGAAAAAAAGGTTAGATTCAATCCGTCTTATTATAAAACGAGGACTAACTATTAGTACTTGGTCTAAACTAGTATCCGTATAAAACAAGTAAAATAAGTAAACACTTATTACTTTGACGTTCGTTCAATTGTCATTGTCAGTTTGTTAAAGGTTAGTCCTCGTTTTAAAATAACGGGGTCGGTTAACTTGTAACTTAAATAGGGGCGAGCGAAGCGAGCCTCCTTAACTTGGCATCAGATGGTAGTTTGGTTCGTCAGGATTTATTGTGACCATAACACGAAGAGTTACCATGCTCGAACAAATGAGAAGAGAAATTCTAACTAGTTCGATGATTAAACTAGGAGCTGTTGCATAGGTACAATTGTTTGCAGGCTAAAGCCATTCTAGGTCCATATTCTGCCTTTAATCACATTTTGCAATGCCAATTCAAATGTTTTTAAAAAGAAATCTTTAAAAAAAAAACATTTGTGCTCCATGATACCAGGGTATCATGGGGCTTAAATATAGGTAGCCAATAAACACTCACACTCTCACAGAAAATCGACGTTTGAGTAGTAGTTTTACAGCTTCTATGCTTGGTTCGGTGAGTGAGAGAGCCGGAGGCCCATCCCCCCTCCCCTCTGGGGAGGGAAAACAAAAGGCCGGCAACGCTCTTGTCATACCCCTGGTGTTACATTAGTCCATGGGCAGCGGTGATCACTTACCATCAGGTGACCCGCTTGCTCGTTTGCCGTCCTCTGACATAAAAAAAAAAAAAAAAAAAAAAAAAACCCTGTTTCTTGGCTACCTATATTTGTTCTGGATGGACAATCTGCATTTCAAGGACAAAAATCTTAGCAACAGATTTTTTAATATTTTATTTATGTAAAAATTATGTATTTATTTTTTAGTTGCTGCCTTTCTATGTTTCTTCTTACCAAAGACTGGAGAAACAACTTTAGACTGAGAAACACGTTAAAGTTACACATGAAATTCGAAGATCGCAAGTGCATTTGCTTTAGGTTGTATTGATGTGTACAGTACTTTATCTCACGAGTGCATTGTAACGCATACTTTTATACGCACTTTGTGTGCGTAGTATGAAAGTATTTTAGACTTTGACACTGCTGAGGAGAATTATTTTTGAACTGCCAACTGCAAGAAAAGAGTAAGCCGTATGTTTTATTCTAGTCCCTAATTTATTATGGGCACCATAACAGAAACTTTAGTATTTGATTAATAGATGACAGCTTCGAGATGACGCACACAGCTACAATCTGCATGTGCATACACAATATTGGCCCGGCCGTACTCGTGAGATAAATACTTTAAGCATCATGTGTTGTACTTAGCATGAAATGATCAAGTGGTTATACACGACCCATGTTACCTAAAAAGTAACCGAGCAATGATTGAATTTGAGAATAATAGATATTGATTTCATTATCTACTACAGTTATTTATTAAAGTTTATATTGTTCTGTAAAGTTTCGAATTTTTTTCCTTTGTGCTTGTATCAATAAAATTTGTCTCTGATCAGTGAATAATGAAGGAATCTACGTCAGTCAGTGTTTTTTTTATTCATTGTTAATAAAAGATAAAATAATATACAACTTAATTTTATTAACATAGAAATTACATTAATTAACAAAACGAGATACAGCAACAGTTTTGGTTTATAAAAAAAAACTTATCACTATACCAGCTTTAGACGATTTATTATTAAAGCCCAAGTATTTACGGAAAAAAGGAAGAATGTTTGGAATAATCAGTGACTCGTTTTTGTAGCTTTGCTTAAATTGGCAAGTGCTTATGATTTTTCGGTAAAATAGATATAAGTACTCTTACTACAATGTCTATAAAATCTTTAGTTAGGTACATATATTATTTTGTAATGCCAAGTGCCCGCACTTATGGTTTATCTCTTAATTTATGTGATAGGCGAAACGAAAAAATAGAAGCGCGAGATACTGGCTGGGTATCAAATTTATACCGATCGTATTTATTGTTCTCATTAAAGATATAATACAAATCATTATTATTATCACAACAATGAATTTATCTTTCGGTCTCAGAAAATAAAGTGAACTTCGCTCTATCAATATTTTTTTACCAATACAAGATACAGGTGATTTATTAAGTTTTTCATTCGCCGCTCGACGTCGGCGAACGAAATCAAGACATCCAGATGTAAAGATATTCAAACAGAGATCTATCTCGCCCAATCAAAAAAAAACCTGTCAAGACAGAGTCGGACTCGTTTTTACAAATTTTCGTTAGTTTTAATTACAAATTCACATTTTTTTTCCTTCAATTGTGCTATAAGACCTTGCTCCATGCCAAATTTCATGATAAGGTATACGGGAAGTACACTATAAATTCGTATTCCCTTGGGATTTTCCTGATAGTCTTCTTCATGTCATCTTTTGATTGCGTTGACTTAGATTAGATCGTCATTCATTTGACAGACTCCAGAGACTACAGATCTAACTATGTGATATTAATTTCGACTTGATACATCCATGCGTTACTAAGAGTTATCAAGGGTTCTTTTTATTGTTATTAATTAGGCTTGTTTCCTAAATAAATTCTTTTTAAAATAATTATTCTGCCTGGTAGATTATTGATACACTTTTTTTAAGAAATAGCCCGTTACATTTCCGCGTCACACGTCCACGTCACTGACCGATATTTTAACCAGCCTGTTGTGTCATGCCGACATGCACTGCGATGCGCTTTATCTTTACTCGTATGATCTATTGTTTCATTGAAAATTCGTCGCGCGTGCGCACGTTGTCGGCTCCCGGCTCGCGGTCCCGCGCAGGGGTCTTTATCTTTATGATCTTTTGTTTGATTGAAAAAAGAACAAATAAGTATCTAATTTTTTTAATACAATCTTTTGACGTGAAAAATATTTTTTGTTTGAAACGTGCCTATTAAATTATTGTTAAACCTTTATTTTTCTTTTTGAGGCATCCATAAAATCACCTTTATCTCCTGTACACTATAGCTATGTTTAGCGCGAAGTCTGCGCCGCACTGGGTACGAGCGGCAGGCCGAACTCGTCGACGGCCACGCCGTCGCGCGTGCGCACGCTGTCGGCGCCCGGCTCTCGGTCTGGCGCCGCGGGCGCCTTCACCACGTCGTCTAGGTACGACGTGTCGTCGTCCAGCGCGATCTCGTCGCCTGCACAACAATGGAACATGCATATACCGTTTAAGATCAACTTTATGTCTCATAAGAATCATACAAGACAATTTACTTTAAAGAAAACTATTTACAAAAACATTAACTTCATGATAATGAGTGTAGGCTTGGGGACAAAATAATCACCAATCAAACCAAAGTTGTGGTATCGTCAAAATACAAAGTACAAATACTCATTAAACTCGACAACTTTCCCCAAGGAACATAGTTCGAAATATGGAAAAATAAAGGGTTCATATACAAAACTGTTAATCAGAATCGATTTATGTATGCAATGTTTTTTTTTTTTTTATTAAAGTAGATGAGTCCGTTATGCAGTGCTTGCCTTATAATGCTGTTTATAGTAAAATTCTTGATAACTTGGGTTACATTAAGGCAATTTTCGTAGAGCTCTCATATTATTTTTTGAATAAAATATAGCCTATTTTACTCACGGATAAATGATAATCTAGCTTTTAATACATAGGTAATTTTTTTTTAAACCGCTTTAGTTTTTGTGTCTATCCATTACACGCAAACACACTCCAACACGCCCAAATCTTTCCTTCTTAAATCCCAGAATAATAAGACGACCAGATTTATGATAGTATAAAATGAGGGTACCCTACCCAAAGCATCTAATTCTGCAGCTAGCTCATCATCGTCAATCTCGGGCATGCCATACTGTCTTCCAAGAGCTTCCTGCACCTCATCTGCCTGCTCCAACATGTCCGCCAGATCATCATTCACATCCTGAAATATCACAAATATAACCTTTACTATTATTATTTATCTATTATTGCCAAACTATAGTAAACTGTACGGAAAAAGAACCCTTCGATATCTCATACCTGATCTTATTAACCAACTACCAACACAAATAAACAAAAACCGGCCAAGTGCGTGTCGGGCCACGCGCAGTTTAGGGTTCCGTAGTTGCGAATGACAACTTTGAGTTCACACTGTTCACACTCGCACATCACAGTTTAACGACCTAAAACATGTAACAATGAAAATGTATGAAATTTTACATTATCGAGTTCATTTTATAAGTTGGTTGCCTATAACTTTTTAGTTTGTACTTAGTACTCAGCTCTGATAGTTTTCCTTTCAACTTCAGTATATATACTACTGCTGTAATTTTTTTCACGTATCTATATATAACCGTTTAGCAGATAGAGGGGGGGGACACTTACCTCTAACAAAAATTCGCACTTTAAAACCAAATATTTCGGAAACGGATCCCTAAATCGGAAAATGGTGTTCTCAACCTCATAATATTTTTGAAAGACCTATTTAACGATACCCCACACGATGGGTAAATAGAGAAAAAAAAATTACTCCCCCAATTTACTTGTATGGGAGCTAGCCTAAAAAAAATTTTTTTTCATGTTTTTATTCTACCACTTTTTTGCCATGATTAATATACATATCCATACCAAATTACAGCTTTCTAGTACTTATAGTCTCTGCGTAAAACCGCGGACGGACAGACAGACAGACAGACAGACAGACAGACAGACAGACATGGCGAAACTATAAGGGTTCCTTGTTTACTACGGAACCCTAAAAAAGACTACGGAACCAAAAAAAGAACATGCAGTTGAATTGAGAATGTCCATCCATAAATAACCGTTTAGTAGATAAAGGGGGGACACACGTACCTCTAACAAAAATTACTACTACCTCTACCTCTAACAAAAAAACTATGCGGGACTTTTTCTTTTTTTAAACTTTAAAAAGAAGTCCTTCTCAGCAAGTAAAGATTAAAAACCATTCTACAATAGATGTTTTTTTTTTTTGGGTATTGTGCTTTATGTTTGACCATTTTTATAGAGGTTAAACATAGTCGAAATGCCAAGGAGCACCCTTAAATAATAATGATATTAAAAGCCAACCTCAATAGCATCTATGTTGATCTTCTTAAACTCTTTCTTCATTTGTGTGACACCATCCTTCATAGCTGCGATGGTTGTGTGAGTGTCCTTGAGTGTCTGTGTGGCATAGTTTGCTTGCTCCATGTTGAATGATTGTGCTCTGAGGCTTTCTAGTTGATTTTCATACCTGTAAATTAGTTATTTACTTTGAATTTTTCCTCTATTCAATTTAACTATCTACATAATTCATTTAAATACTACTCTATAATATATCAGTGTATTATATTTTTTATTGTACTTCTAAAACATCCAGAGAGATCAAATAGGAAGGAAGGAAGGGATAGCAATTTTTAAAGCACAGATGGGTTGGCTAAAAAGACTCTTAGTAATAAATAAATATACCTACTATCCAATACTAGATCACTATAGTATATTTATATGAAATTAAAATAACATATTTCAACATTTACTTAAATTCAAATTGCATGGCTGGTTGCACACATGTATGTATGGAAATGGCATTTTGATATTTTAGACTTTTATTTAAATTTTATTACACAACAGTGATTTAGTATGGCCTTTGGTTTAATTTATAATGATGAATTACAACATGTAAAAGACGCATGTCATGTTGTATAGGGTAGTATAATAAGTGTAGAAACACTAAAAGCTCGGACAGATCTTTCTAGGATCAAACCCTGGACCTTTCTATTCAAAGGCACTTACGGTACCACTGAGCCAGCAGATGTCTTAGATACGATAAATACCTACTTACATTGCCGTAGTATACCTAAAACGAGGATTAATGTGACAAAATGATAAAAAGATTAACTTACATTTTTTTCTGTTTAAGAACCCTCATAGCTTTTTGTTTAACTGCATTTTTAGCTGGTCCCTCTCTCATTTTGTTCATTTGATCTTTGTATTTCCGGAGTTCTGTCTCCAGCTTCTGAACCTTCTGCTCAATATTTTCTGCCCTGCCATCGACCTATAAACAATGTGATATATGAACATTTTATAAACTACAAATATGTACAACTGTTCATTTGGTAGCAGCAATAAAGCAACAGACAAGGCGAATTCAACTACTACAAAAATCAGGAGTCATTATTAGATTGCATGAATCATCATTGAATCTGATTTAATTTATGAACTACTTACACTGCTTATACAGTCTGATATACTAGGGCCTGGTTCTTTGGGTTTTCCTCTACCGAATATTCTATTCATTTTGAATGAAAGTGTAATAAAAAACCAGCGATTTGAAAAAACTTTTTGCTTACAACTACAAGAGATTTTCCAATTTCACAACAATCGTGACATTGACATTTCTTTGTTTGACAAGTAAGAGCAAGACCATAAACAATTGGAGCTGAGCATAGAGTACGTACGTTCAAAAATGAGGCTTTTTGGAAACACTCGCGTCAATCACTCGTTTAGTAAGTCACGCGTTCAAAAATAGCACTCCGGTTAAGGGTAAGCACGCACCGCGACGCGATTTGCTGTCGCAAAATTCGCAACATATGGAGTGCCATAGAAGTGCGCGCACTGCGACGCGATAGTCGCGCAGTCGCATACCTATTGTTCCAATTTTTGCGACAGATCTGTCGCAAACGCGTTTGCAACGTATGGAGATCTATGAAGACGCGCGCACTGCGACTCAGCAGTCGCGCGATAATGTTGCCATTATATTAACATTTCTTACATATTTGTAACTTTCATACCCTTGGCGTAACTTGAAGTAACTTTCAATTTTTGGATAATTAACCCATTCGAACATACTTAGATTTTTTTTATTTATTGATTGAGTTCCTAGTTACTTTAATAAGCTTTGCCTAAGCCATTTTAAGTTCTAAGTAGTGTTTACATCTTAGTACTCCCGTTTTTAATATATCTATAATACTGGAAAATATCGTTGGTATTAGAACTTAATATTACTATTGTAAATAAGAATAATAAACGATAAATCCTTATTCAGTATTGTTTTTTAATTGTACCAACTGTTATGTAACTTTTTCAAATAAGTAACAAAAGTAAAACCTGGCAACATTGCGCAGGTCATAGCCAACTAGTGATGTGCCAAGTGTGCCAACTCAAATAAAAACGTGTTTTCTAATATTAATCGAGTTCAAAAATCCTGAATAGGTGTGGTGGGGCACCGTACCGCAAATTTTATTGGAGATATTACGGGGTCGGGAGATTTTAATATCTATAATTGAATAATAGTATACTTAGTTTGAAGACACAAGTATAATAAACCAAGTTTTGTCGAGCTCCGTGGCGCAGCGGTCAACACGCCTGCCTGCGACACGGAGGTCCCGGGTTCGATCCCTGGACAGGTCAAGATGGAAAATGATCTTTTTCAGATTGACCTGGATCTTGGATGTTTATCTATATATAAGTAATCTATTATAAAATATAGTATCGTTGAGTTAGTATCCCATAACACAAGTCTCGAACTTACTTTGCTCAGCTCAATGTGTGTGATTTGTCCGTATATATTTATATTTTATTTATTATTTAAGTAATATTGAAACAAACCGACAGAAACACACAGTGTCAATTCATTGCCTACTGGTTTATATGTTCACTACATATATACATACATATTATCACGTCTTTATCCATAGTGGGGTAGACAGAGCCGAAATTCATAAGACTTGGCCACTTTTAGCATCATAGTTAGATAAGATAGATAAAACGTTTATTTGGTTTTTGTTTTTAGTTACTGTTTCTGTTTTAGTTTATGTTTACTGTTTCGTGTAAAGATGTTGAACATTCACTGTGAAGCATTTCTCCATAGCAACTTTTGAAGATCGAAGTAGGTTCATCGCGATAATGAATTTTCTCAATCAGTAATTCTTCATAATAAACATTATAACTTTCATAGTAGTTGTGTTTCTTGTGTGTTTTCATATGTTTGATTTTATGCGCCAAAGAAATACAATTCTTTCTTTCTTTCTATGATGGTAATTTGTATCATCATCATCATCATCATCAGGTCTTTTTTATTCTCCACTGCAAGAGCACGACTCTCTCTGATCACCAGAGCCATTAAATTAGTCAGAGCAATTGGCCTACACTCTCCACGCTGACCAGACGGGTGGGAGAGGTCTTTTTGATGTTTAAAAGCTTTGTTTAGCTTGTGTTTCCTAAGTAATTTGTATACTTACGTTTAATTTTACGACAAGTATCGGATAACAGTTTCGTAACGATTCTAAAAGTTAACGAAGAAGTAAACAACGTAATACAACAGGAAACGAATAACAGTTTCGTTACGATTTAAAACAAAAAGTCATAACGCCCCATCCCTAAAACGTGACTGCCGAATCGCAGTGCGCGCACCCATGATTTGCTTTTTTCTGTCGCGCGACGCGACGCGACTATCGCGTCGCGGTGCGTGCTTAAGCTATGGGTTCCCCGAGCAAACGCTCGTGCACTGCACGATCGTGCAGTGCCGCCGCTATCCGATGGGTGGACTGTAGACAACGGACGTCAATCATTAGTGTTGCTAGTCTAGCCATTTGTTAAATCGATATCATAGACGATAAATTTACTGGGGTACTATTTTTGAACGTGTGACACTCGTCTTCGAATGATTTTTGTATGAAATTCGTTCGCAGACGAGTGTCACGCGTTCAAAAATAGAACCCCTGTTCAGTATTTTACGATATAGTCTCTCTTATCTAGGGTAGTATGAGATGAGCACGAGATGAGTCATTCGCAAAGCTTTGCACCTAAATGCATTATTTAAACCTGCGGGTATTTATTTTAAACAAATTAATTTATGAATTCAGTGCAATAAATGCTATTTAAGGTTTAGTATGTATATATATATATATATAGATATATATATATATATATATATATAGATATATATATATATATATATAACTAGTCACGCTATTTAACTTGATTTATAATAAATAAATAAATATATAGGGAAGGAACATATCACACAAATTGAGCTAGCCCCACATTAAGTTGTGAACTTGTGTCGCAGGATACTAACTCAACGATACTATATTTTATAACATAATGATATACCTACATTCAACTGAACTATATTTATAAGTATTCTACGATAGCAAATTAAAACATAACACTTATTCGTTTAACAATCTTTAAGCAATAAGAATAAAAATTAAAACATTAGCTGAGTACTTTTTATCTCTTTCATACCTGCGTAACATTATGTCTCATTCGCACATGCGTATTGCGTGGCGCTATCTCTTTCTAACCTGTGGTGATTCATTAGTTGCTTTGCTCTTTGCCGAAAGATTCAAATCCAGATTAGCGAATCATCCCAATGAACTAGCAGCTAATCTGAGATATATATAAGTTACCAGAAACGCCTAAAGCGATTACAGGGACTAGACTCCCGACACTAACAAGGGCTGCTGCGCTGGGAAGCACCTTTTGACAGAAAAACATCGCTTACACCTCATCCGCTCATAGTCAACGACTGATCGCAGATAAAGCCAAAAGCCATAAAAAAAAAAAATTGTGACATCCAGATATGTCGAGGGTCCTGTTATACCCGTTATTCAACATTATTACAAATGTACTTTGTTTCAGTTTACAAAATTTTAATAGTTTTGAGTAACAATGATGTTGATTTTATAATCTTTATATTAAAAAATGTTTCACCTGTATTGTTAGATTAGTTAGTGTATTTTTAGATTTTTTAACTAGTTTTTAGCTTCAATTTGTATTTAATTTTCTATATTTAGTTTTAAAATGTATATTGTGACATTATATTCAATATTATTACAAACGTATTTTGATTCATTTACTATTACATTACAATAAATAAATACCCACCGTTTGGGTGAAAATTCCGGTAATTACCCATTTTTACCCAAACGACCCAGTTTTTATCCGTTTTTACCCAACGGGTATTTACCCACTGCCCATCTCTAAGCACGATAATAATACATATATAACTTACTTACATGGATTCAAAAGTATCTTAACTCTTTGATGTGGATTCGTGTTGTCTTGTCCTGTCTGTCTTAGATAACTATTTTGTGAAAATTAAGGCGAAGTGGTATATGCGATTCTAGTGCCAGTGCAACCCAGAATTAAATTATTTTATTCCTAATTCATGGTGGCGCTAGTTTCACATAACACCTACTGCGCCTTAAATTTTATGCTGAAAATCATTTAAGTGTTTGGTATGACAATGTGTGTACGAGATATTGGCGATAATTTTTAGGAATAAGGGTTTTTAGGTGCTCACACAGTGGGCCGTGTAGTTCCCATAGAGTAGTATGTATGCCCACTAAAATGCTAAACGTGGTCTTTGGGTTTTATGACTGTGCTATGTTTACCCGGCAAGTAAATGTAGCAAGGCCACTAACATGAAAAAGAAGTTTTTTTGCTCATGGCGGACAGCAACCGCTCGAAAATGAATAATGTAAACTATTTAAACAAAGTTTAAAAAAGGAGATTAATTCGACCTTCCCGTACTGTAGCCCACCGTTATTTAATATTGTCAAAATGATCTAGTTCTTTTCTATACGTCAGTCTATTCCAGCAGCCTCTTAACATGTGTACCGAAATCCAAAAGTGTAATTATGTATGAATATTATGTTTGTCTTGTTCGTGCATATCTCAAAAAATAATAATGGGTTTGCAAAAGTGATAAATTAGGTATATAGACTTAGTTATGGAACAGTTTTAACGAAAGTGATTTGAAGTTGGATTATTTTCAATTGTTCTTGTTGTATTTATGTTAATTATGCCATAAATACATCAGCACCCGTAGCATGGCACCCGCGACGCCGTTTATATCGCGCGATAAACTATTTACATCTCCCTCTTTAATGTTATGAGTATATCACATCACTAATGTCATGGTACATCACTACGGCGTCGGGCAATATGGCGTCCAACCATTGCTATTAACTATTTGTAAAAAGTGTCTTGCCTTGTGTCTAAATAAACTAGATCTACCGAAGTTTACCATTTATTATTTATACATGCACCGACCAATACATGGTGTCAGAAGTGGGATAAATAAGATGGCGATAGCCGATAAACGTTATCTCGTGTGCCATTCTACAGGCTCAGATACAATTTCAAAATAATCTTCTTGCTCATCTTAAAGTCACAACTTAACGAGTACAATAATTTTATTTAATTTAGTCTTATTACTTCAGATACATTCTGCAAAATATTTAATTGTTTCAAAAACATTCCAAATTGAAGAAAATATCACAGAACTTCGTTTAATAAAATGATACGTTTCAACATGAAGTAATATTAATCAGGCAAACTTCCAAATCGAATGGCTATACTTACTTTAAAACTGTGGCGGAGAACTTTGACCACCGCCGCCGTGCACGACCGTAGACAACGCCGTCCGGGGAAACCACCCAAACTTGTTTCCATAGAAAATGTATGGGTGACGTCATTCAACGTTTTGCTGACGAGCGTGCGATCACGATCGTGCAGTCGGGGAACCCATAGCTTTACCCTAAAACAGTAGGGTTGGCATCACTGCGTGGCCGTCAAATGAAACATATGACTTGCAAATGACTTTGACGGACTTTGGTTAGATGACATGTTGATAACTTATTGGATTTCTGAATTTTAGGACTCTACTTAATTTCTTTTATAATTATTTATTATATTATTGTTGTACAGTGAAGTTTATTCAACTTCGCTGCTGATGCGGCTCCTCTACTTACTTATTTTTTTTCACAGATCCAAAAAAAGCTGTGTATAAACTAAACTTAGTTCAATTTAAATTTGAACACATAATTAATTGGTTATTTTTATTTGAGAATATATTTTCGAAAGGTACATATATGTCAAGAATGGCTATCAATGGAATAGAGAGCATGGTACGTATTTTTTCATTTTATCTCAAGTCGTTTAGAAATATTGATTATAACCATAAAATTGTTGATCCGCTTAATGCTAAGTATTCAAGCATTACATCAAACGTCAATCAACATTTACAAGTAATTGATATCAATATATTTTTGTGACATTATGTATCATAACTATATGACAATACAAATATGGAAACCTGGGTTTACTCTCGATTTATTTCGTCGGATCCGCCGACTAGTTTTGGACTGCTACCAAGACCACCATTGGGGTGAGTGATAGGGGCGGGTGAGTGAACCCGGTTTTCCATAATGAATTTATCTCGCATAAGTTTTAATATTATTATTATTCTTCATTCATGGCTTCTTTGAGCTTCAAAACTGATAACTACTTGTCATTTAGTGCACATTTGTTTCATGCACAAGTTCATCATTATCATGTAGTTTTAATTAACATTATAGGTGCGCAACCTAAACAATATCTTGTGTATGCAACAGCGGTTTTGCCACCAGCCATCCGCAGTGAAATGCTGCAAGTGGGATATCACTGAGTTCACATCGAGTCAGTCTAAAGACCATGCTGTGCTTATTCTGAACAGACCAATCACACAAAATACTGAATTAATCAACAATCTTTGGAACAATGGTAATTATTTTATTTACTTATTATTCAAAGTGTTTCATACTGAAAAATATATTGTTATCATTGCTGGATTAAACCAAGTGGGTGCCTTGAGCACTTAAGGGAAATTGGAATTAGTATTGTTCAACTGTGGCACCTTCGTTCAGTTGCGGGTGCTACCTACACTGGATAACAAATATTTTATTGGTTTCTGATACTCTAAAGTCATGATGCCCTAAGCTTAAATCCCGTAATGGGTAACTTGGCATGGACCATAATAAAAAAAATCTACTAAAAAAAAAGTCCAGCTTTCTATTGACTACTGTGTGCTTAAAATGCTAAATAAGATAATTTTAAATGTGATTTGATAGAAACAGTGCCTGCAAGGGCCTATTTTCTGAATAAACGATTAGAATTTAGACTTTTTAAAAATATACTCAGTATGTTAGTTTTGGTATCAAAACAAGTACAGTAACAAGTATTAACATAGAATATGCCTCAAGCATTTCTGCTTATATATTAGTATGTTTATATACATAATAATATAAATAGTTTATACACATTGGTACTTAATTCAATGAGACAAATTCTACAATGGAATACTTATTAATGGTTGTGATTGCACAAGCTTTTTCAAGAAAAGATATCTATTCTATTCCATATTTCCATAATAGCTGCGGTGAGAGTAACAGTTGATGGTGGAGCAACACAGTGGAATAAATATGTGAAGAATCTTCCTGGCAATATACAGCAGTCCATGAAAATCCCTGACCTTGTGACTGGAGACTTTGACTCTATTCTGCCAGAAGTGATGGAGCACTACAAAAAGAAAGGTTGTGAGGTGAACCATTTTAAATTTAGTCAGTTGTTAAAAAAAGTTGTCTACTATCTGCAGAATACTTAGAATAGGTACTTAAAAAATCTTAACTTAGGACATGCTGTATTTATCTTGCTAGGTGGGTTATGCTCCTGCAGTGGAGATGGAAAAAGACCTGATGATAATGATGATTATGATGATGTGTATGTCTCAAAGATAAATTTTATACTACGAGGAAAAGTCCTCCATGAGGCTGCCATAGTTACAGCAAGTATACCAAAACCTCTAAAAAGTTACTTATAAAAGATATCCCTCACTCATCAAAAAACATTAGATTATTATTGACGAGCTCCGTGGCGCAGTGGTCAACACGCCGGCCTGTGACACGGATGGTCCCGGGTTCAGTACCCGGTCAGGTCAAGATGAAAAATGACCTTTTTCAGATTGACCTCGGCCTTGTATGTTTATTTAAATATGTATTTGTTATAAAATATAGTATCGTCGAGATAGTATCCCATAACACAAGTCTTACTTAAGAACTTACTTTGGGCTAGCTCAATCTGTATAAATTGTCCGTATATATTTTTTTATTATTACATTTAAAAGGTTACCCAACAGAGCACGGAATATCGCTCGCGCCCTAGTGACAGTCACAATCCCTGCTATGTGGGTTATCCAGTCATTCATCCTAATCCTATCCTATCCTAATCCTAACTACCTACTACTACTATTATTATAAATGTGTTTTTTGAAAGTGATTGTAAAAGTGAGTTTGTTTGTTTGTTACGCTTTCACGCCCTATCTTCTCAACCGATCATCATGAAATTTTGCATACACATAGGTTAGGGTTCTGAGAAGGACATATGTTATATATAACGCGGACAAAGCAAAGCCGCGGGTAACAGCTAGTAATTTATGTATTTGATCCATGTGTATTTAATGAGTAATCGACTATGGTGTGATACATAATAATACCCTTAAATAAAAAATCTATTTACAGATTGTACACACTCCAGATCAAAATTACACAGACTTTACAAAGGCGCTGATGGAATTGAATTCGCACATCACGCAAAAAAAGATCGAGGTATGTATCTGTAATTGCAGTATTTCTTTTTCACTCTATAATTTGTTACTTGTCCTTGACGACCTCCATGGTGCAGCAGTCAACACGCCAGTCTGCGACACGACTAGTCTCGGTTTCGATCCCCAGTCTCTTTTTCAGATCATATATGTATTTGTTATAAGAATATAGAATTGTTTTGTCAGTATCCCATAAGCATAACACAAGTCTCATTGGGGCTATTAATAATTGTTGTAAGTGACAATAGGCATGATAACTGGGTGTTCAGAATCATAATATTTCCAAATGTGCCTAAAAATACTATAAAAGTACACTTTCAATTTGATAACGATTCGTTTAAGATGCTAAATAACCTTTAAAGTTGTTTGGGCAAGTCCATTTGAAAAGTATGAAAAAAGTAAAAATAAATATTACCATTATAAATGCGTCTAAATATAAAGCAACTTTTCTTATAAGACCATACAATAAACGCAATATTCAATATAGCTGTCGAACAAGTTACTCATACGTACCATACATTTTACTCAACCGTGACGTTACAATAGAGTAGGGTAGCTGGGGAGCGTTTTGGTAATGCCCAAAAAATGTGCTATTAAAACTGTAATATATCTAAGAGAGATTTTGGTTTAGCATGGCGTTTTTTTCACCGATGTGTCTTTTTTTGGGAGGACTTTCCATATAAAAGCGAAAAAAAATATAGTCATCATCCGTATTATAAATAGCCCCAAAGTAAGTTTGAGACATGTTATGTTAAATTAAGATTTAAATCCACATGTATCCCTATTCCACCTGGACATACTTATTTAAAATGGGATTCTTTCTACTTTATCAATAATTTGAAACCAGAGTTTTTGTTAATTGCAGCCTTAATTGACAAGATTGTTGGTTTTAGTTACTCAAGTTTCTACTGTGCATTTATTATGAAAATAAGTATAATTTATAATGCAAGTACAATTTATTTTCAATTTCGTACTTACAGATAAGCCATGTCGTCGCTATAGCTCAATGTTCTGGAAGAATAGATCATACACTAGGAAACATCCAAACGTTATTTCTCGCCAGAGAGAAAAGCATCCTTAGTCCCAATGTCAAACTATACGTTATTTCTGATGACTTTATATCCTGGCTCCTGTGCCCTGGAGACCATATCATAAGCATTGCTGAGGATGTGAGGCTACATAAAAAGGCTTGGTGCTCGCTGGTGCCAATTGGGGAGCCCTGTCAAAGTGTCACTTCTAGTGGATTGAAGTGGAATTTAGGTATGTTATAAATAAATAAATATATAGGGACATATCACACAAATTGAGCTAGCCCCACAGTAAGTTTTGAACTTGTGTCGCAGGATACTAACTCAACGATACTATATTTTATAATTTATACTTATATAGATAAACATCCAAGACCCAGGTCAATATGAAAAAGATCTTTTTCCATCTTGACCTGACCGGGGATCGAACCCAGGACCCCCGTGTCGCAGGCTAGCGTGTTGACCGCTGCGCCACGGAGCTCGACAAAGTATCAGTTATCAGTCTATTGTAGCTTTCTAAGCGCCTTACTAACGGCTGTTTTCTCTCTCTCGGATCCTTTATAGTTACAAGTCTTTATATCCTATACATCCATTTAACTTGCAGAGGGGGGACACTGGACTCCAATTAAAATTAGCTCTTCAAACGGATGACCTTTTAATGAAGAGTCTCACAAGGAAATAAAGACTAAAATTTTTTTTTTCTGATTTTTGGTGTGATTTATCATACCCATCTGAGCTAAACCGCGGACAGACAGAAAGACGGACAAGGAGAAATTATAGTGGGTTAGTTGGGTGTTTACTGCGACATCCTAAAAATAAGTTGCTTGAAATTCTATAAATACTCCCAATCACCATTTTGTTTGTTATAAACAGAAACTCGCTTTTTTTTCTATATAGTCAGTTTGAGTTTTTTTGTTCCTTCAGATAATCAAGCTTTAAAGTATGGAGAGTTAGTTAGTACATCAAATACATTTGACGGCTCTGAAATGGTGAAAATAAAATGCAGCCACCCACTCTTATGGTCTATGAAAGTTCCTGCTTTAAAAGCTAGTAAGTATGAATAACGCGTGAATAATAGAATTAATTGCTCAACGGAGCCTGGGCTCCAGAGCATTCAAGCTGAGGATGCAACTGGGAACACGCTCAGATGAGAGAGAGGTAGTGTTCATTTCACAACTATGTATGTCGTTAAGATATGTCAGAAGTTTTTATTAAAAACTTTATAGTACAGCTGGAAATATGTGACACTAGTTTGGTTCACAGATGAACACGGAAAACGAACAAAATAAAATCGGCCAAGTGCGAGTTGGACTCGCGCGCTTTATGGTATATCGTGCTTCCGAGTCGGAAGCACGACCACCACCATAAAGTGCGCGAGACACCCCGGCCGATGCCGCCCGAGCGAGCCCGTTCGGGAGTATTCGGGACTCGTGCGCCGTCCCGATTTTTTCAATTTTACTTATACATTAAGTACGCATCATCTTCCGTTTCACCTGCCGGAGCATTTCTGTCTCATTGCATATAGTTTCTATGGAGACGTTTCGTGCGCACTTTAAAAGCGCTCGCCCAATTTTTGGTTTAGCTAAAATGAGTCTTAAATTTTAGGAAATAAAGATCAAGCTTGTTTGAAAATATTTTTTAATATTTCTTCCGTGTGTAATTTAAGTTACTGATGGATAAATAATATTTGTGTCGAAAAAATATTGGGAAATACATAAAAATCTGGTAGTGCAGTGCACGAGTGCACTGAAGGAGCGGCCGCCAATGCTCCCGAGCCAGATTTTCTTAGGTATGTGGTCGCAACACCTTAGTCGTACGATTTGTTCTCAGTGACTCACATAGATGGCCCCACTCGTAGCTACACAAAATTGTGTCTCCCGTATTATGAGAATAAAAAAACATTATTCAGAAAATATATCTTTTCGAAAATTAGAACAATATTTTAGGCATAATATTTTAAAATTACACCCTAGTTTTAGTAAGTTTAGGTTAACGCAGATTACCGCCATCTAGTATCGAGTAGCAAGCAACTCTGAAGCGCCATACATAGGCCTGCTTATCTTCACCTTAATTTGGTCCAATATTTTTGTATGAGGTTGGCAGTCTATTAACCTAGTATTATATTGTCTTTGCTTAGGTCTACCCCTTTTGACCTGTCAAATAATTCTAAGTTATGTGGCCAGACTTTATACATAAAGAAATTATATTAGTTTACTACTTGGTTGCCGCTCGGTATAGCGTGAGTGTGTACATACAAAATAATATGAATATAACATTAATTTACCGTGCTACGACCGACGCTAGGCTCCGATCCCGCACGGTCTAGTGAGAGTAACCCTTAGTTTGATGGTTTTCGCAATTAATAAAAAAATAAATAAAAATATACAGGTATTGTTTTCTATTGTTCTGAGTCAGGGTAACTTATCTTTCGCCGCCATTAAAACTGCACATAAAGAATCAACGCCATGTTTAGAAAATGACTCGATTTGTTTGCTAGCGTCCCGCCGTCGGCGAGCGGTCTGTCGCTTCAATGACTAATTCTGTGCAAACTCCGGAACGATATAAGGAAGTGTTAATTTATCATGAACTAAAAGAATCGTCATATTTGTTCAGCCATATTGTCGTGGTCTGGGATGATTCATGATCGGCACATCAAATAAGTATTTGACGCAAGCCTTGTCATAAAAAATTATATGATAACATTGATTAAAACAACAGAACAGAAAGTCCTTTTTTTTTCAAGTGTGTTAATGTGTGGTTCCCGGCAGAGGCCGTGTGGTTCCCGGTAGAGTAGAATAGGACCACTCAAAGTCATCCCGTGGATGTCGTAAAAGGCAACTAAGGAAACACAAGCGAAACAAAGCTTATAAACATCAAAGAGACCTCTCCAACCCGTCTGGCCAGCGTGGAGTGTGTAGGCCAAATCCTCTGACTACTAAGGCTAGTATATGGCTCTGGTAGTACAGAGAGGGTCGTGCTCCTGCAGTGGAGACTAGAAAGACCTGATGATGATGAATGGACAACACTTGTGTCAATTTTTTGTAGCTGCCGGGTGTCATCATATCTAATGCCATTAGGCATTAGATATGATGACACCCGGGTTAAACGGCTTAACGTGGTCACCGACGTACGAAAAAGCTTGCGATATTTTTCGCTACATGTGTTCGACAATCCAAGTGTGTGGTTGCTTGTGTAAAGGCCGATACTCACCCCG
Organism: Rhodophaea formosa; assembly: GCA_963082605.1. Taxonomy (NCBI): domain Eukaryota; kingdom Metazoa; phylum Arthropoda; class Insecta; order Lepidoptera; family Pyralidae; genus Rhodophaea; species Rhodophaea formosa. Next base: position 7,166,634 of record OY720206.1, read on the forward strand.
TCACAATGGTCAACTTATCCCGTGGGATCAATGCAGGGATCTCCAAAAAAAATCGATATTTTTATTCATTATTGCCGGGCCGACAGGATAAGTTGGTATGGAAATGTCATGTTAATATTTTTTTCGAGTTTGCATCATTGGTATCATAGAATAAATTGTGCATGTCGACTTACCGTGTCACCCACACGAAATGATGATGATAGAACTAATTGTTCATTTTTCGGTTTGATTTGTCCCTTATGTGTGGTTACTAATTAAAATATAATAACGCATATGATACGACTTTCAACACCACAAATTATAACTATGTGAATTATTTAATATACTCATATGCATATGTCTATTCTTTTGTTGCAGGATCGTGAGGTTTCTCAGGTTGAAATGCAAAGTGACTGTGAAATATATCGGTTAGTTTTTATACATAGTTTTATCATTTTATATATGATGTCCATTAAAATTAAGCGCAAATATTCTGGCACTTATAGGCCAAAGAACTGCTTTTGTACTAAATTTTTAGAAAGTACACGTCAGTTATTGTTTTGATGATGTCACACAGAATATTTTTTGCGATTTATAGTTAGTGGCAAAAAAATAAACGATAAGAAATTGTATTTCTGAATATAAGGTGCCGCATTGTCTGTTTTTAGACGTGAATGTGAAGATATCTCGAAAGCAATAGATTTTTTAATTTGCTACACTAAATTCTTTTTCTATTTATGGTTGTGACTTGTGCTTAATTTAAATGGTCGTTACATATTTAAGTACATGGTTGTTTATTGTAATCCTTGTGACAAAGCTGATAATTATAGCTCAAATCTTTGACCGGTTAGATGGTATCATTAGTTACCTACTTCTATTTTTGAAAAGGTGTACCTCCGAATCATATGATTTTTTTATAAGCTGTTATTTAGTTTCACCTGTACCGATGTTTCCAATTTGGTTCAATTGAACTGTAAATTGTTAGGTTGTCAGTTGCGACACCCACAAGCACCCGACGCACACGCACGCTCGGAAGTTGGTTTAAAAAAATAATATGTAAAATGGCGGGTGTGGTAAAAATGGCCTGCTAGCATATTTTTTTTCCAAATCTTTTTAAATTATTACTTTACTAGGTATGTATATGTAAACAAGTTGAACATCAGGGTCGGTCGTTGACATCAATAAGGGGCTTGAAAGAATAGTTCATAAAAAATGGTAAAATATTTATGTTTGTACTTATTTGTATAAATTTTTTTTTAGTTCTTAATTTTTTTTATGAAAATCGCACTCTTAATTACTCTCCGGAATAGAAAAATGCTCTCCACGTTCTGCGGTTCCAAAAATTTACCTGTACAGAAAAATTACTTTAATCCATATTGTGAATCGGTATTGGGGATATTGATATTGGTTAATTGATGATAAATTTTTATTAATAATAAAAAAAACATTTAATCATGTTTAATTAATTAAAATATAAAAATAAAACCTGATACGTTGTTAAATTGGTAAAATTGTTAAGTTGAAATAGAAGTAAGGAGTAGTTTTAGTAATTTTTATTACTTCTTTTCTTGGAAGATTTAGTTCAATTACCTACATCAATTTTTTCAGGATTTATATGTATTTATTTTGTATGACAATTGCTCGACTAATGTTAACTTTAGTTTATGCAAAGTTCGAATCAAACATTATGGCGGCACGGATATTTCGAGCTCCGTGGCGCAGCGGTCAACACGCTAGCCTGCGACACGGGGGTCCCGGGTTCGATCCCCGGTCAGGTCAAGATGGAAAAAGATCTTTTTCATATTGACCTGGGTCTTGGATGTTTATCTTTATAAGTATATTATAAAATATAGTATCGTTGAGTTAGTATCCTGCGACACAAGTTCACAACTTACTGTGGGGCTAGCTCAATTTGTGTGATATGTCCCTATATATTTATTTATTTATTATTATTTACAAGCTGCGCAGTACGCGCTTCAGCTCCTCGCGCGTGCTACGCTAAACCTAATATTGTGTACTACGCATCGACTCGCGCGATGTTCCGAGTCTCCATAAAGTTTGATTTGGACTGTAACTACTTGTAAAATATGTAGCAAAGCCCTTGTGATGGTTAAATTATACTCAAAGTTTGCTGATGATTTGAAATGTGATACACCGTCGGCACCGTAATGTTTTTGTAATAAGATAGCAAAGTTTGTGATTTAGTTAGTGCTTCTACAATTTTTGCAGCAATGGCAATGGTCAATGCTTACTAAAATAAAAGTAATACTCAAGATATAGTAATCGACTTTCTATTCATAGCTTCATTGCAGATTTGCCTGCCAAGATTTTAAGTAATATTCACCCTCAACTCTACTATTAATTCTTTCTTGTATTATTATTTAGATTTGGCCTGTAACTTCGTACGCATATATGATAATAACCTATTTGTCATTCTGATTAAACCTTTTCAAGGCAGTGGCAAATATATAGGTACCAAAAATGGAACCTTATGCCTATAGCCTTGTAATATTGAATATACCTACTGCCTTGTAAAGGGTTAAAGTTTACATAATCAAAAACTACTTAACACTTTTTGCGCGAAGCAGTAATAAACATCCAAATACAACGCAAGCGCTGGTCATGGAAGCAAAGGCTTTGATGAAAACTCTGCTCGTAGTCCTTAGATAATTTTTGTCATTATGTCAGCAGCTTAGCGGTTACCAAAACTCAGGAAAAGTATTTTTCATTTGTTGGCAACAAGGGTGCAGAGTGCACTTCATTCTCGTCATCCAATATGTGAATTCGTAGGCATGTATCTTGGATTTATAACCTAATCTTGCTAACCTTTATTTTTGCTCGCCATATGTGTCCCACTGTTGGGCAAAAGTCTCCTCTCTTTCCCTCCATTCGTCTCTGTTTTTAGTATTTTCCTTCCAAAGCTTGTCGAATACCCGCAAGACATCCGACCACCTAGTCTTGCTAAACCTATATTACTGAAGAATATAAAACTAAATGCAGTTGGACAAAAAACTTCTTATCCTGAAATTACTGTAGGTTGCTATAGGAACGACCATAGACATAGCAAGTACATTATATATTCGCAGAAGGACTGATGAGTACCCATAGCAACTTTTGGCATGGAGACAAAGGTACTACAGGTTGGGGTCCCACTTGCACATATGCAATTGTATAACAACTATACCAGTTTATATTGCACTAGCAGCCCTACCCGGCTGCGCCCGGGCATGTATTATACCTTAAAACCTTCCTCGTGAATCACTCTATCTATTAGTGAAAACCGTATGAAAATCCGTGGAGTAGTTTTTGAGTTTATCGCGAACAGACAGACAGACAGACAGACGCGGCGGAGGACTTTGTTTTATAATATGTAGTGATATCAATAATAGAAACAGTTCCATCAAGGTTCTAAGGAAAAATCGCTTATCCTAATCCTAACTATATTATTATAAATGCGAAAGTGAATTTGTTTGTTTGTTACGCTTTCACGCCGAATCTACTGAACCGATCATCATGAAATTTTGCATACACATAGGTTAGGGTACTGAGAAGGACATAGGCTATATACCACGCGGGCGAAGCCGTTAATTATAGATGGGACAGAGACACAAATAAATACTAGTAATACATATTTCTCTCACATACGCTAGCACTCGTACTTATCTGTCGTGTCTCCGACCGACATTCTCTCACTTGACATCAATTTATGACAGCTTCATTGCCACTTCTCAAGTATTTGTTTATCGATATGTAATAGCTAATGTTACGTATATATTAGCTACCGTATTTATAACTTATTGATACTAGGTAAATGCATACTGAAATGCCTGCCCCCGTGGCGGAGTTAATGCCAGCCGGATACATAAGGCGCTATGGGTTCGATTTCCACCGCGTGCAAATAGTTGTAACCTTTCATAGATTTGCTCTTTTTAACCGACTTCGAAAAAAAGGAGGAGGTTTACAATTCGTCGTAATCTTTATTTTTTTCTTATGTATGTTCCCCGATTTCTCGAAGACGCCTGGACTGGATTCGATAGGTAATACTTTACAGATGGTCCCATTAAATTTTTATCAAAATGGGTTGAGCGCTTTTTGAAAAAATAGGCAAAAACCAAAAAAAAATTTACAGGACTGCCGTTTGGATTACACTTAATTACATTTTTTTCTTATGTTTATTAAAAAAAATTGATAGGGTCGAAGTCGGTTTTTGTTTTTTGTTAAAAATATCTTAAATTATTACCTAACAGAGATACATTAAATATTAAATTTATATTACAGAGATACATTATAAAATAGTGCTGCTCCCATTTGAAATAAATCTTTTAAAACCGAAAACAGTAATAATTTAATATTTTGTTGTATGAGGCCGTTAAACTATTTTACGGACAAGTGTTTACAGTTTAAAATGTAACCGTAAAGCTTTAGGTACTTAGAGTTTTCGCCAAAAGAAAACTTCATGTTCTTACTTTAATTTGTAAACAGTAGTCCATAAAAAATCATTTTCAATTAATCAATTAATTTGATTAATCAATTAATATTTCAATTGACCTCTCCGTATTCTTTCAAATAATTTATTTAAAATGATGGCAGCACTGGATCGCGACAAAATAATGTAATCATCACGGTAATCATGCATGGTCTTTCAGCGTTGCGTTAGGCTATACTATATAGCGGCCGCCATTAAAACCTTTGCCAAATGATATTACATCATGAATGCTCCTACGCACCACAACTGAAGATACAATTAGGAAAAACGATCAGATGATGAAGAGGGGAGAGCATACCGAAAGGCTGGCTGGCGAACGTCGCACTTATTATATATTTCTCAACGTAAGTACTTATGACTGACTGAAGTAGTCTGAAGTACGTATAGGATTATTATCTACGATAGTAAATGACGATGGCTCTTTAACGCGCCACCAAATACCTCTGTTTCCAAAGCAATTATGATATTTAATTTTCATGTTATTAGTAATTATTATCTAATTTATAGCATATGTACAAGATTTATTTAAAATGGTCGTTGCGAATAAATGCATAGGTGCATATTTGTCATCTTTTATTTCGCATTAGTGCTTTATGCTTCACCGGATACAGTCAATTCTGTAGTTGGTGTTTTTAAAATATACTTATTAGTGGCTCAGCACTCCCAATCAAGCGACTAGGTAATGTAAATACATAACAAATCAAAGTGAGAAAAGACAATATTTTTACTTTATTCAAATATGTAACAATGGGTTACATGTGTTTATCTTAGGTTGGTTAACTTTAATAAAAAAATAATAATTTTGCCTTTTAATTTGTTGAGAAAAATTCTTGCGATAAAAAAGACAGACTTTAAAGTCTGTCTTTGTGTGCAGGAGAGGCAAATACATCATAGTATGACGTTCATCGATATGTGTATGGATTGGGAACTTCATTGTTAAGTTAATCAATTGAATTAAAAATTAAACAGAATTTGCATACATTTGACACTCTTCTTTCATTTATAATGTATGGTTTATTCTTGGCAAACATTGCTTGAACGTTTACTTCGTTATTCCTACCAAATAAGAACTGTGAACTGAACTTGTAAATTGTTTAAGCAAGTGTTATCATAATATAATTGCATAAGTACTGTCAAAGACAAAAATAAGTTCTTCGCAGATTTTAAAATATGAATACAACTTGTAACGTTGTACAATGATGACAGCCTAGTATTTTTAATGCTTTTCGTAGTTAAATATTGTATGTTAATTATGGAACCCTTTGTGAGCATTTCTGACTCGCACTTGACGGTTTATTTACTTGTTCGTAATGTTCAAAAAAGTGCATGCATATCTAGATTTACATGCCTATGTACATAATATTGCACACCATGTTTCAGGGCATTTTACCAAGTAATACAAAAAAGACAGTTAAACTCGTGTATAAATAATCTTAAGCATTATTAACTGAGGTCAGTTTTTTCTGTCTATTGTAGTCGACTGTATTAATTGCGGTAAAAACAGGTAAATTCTCAATTAATTTAGTCTTGGCGCTGTTCTTCTATTTTTACCTTTTTACCATGCTTTTTATACAGCCCAACCACAGATCTGTGGCTTAACCCGACTAATTTACAGCTTATCATCACGTTTCGTTATAAATACCCTACTATCAAGTTTATTCACCTCTATTGCTTCTGTTAAGTTAAATATAATAATAATATTCTCGTAAAACTAGTTTTGTAGCGTTACGTATGCGAGACGCCACCCGCTTCGAGGTAATGCTGGCCATTGTTTACATTTCATCGAGTCGGCTCGGCAGCGGCACGGTAGCGGGCGGAGGCTGCGCCGGCGCAACGGCAGTGCTACCAACTGCGCGGTCACGAGATCCTCTCTTCCTTATCATCAGCTGATACCGGATGGAAATCACTCGCCGATACTTCGGCCAGTTGCTGCGGGTTTTTGTTTAACGACCCCAACACTTTTCACGTAAGTACTTTTGTAATTAGATACTTTGTTTCTCTAAATGTTTTTGGAAAGTGTTCATGTGTGAATGTGTGAATTCTAGTGTGTAATTGGGTTTTAGGATTGGTAACTCGATAATCTAGGTTTATTTAGTGCGTTATTAAACCGTGGATTGGCAAAGGGATAACTTTGAGTGTCTGTAATTTAAGTTATTTAAGCATCAAAGGTAAAGGTAATGATATCTAACTATATAAAAAGCACGTTAATCTACCCAATTAATCATAGCCTATGGCACTTGCTTAGACGTAAGCAAGGATTTTAAGCATAGGTACCGTAAACATCCAAAATTGTTCAGATAGGTACTTGGAAGGTATGGTGGAATAAATAAACTCTTATTAGGTACGTATATGAATTCTAATAAATAAATTACACTCCTTTTTTGGGCAGCTGTGTAAGGATTATCTATTACGAGGTCTCATTTTATAACATGTGTAACAACACATTTTATTTATACTTAATTTTTGAAGTGACGTATAATTTTACGAACCCAGTGTCAGTAATTCATACGCTCAAAAAAGGCCAGTAAGCGTCCCCTTAGGCACGCGTATCCATTTCGAAATTTAATTGAGTCGGGGAATAAAGTATAAACACTACGTTCCACTAATGTTCACATCACGAAGTTGAGCGCGATCACATGCCTACCAAGTTTACCAACCAAGGCAACAAGTGATTCAGTTGATTCCCGCGCGTACGTCGCGCTTAACGTGTGTTCAAGTCAAGCATTTTTAGCTGCGGTTCGTTTTTTTATCACATCCATTGACTTTCAAATAAGGTTCATTTTTGTGCACGTGAGTAGCAATGAATGCAAGGGTTTTATTACATGTCATAAAGTTCAGATAGCAATAGCAGAACGCGACGAATGCGATACCAGCGAGTCGAATTAAACGCATGCCTTCGGAATTTCTTATTAATTCGGTGAAATTAACTTGTCGAGTCGTAAAAACAGTGTACGTAATTAACACCTTACTCCTTGCTTTGTTGAGATTTCATTTCATGTGTGATTGTTCATTTTATTGAATGTTATTTAATAACGTTGCGTGTTAATTAATAGCGTCGCTAATGGAAAATCCTAGTCTATTTATAACTCCTTATGGTTCATAAACATCCATGTTAGTTTTAAGTTAGTACTTATTCTAAAATTGCGCATTTTAAAATCTTAATTCATTTTAATATATCTTACTTGGATATAATTAAAATAATTTTTCTGTGAACGATAAAATAGTCCTTATAAAATCTCGTTCCAGTGGCCTTATATTCCCACTTAGGGATATCCAACTTGATAGAGTTTTTATCGCATCTTATATTAAAACTACTTCAGTTTGTCTAATACTGATGCTTCTCAAAATACATTAATTTTATTTTTATAAAAGCTAGGTATCTCATGTACCTAGGTACTAACCGGTAATCGTTTAGGTAACCTTTTTATATGATTAGAAGATACAATGCATAATATCCAGGTCAAAGGAACTCGGGCTAGCTGTCACCTAAATACCAGTGGGTGCTACACATGTTCACATATAGTATAGACAGAAGGTCATAGTCATATTACCGATTTGCGAAGGTCGCACTAATCCAAAATGATTAAGTTCGCAAAATGTCAAATTATCCAATTTATTAACAAAATTGACAATACCTGCCGATTAAGGAGGCCTCATGACCACTTAAATGCATACTTCAGCAATAGTTACGTACTTTTGTTTCGTAGTTAAATCGCGTAAAGGATTGATAACCACTTTAAAATGCAATGTGATTTTTATACGCTTGATTAATTTAATGGAGCATGTGAAACCGCGTACTGTATTGAAGAATATAAGTCAATTTTATTTTTATTGTAAAAGATTATATAACGCCTAGACTCTCTTTTATGTACCTTGGATAAGAAAGACGTTGGTAATAATATATTTATCCTGCGACCTCGACTTCAAAGGCCACTTATAATTCTTAACAAGACTGTCCATTCGTCAGTAAAAACAAGTCGTCAACTTTCAGAGCCTCTTTTAAAGCGGGCAATAAAAATTATCAGCTGCGAACAAACGTTCATTATTTAGTTAATGAGGCATGTTTTCATATGAACGTTATCGTGGAATGCTAACCTTATGTTTGCTCGAATTTAAAAAGATTGCTTTACTCTGATACCTGCGTACGCGCTAACGCTAAGACAATATTTAAAAAACTTGAGTGCGGACTTTCCTTTATTTGAACTTACCCGTACCTACATAGTAGTATGTGTCTTATAAACTTATGAGATTCTTTTTTTACATACTCATGACTAAATTGTTTGTTTAGCATCACTCACTACATAATTCCAATTTTTCATCTTCGCCTTACTTAGTTTAGTAGCGTAACGCCCGAACGCGTACATTGGGTACGTAGTAGCAAGTATTATATTGTTTTTGGTAGTAGTTAGGTTTATCTGAAATTTCCAGTCCCAAACTGATTTGGGTTTTTTTCTAGCTATACAATGCAGTGCTGTCATTCTGGTAGCTGTGGTATAGACTTCTTAATTTACGTTATTACCCCCCTCTTTTTTGGAATTCCGAATAATTGTTCTCTATATTCTTCTGATAAAACCATACGTGGCTAATTTTTGGGCTGAAAGTGACACAGCATGTAAAATTGTAATAGCTTTTAGAATAAAAAATCGAAAATAACAACTCTAATTATGGAAAATTTAAATCAAGATCTCGTAAGAGCATTGTCATATCACGTGCTCCAAGATGGAGACATGTACAGATAAGGAGCACCTTAGATAACAGCCACTTATTCTAACTTATTTCAAGAGCTGTTTATCTGACAAGTTCACATTCATCAAGATATTATTGCTGCGACTGTAACGTTTTCCTGGCGTTGTCAGCTTTGATCTAAAGATGATCTATGCCTAGCACGGTTATGTAACTAGTTATTATGATGTCTTATATTATATAACTGCTTATAAATATAAGAATCTATTTTAATATTGTGAAGAGGAAAGATTTGATTGTTGTTGTATAGGCTCCGCAACTACTGGACCGAATCTAATATCTTTCACCTATTGAAAGCTAATTTATCTGCTGGTGACATATTTTACAATTTACGCGGACAGATTTGCGGAAAAATTTCTAGTAATATGATGCATAGGGGCCTTCGATTAACAATACCAACTAGGTACGAGTATCAGGTCGCCGCAAGAAAAGCGGCTCGGCAAATAAGAGCGCACTCCAGACGGTGAGCTCTTATTTTGTTTAGTTGGAATAATAGAATTGCGACTTTATCATCACGTGCTATGGTCGAGAAAACGTTAAACTTAAAACGGTTTTATAGCTCCATTCAAGCGGACAGAATTTTGCTTCGATTTTGTACGTAACGCGATATCTAGTTGGTATTGTTGATCGAAGATAGGGACAAATCATATAAATTGAATTAGACCCTCTGAAAGTTGCCATGTTGTGTCGTAACTTAAAAAAAAATCAACCCCTAAGGGGGTGACATAGCGGAGTGAATTTTTACGCAGACGAAGTGGCGGGGAAATTGCTAGTAGATACATAGATAGATAAACTAAACATCCGACCCAACTTATATGTCAATATGTAGACTGAAGCAGAATAATAGATGTTGCAGAATTGTTTTGTTTTTCGTGTGTGTAAGTGGCCAACACTGGTGTCAAAATTTTCAAGCTGCCTGAAGGCATCTGACATAGCTTAACGACTACTATTAATGATGACAGCCGGGACCAATGAATCCTCCGAAGCACGAAGGAGCTTGAGATAGTTTTATGCCACTTGCGGTCACCCATCCAAGTGGGGACTGCGCCCGGGGTTGCTTAACATGCGCAAGCGCTAATAATGCTCGTGCCCACTAGGCCATAGGGCTCCTCGTTGGTGCAGAATAAAGGACTAGTTAACATTTTTAGTTATCTTCACCCATATGAAAGAATGGGGCTCCATTCTTTCGTATGGGATCAGCACAGTGGTCAGGCAGGTCTCTTCATGTTGTTCTGTCGCCTGCAAAAGAATTTGTTTCTCCTTTCCTGATACAATTCATGTACTTATATCTGCTTTGGTAGTTAGGAGTTCCATCCACTTTCATATTCAATACCTTTTTTAGGGTTCCGTAGTAAACAAGGAACCCTTATAGTTTCGCCATGTCTGTCTGTCTGTCTGTCTGTCTGTCTGTCTGTCCGTCCGCGGTTTTACGCAGAGACTATAAGTACTAGAAAGCTGTAATTTGGTATGGGTATGTATATTTGTCATGGCAAAAAAGTGGTAGAAAAAAATTTTGAAAAAAATTTTTTTTTGGGTAGCTCCCATACAAGTAAAGTGATGGAGTAATTTTTTTTTCTCTATTTACACAATAGGTAAATAGAGAAAAAAAAATTACTGGGGTATCGTTAAATAGGTCTTTCAAAAATATTGTGAGGTTGAGAACACCATTTTTTGATTAAGGGCTCCGTTTCCGAAATATTTGGTTTTAAAGTGCGAATTTTTGTTAGAGGTAAGTGTCCCCCCCCCTCTATCTGCTAAACGGTTATATATAGATACGTGAAAAAAATTACAGCAGTAGCATATATACTGAAGTTGAAAGGAAAACTATCAGAGCTGAGTAGTAAGTACAAACTAAAAAGTTATAGGCAACCAACTTATAAACTGTAAAATTTCATACAATTTTCATTGTTAGATGTTTTTGGTCGTTAAACTGTAAGGCGCGAGTGTGAATAGTGTGAACTCAAAGTTGTCATTCGCAACTACGGAACCCTACCCTGCGCGTGGCCCGACACGCACTTGGCCGGTTTTTTTTAAATAGTTTTGCATTAACAATGTATTTGAACTTTTTTTTAAGCTGGTCATTCTGTTTACGCTGGACGTTTTCTACATTGGAAATTATTTCTTCTTGTTCATTCCTGTTTATAAAATAGATTTAGTATTTTTTATGAACAGTTTACAACGTTGGAACTTTAGTTGTTTTATTACATGTTCCATAATCGGTGTCACCACTTTTTTGTCATGCTTATTCTCATCATTCACCTGCTGCCATATCAGAAGCCCCTTAAATTTGATAAGAGTACCTTCCAGTATGTGTTATACTTTAACTTCAAGAGATATGTTTACTTTACAAGTTCACTTCATATGCATTAAGATTAGATTACAGCCTACTTCATATCATATTGTTAGTTTACACACTTCTATGATTTTAATGAGCGATCATCTTCAGATGATGTACGTACGTTTACTACGGTTTACGTTATCAATTTTCATAGTTCAAATTGGTGACGTATGTACCGTAAAAATTCTTCTATATTTGCAACCATTTAAGATATAGCTTGGAGCTGGGGTACTATTTCTGAACGAAAATCGTTCGAAGACGAGTGGTCTTCGAACGATTTTTGTATCGAAAAACCGCTCGTTTGCGAACGGTGAAATTTCAAAAATCGTACCCTGTGATGGTGAGAACAAAACCCATAGGCGCCACCCCCAGGAGCAAAATACTTATCTCGCGGCGATATTCTCGCCATTGCATCAAATTTTTATTATAGTAACTCTTTGAATCAATTTCTTACAGAGCGGACGATTTCATGGCGACGGTATTCTCTATATAAATGGACGCACTCATTGCGTTCGACTCACTCATGGATGACGCCCTAGCCGAAGGATCTTTTGTTCTGACCTTGATCTTTGCTCGGCCCGACCAGTACCTCAGAGTTTAGTACAATTCAACACATGCCCGGTCATTTTCATTGATATTTTCTTACTTCCGGTAAAGGAAAACCTGTATATTAGTAGATTGTTCACTAATGTGTATATAAAATGAAGAAGGCAATGGCAAACCGATCAATTTTGGCCAAAAAATGGTTTATTGTTTGTGTTTCTCTCCACACAATAACGGCTTGCAATGAAAGATAAGACTTACTCTTATCATAAGACAAAGAGGTATGCTCTATAATGGGGGTGTCGTGGTCAATGGTGCATTGGATTGCTTTAAATACGCTCGTTTCAGCCTCGGAATATATATATTTATCCCAGCAGTGGTGGCTTAATAATAAGCCACCACTGCTGGGTCCAAAGAGTATAATAATATCAAACGACTTTTCATACATTGATTACGTCGTCTCATTCAAGTCCACGTGAAATCACATTCTGCAATTTACACCGAAAATCTGAAAGATGTTTTTACATTATATTCATGAATTCATGTAAATCATATGCATAACTCATGAAAGCCATATGCTCCAGGCAATTATTATGCACCCATTGCTTCTCGTGACCATGAATATATCAATTGGTAACACACCACGTGCTAACTGGTACCTATACGAGGAACTCATCATTCCATTAGTTGATGCGTTTATTACATCAAAGTAAGGCCGAATAAGAAACATGATGAAACTTGATTTGAACCAATCTGACGGATTAATAAATGCTTTAGGACAATTTTTTTATGTGTTATACTAGTAGCAGGCTCACCACATATTTACTTGCAGAAATTGAAGACAGACGGTCCTTTTACAATACATTCCAAACCAACTCTGAGCCTGACTTAAGTGTTTCCTTACAATACAAAGTCGATCAGCCAATTTTTATAGATAGTCAAATAATTTTTTTACTTGTTTATTTTTCTTCTGTATTGCATTAAGTTTCGATGTGGCTCAGAGGTTCTAAATCACGTTATATGTTAGTTACTCAATAATTACCTTTTTCAACCAACATTAAGTTTTAATTCTTCTCCACAACAAGTATGCTTTTAACAACTTTTGGTTAAGAAATATTGCCATGGTAAGGTAAATACTAAATATATGTATACTTATCTAGTCTATTTAGTCTTCCATTTTCGCACATATGAAAAAATCATCTAAATGTTGAATCACGATTTACGATGTGCGATGTGGTTACGACATATGTAACCACAGCATACGAAAGAGCAGCGTGGTAACTTACAAATTTACAATATATATTCTGACATTGTGTAAACTTAATAAATAAAGCACGAGGCACGTTCCGCTAATTAAAACCAATAATATCCTTTGCAAGTTTCCTGCATGTTTCCTGAGTTAATTTTGACGTCGTATTGTTTAGTCTAGATTGAAAGTTACTGTGTTAAAAAGTATACGCTGTTGAATATAATGTTGAAAACAGAATGCGTGCTGGATGTAATAAATCATATCGGAAACTGACCGGAGCACGGTTTATGTTCACGTCGACGCCGCAGCCAATGTAATTTTGTTCAGCAAATGAATTTAAAACAATACTTATTATGACAGCCACGACCGGTTGTATGAATAATGTACTGAAAACAAAATATATTGTTTTACCGGACCAATGGGATGGGGACCACATATCTCAAAATTCTCCGTGTTTCGAAAGGCAAGTCTCGGTTGACATCATAGATGGCAGGCGTTGTGCTATAGCTATAGTTATGTCAGAGGTTGAAAAATCTGACACCAGTGTTGGCCACTTACATACCCACACGAATAACTATAAACAACCGGTGGTATATAGCGTAAGAGAAGAAAATATTTACATTGAAAGTCAAACTATGTGACAAGTTTTTATTATGAGCGATTATAAACAGAAGTGGCCGATACAAATCTAATGAGATCAAACACTGGGTTTACCTTCTTGAGTTTAGAAGTGCCTATGTATGACCAGCGCTCGACTCCATTATTAGATTAATAAATCTATGAAACCATAATATTGCTATTGTCATCCAACTTACACAAGTGAACAAAATGATAAGAGCTTAAAATTTGAGTTGAGGGACATACAAAAACTAAAAGTTTTCGAGCTTGTTCCTAATATCCCTTAGCTTTGAGAGTGAATGGAAAATAGGGATAGTCCTATCCATCATCATCATCAAGTCTTTGTTAGTCACCACTGCAGGAGCATGGCCCTCTCTGTACTACCAGAGCCATTAATTAGCCGGTGCAGTCAGAGGATTTGGCCTACACTCTCCACGCTCGCCAGACGGGTTGGAGAGGTCTCTTTGATGTTTATAAGCTTTGTTTAGCTTGTGTTTCGTAAGGCTTGGAGTGAGTCCTAAGTGTTTTACTCTGCCGGGAACCACACGGCATTAGTAGGGATATATCTATTCCCAAATAACCATTTTACTGTGTAATACCGCAACGCAGTCGTAAAACGTTAATTAACTATTAACCACGTTTCGGCGTCATCTCATCATCGAACATCCTCGTTTGCGATGCGTCCGTCTAATTTTAGTCCGTTTAACTCATCCACTACGATTGTTTATAAGCTGTATAACCAATGTACCTTACCTGCCTCTAATATTACGGAATACCAATCTATAACGGGATCGCAAACAGGAAAATCGCCAGTTATGTTAGTGTAAACTTGTCCGAAAACACTGAACTTTTCAGTACTTATTTTAATATTTTTTCGTCAAAGGAAGTGAAAATGTTAAGGTTATTTATTTCTTTCCTGTGTGGTTATTTCGTTTTTGTTGTTATGAAGTTTACTTATGAAAATCTAGTGCAAATATTTTTGCCTGCTTAAATTGTACGTATTTTAATTCTGAATGAGAACTATTTTCATGTTATTCTGACCAACTATCAGTTATAACTGGATAAAATGTTATAATATTATTTTACTAAAGGTAAAATAAAAATTACATCAGGAAAAGGCCAGATAGTCGGAAGTAGGATAAATATAAAGCGGAAACCGCTGTGACGGATCGCTGGCCTTCAATGCATGTCCCACCCGTGCATGTGTGTAATAATAAAATAAGATAATTATATATGTCTGAGTTGGTGCAAGTTCAACCACATCTGGCTACCAAAATATCAAGTTCTGGGACCTGAGTCTTTGTCACAATTGACAAAAAAGTTTTAGAAGCATATTAGTTTATTAACTAGGTATATGTATAATATTAAATTGAACATGATATTTGAACAGTTTTTGATGTGTTCCAAAAGAAACTATTGTCTGTGCATCTTTATGAAGAAACCGCACAGACAATAGTTCCTTTTCGAACACATCAAAAACGTTTCAAATATCCTAATAAAACCTCCCTGCTACAGTACCTATTTATATGTGTATAAAATTGAATTTAAATGCATGTAAAATCAGAGCTTCATAAATATGAATGACTCAGTGCAAGATCAATTAGACAAATTGGCCAATAATTCTGGTGCCTGTTCTTGGGACTTTTTCAGATTGAGAATATTTTGGACTAATGGATACCTATTTGCATTTCAAGACCGCTCTAACAAAATACAAGCGTAGGTGGTTTAACTACACGTTATTTAATGCAAGTAACACTATCAAGTCCCTTTCGATCAAATGTGCTCACACGCAACTGAACTAGCACCAAATCAGATAATGACTAGGCGACAATAATTTGCTGGACTTAGGCCCCTGATGTCATGTTACATTTTGTTGTCACTTTCACTCGCTTAAATTTTCAAAGGTTGTATGCGAAGGATTATCTTATACAATTAATTTATTATTATGAAATGTTAGTCACCATCGGATACATAAACAGGGTGCCCTTTAATGCCTGTTTGACTCGTACTAATATGTACATACTTATCACGTTTTTCTCCCTAACGGGGTAGTCAGAGCCTAGGGCCATATTTGACTTGAATCATAATAGTATTAAGGCATATATTACAGTAGGTGAAACTACCTAATTAGAATATGCAAGTGCAAGGTCAGGCTAGTCAGATATTAAATCTATATTAATTGATTTCTCAGATCTATTTATAGGTACTTAAGTATTATTCACACGTGTGATTACGTGCTCATTGGGCCTAGTAAAGCATTTTAATTAACAAAGTACATAACTACTTAATCGTTTACACAGATGTTCATTACATTAATCGTCATTAGAAGATACTTATGTAAGTATAGATTAATTTTGTTCGCAATTGTTCGAACCCATGTATCTTGCTTAAAAGGTTAAATTGATGTCATGAATCTTGGAAGGAATCAAGTAATCGTTTTCATTGTTTTGATGTAAGATATATATTTCTAAATTATCCGTATTTGATTTAAGAGGTTCTAGTAACGTGTGTCTATGGCAATACGTGGAGGTGTAAGATCAGACAATTGACATAGGATTAAAATTGGTACATAAAGGGTGCCAATGAGACCGTTTGTCATCTTTCGCTGTCTGTATATCACCGAATAGATATGTTTCCTAAAAATGTTTTTAAAATAATTAGTCCGTCTCAATGGATTATTGAAAAATATGAGATATTATAAAGGTAAAGCGCACAAAGTGCAGGAGTGGGGGCTCATGCATGACACAACAGGCCGGTAAAAGTGGATCGGTCAGTGACGTCACGCGGAACTTAAACGAGCTATATGTTACTTAATTTTTGTTTGATTGACAAAAGAAAAAAATAAGTGTCCTTTATTTTTCAATAATCTACCAGACGGACTAATTATATTAAAACGAATTTATTAGAAAACTAGCCTATCATTATCCTTATGCTATTAATCATAAGGAAAAACGTAACTTTTATAAAGTCCTGGCAACGCTGTGAGGTGATTGGTTTAATTTGAACAAATATTTTCTATTCTAGAAACGTACAAAATTCTAACTATACCTCGAAAATGAGAGCATTTAACTTGACATTTTGCTACCAAGGACGCTTGCTAGTTATCTCAGAATCTGCTCACAATAGTGTTTGTGTTGGCATTTCAGCAATTATTCAAATGAGGCCGTCATTTATAACAATAACCCGATTTGAGTAGACGATAGGTGAGACTAATGTCACTTAGTCCAGCCTGCTTCGTACTTATTAACTTAATTACTTCCACATATTGTTTATGTAAAGAGTAGGTGTAACTGAGACTAAGTATAGCTAAACGATTGCGGAATTTACAACAGGATTATATTTTATATTTAGTGTGTATTAGGTTAGCTCAGTAAGTACAGTAGAATAAATAAATAAATTTATATGGACAAAACTCACAGATTGAGCTAAGCTAAGTACTGCTCCCCAAAGTAAGTTCGAGACTTGTGTTAAGGGATACTACCTAACTCAACCATATTATATTTTAGTGTACCTTAATACATACACATAGAATATCACATATAACAAGTACATTGGAAAATTGGATTATTTGTATTTTATATAAAACTTGGGGCCCTGTAATATTTCTGGGATGTCCATTTCAAAATAGAGAAAAATTACAAACGCTACGCATTTATTATTGATACTTAATTGTTTTTATATGTACTCCGAAGAAATTACATACATAGTAAGTAGGTAAGTAGATAGTAGTACCTAACCGTAGTAGACATTACCTAACGGAGAACCTTTATTACAAATTGCATGCAAAATATGCATAACCACCCATTCGCCACCAGCAAGACAAAATTTGCATATAGGTACCACTCCGTCTAATGATTTTTTTAAACATGAAGAGTAGAATCTTCAGCTATCTAATAGGTACAAATTTCCTTAGTTTTTTGTCGGAACTGTTATATAACAGAACCCGATGTGGTCAGAGAAAGACGATTGCGCAGATAGGCAAAAAGTGGCTCAGTAGGCACAGCGGCAAAAAACCGACCTTGTAGTTGACCGCGAATTCAATTCCTGCTTCAGTGGCTGGGAACGTTATTGTCATAATGATGATGACACTTTTTTGTGGCTACACCTTGATATTGACAAAATCATTCGAATTGTCGAGTATTTATTTAAACATTTTTGTTTACATTTAGAAGTTCCTCGTATAGGAGAGAATTAGTACCTTATTATCTAAGTAATCTGTAGTATAGGCACAGTCTTAATATAAGGTTTGCCATATAATATTGGGTATACTTTATTTCACAAGATGACACTAGAATCGACGACCAACGAGGCGTTGGGGCACCATGGCAACTAAACTCTCCGCCGGCCAGTCCCCTATTTACTAACTCGGTGTACAACGATTTGATTGTCACTTTAGCATCCATTACGGTTTTCATATCTTAAATAAAAATTGTCATTTAAACCGAAGCCGTAATGAATAGGTATTGAAGTTACCATGAAAATGATGTACACCGTAGCTGTCAAAAGTTGGCAAATAGGCCTGCAGGACAGCCACGAAACTAGCAGTTCTTGGAGGTGTAGATTGTGAAGGGTAAACAGATCGGCTATAAGTGCTGGGTTCGCATAGTCTTAGAAGTCATTACTTACAAACCTCATTCAAGCGATTTCCGCCGAAAAGTGCTGGGTCCGCTAGTTCAGTCCACACCAACACCAAAAAAGATTTTTTTTTCTATAATATTCTTCTTTTGTTGACCTTTCATTGTAAGCGATTCATATCGAAAATGCTTGCCAAAACTATTGAGCCAGCTTCTTAAGTAGGTATATGTAGAATTTAGTTTAAAAATCAAAATAACTAAGCTTGCAAACAACAAAACTTGTTTTTATAAAAAATTACATTACCCCGAGCTAAAGTTAATTTTCAACTTCTCTTAAATATTTGTTTTAACTTCAAAACACTAATTCGTATTAAAAAATTGCATAGGCAAGACCTACACTGCTTTTTGTATACCTAATTATATGTACCACAACGTGTATTTTTTTCAATGGTACTAGTGGGATAAATCGGTGCCAGTTGTACCATTAATGGTACTTCTCGATGGTCCAACTGGTCCGGCGGCGGTTGATATTGCTAAGAAATAACTAACTAGTACCTACTAAATTTAACAGGAATACTTTGTTAATAAATTATTACTAGTTTACAAATCATAAATCACCAAAATGATGTCATACACATTTATCTTTGCAGTCTAAAATCGATACTTGAAGGTCACTTGTCCGATTATGTGAAATTATGTCGCACCTAGGTATTTAAATTATATCCTACAAGTATTAATCAGTAAATTAGCGCAGATGTAAATAATTGTGTTGTTTTCTGGCTAAGAATAATTTGTCTAAGAAGCTAGCACGAATGCGTCAGCGCTATTCAATTATTAAAAACCAAGAAGAATAACTCAACTATTTTTATCGTTGCTATTAAGTTTAGAAAAAAATACCGAGCCTGGTTTACAAAATGTCATTCATGAGATTGTCATCATCTTTCGTCAGGATTTAGAATCAATAAAGTTGATTCAAGTTTAACAAAAGGTGTAGGTACCTTACATTTTTAAGATCAGTTGGAGGGAAATAAACCTGTACTCCCTACAAACCGAATGTAAGGTTTATCTGCCCATCAATTCGACTATACATGGGTAGTAAAATATTTTAAGCTCCGCTGTAGTCGCGCATTATTAAAATGGGTGAAATTTGCACGTTTACTCGCTTGTTCAAAAATAGCCTAAACCTAAGCTCGCTCCCAATGCATGAAGTTTCAATTGCATATGTTCTTTATTTTATAGCGTCACACCGAATGGACCGCAGCACGATATTGGCCACGCTCCGTGCACACGACTTGTTAAAAAATAAAAGTTGATTAACTACTCTGTACAAGTCTTTATCGGAGATTCTCAAACTTTTTGTATCATATCTAGTAGGACTTTGTTAATTCGATAAAATCAAAATTGAAATAAGCGGGTTTTAGTGGCGGGGCACGTGCCTCCGTGGCCCGCCGCTTAAATCCGTCCTTACAAGTATGTAAAATAATTAAGTCAGTAAAATTTTTATCGTGACTTCCCTGGACTCTCCTTTGTCGTGTTTCCCCAATTCCTATAATTCTGCGATTGCATAAACCGCCAATGATTTTCTGTAATAGACCCCTTGCATTCATCAAGCCTGGGGGGCCGACATTTACCGCTTTGGGAAACACTGGTCTGCAGTTAACAGAAGCAAACCATTCGTGACAATTTAATTTGTCTATCATAAATAGGTTAGCATGTTCTGTACTCAATGACATCTGTACATACATAGTTTCGCAATAATTTCTTAGCCTTGCTTCTAGATAAGTATGTCCGACATGTGGCCGCGAATGAAATTGTTATTGTAATGACTGCATTGACTGACATTAATGTCCGATAGGGAGTAGTAAGCCGCACAAACAATACTTGGCAGAACATGACTAAGGCCGGCCACCACATACAGTAGAAAAATTTAATTGGTGTTAAAACTTGACTGTGGCCATTAACAATAGCGCACAAAATTCCACTCTATAACTATATAACAGGTAGGTACTTTATTACCTACTTTGGTAAAACCGTAATAACAACAATACAATCATAACCATTAGCAATTTTCCTCGTTGATAGTTGTAGACCAGCAATGGTTTAATACTTTAAAACAAATACAAAATTAAGTTCTTTATCATTCCTAAGGTCTTTAAACATATTTTGACTTGTGGCTCTTTGAGCTGTAGACCTCGCGCGTGAGTCTTGTTTTTGGAAATATTAAATGTTTTCACCGCGCACCAGACGTAGCCAATAAAGAATCGATTGCGGTTAACATTTATTTATTAATAAATATAAAAAAGCCTAAAAAAACTCAGTCAGAAAAAAAGGAAACTTTACAAAAAGTTTTCTACAGATACATTTATAAACCAAAATTCCATTAAAACATGTTGAGCAGTAGATGAGAAGCTGTCTACGCAATTTTGAGTGTGTAATAGGTACCTACACCTTGTAATTTAGTACAGAAAGAATAATCAAATAAATCAATTTATAACTGGCCGAGTAATTGCGTAACAAACTTACAAAAAAGGACATGCAGTCGAATTGAGAACGTCTTACTGTTTTAATAAAATGTTTATTCAACTTGCTGGGACTTAAACACATAATATTTTTTTTTTATTTTTCACAGAACGAAGGGCACATAGAGGGGCAGCAGGATGGGGGCGATGTTTCGAAGTGAGGAGATGGCCTTGTGCCAGCTCTTCATACAGCCGGAGGCGGCCTATACCTCCGTCTCGGAGCTGGGCGAAGCCGGCACCGTGCAGTTTAGAGATGTGAGTACCTTTGATCTTTTGCCATGACCTCCGATGCTATACGGTGGACTTTGGGTTCGATTCCCAGCTAAAAACTACTCGCCAGGAAGTATACGATACAACAGAGGTATCATAATACTTTTACTACACAGAGCAAGGGATTGTTTTGTAGTTTGCCAGGTATATATTGTAGGTAATATAGACATTACAATCACAGGGAGAGTGGCACCGGGTTCGATTTCCGTCACGAGAAAATTTATGCGTAAATCGTTAT
This sequence comes from Rhodophaea formosa, assembly GCA_963082605.1. Taxonomy (NCBI): domain Eukaryota; kingdom Metazoa; phylum Arthropoda; class Insecta; order Lepidoptera; family Pyralidae; genus Rhodophaea; species Rhodophaea formosa. The sequence goes on from OY720206.1 coordinate 7,188,191, forward strand.
GCTTAAGAACGTTATGCTTAAAATCATTATGCCATAATACAGTTAGTATACTATTTTACATTATGGCTTAAATTTTTAAGCTTATAGATAGAAGCCCGTTTCGGACATCAGAGTTCGCTGTTGGGACGTAGTTTGTAATGTTCCTTCTGATATGGCAAAGTTATTACGCCGGCACAAACGCCCGTTTGTATGTTTTTTACGCATGTAACGCCCGAGGGTATGCTTTTGCTCTAGATGTACATATTATGTGATTTTACTCCCACTTATGGCGACTCAATCAAAACAAATCAATGCAACGTCGGATTAACTAACATGGCGCCTTTGCTTGCATCCTGCCAGATTTAATTCATAAATTAAGCTTACTACTCTAAATTCTGTCATAACCACACATACCATGATTTTTTTTGCCTTCAAATTAGCACATGCACTCGAACAATTTTCCAATGCGTTGTAATGTTTGAGACTCTTACTTTACAAATGTTTAGAACTGTCCAACTTCACATTTGTATGCATGTGAGGAAATCTTTAACTTTCTACTTATCTTTTGTTATTTTTACACATCGACGTACTTGAAGGTTCAACAGGCCTTCTGTTTTGTGTAACTAAAGTACTTGTTTTCTTAAATTATTTATGAACTCTCAAAAATTTTTAATTATCGTAGAGAGCTGAGTAAAAAAAAAATTTCACTGTGCTCAGACATACATTGTGTTGTCTGTGTTAGGTATTTCTGCTTATTACCCTGCGATTGAGCCCAAATCGTAAATACCGATGGATGGAATAGGTAAAACTCAATAAGGAGAACCCATGTTAGGGATATTGATGAGCCCCGAGGCGCAGCGGTCAACATGCCATCCTGAGACACGGCTGGTCCTGGGTTCGATCCCCGGTTAGGTCATGATGGAAGCAGGTCTTTTTCAGATTGGCTTGGGTCTTGAATCTTTATCTTTATATGTAATTGTAATAAAATAAAAATATACTCGTAGTATCGTTGAGTTACTATCACATAACAAGTATCAAAACTTACTTCGGGGCTAGCTCAATCTGCGTGATTTGTCCGTATATACATAATTATTTATTTAAGGTTTACGTATAGTAATAAGTTATAACTATACCTACGTAAACCTTAAATAAATAAATTATAACCTTTTATACGTAAACCTTAAATAAATAAGTTATAACTTCTATCCTATTTGTGTTGGTCCAGTTACCAGCTTTATGCCCACGAACCGCTTAACTTGGTCTTAAATCATAGACTCTCTAGGATAAATACGTTTTAGGTCTCTACATATACATACTTTGTGTCTGTGCGATAAATCTTATCACTGGCCCTGGAGTCAGCTGTACTCGTTTTCCTCGTTCGATCCTCGTTCTTACTCGAGTGAACTTGGTCGCTGTGCCATGCCAAATCGAAGGTTATCTGGGTGCGTAGTACAGTTGTATGCCTTGAGAGGCCTGGCCAAAGTCAATTTCTCGAAAACAAGAATGTTTATCCAATATGAAATGTGCACAGGCAGATATGTAGTATCTTCTTATAAGTACCTATGTATTTGGAAAATATAGGATATCAAAGTCTATGGACTTAAAATCCTATGTATATTACCTGTAATTAGAGCCAGATATGTTCTTGTCGGTAAGATCCTAAAGGCCACAGTAAGCGTGATGTATGGGAGGAAATAGTGATGTACCTACTGATAGTTACACCATCGCCTATTTATACGGCATGAAATTATGTGGAAGCGAAATAAGATTTTAGCCCTAAAATTTACCTTTTCTTATTACTCAATGCTAGCCGTAAGAATAGAAAACCGATTCACAAGCCACAGTGACATTTGTTTTGACAATGAGGCTACAATAGCCACAAGTGATGGTTTTGCAACAAACACTCGTGAAATTGGTGTGGGCTAGGAACAATCGGCTGTTGGAACGACGGGCGAGGAACCGGTTGGACGGGCATGTCAGGACTACTTACCTACCTATGCATACCTACTACCTACCAAATGTACAAGCTGCCATCCATCAACCTACCGCGTCTTTACTACCTTCTGTTTATTTTTAAAACCTCGTAAATTTTACGAATATTTCAAAAGCTCGCGGTTGTTACAAATGTTATGTACTTACAGGTTTCTACGAAAATTTTGCTGATTTACATTGCATGAGACGTTATCAAGATAATACAAATCGGTCGGCAGATACTCTGCTAGGAAGAGGGGGTCAATAGAACATTATATTTTTAGTTTATACATACATTGGCAATTATTTTATTATATTTATTTATTCATATGGCAGTTTACAATCGCTCTTATTAAAATCTAAAATTAAATTACTTCGTCCAATGGATTGCGTCGTTTTCCTTTTTCCTCGAGCCTCTTGTGTGCCCTCCATTGCGACTTACTTCTCGCCTAGATAGGAGAAAATAATACCTATGACCTCATCAGTATAATTATATAATATTCCCTATATGAATATGACAATTTTACCGAGTCTATAACAAAACCGCTGGTAGAATTTCATCGATAGAATCTCGTAATTTTTTGGCGTTTTCATATTAAAGCCAACACTAACCAATTACTAAGTAATCAACTTATTATTGTCAAAGGCAAAAAAAAATTTTTTAACGTAATGTCGTGACATGAATGACTCACGACTCAAAACAAGTTCATTATCGCAGTTGGTATTGACTGTATTACCAGTTGCAATCTTTACCTAAGCCGTAAACCTTAAACTAAACAGAAACAGTATGTTTAATGTGACAGCCTTGTTCGTAATTATTTCTTTGAACAATCGACTAGATTAGTCGTCGATTACGCCGCTTATTTTACTGATCTCATCTCATTTAGCGAGATTAAAAACAATCTTGAGGTTTATCTCCTAAAGGTGAAAAAACCTCTAAGATCATTATTAAACGTCTTAACGTAAGTATATTTGTTTTAACAATTTTAGGATTCCCAGATGTTAAGTTAACAGTATATACAGCGTTCGACAAAAAGTTCAAAGCCGTTAGAACGTAATGTCAAGAACTACTTTTATTACAGATTAAACCTTAAATTTGCGTCTATAAAATAACAGTCCTGCCCAACCTTATATATGCCTACCTGAACTGGTCCGAATGTTCTTCTATGGTGGTACTGTTTTTCCCAAAGATACTGTTTTCAACGGCCGATATTCTATTTTCTTTGCGCAGCTGATTTCTTGTAGTATTTCAGAGTTGATTCCATACGCATGGATCAGTTACATTATCTTGCTTTAGTTTGATTTTCATATGATGATTTGCGAATATCATATGATGATTACTACAGACTATAGAAGCTGGCAAAAAACTGCATGCGTCAGGCTATGGCCCGTGGATGGGTCGTGTAATGATAGTGGTTGACCCTGGAGTGACGGTCGGCGTCGCGTAGGGGCAACTGGATTTAAAGGACGTGGAACAAGCACATCTAGAAAAAAAGATTTTAAATGGGTATTGAAAACGTTCAATATGACTGAGAATCTATTGCTGAATCTAATTATTACTAGCTTTCGCACGCGGATCCGCTCGCGTTTGTGTCTTCTCTTCAAATCCTCTGACTGCTCTGGCAAATTATGGCTCTGGTAGAACAGACAGGGTCATGCTCCTGCACTGGAGACTATAAAAGACCTCATGATTGACACGCATTGTCGTTTCCTCTTGACCGCATTTGTTTGCGCGTATTTGTTTTATATTTACTTGCAAACAAATTGGTTTAAAGTTGAATCCGGAGGTGATAAGACAAATTTGGTGTCAAACTTTTCTAAATTACATACTACACGCATTATCGTTTCCTCTTGACCTCGTTTGTTTGCGCGTATTTGTATTATATTTAAAAACAAATTGTTTTACAGTTGAATCCGGAGGTGAACGCGTTCCAGCGTAAGTTCGTCAATGAGGTCCGTCGGTGCGACGAGATGGAGCGCAAGCTGCGCTACATCGAGGCAGAGGTCCACAAAGATGGCGTCCACGTGCCACAGGTCAAAGAGGCACCTCGCGCGCCCAACCCCAGGGAGATTATCGACCTTGAGGTGAGAAGAACTTCTTCATACCTACATAAATGATGAAAATCTATTTTCATTTCAGCATCTTCAATCAAGTTCAGCACTCAAAAATTGCTATTTTAGACATTATATAGAGGTATCATGATAATAAGAGAATCAACAAATTCAACACTCATATATAAAGTATAGGTACTTAGACCACTACTAGACTGGGCTGATTGACGCACGGCTTGTGATACCAATACACCTGTACTTGTGAGCTTGCCTAATCTAAACTATGTCAACAACGCGTTTACTGTTTACTGCGTTTACTGTCAAAGCGTTGACTGGTAGGGAAATTATTTTTTATCAAATACGCTAACGAAACCAAATAAGCTACTGAAACAAAAAGTAGTCATTTCCATACAGTGCTAATATGATCAATGTTTTTATAGGCGCATTTGGAAAAAACAGAGAACGAAATTCTCGAGCTTTCACACAACGCCGTGAACTTGAAACAGAACTACTTAGAACTTACGGAGCTTCGCCACGTGCTCGAGAAGACTGAAGCTTTCTTCAGCGCTCAGGAGGAGTTTGGCATGGACTCGCTTACAAAGTAAGCTCTTATTTATCTCTCTTAGGTCCTGAGAAAACTTCAAGAGATCAGGACTCAGGACTTGTAATAAGTACACCTTTATATTCTCTCATTGTTCATAGGTTTTGTAAAATACAGGAAGGCTTGAGAGAGCATTCTGGAATTACTGGTGTAAGCTTGAACGTGGTTAAAATCGTTTTTCCAACTTATTCAATAACTATTATATACGTATACGAGTTATTGTATACGTTGGAAAACTGTCGTCTTTGCGAACTTTTATAAGTTAAACTTGTCTTCCATTAAAAAAAGATGGGATCTTGTTCGTACAAAATTGAAAGCGTGTGTGTCACGGAAATTCGCAATTTTCAAATTTCCGGAAAAATAAATACGCAGCATTTTAAACCTGACCTCGTCATATTTTCATTGCAAACTTAGCATTCTTGGATGATTTTTTTTTTTTAATCTAATTTAACCCGTCACTGTATTAGCGTGATTTTACTCAGCATTTTTAAAGCTGGGAAATAGGGATTACTGTATCATTTTGAATTAATTCATCCCCATTTCATCCAGATCCCTGATCTCGGACGAGACCGGGCAGCAGGCCGCCAACCGCGGGCGCCTGGGCTTCGTGGCGGGCGTGGTGCAGCGCGAGCGCGTGCCCGCCTTCGAGCGCATGCTGTGGCGCATCTCCCGCGGCAACGTGTTCTTGCGCCGCGCCGAGCTCGATAAGCCGCTCGAAGACCCCATCAGTGTGAGTACTAGATGTATGAAACTATTAGGGAAATTATATCAGAATTAATGAAGTGAGTGAAGCAAGTTACCGGACACCACGTACCGGCAAGCGCAACATTGGACACCCACCGACCACGTGGTTGGACGACCTGATAAAAGGTGGCAGGCAGGCGATGGGTGCATGTGAAATTGTGTTGGTGATGATGGAGCAACTTATGGTTAGATTCGACGGCTTCTTCTGACTTATGTCTGCTTGGTACTTATACGCAAAAGTAACCAAAAGAAAGGTTTTAATTTTATGGATTTAATCCCTGCTTCCCATAAACCGCCAAAATTTGGTACATGTGATGAACTACGAAAAAGTAGTGATAGATGTGTGAGGAATGAAATGCTATCCGACTTATAAGCCTGTGAGATATTTCCTTACAAAACCTTACAAAACATCTGCAAAAAGTGACCATTGCAGCTTTTAAATTCTTTGAAGTTTGTTCCATCAAACGAGTTTAAAAGCTGCATCACCGATCATCAACCAAATTAATTCTTAATAAATACACCTATTTGATGCTTAATCAATATTTGATAAAATTACATACTCAACAGGGCAATGAGATCTACAAGACCGTCTTCGTAGCCTTCTTCCAAGGTGAACAGCTAAAGTCCCGCATCAAGAAAGTGTGCACCGGGTTCCACGCCTCGCTGTACCCCTGCCCGCCTTCCAACTCCGAGCGACAGGACATGGTCAAGGGCGTCCGTACTAGGCTCGAGGACCTCAACATGGTGAGATCTCTTTCTACGCTAGGTTATCATATGCACAGTGTTATTCCAAGGGTCACGGATTTTCATTGGCGAATTTGAAAAAAAAAATACATAACCTGCAGAAAGAAGTTGATACGTTTATTTGTCAAAAATGTGTTTCCAGTATTGTGTCATAAATGTTCATCATTATCATTTCGTGTAGGTGACACGGTCAGTCGACCATGCACACCCTGATGTCAGAGTTCTTCGGAACCGCCTCTCGGCCTCTGACGTGGTTCCTTTAACGACTACCAGATGGCAGCCGGGACCAACGGCTTAACGTGCCTTCCGAAGCATGGAATCATCTTTCTTATCAGATCAGTTCATAAATGTTAAAAAAGAACACAACACTACAATCCAGTAGGAACTCGGTGGCCTAGTTAACGTTTAAGCAACTCTGGGTGCGGTCCCCATTGGGAAGGGTGACCACAAGTGGTTACGCCACTGGGATTACTAGTCCTAGCGGTCATAATATCATCGCAATTGTTGAGCTACGTCAGTTACCTTGAAAAACCTGACTCCAGTAATGGCCACTTACCTACACGACAACTGTCGCTACCGGGGAGTTTGAATGATTGCCGTGTAATTTAAAACCAAAGCCATGAAGCTTCGATCAAATATGTAATAGTTGATCGAAGCCATGAAATAAGTGGTATGAAATTCAAACTTACACCACACTATAGAGAACTCCACATATTTTTCTGATTAGCGCCTAATATGGAACTTACCTCGCAGGTTTTGAACCAAACTCGCGACCACAGACAACGCGTACTAGTCAGCGTGGCCAAAGAACTGGCCAGCTGGTCCATCATGGTGCGCAAGATGAAGGCCATCTACCACACGCTCAATCTGTTCAACATGGACGTCACCAAGAAGTGCCTCATCGGCGAGTGCTGGGTGCCCACGGCCGACCTGCCTAACGTGCAGAAGGCCTTGGCTGATGGATCGGTGAGGAACTCTTTCGAATAAATAGGTTTTTAAGAATTAAGGATAACCAACATCAGGTGGATTAGGGTACCCTGGATATACCGTAAGAGAAAAAGAAAACGATCAAAATCTTCTTTAATTTTCGCTGGAAGTTCTGTATGAAAATGAATTCAAAATGTAGCCTTCACAGTTCGATTTCTTTGAAATTACCCAAAAAAAACAGCAATGAGGGTTTTCTGAAATGCTCACCATCAGATGGCAGCACTGAGACTTCGACCTCGATAAGTCGCTGTCATTGAATAATATTTGACAAGCAGCAGCAACTGACGATTGTGACCCAACCACAGCTTAGCGGTCCCGACGCCTCAGTGCTGCCGCCGCTAATTTCAGAACACCATGATTGAATACCAATTTATTGTGATATCGTTGGTCAGGTAAAGTGGTTCAAGTTGATGAATAACTTTGACTACTTTTGCCAATTTAATCGGTTTTGTAATTGTGATTAAATTGTGTCTCACTAAAAACTACATAACGCGTTATGTACAAAATCGAAGCAAAATTCCACCCGATTGAATATATCTATAAAACCTTTTTAGATTCAAACTATTCACGACCATAGCACCTTACAATAAAGTCGCAATTCTATTGTCTTCTATCTAAGAGTGCGCTCTTATTTGCCGAGCTCTTTTTTTTACCCAAACCGATATCTAGTTGGTATTTTTGATCGAAGTTAAGTAGTCTTCGTAGCAAAGAAAATTCCATGTTTGATGTATAGGCATACATTTTGACAACAATTTATTTATGCACAGAACGCGTGCGGCAGTTCGATCCCGTCGTTCCTGAACTGCATCGAGACGGACGAGGAGCCGCCGACCTTCAACCGCACCAACCGGTTCACGCGCGGCTTCCAGAACCTCATCGACGCCTACGGTGTAGCTTCCTACCGGGAGGCTAACCCAGGTGAGACCAAGTACCTTATATATTCAAAAAATAAATGTATACGGACAAATCACACATATTGAGCTAGCCCCAAAGTAAGTTCGACACTTGTGTTATGAGATACTAATTCAACGATACTATATTTTATTACAAATACATATATAGATAAACATCCAAGACCCAGGTCAATCTGAATATTGGTAGAAAGACTGAGTATCCATGGTAACTTTTGGCGTAAAAATGGCAGAGGAGGGGCAAAGGAGCCACTGTCAAAAGTCAAAATGCGGAAGCTAGGTACGAATACAGCGCGTCTGTATTGCAGTGTCCGCGCGTATAAGTGCATTAAACGCGTGTTTCACCAATACTTTGTGTACTTAGGTTACAAGGTTCCGAAACCGCGCGTCAACTGCGCGTCGTCGGCGCGTTAAAAATACGACGTGTGCTAAGGGCCTTATAGTTTAGAAATAAAGAGTGTGACAGACAGACAGATATGACGAAACTAATAAGGGTTCCGTTTTTTGCTTTTTGGCTCCGGAACCTATAAACGAGATAACAAAGTCGCATCACATCTTATAGGGCACACCTCAAAGGTCGTGGGCCAAAGGCCACATTGCTGATCAATTTCAAATAATTTACTGTAGTAAGAAAGAATTTTTGTTTCTATAATTCATCTAATGTATTCTTCTTACCAGTGGTCATTACGAAACGCTAGTAGATTTTCGATTTTGCATATTAAAAATTAAAAATAATAAGGAAGTAAAAAATATGACGTTCAAAAAGAGATACAATTATCCAATTTTGAATAAAAATCTGTGACTTTGACTAACGGCTCTTTTTTTTCTGTTTTTACTTTCAGCTCTGTACACCATAATCACCTTCCCATTCCTCTTCGCCGTGATGTTCGGAGACTTGGGCCACGGCGCTATCATGGCCCTATTCGGCGGCTGGATGGTCTGCAAAGAAGTGTCTCTCGCTGCCAAAAAGTCTAACAACGAAATCTGGAACATCTTCTTCGCTGGTCGTTACATCATTCTGCTTATGGGCTGCTTCTCCATGTACACTGGCCTGATGTATAACGACATCTTCTCGAAATCTATGAACATATTCGGGTCGTCGTGGACGATTCCGTATGACAACGAAACTATGGAACACAACACCGCTTTGACTTTGGACCCCAAGGATGCTTACTCGGGCGAGCCTTACTTCTTGGGTGTTGATCCTATCTGGCAGGTAATTATAGCTTAACCACTAAATTGAAAATTGATTTTATTTTGAAGAGATAACGAAAAACATACTATACCAGCTGCTTTTCTTCCCGCGCAGACCGTAAAAGCTGGATTTGGGATTGGACGTATACATAAGGAATCACGCTAATGCGGCTACCAACCCATCACTTTTTGAATCCGCTTTACACCTTTACGCCCACTTACACGCTCAAAGTAACCTTTGGGTTTTATGGCCTCTGGTTCTTTACATGGACTGGACCCTATTACTAAGCCTTCGCTATCCGACCGTCTGTCACAGGGCTGTAAATCATAGGACGTATATGTAAATTTGATTGTATATGTACAGTAATTACAGAATGTATATATAACAAAATTAAAGGTTTAACTGAAAGGCGGTTATATGCAAGAAATTTGTTTTTTAACCATGAACCAAATAGACTAAGAAACTTAATAAAGTTAAAGTTGTTTTCGGAGAACCTACAGCGTATCTAGAACAATGTGTTTATTTGTTCCAGACGGCCGATAACAAGATCATCTTTTTGAACTCGTACAAAATGAAACTGTCCATCATCTTCGGTGTCGTCCACATGATCTTCGGTGTCTGCATGAGTGTTGTCAACTACAAGTAAGTGCGAGGATAAATTTACTGTAGAATAAAAAAGACCTCATTCAACAGTACTAAGATGATTCAACCCATACGGCAAAACATTTTGCCATTGTTTCTCAGTTCAGTCGTTCAGGCTATGCATGCAAATCGCGACCCTTCATGCATATGAGAGTTTGCTGTATCTCCAAGCCTTGTGCACACAAAAATTGTGCAACCATGGCCGAGGTCCGTTTAGGTATAGGCAAAGACAATATAATACGTACAGTGTAAACGCTTTTATCGTTTGGGCGGTCTGTGACAAATTCTCGTGACGTCCTCTTCTGGATATGACTAAATCCATTTCTGACCACTTCGCACCAAGAAAGGATTTTTAGAAATCCCCTTAGGGGTTAAAATGGGGGGTGAAGTTTTACGCGGACAAATTCGCGGGAAAATGGCTCGTTTTTATATAATATAAATAAATAAATATATACGGACAAATCACACAGATTGAGCTAGCCCCAAAGTAAGTTCTTAAGAAAGACTTGTGTTATGGGATACTAACTCAACGATACTATATTTTATAACAAATACATATATAGATAAACATCCAAGACCCAGGTCAATCTGAATAAGATCGTTTTCCATCATGACCTGACCGGGGATCGAACCCGGGACCCCCGCGTCGCAGGCTGGCGTGGTAACCGCTGCGCCACGGAGCAGATATCTGAGACTAAATGAAATATTTTAGAGCTGACGTTTCAGTGGCTATGATTTGGTAAAGTTTTGCATCCGGTCGGCTGTCTGTAGCCAATCCGCCTAAGATACCTATCGCATGGAAAAATGCGTCTTTTCACGAATTTGGTAATTTTCAGCTTCTTCCGCCGCCGCTTTTCCATCTTCCTGGAGTTCTTGCCGCAAGTCGTGTTCCTGTGCCTTCTCTTCGCGTACATGGTGTTCATGATGTTCTACAAATGGGTCGCCTACAGCACTACCAATGAGGGTAAATAGATTATTTGAATTTATTGTAAAGAAAAATATTTAGGAATATTCAATTGAAATATTTTAATTGATATTGAGGAGGTCGATCGATTGTTGATTCGTGCATTGTAGGCGCTTACGCATGTAAAGCAACCTCGGACGCGGTCCCCACTTGGATGGGTATACACAAGGGACATAAGAATATCTCGAGCTCTTCCGTGCTTCAGTTTGGTGGCAGTCATAGTCATCATTTTATTTAAGGTGTATGTCATCCTATTTTATGTACAATAAAGAATTTACAAACAAACAAACATTCAGTTAATCATAGCTATACATGTTAGCTTGAAAAATCTGATACCAGTGTTGGCCACTTCCACACTCAAAAAACAGCAAACAAAAAAACATCGATATTTCTTTTCAACGTGTCCTTCCATCTGTCACAGGGTCTATCTGATATTTTCACAGAATGTGCAAGCATATCAATTTCAGCTATAATAAATGTCTTATGACCTTGGGCTCTGTCTACCCCGCAAGGGATAAAGACGTGATAGTATGTATGTATAAAAATTAAGGAGGATGCCCGTACATAAAATGTATTTTGCCTTTTTTATATCCAAATATTAAATAAAAAGAAATAATTAATAACTTTTTAAATTTGTACATATTTATTTACAAAGCTACTATCTCTATCGTCGGACGGCATACTTCAAATGTCATTCTATACAATAAAGTTCACCTTTAGATTGCAAACATAGTTTTTCCGTTTTATACAAAAAAAATTATAAATCTTTCAGACCTCGCATACACCCAAGGCTGTGCCCCCTCAGTCCTGATCCTGTTCATCAACATGATGTTGTTCTCAAGCGCCACCCCCGAGCCAGGCTGCAATGAGTTCATGTTCGAGTCGCAAGGACAACTTCAGCGCATCTTTGTGTTATTAGCTCTATGCTGCATCCCCGTCATGTTGTTGGGCAAGCCTCTTTACCTACTGTGTGCTGGCAAGAAGAAGCATGCTGAAAAGGTACGAATATGAATCTTATTGCATTAGCCATAACTTATGGCCCATAAGGTTGGTTTTAAATGATGATCGGCGCTCAGGCTGAACTGGAAATGTAGGCAGCTCTGTGTGTTCGGTTATGTGTTGAGATTCAAAGGTTCATATAATATATAGGTATGTTTCTTTGAACACTTAATTAGCTCTTTGCTGCATCCCCGTCTTGTTGCTCGGCAAGCTTATACCTCCTCTGTGCTGGCAAGGAGCATGCTGATAAGATACGAACGAATATGAAACTTATTGCATACATTTAAGGTTGTGTTATTAAATTAACACGTCTGGAAGTTCATATTTGACGCTCAGGCTGAACTGAGCTAAGTTTAGTGCCGCTTCTTAAACGAAGTGCAGAAGGAAATTGCTGCTTCAAGCTGCTGAAGCTGTTAATAAGCATTTTTCAAAAGTGTTTAGGGCCAGATAGCATACATACAATATTATTATCATATTGATGTAATGATGGTCATTAAGACCAGTTTCTAAAAGCATATAGACGCTTTATAGAGTACTATCTGTTACCCGCGTGATATATAGCCTTTGTCCTTTTCAGTACCCTAACCTATGTGTATGCAAAATTTCATGACGATCGGTTCAGTAGATTGGGCGTGAAAGCGTAACAAACAAACTCACTTTCGCATTTATAATATTAGTTATAGTTAGGATTTAGGATTAGAGTTATGATTAGTATAGTTAGGAGTAGGAGTTCAAGATAATTTTACCTAAAACATTTCAGCCGGAACAATCCAACGGCAGCGTGAACCAAGGCATCGAGATGCAAGAGCAGACCGAGATCGAGGGCGAGCCGCAGGCCCCCAAGCCGGCCGCCAAGGAGTCGCACTCGCACGACGACGAGCCGTTCTCAGAAATCATGATCCACCAAGCCATCCACACTATTGAATACGTACTCAGTACTATTTCTCACACCGCTTCATACCTCCGACTGTGGGCTTTGTCGCTCGCTCACGCTGGTAAGCATTTGACAGTTTAGTACTTCACACAACTCGTTGTAATCTTAAGCATGGTTCGCTTAAGCCTAGTAGTTTAATCGAATAGCGATATTTTAGTGACTTGCTGTGTCCGAACATCAAAATTTTAGTCGAGTAGATTAGTAAGGAATTTAGTCCAACCGAAAGAAGAGCAGTGTCTCCCACCACCGTCACTGCCTAATCGCTCATCCGCTAAACATATCCGAACGGGTCGCTTTGAGTTTTTTTAGTGGCTGATAAATATTTACTTGTGAATTATAATCGACTAGTGCGAATGAACATTTAATCACCGCTCACTATCCTTTTTATTTATATATTTCTAACCACGAGTCAGGTACCGCTGCACTGAAAATAGTGCGAATAAGTGCTTAACAGCCATTGCATGAACACGTCCGTTACGCAATTAAGAATGCCAAATTTAAATGTAGTTTGGATTAGTATTATTTTATTTGGTACCTATAGAATAGAAGATAATGCATGAGTGTAGGCTCTGTGCGCAGATGCTGGAACCTGAAAGATGGTGAGCTATGCCTGGTCAGGTCGAGGTAATGTGTTACACGTAATAATGTGTTTCTATACAGAATACGTTGCTGCTGAATTAGGCCCGACCTAAGTTCGGCTGTACGCTATAACGTGTCGCAATTTCGGCGGGCGTAATCATGCCAATCTTCCGATAGTGAATAGAATAGAATAAGTTTACCCGGAAAAACTACCCTTTGCACCTCTCAATATAAACGTTGTCTCCAGAACTATCGGAGGTGTTGTGGAACATGGTGCTAACGTTCGGACTGAAGGACCACAACTACATCGGCGCCATCAAGCTGTACGTGGCGTTCCTGTTCTGGTCGCTGTTCACGCTGGCCATCCTCGTCATGATGGAGGGGCTCTCCGCTTTCCTGCACACCCTGCGTTTGCACTGGTAATTATTTCTTGCTATTTATTACTAGCTATTAGATACTTATATAGACATTGGATGTTTATCTATATAAGTATCTTTATAAAATATAGTATCGTTGAGTTAGTATCCCATAACACAAGTCTCGAACTTACTTTGGGGCTAACTCAATTTGTGTGACTTGTCTGTATATATTTATTTATTTATAACTAGCTATTTATTCTTCCGCGTGAATTAGGTATAGCCTATATTACAAGCTAAGTTCTTCTTTTCGAGTCTAAAAGGCTTGATATATATAAATATTACGTTGAGTTAGATCAGAATTTGGCTACTGCGAAAGCTCGTTCGTTATCCTGAATAAGGCCTCCACACAATGAAATCTTTCATCTTTATAATATTAGTATAGAGGTAAAGTCTGGTTTAAGTTCGGCAGCAGCGACAAATGTCAGGCACGAAATGACCGTAGGCGAAATCTGTCTTTCAATACATTTTTTGTAATCATTAGCTGCCTCTTAACTTTAAAGTTTTATCTTCAGTTGTACGCCAACACAATGGTAAACAACCATCTGCAGATATTTAACAAACAAGAACCACTGCTTTATACACATAAAAACATAACGTATCAATTTTCAATCATCATTAAGACATGTATATCTGTAGTGTTTCTCAGCGGTTTCTCGCTATAAGTCTTGCCAATTTGATTGCTGAAACAATATGTACTGAAAATCACAATACTGAATCGATTTGTTTTGATGATATTATTCTGACAATAAAGAGAGAAATGTATATCTATCGTACGTTTCTCACCAGTTTTTCGCTATCACTTATCGCCCAAATAGTATTTTTTGAAGATAACATGATATTGGGTATTTAATTGCGTCAATTCTTTCCAGGGTGGAGTTCATGAGCAAATTTTACTCGGGTCTGGGTTACGTGTTCCAGCCGTTCTGCTTCAAGACTATCCTCGAATCGGACGAGAACGCCGAATAGACATCGCCCTCCCTGTCACACCTCGTAGTTTAGACAGAGACAGTATTTGATAGCGCGAATTGCAGTCACAAAATAAAATAGTGCAAGTTTTATATGATCGTTTTATTATGCGAACATTGAGTTACTGTGTAATTGTACCTTAACATTCATATTAGCTACGTTCTTCATTACAGTATAGATTATTTACATTCATGTTTTTTTTATTCCTCATACAAACCCTTATGAGATATTATTTAAAAAAATGCAGACCTCACTCAAACATTTTTTCTTTGAAGAAATAAACTGATGCACGTCTATCATTGTATGGAAAATTAAATACATTAAAATAAACTTACATAAAATGCATCATAGTACCATATTTAGAAATAATTGCACCATTTTTGTTAACAATTTAACTTCATTAGGTCCTCAGATTGGTCTTGGCTTTATCCAATATTTCCTTCTTAATCTTCGGATAGTCAGGGTGTACTTTGAGAATGTGTCGGCAGACCACTATGCACTCCGGGTATTTCTTCAATTTGAGGTAAGCGTGCGCCAACTTGTAGCCCACCGCCAGGTCGCTCTTGCCTCCGTGTGTCCACGCGTTGTCGTAGTTGTGGGCGGCGCTCTTGTAGTTTTGCTCTTTTTCGGCCAAGAAACCTGGAGTGAATGGATCTAGTTGCTAAAGGTATATTATGCTTCCCCAATAATCCCATTTGATTACATCGAAATCGGTTCAGAATTCAGAGTTAAATTTATGTGTTTGACTTGTGTTCAACCATAGCTTATTGGCTGACCTACGTCATGTAAATCACGAGTCAGCTGTGTTTAACACTTATGAGCCGATATACTATCAAGCGGCGGCGGTCAAAGTGCTGCTGAGTAACCATCGAGAAAGGATCCGTCACGCCCAGCTACGGACATGTAACATCAAGAAAAAAAACAACTTTCTACGTGACGTGATCTTGTGTCTACTGTCTCCACACTCACATCCACAACTTACAGTCATCATCTCGCCATGTACGATGTAAGGCTAACACTATTGCCTGCACCGTGATATATTATATACCATACTGAGTTTGAGGAGTAAAGAAACCTACCTAAATATTGGTAGGCTGTAGCACACGAGTTGTTGTGATTGAGGATTTTAGTGAGCAGTTCTTTCGCAGCATCGGCTCTACCCGAGCTCACTTGATTGTCTGCTACCTCCAACCAGCACCTTTGCAGAAAGAAAAAGATATTTAGGCAGCGCAAAAAAAGTTAATTGTTTTTTTTTATGTCATAGGTCGGCAAACGAGCAAGCGGGTCACCTGATGGTAAGTGATCACCGCTGCCCATGGACTAATGTAACACCAGCGTTGCCGGCCTTTTATTTTTCCCTCCCCTGAGGGGATGGGCCTCCGGCGCTCTCACTCACCGAACGAAGCATAGAAGCTGTAAAGCTACTACTCAAACGTCGATTTTCTGTGAGAGTGTGGTACTTCCCCGGACGAGCCGGCCCATTCATGCTACCAGCAAAAGTGATTTTCGCCGGTAGCGTGGCTCTACCACAACTTAATATAAGTAATTCGAAGGCATCCATGGTAACTTGAAGTGTGGTGTCCGATCAGCTGCTTTCATTTGGATAACAATGATAACAACAAAAAATGTCTAAGTATTAGCAAGACATATTACCAGAAATAAGCAAGATTTGCCCATGCTCGTATTCCACTACCATTTAATTTAAAACACTTTTATTTTCAATTTGTGTCAAAATCTTTCCGCATAAGTTATAGCCTATGTTACCCGCTAATATGTAGCTTTCTAGGTGTGAAAGATTTGGAAACAAATAATTATCAAATCTTTCCATATTAGTCTTCAAGTACAAAAATACGGTCTCATGACTTATGAAAATAATACAATAAAAGAATTACCTTTCTAAACCATCAGCTTTTTCGGGAGTCCAAGGAATTGAGGATATTGTTCTCTTCAATATATTCTTAGCTCTTGTTGGTTGTTTTATAATATTATATCTGTAACGGAATTCAATCAAATTTTATATTCAGACACGTGATGTATGATGCGTGATTTATAGAAAAAAGAGATTTAAGAGATATTCATCATCATCATTATCAAGTCTTTTTTAGTCTCCACTGCAGGAGCACGACCTTCTCGGTACTGCCTGAGTCATATATTATCCAGAGCAGTCAGAGGATTTGGCCTACACTTTCCACGCTGGCCAGACGAGACGGGTTGGAGTCTCTTTGATGTTTATAAGCTATGTTTAACTCATGTTCCCTGAGTCGCCTTTTACGACATCCACGGGAAGACTTAAGAGTGGTCCTATTCTACACACGGCTAGCATGCACTTACTGATCAAAAAATGTGACAAAACAAATCCCGATGATATGAACAGAAAGATACAAGTTGTTATTGTTGGAGGTTCAGATTCAAAATAGAATTTATGTCGATTAGGTTGATTGATGTATTACACTTACGCATGCGCGATGGCTAGTATCAGGTACGGGTCGTCTTGGTACACGTCTTCAGTAACCAGTGGAAGTAACTCCTGCAGCACTTTCTCCGCTTGTTGTTTTTGCCTCGTCGCAAGTTGCAGCAGTGCTTGAAGCGCTTTGCGCTCCGTCGGCGCCACTTCGACTAAGAGTTTCTCTGCTGTTCGCAGTGCCAGTGTTCTAGTGTCACTAGGAGCAAAACAAATTTCTTGACAATTTGAAAAATACTTTTAAATATATTTAAAAACGAGAAGTATACTATGGTAAGCCGCAATAAAAATTTTATCCACAAAAAATCGGTATTTTATTAATTAGGTTAGCTCTTAGCGTACAAAGATTTTGCTGGCTATAAAAAAAATTTTTTAGCAATCCTTGTTTCGCAAATAAACTTGATAATGTTCAGTCATCATTTCTCTGCTTACAATATATGACCCGTTAAATAACATGCTTTAGAAACAGGCAATTTCAGCGAGCACTGATCGATCAGTACGTCCGCAATCATGGAATGGAGGAATGTTGAAGTTATTCACCCGGTAAAGAGCTTCTGTCCATATAAAATCCTGTTTTGTATATTTTACATAGTATTGGGAAATGTTTAGTGCTCGAAAGCTCATTTTGTGGTGATATGTATATATATTGTTTTGTCATGATTTCTTTCTTCAGGAATCACAGTGTATGGGGTGAGAACAAAATAACCCAAAGATAAGACGTGCTTCCGATTTCTAATCGGCCCCATTCAGATTTCTTTACACTGAGATAGACGTACCCTACTCAAAAAAACAGACATTGAAAAGCAATCTTGTCACGTGACGTGGACGGCGGCTTCACGGTACTGAGTTTTGGTATGAACTAAAGCGCAACGTCATTAATTGGGCCCTTTGAACGCTTCAAAATTTGGAATGTGCGGCTCGTTTACCTCAATATACCTATATAGAAGACTTTGGCCTCATAAAGATAACATAGGTGCTTACGAGTCGTCCCCCGCGGCGGCGAAGGCGTCAGCGAGCGCGTGGTGCGCGTCGGGCGCGTGGTGCGCCAGGCACAGCAGCAGCATGCGCGCGGCCGCGCGCGCCGCCCAGCCCGCGCCGCGCCGCGACACGTTCAGCGACCGCAGCGCAGCGTTGGCGCGCCCCGAGTAGCACGCGTACAGGCCCGCGCAGTAATGATACCCTGGATTTTATATATTGTACACCTAGTCAACATCATTATCAGGTCTTTTAAAGTCTCCACTGCTGGAGCTCTAGCTTTTTTCATTTATTAACTCATGCTATGTTTAAGGCTTTGTTATTTATATGTGCTGGGGTAATTATTCATATAATAAATGATACTCAAGATATTCGTTTTTGTTATAGGTTGTTGTTATAGGGGGTTTAAGAAATTATATTCATTTTACTTCTTTATGTATAAACATTTCTAATTTCTGTTACTACCAGAGCCATATATTCAGAGCAGTCAGATGATTCAAATGTGATTTAGCCGGAGCAGTCAGATGATTTGGCCTTCACTCTCTACACTGGGTAGACGGGTTGGAAAGATCTCTTTGATGTTTATAAGCTTTGTTCAGCTTGTGTTTACTAAGACACTTTCAACGACATCCACTGGAAAACATGCGAGTGGTGTCTATTCCGCTCTGCCGGGATCTACGTGGCCTCCGAAAGCGAAATTTACTACGCGTTAATGTCCAGTGTGTAAGTTGGGTAATTGTGTTTCTCAGCGTTTCTCAGACTATCAGATGAAAGAGAAACGAATCAAATATTTTGATTTTATCAACAATAAAAGTTTTACTGTTCACAAGAAACCTACAATTTCTCACTGTTTCTCAGTATCAAATTTGTACTCCATATTTTTTTAGAACCTAAGAAGAATACCTGGATCATCGGGATCCTCCAGTGCTTGTTTTGCCGTGTCCAAAGCTTGCTCGGCATCTTGCAGCTTGCCGCGCCGCCACTGCACTTCGATAAGTTGTGCGAGCGCCTCCCAACTCGTGGGCTTTACCGATAAAATCTGATTTAAATGCCGTTGCGCTGTTTCTAAGTCAACCTGCAAAATTAATTTAATTGATATTTTTTCCTCAAAAATTGAAAAAGCTTCAGTTGATAAATTAGCGCGTGATTCCTGGGCCCCATACAAGGTTGAACATGACCCTCGACACAACCTTAAAGGAGTGGATAAAATCTGATTTAAATGCCGTTGCGCTGTTTCTAAGTCAACCTGCAAAATTAATTTAATTGATATTTTTTCCTCAAAAATTGAAAAAGCTTCAGTTGATAAATTAGCGCGTGATTCCTGGGCCCCATACAAGTTTGAACATGACCCTCGACACAACCTTAAAGGAGTGACTCAGCCCATCAATATGAACAACGTTTGCTGTGGAATCAATGATGGGAATTAAAAAAAAAGAAATTTTCATACAAACGTGGTCAGCCGCCTGGGCAAAATGTATGGGAAAGTAAAAAAAAATCGAGTTCCCAGCATTGTCGTGTGTCGAGGGACATGTTACAATCTGTATGAATTATGCTAAAAGCACATTTTAGATAATCGAGACTTGCCTTTCGGAACGCAAGGTCGGCCATCATAACAGCCGCAGCTTCGTTATTAGGGTCTGTATTCAATAAAACAGCGCATGTCTGCTCACATTTTTCTGGATGGTTCATCTGAAATGCAAAACATTTTTTTAACAAACGAAAAGCCATCTAGCTAGTTAATACATCTTACTCAATTTGCGATACCACATATCGTCGCTACGCTACACATACATACATATGTATGTATATTCCTCTTTTGTAGTGGAAATATTTTAAAGGCTCGGTATCGCGTGTTTTTGAACCTTCGCCAAAGAAGTTGACGGTTTTTCAACGACGCGACGAACAAGCTCAAATATCAACAGTCTTACAAGTATTTAAAACTTACATCAGCGTAAAGTTTCGCCAAAGCCAGCAGTGTGTTAGGATCACGCGGCAAGTGGATCAGCGCTTCCGAGTACAAATTAGACGCAACGGCCGGTTCTTTAGTCGACTTCACCTTGGCCAAAGCGCAGAGTATTTCCGCAAGTATCCGCTTCTCTTCTTGTAAATCTCCTCTCGAGTCTATCTCTATTCTTTTGACGATGTTATTTTGTAGCTCTCTGGCTTCGGCGAGGATTAGATGAGTGTTGCCAGCGTTTGGGTTTTTGAGCTGACGGCTTCTCGCCTGGGTGGTGAGGTATCGCACGCGTCGTTTTAGTGTGTCGATGTCCTTATCTCTGTTATACAACTGATTCATTTCTGACGATATTATTGAGTCTACTTTGTCGTATTGCTTCAGCTGGAAAAAAATAAACTTTAAGAATATTCAATTAATGGCTGTTAATCATATTTTTGTCTTGATTTCTACTGGTTTGAAAGGGGTTACGCTCCCTTTGTTGTATGTTTGACAACATTTTACATTCACGTAACATTTCGGCTCAATTCTCACTGATTTCCAAGCGAAAGATTTTCGAACTTTATATATATTATTTTCTTGTCATGTGGTTAAATTTGTGTTAAGAAAAAGTTGATTCCCTCGAATAAGCGCGTAATGCTACCCACGATACAAAGTTTTAGTTTCTTACCTTTATAAGAAGTTCTAAATACTCGAACTTGAGCTCATCATCATTGAGTACCTTGATGGCGTTCTCATAATGTTGACAAGCTTTGTCAAACTCGTGCATCTTGACAAGAGCAAGCCCTAACTTCTTTACCAGATGGATGTCTTTAGGGTTCCCTTTGAGAGCAGCTTCATACGACTCTGCAGCTTGGATCGGTTCTAAAAGACATTCATTAAAGTATCATAATAGAAAGCTCAAGATAGCTCAAAGAGCTATGGAGAGGGCTATGCTCGGTGTTTCTCTGCGAGATCGAATCAGAAATGAGGAGATCCATTAAAGAACAAAGGTCACAGACATAGCTCACCGGATAAGATCTTTGAAGTGGTAGTGAGCGGGGCACATAGCGGGAAGCACCGATGGCCAATGGGACATAAAGGTTCTTGAATGGCGACCATGTACCGGCAAGCGCAGCGTTGGACACCCACCGACCAGGTGGTCAGACTACCTGATAAAGGACGCAGGAAGGCTAAATGCAGGCCGCATCCAACCGGTCGTATTGAAAATCCTTGGGGAAGGCCTATGTCCAGCAGTGGACGTCTTGCGGCTGCGATGATGATGATGATGAAAGTAACAAAGTTGAAAGAAAGACCAGTATTTAAACTTCTTGGCTAACTTTACATAAAATCTAGTAAAGGTAACTCAATAAAAAAAATATGGCAAAGTGTACAAAAATCTCAGGATATAGATAGATTGTTACATGGACACCTATCCACCAAGTGGTCGGAAGACCCAACCGAGGTCGCAGGAAGACGCTGTATACAGGCAGCTTTCATCCTTAGACGTCTGTCTATGACCAGCAGTGAAATTCTTGTTGCAATGTTTATGAGAAACTTACCATGTATGGACATAAAAGCATCTCCCATCATGACATGAGCATCAGCCATGGGATGGTTATTGACAATCTCCTTGAAACACGTGGTAAACATAGCCCTGTCGTTCTTCTCCTTCAGGTATATGTGGGCCATCTTGCTGTGGGCCTGGAAGTAGTATGGCTGGCCCGGTTTGATCTCGTTCAGGATGTCGATGGCGTTATCAACGTCGCCTTTCTCTAAAGCCATGTCTGCTCGCACGATCAGTAAGCGACCTTCTTCTGAAGTATATGAAAATTCTTGTATAGCTTCCTGAAATGACATGATTGTTCTAAACTTCCTATTTGTTAACATCCTCAATTTATTTTATAGCATATTTTAAGGAATAAATGACCATTGTATTATATTCTACATTCATCCAACAGATACCTAGACGGTCAGACTAAAATGCTGCCTGAAAAAGCCTAAATGAGGAATGTGACAAGGTAACTTAACTGGCCTGTCACCCACCAGGCACCATTTCTCTCAAGCGGATTTTAATTTCTTGCTTGTCACTAATTTCTCAGGCGACGTCAAAGTTAAACTCTGAAGATCAATCTATAGTATCTTTCGATTTCATCATATGGTTTTAAACTTTCGCATATACAATCACTGTTATGAGTGATTTAGTATTTATTAATATTTTTATTTTCATGACACTCACCTGCATCGTTTTCCCCGCCTCTGCCAGCTGCCCCAAATACGTCTGTATTTCTATAATTTGTAAATACAATGTAGCTTTGTCAATGATATTCAAGTCTGACTCGTAGAGGCGGCTCATATTGCTGGCGGTACTTTTGCTTGCAGCCATTTGCATGGCGGTGGTAAAACTCGACAGAGCTTCTTGATACTGGTTGTTACTCTTCAGTATGACTCCATTGAGAAAATGATACATGGCACTATCTCTTACTTTGAAGTTATAGCTTAGGCACATTTCCAAGCATTGCTCAGCTTTGCTATAAGCCTGTTGCTGAATATAAATCTGGGTAAGTAAGATCTGGCTGCCGGCGTGAGTGCTGTCTAACTCCCCGACTTGTGTCGCTAGTCTATGTGCTTCCATCGAGTATCCGAACAAAAATTTCAGCTTAGCCAATTCATATAAAGCTTTTATAAGCCCTGGACATGGTTCACAAATCTTTTTGAGTATTTTAAAACAATGCGATACTGAAGATGTATTTCCTTCTTGGGAGTACAACAAGTAATCTATTATAACAAATGGTTTCTTTGGCAGGTGTTTCCTGTATTCTTTGAACACTTCAAGAAGAAAATCAGGGTCCAAATCTCTCAAATACATCAAGCTAAAAGGATGGCGTTCAGCAAATTGACACTTGGTTTCATATGCAGTGTTCAAGTACGTCATGGCTTTGGCAGAATTTTTTACATTCAGCTGTGCTGTGAGTAGATATAAGACTGGTAGTTTTGTCATGCCTTGCATTTCAAACAATAACTCCACTTGTTGAGCAATTTGGTCTGTAGGACCATTCTCAAACATCTGACAAAGAGTTAGACCACACAGAGCTGTGATAGAGTTGCTGTCTATTTTACTAGCAGCCTTGAAAAAACTTACAGCATCCTTATACTTCCCTTGAAGAATACATTGATATCCAACTTCACTCAAGTAATCTACATTATTAGGGTACATTTCAGAGGCATACTGAGCAAATCTGTAAACTTGGGACAACACAGCACTTGATCTGCCACAGACTTTGGAAAATATCTGTGTAGTGTTATAAAACTGATAGCCATTATTAGCCTCCTCTATTTCCAGCACTCCAAAGAAACTGTTTAACTGATCAGCTGCTTCAATGTAATCTGCATTCTTACACAATGCCAGAAATATCCTCAATTTCAACGCTTCAACATTATCAGGCTCTAATGGAAATATTCTTTCCATTGTATCATAAACTGCCTCCCATTTTTGTAAAGCAAATTCATTTTTAAGTTTTTCAATTAGAGGAACTACTTGACCTGGATTATTAACAATCAGTCTATCCAATGTTAGGTTGGAGGCTTCATAATCTTTTGCAAAGTACTTGAATTTAGCAAGACCAAGCAATGCTTCAATATTCCTGTCACTTTTGCTGAGTGCAAGTTCTAAATAATCTAATATAGACATCTGCAGATCACCTATAGTCATGTACATGTCATTGAAACCCTTGAGAATTATGGCATCTAAGTTATTGGAATCTTTCTTTAATGACTTATTGATATATTCAGAAGCTTTCTCATATTTTTCTGCAAATGATAAAAATAGACCAGCATAATAGTAAGACATGGTGTTTCCATGTTTCTTCTCTTCCTTCAACTTGGACTCAAGGTTGTATAAGACATCTCTTTCCAGCACACTAGCAAGTTTGTGGCCATAAATGAGTGCAATGACAACTGCCAGTTGAAGATCCCGGTCAGACTGCAGTGGGTTAAGGTCATTGATCCCACTTTGCACCTGACCTTCTAGAATGCTTGCAATACCATGGTAGAAGAGGAACTCTGGTGTATCGGAATTTAGAGGAAGTGCTTCTTTAACTATTTTTCTAGCTTTCCCATAACATTTTTCCCATAGATAATAATGTACATTACACCTTTGCCAAGCTATATCCATGTTTACTTTTTACTTTCTTCTGCTTCCTCTATTTCAACTTTAAAAGGTATGCTCTTGTACCTATCCTTATTTTTTTCAAAGAAATTTACCAAGAAATGGCATTTGCAGGTAACACTAAGCTTTTTTTTAAGAGCATCATCAAATGCATACTGAAATTTAAAAAAAATGCTAAGTATTAGTATTATTATTTGTTTTTAATTGTAAACATTGATACCATGTAGTTTGGTACTATTTAAAACATTGCAGAAACATGGTGTAGGCTAAATCCTCTGACTGTTTTAGCTAATATACGGCTCTAGTAGTATAGAGGGGGTCGTGCTCCTGCAGTGGAGACTAAAGAAGTTCTGATGAAGATACAGAGAGACTATGAAATAAAACAAATGATACTGCTTATTCTAAAACAACAGATATGCCATTTTACAATGAAAGGGAATAGAATATAAAAAAATACAATCACCTTGGCTAGTAATTTACCAACACCTTTGCCTTGGAATTGTTCAGGAACATTTGTATTGAACAAAGTTATATGCTTGCCACTCTTCTCATACTCGATAACGGCTTCAGCTAAAAAAAATATGTATTAATCAAACTTTTCCTATACTTGAGGTCATATGGATTGAATGCCATTTATATGGCTTGCAGTTTTGAAACCACTCAAGAAAATAACACCTAAAAAGTAAGAATAGAAGCATAAGATTACACTTTTTTCCTTAATTTTTTTATAGAAATCTTAATTGAGCTTTATCTCAAATTTTAAAGCCCGCTTTTACTATGTGGCCAAAGCGTTACCTGCTTGTGGCAAGTTTATATAAAATTATAAAACCTATCTTAGTGGCAGGCAAATTCTTACAATAAAAGTGTTTTTTTCCTTGTAGGGAGAGGTAAAGCCTGAGTATCTACATATTAATTATAAATTGGTTGTAAGTCGGAGGCCGGGTTCAGGAAAGGAGGACTTCTTAACCTTTTTCTCATTATAATACATAGATAACAAAAATTTGTTAGTCGTAGTTAGCTTTTGATAAACTGTAGGTAAATAGATATTTACCTACAGTTTATCAAAAGCTACATTCGTTTCTTCCAGAATACATACCTACACTAATAAATTTTAAAATATAGAATGATGACTTACCTCCTTTAAATGTTACGGTGTACTGTTGCCTAGCAACATCATCAAAAACTTTTAGAGCTTCTGTAGAAAAAGCTCTTAAGGCTGCTCGTGTTAACATGAGAAAATACAGTTTTAAGCAAATAAAATAAGTTAATTACGCAATTAAAACAGAATTGCGTCTCAGAAGTTTACGAAGTTTGTTTTTATTTATTGACACTGTGACAGTTATTTATTTGGTTGACGTTTGGTAATTTGACATTGACACAAAAGAACTCTAATTGTATTTTTTTTAATTTTAGGCTCAGTAGTTTAGAAGATACGAGTTGGTTAATATTAACAAAGGTTATTCGACATTTACCGTGATTTCGTGGAATCCCAAGGGATTCCGTAAAATTCCTGGTGCCCTAATTTTCCTGCGACATACCTATACACCCATTGATCTAATAAGTCAAGTTTACACTCGTGCGCTTGATCGATTCTCTCAAAAAATTGTCGCAAGTCGCAAGTGATGGTTGCATTTGAACTGTTACAGGTATAGCCACATGCTTTGGCTTTGGGCAGTCACACAATATCATACCAACGAAATGGGTTTCATACTTCGACTAAAAAAATATCTAAGGAGCTAAGCCATTAGTAGTTACGAGTAATACGGTAATCTGGATGATCTTAGGTAGATATCTAAGGATAGATCTAGGTTGCAACGAATATAAACATGATTTATGCAGCATGTACCGATGTGGCTTAGCTTAAGCAACTTTAGTGTGGCTTCTTTCCGGATAGGTGGCCTCGCTCGATAGTTCCAAATACTTTGGCTCTTCAAGGAAGGCAGAAGGCGTTAGAAGGAGTCAGTCAGTGTTTAAAGCAGCTTGAATATCATCAATATGAATCGAGCTCGTCGATCGAGCTTTTACCAGGTTGCGTAGGTACTACTCTGCATGGAGCCCGCTATTAAGACAGCATTTATGTTAGTTGTTGAAAGTTTTTAAGGCCGATGGCCTTCCTGACGCCAAAGCTCCCTCTGAGTAGGTATCTATCTCCAGAAAAAATAGTCCTGTGAAAATCTTAAAGTATTCGTAAAGCAAGTAGCTATTTGCTCTCGCAGGGGATCGAACACGATGTCCCTCGAGCGAGATGGAAGCTGGCGCGTTAATCACTGCTGCAACGAGGCCGTCGACCTTACAGAATATCTGACACTAATTTTGGCCTTAAACAAGCATAGAAATGAATAAAGAAGATTATTATAGCTGAAGCTGAAGCCTACAACAAAACACATTTGTACCCTATTTTGTTCTGTGTTTTTATATTTGGTAACGGCTGGGATTCAAAGGAGAATCAGCTAATAAACCATGAAATTAGTTGTTAAGCCAAAGTACCAATACAAACATAAGTTGAGGAAGAAGCAGTAGGTGTAAACTTAAGTGACGAGAGTATTATAGTCAAAGCACCTCAGTTAGCTTACTTGTTTAGGTACGTGCCGCACCGCGCAATGCAAATAATACTTATAATAATAGTTAGGTACCTATCTACCAAGAATTTATTGGCCTTGGCAATACCAAAAGCATGCTGCCTATTGTATTTAACTCGGCTCCTAATAAAGTGTCAGTATACATCTGCATGCAAATGCTTTAAAGATCGTCAAGGATCATAGTAGCGTCAACCGCAGCACTCGTGTCATGAATGAGACAAGTCGATGCGATGTGGGTATATCCACTCGCATCATTTGATATATTAGTGCTAGCAAAAACTGGATCATAAAAATACCAAGAGTTTACTCCTACAAAAATTGCAGCACTTATCAATGAATAAGTTTTACAAAACGTCTGTTAAAAATAAAAATGTGCTGTATTTTTTTTATAGATTACAAGGTTTGCACATTGCTGGCGTAAATTGCTTTAACTCGTAAACGAATCAAAACAACGTGCAAGGTCTTAATGCACAAATACCTAACGGTAAAAACCGAACATCGTAAATTTATTCCTAGTACTTAACATCCCAAATAATAACTTTTTGTACGTAACATCTATTTCGTTTTCCTTTAAATAGTAATCCAATACCAGATTTTTTATATTTAAGTATAATAAGTTCAAATTCAACTTGTATCTTTGCAGGTACGCGAAACGATCAATACCATGATCCATACGTTTACTTATCTGCTAAAGATTTTAACGTGAAAATGTGGTAATTTGTTGTTTAATAAATGTACTGAAGTATCGGATTATATTATCCAAATGGAAGTACCCGTAGATTGTGGTTGCAATACCCACCGTCCACATGCGCGCGCGCAGTGGTAACCCGAAGCCCGTGCGCAGCGCGCGCGACGCGCCTTACATTCAAAAGTTTAGAAAACATCGCGCATGGACGCGATTGCCATGTGAACTGTGGAACTTGTTACAAACTGGTGTGAATTTGTGTGGGTTTAATGTGACTGACATTGCGAAGGTCAATAAAAAAGTTTGAAACTTGGATGACTCATTGTAAGATCGCTAATCGATTTTTTATAGGGACGATAAAATTTGCACATCTATAAAGATAAGCATAAAGATATTAAAAATACGCAAAAAAATTACAAAGGATTTCTTCAATGAATACATCCGTATCATTACTAGGTACTTAATTAATTCAGTTTCAGTTAAATAAAAATAATACAAACATTTTGTAAAAGCCATGTAGGTAATACTCATAGTTTTTAGTCATAGCTTCTAAAATAAAATTTAAAAACTTCATTGGTTGTAATTGTAAGTAAAATTACGGAGTAATATTCAGTCTTTATCTTTAGAGATAAAATCATTTAACAATAGGTATTTTTCCCTAATTAGCATGTAAGTATGTTTAGTAAAGTTTTCAAATATGTCTTAACAGATTCCCACGGCTCAAACGTTTTGTTATCTCAAACATTAATTCCCAACTAACAAACTGCAATCCTTTCGGAATATAAAGGAGTCATTTAAATTCAGACAGCTACCATTTTGTCCGCAGATCTTTAACGTGGGAACATCCAAGTGCAGTGATTATAATATATTAAGGACAGATGTGACTGAAGTGTGTTGTGGGCTTATGGGAACGGGCATATGGGGCAATGCGTGTCCCGGAGTCATCCGGGCCCGTACTCCTTCTCCCGACATTACGACGCTGAGAGTTTGGCTAGCAGTGTCAGCGGGTATACCAGGAAGGTAAGGATAAAGTTTTTAATCTAAGTCGTAAAGTCTCTTGTTTAATCAATAAAGTCTAAAGTTTAGCCAATGTTTAAATCTAAACTAAAGACACACAATTTTTTTTTCTATTATTCCTATGGTATGAAACTTTGTAACTTTACAGTTTGTAATAAGGATAAGAGAAGATGAAATAAAATGTAAGTTGAACAATAATCAAGTCTCTGCGATAGACAATGAGCTTGCATTCAGGTATAAAAATCCTATCGCGCGCGATACATAATACAAGTATTGAGCTTAGAGAATAACATTGTAACGTCTCATCAAAGACAAAAGAGGGACCAGAAGTTATCAAGCTTCGGATCTCAATCTCATTCAGGATCATTCAGCTGTATGATTTGGCGAAAGTTTTTACGGCTGGCTGCCTGCTTGACACCATCCCTTCTGAAAAAATGAAGATTATGTGTATTAACCCGCGCCGTGAATCGATCTCGGTACCCCTCGAGGAGACACAGGCTGAAGTCACGGAGACATTTCAAAGAAACGTGATGAAAAGGTAAACCAAAAACAATGCAAAAGAAAAAGGTCAATAGGGACATTATTTTTAGAAGTTACATAACAAACACATTAAAGTGCATGTTTTGTACCGAGCTTTATTAATTTCAAAAGCTCAATTCACTTTCAACTTCCTGACATAAAACCAGACATTTCAGCAACTTACACCGGTCTGTATGTGCACAAACAACAAAATGCAATTTGGAGACTCGTGACTTGCAACAAATTTTTATTTTGTTTTGCTAGAACAAAGCAAAAGCAATACGTAAGTTAACCTACATCTATTCAATTTGTTCACTTATTCAATAACAGAGCTCCAAAGATTTCTGTGCTGGTGGTCAAAATTGGAACTATTTCTTTTTTCATAGTTTAATTTTACTTTTCTAATACAAGTGGCTCCTTTTATTATCTGTGGATCGACACAGTAACTTGGTAGGTCTGTAGTAAAAAAAAACCAGTCGTTTATCGATTTTCAAAGCTCGCGAGGCGTGACTCTGGATGAATGGAGGCTGTTGTGCGGCTGGCAGATGGTTATAGTAGATATTTCTCGCTCCACAATTACCGCCGTATCACATAGCCACCAATTGTTGCCCGTACAATGGAGGGCCACTGACCCGATCTATAATAACATCTTCTCCCTTCCATGGCAGAAGTAGTTTTCAGCTCCGTTGCCTATGATAGATGGGCAAGTATAAAAAGTGGCCATATCTACTGTGTGCCTAATCTTGATCTTAAAACCAGTTTTATATTGAGGGAAGTTCGAAGTGATATAATTATCATCCGTACGATCATCATCGGTCAAGGAGGTGGGTCAGTAGTACATTTAAAAATTATAATCTAAAATTATGAAATCTAAATATTTCAATGCAAATGCATATTATGCAGGACTTATAAATGTATTAGCAGAAAAAGCTAGAGCAATTTGCTTAAAACGGATATGAGAATTAGTCATGATTGAGACTTCCTGTTAGTTATTAAGCCTCTGGATTAGACTGTCCCACATCAACTTATGATAGCTTAAGTGATCGTTTAGGTGAACTAGTTGTTAGGTACAAGTTGTCAATGTATTTCGCAAGAGCTAAAGTCAAGGTTAATTTTTTGCTCGTTTGGTAACGTGTTGCGTGATGAATGATAACATTAATTGGCGAGCTGCTGCTGAATAGATCTAATAAATATTGATATGCGTCAAACAAATGCTACAGATATTTTTTTCTCTCTTGGATCCTTACGAGTGCGCTCGAGATGATCATCTCCATACAAACGATGAAAGGGAATTGCGGCAATATTTCTTATCTAATGTTTTAACAGCATCATTAAGTACATTAAGTTTCGTATTTTAACTATTAATGGACTTGAAGGTTCTAATAAGTATATTTGATTTGCGTGCAATAGTTTGATAACTTATTCAGTAATAGTTCAGAAATAAGTCTATGGACCAGACTAATTTCCAAAGTAGTTTTGAACGTTTCGGACTTTCGGATTTAGGTGTAAATCATGGTTTCATCTTTTTCGTATACTGCCCCTATTTCTCGCAAGTGAACATCATCATCATCATCATCATCAGGTCTTTTTTTATTCTCCACTGCAGGAGCACGACCCTCTCTTAAGTGAACAACACAACAATACTCTCAATGTCCTTTCGGCGCGGATATCGTTCACCTAACAGGCAACCCTTAATGGGTAAGATGATCCAAAGGTTCAACAAGACTGGTCTCACATTGAAATAATAATCAAACAAAGCAGGCAGCTGTATATGAACGAGTTTTGTAAATTTGTTGTGTAGAAAGCGGTTCAATAGAACATCCATTTCCATCGTAGCTTAGATTAATTCTGTGCCCTTTTACAGCTATTGATGGCACTGGCAAATTCATTTACTTAAATTATCCTTATTCTTAAAACAGATAAGACTGAAGCAGCCACCGACATGTAGGTATGGATGAACATCTTCCTTAAGTTCTGATGTCTTTATTATTGAACAATAAAGACGAGTAAGATAAAAAAACTCGAACTACAGCTGGGTGGTAAAAAAATTATTACTTTATATGGAAATTAAATAAAAAAAATATAGTTAATAGCAAATCCATATCTCTGACGCATCACAGCTGAGGACGTTTCAGAAAAAACGCAAAAGTTAAAAGAAAATTTACTATGTAAGTTCCTAATATCCTAACTATCCCAAAAAAAACCAAATAATTTTTACATGTGTGCACATTTGCTCTTGGTTCGTCAAGAATTTACATTTAAATATCAGAACAAGCTTTGTCAAAAAAGTCGCAAAACTCTGGAATACCGAGGACAAAGATACCATTCACCCGGACAATGTTCTGTTCCCGTGGTACAACATTAAAACGCGACTGCAGCCGCGGGCGAAAACTAGCATATACAAATATATATAGCCTGGAACATAGAAGTGAACTGCTCTCGTAAAAGTGTGCAATACTTGTGACTTTACGATCTTACCTTAAAAGTAAACGATGATGAAAAGAGCGATAGACCTTATCTTTGTCGCACCAAGCTTGCGTGTCACCAGGCCTTTCTTTCACCTCGAGGTCGTCGCCTATGATTATATCGTTCACCGGTAAGTATAGTATAATTACGTCTTCTCCAAACCTGCGATTCACTTATCGAGTTTCCACTCGATTGCCCAAAGTAATCGGAGAACTAATTTGCCTAACATAACATTTCACTTTCGTATTCGAACGGTTCACTTTTACAATCGTTGCTTTAACTGTCTGGAAAAATAACCTTTGTTTTAACGCATCTCGGGAAGCTTACGTACTTGCTAGTATTTATTAATAAGAAAAGAATAGGTATTCATGGAGGTATTTGCTGCCATTAAAGGTCTGTTATGTTGGTGTTGTGACAAAAGATTTTCTTGCAAATTAGTAACGTAATTGTAACGTAACGGGTCTATTGCTGGATGTCACCTGCAGTCTTATCTTATTTGACTCTGTCTGTCTCGTAAGGGCCCTTATAGAGATACGCCCTGGCTTATCTTTATGAGGTTTCCAACCATCTGTATGTGCCTAGTAGCTAACTAATTAGTGTCAGATCTAGGGGAGTTAGGCTCATGGGAGCCAATACAACTCTAACAACAAGAAAGGTTTGTGGATGCAGAGCTGAAATTATTCTCTATGTCTATGATATTTTATTAAAACTATAGCAAAAAAAACTATGTTTGACATCTGTGGAAAGTGAAAAAATAATCTCACTAGAGCTTAAACTTAAAATTCTAACGAAATTTAAAACGATACTACGTACGGACATAAAGGTGCTGTTAGTACCTATACGTGCTTGCATTTGACTTCCACATTTTGTTTCAGTCATAAAAAATGGAATACAAATTATACACGTCTCAATTAAAAAATACTATTTGGCGTGTCTGGACTATAGTGTTGCATACATTAATTACTAAACAAAATTGTATAATTTTCGGAAGAATGTGTAGGAAGTCATTTTACATTCAGCGCGACTGCGTAATTATTGTAATATAAACGTCTTGTATCTTGTTGCTGATAATTATCTAAGTAATTTTAGTTATGTATGTAAGCCATAGTAAATTTCATTTTTGGGGTTCTGTTGTTGATAATAAAAGATCGTCTAAATAAAAAAATAAAATTTTGTATGTGTTGTCTCATTCATTTGATCTCAATGTTGGAGTGGAGTCATAAACAATTGATTATTTATTGGAAATATAATATCACTAGGTATATCAAGGATAGCGCTAGATAGCCAGATTAGTTAACATGATTTTAATTCAAGTAAGAAATATGAAGCTTTCCAGTTTGATGACCACGCCCTGTTGTACTCATGCCTCGTTCGATCACCTTTGTTACACCCTGTTTTAGTATAACTATCTAAAACCATTGTAAAAACAAAAATAGGTACCACAGTGTGTGGTACCATCAAATCAATTCTGGAATTGTTGGTAACAAGCCAAAATAAGTAATTCGAGAAACACCAGGGGCTTGCCCTGTGCCAGAAACAGTCAGTGAGATAAAGTTCCGGAAGAAATTTGGTGTTGTGCTCAATAATATAGCTCCATTGATGAACAGGGTGCTGCTTTTCGTCGTCGCAAGGGATTGGCGAGTACGATTTTCCCATTCTTTACCCTAAGAGGCTATTTGTGAAGAATTCACATGTCTATTCCATGCCCGGAAGTAACTAGGTATAGTACAACAATTTTGACATAATCGCTTAATTTCGGCTAAATTATATGCAGCAAAGACTGTGACAGATACAACTTTCCAATTTTGCAACATGTTTCACATGCAACGTGCTCCGCAGGTTCCAGCCACGAATTACGTAGGCTACACCGGCTCGAAGGAAACCTGAAGGCTTCAATGTCGTAACGGCCGGCCCTTCAAACTACTTCCGTTTAAGGACAGGCGACGGCTCGTTTTATTTAAATTATTGACAGGCAATTACTTGCCATTCTTCCATCCAAGAACATGTTTCTGTATTTGGGAAGCACAATCCTTTTTTAAACAGAGATGTGGACAAGCGCACTGTGTGCACCAGTGTGGCACTACAATCGCCAATTCACGAGGATTGGCGATTGTAGTGCCCTCATGGGGCCAGTGGCGGCCCTGGAGCGGTGTGAGCGGTGCCACCGCACCGGGTGAAGTCACGAGGGGGGCGCCGGGATAATTTTGGAGGCGCAACTAAATATTATTTTAAGCTAGTACTATACCCATGATCATACGTCAAATGGTTGAGGGAAGGCGGCTATAGTGTTCCTACTGCACTGGTTACCCCTATCGTGATAAGATAGGAACCCGAACAGAAAGCCGGCTTAGTAGCCTAAAATGAGGCTGGTCCGAAACAGCCAGTCATCCCGGCGAATCCAAAAGGAACCATGGTAAAGTAAGTAAGTAAGTAACACTTTATTGTACACCAAGACATACAAATAATTCACAGAACTTAACTAAGACTTATGGCAATGGGCGGTCTTATTGCTAAAAGCAATTTCTTCCAGACATGGTAGGTCCATGGTAGGGGTGGGCCTGTCTGTGGAATAAGGGAAGTGTCTCCCTACTTTCACAACCGGTGATAGGGGTCGCGGGCGAGCGGAGCTTTCGCGACCTCTCGCAACCTCGCGTTGGACGGGACAGCTCCTTTTAAATTTTTTTTTATCATAAAGCGGTTCACAAAATATACCTACAAACCAAGTTTCAACAGTGTAGTGAGTCTTAAGCTCTTAATAGATGCGGAAATAAGTAGCTGTTACATACGGATAGACAGACATGAGGAATCTATAAGGCTTTCGACTTTTGTAATTTGCTTACGGAATCCGTAAAAACGTAGCTCACTTTGTTTTTTCGTTACCACAATTCATTATTATTGACACAAAAAAATTTGAATTTACAGTCACACACAAATGTACCTACGTATATTAAACCCTTAAGTAATTCCCTAATTGAAATTAACGCGTCGAATGACTAATTAACGCAGTATTAAACGGCAATAAAATTAAAACGCGTTGGGTTTATAATTAACGCGCCTTACAAAATTAAAAGCTTCTTTTCTCAAAACTACTTAGGTTATCATCTTCATCACGTATATATCTAAAATCATTATTACTCACAAATAATATATAATTTATTGACTCAAAGCTTTTCATTTCCCATCATTGGTTCTTTAGAAAAAGTTGTTCAAATTGACAGGCTGGGTAGCCTCTTTAAGGCTGTGAGAGCTTAATTCGTGAGTTTACACCTGATAGAACTTAGATTAGAGGAACTTTAACCGAGTTTGATAGGTATTACTGAGATCTTCTACATAATAGTGCTCTGTAGAGCTTATCTTTAAAAACTCTTTTACTTCATTCATTTACATGATACATGAACTTACTGCTAGCCATCTTAAGGAGGAATATCCTAACTGTTAACTTTCGTCGAGCAATACACTCTGCAACACGGTAAAATGCATCCACACCACACCACAGTAACTTTGGTATTACAACAAATCCCAGTGTTACTTAGCAACATCCGATAGCAAAGCACAACACACAGACAAAAGCTTTTAGTTTTAAGGTTAATTAAGTCTGAAAGACTGACTTTTAATCGATACCCCGAAAGCCATTAAGCAAGTCGTTGATTAAAATTATATTTTAACATTAAAATTGTGTAATTTTATTACACCAGCCCAATTAAACAATCTAGTTTTTACCCAAACGTGAAGTAAGTAGTGAAGTACATAGGTGATGTAAGAGCCCAGATCAGCAGAAATCTCGTCGACGATGACTTGCGTTACGCTTTGCATCATATCTATCACGCACCGGTGACTCGTCTCAAAGAAATCCGAAAATAGATCAAAATATTATTATGTATTACAACAACTGAAAAGTCATTTACTATCTATATAATTTGTTGACGCGCACAAACTCATTTGGAAGCTCCAAATAAGTTTGTGGGGTGGGCGCAATGAAAAATAAATACATATTACTAAATTACAAATAATAGTAAACATCAAAGCTAGTAAGTATAATTTATTTTATATTGGAGCCAAAATACCTATAACTATCCGCATTTTTATAATCTATTGATTATTAAGTGAAAACATTTCATCATCACCATCATTTCGTGTAGGTGACACGGTCAGTCGACCATGCTCACCCTGGTGTCAGAGTTCTTCGGAATCGCCTCTCGGTGACGTGATTCCTTTAACGACTACCAGATTGCAGCCGGGACCAACGGCTTAATGTACCTTTCGAAGCACGGAATCATCTTTCTTATCAGACAATCAGGTGATTCATGCCTGCAATGTCCTAACCAAACTGGAAACAACCTAACAAAGTATGCTTCTCGTGGGAATTGAACCCACGACCCCCGGGTCAACAAGGCAAACGCCTTAACCACTGGACCACGGAGGCAGTTTCAGTGAAAAGATTTGATTATTAGTTTATTTTTTTATCGTCCAGTAGTTTCAGAGCTTGTTCTGGACCGATTTTTTTTCTTCTTCTTGATTCTTTCATCTGTAGAAAGCTAATTTATCTGCGGGTGACATATAGACTATAATTAAATCAGATGAAGTCGCGGGAAAATTGCTAGTACAATACTAACTGCTGGTATCGGTCGATAATGTAATGATAGGATTTAAATCAACATTTTGTAAAATGAATCCTCCATTATCATCATCTGAATGTTTCCAGTCGCTTCCTCCTCTGGAGCCTGAGATCCGCTATTTTGACAGCATTTATACTGTGATATGATTTGGCGAAATTTCTTTCAGCCGAATTGTCCAACTGATGCCAACCCGGTTTAGGTATTTCAAGAACTTCTTGAACTGTCTGTGAAAAGAAAGTACAAGTATTTGTTCGCACCGGGAATGCAACCCGGTGCCCCGTCGGAAGGACGAACCTTTTATGGAAAAAATAGAACTGAAACCGCCAAACTAGAATTGGTTTCTATAAACAAACTCGTGTGCGCTGTATTCTCTGTTTGCAGTGTAGAAACATTGCTTTCGCATTTGTGGTGGATCTTGTTACTGCGGATATGTGATCAGTTACCATAGAACTGTTACAGAGACTAAAATAAAAGTGAAGTATTCTATATTCAATTCTAATGGCTAACTTTCACTTTGGATAAGGAGTATCGATTACACACTGAAAAACAAAATGTGGAAAAGGAGACTTCATTGGGCAAGTGAAGGTAGTCCCCATTATCACTATCTATGGTGCTTTTTACGGTACACTCATGAATTTAGCTTGTATGAAAATAAAAAAAAAGTTTATTTTATGAGTCTTTGTAAATCTAATGTAATTTTTAAGAAACCAAACTTCGCCAACTTTTCTTTCAAAAATAATATATTACAAGGAAGATCCAGTTAAGTACATGTAACTACAGTAAGATAAAACTCTTAAAGTATCGTGAATGTCTCGTACACTACCGTCTTATTTGCCAATGCAATATGAATGAATCTATATGTATATTACATTATAACTAGAATAGAATTCTTCGGCATTGTTTCCCTATTGGCTTCCTAAATTAAGCACCGAGATAGTTTGTTATTTGCTTTAGTCAAACAATCAAAGAATAATAACACATAATAGATTGGCATCGGATTAGAACTATTATTTTTAAGATAGATAACATTTCATTTGATTTGCATGGATTACCCGCATGAAACTCAATAGCGAAATACAAAGATTTCTCTACCACAAGGCCTATAACTATCTAATAGAAATAAGATATACGAAAAAAATCCACACGGGCAGAAATTTTTTCCATATCTTATTCCTTAATTTAATCAGAGTATATCAGAATAGTATTGCGAAAGCTTAAGAAAACACCAAAAAAAAAATGTTTGTATTCATACATATTTACTGATTTTTCCTACAACCTCCAAGATTCTATAATATACAAATATCTATTATAGCCGCGGGCTATAAGATTCCATATAGGTAAATTATTTTAAGCCGGAGAGATATTAACAAGGAATGTCCTTTAAAGTACCTACACCTTTCTGAAATCCCAGAATAAAATAGCATAGCAATGTCATCACTATCGCGATCGCTTATAAATGATTGCAGAATAACCTCTCGATACTTTTACACCGTTAGATTGGGAGACAAACAATAATTTATATGAAAGAGTACGCATTGTTAATGGGAGTTTTCCTGAGTGCTCACGATTGTCCCCGGTCGTGACGCGGCGTGGCGTGGATCACGGACAATCACGACCGGCTTCCTGCGTATCGATCTCCGCTCACGTATCGACGCGATAGTTTATGGTCTGTGGTTTTAAAAGGGAAAGATTCATTACGGCACAAAACAAATTACTTACGTCCTTGAAATTTCTCATATATTGTTACTTTTCTCTGATTTAGATAAATTTAAATTGGGGGCCACTAGGTATCGCTCGTATATAATCTAGCTCCTTTGTGCTTTGAAAGGCTCTCAAGTGGTTGGTATAATTGCTAGGTCCTTTGAAATATCTAATAGATTAAGGCTTCAATTACAATAAAAAGGCTAAAATTTGTCAATGTGTTAAAATTCAATTTGGATCTTTAGCTGTCTATTACAATTGGAT
Source organism: Rhodophaea formosa (assembly GCA_963082605.1). Classification (NCBI taxonomy): domain Eukaryota; kingdom Metazoa; phylum Arthropoda; class Insecta; order Lepidoptera; family Pyralidae; genus Rhodophaea; species Rhodophaea formosa. Next base: position 7,226,262 of record OY720206.1, read on the forward strand.
GTGTGTGATAACTTAGGTTTCGAAATTTATCTAGTACTTACTTGTACAAGGATAACTTTATGTATGTGGATTCATACTAGCCAATTAGGAGTTATAAATAACATAAAAACATTTAAATATTGTGTCGCAGCTAGCAGTTCAATCTAAAATTGCTTGGAAAATTGAATTCATGAACCCTTCAAAATACAGTGAAAGTGCATTCTAATACGGCAGTTACGGCGTCCATTGTTCTCATTCTATTCCCATTGTTGGGATAAAAAAGGCATCTGTCTGCAATCTTCCGTCTTCTGGGCGATTTACCATGATTGTTCCTCAGACATAATAGGACAAATTACTACCTTAGATACCAGGCTGCACAGCCGGCAAAAAATATGGACCGGTATTGGATACCGGTTGTCCCAGCTAAGATGTATTGCTTTGTCTCTAGTTAATAATATGTCCAGGATATTGTTCATTTTATTATTATTATTTCGGAATAATTCAAGTGCAAATTGTTGATTCCAATAAATTGTTGGTCCCAGCTAAGATGTATTGGTTTGTCTGTAGTTAATAATATGTCTAGGATGTTGTTCGTTTTATTATTATCATTTCGGAATAATTTAAGTGCAAATTGTTGGTTCCAATAAATTGTTGGTCCCAGCTAAGATGTATTGCTTTGTCTCTAGTTAGTAATATGGCCAGGATATTGCTCGTTTTAACATTATTATTTCGGAATAATTCAAGTGCAAATTGTTGGTTCCAATAAATAACATAGGTATAGATTAGAAGCATTTTCGGAAGTTTTTTTTTTACTCATGTTTGACTGGAAGAAAAAAGAACCTAAAATGTTCAAGTTGCTTCTCATCTTGTGCAGAGTGTAAAAGCCGGTCGAGGGAATGGGTGAAAACTTATTCTATAAAATCATGTTATAATGCTATGGTGTTATGGTGATACGGCTAGCAACCCATCACTTTGTTAATATCTTCGACTAATCAAGTCATCGAGGTAGCTTATTTATTTTGGGTTCATTAGGTAAAGTACTTATAATAAAAAAATCACTTTACCAAGAATACCTTTATAAAGTAAGCAACTACAAGTTTCATATGACTAGCTTGAACAGGAAAGGTAAAACATTTTCTATAGCTAAGTGACACTGCTAAGAAATTTATGAGACAAGTTCAAGGCTTAAAGAGCGAGCTGAGTCTTAAGTTCAACTTTTATATGCCTTCCACAGGTTAATAAACATAAACTTTAACTGAGACTTAAATAAGAAAGCAGAAGCTCGGTTGGGAACATAACCTTTTGAAAGTTATTGCATCTAAAAGACACTGTAGAACTTAGCAAACGGAATTGCAAGAGATGCTACCTTAGCAGGTATAAAAGACGATCTTTTTATGAAACTTTTAGCCTATTTGTCTTTTGATTTCGATTTAAAAATCTATTACGTTTTTTGTTCGCTCAAAACATAGTTTTTAGTGCACAGTTATTTGCGCTTACCTACTCAAGTATTCCTCCAATGAGAATTTGTTCCACTTTAACAAGCTGACCAAATATTTGATTTTAGGCAAGAGCATTAAGAGCTTGTTATGGGGCAATTGATGAATTTTATCTTCACCATCCCAGCAGAGTAGGATCACTCCAAGTCTTTCCATGGATGTCGTAGAAGGCGACTTAGGAAACACAAGCTAAACAATGTTTACAAACATCAAAGAGACCTCTCTAACCCGTCTGGCCAACGTGGAGAGTGTAGGCCAAACCTTCTGACTGCTCTGGCTAATATATGGCTTTGGTAGTACAGAGAGGGTCGTGCTTCTGCAGTGGAGACTACAAAAGACCTGATTATGATGATGATCTTCACTAAGACAAATATGCCACTCACGTCTTGAAAAAATTTGGGAATCCTCATTTCAGCTGCGTGAATTGAACTGCTCGATTTAGGTTTCCCTCAAGACAACCGTTTGGAAGCTATCTAAGTCAGTACCTTCTTTCAAACTTATTCCTGACTGTTTTACTTTTATTTTTATGAAATACTTATTACATATTAGCTTTCGCCGGTGGCGCCGGCTCCGGTCGTAAGAATCTCGGTCCTTATGGTGTAGTTCCGTCTTCTGGGGGAAAAGGTATCCTATAGGTATTCTTACCTGGTCCTCAAACTATCCTCATACCAAATTTCTTCAAAATCAGTTTAGTGGTTAAAACGTAAAGAGGTAACAGCCATAAAAAGTTACTTACGCATTAAATATTCGTTTGCATGAATAGAAATGCTACGTTTATACGGTACCAATTATCTTCGTAAGATGCGCAACTTACCTAAATGAAGCCACATTCTAGTAGTAACCGGTGTCACAACTTGCAAGAGACTAATTTCAAATTACACGACAACACAATTGTAGCCCCGTTCTTCGTAACCATGTCTCAAATAACGTAGAGTATAGATGTTGATAACACGCTAAACGTGGCCTTTGAGTTTTATTCCCTTGGGCTCTGTCTACCTTGCAAGGGAGAAAGTCGTGATTATATTTATGTATGTGTAGATGGTGAAGGCAGGGCTGTCTTTACTCGGTGGTTTCCCTCCTCCAGCCAGCTGGTCCAAAAGACCTCAAGAACCTGAAGTAAAAAACCAACCAACATTCCTGAAGTAAAAAAATGTAAGGGAAGCGAAGCTAATTTTTGGTTCCCGCAGCCACTAATATGACTATGGTGGTCTTGCTAGGTTGTAGATATTATACAGCCCTCTCAAGGAAATGCACAAAATACTAAAAAAAGATAACTATAATAAGTATGAAGGTATGTAATAATGCCCGCGTGAAGAATGTTATAAATAATAATGACCAAATTATAAAAGAAAGACCCAACTAGTTTTCAAAATAATAATGTACTTACAACTTTAACTTATTTTGATAAACATCATACACACTTAGAATAATTTATAAATTTGAAAACCTTTATTTGATACAATAAGCATTGAAGAAAACTAAAAGGTTTTTTTTCTGCAATTTCCTTATTTTGAGCTCGTACATAAGAAAACTCATTACCTGGGATGCACAAGATCCCACTGATGTGTTCTTCCTTTAATTTCTTATGCAGTCTTGGTTGCACTTACTTTTGAAGTCATTAACAGGGTAATCATTACGAGTGGGTAATGTCAGGTCATCAAGTCTTTTTTAGTCTCAACTTCTCCTGCAGCGGAGACTAAAAAAAAGCTGCACTACCCTAATGGCAGGTCACTCTTTAAGTAATTAAAAGGAAAATAATCATTTATTTTATAATCATTTTACTAGACATCTCACAAAAAACGTTGAATGTATAGTGTTAGTAATAATATACATTCAACGTTCTTTGTTGTTGCTTATGTAAAAACTCGATACTTAACGCGAAGTAATTTCTTAACTCGTTAACACGAAGAAGAAACTTCAACTCTTCCGTTTGTGTCTTTCAACACGTCTGGCTTCTTTGATGGCTTATGGATGGTTCTGACCTAAGGTTCTTACAAAGGTTGAAAAAAATGTTTTTTTTTCAAATTATTCATACTTAATCTCTGATTGTGAGCCTATAAAGAAGAAGAAGTATAATGTGAACAAGGGCTAGTTAATTTATTGTTGCTAGGGAAAAACTATTCAGCTTTAAAATTTTACTGTGTTTTGTCAATTTTCAGTGTTACCAGATTTCCTCGTATTATTATAACGCATTTCTTTTGAACATATAGGTCGACTAGCAATTTTCTCGCAACTTCATCTGCGTAAATTATAGCCTTGGTCACCCGTAGATAAATTAGCTTTTTATATGTGAAAGAATTTTGAAAATATTGCGACACCATACATCTTGAAGTTCATCGCGTTTCTCCAAACCGTATAAGTAAGTCTCCGTTGGTTCAAAAGCCAGGAAAAACATAGGCCGCATCTCCCATTAAGATGATGCTCGATATGAGAGAAAGTTCAGAAATTGCAAAGGATAATGGCAGCGATTGTCGAAGGATTGGATGTTCATCGCGATTTGATGCAATGCCAATTTCCTCTATACTTCCATGCTGATCTGGGAGAAAAGAAAAAACATAGAATGTACCAGCTGCTTCTCTCTCCGCGCAGATCGCAATAGCCGATTGAGGGAATGGGCGTCAGGAATAATGTTACAAGGCGATGCGGCTAGCAACCCATCATTATTTTGATTTCGTTCTCACCTACAAGCCCACAACCAGCCCTGCAGTTTTTGGAGACCTTGGCTCTGTCTACCTCGCAAGGGTGATAGTATGAATACAAAGATGTGATAGTATGTATGTATGTTTTCCTCAATATGTTGAAAATAAGTAGTTATAATCCACAACTAAGGCCGCATGGCATAAACCATATAACCATAACCATCTGTATTCATAGGTACCCACCAAAATGAAAAGCTAGTATATTTAAGTTAGATCCCTATCTACTTATGAAAGTACGGTTAAATGAATTAACAGTAAAGATAAATTGCAGATATTATTTACAAATTGAAAACCGTAAAATTACTGAGAATGAATGTTTAATAAATGACATGACACTATCTAACGATCGAATGGTTTAGAATTAAAAGTTATCTATTATATTTTTGCATTAATTACTCATAAATAAAGTAATTATTTTAATTTCAAATAATTACTTTTCTAATACTTGTTGCGTCAGTCGTCAGAATCTTGGCATCTGGATGAGGGGAGCGTTAATAAGTATAAACAATTATACAGTAAACACATGTACTTACGTTAATATGTGATAAGTCTGGCCATAACATGCAGAACCATTCTTTATCAAAAATTATGAAAATTAATTAACTTGTTTGCATGTAGGTTATTTTTTGATTCTTTGGCATACGCAAGAGTTTTTTTCATGTGATAACTTCTTGTCATTTTTTGCGTCAACCCTAGTTTGCTGGTTTGTGTACCGGCCTAAAATCAAATATGTTTTGTAAATTATGTCGTTAAAGGTCGACTAATTAAATTGAATGAATGTTTAAATAATGTATCGGCGGTTTTTGTAATTCAGTCAACGAATTAAAAACACCCTGTAGGAATAGATTTATATATGCTAATATAATTAAGAGGAAAGATTTTGATTGTTTGTTTAGACCCAAAAACTCCTAGACTGATTTTCAAAATGCTTTCACCTATAGATACCTAATTTATCTGTGGATCACATAGGCTATAATTTATGCATGAAGTCACGGGAAAATTGCTAGTATCAAAAAAGGATCTCTATACAAATACAAATAATTTATTTCACAATAAACAGTGTTAAAAATACAATGAATATTAAGTTTTATTAAGTTCATATTAAAATAAACATGTAATAAGAATAATGAAATGCAATCTACACAAGTCGAAAAAAAATAAGTAGGAGTTTCTGGTGGGAAATCAAGGGGTGCAGTTGGGGTCTGCCTTGGACGATTTTGCAAATTGATTTTGGTGGACTTTATAATATGAAATTGGTGTAGTTTGGTGTTATAAATGCTCGAGCTCATAAACAATTTGTGAAATAGTTAAAGTGGACTGTTATATATGGACTCGTATAAACTTGTCATCATAAGCTCCCATGAGGCATCAAAGAACATACGCCATCTTTGATGCTACTTGTTACAGCTTTACTAAACTTTTCCGTACAACACCGATACTTAGTTTCTCAATTTACTGGACATTGGCAGAATCACTGAAATTTCGGTGGAAGCCATCTTATAAAACAGAAGAAGAAAAATAAGTAGAATCATTTTTAAAGGGAATAAAATGTTAGTTAAATTTGTCAAAATATACCTATTACTAAGCACTTAAAAATAAGGATGTCATAAACTCCTCAACACTATAATAACACTTATCCAACAAAAAGGCAATCTGTCCTTGAATTGCTTGTAATAACTTAGCAGCTATTCTTGGCGACTTTAGGCGTGGTGGCCTTAGCTATCCGAATCAAATTAAATCAAGAAAATAACTGCACCATATACCTGGCTCGCCTGAGTCATGTCTGACAAATGCATCGCGGCTCCCCACACCACGCCCATGTGACGGTGCATTCCGGTTCGTGAACACCTTTGATTGCTTTCAAATGGAAATAAATAGCATTAGGATTATGATTTTACCCATTTATATGTAGATGCAGTTGCCAGCCCAGAGAAAGGAAAAGAAGAAGAGGGAAGAAAAATAATTTATATTTGGAATCCCAAGTATCCTAAACCTATCCTAACTAATAATATAAATGCGAAAGTGAGTTTGTTTGTTACGCTTTCACGCCGTATCTACTGAACCAATCATCATGAAATTTTGCATTCACATAGGTTAGGGTACCAAGAAGGACATAGGCTATATATTACGCGGGCGAAGTCGCGGGTAACAGCTAGTATAATATAATAGGAAAAATATTGCAACAAGCAACAAATACATTTTTATTTTTAGTATAAACATTTTTGTATAATAATAAAGTTAAATATTCTTTATCTTAATACCAAAAAATGGTGTCTGCTTAGCGTATGTTGTGGTGTCTGAACCACAACGCTGGTCTTCCGCGGACGTTATGCAAAAAATATCTGCTGAGAATTAGAAATAAAAAAATCACAACGTGAGTAAATACCGTTACCACTCTAAGTTCAAGGCTCAGAACAATGTTCAAGCTTCTGCTCCACTACGAAGGACCCATGAATATACACAAACATCAACTTAAACAGCACACCTTGCAAAGATTTAAAAAAAAATTGCGATCAGTGACACCCAGAATAGCAGACCCACGAAGATGATAGTCCTGATAGCGTTGAGATGGAGGACATACACAGGACATGCGGCATAGAGGCGGAGATACAAAGTCAACATTAAAAGCCAACACAATTACAGATTTCTGCAAGTACAACCTCTCGATCAATCCGACAAAGGTCGAGGTCAATAAGTACGTTTGCCAAATTGTAAAGGTCAATAAGAGCCACGTTTTGGCTCCATTTATAGGTGAATCCATCCAAGATTGGAATAAGGTATAGGTACGTATAATGCCATATATAACCTAGCCATTTTCTCGAACGTACCTAACCCTACAAATATTTTGTAAACAGTTTACACTGAACAACTTACTCCAACATAGTCATAATAATTTAAAAGTAGATCCATGAGAATTCACAGTCAGAATCGTCCATTGGCAAACATTTAATATCGGTGTCAGACAGTGGAGGCCAAATAATAAAGTTTTTTTTTACTCTCTAGGCACGGAACCCTAAGAAGATTCTTCTAAGCTGGTGAAAAGCTTGTCTGTATAATTTGATTTTCTTGAACCATGAACTTGTAATAGTAAATGCATGTTGTAAAGCATATAATTTATGCAACTAACCGAATACCGTGAACATCTTTTCACAGCATCTATTCACAAGTAAATTACTTCCGATGTATTTCTATTAAAATCACCATAAACTACATCAATAAAGAAATACAAGTCTAAGCGTTTTCTAACGCTGTCTTCAATAATCATAAATGTTATCACGATGAAGATTTGCATTTAAATATACCTCCACCGTAATGTAAGCTGCAGCAGCTTTATTAACTTTCTGGTCCATCTCCCACTGGACAGCTTAATAACTATATAAAAAAAGTCTTTATGCAGGGTCTGAGGCTTCTTTCTTTAATTCATTTGAATCATAGACGAATTTTTTTTAGTCTATGATTTGAATAGTAGACATCAAAGGAAAGCTGAGTGATCAACGCGATTTAAGAAGAATAATTTTGAAACTTTAGTGACTGATACAAACTTAAATCTGTATCTCAAAAACTACTGTATACTAATGAAACTTTCACGGTTCTCTAAATAACTTACCTTCCTTTTTTTTGTTTAACAACAAAAGATTTTGCAATCTGAGTTACAGTTTCGCATTTATGATATTAGTAAGGATTCTTCCTACCTAAACTGTCATCTATCAATTTACGTACATTACACAGTATAAGACTAGAATGTTCTATAGATAGGTAAGTCTAATACTGTACAATGTACGTACGTATACACGCACAGGTACATCAGCGAGAGATGCGGGGTGGGCAGGTTTAAATTGCATTACAGAACTTTCCACTTCCCTTTCACCGACTATCCCTTAGCGATCGGAACAATTTATGTTTGCTGACTGATCTGCATTTAATGGACGTATCTCGCGCTATCAGTTTACTGTTAAATTGCTGTGTTGATGAATATTCATGGATATCGCTGCAATATGCATTCAGATATAATTCTTATCAAATAAGTGGAATAGTCTCCTCTTCAACCCGTCTGGCCAGCGTGGAGAGTGTAGGCCAAATCATCTGACTACTCTGGCTAATATATGGCTCTGGTAGTACAGATAGGGCTGTGCTTCTACAGTGGAGACCTGATGATGAAGTGGAATAGAAATATGTTATAGGTGTTTTGACCAGAATTTTGTTTCTGTGACTGCCCGGTAAGCTATACGAGTATGTCGGATCCATTAAAGGTTTGATTTAAAAATCTGACTCTAGTGTTGGCCTCTGACACACACAAAATACTTACAACAACAAATATATATGCAAGAGAACCGTCCTATCATTTTACTGTTAAATTATCGTGATGATGAATATTTATGATATCAGTCTAGTCATCTGGAGTATAGCTAGACGACCTAACGGGATAACAACATTTTTGTGGAAGATTGGTCGACTTGCAAGGCTATAAATTTTATATTATTGGCATGTCAGAAGACTATATTTTAATGCCATACACTTACCATTCCATCAAAACAACGATCTTTTGCAACGAAGAGAGTTATTTCATTTGTTATTTGAAAACAAACGAAAAAACAACGAGATCACTTAATTGATTACAACCAATATCTACTTTCAAGCTAAATATTAAAATATTTTGTTTTTATCAAACTTATATTTGGTCCGGTTCGACTTCTTACTGACAATAAAGTGTCAAACGATCAACGCTAAGGAAAACTCGCCTTTTAAAGTTATCTTTTCCACCAGTGTCAGTTTCTTTGGACCCAGTCTTCAAAAATATTCCTCTAATCTCGTCTCGCAAGATTTTTCATATAACCAGACATTTAATTAGCAAACTCTTTATTCACATCCATGATCCATCACGTTCATGTCGTGAGAGATATCCTCGTCGATACGGTGCGCTATGTCTGCCTTCACCAAAGAAAGCTGCTATCTAATTCAAAATCACCTAGCGTGACTAATAAAGTTAATCCTTCCGAAGATCTATCGTGTAATGAGTGCCGTTTGCAATCGTCTTCCTTCGTGTGTAGTTTTATTCAGTGGCGTATCTATTTAAAAAAGTGCCCTGCGTTGACGCTCCATTTTTTTATAAATGCAAAAGAAATTAAAACAGCCGACTTAATTGATTATCGAAGTGAATAGTGAAAACTGAATACGATCAAAAATCATTAATATACCAACCAAACTACATTCTTCTTAAACAAAATAGAAGAATAACGTATAATATCTCTATACCTACTTAATAAAATAGAATAAATGTCTCTAAATCGTCCTAAAGTATTAAAACCGTTATCATATGAATTGGTGGTGGACAATTCCTCATACGTTGATTGGTTGAGGAGGTGGGTAAGATTAGTGCTAAGTGCATTAAATACTCTTCTATTAGGACGGGTTTTACTTCAGGGCGGTTGATATTGTCGCTGGACTGTGGGTAAATTGACCATAATAATAAGTTAGCTATATGTATATTTATGTTGTGTAACATAGTTTACGCCATGCGTGGCGATGCGTCGAGTGCGATCAACGTAATTTTAATTAATTACACCGAGGGAACACGCATGCGTCACCCACGCCTTGGAGTAAAAGCTTACGCAACCGGTCCCCAGCCAATTACACGCACAAAGAAATTGCAGTCCCGTTCATTAAGGATGCAATACTTAATTAAGACTCGGTACATCTCCTAATTAGTTCACATTAGTAGAGACGCCTTGAGCCGATGTCGAAACGTTTGCCACGCACACGTAAAAGATTGAGTTCGGATAAGCTGTTAAGTAAATATCAACAGTATTAGCTAACGATATCATAATAGTACTAGATGTAATTCTTTTGTTACGCTTCGATAGATCATGAAATTGGCGGCCGATGATTCTTATTGGGTGTCAAATGAAAAGATGGAAATCTACACAGCAACAATTTTAGGGCCGCTTGAAATACATTATTTTTTCCATAAGTCGTAGTCTTTTAACTACAAAATAAGTAAAAATCAATCATCACCTCCTAATCCTCTATTGTGAAGTAAAACTAGTTAAAATCTCTTACATGGTAATTTATCTTTGATCTATTTAGGTTGTTTTATTTTAGCTTAGTCGCGGTCGAGTAAAATTGAATAAGAGTGTTGCAACGGTGGAGGCGACGTCGTTCAATTCAAGTTCAATCCCCGCAGGCGGCAGTGGCATTATACGCAGATCCCTGAGGAATGTGGTCGCACAGGAAGCGGTGAATGACCGCCATGGGCTACCCGCTCATTTCACGAACTATGTGTAACCACAGTGTAATCTATGGTGTGCCCGTGCGACTGCGAGCACAGGATTCCTACAACTTTAATTAACAGAGTTATAAACCTCTAGTTTTATAAGTCGTGAGACTGCAAATGGATCTAAAATGGCTGCTCTGAACAGTCGTAAATTACGTAAGTCGTGTTATTTTTCAAGTTGATTGGCTCATTTGAATGTTCATTGATATTTATTGAGTCGTCAATCAAATGCAGCGTTAAAAAGAAACATTGATTTTTATTGTTGTTGGTTTTGAACGTCTAGATGTGTCTAGTGTCTGCTACACGGTTGAAGAGATCTAGGTTGTCTGTTCGTCTTTATGCAGCGTTAGTATATTGTTGACAAAGAACATGGACACAGGAAATTGTGGCTGTTACGACGCAATTAAACATTGCATAGGATTTGAATGCTGTGTAATTGCTATGAGACATAGATAAAACAAAAGAGTTTTCATTCAACTTTACTGTTCAGCATTTAACTATAGTATCCTTAGATCCGTAATTTTTTATTTCAATCAGAGGTCGTCAAATCTTCGCCCATATTTTAAGAATATATGAAATAGAAAAGGCCTAAGTAAAAGAGAAAGGATATAGGAAGGTGAGGTAGGCAGACAAACCTTTATTGCTAATTTTAGTGGGTCTGAACATAAATTTTCTTTTCGGAGGGTGAGTAATAAGTTATTTGATTGCATTAGAAAGTGCATTTATCAAATACTGACTCTCTGTACGGTATGCAGCAAGTTCATGGATCGAGAGCAAGGCAAGTGGTTCGTGACCAGGTTCAATTTAGCTACGCATGTATTAGCTTAATTTATCTTCGAGAAAGCCTCATCTGTTGTGGCTTTTACATGACCTTTAATAATTTTATGACTAAAAATATTATTTAAGTGATCTATAATAATATGTAATAAAATGCGAAAGTAAATCTGTCTGTTATCTGTTAGCTTTTGATGCTCTAACCAACAAACCGATTTTAGTGAAATGTGATAAGGCAAGTTTGAAACCCTGAAAAGGACAGATTATTTTTTATATCTTTTTTAGTATGGGTGTGAAAGTTTGTTTGGGAAATCAATAATTTCTTATGTAAGGGATATAATTATTAGCCCACGCAGACGAAGTCCCCTTGACTTCAACAACAAACACTACTTTACATATTCAAAATTCAAAGAACAAGTGAAACTTGCCTGTATGTAGAAGAAAGCGAATAGATTTGCGGCCAAAAGCTGGTAAAAATGTAAACGGGTTTCATGCAGGTCCTTAGATGGCCATAGTGTAAAAGTTGCTGTTTTCTTTTCCTGAATTTAAGAAGCCTGTTTCAATAATGACCGTGCGGTTTCCGGGCGAGTAGAATAGGACCACTCCAAGACTTCCCGTGGATGTCGTAAAAGGCGACTTAGGGAACACAAGCTAGACAAAGCTTAGAACCATCAAAGAGACCTCTCCAACCCGTCTGGCCAGCGTGGAGAGTGTAGGCCAAATCCTCTGACTGTTCTGGCTAATATGTGGCTCTGGTAGTGTAGAGAGGGACGTGCTCCTGCAGTGGAGACTAAAAAGGACCTGATGATGATGTTTCAATAATAGTTTCCTAATTTATTGTATTTTTTTTTACTTAAACCTAGTACTTATTCATTCATTCTGTATCTATATTTGTACTTGCCTATGTGCGCATCAATGTAGATTGTACTGAAACAGCAACAGATTTTTTTGCTTGAAAGCTTCCTTCCCATTTTCATTGTTATGAATTCTGCTAGAAGCATGTAAATTTGTTTTGCTATATGTAAAATTTCACGAAAGGCAATTGGTTGGGTAAGCTAACAAAGAAATATAGAAAATCACTCTTATATTAATAATAACTATGAGCTTAGATTTTGACAAGAATTAAACCGCTGCTACAGTACAAATAGCAATAGATCTCTCCTATTAACAAGCACATAGGTAAGTATTTGTAAGGGTATTGAAATGAAAATTATTCACAGAAATAAGTAAATAACTGTTCATTCAAAATAAGTACTAATAAAACATAAAGAATGTCAATGTATAAAAATAAAACGGCAACGTGCAAATTGCTTTTCCAGTAAAACAACAAAGCAAGTGGTTTCACGAAATCACTTATGCAATATCGATTGATGAGTAAATAAATGGTTTGTACGTAAAAAGCTAATGGCGAAGTTTGCCGGTTCCGCGCTCCAAGCATAAATTAAATAGTTTCAGATGCGACATCCTTTTCTGCCGTGTAGTTTAAAACTCAGAAGATTCTAGAAGTAGCGGCAGCCTATGTCCGTGACTGCATGACTGGTTATGTCGCCTCCGCTGACTAAGTATGCTGAAAACCAGGCGAAGTGGATAAGAAAAAGGCAGCAAGCGGACCCGGGGCTGCGAAATATTCCAGCTACGGATGTAAACAGAACACTTCAGATAAAAGAGAGTTTTCCGCAAAGAAGTGAACGACTTCGTTTCTTCCTATTAACTAGGCACTAAAATACCTAATTGTAAAGGTTACCGTCCGATAAGAAACCAGGAAAAAAATACAATACATTTTACATTATTATTTATAGTAGGTCCTGAATGCTATTATTGCTTTGAATACTTCGTCAAGACAAACCTAAAATTGTTATTTTTAAAAATTGTACCCTTTTGATGAAGTCGTCAATACAGTCAAATAGGCATTTAAAACAGAACCTCTGAGCTCCGACGCATCACAGCTGAAGATAAGAAGCTACCTGGAACTCAAAGAAACAGGGATAGTACTCCATACAGAGTGCGTCTATAGGTATATGTGCCTTAATTAACATGGCTATTCTAGGTTTCTGATTTGCAGATTTCCATATAAGTATTCAATCAAAAACCAAACACACAAAACGAGCAAAGTACTTGATTATGACTTTTTGCACAATTTCTATTTTGCACTCCAAGTGTTGCAACTCGACATCATTTCCTTGACATTTCCCGGCCCATGTCACGAGTTTGCCATTGCCTCCTAGAAATACAATCACATTCTCTTGGGAATTGGAATCTGTGATTAGAATCTTGCGTTGATTAATATTTCATGGGCTATAAATTTACAAAAAATGATAAGTTCTGTCTTTTGCCAGAGTGCCTACCTATAATCATGTGTAATAAATATGGATTCATATTGATGAGTAGGTATATATTTTTGTTAAGAACTTAATAGAAAATATAATGAAGTAATACAGCCTATCAAAAGTCATACTTTTGAGAAAGACGTTGCTCGTTCAGAAAAAGTCTCATTTGGCGTACAGGTCCCTCATAGAGGAATCCTAAGATAAGATATTAGGTGTATAGGTAAAACTCTTAGTGTGTTAAATGTGCACAACGAAGAAGAAAAACAAAAGGAAATTCTAGACAGTCAAGACATGGTAACCGAATATGTAGAACATTAAAACAATAGGGCTCGTTTTAGAAAATTTACTGGAAGTAATTTAGACCCGGTATTTTGGTATCGTAGTATCTTTGTTCGTGGCATAATCACACTTCATGTTCAAGGTAAAACACAGTAGTACATTAGTTTATTAAACCGTAATTATAACATAATATATGATCTTTTGCATCATCTCTTATTTAGGTTTTTTCGGATATATTGTACGAGACAAACCAACCAACTTACGTAATTATCTCGGTTCTACATTTTTTTCAACGTGTTTCTTTTCTTACGGTTCATGTACGGTTTATGTACGTCAGTTGCGCGTAGTAGCTCGACCAGCATATTGACGCCGTCAACCTTTTTACCATTCGTGATTTTTTGTAAACCATATAGGTAGTTCTCGTTGCGAACATGTGTTCCCTTATATACTGTTACTTTTATTTTATCAACAAAGTCAATTGGTGTGCAAAGTCGATTGACCGTGTCACCTACACGAAATGATGATGATGATTTTATCAACCATTTACACTTCATTCAATATTTATTTTATAATTCTAAATTGTATTTTACCTTCTGTTTATTTGTATTTTACGCAATATATTTCCCTTTGTTACGTTACGACTAAGTATAAAAACTTTTTCGATCAACCATTCCCACACACCTTTAACATCATGTTACACTTTTAACATAGATACACAACATTTTAAACACAGATTTTAGAGTAGATTTTAACTCACACAACCTGAACAACTCTAAACAAACAAAAGTACTTATTGAACCTTCTTAATTCGTCTGAATTTACCAAATAATTTTGTAATATCTTTAATTAAAATTACTTGAACAGGTTAACCGTTATTCTTGAAGAGTGTCGAGCCATCAGTTCCCGGCAATTCCCGTTTAAAGTCAATCGTAAATGCCACGAGTAATCGAGTTGAGCAAAGGATTATTTCACGGTTATTATGTGTAAATCCCATCCGTGCCGGCAGTCCACTCGTGAGCGCAGCGGGTACAAGAAAGAGTAAACGGTAGAGTACTTAGTACGTACTCTACCGTAGTCACCGTACCACCCAGTACTAGATGTTAGTAAGAAAACTTTTTTCCTTCAAACGATCAAACCAGCTCGTCAAAATGAACAACTTTCCCTATAGTACCAACGAAGGGAAATAAAAAAAAAATACTTATTCATACAAACCGGGCCGGCCGAACACTGTGAAAATGTCGATATTTTTGTGTTTCCAGGGTGGGTCTCATAGGAAAAGTTGTTCACTTTGATGGACTGGTTTGATGGTTTGGAGATTGAAGGATAGAGTGTTGCTTACACCTGTATATGTGTGTAAACAGCATCGGTAGAGTAATTCTGATATCTATGGTAGAGTACTATACAAATTGGTAGAGTAGAGTGACTATAGCAACGTGGGCAAGCAACTCTACCACTTGCCTTTTCTCATCACTATGTCTACTCTATGTTGTTGATGTTACGAATATTTGTATTTGCATTCGCATAAGCGAATGATTCGCATCATTTTAAAAATTCGCATCAACATTTGCATTCGCATCGAACGATGCGAATGTTTTGCGAATGCGAATCTGTGCATAGAAACATTCGCATTCGCACATTCGTATAACCAATATTCACATTCGCATTCGCGTTCGCGAATGTCGAAAATATGATATTCGTAACATCCCTGGTCTACTCTTTTATGCACTCTACCAATATTTGGTTACTCCACCCATGTATATATACACTTAGAAGAGTAAAAGTCAAGTGCTTGTAACAGCCGCGGCATTCTAACTATACTAACAAAAAATCTACTTTATCAAAAGCCTTACCTTAGCCTTTACTTTGTAGAGTTACCTGAATTGGTAGAGTAGTAGGCTAGTGTACTCTACCACTTACTCTACGCGTGCACAAGAGGCTTCAGTCCCTCTTGCCTTGACACCGTTGGATACAGCTTGATCGGGCATCAAGGCATGCACGTTCTTCAGCTGAATTTCTGAAAAATAAAATAACACTGGTGTCAGATTATTCAAGCTGCCTTAAGGTATCTGACATAGCTTAACGACTGCCATCAACGATGGCAGCCGGGACTAACGGCAAATTGCGTATAATTAATTTTCAAATTCGGATAATAAGTTCCTGACTATTTATGTTCATCATCTCATCATCATATATTGTCCACATTTAGTAATGTTAGCCCTTAATCACAGATGAATAAAGCTTTTTTGTACTTAAGTACACAGAATGAATCAGATACTAAATAGATAAATTTGCATTAATTTAGATAGATCATCTGTCAAGTCATATATTTGAAGTGAGAGACTTGAAATTTTGTTTAAGCTAAGCCGCACCTGTGATGGATGATGATAATTTAAAACAGAATTTAGAACCGCAAGAAAAAAAAGGGCCTCTCATACAAATTCACCAATCAGCTGGTCAAATTTATATGCTCCATGTATTTTTATAAATCCATTTTTTTTAAATTTGGTACTCTTTTTCTTGCGTATAAATATTCTATTAGAGAATCAGATTTCATCACTTAAATATTGACAGCATATTCAAAATCACCCTGTATACAGGAGTAGATGGGACGCTGTTTCAACTAAGTGCGTTAAACTCATATCTCTTTATTTTACTTGTCGTAGGCAATTTCACGGTTCTCCGTGTAGGTAAACGTTACGTAGACATTGCACCTGCGAGTGAACGCCCGCTGGTCCCGGGCGCCTTGACACAGTTCAACGCAGTTCAACGCCGGACTGAAAGGTAGAGTACCTGTCGCCCGGCGCTTCGTGAGACATCAGAGACCCATGGGGAATGTCGAGTTGACCTGGAATGTAGGCATCAGATATTGATATCACATTTCTGATTATTACATTAACAATTTAATGTTTTATAAATTTATAAAGGCCTCGTGTTTTGAGATTGAGAAATGTTTAACTGAATAAGAAATAGTAAGGAGATCAATAATTGTATTTTCGAATGCAATTTCAATAGTTGTAATAATCACAGAACACAAATGATTATTACTTTTCCTTTTAGCCGAAATGTAGCGAAAATTTAGACCTACCATAAAGAAAATAATCATATGATTTGAACCTGAGTACCACAAAAATTTGATCACGCGGTTTATTAATCCTTATGGTCCAATCTTTTAGGTAGATGTTCAAAGTTATTCAGTGTTGTTAGTAAATCTCTTTTGTAAATCTTACGTCAGTCGATATCAACAAATTTTGATTTAATTCCATCCCAGATTTTTTTAAAACTAATAGTTTCATAGACGACCAAGATATTTTTCATGGAGGAGATACTAACTATGAACTGTTTTAACATATTGAGCCGTTATTGACTCGACGCTAAGATAATATTTAGCGTCGAGTCAATAACGGCAATTCTTCGTTTTCAGGCATCTATCTAGACTTTAGTCTAGAAAGATGCCTGAAAACGAAGAAAAAAAATTGTGTGAACTCATAGACTATGATGCAAACAAAGCTACCGATTTAATGAAACGGAGCTGACACACACATAAGCAATGAAAAATTGTCTAAGGTTTTTAATAATTGAAGTAAAGGCTTGACGAAGTCTAGAGAGTATAGAGTCAAACTTTCGACGATGCTAAACACTATACAAGAACGGTTCCAATTAATTCATCAATGTCACAGCCGCAGACTCTATTCAGAAAATTAAGGACGTTGATTGTTATCAACTATTTGCTGAATGAATAGTAACAAATTAGTTTCGCGGCCGAGTCACTAGGTAAAATTAGATAATTATTTAAAACTTCAATAAATTCTAATTCATTTGGTCTACAATTTTCTCAGCTTTGTTTTCATGGCGTAGTGCGATTAAAATAAGCAGAACCCAAATAAAGTACCTACTTTATGAATTCTAAATGTCAATAAGTACCCAAACATTCAGAGATTAATTTCTTAGAGTCTTTTAATACATATCATCATCAGGTCTTTTTTTTAGCTCCACTGCAGGAGCACGACCCTCACTGTACTACCAGGGTCATATCCCTATTAGCCAGAGCAGTCAGAGGATTTGGCCTACACTCTCCACGCTGGCCAGGCGAGTTGGAGAGGTCTCTTTGATGTTCATAAGCTTCGTTTAGCTTGTGTTTCCTAAGTCGCCTTCTGCAACATCCACAGGACTTGGAGTGGTCCTATTCTACTCTGCCGGGAACCACACAGCTTAATACATAATCGTGTGACTTACGAAGAAAATTAAAAACATGGATACCATTTTATAAACAAAGCCAACATAATTACGAGTACTTATAACTCTCCCATCGACCCCACAAAAAGTTTCGTTTCCCAAGTCCGTTACATACATGAGATTCATTATCAGAAGCCAGATCCATCATCGGCAAACAGAAAACATAATGCCAACAAAGGAGTCTTGTAGAGTGCGCATTGGCAAATTTGCACAAGTGGACCCCTATATCGACATTTATCTGGGACCTTATTGGACTGAAAGAAAGAAAGAAAAGAAACTGCCTGACTGGACTGAGGCCATTTTCCTTGAGAAATCTTTGGGTAAATGGAACCTGTGTAATTTTTACCAGTCGGATTATGAGAACGGATAAACTAAATTGCAACCCATACAAAATGCATGTGCCTGGTTTTGTTTTTAAGTCCCACATTGTGCTCATGTTACTCCATATTTGAATAGCAACTGTTTATTAAATATATCATCTCGAAGGAAATAACATTTTGCATGTTTTAAATATGCTAAGATCTTATCATCAATATGAAAGAAACTGTTGTAACGCAATACCCTCCTGCTATAAAATTGTGCAAAACGTTTATTTCTCGTCAATAATTTAAAATTATTTTTACCAAAAATACCGATGCAGCTTGTAAAAGGAATAATAACAAATATGTACAAAAAAATACTAAGTATATATAAAAAAAGATCTCCCTCAATTTTTGAGGATCCCTTTATAAGAACCTGGCTTAGAGACCATGGGACCACCTAGGGTGTGCAAACTTTCAGTCAAAAAAAGAATTTCTTAAATCGGTCCAGGCGTCTTCGAGAAATCGGGCACATACATAAAAAAAGGTTCCGATGAATTGAAACCTCCTTCTTATTTTGAAGTCGCTTGAAAAGGAATGTGCTTTTAAACTGAGAAATAAATTACTTAACGATAACACAGGCTTAGTGAAGAAACTATTTCCTGAAATAAGTCCTGGTTACGTTGGTATCATATTGCCTTGGTCCTGGTGGACCTGTGCCTCAGGTAACCGGATGTCAGGCGTTACAGGTACATACCTTAAATACAGTGTGTTTGGTATTAAGCTAATAGTAAATTTTATTCTCATTTCTTTTGTATCATCAATACTACATATTTTGTTCAGTCAGTGCTCAAGCCTGTAATGAAAAAAAATATAGTCTATGCCGTTGTAAATTGAACTAGGTACTGATTTAAAATATACAAAGACGCTGACCCATTTTTCTCGATTTCAGGCTTGTCAAAGAATATAAGTTGTTTGTATTGATGTTGAGAATGATCATCATCATTTCGTGTAGATGACATGGTCGGTCGACTATGCACACCCTGGAATTAATTTAAGAAAACTTTGTTTACAAATATATTTATGTTTCTAAATTATTACGTATCGATATATCGTTGAGGACACTAGTGGATCGGATGAAGCAGATAGATATTTAACAAATATTTAATAAGACATATAGGCCCTGACTCTCATTGTGACGGCTGGTACGACGGTAGGTACGCCCCTATAGTGCGGGCGATTCATTATAGTGGTTCATAAAAAGCGTGAGACCCGCTCAACCTGTGAACGTTCCCAACATAAAAGTGAAATTAGATGAGCATTACGCAATTGCTACCAGTAGACTTTCATTACGGTGAAAATGGTATAATTGTAAAAGGGGTAGGCGATATGAGCCCTTTGCCTTTCAAAGTGATGGAGTTCAAAACGCTCGTCCTACAATGGATGTGATTTTATGTATGTACTAAGTTGTTGCAGTTGCATCCAGAACTGTATGAACCTACACAAAAAGATGTAAGGTATCTAAATAGAGATAAACATTTAAAAGCAATCCTCTTATTCTATCTAAGCCTTGGTAAACCCATAAGATTTATTTAAAATGTATCTAACTTATGACCTCATTATATGATTCATTGTTTTGATAGTCAGTGCCGCATAAAATGCTCGTTATGTACACAGCGCTTTGCAGCAGACACGGCCTAAGTGCCCTTAAACAAACGTCAAAATAGTCGAGAAATTCTCAAGGGGTGACATGCGCAATAGAGATCCGATCAATGCACCCCGGGAGTGCGCGCGCCAGTCACCCCGGCTCGGCCATCTACGCAGTTCGTACCAAAAAACACCAACTGAAAAACGATACAGATCCGTTCCTCGGACTGCCCTTGAGTGCTGGAAAACCATCAATCGCGATCTTCGTTCGTCAAACAATTGGTCGCGTTAGTGAGTAGCCGTGACTCTAAGGTGAGCCTCGTGGCCAATTCACCTTATTAAGTACACCCACGCCGTAAAATCTGCAGAACTTGAGTAGTCTGCTATCTGTCGCGTGACTCACCGGATTATCCAGAAGATTTCGATCGCAAAATTCGCTACGATAGTGATAAAAGTGTTAGTGTCTGGCAGTGCAGTACTTTTGGACGGTCGAATGCCGGTGATCCGGTCCGGAAGGCTTTGGATGAGCGGCTCACGCAGCCCCGCTGAGGAGTAGGGGCCACCAACAGCAGGCATGGACGACTGCACAAATATCTTCTATGACGACGACGCTGAAGCTCAGTGCGAAATGGTATGTGAGCTACTGACCTTGGCAGTGCCTCGATATATGCGATTAGCGTCGCATGTTTGTTGTGGCAGCTTTAAATAGCTAAAAACATGCCGCTATGCACATATGGTGCTAGTTATGTAAGAAAAAAAACAGCGTTTGCGGTTGCACAAAATGGTGGTTCGTCTGCACCGGCGTCGTCGATGACATTTTAGGTATTCGATCATTAAGCCCTGGAATATCGCGGCGTATTTCGAAGTAATTTTGAGTTCAAATGAGGCAGTTATATGAATTTACTACTGAAAGTTACATTGTTGATTTACGTAATATGTCAAGTCGATTATTTCACGTAAAGTCGCGCATTAACGATAAATCGAGACGAAGCTCTTCCGGCGTGATGCAACACTGCTTATTGGTATTCACCTGGGTGTCGTTAAATTGCACTTGACTGTATGTAATTAATTAGGCAGTAGTGTTTTTATTGATACTTTCGGCCTTGTGGATGACCATTTGCTTCATGATCATAAGGAAGAAGTCTGTGAAGGTAATTAACGTAGAAACAAAAAGTTACTTAACATTCGCTTTTGATGCATTTTGGTATCAATCTACACATGAATGCCTTTCACCAAGTATAGCTATATCTACATGAGAATCTAGTGTGTGAAACGGGCCCTTCCAAATTGCAAACTTACAACATAATAAGTAATTAAATCGGACATTACAGTGGGCGAGCGAAAGTCTAATGGCTGCAAGGTGGAAAATTAATCTCTATCATGACAGGCACCTACTGCTCATTGTGCTGAGAACAATACTACTTTTTGCGGTCCGCAAGCATCTCAGGGTTACACGCTATTGTACCATTGACATGAAATCGACCTGCTCCGACCATTTGTTGCACTAATGCGTGCTGAATTTAAGATCTCTAAAAGCCATTTTACACATTAACAATCAAGGTCAATTATTCTTTAATTAGGATTTTCGATGGTAAGGTTTTAAGATTTAATAAAGTGTAGGTACGTATTATACTAAGTTGATTGAGGTTCGCAGAATAGAATGAGAAGATCCAATAAACAAGTAAGTAAGTATAGTGCGTGAAAATGGAAAGTAAAAAAAAAAGAATAAATTTTCTATGCATAGGAACAGAAGGACGGAATGGATTTGAAGTTTATGTAATGAATGTTACTTTCTACATTATTTTATTATCTACTTTGTCAAAATTACTGTTGCTTATGAGGGAAACGTCAATGTGAGGTATCATAGTTCTATCTACACAGAAGCCAAAATGGACAAAAACACTCTACGTGTGCCCGACTGCACGAAGGATCGCGTACCTGCGATATTTAGCGCTTTACCTCGAAGAAGTTATTCTAGACAAAATTAACTTCACCGATTGGTTATCACAATAACTAGGTACTTACCTAACTATAGGTATAAACCAAATAGGTACTACAGGGCTTATCGAATTAATTATATTTTCCTTGTTTCCGTTGGTTTTCTTTAACTAAAAATTTTAATACAATGTGTAGGTACATGCGACTTGTAAAAGCAATAAGAATTTGGTTATTTACGGTATTGTTCATTTTTATTTACCCTTCTAAGTGGTCACACAAAGCTATATAAATCATATCGCGCATTGTATTTATGTTAATGCGTAGTGTGATCAAAACAAACGGTACTTCATATTGCCTCAGAGTGTAGACATATTGTATTGTAGGTATCACTGAGAAGTGGTACGAGCTGTCAGTTTCCCATCAACACTTGATGGATTCCGCAATGCGTTAGCGCTTAGGGCCAGGTCACACGGCTGCGGTGATAAAGTGGTTTTCCAATCCCATCTTCGTGTAAGAAGTCATGAGTTTACCTTTTTATGGAACTGCTCAGTTTGATTATATTTATCGGTGGAAAGTAAAAGAACGCTGGGATATTACTAGTAGTACTATTTTGTCTCCTCTTAAGTACCTAGTAAATACAAAATATATTAACTCCCCGAGTTGATATACTCTAGATACTTCATGCGCAGGATTCGAACAAGCGGTATAGTTATTCCTTGTACTTACTTAATTTAATAGGAATAAAATAAAATATTTAGTATGTAGTCGATACTTAAATAAGCATTTAGTACCATTAAGCCAGTAGCCAACTTCAAACCTGATATCAGAAGAAAAGTTTGTCTTTGGGAGATTTGGGAGCGTAGTTGCTGACGCGAAAACCTTCAGATTCTCTACCAAATTAGACCACATTTGTTTTTTACCACCTTAGTAGATACTTATAATCGAATCGTGAAGTTACCATTTAAAGTTTTGTTTTTTTTTTTTAACTTTAAGATCAACAAAAGGACACAAAAGATGCTCTTGACTATGTAGATTATGCCTTACTGGTGGGGTCCGCCTCAGCAGCAAACATGACAAATAAATCACATACAATCTTCGTGTGCTCGAGACCTGTAATTCACAGAGTGCTGCAACCACAGCAAACCGAGATACAAAGCCCGCAGACTGGTCGTAAAGAGTTATGGATATGTTGAATGATATTATCATAGCATGGTTATGCTAATGTTGCGATATACGATAAAACTATAGCTTTTTGTTGTTACTTCCTGAAACGTGCAAACCGTTCTCTTTTACTGCTCATAAATGATGATGTTGCCTCTAATATTAACGACGCTTAAGAGTTTTAAGTCATTCATCATCATCCTCATATTCTCAGCCCACATCAGCCCACTGCTGGGCATGGGCATTCCGTTTGTTAGATGAGTATTAACTTCTGTTCCCTTCTAACCTGTAGTTTTGGTGTGCCTGTAGTGCAGATTGAATTCATATTTAGTCAACTCGGCCAGTTCGTGTGTTTTATAAATGGTGGTATGCCAATAGTTGCTTCAGGTCATGGAAAATATTTTTATGTCCGCCCAAATGACGCTACAAATAATATCGATAAAATCGGTAAAGACGATTCGACTGCCGATCGGATTTGTAATGCACTGACCATTCCACTGACTCATGCAGACCTCCCAGTGTGATTCGAAGGTTTAAAGGCCCTATTAAACACACATAGGTGGAACTAAAGACTGAGAGAAAGCTCAATATTTAAATATCTTCTAAAAAACCTGTGCCTGCTGGCAGATAAGTGTTTTTATCGTTAAGACATGCTGCGTTATTTGAAAATGACTATTGAAAAACTTTTTTTAATTACACGTATTTTTATTGGTAATTACGCGTTGCTTACCGTGATTGCTGTCAAGTTTAATCAAGCTTCCAAGTGACCTACCCAAATGATAACTTACCTAATTTACCTAGGGACCCGCCACTTGTCAAAAAGTTTAATTAACCTGTGAGATTATTTGCACGCATTTATTTTTAAAATCAATCATTGCATTTGAATACTATGTGCCTACCTCTCCAACCCGTCTGGCCTACGTGGAGAGTGTAGGCCAAATCCTCTGACTGTTCTGGCTAATATATAGATCTTGTATTATAGAGAGGGTCGTGCGCTTGCAGTTCGCGCCTTTGTCCTTCGCTCCTCGGTACGGTTCGGTTTTCTTACCAGCTCTAAGTGCCTCCAGAGCAATAATTTCATATTCACAGTATTTCTGTCTAATCCTAACTGAGACAGGGTAGCCGTATTTACTAAGTACTCGTTATCAAGATCAGCAGTTGAGCCCCGTTAACGGCAGGTAATTACACGCTACTTATCGAGACCGCTGCTCAGTTAGCTCAAGCTTTCAAGTTATCATTCCGACAATTTACTTCACTAGCCTTACCTACATCATAAGATTTTTGTATGTAAACTCAAAGATATTAATAAACAAATGTAAGGGAAATTTGAGGAAAGAAGGTTCATTATGTATTATAGTTAAATGTAGTGTGCCCGGTAAGTGGTCACATCAAAAGCTTTTTGGTTAGCCTTAGTTTACAGCTTGTCCTACGGTCAGGGTACCATAGACGTGGGGTGCGATAGCAAGAGTTCCATCGACTGGTCTTCTCCAGATCAGGAACACGTCTCATCTGTCTAGAATAGCTCCACCCAATAAGGATGGTGTTGTTGGTGTTCCCCGCACAGGCAACAAAAAGCAGGCAGCATCCTTGCATGATATCATGAAACCTACAACCTTGACCGAGACACCTTCAATATGGTGTTGTACTGTACGAAAATCTTCAGTGGTTGGACGCTTATATTGTTCCCACCCTCATGCTACTGGTATAGAAACTTTTGAAAAGAGGCTTTGAAGATTGCTTTTACCGGAGTATATATTCGAAAATTGTAGGATCCAAAATTAAACTTGTTATCTTTATATTAAAGTGATATATTAACATTGTATCACTTTTGCTGATACGATGGGTTCAAATATGAACCTTTCTCATTATTCTTAGTTATATAAAAACTAATGAGAATGAAAAGAGAGTATTTTGTAAATGATTCGTCTTAATATTTAAGATGAATTATTTACAAAATACTTTGAACGTTGAACATCAAGTTCAACAATGTTGAAAAAACCGACTTCAACCAAACAACTGTATCGATTTTGAAAATATTAAAAATGGAAACAATCAGATTGAGAAACTTTTACTTTTTGAAGTCGGTTGAACAGTAAGTATAAAATCATAGTCAGTATTTTACATTATTTTATACAATCTAAGTACCTATGTATTTATATTGATGTAACCTCAATATGTATGTTGAAGGCTTTATACTAACTAACTTGGCTCAGTTCCCAGAATGCTGCTCTTTGAGTTTCTCTTACTTAAGAATTAAATTATGAGTCTTACTTATTTCTTTGTTATGTTATTCGGATTTCAATAAGTTAATTGCTTTTAATTAAATAAGATTTTCAGGTTAAATCCGTATCCGTAAAAAAAAGTTCAAATAAAACAAAAGGGTTATTTAATTTTCTTTCTTTGATTGAACTTTGTAAAAGGCCATTAACACACTGGGAATAAGAAAGAGAATGGAAGAAGCTTCGTTCTTTCTTTTTTTTTATTTCCATGTCTGTGGGTATCCAACGCCCGCTACATGTTAGAAAAAAGTCCTTTGTCTTTTGTTTCCTACCTTTCTTAGGTACTTGTATTTTATCAACATAGTAGTTATTTTAAACAAGTTACTTCCATCAATAATTCATTAGGTCTTTTTAGTATCTACGGCAGGAGTACGACCCTCTCTATACCACCACAGCCACAATGAGCCAGACCAGTTAGAGGATTTGGCCCACAACCACGCTGGCCAGACAGGTTGGAGCGGTCACTTTGAAGTTTATAATCTTCGTTTAGCTTGTGTTTCCTAGTTGCCTTCTATGATATCCACGGGTAGACTTGGAGTGGTCCTATTCTACTCTTACGGGAACCACACGGCGGGATAAGGAACTTAAGTACTTAAGAACCTATCACAATAAATAAATGACTTCATAAACCGGAATGTTAATCCTGCACCTGCAACAGGATGAAATATACGTAATTGAACAGGTTTTTAGATCGCGTCGAGGTGCTCGAGGTAATAGGGAACAATCAATGAACTGGGCCGCCATCGTTTATTACAGAATGAGGCTTTACCGTTAGGAGGGCGCGCCCAGCGGCCGCAGATGAGCGCATGGTGCAGCTACAGTTATGATGCATGATCGATGATGATGTGAATTTTATTAGATATATTTTATACTAGCGTATTTTTCGTATTCAAAGTACGCTTGGTCTTAACTATCTTGGAGAACATGATTTTTCTTAGAATTGGTTTCTAATTAAGTATTAAATAAATACCTACTGGGGAAAATTTTAAACAGTAGCCAATTTTTTACAGCAGATTCAGCATACTGACCTCATAATGAACTAAGTACTCTGTATACAAACATATGAGGAAACAAAAAAAACTGATATGAGATCAATGCAATTCGAAAAAAAAACATACTTACATACATTCCTTTACTCACACAAAAGTGTTTAGCGGCTGAGCAATTTGTATTGTAAGTCTGGAATGACGAGTTTCCCAAAACTTGCAAAGGTTGTTTATATTGTTTAAAACAACCCCTGAAAACTATGTCCCATTTCCTTTCTACTAAAACTACCTATATCCCAGGAATAGGAAAAGAAAATATCGATCCCATGAAAAACTGACTTTATTTACAACCCAAGCAAGTACTCAATACTTCACTGCATTCTAGTCTACTAGACTGTCCTAGTGTAACTGATTATTTTACCGATTAAAAACGCGGAAGAAAATTCCAAAACTGCATAGGGCTTAAACGTTGAGTAACGGTACAGCATTATCATTGAATAAAAACACTTACATAACCACTGAAAATGACTGTCATAACATTTCGTGTCATATATTCACATAAACAGCATTACAAGCCCGTTCGCCCATAACGGAGTCGGAAGGCGGAGAGCGGTGGCCACAACTTGCGAGTTTGTGGTTGTCGAGATTGCAGGCATATAACGCTAAACCGATCTTATTATTGTAATACGACTCTGAATGAGACTTTTTTCAATCAGTTTTAAAGATGCTGTTTGAGAATTTACGTAGTTAGAATGGGTAGTGATTTGAAAATCCTGATCGAAACGATTTCTGCCCGACGCGGATTTTCGTACCAACATCTTCACACCACTTCCTACTCTTATTGTAAGTAGAATAAATTTATTGTTTATGTGTTTATCAAAGAAATTCATGTTAGCGAAGAAATATGTTATGCGAAAATTGTTTTAAGTATGTGAACCTAAAACGGACCAGATATGAGTTTCATTCTTCTTGAAATTCTTGTCCTTCTAACCTAACCTAAACTTACCTTCTACGAATAAGTAACCAAAGTATAACTGTTCTTTAACTACTTTATTGATTAAAGAAAAAAAAACATACAAAATCAGTCTTTCCAAAGACTCATCAACTTTATGTAATTCTAAAATCCCCTAGCTGAAATGAAACTGAAGCAATGGAGCCTAGTCCAGCACGCTTCTACCCGTTTAGGTATCTCTTAGTCAATAGCAGAGCTCTATGCTTGTTTGTCATCAACATAATAGCCTCAGCGCTTTCTCCATTCATCTGTTGGTGTATCGTGATCTAATTTCGCGCTTCACGACCGCGAAAGGGCTGATAAATTGAAAGATCTCAATCTTACACGCAAATCGAATTTGGTTTGACGTCAAAAGCTATTTATTTTTCGGCACGGCGCACAATAGAGCCAATTCTGCTGATCCCGCATAATAGACAACTTGAAACGTTGAATAACAAGGTGAACTTTTACTATGAGAGCGCTCTTGATAAACAATTCGAGCGAGAACAATGCATAGTATCTTGTTTAGTAAGAGTTTCTAATACCTAGATCAGTTTTCAGAGATTTAAAAAATTCCTAACAGTGGCTCTTGTAATGATATATACTGAGGTTTTGTCGAGCTCCGATGCGCAGTGGTTAACATGCCAGTCTGCGACACAGGGGTCCCGGATTCGATCCCCGGTCAGTTCATGATGGAAAACGATCTTGCGTCTTGGATGTTTATCTAATAAGTATATGTTATAAAACATAGTAACGTTGTGTTAGTATCCTGCGACACAAGTTCACAACTTACTTACTGTGGGACTAGCTCAATGTATGTGCTATGTCCTGTTTATTTATTTTTATATTCGTTTAGGAGCTATTATGACCTTTAACCATAGGTATCTGGTAAATATGAAAATCAGATAAATCTTACAAAACTGCTTGAACTAAATAATTTAAAATGATTTCTGAGGTTTTCCTTTTTATATTGAAAAAGTTTTGTCCAAGGTCGTGTTGGTCGCGTGCTCAACAGTCTAAGAAAGTAGTAAATAACTTTGGTGCGCAAACCCACTGACCTTGACATTACCTACTGAAACTTCAAATTATTATATCATTAAATTATGACTAGCGACGCCCACTATTTTAACTTGCGTGTGGTAAAGTAACATTTAAAGCATACAATAGAAAAAATAAAGGCTGCTGCTATATGTATGCTACATTATTTTTTGGCATGTGATCCAGTCTAGAATGGGATGCCTCTTTCGTAGGATGTCACACAAGGGCACTTAAGGACAAAAGGAATATCTAATGTTTCGCATAAAAGCCGATCATGAGTGATATTCGTTACGCAGTAAGCTTGCTTTATCCCTCGGCTTTTTACATGAGCTTTTTCTAATGTCAATCAATTTGTCCACATCATAAAGACGCGCTTTCTTGGTTTCCACCCACACAGCAGTAAAACTTATGTTCGATCGGCTGGTGCACAATAAATAAAAAAAGATGACATGCGGCGGTCTTTTTTATTCACCCACGCCTTTAATAGCCATTTCTATCGGATTCATTAATCGATTCATCTGCGTCAAAGACACTCATTTCAGTTTCATTAATTCAACAAAACTATTTTAGTTTACCGTTAAACTAATAATTTTACTTTATTACCTTCCTGAAACATCATAAATTTAAAAACGTATCGGTTTATTCATAACTGCGATGAATTTAAAATAAAATGGTTTGTATTGATCGTGTATTAATATGGGAGACCTTCATAAAATTATTACTTTGTTGTTACATATATCAATACATTTCTTTTTAATTAAATCGACATAGGTAAATATAAAATATTTTTTATTTGCTAATCCTATTAATATCATATCGTATCATATCGTATGAATCTTCAATTCATTTATGTGATTGATATGTTAGATAGACGACTAGACGTTATAGATTGAGTAACAATGTAATAAAATTATGACATCGAACACATTTCCATGTCGTTCCAAGCACACCTTCGACCGGTTTAAATCTAGATGTAATCTTTACGTTACGAGATGTTGAACCTTAGTGCTGAACCTTCTTCAATTAACATTGAATGCCTCACTTTTATGTTTTATGCATGAGAAATAGATCATAGATTTGGCTGTGGGATGCTAGTGTTAACGAAACACTGGCAGGTAGCTTCCATGAATAACAATTGGTCGATTAGATTATTTTCTCTATCCGGCGTAGAGGTTGTCGAACTCATTGTTTTGAAAAAAGTTTTAATAGGTTTTTAAAAGAGATGCTTTTCTATAGATTTTGTTGAACGTTTTATGTGTAAGTGAACATTCATCTTATCAGTGGAAGCCTTCACACTAAAATCGTCTTGATGTAGGTAGCACCTCATTAACACTTGTTTCTTCATTATTGTGTTTTGGTTCTTAGTCTTCATCTCATTCAAAATGGCTTTTATTCTATTTGTAATAAAAACTTGCCATAGCCTCGAGACTTTTGAAAGGATTTGAAAGATGGGCATAGACAGTGAAAATAATATCCTTAAAACAAGTTTATTATGCACTGCATTAGCAGTATGCCATCAGGTGTAATATTCTCACCAATTCGCTCTTTCATTGAGCTTCGCTTGTTTATATGTATTTATTGATATAGGTATTTATTACCACTTGGGGAGTGCCGTGCCCCCAGATTCGTTACGCATGGTTATTTAGCAAATCAATTGGAAAAGGTGAATGAAACCATTCGGTCACCTTTTACCGCCCTCGTGTTACCTCTCTTAAAATAGTTGCTTTACTTATATATCTTTTCATTAGCATTTTTTGAGATATAAGTACCACATTTTTACGTATTTTGCTTACATAAACATGTGCTACTTATATCTCAAGAAATGCCGACTATATCTTGTTTTAACAAAGTTTTGTTGAAAGTGTGCATTGAGATGTAAAGAATGTTTTTTTTAGATTTTTCACTCCTTATTTTAAAAGTTTGAGGGAAATTGCCTATCTCAAATTATTGACTTAGTAAAAAAATTTAGTTTATTCGACATAGTACAAAATTTTACATATAATACATTAAACAATAAAACTAACTTATAAGAACTAGAAACTAACAATTAAACCTACCTAAGAAATAAAATGACTTATAAATAAAACCTAGCTATAAATAAAAAATGTCCCGCAGGTCATTACCCTGCGGTAATGTGCCCAGAAGACTGGCAGCATTGCCACGTTGAATGGCAATGCTTATTCTTTGGGCAAGATAGTGACCAGCCCTCTGGTCATTCGACACCTCGACCAGCCTTTTGCTAAAAAAATAGTTTTTCGTACTTCAATCTTTGACTATATACTCTCTCAATGTCATTTTTGAAGACCTCTTTATGGACACTACCCCGCACGAATAGGCTTGAGTTTCACAATAAAATGCCTGTGACATACGGACAGCCAGTCATGACGAATCTACGGAACCGCAAAAAAATTGGCGATAGTTAACCAGGTAGCGAACGTAGAGCTGCAGGTATTCAATTTGCCGCCCCCCTCTTCCAACCTGCAGAGTAAATCCACAACTCGTCCCACATGCCTACGGCCCATTTGGGAAAAATTGAAGAAAATCAAAATTAATTAAAATTTCATTCAGCAATTCGTCCCATGTTTATAAATGGTAATGTGGTGGTGGTGTGGTGTGTAACTCGTGTTGTCGTCGTTTCGTACCAAGGTGTGCCATTTTCAGACTTTGCCCCGTCTTTAGAAAATTTGTAGATCAGGGGCTGATCCTATGATTTTTCTAACCTGTTAAAATATACCTAAATTGTATGTAGCGATGAGTGAATAGTGTATAAGTAAATAACAATATGAGGGCTTAACCAGCAACGTAGTCAACAAGAGCATTGTTTTAACGGACAAGTACCTATAAGTAGATCTCGACCACGTCGTCATCTTTTCACAATGTCTGACATACAACTTACACTGACAATTAGTTACATACAAGACGTCTTGCTTGCTTGTGAGGTGTGAGAGACAAGCTCGACATTGTGCTTTAACTTATTCATATATTCTCAGGTTGGTAAGTTTGTAGTTTGTAGGACAGAAACGTCCTATGCCTAATATGCGGTGGTGGCGTCACTCGAGAGCCTATTGTTTGGATAGCATCCGCATGTCGGCCTGAGAGACATGTTTAGAGCACTTTGTTAATACCACAGAGCAAGCAACAAGACATTCCTTGCTCTGTGGTTATATCAGAGAATTTCCTTATGGTATAAATAAAAATCTTTCTTAGATACTTTAAAAAGAGCTTTATTACCTACTAAACTGCTTTTTAAAAGGACAACCAAAAATATTCTACTATCCAACTTACTAATATATAAACTAGCTGTCTCCTGCGACTTTATCCGTATGGGTTTCGGTGTTAATCTAGTAACCTATTGAGGCCCCCGGATCGATCCCAGGCTTGCGGACGAGTCCTGAACATCATCATCATCATCATCATCAACAGGTCTTTGTAAGTCTGCACTGCACTGGAGTACGACCCTCTCTGTACTACCAGACCTATATATTCCTGAACGCTCTTATATTGTATTTACGTAAAATAATAATGTCTTATAGTTGAAGTTGATAGGTACCTCATTTTAGCAGATATGCTACGAATTATGTATATTAAATCCTCGGAAATGGTAGTAAGAAATATCGACAGCGCTATAAAACTGATCACTTGTTTTATGTTTCTGAGAAAGATACTAGAGCTTTTATACCACACATAAATGGATATTTTATTTATATACGATGTGGTGGGTATACAATACACATAATAAACTAATGATTACTAGATATCTACTGAGTGCTTAATAATATAAAGTAAGTTTATTGATTATTACTTTTACATTTATCTACTAATATCATTTGTTTGTTTTCATTGAATAGGCTCCGTAACTATTGAACCAATTTTCAAAATGTTTTCTTTTAAACAAAGCTCATTTATCTGCGGGTAACACATGCTATAATAAACGCGGACCCAATCGCAGGAAAATTACTAGTATCACTATCAATATCACTACATATTATAAAACAAAGTCCTCCGCCGCGTCTGTCTGTCTGTCAGTTCGCGATAAACTCAAAAACTACTCCTCGGATTTTCATACGGTTTTCACCAATAGATAGAGTGATTCACGAGGAAGGTTTTAAGGTATAATGCATGCCCGGGCGCAGCCGGGTAGGGCTGCTAGATACGAATAAAAATAAAAAATGAGTTAAAAAACTAATGGAAAATAAAACTGAAATGTTGGAAAAACTAAAGCAATAATTCCTTTGAATTTTATTACTTTTGTAAACGAGGTGTAAACACATTTGTTTTAGTCACGCAAATTAACTTGCAAGCGACATTGAATCCTAAACACGAGAAATAATAATCATTTGTTTTTATTTATGTCAAGTCACCTAATTTATTATTAAGGTCAATTTCATCTATTTTATTTTATTTATAACATTTAGGCTTTATGGTAATGGATGATGGTATTTATTTCATCGTTACACTGTTATTTTTACCTGAGACTCAGGATCACTATAGAACACAAAATCTAAAGAAAAGATGCATATAAAAATTGTGTTGAATTAAATGATTGATAAGGGCTTCACCATAAACTATTACTTATAACGAAAACAGGAGTGAGACCGAAATGTTTTCTTCAAATATTTTTGATTTAAAACGGTCAAATCTTTTGATTAAAGTTTTCATATCGTCTAGGTCGGTGTAAGAACACTTTATATCACATGACCCAATTCGAAAACGCTCGACGTTCGAACTTATTGGTTGATTTGATACCTGCACCTTCTCTACTTATCATAGTAAAGTCTTCTTACTACTTTGTCGTAAAATCGCTAAGTGGTGTCTTTCTAACTATTTTTTTCCACCTGCTTCCTTAGTAAAAGAACAAGATCGAACCTAGTACTAGTACCCCACATCTACCAGACAGCGTGTTTACACTGGGCCACAGAGGCCTTCAAATTGCTATCTAGTATCTGAATAACATTTTCTTCACTAGCCTTAACAGATTTAACTCGGTGGTGTACCAAGTCCCTAAAAGAGCAATATAAAATGGAAATAGCGATTTCATAATTATTATGTATAAAGTAATTACAGAGTGCAATATCTAAAGTTATCTTGATCACAACATGGAAAGCAGAACGGCGGAGATCTCGGTGTTGCGTCTGCGCAGATTATAATTAGAGGTTGCGTATTTGAATACCTTCATAAAGACAAACCTTTTACTAAGGGATTTCACGGGTTTCAACATGTTGTAATAGTTGGGTTTATTGAAATGCTAACTTAAATTTGCACACCGCACCTTATAGTTATTATTGAAATAAAAAAGTACTAACTTCACTACATCACTACATATTACAAAAGAAAGTCCTCCGCCGCGTTTGTCACTCTGTCTGTCTGTCTGTTCGCGATAAACTCAAATATGACTGCACAGATTTTTATGCCGTTTTCACCAATAGATAGAGTAATTCTCGAGGAGCCGGGGAGGGCTGCTAGTATTAAATAAAACAAACCGGGATTAATGAATACTTCATCGTCATTATAATCATCATTAGCCTATTGCAGTCCACTGCTGGACATAGGCACGCTACTGTGTACAATCTTCCGTTTTCCTTATCCGGCCATTACCAGGGACCGTTCTCTTGTCAACGGTCCACCTAGTAGACGGACCTCCCACACTTTGTTTGCCGTGACGTGATGAGTTTAGATAATGATTAAGACCTAAAAGAATATTTAGGTCATAATAATATATATGTCCCTGCCCTTACCTTACCTTTTTATGCACTACTCTAATTATTTGAAATTGAAAAGTCTTTGTGGAACTCTTCAAGCTTCAAAAGTTTTGCCAGATGCTTTTGCGAAATGAAAAATCATGTTAACCAAATTGAGTAAGAATATGGACGATCACAGGAGGTTATACACACAGTTATTTCTTTATTTGTTTAATCAAAAATTAAAATACCTTTGTTACACATATTTATTTCCAATAGCATTATTCAGATATTTCTAAAATACATTGCTTTCTTTCTTTCTTCTTTTAAATTATGTGACTTCCACCGAGATTTTAGTGATTCTGCCAATGTCCAGTATAATACAATACGAATTATCGGTGTTGTACGGTATGTGGCATCAAATATGGCGTATGTTCTTTGGTCTAGCCTCGTGGGAGCTTCTGATGTCAAATCTATACGAATCCATATAACAGTCTACCTTAACTATTTCACAGATTATTCTCAATAATACCAAACTACACCAATTTTATATTATAAAATCCACTAAAATCGATTTGCAAAATCGTCTAAGGCCAACGACAACTGTACCCCTTGACCAAACTGTACTTCCCACCAAAAACCAAAATACATTGCTAGCATATTGCGCTATTAAACCCGACGTATTGGTGCAAAGACACACCAAGGACGAATTATTTCAAATGAAGTTTTATTTATTCACGCACATATTTCGCACACAAGAGCGGCCCCTAGCCCCTAACGTGATCCAGCCAATAATACAGTTGAATTAAAATTCACAGCCTAATCAAAGCTTGAATATAACACAGGACTGAATTTCAAGCACCACTGCAGCATTACGAGTATATCTGACAGGCTTTTATAAGTAGGAACTATCTGCTAAGTTAATTTTTGTACTTGAAAATAGCAGCGTTTTACCTACCAATAAAACGCTTATTAAGCGATAACCTTATTTGAAACCTAATTAAACAACAATTGAGAGTAGCGAGCTTGACTTCCGGTAGCAGGTCGGCTATTTTACCGATTTTCCCTTACGACGTTGGCTAACTTCCGGTGGCCAGGAGGGGGGGCACGTGGCGCCGCGCCACTGCTCTGAGCCTCATTGGATCTCGAAATTGATTCGCATAAGAAACACCTGGCAGTGATTGTGTATTAGGTTTCAAATAAGGTTATCGCTTAATAAGCGTTTTATTGGTAGGTAAAACGCTGCTATTAAGCTTATGAACCGTTATTTGAAACCTAATTAAACAACAATTGAGAGATTGTCTGTTATCGCCTGGTGTACCGGTTATAGCCAATAACATGATGGATATGATATCATGTGAAACTGAATAGTTAAATAAATCAGATGTGAAAATAAAATGCATGACAAGACTGAGTTACAAGAAAGAATAATAAAAAACGTTATTCTACCAAAGGATAGATCGGACTTTATAAACAAAAAAAAAATTATCATATAAAAAATAAAAATTATTTGAATGATAATAAAGTAAACAAAGACTGAATTAATAAACACTTGTTTAAGTGTCAAATTCATTAACCACTCAGATGGTATAGGTAAAGCTTAAATATCAAATTTACAATTATATAAATGGTAATGAGTACGAATAACTCGTACTATACCTGGCCAAAAATAAATGACGAAATTGAGTATAAATTACATTCAGAACCATTATTATTTTTATAATAAAAATATTGTAAAACAGGATTTGCATCAGAACATCAAATAACCATCATATGACGTAGGTACTTTTCCTTTTTTCATCGAAGATCAATAATAACCGGACTACTTTCAATAGTAAAAAACAAAAGAAATCACCTGGAGGAAAGAACTTCAAAAACTCACTTAACAAATTGCAAGGTTTACCTTGCGGAAAATATTTATTTTTCTATAACCTTTTTATCATACAGTCTTGTTGTCACGTGCAATAAGTTTCAGTATCCATGGTATAAAACCATTTGAATTGCATGTTCAAGTCCTATTACGTAGATATGGAAACAAATAGAATAATTTGTTGAAATTAGCCATGAGTAATTCTGTTCCATTTTTAAAATATATGACATATGTACATTGGTTAGAATAAAGCCAAAAAGGTAATTTTAAAGTAAGGAAAATTGAGATGAACTTTAACCGTTTTAATCTTTATAAAGTAAAATATGCTTGTGCACCGCACTCAGCAAGATGATAGCCGTAATTAGGACAAAACAACTTCTTTCTGGCTAAAATATACCCAGAAGATTTGTAATACAAAGGCTATATGGTAGATACAAACAGCTCTCGCAACTGTATTGTCTTTGAGATGATAAAATGCAGAGGAATGACAAACATTTTATTTTTACACAAGAAAAAGTAAAACTAAACCTCAAGTAGTAAGTAAACTAAGAAAGTAATAAATTGAATTTTGACTACAAATATCTTGCTTTTCTGTTGCTAGGCTGGAATAGTACTAGTCAACTTTACAGAGGCGCAAACGGGAGACCGTTCATTAGTAAGATGAATAAATAGTCTTATCATTATTGATATTAAAAATAATCAAACCTGGTATTTCAAATACTTCGAATTTTGAAACAGGCAAAAAATATCACATATACAATATACCTTGTTAAAGCAATATGATCTGGATTTCCATCCTAGTATAGGATTAAAGTTCGGATTTGAAAATCTAATTCGGATTGTTCCTATGTTTAAACAAAAATAAAAGTTAGTGCGATATTATCATTTTAAGTGATAAATAGTGTCAAACACACCTTTTAATACCATTTTTGGTAAGACTAAGGCCAGCTAAGAGTTGCTTTATAAATTATTCAGTGAAGATTAGTAGAACCGTTTCAATTAAAGAAGCAAAAGAAAGCAAGTTTAATAAGATTGTTATACGAAATTTTTTATTTATTGTAGTTTCTTTACGTACATTAAATAATTCAATAAACTCCAAATACTGAGATTGCAATCAGATTTGCATTCACTGCTCAAATATATGTGGTCCAATAAAATATTTTATGTTGTCCAATAAATAAACTAATTAAAAAAAAAAAAATTAATAAATTACAAAATGTCAAATGCTGTTGTAAGCCTTAAACCGTGTTAAAGTCTCAAAACTGAAACAGATTTAGACTAAAAGAAAATCGAAGATATGTATGTCTGCAGGCCCCGGGCCATGGGTGTCCAAAGCACTCCAGCTGAGAATGCAACCGGAAAAACGCTCACATGAGAGAGGAGTCGGGCAAACGATACAGGACAAACCAATCATCCATCACTCAGCGAAGGGCCTGGATGAGATGTTAAGAAGCTAGTAGCTAAAGAAAACACCGAGAATTATTGCTTAACATGCATGTCTTTTAAATTTTATTCAACTTTTAAAAATATGGTAAACTGAATTTTTTAAATATATTTTTCAATAAACTGATACCAAACATTTTTGTAAGAAATATTACAACATAAAACCGACTTTGCCTTGTGAAATTAGAGCGCATCTTTAACCTGTCAAGCCCAAAAATAGCCTTTTGATATGACGAGGAGGCTAATCTACGACGAAAAGCTGCTAAAGTTTTCTTTAAAATATTAAAAATAATTTGACGAACCGTTATAATCACCGCCTGAGGTCGGTAAATAAAATAAGCAAGGTCAAAAGATGAACTCTCTTTGTCGACTTGAAGTATATTCTAATCTTTTTACTATTGTTGCACATTATGAAATTAGGCAAAATGCTAGGAAATGCTAGATTCTAAAGATAGAAAGGAGGCTTATAGTATGCAGTGGTCGTAGAAAGCTGATGATGATTATGTGTTATACGTTTGCATTAAACACTAGTGTAGCACATACCATGCATTCCACTTATTCATACATTACGGTAAAGTGACCATAAAAAAAAAATCGATAGTCAATTTTCATAGCTAGTGTCATAGTTTGAACATGAAAAATATCTGCGACATTCCATTATAGTGTAGTCGGAAAAACTCGCCTGGCCGGTTCGACTTTGCAATGAAAGTTGGTAAAAGTCTTTCTTACATCAAGACAATTATTTTTATACTATATTAATATAAAAATATTTCATTATCAATGAGATGGTGAAGGATAACTAAAAACAAGTTGGGTGCAAACTACGAGTACTTTCGTAGAACACTTTATTGTGAAACTCCGGCAGTGAATGTGTTAACCAGAGACTGCGCCTCTTCGGCAAAGTTTGAGATGTAGCTTTTATTTAAGTTCGTAACTGATTCAAGTGGCTAACTTAAACATTTTATAATTTTTTGGGATACAGTTCAATTTACTGTGAAAGTTAATAACTAGCTAATACCGCAACAGGTCTGATCTGAGCCTGTGTGTTCAATTTAACGTTAGCATTATTCATAAGGAGCCAAATCTAGATCATACACATTTGGCTTCAAGTATAGCCCAAACGACTCTAAAATTCATAATTGACAATATTTTCAGCATTGGAAATACTGCTTGACCCGAGCCCATGAATTAAACTGAGCTTTCACATTAGTTTTATGATAAAAAAGCCCAAGTAAATAAACATGAAAAATGTAGTTACTTTAATAACTTCATGAATATATTTAAAGAGATCATTATTCGCGACGCAAAATGTCGCTCCACTTATTATAAAAAAAAAAAATATTTAATGTTATGGCATGACTAGGCTTGCCCTGAGCCTGCGCATTAAGCTGAGCATACGCAACAGCTAATCAATTGCACTTAAATAAAATTGTTATACAACCAGAATGTAACTCCTCTTGATTCATCGCGATTGGCGAGTTTATTTGAGCTTTTGCTGCAGTTTTACTCATCATGATATAGTTCTATTTACGTCATTCATAAAATAATCCGAAATTGCGACATGGCTTGGCTTGGCCTGAGCTCAAGCGTTCAGGTGTGCTTACGTAGCAGCTTTGTTTCAGCAAAATAAAAGTTAATATTAATAACCAAAATGTATTTTATTTTACTTCATGTATTGCATGTCTATAATTAAAATAGACGCAATAGGCAGCATGACTAGGCTTGAGCCTGAGCCTGCACGTTCAGCTGAGCTTGTGCAGCAGCTTTATTTATTCGCACTATGAATAATACAATGTTTTAGCATGACTGGGCATGACCCGAGCCTGCACGCTCAGCTGAGCTTGCACAGCAGCTTTATTTATTTGCACTATCAACAATACGATGTTCTGGCATGACTGGGCTTGACCCGAGCCTGCACGTTCAGCTGAGCTTGCGCAGCAGCTTTATAAATAATCCAATGTTCCAGCATGACTGGGCTTGACCCGAGTCTGCACGTTAAGCATAGCTAAGCTAACAGCATTATTTCGATAAGGTGGTCAAGGTATCACCCTATTATATAAAATTCACTTATGTATCAATTCTCTATTCCATACAAAGATTTTGTTCGTACAAAGAAATTAGTAAAAAGAAATAAACTAAATTGTCCACCGTAATCGACAATTGAATAAACTAGCAATTCAATGATAAGTTCACACTTCAACTTTTTAATGAATACCATCTTTTAATATACTTAATGAAATGTTTAGTTACCTCTAGAAACAAAATTAATATACGGAATTGATCTCCATATCCTCATCTCCTTGAGGGTAAGTGATATGAAAACAAAACAAAAAATCTTCGCAATCGAAAAGGATTTTCCGTTAATCCTTAAATGTTTTATTGAGTAGCTAAATAGCTAGTTATATTATTCATTATGCAGCAAAGAACCAGTTTCATGAAGTGATATAAATGAAAATCATTCATATCTATATTAAGTTTTATTGTTAATCTTGTTAATCGCTTATTAACGTAAAATATTACGCAGTCTATGGCTGCACATTTTCTTGACATATAGTTAATCTTTATAAAGGCAACGGCCTTAATTTCAAAAAGGCTTAATAAGCAACGCCAACGTGTTAATATAATCTTGAATATCACTTACATGCTCTGCATAGCAACACTACATTCCTTGGTCTGGATAGTTTCTCAATTTATTCACTGACACAGTCACTTTAAATTATATAGGAATATAACAACTTAAGAATTCAACATTTAAATAGTACTGTTTGTTAATCAGATGGACTGTTAAATAACCAATATATAAGTAACGAACGATTTGCATCGTTAAAATCCTTTAAAAAATCCGTTATTATATTGAATTCAAATAATAACATGTTTCAGGGAAAATCAGTAATCTGAAAAATAAAAAGCTGAAAAGCGAAAATATAAGTAATAAAAATGTAAGTGCGTGCACTTACCAATACAACCGACTGCTACGATAGTCAAGACGCCAATGAGGCTCAGAGCAGTGGCGCGGCGCCACGTGCCCCCCCTCCTGGCCACCGGAAGTTAGCCAACGTCGTAAGGGAAAATCGGTAAAATAGCCGACCTGCTACCGGAAGTCAAGCTCGCTACTCTCAATTGTTGTTTAATTAGGTTTCAAATAACGGTTCATAAGCTTAATTAGATATTATCTTTTTTAAGGAATATAGAGCGCCATTTTTGACGTATTTTCGCGACAGGAAGAAAGTTTACATCAATTAAAGTAACAAATATTCCTTGACAGAAGTTCTTTATTCCGATAGATACCTAACTTATGTGATGTACCTATTTGTTGCTAATTGTGCAAATGACGCATTTCCATAATATATCATAAGACCTAAGCTACGAATAAGTTATACTTCATCGTAGGATCTAAGTTGATAGAATGAATGAATGAATGAAAGTATCCATTAGATCTTAAAGATTTATAGACGTCAAAAATAATGATATTTTTTCTTTCTCAGGGTCACTCTGAATCGAAGGGGGCTAAGAAGAGGGACAAGAGCGTGGGCAACGGCAATGGCAAGCCCAGCCGGGGCGTGGCCACGTCTTTTGGCTTCCGGCGACGTCCGGCCAGCACCTCGCGAGCCGATGATAACGCCAGGAGGAAGCAGAAGCCGCACGACAAGAATGGAAATGGAGGTAAGCCTACCGCTTCCACTTGTTGAGTCCAGAGAGAGTGATAAAAGTGGCAAGGCCAGCCGGTAATAACAGGCTTGGTGTTAATATTTCATTTTGAAATGTGAATCACTCCTTATGAACTTGGAAAGAATATTCTACTTATGTCAGAAATACAAATAAGTTAGCTATGCATTAAGCTATGTAGTTTATGTGCGATGGAAGACTTTGTCAAAACTTTCGTGTTTGTGAGTTTTGTGACTATAGTTCTTCTTTTTCTGTTTTATAATATGGCTGCCACCGAGATTTCAGTGATACTGCCAATGTCCAGTAAATTGAGATACAACACGCGGCGTATAAGTTGAACTAAGTGTGAGCGAGACACACCTATATTAATCAGTGGCAATGTATTGCGGTGTCCTACTCACACTTAGTTCAACTTATTTGCCGGGCACTGTACTAAGTATCGGTGTTGTACGGTAAAGTTTTAACAAAGATGGCGTATATGTTCTTTGATGCCTCGCGGGAGCTTCTGTTGACAAATCTATATGAGTCCATATAACGTCTAACTATTTCACAAATTGTCATGAGCACGAGCATTTATAACATCAAACTACACCAATTTCATATTATAAAGTCCACTAAAATCAATTTGCAAAATTTTCTAAGGCAAACCCCAACTGCACCCCTTGACTTCCCACCACAAACTCTGTGACTATAGTTACTTAGTCCCTTCGTTAAAAATAGGGAGACATTGATAGAGACACTTGAGATATTCGTTCTAGAGCTGAATAATTACTTAGTTAGTTAGTTTCTATATTTATGAAATGTACTGTGTAAATCTTGTCATATTCTCGAACATATCTCTATTGATCATACTGAATAACTTTCCCCTAGAAACATGAGTCAAAATATGAAATATTGGGTACCTACCCCACACAAAACTGGTGGACAGCTGATCGATTTCCATTTTTCTTTCATAATTCATGGTTTATAACTTCTATTATTATAAACAAAAACCAAGAGCCTATCGTTACACTCGTTTTCCTCAACTACGTTTTCGAAGATCCAAGGTTTTGTTTAATTTTTTGAAAAAAAAACAGTAAATTGTTAAGAAAACAAAGTTCTGATTATTGCCAAAACAAAAGTTTAAAATAGTTGTTAATTTATTTAATTTTATTTTATTCGGAAAATTAATAGTACAAAATTTCTTAAATATAAGTACATATAAATAACAAAAAGCACAATTATTAAATAAATAGCATTATACTTACTTGCTTGCTTAATTACTTACTACACAATAAAGTTCACTATGACTGTTCATCCACAATCCAATTTAACTCACGATAACTGTGCGGTAGGGTCTTCAGAGGATCTTCGTGCAGAGGAGGTGCTATCGGGGCGTTCGACACCGCTCGCACGCCCTCGCAAGGAGACTGCGGGCCAGCCGCTGCGGACCAACAGGTATTCTTCGTCTTCTTTTCATGTAGGCGCGCTAATAACAAACATTATTGTCCCATTTTTAACTTTCCCAAAGACATCTGACAATTGGCGTAGTGAAGAAATGCCTATTGCTACTTTTTAGGGTTCCGTACCCTTATAGTTTCGCCATGTCTGTCTGTCTGTCCGTCCGCGGTTTTACTCAGAGACTATAAGTACAAGAAAGCTGTAATTTGGTATGGGTATGTATATTAATCATGCCAAAATATTGGTAGAAAAAAATATTGAAAAAAAATTTTTTGTAGGGTAGGTCCCATACATGTAAAGAGGGAGTAATATTTTTTTTCTATACAAACCCGTATATAACCTGTTGGGTATTGTTAAATAGGTCTTACAAATAGTTTGAGGTTAAGAACACCATAGGGATCCGTTTCCGAAATATTTGGTTCTAAAGTGCAAATTTTTGTTAGAGGTAAGTGTGTCCCCCCCCCCTCTATATGCTAAACGGTTACATATGGATACGTGAAAAAAATTACAGTAGTAGTATATGTAAAAAAACTATCAGAGCTGAGTACTAAGTACAAACTAAAAAGTTATAGGCAACCAACTTATAAAATGTACTCGAAAATGTAAAATTTCATACAATTTTCATTGTTA
Source organism: Rhodophaea formosa (assembly GCA_963082605.1). Taxonomy (NCBI): domain Eukaryota; kingdom Metazoa; phylum Arthropoda; class Insecta; order Lepidoptera; family Pyralidae; genus Rhodophaea; species Rhodophaea formosa. The sequence continues at coordinate 7,269,386 of OY720206.1, forward strand.
GAAGTTTTTGGTCGTGAAACTGTGAGGTGCGAGTGTGAACAGTGTGAACTCAAAGTTGTGATTTTTCAACAACGGAACCCTACACTGCGCGTGGCCTGACACGCACTTGGCCGGTTTTTTAGTTTTTCGCGCCAAGTAGCTAAATGCGTAAGCACGCTTAACCAGATTGATTATGGAGCTTCTTAAATAGCAGGTAGTGTTGAACCTGATTTATCGCTTACAGGCGTATCATTTACGTAATGACACACTCACTAGATAGAAAGTATCTGTGATTGGAAAGAGAAAAAGGTTGTAAACCGCTAGGGAGAAATATAATCTTACCTGTCCAACAACCTAGTTTTTTATAAATGTTCGAGCGCTTGGAAAATGGGAAATACGGCTAGCTAAAATTGTGCGAGGCAAACGCAGTTTTTAAAATGCAACGATGGTTGCGAATTTGTGTTGTAAAAGTTTGCGGTTGACGTTAAAATAAAGTTAATTGTGTTTAGTTTTGCTTTACAACAACTACTTAGACGTATATTATTTACAACTTAGACCGAACAATTTATACGTAAATCATACGTCACTAAACGCAAGGCATTGGCACTCTTGCACGAACGAAATATTATTTCACGGATTAAGTAAATACTAGGCAAACAAAATACAAATATATGTTATGTTATATAAATTGAATAAATGCATAACACAGAGGAAAAATATCTATTTATACTCCTGACATATTTATTTTTAATCGATCATATCATACCGTACCTACTTCGTTGATTAGACAGTTTTAAAAGTATTCATTTTAGGCAGGCGCTACCACATAGAAGCCTGCAATAGCTACTATACACACTATTGCTAATAATATTCGTCAGGCGTTATATTATTTTTAATAGAGTAAGAATTACAGAAAATGTGTCATTGTGTAGGTTCGGTTTCAGACAACCTCACAGCAAGACGGCGAAGGTGGGGGACGTGAGCATCGCAGCCGAGCCAGCTTTCAATGTCACTACCAAAGACAAGGAGACGGCCATCAATAACAATGGACTAGGTAAGAGAAAGCTTCCCATATGTGCGCTTAATTGTCTTTGAGCTTCTTCTTATATGACAACTTAATAGTTTTTGATTCAATGTTATCGAAAAATTACGTTTATTTGAGAAATCAAAAGTTATTTAAGTGGTAAAGCAAAAATAGTGCATAGACTTATTATTTAAATCACATCGTACAAAAGACATCAACGCTTTCAATTTGAATAAATAAACAAAATTAAGACTCTGTCATAAATTCTGTTATAAAAATATTATGTACATTTTTTAGGGTTCCGTAGTAAACTAGGAACCCTTATAGTTTCGCCATGTCTGTCTGTCTGTCTGTCCGTCCGCGGTTTTACTCAGGGACTATAAGCTGTAATTTGGTATAGGTATATTAGGTATGTATGTATACGCGCTCGAAATAACAAAAAATAATTTTGATGCCTATTGAAAAACAAATATACAGATTCTGTGCAATTGAATATTCATAAAATCGTCTATTTTTACTTTGAGTAACATTCCAAAATAGATTATCTTAGTCTAAACTGATTTTGCAGATAAAAAAGGCACAAACACTGGTTATAACAACCAGATGCCATTGCTGGCGACGCAAGTGTCCTCAACGGGTGTGACCACCATCGTGGGCGCTACCGGGGTGCCCAAGACCGTCACCAAGCAAACGGTGATCCTCACATACCAGCCGCAGCAGTATTCTGCACAGGTAATCACCTTTGCTGGCAAATAAGTGTCCTCAACGGGTGTGACCACCATCGTGGGCGCTACCGGGGTGCCCAAGACGGTCACCAAGCAGACGGTAATCCTCACCTACCAGCCGCAGCAGTATTCTGCACAGGTTATCATCATTTTATTACCATTCATCATCATCATCATCATCTTCCTTTTTAGTCTCCACTGCAGGAGCAGGAGCTCTCTCTGCACTACCAGAGCCATATATACCTATTAGCCAGTGCAGTCAGAGGATTTGGCCTACACTCTCCACGCTAGCCAGATGGGTTGGAGAGGTTTGATGTTTACAAGATTTTTTTAGCTTGTGTTGATTATTATAATTGCTGGCAAACAAATGTCAACAATGGGATGAAAACTATCGTAGGCACCACCAGAGTGCTCAAGACGGTCAACAAGCAGACGATGATTCTCACCTACCAGCCGCAGCAGTTTTCAGCACAGGTAATCACCATCTTATTACCATTCATCATTATCATCTTCTTTTTAGTCTCCACTGCAGGAGCACGACCCTTTCTGTACTACCAGAGCCATATACCTATTAGCCAGCAGACGATGATTCTCACCTACCAGTGCGGCAGTATTCTGCACAGGTAATCACCATCTTATTACCATTGCTGGCAAACAGTGCTAGCAACGGGGAGAAAACCATCGTATAGGCCCGAGGTGGCCAAGACATTTAGTACGCAGTAATCCTAGCTTACCAACCACAGCAAAATATTATAAGTGCCGGCTTGTTGCCTATCAACCGTGGATTGAGTTTGAGTCTTGTTCTCACTTTGAGCGCTCTTACTATATAGTTCATGGTTGACATTTTCGGAAACAGCACGCGTAGATTATCGGTATTAAGCCATTGCAACATCTTTTCATCATCTCATCATCATCATCTTCAGGTCTTTATATTCTCCACTGCAGGAGCACGACCCTCTCTGTACTACCAGAGCCATATACTACCCTGAGTAGTCAGAGGATTTGGCCTACACTCTCCACGCTGGCCAGACGGGTTGGAGAGGTCTATTTGATGTTAATAAGCTTTGTTTAGCTTGGGTTTCCTTAGTCGCCTTTTACGACATCTACGGGATGACTTGGAGTGGTCCTATTCTACTCTGCCGGGAACCACACGGCTCCTGCCGGGAACCACACGGCATCTTTTACAGATACATAACTAATAACAATCTTAATCAGGAAATTTAAATATTTTAATATTCCTAAAATAGTATTCTTGATTTAGAAAAACTGCAATGATATTACTTAGGCATTATGAAATTCGATATTTTATAACTCGGACACTTTAAATTCATAATACTGTTTTTCGTTATTTTTGTGTCTTCCGTGTTACCGTGAGAATAGGGAGAATAAAATCTTGGTATCGTGGCAAATTAGTTTACCTAGTGATACAAAAGCTGGTTCCACATTATTTACAATTTAATGTGCTATAGGCTGATATCCATTCTTACTTAATATGCGAGGTTGCTACTATGCATGTAGATCATGTGTTCGATTTAATCTTTTAATGAAAAAAGGCAATAGAAAAATATTTAAACTGAAGCGATATATCTTGAGCATTAAAAAGATATTTTGATCTTTATCTAGGAGGGCCGAACAAAGGCAGCTCCTCGAGCTGCCGAACCTCGGGCCAACGTACCCAGGCTGACGGCCCTCTCCGACAAGCCTCCCGGGAAGTACACCTTCCAGACCAACCAACTGCCGCGTCCGCAGTACCCATCCGTTAAGAACATCGACGCTAAGACTGCAAAACAGGTAACACATGCATCAAAATTGTTTTAACGTCTTTTTCTGTCTTTTTTTTGTCTCCACTGCAGGAACGACCCTCTCTGTACTACCAAAACCGTATATTAGCCAGAGCAATCAGACGATTTGGCCTGTACTCTCCACGCTGGCCAGATGGGTTGGAGAGGTCTCTTTGATGTTTATCAGTTAAGTTTAGCTTGTGTTTCCTAAGTCGCCTTGTACGACATCCATAAAAAGACTTGAAGTGGTCCTATTCTACTCTCGGGAGCCAACACGGTGAAACGGATAATACGTAATTACGTACCTATTTTATGTTGTTTACGGCAAAATGTAATCACTTCACATTAAATTGTTAGTGCCTTCGTCTTCTGAGTCGGATCACTCCAATGAGGCCAAAGTGCATTGCCAATACGTAAGTTTTCCAGGAAGTACACCGAAGTTCCTAAAGAAATTACTGAATATAGACGCGAAGACGAATTCTGTACATGACTAATTCAGTATGTATCAGTACCAACTCTACGTTTATGTGGCTCCTTGAAAGTAAATAGTTTCATAAGTTCTGAAGCTATGAGCCATCAAACACCCCTCTTAAACTTTACGCTAAACAATTTCTGCTGACTGACATAGGTACATTTTCCTTTGCCTGAGGTGATTATATAAATAAAAAGTCCATCTAATAAAAAAACTGCTTCAATGGTACATACAACTTATTAAAAGCCTACTTTAACTTATAGATTGCTAAATAAAGTAGTAAGGGGCTGCCTATTAGAATATCAACAAGATAAAATTTCATTTTTCCAATCACCATTTACTTTACTATAGCTAAACATCATATAACTTGGGATTATATAATTAATTATCTACTGCATGTGAAACAAGAAATTGTTCTAACTTAACTTTTATAATCGCGGAATTTTTTACTACGGGTAAAAATAAATAAAATACTGTAGCTAGTTATATCCATATACGTATAATATACATGTAAGTATTTTAGTAAAACTTCAAACACTGAATTTAGTTGAAAATAGCAGAGTAATTAATTACTAAATTCCTAACTTCCTGTTTGCTTACTTAACGTCTTTTATTTGTTGTAATAAAAAATATTCATAGAATTGCACAACAACATCTTTATGCTAAAACGGGCCTAATTACTGGAAGATAAGAATCTATTTCCGCTGCACTAGGATGTGGGTCACACTCGTCTATTTTGGTGTTGACGATTGGGAAGCCGGTCGTCGTTTGCTGAAAATATCGTCGTTGCACGGTGCATCCGAATTTCAGCTACACACGGGATTGGAGCGATGGAGAATCTTTTTTGATATTGTTTGTAGTGTATTACGACTTTTTGAGTATCTCAAAAATTGGCTCTGAATATAATTAAATCAATGCAACTGAGAATTTTGATGTCAAAGATGCAGCTCGCTCCGGCTGGTCCAGTACGGAAAAAAAAGAAGCCAATTTTTAAAAAAAAGTAGAGAAAGGTCGACTTAATGGTAGTTAACAACATAGTTTAAGAACAAGACAAATTAAGATGGCAATTTCCGATGCACGGTAAATCTCGAAAGAGATTATGATGGCATCGTAAATGGAAACAACCCTGTAATATATTATTTGTACTGTGTTTAAATAAATAAAATAAATAAATAATAAATCACAAAACAGTTTTGACCCATTTAAAAACGACTGGATGTACAAAATTTTTGTATTGTATTACGACGTTTTCAGTATCTCAAAAATTGGCTCGGAATAGTATTAAATCAATTCAACACACTGAAATCGAAAAAACATTGTATATTCTTGTAAATTAAAATTATAAAATGCAGGTGATTCTAAACTCCACGGAATCAGAGTTCCTAATAGAATTATACACTCGCAAGAACAAAAGATAGTGTAAGAAAAAAAGTTGAGACTTTCCAAGGGTAACTAATATAACATATAAACACAATATATATATATATGTTTTAAGATTTATACCAATGAAATATATAATTTTGGTCAGTATAATTATCAATCAAGATAAAAATCGGAAGAAATAATTTTGAAAAAACTAAAATTTTTTGTTATAACAATTATCCTTTCATATACCGTTTTATCGTTATAAAATTTAACATATCAATTTGTTGTTACGTATAATAAACGATTAGTAAGTATATATTAATATACTTATTATTTAGCATAATAATCATTTGTTATATAAATAAAGTGATAGAAGATCCTAATCTACGTTCTGTGACTAAGTCGCTTTCGCACCCAGTCGTCGCTCGCTCGCTCGCTCATATTGTTGTCTATGTGTAACCATAACCTAACTTACCTTCTGCTACCAAGTCGCGTATCCAAACCAGCCGCTTTCGCACTCAGTCGTCGCTCGCTCGCTTCGCTCGCTCACTCATATGGTGGTCTATGTGTAACCATAACCTAACCTACCTTCTGTTACCAGTCGCTTTCACACCCAGTCGTCGCTCGCTCGCTTCGCTCGCTCGCTCATATGGTGGTCTATGTGTAACCATAACCTAACCTACCTTCTGTTACCAAGTCGCGTATCCAAACCAGTCGCTTTCACACCCAGTCGTCGCTCGCTCGCTTCGCTCGCTCGCTCATATGGTGGTCTATGTCTAACCATAACCTAACCTACCTTTTGTTACCAAGTTGCGTATCCAAACCAGTCACTATCGCAACTAAGGTCGTCGCTCGCTCGCTTCTCATAATCAATTTGATTGATCTAGATTTTTATTGATATATATTTTAAATAGTTTTCGTTTTGATTGTTATATTTTATGGCATGTATACTGAACGAGTTGTATGACAGGTGATGGTAAGTGTTCATAAACGTTATAATAAATGAGATTATGGTTTTCGAATTGAAAATTTGATGAATATTATAGCTTTTAAGAATATAAACAGTAATAATTATATCAAGTAAACGTTATATCTTTTGAACTTTATTAAAATGAAAATATATAATTTGTTATTATATCAAACAATACGCACCCTTCTTTTCTTGCGGTTCCATAAATATGTGAATTTATCATGATGCTAATTAATACGTATTTTAAAAAAAATATTATATAATATTTCATATATGTACTATTATATAATATTATTTTAGAAATTTTTAAAAATATTATATAATATTACACATATGTAATATTATATAATATTATTTTTAAAATATGTATTAATTAGCATCATGATAAATTCACATATTTATGGAACCGCAAGAAAAGAAGGGTGCGTATACTAGCTGTTACCCGCGGCTTTGCCCGCGTGATATATAGCCTATGTCCTTCTCAGTACCCTAACCTACGTGTATGCAAAATTTCATGATGATCGGTTCAATAGATAGGGCGTGAAAGCGTAACAAACAAACAAACAAATAAACACACAAACTCACTTTCGCATTTATAATATTAGTTAGGATAACATCATTGTTAAAATATAGATTACGGAATATTATAATAACATTAATCTCTTCAATTTTTCAGCAAGACAGTCAAGTTTTTAAATATATTAATATCTAGGTGCTACCCGCGGCTTCACCCGCGTGATATATAGCCTATGTCCTTCACAGTACCCTAACCTATGTGTATGCAAAATTTCATGATGATCGGTGCAGTGGATATGGCGTGAAAGCGTAACAAATAAACAAACAAACTCACTTTCGCATTTATAATATTAGTTGGGATAAAAAGGTTTATGACCAATTTCGTTGAAAAAGAATAAACGGAGTGATTGCGAGTTTTACCTTATTTTCTGAAAACTAACTTAAACTCCCAGAACGTGTACATTAAATATATCTGTAAACAGAAAATATTTAAGGTACAATTTCTTTCGTCTATTAGTAAACAATGTAGAAATTTGGCACTAAAATAACGGAATGGTGTAATGAAAACTGTTTCACCGAGTTACTACGATGCCTCACAAAAGAGATTGTTAGATTCACCACTGCGCGTACTTTCATGCATGTTTTGCAATGCAATGTCTTAATTAAAGAGCATTAGGTTATACGAACATTTTTCCTTGGTTTTAGACCGTGAAATGACGTTTTCCAAGATCCCTATTGTAAATTTATCGTAAAAATGTTTTGAATACGTGAGTTAGTTTTTTGGTTTTATCTTGAGATTTGTTTCGAATAGTTACAAAGTGTGCAGCGTGGCGGTTATTTTTATAATGTTCCTACTAAACTATGGGACATTGCGACATTGGGTAGCGTAACGTAGGCACAACGTAAAGGGTTTTGAACATGGTCCACTCGTCCTACGCGCTTTGTAGAGTAAAATGTTCATTGATCGGTGCACATAAACAATTCGGTGTTTATTTTGTTAATAAGTGAAAGTTTACGTGAAAGTTCATAATGTCAGTGTTATATTTACAGGTGGTGAATAATACAAGAAAAGCTGGTTCTTCCGAAGGATGGAGGGAAGGTAAGGGCGCTTTTTTATATACGTATTTATACCTACATATTTTTGATAGTTACTATTAAGAAGTATAAAAATTCTTATACCTCAGCGTTTAGTGCAATGGTGTGCTCGTAAGCGGAACACTGTTGTCACGATTCCTAAGATTTTAGCTCATTCCCTCTACTAGCTTTTACGATCTGCGTGTGAAGAGTAGCAGCAGGTACATTTTAAGTGATTTCTTTCTGCTACGATCATCATGGAAGATTAGATACGTGGCAAAAAAATTACTTACTTACTTAAAACATGAAATTTCTTTAATAAAGGAAGGGAAACCTATGTCCTTGCAATACTAGCTGAAGTTGGTATGAAGTGAAGACCGACGGAGTGTTTGTTGTATGTATCTCGTGTATTATAAGTGTTAAAAAAGAGTTGTTCCAAGTGGTTTTGTAAAAGTACCTTACGTACGCATTACCAGGTAGCAAGTCCACCTGGTAATACCTACCCGCTACAGCTAAATAAGTATAAGTATAAAGTAACAACATTTATTGAGTAGGTACTAAGGTAGGTGTTCAGTAAATATCTAACTTTTAACTCTGTTTCCAGGTGCCGGTTCAGCAATTTCCACTGATTCCGGAGTATGGACCGGAGGTGAGGGGGGTGCCACAGGAGAAGGCTCCCCAAACTCGCGACGTCGGCCACGTAACCTGGAGATGGTGATGCGAGGATCGCACAGCTTCCACCTACGCGAACTGCAGGTCGCTGACCTCGATATCATGGGTAAGATTATCTGTTCATGCTGATTCAGTTGTACTGCTGACTCAGAGGTTTGGACTTAGGCAGATATAAAGATAGTGGCCATAAACTAAATTTATTTTAATTTATGAAACCTTATCAATTACTTATTTGATAGTATCTTTCCCGTATAGCGCACGATATATCGATCAAAAGTGGTACCTGCTCATTTTTCTACAATGTAGAAATAACTTGATATCAGACGTCTAAGTACGTTATGCTGGATATTATGGCCGAGGTCTTATAATATAGCCAGCTTCCTAAGTAAGAGTATACATAGACATTGCAATTACGAGTAAAAATGAGCAATTATGATTAGTGTAAAGAAAATGTAGGCCCATTTTCTTTACACTAATCACAATTCTGTAAAATATTAGGTACATAAAGATCCAAGTTTCGGTGTCATAAGGACCGTATTTATAGCAAATTTATTGAAAAATGTATGTAAACAGTGATAATAATAACAACATTTAGTATTAGAATCGTAGATATCATCTCTACAATTATCTTCCAGACGAAGCCGTTGTTACCGGACACGCCGTGATTCCCCTACCAAAGCTACCCAGTTCCTTCGACGATCAGCTCACACCCGAAGACCCTTACGACGTGTCTCCCACCCCAACTTACAAGCCTCCGTCGCCGATCCTGTCAAAACCTACACCGACCCCTGAGACGTCACAGAGGCAGTCTTCCCCCATGGCAACCCTGGAGCGGTATAGGAATAGGAACCGGCCAAGCAGGATTTTGACCACTGATTTCAAGGATGAGGAGAAGTTTGTCCTGGACAGGGCGCAACCGGAGTTACTAAACAAACAGGTTGGTTCCTTTTGATGTAGTTACTGCATCTTTCTCTTTTTTCGAGTGCTCAGGGTTATGTATAAAGGCATCATTCTTGGGATTCTAGATCATAGGCCATGGCATTAAAGACTAGACCAGTTATTCAAACAAAGTTATTGTTTAAATAATTTTCATTATAAATTGGATGGAACAAATTATCCAATACTTCTTACGTAATTTTTAGGTCTCATTGACTTGACGCCAATATTTCAACATAGATCAAGACGCATAGGTTCCGATTTGAAATGTAAGACATCAAAACGCTCAAAAAACGAAGCATGTGTGATAGATGTGCCGCTGTTGCACATACCTACAAACTGTGTCTAATGAGATATTTTCGTCATTGTTTTCATAATTACTTATAAATATTTACTAACCGAATCTTACATAATAATATGCGTCTTCTTGTATTTCAGAATTCGTTCATAAAGTCTTCGAGTGGCGTGGTGTCACCAACTACAGTGAGCTCCAGCAAGGAGTCTAGTCCGTCGTGCAAGAGTGAGGAGAGCCATTTCGGGAACAGCAGCGCTTGGCACAGCCACGCCGCAGGAGAGGCCATGGCTACCAGGTAACTCCCAAATTTTTTATGCAAACTAAATGGAAAATACTTAATGCTATAAACTTGACTCGTGAAATAAACAATCGTGAAACACACAAGCAAACTTAGCAAAGTTCAAAGTTCTTTAGGTTAAGAGTAAAATCATGATCTTAAGTATAATGTATAATCCATAACTTAGCAATCCTTTTCAGATGTTGCAAAATTAGTGTTAAAATGCATGCATTTAACGTTTTACATTTCATTATAACTAATTAATAGTTAATTTTTCAAAGTATAATAAATAAATAAATATATACGGACAAATCACAATGATTGAGCTGGCTCCAAAGGTAGTAAGACTTGTTATGGGATCCTAACTCAAAGATACTCTATTTTATAACAAATAGATATATAGATAAACATCCAAGACTCAGGTCAATCCGAAAAAGATAATTTTTCATCTTGACCTGACCGGGGATCGAACCCGGGACCATTCGTGTCACAGGCCGGCGTGTTGACCGCTGCGCCACGGAGCCCGTCATAAGGATACTGAGAATAAAGCCGTGGTTATGCTATTTTCTCTTAAATTGTTTTGCGTTTAGCTGTTGCAGGTAGTCTGATAAAGCGTTGAATACATTGGTGGCCATGTAATGAGTAACGGCATGTAATAATGTCAACGAGTATTGGGGCGCCTCTAGTTTATTCAATGGCTGATGACGAAATTATTTAAACCAATTGTCACTTTGATAAAAATAATAATTTTGTTTGTATTTAAAGCCAGAGGATTATTAATTTACAATATAAACATATATATGTTTTTGATCAATGAGTGCGTCGCCCGATGGGAAGCACGATGAGGCTTAGGGTGGTAGGACCAAGTACAGATCCCTGTGGAACGCCCTTTCCATGTATCATTTTACAACCTAAATACAGGACAAAGGGATATGGCGGATACCAATTAATATTTTTGGTTCTTTATTTCTTGTAATTACCTATTTATTTTGACGAGCTCCGTGGCGTAGCGGTCAACACGCCAGGCTGCGACACGGATGGTCCCGGGTTCGATCCCCGGTCAGGTCAAAATGAAAAACGATCTTTTTCATATTGACCTGGGTCTTGGATGTTTATCTACATATGTATTTGTTATAAAATATTCTATCGTTGAGTTAGTATCCCATAACACAAGTCTCGAACTTACTTTGGGGCTAGCTCAATCAGTGTGATTTTTCCATATATATTTATTTACCTACTCACAGATTAACTATTTTTGTTTTAGTTGTTTTTGTCACATTGATTTCTACCCAGTCATTGGCTAGATTTGACGATCTAATCATTGTCCTTTCCTCTTATACGGTATCTGTAGAGTTAGTCAGCTAACATTGTTTTTGTTTTGCAAAATCGTAAAGCCTCGCTCATAGTACAGACCAACAATCGACCGGCTTTCATCTTCTAGGCTCCATTACAAGTACTGTATGCCTATTTTTCCTAAAACCATACTCAAGAGCATTCAGAATGTTAAATGCACTTCCGAAACTACAGGAAAATAGCTAAAACTCATTAAGGGATGATGAACCTTAAAGTTTAAATCATCATCGTCATCATCAAGAGATATTATGTACTGTTTATGAAACCATAACTAGAGTTTACGGGATCACGGAAACTATTAAATTTTTAATATACCTATTAAAAAGTTGTGTTCTTTTCTGTAACAGAAAATTCAATTTTGTGGAATTTAAAAGTCTTCTAAGACCATAATATTAGCTAGAGAAGGGTAACTAAGGAAGTTAAAGTATTCGGATGTAACTCTAGACTGCATGGCATACGGAGGGATTATGACGGGTACTTAAACACGCATTTGTAAGGGCTTTGTAAGAACGTTTTAAGTACATCGATTGATAAAGTTAAATAGAATTACGGTTTGTTGACTGCACGTCATTGTAGATACGAGCTATGTCCTGTACTTTCATTTGGCTCTTAGGTTATATGTCTACCATAGACAACTGCTTAAACCGGCAAGATGACATATTTGCATATCCGGATATCTTTTTGTTTATTCAGCGTTCCTAAACCAAGTGTCCGTACATAAGCCTAATGTGATTTATCATTTTTCGGATTTGGAATAGCCTATATTTTGTTATGCGTATGGCCTAATAAAGTATAATGCCGCCTACTTACTTCTAAGTAGTCAGTTCTGGGATATTTGCCTATTACATTGCTACGTAAATATGGCTTTTGTTGTTGGAACTCCTTATGCGAGGAATAAAAACAGAGGAAATATAATTTATAACACCTCTTTATTCAGTATCTAACTACTATAGCAAATAAATTTTCAGATCACAAGATGACGTCTCCATCGCACTGAGTGTGTCCAGCTGTGAAGATGACAAATCAAAGTTCGACGTCAAAGAGAGTCAAAAGATGCCTGAAGTGGAGATGCCAAAGAAGACGATAATCATCACAGACGAGCCGCCGGTGCCACACCCATTGTTGATGAAGTCGCTGACGCTGAGTCAGCATGATTCGCTGCGTGGCACCATGATGGGTGAGAACAGAGCAGGAAAATGCTTATTTAAAAAAAATAGACCAGTAGTTTTAGAGCCTATGCGTTGCAAACAAACAGACAATCAAATGTTTCATCTTTATAAAATTAGTATAGATTGCCACACGAATTGACCAACGTTTGGCAAATATGCATACATCAATCAAAGTATCTTATTTTTAATGTTTTCTCGTGAATGAATTTAATACGGTTTTTATCGCATTAATTGCATTATTTATACACCTAACGTTTCAAACACTTTACAGTGTTCGTGGTCGCGGTTAAACTGAGTTGAAATTTGTCTAGTATTTTATAATAGCTACAAAATCTACCGCCTAAATTATATTAATGTTATCTTATTTTTTTCAGGCTCGATGACCAGCTCTAACTACAGCACGACCAGCACATGTACCAACCAAAGCGGAGACCACCACAACCTCACGCTCACATTGGAAGAGTCCAAATTCGACATGTCAGCCTTAGAGACTTCCACACAGAGTCTACTAGACGACGAGACGTCTCCAGCTGACAGTCTCATTTCTTCTACCAGTACCAGGTAAAAGGCTTTGCTTCTTTCACTTTAATTCCACATAGGTAGGTATATAACACCATTAACAGTAGCGGGCATGTGGATAAAGGTAGGTATACCAATAAAAGTAGCTCACATGTAGGAAAAAAAAACAACAGCAGCAAGACGTATGCCGGCAACTGATTTACAAGTTTTCCCTAAACTAGCTTGTGACGCAAGCAAAGTTCGTAAATTAATCAAAGCTTTCGCATAAATGTTGATGACAAACAATGCGTCTCTAGTAATTTTATCTTGATGTTTATAAGATTAGTTTAGCTTGTGTTTTTTAAGTCGCCTTCTACAACATCCACGGGAAGACTTGGAGTGGTCCTATTCTACTCTGCCGGGAACCACACGGCCAAAAATGTAACATAATTTGACTCTAAATATAAACATGTACGTACGAGTAACATGAAGATTATTCATCTCTTGTTATTACTTCCAACCCTATTTTGAAAACTTGTTATCCAAATTTTTAAAACTAAATTGGGTTGACTCTGAACTTTGTAATAATGTATATCGTGTCGTATTGTTATACCAGTGACTCCAACAACGACCTGCAAGTGGAAAGGGATGCTCCTTCAATATCCTCAGCGTACCAGACAGCCAATACGAAGACGCGGTCGCCGGAGCCCATGGAGAGAGACGGCGTCGATGGGGAGGTGGTGCTGCAGCCGGTGAAGGAAGTCGTGTAAGTGGATAAGTTCTTACCACAGACAACTGAATGTTTGAATGTTTGCTCGCGCCCTACTAAAGACGAAAGTAATAACAATACCGCGAGTTACCGCGCCCGGCTAGTATGCGAGAGTCGCATACTCAGCCTGTTAGTTAGTGCTCAGAAACATGCAAAAATGCCCCAACGGCTGTGAATTATGATACCATATATGATAATTACGGTAAAAAGATTAATACCTTGAAACTCAAAACTTCAATAAACGGTAATGCTCGGTAATGATACTCTTGTTTCGTATGAAATACATCATGTGTTGAGCGACAGTCACATGCTCTTATACATAAGTTTATTGACTGTAAGGCCACAGGCCACGTGTGACAATGAAGGCCTAATAACATGCAATATTCAAGCGCATTAAGCCATATGCCTCCTAAACCAATCAGGCTTGGGGGCCCAAATTACATTGGGATTGAATATACCTAGGAATAATAACATTTTGCACACAAACCAGGCAAAGGGTGTCTAATGCTAAGCTCCTTCGATCCTAGCTAATATTCGCGTCAAAGAGATAAACTTCCAGTAAGATAAACTTTTGCATACACATATAAATTAATATTACGTATACATATGGTAGTTTAAAGCAGTATGACACTTCATTTTATTTTGACAGAGAAATAAGGAGTACCAGTGGAGATGCCAGTAAAAATGTGACCCCGGAGTCCCCTGGGACGCCCACGCACGCATCGGGATCTCTGTCGCTGTCTGACGGCCGGGACTTCTTCGACGACGAGATCGCTGACCAGCCAGCATTACTTTTTCGCAGTCAGTATTTTTTTTTAATTTTTTCCTTATGATATTTATGAATCTTTGAGTAAACCTTAAGTGCTAATTATTTATTCCTTCAAGTACATTGTACACCAACTTTACACAATTTCTTGAGGCAAAATGTCACTTCGGGGAAGAATACGAATCTAATGACACTTTACACTCCAAAATTGGTTCAGCGGTTTAGGCTACAGGACAGGAGGCAACAACGGAATAGACACACATACTTACATAATATATAGATACCTACATACATATGAGCAAAAATCATTAAGTAGGTACCCTCTTTTTGGGTTGGTAAGTCGGTTAAAAAATTAAACTATTCAATGATAGGCAATTAACTATAGGCACGAGCAACTCAACTAACCAGTCTGTAAATGAAAGTCACTCTTTTTTCAAAATCTGGCAATAGATCAGATTTACTTAGGTTCTTAAATATATACCTATACTACGTTAGTATTATATTGTCTTTGCCTATACTTTATGTAAAATTAACTCATACATGTAAATATTATTTTTTTAGAAAACACGGATGGCAGCCCGTCAAACAAAACAGTAGAATCTGAAGCAAGCAGGCAACTGAGAAAGTCCAGGGAACGAATTACTTCAAGTCCATTAGCACAAAGAAATAGGAAATGTAAGTTTACATTAGCAACACATTTTATGATTTTATCAACTAGCTGTAAGAATAAAATATAGCTACAGCAGCCGTTAAAAAAGGCATTGATGGACAAAACTACCAATAATTGCGGTCAAGTTAATGGGTTGTTAGTAGTTTTTCAAATAATTCGTGCAAATTTCAGCAAAGCTGGCAAAAGCAAAAACAAACTGGTAGTTCCATTTTTAAATTACACGACAAATATTAGTTTTCATAATTATTTATTTGACTTCTAAAACACGACAGATGACATAATGGATTTTTATACATGTATAATTTGCTGGCGTGTATTTGCATAAAACAAAATCAATTTATCTCAGAAGACTGCTGAATAAAATTGGCAATATAAATATTTTTATAAACCTCTTACATCTATCATTACTATTCAATACAGGTGTAAACCTATAGTGAAAGCCCTATATATATAACATATGATAAGTCTAAATAATAAAAACTAACGAATAAGCAAATTTACTACAAGGATTATTACCACTATGTCTACTATCAAGGTTGTTGTTCAGTTCAAAGTAAAAAAGTAAATTTTAATTTCGAATACCTCATTCATTAGTTTTAAATACCAAAGAGAAATTATACCTAATGTCTATCCGAACCATGAATATAATACATAATAAGTATGACTGGCAGGCTAGAAATGATTTCAATTTTTGTAAATAACAAATGTTTAAAAAGATTTTTCTGTTGCGTGTTTGGCGCCAATATTATGTTTCTTTCATAATGAAACTTAAACTATTAAGTACTTACTTAGGTTAGAAATATATTTTTAAAGCTTATGAATAAATAAATACTTAATAGTGATGTATCAAGCAATGTCCAAACTGATTTATGCTTGTAGTGGAAAAAGGAAAACCGATCTAGGTAATTTAAAAAAAATTCGAGTAACTTTATGGAAAATTTTTACGTACCGTGCGTATCTAAATTTTGCTAAATCTGACTATGTATCGGTATCAGAGCTTGATATTACATTTTTAACCAACTAGGCACATACTTTTTTTAACACTTAAGTGCATCTGTCATGGAGCGAACATGCCTCTGAAGTTACTAACCGGTTTGCTAGGCGTTTAATCTGACAAAACACATGCACCCCTAGGCTTTTTAGTTTTATGGTTGTGAGGCTTCTTCGTGACAAGCAAAATCTTTTGATTTACGGTTTGGGAATTAAAGAATTAACAAAAGAACTCTGTTTACCAGTAATGGGTGCCAGGAACGGTGGCACTGAGCGGACACCATCACTGGACACCCTGTCGAGCCTGGCCTCTGACGACCTCATGATGGACAATGACCTGGCGCGGTCCATCACTAGCCTGCAAAGCGTTGATGACTACATTGAAAGGTGGGTTTTATTACTGAAATAAAAATACATAATACGATTATGGTTCAGATTGTAATATTTAATAACATTCATAGTTGTTTGTCTAGGTATATTTCTCGATATCACGTCAATTAAATAACTTCAATTCACAAAAGAAGTAAGTTATGTTAGTTATTTCAGCGCATGAATATGAAATGAGAGATTTTGTCTCTAATGATACCGATTTATTTCTAAACAAGGAATAGCAAAGAAAAAAACTAGTACCTATAACCCGAGCTCCTAGTACATAAAGCGCGGACGGGGCGCGGGTAGGGCGCAGACGGGGCACCATCGCGACTTTTGAAAACACATAGAAAAGACGCTTGGCGCTCGGTAGTTGTGGGTGATGTGACTAACTGACACTAAATGACGCTCACTGCCGGCCGCAGGCCATTTGCACAAATTACACAGCAAAAAATAGGGACTATTGAATTAGGTACATCCATACGCAATAAGTTCAATCTTCCACAGGTTGGACAGTTCCCTGCGGAGCGGCCTAAACTCGCTGGATGAGAGGCAGCTTCGCCAGGAGCTGTCTTCTTCAAAGGCAGCCATCCGTCAGTGGAGCCAGCTGCTGGAACAGAACAACATGCTGGACCGACAACTAGCGGCTATGGCGCAAGGCAAGAGCGCGCCCGACTCGCTCACAGCCAGCAACACGAGCCTGTCCAACATTGGGTGAGTGTTTCTTAGAATTCTCTTCAAATTCAGGTATCCGTCAGTAGAGCCAGTCTGCTAGAGCTGAACAACATGCTGGACCGACAGCTAGTAGCCATGGAGCAGGGCAAGAACGCGCCCTACTCGCTCACAGCCAGCAACACAAGCCTGTCCAACATGGGGTATGTGTTTCTTAGAATTCTCTTCCAAAGCAGATATCTGTAGGGTAGAATAAGTGAGGTCAGCTGCTGGAGCCAAATAACATCTGGATCGACAACAGCAGCCATGGAGCAGGGCAAGAGCGCGCCCGACTCGCTCATAGCCAGCAAGATTCTAATAAAATGATAAATTTCAAGTCATTACCTATTATGGTTTAATAGACACAGCCCTGAGACAGACCGACGGACATCTGAGGCTTAGTAATATGGTCCTGTTTTTATCATATGGGTACAGAAGTCTAAAAATGTTTAATTCTCGGAGGAAATCACAAACACACGCGCTATCAACACCATGAAATCAAAAATCTGTGATTGATATTGGACACACAAGCATGCCTAATTTAATTTCCAACAACAATGCTATTATTGTTGTCGAAAATTACCAAAAGTAATTTTTGTTCAATAATGTGATGATGATGTAGTGCCACTCTGAATCACAAAAATAGCAATTTTCCAACAAATAAGTAACCTGCAATTTTCACAGTTACAACTTCTTGATCACAAAGTAAGCATCAAATAATGGCGATGACCCCGTTATCCAAAATCTGAAGTTATAAACATGAAATAAATTGCTGTTTGGAGATATACTTTTCTAAAAGAAAGTAAATACCTACCCAAATGTGCTTCGTTTGAATGTAAATGTACCATTAAGTAGGGCGTAATTGCTAGTCTCAAATCTCCTCACATAGGCAGAGATATCACTGTTATTTTATGACGTAGACTTATATGCATGCTATAAGAGCAGATACAACAAGTGAACAAACGATAATATTGACATACTCAGGAACAAAAGGCGTTCCTTTATGAATTGAGAGAGTCAAACAATCGGCTTTAATTTAGCCCGACATAATTATTGGTCGGTGCGGTTGACCGCTCTATTTAATACGGGAGCTCTTTCCGTGTCTACTGTAAATTACTTTTACCACGCCTCAAGAAATCAAGGAGTGGACAACGCGTTTCCTTACTATAAACAACGTCTATTTGATTTTTTGACGGCTTTTACGTAACATTTCTTTATGCAGACATTCTTTCTTGCATTAATGATAATCCAAATCTATATTTATCACTCGCTGGCGACCCTCCCCGGCTTCGCACGGGTAGTAGAGCATATATTGCCTACATGTTTTGTGTGTCGTTGGTTCGCATCGGCTTGATGTCTCGTCTTCGGTGTGAGAAACGCATTTAAAAATTTATATTCGCGCGCATAACTTTTTGCGATAACTCGTACAATGTTTATATAAATTATATGGTATAAAATTTGTATATCAAACGCTTAAGGTCCAATAAAGCTGTACCTGTCTTAATGGCAATTTTGAAATTGCTATTTAGACTGGTAATTCCATTGACCGCATTGTACGTGACCAATTTTTGAAGATATAATGGGTATGGTTTGCTATCCTAAAAATATAATTTTGCTATCTCGGACTTTTTTGTAGATCCATAACAAAGAATTATCCGTCTCCTATATTTTGTTATACTATTTCAAAGAAATTAGACAGTTTTTGATGCAAGCTTCCAGACGAATAGATGTATTTCGACACTTTAAAAAAAATCGTTATATTTCTATCAATGCTCACAATACCATGACAAATTATATACCTAAACCTTCCTCATTAAATATTCTATCTATTCGTGAAAAACATATGAAAATCTATGCGGTAGTGTTTATGTTTATCGCAAAACATATAGATGTAGTACTTAATAAAATACAGTGATTTAGCGATTGGCAAGGTGTTATAATTTCCAAAGTGCAAACAAAGTTAGGTACAGAAAGATAATATTGATCTCGTGTGTCTTATCGATTTGATTACAAGAATCCTTATCTATTCGACATTCTCGATGAGTCATACCATACTTACCTATAGTTACATATATTTATCACTCTTTTCTATAAGTATCTAAAAGATTTAAAGATTTATTTTATCATTTTCTCCCCTGCCTATTACGAGTAAGTATGGCAAAGTACTTTTGTTATTTCTCTATAATAGGTATAGAAAATAACTTAGTAAATATTGTTTATCTAAAGTATTCCATCTAATTACTATAATTAACACTAAGTCCTTAATGCATCTCACAGCTTGTAACACACACTCACAGCATACTCGGACAACCGCTGTGTTCTTGAGATACGTGCGGTGATTACCTTACTACTTCAATTTGCCTTAATGGTCGATTATGACATTTAAAAACACATTGTTTACCACCGTTAACATTTAAAGTGAGGTCGGGTCAGGGAATTTTGATACAATTTGGCAGGTAATTTGAATTTTCGGTGGGCTGTTGAAGTGCATTGCAATTTAAATAAATGCATTTCGAGGTCAAAACAGCTGGGCAAGCAAATTTCCAGAAGGTTGAATATTGAAATTAGGACTTTTATAAAATAATCAAATCTTATATTAGCATACAGTACTATTCCTGTGTCTTTAATACATAAATGCAGATTTTTGAATGCAACTTTAAAACATTGAGAGCGTATAATATAACCCACGATAAAAGTCGATCAAAGCTAGGTCCGACTGTTAAAAATAAAGCCTAATACCGGCACAGCGGCAAAAACAACAGCACTGTTATCTTAATATATCAACTTATGTAAAGAGGCGCTTCCTGAAAACTTAACTACTTAAGTGACTATAAACTTACAATAGGTACCAGTCTCCCACAAAGATGGGAAATTAAATGATTATGTATCTCTGTTAATATTACACATCATTTTAGAAAAAAAATAGACTCAAAATGCACTTAGCTATTATATTATTAAATAGGAGCACGACATAGTTATTATGTATCCTCAACCAGATGTGGATTAACAGTATTAACCCCCACTGACAATTTGCAAATTTGCCTTACTCTTCCAATATGTCTACGTGGGTCGGAAGTTCCAGTTTCAAGAATAATACTCGACTAGGCAGCATTTGGGAAGCACCGCAGTGTCTTCTCGTCCAAATACCTCCGTGCTTAAAATCGAAAGTATTGGACTATTCTGTGTTACCAGTGAGGACTTGCGGGTCCGTTACTTGGTCAATTACTATGAGTGTCATAAGGAAGCTCAAGGTCGCTCAAAGAGATATGAAGAGAGCTGCTATGCTCGGTGTTTTTCTATGAGATCAAATCAGATACGTTTGAGGGCATATGGGCGGTACATATACGATATAGTGGACTTCCTGCAGGCTGCAGCAGAGGTAATGATGATATCAAGTCTTTTTCGGTTTAGGATAATCCATCCCAGTCATCAACCGCGAGGTTCAGACTAAAGTAAACAGATCTTATCTGCTCTATTCAACGCATTAATCAAATTACATTGCGACCCAACCATAATAACGAAAAATAAGTCAAGGCACCGTTCAAAGCAGCAACTATCAGATTGTATGGGCTTACAGTGTGACTGCACGTAGCACGAAATCATTCGAAGATTATGGTTTTTACTTCCTGCGCTAATTATGGCACTGTGCATCCCACTCTCATTAAAATAAAGTTAAAGCACCGTTCAGAGCAGAATCAGATTGTGTGGGTGTCTCTTTGACCTCCATGCGCTTCGCCGCGGCACAGCACTACAATAGCTATACAACAATGGGAACAATTTCCTAGCGTTCTTGGCGCTGATTGTTAATCTTGACTGAGTATGTATATAGGTACCTGAACTTATTTATACCTTAAGGGGATATACGGATTTTTGGGCGGTCCAGTGCTGCTGCCACCATTTGAAATAAATCCACAGGCAGAACACGGAGATATTAGTTATTTAAAATTTTGTTCTATATGAGGCCCTACATTATAAATAACCCTTAAAACTATTTTATAAACTACTGTTTATAGTAAAAAGTGTGAACGTGAAGTTTTACTTTTACCCTTTTTGCCAAAAGTGGCCGCTTCCAACAGAAACGCTGCGAAAAGCTAGCTTTTATTTCGCTGAACGAATCAAAATCACTACACAGCGCAGTAATGCTACCAGTAGTTTGGACACGATAGTTGGAAGATTATTTCTACCTAATAAGTAAAAATTTGTGTATGAATAAATCAAATTTGAAAAGGAAAGCTTTTAAAAGCTTCAATAAGTTACGAACATACGATTTGATTTGAATGATTTGATTTAGTTGCACTAGATTTCGTTACTTTGTGGAATATTTTAGGAAAAAACACTTCACTGTGTTTCACTTTTATTTTCAAGTTCTGTAAAAAACACTTCACAATAACATTAATTGAACACCAACAACCAACAAACACGTATGGGTATAAAGTATAAACTGTGATACCAGTCACTATTGTTTCAGCATGAACAATTAAAACTTACTTACCTACCAACAAGTTACAAAATGTTAGCTTCAATTTTTCATTGTTTACATGTATACTTCCGTACCTTATGTAGCCGATAATGTATATGTAAAGCTAACTTAGTCATAAAAGATTAGACATAGACCATTATGCTTCACTACTAGCAAAGAGTAGGTACCAAAATATTTCCTATAAAATATGAAGTGTCGAAAATCTAATCAAATGTTTCATCACGACCAACTGTCAAGTTAACGAGCATCTTTCGTAAGCTCAATTTCGCGGTGCGCGCCGCGATTTTCAAGGTAGATTTTACGGCGAGCTTTGTGTGTCGAAAGGTCCTTGCTCCATGAGGTAATCAGATAAACCGGCGTTGGCGCGCAGCTGCTATGGGGCTTCGGTCCTCGGTTCATCTCGGGGCGCGCGGCCACCGCCGGTTAGTCTATAGCTCGGCGCGCACGCGGCGGTACGTAGCCGCACCCGCACCACAATCACGCCGAAGCACGCACGTGCCGCGAACTTTATCGATGCTTTGATCTCTGACGGGTCAATGAACGATCAAAATTACAATCCAGGAAATTTCGAGGATAACAGTCCACGTAGCAGAGTGTAAATCCAAAACCACGAATACGACTTGTATGGTAATAAATCATGGTGTGAACACATTGGGTACCTATAGTTAACTTGATTAGTGAGTGGTTCGCGATAAAACTCAGTTATATCACAGTTCATTATTGGATTTAACGACCGAAGTACACATGCGGCTTGTGTGTGGTAAACAATGAGAACGTAATATGGAAGTACCGCCAAGTTCCTAGCTCTAAAATACAAAAGCTTTATTTCTAGTGATTTTTCACAACAGTTCCTAGTAAAAACAAATTTAATTCAAATCATCTTTCATATTTAGTGTAATGTTTCTTCCAATTTAATCTTGTAAATGTAATGAACCAAAATAAAGGGAGAAGTAGAACGCTGTTCAACTTGTCCTGCGACTGTGCACCAGATAACAGAATTGTCTGATTGCACATCTGGTCATTGACCGCGGCTGTGAATGTTGTATTTAAATAGATAATAAAATAAATACCCTACCACTTATATAGAAACATACAGATTCCGCTAGCTATTCACAAAGTTGTAAACTTAGATAGATAATGCAATTTCAAAATCAAATTCAAGCATGTCGTAGCATAGATCGTAGCCTTTCGTAGACCTTTGTCTACAAAATCACTACACCTTAAAATATAATAATTCAAAGGATTTTCTGTAAAGTGACAATATAATATTACATTCATTAATTACTATAAAGTATAATACAAATTAACTTTCATATTATTGTAGGTATGTGTTGAAAAGTTCATGAGCAATATTTTGTTGAACTTTGTCAACAAAAGACCAGTTTATATTGACACAGAAGGATATGCTTAATAGGTTGAACACATCCTGTGCTCAGGTATAGTGCGAAATTTTGCGAGCACGCGTAATAAATAAGCGAAGCATGAGTGGGATATCGAGGGTTCTCTTTTTTATTTGGTTTCGCTCTCCGTATATCCGAGTCCCAGCAGAGTACATTTATTATATTTTAAATAATATTATATCTCAACAAAATTTCAAATATATTCAAGTATACTAATTAAAAACAATATATTCTACTCCGTATTTAGCTAAATCTAAAGTATTACCAATTTTATAAATAAGTAATGTTTTAATTTGGATAGGCATAAACGTAACGTTGCACCGATTTGTACGCAGTGTTTTTTTTATTTGAAATCAGATTACTTGGCGATGGTTCTTAGACCTATGGACATAGAGTTTTATCAAAATCGATTTAATCGTTAACAATGTGCAGGGAATTACGATTCAGAGTTGCTTTAAATTTTTAAATTCGAATAACTTGTTTCTTTATTTGAATATGTCTAAAATGGTTTGTGGTATTACATGTTCTTATAATACAATATTTCGTTTGAGGTTAAATTATTTTTTTACTAAGCGTTAGCTTATATGCGAAAATAAAATTGTGTGGAGTCACTCAATGTTTTCAACAATTTTACTACGGTACCCTGAAATGCGAGTCTTTGCATACGAAAGGATCACTCACAAACTCACAAAACATAATCCCTATCGCCGGCTCAAGGACGCAAAGAGCTTTCAAAGTTACCCACTTCAAAGGCCTCAAGGGCTTGTCTCTGGCATACAACATTATTTTAGTTTATTTTTAAACGGCTCATCCTTTCACTGTCTAATAATACTTTTATCCAATTTCTTATATTACTTTTTATGTATATACATACAATGATGGTATGGAGTCAATCGTGGTTTTATTACGAACTGATTATTTTCTTTATGCAACCCATTTAGCTATTGTTACAGAAGGGACAAGGCAGTGATGAGGCTTTTGAAATTAAATACAGAACTGGCGCGTAACAACGAGTATTTTAATCCATTATGGACACTCAGATTAACACTCAGCATAACAATATAGTGGCTAGGCTTATGTTGTGCGGTCGGCAGCTCGGCAAAAAGTGACGCGTTCGCTCGGCGGAGCGCGCCGCGGTGAATACAACGGCGATATGGCGGGCAGTGGGGCGAGCTATGACGTCACGCCGTATCGCAATTCATTCGTTGCGTTACAATCGGCCATCCTGCAACAATTGCTCCCGCAATGAGAGCAATACACCAGATTACTCAAAATTGTCAAAATCCGACTATTTTTTAAGGAATACTCTAATAGACAGAAATAAGATCAAGACTAGGACTCATGGGGACATAACATGGATTGAACGCCTGGCTTAATGGCTTGGGCCATAGGCTTTTCTTAGGCGACACACTTGACTGTGATCCATGACTTGGGTTGGATCCCCGACTTGGCTTGGATCCCTGACTTGGCTTGGCATGGATCATTGGCTTGGCTTGGCATAGACCCATGGCTTGGATCCTTGGCTTGGCTTGGCATGGACCCTTGTCTTGGATCATTGGCTTGGCTTGGCATCGACCCTTGGCTTGGATCATTGGCTTGGCTTGGCATGGAACCTTGGCTTGGATCCTTGGCTTGGCTTGGCATGGATCCTTGGCTAGGCTTGAGCCCTGGCTTGGCTTGAGCCCTGGCTTGGCTTGAGCCCTGGCTTGGCTTAAGCCCTGGCTTGGCTTGAGCCCTGGCTTGGCTTGAGCCCTGGCTTGGCTTGAGCCCTGGCTTGGCTTGAGCCCTGGCTTGGCCTGAGTTCTAGCTTCGCTTGAGCTCTAGCTTCGCTTGAGCTCTTGCTTCGCTTGAGCTCTGGCTTCGCTTAGGCCCTAGCTTCGCTTAGGCTCTGGCTTCACTTGGACTCTGGCTTCACTTGGGCACTGGCTTCACTTGGGCTCTGGCTTCACTTAGGCTATAGCTTCGCTTGGGCCCTGGCTTCACTTGGGCTTTGCATAGGCATTGGCTTAGCTTAGATCCTGGTTTCACTTGGGCCCTACTTTCGCTTTGGCTCTGGTTTCGCATGGGCCCTGGCTTTGCTTGGGACATGGCTAAGCCTTGGTCCTGGCTTCACTCGAGTCCTGGCTTAGCTTGAGTCCTTACTTGAGCCATAGGCTTAGTATAGCCTACTGGCTTGGCTCAGACCCTGGCTTTACTTGAACTACTAGCTTGGCTTGGACCCTGGCTTTACTTAGACCACTAGCTTGGCTTGGACCCTTGCTTTACTTAGACCACTAGCTTAGCTTGAACCCTGGCGTAACTTGGATCACTAGCGTGCCTTTGGCCACTAGCTTGGATTGGACCATTGACTTGCTTTATGACTAGGTGCCTATACATATACTGAACGCCTCTTAATTACTTTTTTTTTTGCAATAATACTCATCAGGCTGGTAAATAACAAATAGCTAGGAATATAGTCATTAATTTAACGACTAATCTAGCTAGGAATTAGCAACAAAATTGGCTGACCTGATAATTTAATTGGCTGTTCCTGACTTTGCTCTCGTCGAATGCTGTCTTTTCACTGTTCACGCTGTGAAGCTCTTGCATTCCTCGCAGCCTCGCGGTGGGAAACAGCCGCGTAGTGAAGCTCGTGCAACCCTCGCAGCCTCGCGTTGGGATGCAGCCGTTGGACGACAGCTGGATAGTCCATGTTGCTCGAACATTCCGATGCCAGAAGCGTGTTCATGAAAAGAAACAAATAGTTTATTCTCCGAAAGCAAAAACTAGCAGCACATAGGTTTATCTTTTACTGAATATAAAGCACATAAAACGTGTTCTTTTTAGGGTCAGTTCTTGAAATGCTAAGCAACTTTACGACTGACCTTTTTGCCGGAAATTTTTAAACGATTTTAGATGGAAATTGTGAAAAGGAAAACTTTTATTGAGACTACGGAAAATGAGGGTACAATACAATTGACTAATTGAATCAACGTTAACGGAAAAATGTAAATAAATTAATAGCATCTCGGCGGCAATACTTAACCTGTGGTGAAAAATCCATCGGCGTGGTGATGAAAGACGATCTTTTTCATCGTGTTCCACTTCTGATTGTTACAGAAGGGACAAGGCAGGGTCACTGGTGATGAGGCTTTTGAAATTAAATACAGAACTGGCGCGTAACAACGAGTATTTTAATCCATTATGGACACTCAGATTAACACTCAGCATAACAATATAGTGGCTAGGCTTATGTTGTGCGGTCGGCAGCTCGGCAAAAAGTGACGCGTTCGCTCGGCGGAGCGCGCCGCGGTGAATACAACGGCGATATGGCGGGCAGTGGGGCGAGCTATGACGTCACGCCGTATCGCAATTCATTCGTTGCGTTACACTTTTCTTAGTATTATGTATAAATGATAACGAAGTCTTCATTAAAATCTGTTATTGAAGTAGGACTAGTAAAATATATATATACCACTAGCAATTTTCCCGCAACTTCGTTCACGTAAATTATAGCCTATGTCACCCGCTTTTTATAGGTGCGAGAAAAAAGGGTTCAGAAGTTTAGGAGCTTATTCTATTCAAACAATCAATCACATCTTTTCTCTTTATGACATTAGTATAGAAGTATCGATAACAATTGTCTTAGATCTATGTCTAAGACAAATGATGTAGATATATTGTTATATTTATATTACATATATGTATTTATATTTATTTACAAGCTGCTACCCGCGCCTTCGTCCGCATGGGTTTCGATCTCGTAGATTTATCACATAGTCTATCTAGGCCCCCAGGCCGCCACCGACCTCCGGATCACGGGTTCCAAAACCTCTCAGATAAGGATACATCCTTATCTGTGTTCCTGGTTACAACCACGAACATGTTTAGATGACAGAAACGTTATCGCTCGTCCAATAATGACGTTTTCGATTATTGGCAAATTACATTGGGTTCCCTAGTTTTTGCATATTCTAAATAAATCTATGTTATATGTCTAATCTATGTAAATTGCTGATAATGCTACATTATCAGCAAATAACGATGTGTGTGCTTGCATGTTGCAAGCACACAAATCTTTCCTTTTTATAATATTAATCTAGTCTATAATATTCTTGATAACATGTTGCAGTGTAAAATGGCGGCTTTCGAATATTGTAAAATGTACAAATGAATAGATTCGTTTTTAGCAAAGCAATAACGACATGGTTAATCTATCCATGTTACCTTATCATTGAGGAGATAAGATACTACACGATAAGTAGTGTAATCATCATAAATGTTTATTTTCTCTAGTCTTTTCTGTCAATCAATCGACTGTGATGTGAGTCATGGACCGGACTTAAACGATTTACCGAATGTTGACACCATTCTCTAAGGACGAATCACGGGACGAACGGACATAAGCCTTATTAGATATATATGATATGAACTAACTAAACGGAAGCCGTGTGGTTCCCGGCAAAGCCGTGTGGTTCCCGGCAGAGAAGAATAGGACCACTCCAAATCTTCCTGTGGATGTCGTAAAAGGCGACTTAGGAAACTCAAGCTAAACAAAGCTTATAAACATCAAAGAGACCTCTCCAACCCGTCTGGCCAGCGTGGAGAGTGTAGGCCAAATCCTCTGACTGCTCTGGCAGTACAGAGAGGGTCGTGCTCCTGCAGTGGAGACTAATAAAGACCTGATGATGATGATGATGATGATATGAACTCTAAAGAAGCAATCTAAGTCAGTTTAGAAATTGTACATAAACAGACTCCAATAAACGAGGACCACTAAAATGAACAATCATTATTACTTTATTAAATAATAAGTGGCACCTACCTAAATGAATGAATCTTCGTGGGCGTGTCTGACCTACCCTATTGTGTGACCCGATACCATTGTTGTCCAAATTCCGTTGCTATAGCAACATTGAATAGCTTTTAGCATTCACCGAGCTGACTGTAGGTGTAAAAGTGCTAATAAAGGACAGTATTATAAAAAGCGTTCTAAATGGACCATTGTGATGACGGTGATGAGTCTGACAGTAAGAATTCGTGAGTGAATTATACTGACAACGGAAGAAATTATACACGTAGTAACATTATTTAGAGCAAGCTGGCCATCGCAATTTTACCGTTTTAGTTTAGAGCTTCTTTAGTAATTAACAGTGTTCACGTTCTGTTACGACGTCTAAGTACTTTTTGCGCATTACAAAGTGCCTCTTTCATTTATCATCCGTATTTCGGAGGAACCATCGCTTTTTTGCGAATGTACATATTTTTCCAGTGACAGCGGACAAATGTGATGCTATTATCAAAGATTATCTAACATAGTGCCCACATTTGTAATTATTATGTTCGCTGCTTCTAATATTATGTACGGTAATAGTATTGTCAAATTGAAGTCACATAATTGCCAAACTTTCCCAAAAGTGCCGCAAACGCGACCTTTGTCTCCTCACAGACCGCACGTCAACTTAACCATTAACATCTAATGGCTTGACTTTCTTTATAACGCTTTAATGTATCATAACAAATAAAAAAAGCTGAAAAAAGTGTTACCATTATAATATTTTAAATTATTTACCAAAATCTCATTTAACTATGGCAAAATGTTGAAACTTCTGTAAAACATCTACTTAGATCTAAGCTTTATTGTATCCATCATTATGCAGGAGCATCGTAGATCTGTTGGGTTTTTTTTTTGACAGTTTTATTTTATTCGAGGTTCTGAGTGGTAGATCTATTTTTATGACAGAGTTACATATTCTGAACACGTAGTATGAGTATGACCTTTTTACCATTTTCCCCAGCTATTTCGTACAGGTAGCGTATATTTCAACCGTTAGACCTCCTCCATAGGGAGTTACATTTTACGAAAGTTTCCAAGTGTTCCTAGTAGGGTACCTACTTTTGCTTCGTCTAATTGTTTAGTTTTATCCACGTATGCGGCATGCCAAAATAAATGGTCAGACAATATGTAGGCCTAGACAAAGACATATTTATAAACAAAACCGTGAGAAAACATTTGAAAGGATTTAGAAACAGCAGCCAGTGATTTAGGTTCATTGAAATGATCACAAGTGACGAAATCAACTGGCGAAATGGCAGTGGCTAATTAGATCTTGCAGAATTTGAGAACTTTAATGGATTAATCAGACAGATAACGTAATTAAAGTTTTGAAAATAATTGTATTGTTTAACTCTATCAACTGAGCCCGCGACTTCGTCCGCGTGGAGTTCATTTTGAAATTATTATTATTTTGTGCGAATTTTTTGTAAGTATAAATCTCCTTGTTTATTTTGTTTTATGTTTTTGTCGAATTTTTGTGAAATAGTTGTTGTTTTCGTAATCAGCGAACCGATAAACCATAGCAACGATACTCATGTTGATTTTAAGAATTTATGACTTCATTTTCATCTTTTATGGGTTAAATTCTAAAAGAGCCTGATACACTTATTCACTCATTTATTGATAAGAGTACTCCTGTGATGTTTCCAATAAAATAGTTTCACTAATCTTGTTTCCCCATACAATCTTTCAAGCTCTTTTTCACCCTTTTAAGGGTTGAATTTTCAAAACCCTAGGAGCAGTGACTGTTTTTTTTTCTAATCGTTAACCTAAAAACAAAGTTTCAGGCTTCTAGCATTAAAAATGACGGACTTCCGTACAAAATTTTAACCCCTTTTTCACCCGCTTAGAGGGTGAATTTTCAAAAACCCTTTCTTACCGGATGCCTATCATTACAACTATTTGTAAGCCAAATTTCAGCGAAACCGTTCACTCATTTGGCTGTACGTTGATAGATGAGCCAGGTTTGACTTTATATATTTTTAAGATATCTGAAATTATGGGATTAAAAGTTTATTTACTTTGTGGAGAAGTTGCCTACATAAGAGAAAACTTTTACTTTTTAAATGTTTATCAACAATAAAATCAATCGGTTACTTATACATTTTGTTTTCTTATGTTTTCGCGATTGTTACACATTTAAATAAAATTATTTTAATACGGTTTTTATCGCGTTTATTACATTATTTATACACCTAACGTTTCGAGCACTTTACAGTGTTCGTGGTCGCAGGTAGACTAAGTTGACATTTGTCTAGTATTTTATAAGAACTGCAAAATCTACCGTCTAAAATATTTATTGATAACGTTCCGGATGTACGCAGTATTGGCTCACGGTGTCTGAAGGTCTTGCAGTCTTCTGCTTAGCTTGAGATTTGATTAAATTGATGACTGGATCCCAAGCTGGTGGTAGCTGCCAACCATCCTCTCTATTGAAATTAGGATGTTTTTTAATTTCAATAGCCTCACGAAGCATTCTTGGAATGTATCTGTTTTCTTTTGCAAGGACTTGAGGATTATCAAAACGCATATAGTGGTTGGGTTTGTCTAGGGCATGTTCACACACTGCAGACTTCGTTGAGCGCCTATGCTTCATGTCAGCAATATGTTCTTTTATACGGGTACCGATGCTTCTCTTTGTTTGCCCAATGTATGATAAACCACACTCACAGTCAATTTTATAAACTCCAGCATCTTGTAACGGGATATTAGATTTGACAGGTCTTAAAAGTTGGTTTATTTTCTTGTGCGGCTTGTAATAGGTCTTGATTGAAGCACGCTTAAGTATATTACCAATTTTGTCTGTAA
This sequence comes from Rhodophaea formosa, assembly GCA_963082605.1. Lineage (NCBI taxonomy): Eukaryota > Metazoa > Arthropoda > Insecta > Lepidoptera > Pyralidae > Rhodophaea > Rhodophaea formosa. The sequence goes on from OY720206.1 coordinate 7,300,271, forward strand.
CTCCCTTTACATATGGTAAGATGGCAGGAAAGCGATCAACTGTGTGAGGCTTTGGGCGGCTTCTGTGATGTGTTTTTGGGAGGTTGAGGTTGTTGCTTCTTAAAACCGATTTTACTCGTTGAAGCTCCTCCTTGAGGTGGTGGGTGTCACAGATGCCATGTGCTCTCTGAAACAAAGATTTACCAACGGTAGCCAACTGACATGGATGGTGATGGGATTTGCCATTGAGATATTTGTCGTTATGGGTAGGCTTTCTATACACAGTATGACTAATAGTATTATCAGGATTTCTAATTATTAAAATGTCAAGAAAAGCTAATGAATTATTTGTCTCAGTTTCTAAGGTGAATTTAATTTTGTTATTAATTGAATTAAGATGGTTTAGTAATAAAGATACTTGAGTTTTTGGGAGAACAACGAAAGTATCTTCTACGTACCGTTTGAACATCTTCGGCATAGCCAGGGTGGATGAAAGAGCCTTCTCCTCAAGGTCTTCCATAAATATATCGGCGACAATGGGGGAGACTGGTGACCCCATGGCAACATCGTCCATTTGTAGGTAAAATTTATTCTCCCAGAAAAGGTAGCCTGATGTTAAGCAGTGCTCAAGCAACTCTGCATATTCTTGAGGTAGCTGGTGGTCCTCTAGTCTTCTCTTAACGATTTCAATACAGTCATACAGGGGAAGGCTGGTAAATAATGACTGCACATCAAAACTAACCATTGTGTCATCATCAGTTAGTTGAAGATATTATCACCACTTCGTGGGCACACTGATACTTATGTCAAAGACTCTTACCACTTCATCAGCTTAATTAAAGATCTACAACTAACTGATGATGACACAATGGTTAGTTTTGATGTGCAGTCATTATTTACCAGCCTTCCCCTGTATGACTGTATTGAAATCGTTAAGAGAAGACTAGAGGACCACCAGCTACCTCAAGAATATGCAGAGTTGCTTGAGCTCTGCTTAACATCAGGCTACCTTTTCTGGGAGAATAAATTTTACCTACAAATGGACGGTGTTGCCATGGGGTCACCAGTCTCCCCCATTGTCGCCGATATATTTATGGAAGACCTTGAGGAGAAGGCTCTTTCATCCACCCTGGCTATGCCGAAGATGTTCAAACGGTACGTAGATGATACTTTCGTTGTTCTCCCAAAAACTCAAGTATCTTTATTACTAAACCATCTTAATTCAATTAATAACAAAATTAAATTCACCTTAGAAACTGAGACAAATAATTCATTAGCTTTTCTTGACATTTTAATAATTAGAAATCCTGATAATACTATTAGTCATACTGTGTATAGAAAGCCTACCCATAACGACAAATATCTCAATGGCAAATCCCATCACCATCCATGTCAGTTGGCTACCGTTGGTAAATCTTTGTTTCAGAGAGCACATGGCATCTGTGACACCCACCACCTCAAGGAGGAGCTTCAACGAGTAAAATCGGTTTTAAGAAGCAACAACCTCAACCTCCCAAAAACACATCACAGAAGCCGCCCAAAGCCTCACACAGTTGATCGCTTTCCTGCCATCTTACCATATGTAAAGGGAGTTACAGACAAAATTGGTAATATACTTAAGCGTGCTTCAATCAAGACCTATTACAAGCCGCACAAGAAAATAAACCAACTTTTAAGACCTGTCAAATCTAATATCCCGTTACAAGATGCTGGAGTTTATAAAATTGACTGTGAGTGTGGTTTATCATACATTGGGCAAACAAAGAGAAGCATCGGTACCCGTATAAAAGAACATATTGCTGACATGAAGCATAGGCGCTCAACGAAGTCTGCAGTGTGTGAACATGCCCTAGACAAACCCAACCACTATATGCGTTTTGATAATCCTCAAGTCCTTGCAAAAGAAAACAGATACATTCCAAGAATGCTTCGTGAGGCTATTGAAATTAAAAAACATCCTAATTTCAATAGAGAGGATGGTTGGCAGCTACTACCAGCTTGGGATCCAGTCATCAATTTAATCAAATCTCAAGCTAAGCAGAAGACTGCAAGACCTTCAGACACCGTGAGCCAATACTGCGTACATCCGGAACGTTATCAATAAATATTTTAGACGGTAGATTTTGCAGTTCTTATAAAATACTAGACAAATGTCAACTTAGTCTACCTGCGACCACGAACACTGTAAAGTGCTCGAAACGTTAGGTGTATAAATAATGTAATAAACGCGATAAAAACCGTATTAAAATAATTTTATTTAAATACTTATACATATTTTATGCATGTTTTATACATGAGCTAAATTTAGACTACTTAGATACTTATCGCCTAATACTTGTTAGAAGGTAGTTCTGAACTACTGTTTCATAATTGAACATAAAACACTAGGTATGTCAAGTAGCACATATTACCTAATATCATTGCTACTACATACCCCTATATTAAGCATCAAAACAACTATCATGTAACTCACTTCCGGTCGTTAAACAGTCACTTGTCTGTCACTAATTAGTGTACTTACCACGGTTAGCACTCCCCTACTTGTCTTAATCCGGTCACATGTTCCTCAAGCTCTGGTAACTTGATAACATGGTAGTACATGAATTTTCCATTAAGTCGTTTCTTAACTTCTCGTATTACAAATATTTACTACGAATATAGCTTGTTTATTATACTATCATTCGTCTGACTGACGACGCGTATATACATTCTGTCACGTTGACTGTTATCTAACAAATTAAAAACATTGTAATTTTGACGCCAAGATGAATGATTAATCAAACATACGACAGATAATCAAACTTTCGTTTATTAGTGTTACTGCAATGAAGTCTTCCGAACCAACAGTGTGGCCACAGTTAGACAATAGTGTTGATGATCAAAATTAATATAGTGCTAAGAAACAGTGATTAATATACTAAGCTGTGATGAAGATGGAAAAGTCAAAAGTGATGTTGGAGAAGGAGGCGCCCGTCAAAGGCATCGTGGCCCAAGTGGTCACCATGCTCAATGGCCAGGCACAGAGGTATGTAGCAAGGGTTACTTTATTTTTTTACACATTTTCGAAAAGAGATTTAACAGGACACTATTTTTATATAGGAAATTTAATCAAAATAATTCGAAGTTAAGAGCTCAATAAAATTCTAAGTGAGAACTTTAAATATGTACATATTCTAAAAACTTAGATTAATTATTATGTATGCATATGTTTTAATGAGAGAAATATAATAAAAGCATACCTATAAACTCCGTAATTACAGTATAATTGTTATACATCATAATTTTTATTAAAACTTTTCGGCTCTCGTTTATAAATGAGAGACACATTAATTACCGTTATTCTGCACAGGATAGTTCCTGCAATTATATCTGCTTGTAATTTGTTTGATAGCCATTACAGTATATTGTAGCACTAAATTTTACTATAATTATATCCCGGCAATAATAACTGGCTACTATTATGCAAATTGCTTTCGGAACAACATTTTGCATCGTCATAAAAAGTTCCGTTACCGTATCGATCGAAGCTTTTACAGACTCGAATGTCGGTGTGATAAGTACTCGATTAATTTCGTAGATTACATAAAATCCATTTGTAATTTTGTAAGATATTTTTTGTGAAGTAATATCAAGATATATTGACTCGTCACAGTGTGACATAGTGGCTCAAGTATAAATTATCTAATCATTGTAAAGAGACTAACAACCAGTTAGGTTGACATCTATGACCCAAATGCCAGTTTGAACCACTTTCAAGCTCCAGTTTCTTATTTGTATGTTACTAGCTTTTTCCTTCAACTTTGTCCGCATGGATTTCGAGTTTACCACTATCAAATTAAAAAGTAGCTTATGTCCTTTCCCAGGCTCAAGACTACACTTTAAATGCCGCACCATCACTTATACCTTCAAAATCAATACTCAACATGTAGCATCTCTTTTATAAAAATAATGTAATTGTTATTTTCAACCAAGTACCAAAATCGAAAAACTATTATTTTTTATTATAACTTTAATTTACTCGGTATCACTCCAAAAATGACACATCTCAAGCTAAAATAAAATACAGCAAATCAAGCTAAGAGCGTGCCAAGAAAATTAAATTTTGCATACATACACTCCAAAAACATAGTTTTTCATCTATTCATTTTTCTTGTGATCATGTATTTATCGCGATCGCAAAATCATAAAACTGATCATTACTCATTGTTTCTTGAAAACAGTAAACAACATTTCTTATTGGTCAGCTAATTGAATAAATATTTTCTTTTATCGTTCTACTGGGCCGGCTCGTCCGGGGAAGAACCACACTCCCACAGAAAATCGACGTATGAGTAGTAGCTATATCGCAGCAATGCTTCGTTCGGTGAGTGAGAGAGCCGGAAGCCCATCCCCTCTCTCCTCTGGGAGGGAAAAATAAAAGGCCGGCAGCGCTATTGTCACACCCCTGGTGTTACAGTTGTCCATGGGCAGCGGTGATCACTTACCATCAAGTGACCCGCTAGCCCGTTTTCCGTCTTATGACATAAAAAAAACCTGTTAGAAAGACAATAAAAGTATGTTATAGGGTTTCGTACCCAAAGGATAAAACGAGAACTTATTCACGAGATTTCGATATCCATCTATCTGTCACCAGGTTGAATCTCATTAACCGTGATAGCTAGACAGTTGAAATTTTCACAGTTGATGTATTTCTATTGCCACTATGACAATAAGTACTAAAATAGAATAAAATTAATATTTAAGGGAACTCCCATACAACAGACACGATTATTTTGCCATCTTTTGTTCGATATAAATAATGGCAACATGTAGACGCTTGAAATATTAGCAAAATATTGAGCTGTATTAAACAACAAACATGTTTCTTTGCCATTTTTGCTCAAAAGTGTATAGAACCCTTCGTGAGCGAGTCCGGCTCGCACTTGGCAGATTTTTTTAAAAACTATTTCTTTGTTATAATCTGGTACAAAATCAAGGCAATTGAACAGACCACGCAGTACCCAAAAAGGCATGTTGTCCGACTGTGTAATGGACATAAACGCGCCCACATCATCACCAAATATTTAGTATGTTCCTTTAGTAAGTCGTAGTAAATAAATAAATATAAGTGAGAAAATACTAAATTAAATCTAAAAGAACGACTAGACATTACCAGAATCAACCTTAACCTTACTATGAAAAGATATTGATGTGAAGCAAATTACCAGTAATGAGGTCTCGTTTCTGACTTCAATATTTTATTACACTGATTTCGCACGTTTTACCTAAAATGCCGAGTAAAAAGAATTCAAAACGTGACTTACCTAGCCTAGCATGTGTAACAAGCGTATAAAACAAGGTATCAATCAAAGGCAAACCACAGTAACCTGACTCTTATGGCATGAAAGAAGTGGGTACGGTATCCATTCGACATACACTTGCGGTTTGCTGGTGTGCTGCCCGAGGTCAAACAACTTGTTTTACTGAACATGCGTCGTGACGAGACGGCCTTAGATCCACATCTCCAAAATTGGCGTTCAAGGGGCATTTATACTATCCATCATTAGATTTGCACGGCAAATATGTCCAATTAAAAAATATATATAATTTATATTTAAATATATAGGTTAAATTTTATAGGTTATATTCTCAGCTACGGACAATAGGTTACTTTATTGGCAGCATTTATACTGTCGATACTATCAAATGGCAAAAGAAAATAATTTGCCAGTCCGCTCGATTGCCTGACGTCAAACCTCTTGGATTTATTATTATTAACTTTATTATTATATATATATTATTTATAACTCTAAGTATTTTATTATTATATATATTATTTATAACTCAAAAATATAAATTAAGTACAATTTTAACAAAAAGAAATAATTTAAAAGTAGTACTAGGTACGTAATTTATATTTAATTCGTCCATTCGATACCGTTTATTTTTCCTGTTAAATGAACACAATATTTGACGTTGATAGTAATTAGCTTTCGAATCGCTTTTGTAAAGAACCCTTTTCATCCCCCGAACTAAATAACAGAATTAGCGAAATGACGATGGCAGATTTACGTTGAAGGCGAAATTCGTAAACTTGAGGAAATTAATGTGAATTTGGCCTTTGGAAAAGGCGAAAAATAATATTTTACGTCCCATACAATTGACTTATCTATTAATTGATTGAAAATGTCATTTAATATTAAGAATGAGGGGTTTTAGTTCAGTTTGCAATCAAAATGTTCTATATGCAATCCATATTATTTTTTATTCTTATTATTCTCAGTCTGAATTATCGAAATAAAACTATATTTGAAAACAACACATTGAATATCAATCTTTCTTGACATGGGGGTATTAATATTTTCTTCTCACTAGTTAACTTCGTCGTTACACATTCTCGTAGAAAGTTGTGTGATAATAATCAAAGTCATGCTTTATTGTTAACTTTATGCACTAACTGCATTACACTAAGTAATGCACTACTCCATAAAAACTGACAAGATAGAGAGAAAATGCTCGCAGGAAACGGTTTCTACATCATACTCAAGATTTTAACAACAACAATACTGGCGTAGTAAAATAGAAAGTTCTGTATTATTTTATTAGGTGTTTTATTATTATTATTATGAGTTACTTATTGCCATCATTCTTGAGCCATTTTATGGTGTATAAGACACCACAAAATGGCTTTCCGAGATGACACTATCTACTTAAGACCATCATTTCATAAACTCAGCCCGCACACACTATCACACAAGGATATTATAGTCTTTGACAAGGTATAGATATAATACAGGCTGATTTTGAACTTATGAGCAATATTTAAATCTCGGAATCAGAATCCTTAACGGAGTACATACATACGGGTATTGTAATTTTTATTATATTATATTATCAGCTCATTATTGTCTGTTTAACTAGCTTTATTAGTATCAGTAATGTTATTATTTTTTTCTTATTTCTGTTTTAGGTATATTTATTGATATCCTTAAAAAGTTTTGTTTCTATGCTGTACATGAGTACCGTTGTCTGTATTAGTGCCTTACTTACCGTCTCCGTGAATTATAATATCTATGCCACCCCAATACGATGTGCGTAAACTGTGACCGTGGACAGATTGATTACTGACGTCATAGATATTTTAATTCATGACGTACGAGTACGGTAATTCTAATAAACTACATCTTAAAATAGTTTTTCAAAATATTTACTATTAAAACAGTCCATATGACAAAACTTGGATCGAGATGTTGTATTTTACGGTCTAGGCCCTTTCTTTACACTAATCACAAATTCCTAATATTTTATTTTACGGTAAACGCATATGTATCAAATGGCGTCGTATAGTGCCAGTACTCAGTAGGTAAGCCAGCCCTTATAGTCATCGGTTTATTATAAGCATGAGGCTGAGTTGTTAGAGTAAGTAGTTGCTTGCACTTAAAGTTAAATTATTTTTTTTTGCTTCCACCACCAGTTAGTTCATGCAAACTATTGCTGGCCAGCGCCCACCCACTACTGTTATGCTAGTCCCGTCATGTCCGCCACCAAATAGTTGATGCATGCGAACCTTGCCGATGTTGCTGCATCCGTTGAGGCTGCAGAAGCTTCGGCCGTCGTGCTCGCGACACGTATTTTATATTGTACATGAGCAATACTGCCTGTGATATAATTTACTATCTCCTCTAAATCGTTCTGTCATTTGCGTTGCGATGCTTGCTGATGCTTAGAAAAGTGTTTTTAATAAACTGAACCTTTAGTCAACAATTTAGTCTTATAAATTCAAAACTATTTTAAATTTATGAGACTAAATTTGCAAAGTTGCTATATTGTACATTAGCAATGTAGGAGTGCCAGACCATCTCCACTCCGCCGTTCTATCAAATGCTTATCACTCCGCCGTCATTGCGGTGCGAAGCGTGAACGCGGGTAGACTGCTTGTTGATGCTGAAGAAAGGTGTTTATAACAAACTAAACCCAAAGAGTTTTAAATTTGTAAGACTCGATACTTGCTATATTGTGCATGAATAATCTTTAGCCAACTCGATACTTGCAATATAGCAAGTATCGAGTTGACCAAAGAGTTTTAAATCTGTAAGACTCAATAGTTCTATATTGTGCATGAGCAATTCCGATGGTGGGAGTGCCTTACCGTCTCCACTCCACCGTTCTGTCAAATGCGTCTCGCTCCGTCGCAAATGCGGTGCGAACCGTGACCGCGGGCAGACTGATTGCTGATACTGAAGAAAGGTGCTTTTCCACCTATAAGTGACGCAAAGCGAAAAAAATATTTGTCTTGACCAAATACTATGTCAAACCTCATGGGAGAGTTTATCAAAGTCCTGATGTTAAAAAGAGGTTTGCGAGTCTGATGGTTTTGAGGAAAATTTTGCATTTCTCTTGATAGGAATTCATGCTGAGATACACATATCCGCAACCACCGCTAGAATTATTAAGAAATGTCAAGGTATAAAATACAAGGCGGCAAAACTTAGAATCTCATCGGACTTGTTTATCCTCCATATTCACCCAAAATCAAATTGATCACATCTCATTCACTGTTGCCAACCATGACTTATTAGATTTTTATATGCATTGGTAAATTATTTCTTGCCTTATAATTTGTCAGATATATTGATGATTTTAACCGTGTTTTTAGTCTAAAAATGATCAAGTGATACTTCGAAATCGCGTGACGCGACGCGATTCTTAACTCGAGAGGTATTTATTTACCTTTTTATTGGATCAGTGGTTATAAGAGGTAAATTGTTTGTTCGATCGGAGATGACTCGGGAGCAGGGGGAAATTGTTTTTGGAAATGTCCTGCCCTAAGCACTTCAAGGCCTACCTGTTGTAATACAGACACGTTCCATTTTGTCTGTCTATCTTATTCAGAGTTTGTTGGCTGTCATTCTCTTGACTACAATAGAAATAGAAACAACACGTTTTCTTTTTAAAGAGATCTTTTATTAATTATACAGCATTTCCTAGCTTGTTCATTTCTCATACAGACCGTTGAAGTTGGCGAAAGGAATGGGCGAAAATCTAAGAAAGGAGGCATCCAATTCCTTCCGGTATAATATGCACCAATAAATATTACGAGTTAGTTTTGGTGTTTTTCATAGTGTATAGTTATTCAGTAACCAAGTTATGGGAATCTCTTGAATGGTTCTGAAAGAACTGTAAATACATTAGATTATCTTACAAATTTTCAGCCACGCATTTGTTACTTTCATATACAGCCCTCGTTAATGTAGACTTTAACGACAGTGCGTGCAAATGAATCAGCTGGTAGTGGAGGGGGGACGATTATTGAACGGATACACGCATGCGCCGTGCCAACGAACATCTGGACCGGTCGCCGCCGACGGCAAAACAAACAAACGCGTCGACACGGTGACACTGACCTATAGAAAGTCTTATCGAAGCCTTAACCTAACTGACCTGACCTTCCATCCATTCAACCGAACCACGACCAAAAAGTTTCTATAGATGTCAATTCAATAGACTGAGGATTGTGATACAAAAGTGACTAAATTGCAAATAAGTGATTACAATGAAACTGTACGCATTAAAGTAAAACAAACAAAATCACGTGCAAAAGAAAGTGGTTGTGGTGTCTATTCGCGGGCAACTAGCGTGACGCGCGACTGTGACGCTGCCGACATTAGAATCGGTCGTTCAGTGTTCTCCCTTTCCGTCACACCTGGCTGCGCCATTCGACACACTGCTGTTGCTAAACTAAATGTCGACGCCCTCACACGTGTATTATCTCGCAGAAGTAATACAATATGAGCGATGGAAACGAACTCTGTTCAAATGATCCAGTCTTTGACACGCTTGGTTAGCCCGCGCAGCCGTTAAATATAGGTAGTGTAACAGTACACCGATTGGAAACAGAGTGTATCAAAAAGAAATCTGCGTGATGATTGAGATCCGATAGGCATGAATGGACAGGGTTGACGCGGAGATCTGATTTTTCCGGGCGGGCTGGCGCTGGCCGGCGGTGCGCGCGATAGCAGCCCGCGCGCGAACTTCAGTTGGTCGCGTGCGTGCGCGCTGTGAAAGTCTCTCGCGCGATATGCGTTCGGTATCGGCCACGTCCACGGCGCCTGGCGCAACTGGTGCTCATCTCAGCCTGGGTGCTCGACGTCAGAAGACGGACCTCCATGTCGCCGACACCGTTGCAGCCCGATCGTCCAGCCCAGCACCCAGTCTTCGGAGTCAAAAGGCTAAACAATACAGGTGGAAAATGCATAATATTTGGACATCTGTTGTGAAAATTTTCATAATATTGTGACTTTGTATTCAAGAAGGCGTGGAAAGAAGTGAAATCCTGGGAAATTATTCATTTGTGTTTACTCTTCAATTGAAAATACGGTATCTTTTCACACAATGCACGTTATCTGGTATTATCGAGTTATCTTCGTATTTTGAAATTAGTATCTGCTTTTATTGACAGTTCAATGTTGTTGTAAAAGTTAATGTCTGTATGTTCGTTATCGCACGAATAACTTTTTGATATATTTTCAAGATTTTGTGGAATTTTGATGTAACGATGTATTGTTTTATACCTACTCACCACAAAGGCCGAAATTTAACTCGGCCAAAGCAACAGCGCAAGGCCAAACGAGAGGCGGCTGTACCTACGAGTAAGCTACCTAACTAAACGTGGATCAAGGCGTTTCCTTTAATAACAATATATCATTCACTCGCAACAAGTACTAAAGTGACGTCATTTGTTATTAGACTTGTTTCATTAATCGTGCGTGATTCCCCATTGCATTCCTCGTATTCTCATGTTCATTGCAAATTGGAAATCAGACTTTCTACGGTAAAATACATACCAAGCGTATCATTACGATAAATGTCCTGTTTAACACAATATGACCTATGAAAATGCTGACCTCTAATCAGCTTCATCAGCGGCTCAATTTAGGTATGTTAATAATAAGGCAACTAGGTACTACATTATTTGAAGCACTTATAAATATCCATTAACGTATCTAACAGCAAATTTAAATATATCTTTATTTTCCATTAGTTACCCAAAGATAGAAAGGCATGAAATGACAAATTGTGGAAATGCTGCGTGTTACAGCCATCCATTGCGTTTTCTTCCATGCTCTATTGTCTGATGATTCCGTAATCGATTATATTGTTTTCTGCCACAAAAACATCATTCGAGTCTATTTTTGTAACAACTTTTCAACTGCGTTGTATCGCAATATGTTTGTAAATCAAATTAAAAGAAAATTCGCATCAACTGATATCAGTAAATAATCCTACTTAGTATTCATCGACTTAAGTGAAGCCATACCTTCTGACAATGTCAAAGTTAATTCCTTTCGATCTTGATGTCGGAAAGTAAGTCAGACTAAAGCGAGTACAATCAAATACAGAAAAGCAGAGCAGCAACTTTTCAAAAATTTACATTCAACTCTCATAAATGTAATAATACAAGTTCACGTCTCCATACCGTAAATACCTTCTTCTTCTGTTTTATATTATGGCTTCCACCGAAATTTCAGTGATTCTGCCAATGTCCAGTATAATGAGATAGGTACTAAGTATCGGTGTTGTACGGTAAAGTTTTTCCAAGTAGCATCAAAGATGGCGTGTGTTCTTTGATGCCTCGTGGGAGGTTCTGGCGGCAAATCTATACGAGTCCGTTTATCAGTCCACTTTAACTATTTCACAAATTGTTCACGAGCACGAGCATTTATAACACCAAACTACACCAATTTCATATTATAAAGTCCACTTAAATCAATTTGCAAAAATGTCTAAGGCAAACTTCAACTGTACCCCTTGACTTCCCACCACAAACTCACCGTAAATACTGTAAATCCAAATTCTAATGTCATCAAAAACATTCAAAGTATCATCACCATCTAAGTCGCAAAAAGTCCCCTGCTGGACTTAGGCCTCTCCCAATATGGGGGAATTTTGCCATGCTCACCACACTTGGCAGAACGGTTAGTGAGCGCAGTTTATTCGACGCTGCTGCCCATCGAAACTATTTTAAACCGGAGAAGGATATACTTAGGGAATAGGATAAAAATATTTAGGATGATGCTACTTGCTTGGATGGTTTAGGGATAAGTAAGAAACAGCTCGGAAGTACTCGATGCTATACCTGCAATTCAGAACCACAACCCTGATCAAAAACATTCAAAGTATGAAAAAAAAATTTAAAAACATAATTGAATAATGAGGGTTGTCTGAAATGCTTACCACCAGATGGCATCACTGAATTTTAGGGGCCGATAAACTGCTGTGGTTGGATAATATTTGACAATATTGATCAAAGCAATAGGGGTTTACTAAAATAAGTACTTAGCAACAGAACTAAAGCTTCGGGTCCTGTAAGCTGTCATTGGTCAACAATGCGTCAGTCGTCAGTGACTGATGTATTGCTTTGATAAATATTCCAAATAGATTATTTGTTTGACAAATTAATTTTTATTGCAAATCAAACGAAAACAAACACAATTCGTCTTTGTATAAAACGACGACTAACTTAAGTATCCGGTTCAAACCATTAGCCGAATATAAAAAGTCCGCATTTATCACTTTTCCGGTGAAAAGCCGTGTTGCTCGAAGCTTTGGCGTCTTTGTAGCTGTAATGGTTTACCCAGTTAACCTAGTATCTACTAACTTTAGTCCGCGTTTTATATTCAGACGAATTGGTTTTATCTTGTTGCGGGTTATTTTCCACCTTTCCATGGCCTCTGTGTAATTTTTTGGACAAGGGCGGTGCCAATTTAGCCATTTATTTTTAAAACAATGAACGATATAGACAATTTGCTACCGTTGACTGTTGAACTGACGTTGGCGACCATGTGATACTAACCCTCACAGAAAGTGCATCATAATACAGAAACAAATGTAATAGATTGTCAATTTAAACATGAGGGAAGGTATATGCCCGATTCGTTATGGTTACCACCACCACCACCAGTACTGATACCTCTGTACGTTTCGATTCATTTTAATTAAACGTTTACACTTAGATTGTCGACAAATTATTTATTAGCTCTCGACATGATAAAAGAGGCACTAATTATAAACTGTGGTACGATAAGTGGTTGCTCCAGGACCCTTTTGGCCTTTGTTAATCACGAGATTATTAACTGATTTGCATGATTAATAAACAAATCATGCAAATCAGTTCATATTCAGTTTCATATTTATCATTAAGAAAACCATTTAGTACAAACATAGGTATTCTAATAATTCCGCCGAAAAGCCCTCAGAGGTTCTTATTTATTTGATATTAAATGTATTCTGTTTGACCGGTTTCAACTGCTGTTAATTACGTATTTCTTTAACGAGTAAGGACAACAACTCTTTGAGAAAGTTTATTCATCATTTAAATTTCTAACGCTAAATAAAGTGCTTAGAAATAACGAATTGGTAGATATTCTACCTGTAAATACTATGTTGCCCTATTTTACTAATTAATTTGTGAAGCAGGTGTGTCACACACACACACCCACTGCGATGATGGCCGAAATTAAGTCGGCGAGTAATCCATCAGAATTATATTACCTACGCTTTGGCTATTAAATGCATGAGCCAGATGGTAAAAGAGTTCACATTTATTAACCAAGTAACGTTCGTACAGTGCACTCGTATAGATCTGAACTAACTACTTGTCTTTATTTATTTTATAATTTGTAAGGGCAGTAAGAAGTCTATTCCACTTTGATTACCCAGTTGATATCACCTGGGTAAACAAATTGCACCAACAGGTCACAATTTTCTTAAATAAACCGAAAAGAAAGGGTTGTCTTATGACGTGGCAAATAATTGGTAACATAAAAAGTGGATGTTAAAATATTTCAAGTCACCTTATACTTAAATTGCAACAGACTCAGAAAAAGAACTACCTGAATTAATCTACGCCTGATTAACCCTTCGGCTCAGTAGACTGCAGCCAAGGGTGCGAGAATCGGGGGGCGCGCTGAAATTGTGTTTTCGCATGCACTATTAATCTAGTATCATTGCATTGCATCTACCCTACATATTCCAACTAGACCAAAAGAAAACACTAAAACTAAATGCTCTGTGAGCTGGAAAAGCTCTGAGTTAGATGAACTGAAAGTTCCTGATTTTAACAATAAAATTTGAAATCTGAAATCTTTTAGAATATAGGTAGTATGAACCATCTTAAATTTTTACACATTTGAAAAAAGTTTAAATTAATATACTATACTACGTTTTACGCCGACCGTAACGCACCGCACCTGTCGGAGGAGCGTCCTCATAACTAGCCTAGGGCGGTCAGAACTCTTGATCAGTCACTGTCTGAGCCAGTAGCCTTATAAGAACTGTTATATTTAGTGCATACTTTGCACATCTCGCGAATTACTTACCGAATAATACAAATTAGATTATATTGAAACCCATTGAAACTAGTAAATAATTTCACGCTCAGTTGCAAAGTAATCAAAAAAAAATCTAATTTACACATTTTATATAATATGATATTAATCAACGCATAGTTGCAACAGGAAGAATACTAGTTTCCTGTCTTGTTAGTCACATTTTTGGCTTGTCTGACCTAGGACAAAGATAAGTAGGACTATAAGTTTTAGTATTAGTAGATTTGTATTTTGTACACACGGTCGTATCTCTTATGATCTGTAGGTGATCATTAATGTCTATGAAATTAAACACTTACAAGTGCACTACTTCTTTCATCATTTCACACACTGCAGTCGTCAAAACTTATGAAGATTTCAACGTAAAAATCTAATACAATCTCTCAATGGGATTTTTGATACAAAATATTAAACGATTGACGTAATATCTAAAAACTATTTATTTCTTACAGATTTCATTACAATAAGACTTTTCTTTTGGTTATTAAGAAAATAGAGTTTAACTGTTAAAAAAAACGCAAAAAGCATAAAGTGTTTAAAGAGTCGTCTGACAGACTGCATCTTATTTTGCATGCTAATTAACCAACTGCAGAGAACGCTGTTTCAGTCTCTACACTACAGAGTATTTTACAATTGTCTGCAAATTGTAAAAATTCTCTCTTGAACCATATTGTACTTTAATCCAATATGGTTCAAGGGTCACTTGGACCAAGGGTTCAAGGGACTAGAGGACAATATGGTCAAGACTGTCTTCATGAAGATTCATTTCTTTTGAATTAACAAGTTAGCAGATGTGATTGTTCTCTATCTTTAATTACAGTCAAAGTAATTCTTTAACTCTTCCTACAAATAAATGCTTGTTCTTGCTTGGATATTCTCGAAAAGTAATGAAAGAGAAATTTCATCAGTAACATCATTAGCACCACTAGCAGCTGATGTTAAATGATTCGACACAGAAGAATCGAGATTTAGATTCTGTCTGACAACTATGAGCGACTTCATTTCACTTTTCTGCTGGACCATCCACAGACGTGGCAAGATTACACCTATTTTTTTATTTTGAATTAAATATCTACCGTGTGGTTCTAGGCAGAGTAGAATAGGACCACTCCACGTCTTCCCGTGGATGCCGTAGAAGGCGAGTTAAGGCGACTAAGGAAACATAAGCTAAACAAAGCTTATAAACATCAAAGAGACCTCTCCAACCCGTCTTTGCCAGCGTGGAGAGTGTAGGCCAAATCCTCTGACTGCTCAGGCTAAGATGGCTCTGGTAGTACAGAGAGGGTCGTGCTCCTGCAGTGGAGACTAAGATAGACCTGATGATGATGATCTATATCTATTTAAAATGTGAATTCCAGAGCCAGTTTGCCGGTGCGCACGGCGCGGTTACTCCAGCGGTCGCGCACGCAGACGCCGTCGGAGGCCGCCAGCGATGGCAGCGCGTCACCGGCGCCCGCGCCCGCCACGCTGCTGCAGGACGTGGTCGACATCAAGACCCTGCTGCTGCAGCTCAAGCGGGTACTACAGGAGGTCGGTATTGCATGCTTTAGCATTCTTTTCTTGAATCAATTTCAATTCGAAAATTATTTTTTCTAATCAGAACAAAAGTAAACAGGAACTAGCCCAACTTGCAACACCAATGATTTTATTCCTAATACTTTACAAATAAAATCAAATTCAAGAATCTAAGTAACAAAGCCTAAATAAATAACCTAAGGTATTTTTCGAATCGTGTTTAAATATTATGATAATCAGTCATTAAGAGAACTACTGACTACCTCCAAAAACGGCCATTTTAGTTATACCTATGTTATATAATTCTTGGTCCTAAACCAAAAAATCTTAATGTGCCGCGTCATTTACACCCTTTTTTCGACAAATGGCAAAGGAGAAGAACACGATGAGGTGAGATAAAAACTTAGCGTTTGTAAATATTAAGAGGAAAATTTAGACGGTACTCAAAATACCTTAACTTCCTAAAATGTATTGACCTCATTTAGGCTCGTATTGGTTTATTTAATGAATGATTTGTAAATTAACGACATCGGGGCAAACCGCAAGCCACAAAATAGAGTCGGCTGTAATTCAAAACTCATAGGTCAGGGTTTAAACTTTGATTGCAAAATGCAATAGCATATTTTTAAAACTTTCTCACTAATATACCAAACTGTACACCACACACGAGTACAGTAGCAATATAAGTAAAATTTTTACCAAAAATAGGAGGTTATCAATTTGACCCGTATGTATGTAATATTATATATATATACCAGCAGTATATAGTTGTATATAATATATATATACCAGCTAATATATATATATAGTGTGATAATTTCATTAGTGTATGTACTTTTGTATATTTATGTTTGTATAATTGTCCGGGCATATCTCAAAAACTATAAGTTGGATGACACTAAGTAATTATGTTTTCGTTGAACTTCGTATAGTCCAACTTTGGTTGGGAACAGTGCAAGCTTTATCAAAATTTGTTTACTAGTTCAGTCATTATTAAAATTTAAAGTCAGTTTAATACTTGTTACGATCAAAAACCATGGATTGTAAGTTATAAGTAGATAGAAGTAATAAATATTAGACACTGGGTTGTAAAAATAGAACACGAGTACGCTATAAAGTAACGGAAAAAGGAAGTAAGATTTTATTCTAATTAACTATTTTGTACTAGGCATTTATCATTGCGTAGATAAAAAAATATAAAAGCGTGGATTCCCTGTGATACAGCTAGTACTTGTGCAAAGAAAGTTATATCAAAACTGCAGGAGGTACGGCTTTAACGACGTCTAATTACCTACTAACTCATTAATGTAATTTATTCCGCATTTCCTCTCTCCTTGTTCATTGCAATTTGTCTTAATTTCTCAAATAATAAATGCCAGTCACATTTTTCGAATCCGACAGAAGTACTACGTAACATGTTACAAACCGTTATGTCGCAGTAACAATTTCTAAAAATTGAGAATACGTATATATAGAACTTTTATTTTTGTTTGAAACTTCAAAAGTTCTACTAGTAATAGTCATTTTATTGAATTGGATTGGGAACGTATCTTCCCAAACGATAACTACATTTTACAATAAAAGTTTTGTGCTATGGTAGTTTTAATATATAACAATCTAGACACATTTTGCATGGTCGTATTTGCATTATTTACAATATAAATAAATATATACGGACGTATCACACAGACTGAGCTAGCCCCAAAGTAAGTTCTTAATAAGACTTGTGTTATGGGATACTAACTCAACGATAGGTACTAGGTATATTTTTTAACAAATACATATATAGATAAACATCCAAGACCCAGGTCAATCTAAAAAAGATCGTTTTTCATCTTGACCTGACCGGGGCTCGAACCCGGGACCATCCGTGTCACAGGCCGGCGTGTTGACCGCAGCGCCACGGAGCTCGTCAATATATTCTCAGGAAAGCCAGGATTTTTAGAAAGTTGTGAAATTTAAGATGATTCCATAAAATTTCACAGCCTGCTTAGTTATCAGATTTTAGAGAAATCTACTTACATTACTTTTATTCAACACATAACTTATGATTTACAGAACCAGAGACATTTTTACATATGTTTTATATTTTTAAATGGCTTGAATAAAAAAGCAGAATGTTCTAAATTGGTTAATTATAGTATAATTATATGTGTGCTCAGTGGAGCATAGTTTTTTCTTTATGAATCTAATCTTATTAATATATTTTAATTGTATCTATATGGTTTCAGTTAAATATTAGAACCTACTCGTAGAAACGCTGAAGCTGGTACACTTTTTTTTTAATAAATGAATTACGTAGATAGAGGAGTAATTATCTACATGAGAATTTAAACTTATTTCCCATCGGGCACCAAGAAAAGTGTATGCATATTTTCTATTGAATAGACAATAGGTATCTGTTTTGATTTGTTTACTTGTGCATAACGACGTGCATTATGATTGCAATGCCTAGTGGTGTGTAAGTAGTAATTATTGAATAGTAGAGGAAGTGCATTAAACGGTGGCTATTAGCAATTTCCCCTCGTCCAATGGTTCGCGTGGTCGTGGCTACCGTTACTCCCCGTAGACATGTAGTACAATGTACCTATAAGATGGTACTCAATAGACGATAAATTTTCTCAATTATACCACGATGAGAATCATTCGTAGAACGAACAAATAAAAGGTTAAAAAGATAGCCTACATAACTACTTACTACATAAGTCAAAATGCATCAAACCGTTTGACTTTACATAGCCTATGACACTCCGGGAAGAGTACGAATGTAATGACACCTCACACTTCAAAATCGGGCAAGCCGTTTAGACTACAGAAGGCAACAATGAAACAGAGATACATTATATTATGTACGCGCAAAAAAAGTTACCCTAGTTCTGGGGTGGGTTAGTCGGGTAAAAATACCATTTATTTAGCGTACTCTCGAATATGTTAAGAATTGAACTCGTTACATGCTGAAAATTGTTTTTGAATCAAATAATGCATCGGATTATTTGTCAAACGATTATTTATTGAACTTGAAAAATGAATGCGAACGATAGCAAAATAGGTATCTATATTGTGCAAACCAAGTAAAAGAAACGCTTTGATATAGAAATACTTAGTAGAGTTATATCATGATATTAATTAGTTTCACACTGTTTATTTGTTTAGACAGTAACACAATAGAATGACACAACAAAAATTTTTGCTAGAGATTAAAATCATTTATGGAATGCGAAAAGAAACTAGCAATGCTTCATTGCATGCTTTTTTATAATCTTTTTTTGTAATTAATTTACGACTTTTTATTTCTTCAACAGGCTTTAGTATTCCTCACTAGTTATTGAACTGTTGTTTCGTAATAGTTTTTCTTTAATGTTATGTTGTAGTTGTACCTAATGATTTGATATGCAAATGTCTTCGTGCACATTACGCTTGTTGCGTGTTGTAACGTGTTTTGTTTGGTTGCATCGCCTTGTTTGCATCGCCGCACGCAGCCCGGGGAGGAGCATCATTCGATGAGTGTAAGTAAAGCAATGCTACAAAGTTGTTTGGTGGCGCAGTCGTCTTAGGAGACCTACCAGATATTTAAAGTTTTGCTTGTAATAGTAGTTTCATGTTTCTCAGCAAGGTACCTTGAATTTCTATGAGAAATACATTATTTTTGTAACATATATTGCATTTTAAATGATAAATTCTTAAAAAACAACGTACTGTACACTAGGTACCGTACGTTCTTTTAAGGCGCTGTGGTATCAGACACTAGCGCCACCCAGCACTTAATTCTTGTAGTCCTAAATAAATAATTTATTGTTTATAATAAAAAATACTAATTTGATATGAAATTAGTATTTTTTATTATAAACAATAAATTATTTGTAGTATTCTTTTTATTACTATTCATAGATATTACAATTTAAGTTCAAGAAAATTACTCATTACCGCCAAAAGTGGCCGCTTTAATTCATCAAAACATCATGAAAACTTGTACCAAGAATACTACAAGTAATTTACAAGGGCATTAGGCTATTACATTTTTTTAAATTTGTTATGAATTAGGACTATAAGGATTAATTGCTGGGTAACGCTAGTGTCTGGTACCACGGCGCCTTAAAGAAAGTTGTGTACGTAGTGAGTATTAATTGCAATAACTTTTTTAATTATGAAGAAATGTTTCATTAATACAACTCATGGTGATGACACTACAGACCGGGATAGTAGAGTAAGGTGGGCCTCCATTCCTTATACGACCGACGCCACCAAACGGGATGAGGATTCAAGATACCTTCGCATATTCCACGCATTTGAATTGTAGTACTAACAAACTGGTCTATTGCTATTACATTCATATTAAAGTTATTTTGTATCTATCACCACTTTATATACCTACGTAGAATGATTGTACTTTTGAGTAAAGACATAGATGTATTTATGTAAATTTTATTTTGACATTCGCGAACTTTAAATTCACACGAGTGGTAAAATTTCGGTTTGTTAGTATGATTTGTGTTTACGGCTCCGATGACCGCACTAAGTGAAATATTAGCAATTTGATGAGAATGCCCTAGGCCTTAAGGGCCCACACCAGGCACACTAGCGACGCCAATAATTTTATTCCTAATACTTTACAAATAGAATGAAATTCAAAAATGTAAATCATATAAGCCTTAGTAAATTACCTGAAGTATTTTTGGAATCATGTTTTAATCTTATGAGAATCAGTCATTTAGAGAACTACCCATTACCGCCTAAAACGGCCGTTGCTGGCGGTATTCAATAGCTCTCTTAGGGGCTGATTCTACCTGTATTACCGCCTAAAACGGCCGTTATTGGCGGTATTCAGTAGCTTATCAGTAGCTAGCACTAGCTCTCTTAGGGGCTGATTCTACCTGTATTACCGCCTAAAACGGCCGATTTTGGCGGTATTCAGTAGCTCTCTCACTGACTGATTCTAATAATATTAAAACATGATTTCAAAAATACTTCAGGTTATTTACTTAATAAGTAAATAACCTGAAGTATTTTACTTATGCTTATATGACTTACATTTTTGATTTTCATTCTATTTGTAAAGTATCCCATCCCAACTAATATTATAAATGCGAAAGTGAGTTTGTTTGTTTGTTTGTTACGCTTTCACGCTCTACCTACTGAACCCATCATCATGAAATTTGGCATACACCTCAGTTAGGGTACTGAGAAGGACATAGCCTATATATCACGCGGGCGAAGCCGCGGGTAACAGCTAGTTAGGAATAAAATGATTGGCGTCGCTAGTGTGCCTCGTGTGGGCCCTTAACACTCCTAATTTTCTTACAGGCAGTACTTGTAGGCTCGTCGTGTTTTAACTCAACTGTTTGTAAAATGTTGGAACTTGATCGAATATTCAGTTAATAACAATATAAATCAGTATTTATGTCACTTTAGTTAGAACATTATTTCATAGAATTAGTAGATGCTCAAGTCATCAAATCAGGTAGGTAGGTACCTTGAGTTTTGCTGATGGGCAATTACACTTAATGCGGCTATCGTAAACTATTCGCAATTTATGCAGTATTGCGCCCTCACTGCACGCTTGTTGCACGAACTTCAGCCACTTTTGTTCATCCGGCTTTGGATTTATTTGTGCTGTGTACATACTATTTAATTACAATGGAAACGACCTACGGATTGCTAACATATCTAAGAAATACATTTTTGCTTACTTACTCAGATCTAAAGGACTTGTTTTATGTTCTGTCTGCGCTAATAAATAATTTATGAGAGTTTGGCCACGAATTTCTAATAAATATAAATTGCAATTTGTAGGGTTCCGAAGCCGAATGACAATAAACGTAACCCCTAATGGATTCGTCATGTCTGTCTGTCTGTCTGTTCATATGTCACAGCCATTTTATTCCGAAACTATAGGACCACTCAGTTGAAACTTGAAAGGTATATGTGCTTGAAAGGCACAAAAAAAATATATAGGTAGTAGTATTTTAGTTTATCTAAGCTTGTTACTACGAAAACCTTCATGGGCGAGTCTGACTCGCATTTGGCCACTTTTTGCCATAAACGGCGACTTATATTCTTCTGTTAAAAATACATCATCATCATTAAGTACATATTTGGTGATGGGTTTAAGCTTCATGGACACACTATATTATACTTACTTCACTAGTCATTACTTTGTGCCATATTATTCTTTTGATAAAGAAGAACATAGATATCAGAAGAAGAAGCACCTGAAATCAAACCGCATGTTTTGTCTAAGGGACAAATTGGTAATGGGCTTGAGCTTCATATTTTCCCAATGTCAGAATCAAATATTTCTAATATAGGTACCTTGATTAATTGCAATCGGGCATGGGAAAGTCATTGGTGGAGGCTTCATGATTTTATGATTAAAACAATCTAATGTGTTTTGGTACCTATCTCTCAGAGCGAGACTCTCGACCCGTTGCTGGCGGCGTGCGCGGAGAGCCCCGCGCGCGGCAACGGGCGCCGCCCCCCGCACCCCCACAGCCCGCACCTCGCGCGGACAGAGCCGCTGCCGCCAGACGCATGCGCGGAGATGCGCAGGCAAATCGTCTATCTACAGGTAATTACACAAAAAACGGTCAAACATTAGGTAATATTATAATATAGCCATCATAGTGTTAATAATTGTCAGGGGCGAAATCTAGACCCTCATTCGAAAAGCTTTTGTGAGCTATATAGGTATTCAACTTAAATAGTTCATGAATTATGTACATGCGTTTCTTGTCCCAGCTGTTCACTTTTTTATCGTTACAAATCCAGTCCATTGATGGCGAATGTATTTACTGTCAGGTCTGGATACTTCTTCTTCTTCTTTGAGTGTCACTCCATTACTGGAGGTTGACCGTCAGCTTTCCGAACTCTTCTCTATCCATCGCTAAGTGAAACAGTTGCTCAAGTCTGGATAGGCATTTTTAAATCGCGCCACCCCACAACTGCTAATCGCCCTGGGCAAAACAATTTTAGGCATAACTTGAATACATCCCTATTATTTAAATGACCCTTTTGCGCATTTTCTCCACAAGGAAATGCTGAGTCGCATTTCGTGGAAACGACTAGAGGTAACTGTATAGCTGACTTACGACTTTAAAAGTGCGCTGATGTATTGTAAAAATAATTCTAATTTTGTTATTCTTGTATAAACCTATTTCCAATAGATAAAAAAAGCATATAATTGAGAAAGTAGGAAGTTCTTAAAACATTCTTGGTCTAAACTCCGTCGAAAGTGAACAGAATTAATTACTTAGTAAAATTAATGAGGAGGTCTCATTACCTAACAGTCAGACTATTTCATGACTGTACAATGTGTTTCAACGTACCTATTGCAGACTTCGAGCAACACGGCTTTTCCGTACCGGAAATTGCAGATGATGTTTAGTGTGTCTGAATTATGAGATGTTTGACCTTTGAAGTTCGGAGGCAGCGGCAAGTGTCACGCATCACTACTTAGAATAAAACAAAGTCGCTTTCTGCTGTCGGTGTGTATGCTTAGGTCTGATATCTACGTCTTTAAAACTACGGATTTGGATGTGGTTTTTTTTTGCAATCGTGTCACACGACTTAAAAGCAAAAGTGTGACACGCACGATTGCGCCCATACGGCAAAACATGAGAGTTTGTTTCTCAGTTAGGCCCTTTCGGCCTGTGAGAGTTTGCTGTCTTTCCAAGCCTTGCGCTCCCAGGCAACGCCCAAAGTCAGGGTTCGTCCCTCCTAGGGACTCTTTAGTGATGCTTGCCTTACAGGTTGAGGGCACTCTGCTCTCACCTCAAAAAGTCGGGTGAAGTAGCAATCACACAATAGTCAAAATAATCCTTACAAAAAACAACGCACGTTTGCTTCTATATATCTTGTGGACGGCGTCTTCCCAGTACAGAGTTTTGGTGTGAGCTAACCGCAACGGTGTTCATTAGCTCCCTTTGAACGCTTCGGAATTTTGCACCGCGGCATGTCTACTTTAGTTTATATAGAAGTTTGTGTGACCTCTAACAATGCGGTGGTTGACGTTGGCAGGGCCAGTTGGAGGAGCGCGACCGGCTGGTGCGCGTGCTGCAGCAGCAGATGCTGCGCATGGCCGAGCACCACGAGCCGCGCGCCGACGACACCTGCAACGTGGCCACGCAGACGGACCGGGTCAGTATCATGGCGCTGCAAAAATGAGAAAAGAGTGTATTCAGAATTGATTTTTCCCCCAGGTGTCGGCACTGTGTCGAGAGGTCGAGTTGTCAAAATCCACCAATCATAAAATTGATGATTAACATGATTGGTGGATTTTGACACCAGCTGTCAAAAATACCTCTCGACCATGGGGATATATGTACTACGTACTCTCGACACAGTTCGCCACCTGGGGAAAATCAATTCTGAAAACCCTCATTCAATTCCTCGGAGATGGGTCTGTGTAGGACCAGCAAAGCAAGGACCTTATTTATATTGGTAAAAGCTAAATTAAAACAGTTCTATCTGGGTATTAAGGAGAAGACACTTACTATATAGGTAGATGGTGTAGAGCTACACACACCCAGCTCCGAAGAATTGATTTCGCCTGGTTGAAGGACCACCCTGCCTTGGAGTGTCCTGGTGTGATGCCGCAAAAGGTGGCAACTGAAAATCAGTGCTGCTCACTATTGTGTTCATCGTAATACTGAGATGCCACCTATTGTAGTACACACCTAAATAACACAAGTTATTCATTAAGTACATAATTAAATTTTAAAACGTTTATCAGTGTTTGTAATTATGTATGTGTCCTATAATAAACATATGTTCATTTACCTTGTGTCAATAAATAAATACGAGTCCTTAAACAAATGGATGTATGGACTGTGGTGGTTAAAGTATGAAAAGGCGTCAGACAGGCAGAGTCACACACATTTGCATTTATAATATTTCCAAACAAAGTAGGTAGTACCTTTTTTCTAAATATCTATATAATTTAAAGCACGCTTGCATTTAATTTCAGTTGCGGCCGCCCAGCACAGCGCTGTCGAGTTCTGATAATTCCGGATTAGTGAGGTAAAGCCCTTTGATTTAGTTCCTTGCGGATCTACATCTCTACACACTCCGCACACTACACCTACTGGGCAAACACGTTTGACTAACACTATATCTTTGAACATTATCTTGGTAGAGTCTTAAAGGATTTGATTTAAGTCTGTATTATTTTATCGTTCATACATACCTATTATTTATTTGTTATGTGAAGTAAGTACCTTCAGTCATTAATTGTTATTATGTTAATTAAAATATATAAGTATGTTTATGAACTATGTTATTTATTTATTTTTCATTTGTTGTTTTAGGTTTATCGTCGCCTCGTTGCACTCATTAAAATCCATTTTGAGCACATTGCAATCATCCATCACTATCTTATATGTCACCCCTATGTACCCTTTACATTATTTGACTTGTTGCACCACGGTCGTGAGGAATACAATTGCCAAAGGTCAATGTCTAGCCAGTGATTTAAGTAGCCAAAAATGGATTATCACCTTAAGAGATTACATGAACAAAAAGATGACATTTGCTCCAACGTCTATGTACCGAGTCACGCTCACTTTATCTCCTTATTTCACGGGCATTCTTTTTTGATACCTGCATTACATTTATTCCTTGTAAATATATCAATATAATATTATTAGCTTGTTAATTTAGTTAGCCTCCTCGGACCTAAACGGAAACATACTATCTTTCCATCGAAATGTGTAACAAATACCCTGTTTTTTTATCATCTTACAAATTTTTGTTCGTCACGTCCACCTTCAACGTCATAGATATGTTTCTTAAATATCATTTTGTTTCTAATTTCCTCACATGCTGCTTTAAATTCGTTTCGAATTTGGATCGAATGTTTTTGAATGTTGGATGGTGCGGCAGTTTCCACCTGGGGCTGGGATCGCGCGTTCGTCCGTCGGATCAGGTAGCTTGGCTTGACTGGTTGCTCGCTATTTGCCTCATGTGTTCAGTCAATGTGTTGTGCTTACTGCATCTTCTCTATCGGACTTCGGAAGACGTGTTCCTCGTATCTGATAGGGACATGGAAGAGTACTGCTACAAATACAAGTGATCGATGCATGAAGATTCGACTTTTGCAGATATAGTATTTTTGTTGGAAATCATACGCCACTCGTGCCTGTGTTATTTATAGCTTCCCATATTTTTGTGATTATATAAAATAATTTCAGGAAAGGTATAACAAGCCGAATTAAATGTATTTGCTACTCATTAAATAATATAAGACCTACTCGACCTCCTGAAAAGAAATAGGTATCCGTTCCATACAATTTGGGCGGGTTTTGAAATTTGTATGGTGCATCTCGTCTAATTTCCCGGTCCTAACCTGAGTTTATCAAATTGAAAAGTACCTTCGGCATACGGCTTGAAATAAGCCACTGTACTTGTAGATATTTTGAGCAAATTTGGAGGTTCAAAACCTGGTGCTAGTTTCACGAGTGTAGATAAAAGGCATGAGTAAGATTGGTTTGAACAGCACGATACTTATTGGCACAGCCTAGGCAACCAAATAACGTAATTGGCTTCATACATAGTAATTCGTAGCTAAATTGTTGTGTTTTTTAATAGTAGCCGTGTGTTCTTTGCCGTTTTGTACATAAGTAGACATCTAATGCGTTTTGTATTGTACTTTGATTTTGAAACTTGACTCTGTGTTACACGCTGCCATGTCAGAACTTAAAGGTGAGCAAATAACCAAACATGGACCATTACAAAGCCAAGACTTGTGCATAGATTTTACTTTTTTGGTTTGATAACTAACTTCAAAGTTCCACTTAGATGTTCAACAAAAATATACTCAGTGAACTATGGTAGCTTCGGCCCGTCGATTTAAACAACTTTTCCAATGGGACCAATCCTAGGAACTCAATTTTTTTATGGCGTTTCCTGTAAATATCCAGTCATCCGGTCGATTTGTATGGGAATATAAAAAAACACACCGGGTAATATTCTCAGTCCTTGAGATTTTCTTGAACGTAATTAGAAGATATATATTTCCTTTACTGTGAAGTCCTTACCTTAAATAATTTATTTTTCAGTTGGAATGAACAAACAAGCGTGAGGAAGCTGCCGGCATACAGTGAAGCACAAAAGACTAAGAGGCCTGTTACCAACGGGACCGTTAAATGTCAGTGCGGTGCTAGAAAAGTGAACGGACTCACAAATGGAGACGAAAACGGACAGACAGACAAACAGACGGACGCCGTGCATCTCAGAGTCAACAGTCGCGTCGGCTCCAAGTACCTGCAGGCGCTCGCCAACAACTCCGACAACCGGAGGTATATCAAACGCGACTCCTCGGTAGGCGAGAAGAGCGAAAGAAAGTCGACTTTGTACTCCAGCAGATCTCGGTCAATAGAAAACTTCCACAATTCCAACTATCAGCTGTATAATAACGAGCCGCTCAAGCATGCAGTTATAGAGGAGAACTCGCTCATGAAGCATCAATCATACGGCGATTTGTACAACGGTAGGATCAGCAGCAAGGAGAGCGTGAACGGCAACAGACACAGCCCCAGCCTGACGGCGCAGTCCACGGACACGGACTACAGCTCCGACGGCGGCTACAAGTCGCTGCCGTCCTCCATCAACTGCAACGGGCACTCGCCCAAGAAGGTCAGTGGTATCCCTCGGAGATCCATCGAGCAAAAGTTCCTTAACACAAAGCACGTGAAAGCGAGCGCTATTTGAATGCACTTAAGCGAGTACTGGCTAACTTGACTGAATGAACGTTTCGTTATAAATACTAGGCTTTTCGATGCCTGAATGTGATATTGCAAGCGGACTTTAGACAATGATGTTTTTATGGTTTGCTCCATTGGTTGAAACTGCTTGTCTAAAGTTTGTTGAGTAAGCGACATTTCGAGACACCGTGCTATCGCTGTGTCGAATTGAAGCGAAGCTGGCAACGCTTGTTCGCATTTAATTTCCACTGCGAGGCTAATTAATTAAGCTACGTTTAGTTATTGGATGCCAAATTATATGATGTAATCTTATCAGTCCAATGGTTATCGTAACGTTACAAATCATACACATGAGAAGGAGAGTCCTAAACTAGTATTCGAGTGGCAAGACTTAATACACACGTAAGAACCTTTCAGCATATCAAAAGAAAAGTAAATATTGTCTTACCTGTATTTTACTGAATACTAGTACATTAACTATTATATCTTCCATCATTTAACAGTACTAATAAAAATTGATATATATAAAAATCTGATTAAGTTGTAACCGTAAATATTGATTTTTATCACAAGTATCAATTTTTACTTTCAAATAATATGGCTCACCTTCTCGTGTTAAACATATGTATTTTTCGTCGTTTGACAAGAAATGTAACATTGTTTCGTTTCATTATATTGCTTAACGCATTTTACTATATAAAAGCTATATACTTTGACCTCCTGTATAGTACAGTTAGCGGTTTAATCAACCATGATCTAATTTTGTAGATTTAATTTACAAATTTGTATACAGGCGATAAAATGTTATCTTAGATTTTCTATGGTAGACGAACTAGTAGATAAAGCTGTAATATGTGATAAGAGTGGCTGTAAGACCTTATAAATATTTAATTTTTACATTGTATCTTCCTTGTTATCCATCAAGTATCACCATGTATCAAAATAACTATCATTGATAATTCTCGAAAAATGTATTACTGTTTGTTTGCTTTTGTAGTTATACATGTTTGGAAGTTTGAAATTATACAAATAGGTATCATATAGGAGCATACAAAATATTAATTAAAGATAAGGACATTTTTGTTTTAGCATACCAAGTGTCATCTTAAGCATTTGTAAAATGAGTGTGTAAATGTAATTTTAAATTAAAGGATCATCGCTATCTTCCGCAGAGCCTAATTAAGTATCCTATATTGATACCTAGGTTTTAATGAGATACCCCTAATCTTAAAGTCATCAACTTGAATTTGTGTACTTATGGCTACTTTATCTGTTCGTTACGTTGCGCTTTCCTACGTTAGTTATATAAGTCTAAGCCCGATAGCTTAGTAAAATTATATTAATTTAAAAATTGAAGTTGTTTCAATAAATATTTTAATTTTGATTTGTCTTTTTATTTTCTGGCCTTCTATCCACTAAGCAGATAACGTATATTTACAAATCACACTTTTAAGGAATGGAAATGTTAGAGATCATCAAATTGTAATTTCAGGGTTTGTTTACTTTACAAGCCCGTTTGAAGCATATTGGCTACAAAAAAATTGTCCACATGCAAAATTTAAAAGGGAATATTTCGGACGCTGGTTGATCAAATAAAATGACCAGATATTATGAAGAGAGATATTTCCTAAATACAGTATGTTAAATCACAATAGATCATTTAATCCTTCCCGGATTAAATAAGTTTATAGGTTTATCTATTTAAGTAAGTATTAGAAGATATAGTCTTCGAGCTAGTATCCTATGACACAAGTTCACAACTTACTGTGGGGTTATTTTTACTAATTCGAGTGATTGATACCTATATTATTAATATTTTATATCTTTGCCTAAATTTTTTGGCGATATAAAAAAGGTCAGGCCATCTCACTCCAGGCCAAACACGCATGTCACCATCGATTGCACCGCCTCACGGAGCATTCTGATATTCGCAACTGGGGACGTCTGTCTGTGGGGACGGAGCAATCTTTGATGTCGATGTAGATCTTAATTTCCAACTTGGTCCTCTCTGACAGTTTCGTGCACATGCACATCATTCGAGACTTCTTGTCGAATCAGACCTTTCGCTATCTATAGAGTTTAAGGATGTCTCTCAAAACCCCCGTTCCGTTAGAGCCGACGTCGACGCAGGGCGCTGTTGTCTCATTGTCATCATCATCAGGTCTTTTTAGTCTACACTGCTGGAGCATGACCCTCTCTGTACTACCAGAGCCATATATTAATTAGCCGCCGAGAAGTTGGAGATTTGGCCTACAGTCTCCTCGTTGGCCAGACAGGTTAGAGAGATCTCTTTGATGTTTGTAAGCTTTGTTTAGCTTATGTTTCCTAAGTCGCCTTTTACTACATCCACGGGAAAACTTGGTCGTATTCTACTCTGCTGGGAACCATACGGCTGTTCCTCACTCTCTTAATCGCAAAAGTGACATTCCCAAGACCCCCAACGTAGAGTTAGTGTTACTTTAACGCTTATTTAAAGTAATTCATATACATCATTGCTGGGAGTATCACCAGTGTTGGCAGGAAAAAGGTTTTATTTTTTGTCAAATGCCTCCTGTGGAAATGTCCCTTGTAGGACGACCCAAATGAGAGAAGAAAAACAAAAGTATCATTAGTGCGTGACACGCCTTAGATAGTTACCAAAAGAACCCCGAACTCATCCTTAAAAGATAACAACCTACTAATTAATATTACGGAATCTTGCACAATAACAATAACCCAGAGATAGACAGCGCAGAGGTTTGCTAAAAATCAGGAGCGAGCTAAAAATAAGATAGAAAAGAAAACGTTCCAAAAATAAATATAGACATTAAATAAAGTACTACTTTATATAAAAACAATCATTATTTCTTTCAGTAGAACTAAAAACAAGAAAACAAAACAAATAAGACAGAAGCAAAAAGTAGGTAAAGAAACCAACAACCTATACATTTATTTATGTTTGTATTGTAGGTTAAGTTTAAAGAAAGTATGCAAAGAATATAATTATTTCAAAGAAGAAACGCGAATTTCATCAACAATATTTGTATTTTAAATACGCAGTTTTAAAAAGGCTAATAGTTACACTAATAAATAATTCACCGTAATTAATAAACTTAAATTTAGCAAGTCGTTACTGCTTAATTACGTTATCGCTTTCTCCGCAAATCAACGCAGATTGCTTTTACCAATAAGAGCATATGCAACAATTACTGGGTATTATGATAGCGTGTATAACAAATGTTTTGTTACTGTTGAACCTTGGACAACTGCGATAAGCGCGGGAACGGAACCGGTCACTCGGCGCGGGATCCGCGCGTTCGTAGCACTAGCGGCGAGTTTGAAAGTTAGTTCCGAACTTGACTGACGTGAAATTCTGTGCTAGTTGCGCTGCGAGCGGCTTTTATTGGAACGAGGTGGGTACTATGTTTTTATTTGTTTACTTTACGCTGTTTAGACAGGTCAAGTTAATTATTTACAACTATATTAATAGTTTACTTTGAAGGATTTAGTTAAAAACCACAACGTTTTAAAATAGAAAACTTTCTAATTACTTGTCTACTTGAAATAAGTATTAAGTAATGCTTCTTAAGAAGCATTACTTAATACTTCTTCGAATTACTTAATAATTATATTGAGATTACTAATATCCGAGCGCAATTGTTAATTCATCGATTAAGTCCTAATAGTTTTCCATCATTAGGTATTGTTTTCGAGGCTGTATATCGAGGAACAACAAGAAACCAGGTTTGTTTGTTTGTTTGTGTTAATGAGTGTGCATCCCAAACCAAAAATAGTGTTATATTACAAAGCACGAGAGTCTGTTTGGCTGATAACACTATCGCTGCAACAGGGTCACTCCGATAGACCGAGTCAAGACGAGCGCCGGCCTAGCAGATGAGGTATTTTGCATAGTTTCGAAGACAGAAAAATAATAATAATCAATTGTGTCATAAGTAATAATATACTTGATTATTATAGTTCTTCTATGACTTTTCAATTAAATCTGTAACAAGTGAGATAAGTAGGTGGCGTGATGTTAAGTAAGATTAAAATGAAAATCGTGTCAAATGTTTTTAATTTCTATCTAAAATTACTTTCTAAAATTTATTATATCGATTCGTTAAGTAATCTTCTTTAAAGTAAGGTGAATAGGACCATTTTTAAAAGTAAGAAAATCTTGAAATGCACTTTTACTATAGTGCACTTTTTAAACAGCTTTTATTATGAAGCCATTACCAGAAACTAAATATTGTTTAGACCTACCAAACAAAGTTCTCACGCGACCTTATCTTTAGACGTTAAGAATAATTTGTTTGGAAATGTTTTTTTTTTACTATTGGGTTTATTTTTGGGAGGTCTTTCCATAACAACACTAAAACACAATGTATTGCACATGCCTATTGCGGTACAAAACCAGTCTTCCGTGCCGCAAGTGAGTATCTGTACGAAATTAATAGTTTTGAAACAAACTGCTATTGTAATGTACTTAGTATTATCATTGGAATTTCATCATAATTATCCAAGCGTATTCCCGGTTGCATCCTCAGCGATAACGCTTCAGAGTCCGGGGTCCGCTACGCGTGATTTGATGAGGTTACTGGTTTTCACAAAGAGCGACTGCTGTCTGACCTCAGACCACAAGCAAACTTCGCATAGGTAGGTATAAGGGAATAATAGGATATAGGAATTTATTCTACCAGTAGCTATGTAAAAATGAGCCAGGTACCTAGTTAACAAAATTCCTGCATTTATTTAACATACCCAAACAAAAAAAATAAGATTTTTGTTATATAAAGTAATATTGTTTTTTTAAGCAATTTTTAGTTCAGTTTACTCATACATAGGAATTGTGTTAATTTCACGAGACACAATACTTGCAAACTTCTACAAGTACCTAACTATGTAATATTTAAGAAAAAAAAATATTTTACTCTAGGAAAGTTTTTAAAATGCCGTAAACAGTCTTTTCAGATTTCTTACATAACGAGAGTTGATTATTTAATCATGGACAATTATACGGCTCAGTCATAAAGATAAAATTAATTGAAATTAAACAAACAATATAAGTATTTTACTGTTGACCGAGAAGCAACAGTAAAATACTTACGTTACTCACGAGTGCAAAGTGCGCGAGCGCAACACTTTGCACTCGTGAGTAACACAGACCTATCACGAACAAATGATAGTGATCTAGTGAGATCGACACGTTCATGTTAACGGCTTAGTTTGCTAAATATTTTAACTGTCAGTGACATCACAGAGGCAATTTTTTCGGTGCAGTGATATGTCAAATATCCTACTATACAAATATTTCTTCCAAAAAGTCTTTTAAAAAAAATCGGAACAAAGTAGGACAAAACGAAAGAAGCTTGTAAAAAACTGGTAAAAAGTTCTAAGTACATATTGATAAGTCTTCATGAGATGAGTGGATCTCAGGCTTTCAATGATACCGAGGGTACGCCTTGATGAGAAAGATATTAAAATTCGACTAAAAACTTTAAAAATAATTATATAGCCACGAGGTATCTAGAATTTCAGTATAAATAGATATGGCCAGTAGCCATGAAATCTACCATCTAAATTGGTTTGTGACACTAGTACCATACATTTTTATAGATAGCCAAACAACTAATTGCAAAATGGAACTGAAACTAGTAAAAACCTGCAGGACTTAACCTGATAACTAAGCTAATTTAACGCTGCTACATTTTGCAAAGTAACAGTCGTATATTGTAACAACTGAGGTTATTCAACTTGTGAAACAAAGTAGACTATACTCATAAATTATAGGAATCATTCGCAGTACCGCGCGTTATCAATACACATGACGAAATAACATTACGAAGACCTTTCACTCTCAGTGAAAGTTAAACTGTTGCTGGGAGAACTGCCGTTTGATTCTGTACGAAACTCATCTCAGGCATGATACGCTCACGTCTTTGTTCCAAAGACTTCTATATGAACTGAGGTAGACGTGCCCTGCTCCAAGAAACAGACATTTAAAAGCAATCGTGTCACGTTACGTGGATGACGTTTTCACGGTACAGATTTTGGTTATGAGCTAAGCGCAACGGTGTTAATTAGCTCCATTTGAACGCTTCAGAATTATATTCTTACGGATCGTCTACCTCAGTTTATATACAAGTCTTTGCTATATTCTTTAAGATTTAGGTAAAGCGAATGGCCGCAGATATACGTATACACACTCAGAAAAATTGAGATTCTAATCATAAAATTTAAACGAGAACTAGGAAGAGTGACACCTTGATATCATAGCGAGGGTCATTCAGATAAATCTGAAAGTTAGACCATTCATAATGATTCGACCAGCTCATCAACAAATTCGATGGGTTGGACCAAACTTTTACTAAATTATTTTTCTTACTATTTTTTACTCTACTACCAGTGATTCTGATTCCAATATTTGATATTACCAGGAGATTAAAACAAATTTATCTATTACCTATTTTATCACCTTCTATGGTGTGTATTTATGTTTATAAAAAATCGTAGCTTTAGATTATCCCTAAGTGTTATTGAAAATATAAACACCAAACCTAGAGTACCTATTGACCTTACTATAAAATATAATGTATAACAGAATATTCCAAGCTGTTTTCCAGACTATTCCAATTTCTTATTCTTTAATAATATTAAAACTTACGCGAGATAAATTCATTATGAAAACACGGCTTTACTAACTACTTCTTATTCTTTATTAACTAACTACGCATGGTAATCGTATCAAGTGATCGTCATGTTTTGTTTAGTTGATAAAATTTAATGACAGGAAAATATCTAATCAAATAGTTTTAGAGATTTATCCATGTTAATGTAAGTTAAAATCCTGTTGTTATCATGATCAAAGGACACACATACAATGTTTTATTGATAATACCAATCATTTACTTAAACTTTGGAGGTTGTTTCTAGTTTTTATTTTCATTGATATATTATTAAAAACTGTTATTTTTTATTAATATTTATAATTCAGACAAAAAACCGACTAAACCTATTTATATGAATTGTTGTTTTTTTACGTAATGTCATCATTGTGAGAAAGTTATTTTATGAATGTAATGTGGACTTCTTGTAAACAAAAAAAAACCTTTCGATTGTTGTTAGTTTGGATTTAAGTTCATCAAGAGGTACTCAGGTTCCTATGTTATACCTAACTTGTAAGAAAGTATATAAGGAAGATTTTGATACTCCTCCAAATAAAACCTACTGATACGCTTTCGATGATGAATTTATTTATCAAAATGTTTATATCACGAAATTATGTCACACTTGACCGATAACCGCCAGCGAAGTTGATGAATCATTAAGCGAGATTAATAAATAATATAAAATGTTGTAGCAATTAGACCGATAAAAATACCTATATAACTTTTTAAAACATATATTACAAACGGTCGATCTAGTTTTTTATTCGGATGAAAATAACATTTGTATTTTCCTACTTATAACAAAGACTAGAAGCAGTCAGCCTTATGTAAGAAGTGGGCTTGATATTAACTTATATTTTCGCGCCCGCGAAAAAATGTCGTGAAATATAGCCTATGTCCATACCCTATGTATGTCAGTACCCTAACCTATGCGTATGCAAAATTTTATAATGATTGGTTCAGTAGATAGGGCGTAAAAGCGTAACAAACAAACAACAAACTCACATTCGCATTTATAATATTAGTTAGGATTAGGATTATTAGTAAGTAAGTAAATGCATACAGCAGGGGACCAACAGCATGTCTTTGATCGGCGCGGGCACAGGCGTATTGGGTTGGCAGTCAGGGAGACCAGGTGAAACTGCTAACCGCTCAACGCACGCAGACTGAACGGGTTCTTGAACCCGGGGTTCACATATCTTTGCACTAAGAGGCAAAGTTACAAAAGCTGTATGTGCATTATTCCCGCAGCAGCAGTGCCGGGGAAGGAGACCAGAGTGACCCGACTGTTGCAAACGGAGAGGAAACCAAACCAAACCATAATTACTAGTTCTTTACGCATAAGTATGTTATAAATATCAAAGGCATAATTGATTCTCACTCACAATTAACCTTATTTTCAACTCCTCGATTTCTTAATAATGCAACGAACCGAAAGAAATAAATGCATTGTTTTAGTATCACTCAATGGCTGCACGGACGCTGTAGTCGAAGCATAAACAGTCGGCTTGTTGACGTAATAAGGTCATGGCGAAAAGACCTGGAGATAATGACAGATAAATGCTTATTCTAATACAAAAGGATCTAGGAATACGTCACATTGTTATCGATAAACTTACCTACATCAGCCCAACATAACTATTTCATATCAGATGAGATTATTTCTCATCGTTAAATAGCGTTTGTAACCATGGGTTATCATTTTTAACCGACTTCAAAATGCTGGTTTGGAAGAAAATAAAAAACAGAATATACCAGCTGCTTTTCTTCCCGTGCAGACCGTAAGAGCCGGTCAAAGGATTGAGCGAAAATCTAAGGAATCACATTGATAGGCGATGCGGCTAGCAACCCATCACTATTTTGATTCCGCTTTCCACCTTTACGCCCACAACAATGCTAAACGTGGCCTGTAGGTTATATGACCTTGGGCTCTGTCTACCCCGCAAGGGATAAAGACGTGATAGTATGTATGTATGTTCAAAAAAAGGAGAAGTTATCAATTCGTCGTAATCCTTTTTTAGGGTTCCGTAGTAAACAAGGAACCCTTATAGTTTCGCCATGTCTGTCTGTCTGTCTGTCTGTCTGTCCGTCCGCGGTTTTACGCAGAGACTATAAGTACTAGAAAGCTGTAATTTGGTATGGGTATGTATATTAATCATGGCAAAAAAGTGGTAGAATAAAATTTTGAAAAATATTTTTTTGAGGGTAGCTCCCATACAAGTAAAGTGGGGGAGTAATTTTTTTTTCTCTATTTACCCATCGTGTGGGGTATCGTTAAATAGGTCTTTCAAAAATATTGTGAGGTTGAGAACACCATTTTTCGATTTAGGGATCCGTTTCCGAAATATTTGGTTTTAAAGTGCGAATTTTTGTTAGAGGTAAGTGTCCCCCCCCCCCTCTATCTGCTAAACGGTTATATAGAGATACGTGAAAAAAATTACAGCAGTAGTATATATGCTGAAGTTTAAAGGAAAACTATCAGAGCTGAGTACTAAGTACAAAC
The DNA here is from genome assembly GCA_963082605.1 of Rhodophaea formosa. NCBI lineage: Eukaryota > Metazoa > Arthropoda > Insecta > Lepidoptera > Pyralidae > Rhodophaea > Rhodophaea formosa. The sequence continues at coordinate 7,336,977 of OY720206.1, forward strand.
TAAAAAGGTAGGCAACCAACTTATAAACTGTAAAATTTCATACTATTTTCATTGTTAGATGTTTTTGGTCGTTAAACTGTAAGGTGCGAGTGTGAATAGTGTGAACTCAAAGTTGTCATTCGCAACTACGGAACCCTACACTGCGCGTGGCCCGACACGCACTTGGCCGGTTTTTTTTTATTTATGTTCCCCGATTTCTCGAACACACCTGGACCGATTTAAGAAATTCTTTTTTTGTTTGATAGGTAATACTTTACAGATGGTCCCATGAAATTTTTATCGAAATATGTCTAGCACTTTTTGAAAAATACACAAAATCCAAAAAATACATATACACCCATGCCTTTTGGTTAACACTATTTTCCATTTTATTCTTATGCTTATTAAAACAAATTGATTGAGTTGAAGTCGGTTATTGTTTTAATTAAAAATATTTTAAATTATTGTAAACCCAGGATGCAAACGCCATATTTGTAAAATAACCCAAGCAAAAAGTCTTCGCAGAAACTGAACCTTTTCAGGGTTGAGCCAAAATACTGCAATGTTTTAAGAAATAGTAGAATTGGAGCCGCGTCAACCACGCCACCAGGCGATGCAAAAGATATTTAAGTATGTCTGATAAATGAAAATTAATAATACAGCTCATTATATTAACGGTCTCTATAGGCACAGCATTGAAACCAATACAAGCCAAACACATTATGGTCACCAACTCGTTTGTCAAGCGTGGTGAGTATGGCAACCACCAATGATAGACATCCTTCGGGGAGGTCTATGTCCTGCAGTGGACTTCTCACGTCTGTAATGAGGAATGATGATAAAAAATATGATATTAGATTCTTACAACATTATAAATTATGCACATGTAATACACAGCATAAATAAGTTTTATTATTATTAAGTTAAGAAATAAGATTATTTTTACTATATCTTATCTTAATTTTATAAAAAATATATTAGAATGGCAATGTGGATACATAAAAACACCTATTAAAAAGCTTATTCTGTTCTAGAAATATACAACAAATAAATAGGTAATAAAACAAAATCTTTTCCCACAAACTTCGAATCACCTTATATTTATGATTACAGCGAATGTGACACCGAAATCATATTAAATGAGCAACCATAGTAAAGTGAACAGTCGCCATGAGGTCTCCTGAGAGAAAAGGCGTCCGGTCGCGGATCGCTGAGGAACTCTATACGTACTGTGCCTTCTGGATCGCTCTGTCCATGTTGCCAGCTTTGGCAATATCTTATATCGGTGAGTTATTTGACACTTTCTAGCAAAAAACACTGAGAGGGATCTCGAAAAATACTATAGATAGAGTGCCATGTAAGTACGCAACTAACGCAACACTTGATTATGTCGTAGCCTTTATGGAAACCCTTCCAGTATTCAGAAAGAACCCCGGTATTTCTGAGGTACGGGAGGGTTTTAGAGCTGCGAATGATCTGGATTTGGGTATTGTTTATTTCTGTCGTATCGTAGCCGCAGCCGCCCTTAATAGGCTACGCCGTAGACCCAAATAAACTACGCCATAGGTCTACAAGCTACGCCGTAGCAATCCAGGATATTGTCTAACTACGCCGTAGGCCTAAACAACGTAGCCTTACGCCGTAGATTGACAAACGCCGTAGATTCTGCGGTGCAGAGACAGTTACTAATCACTTAAACAATTTCTAATCACATTAACAAATTCGTTACCCTACCCGAAGTTTCAATTCCAGACCATCCAGAATCGACATCGGCATTGGTAAATGTTTTCAGTGGGTAATAATTTTGCCATCATATATCCTTTTCAACATTTAATTTTAATTTGTTATAGCGGTTCGTGTAAGTAAGCACTTATGGCTGAAGCTGTTATCTAGCCGCTACCCTCAACTCGAGTTCATCCGCACAGACACAGTACGCTCACTTCTAGACACGCATCGCAATCAGGGCATCATCAACGTGTTGCTATGTGTTAAAGGTACATTTTTTTTAGTTTTACCAACAATTTTAATAACATCGGCCTTTATTGCCGACAAAGCTGTTTAGTACGTTATATCCTATTTTAAATAAAATTAAAACTACAAAAGACAATTTAACAATGACATTCCGGGATCTCAAAAAGTTAGGAGACAATAACGTTTCCTGCAAGAGTAAATAATTTTCTTTAAAAAGTACAAAGTCCAAGTTTATCATAATTTTATGACTTAAAGGTGCCGCCGCTGTGTGTTTCCCAGCAGAGTAGAATAGGGCATAGATGAATATTGTGTATACTGAGGGCCACTCCAAGGTTTCTAATGGATGTCGTAGAAGGCGACTTAAGAAACACGAGCTAAACAAAGCTTCTAAACATAAAAGAGACCTCTCGAACCAGCCAGCCTGTCTGGCCAGCTAGAGAGTGTAGGCCATATCCTCTGAATAGGTACTCTGGCTAATGTAATGGCTCTCGTAGTACAGAGAGGATCATGCTCTACCAGTGGAAACTATAAAAGACCTAATGATGATAATGATGTCTTTAAGGTACGCCCGACGCAGAGCAAATAAAGCGGCATGTATCAGAGCATCTGATAGACCGCCGCGATGGCGACGGCGAGCTCATTTTCCCGAGGCTACGGCACCAGCTCGTCTCCTGCTGGGGCAACTACGCCTGGGACGAGCACGTTGTGTTCCGCCCCGAGAACCACTTCATCATCGCAAACCCCGTGTACCGCGGCCGGCCGGTCTCCGACAGCAATATACAAGTAAGACACGACCGTGTGATTCCCAGCAGAGTAGAATAGGACCACTTCAAGTCTTCCCGTGGATGTCGTATAAGGCGACTTAGGAAACACAAGCTGAACAAAGATTATAAACATCTTAGAGTCCTCTCCAACCCGTCTGGGCAGCGTAAAAAGTGTAAGCCAAATCCTCTGACTACTCTGGCTAATATATGGCTCTAGTAGAACAAAGAGGGTTATGCTCCATCAGTGGAGACTACAAAAAAGACCTGATGATGATGAAGAAGATACGATCAAGTCATATTACTATTATGTTCACTACGGGACTTACCGCGATTATTTTTGAGATCTGTCTGATATTTCGACAACATTGCAGCTGCCATTTTCACAGACTAAGTCTAAGTCTGTGAAAATGGCAGCTGCAATGTTGTCGAAATATCAGACAGAACTCAAAAATAATCGCGGTAAGTCCCGTAGTGAACATAATAGTGACTAAGTCTAAGTCTGTGAAAATGGCAGCTGCAATGTTGTCGAAATATCAGACAGAACTCAAAAATAATCGCGGTAAGTCCCGTAGTGAACATAATAGTGATTGTGACCGCGAAAGCTTAAAATCATACAAGTCATATTAAACTCAAGAGAAACTGGAACTCAATTGTAACTCATTGATGCCGCAATTCCATGCGAATCAACTGCTTTAGGCTTGATTTACAAGCACCAGGATTTTGGAGCGTGGTCTATCCTTGACATAGACTTGCTTGCATAAGAGTCCAAATTATTCTAGAAAGAGTGTAGTGCTCCATACAATTGCATACTTTTCCTTTTTCACTTTTACATAATTAATGTATGTTATGTACGGAGATAATGTAGTAATAAGTGTAATATATATTTTTTTCAATAAGGTTGCGCTAATTATTTTTGAGGTCAGATAAGACCATCTTAATTAAGTAACTGGTCTGAGTTAACTGCTCATTCATCATTAGCCTCTCAACACTTTAATTAATTGAATAATCATATTTATAAACACATTGCAGGAATTCGTAAGCGACATAGTATCTAAATACTTTCCTTCCGAGCAATCGCCCTGGCAGTATATAATCATTCCATGCGCGTCTCCCGAGCCCAAGTATTATATTCTGATACGCGTGCACCACCTGTTGCTGTCGGGCCACCGGTCCATGAATATTGGCGATCTTTTGCTTATAGAGCAGTCGGCGAGCGAACGGATACATACAGAGTTCTCCCAAGCGAGCCCTCTGACAAAACTCTTCCCGAATCCATCAGCCATTCCGGAACTGTGGGGGAAATTGAATGAGAATTTATCCAACGCATGGAATGAGTTCGTCTCTGAATACGACCCCGTCGAAAGTCCTCGAGCGCTGAAATCCTTGCCTGGCGCTTTCCATGTGGCTGGCCTCGTCCTGATCTCAGGAGTCAGCGCGCTGAGAGAACTGAATAAAAGGAGATCCAGTAGCAGGGACCCGAGGTCGGTACCTCCTATTACTGCCACTACTCTTCTATCTGCTATCCAACGCGAATGCAAGCGAAGAAATTTGACGGTTCCCAAGGTACAGTTCAGATAAATTCATACACATAGAATTATGCTTCTTTCAAAGGGGTTTACCTAGAGGTTCGCCAAGTAAGTAATGGGAGTAGATCTTCTAGAGACTAATTATGTTTTAGCTTTTAGAAGATTCTATCCACCGTTTTTAAATACTGGCGTAAAGTTTAACTAATAACTTGATCTTACCCACCATGAAATAAAACAATCAATTTTTAGGTCTTAATATCGCCACTTGTGACAGCTGACCCCCGAAAATGGCCACAAAGACTGTTTAGCACTGCAGTGAAAACCACTCGAGAATTTTTAAAGCTGCCAATCAGAGTTAAGGACGAATTGATCGCCCTCAACGAGATGAGATGTACGGGTCAAACTCGACAATCTCACACAATGACGTGGAAGTACGGAGAGCTGGGGCAGCTGTGTGCCCGTGCCACCAAAGAGGCATGGAGGGGGTTGCTGGAGATGTACAGGGCACCTGCCAAGCTTTGGGAGGATACCATTGGTGCAGATGATGGACACAGACATTTGTTGCAGACTGTATCGCTTTGTGGGAGGAAGGTGAGTTGTTTCACAGTCTTGTTTTATGTACTTATAAATACAGATGTAAAAGCTTAGAGCATTAAACTAACGCTCTAAGTGTAAAAGTGACGATCGAGACTCTTACCTAATGGTAGGCATTACAAACACACAAGGGTTTGCCAATGTTATAACCACTAAGATACGTAGTTTGATGTGGACTGGTGGGAAACGCACCGTACAAGCCATCCACCAAGCAGTAGGAGTGCTCCTTTCTAAACAATGAGATTTTATTTTGCACGTCTCATAATGTGGAGCGTTTAAGGCTGTGCATTAGGAACTCTCGACTTCTCAAGGTCAACCCACTGTCAGAACTTTTACTTACTCCACTTGATAATGATTCTCTTATCCCCTTCAACAATAATAATTAATATCTTCATTGCAGGTGGCAGCATGGTCAAGGTCCGTCCCTCGCGCAGGCATAGAACGCGCGGCCCGAGCGCTCGGCGTCTCGTCCACAGACGTAGCTCTGTTTGCAGCCACGGACGGCATCCGGGCGTTTTTCGAACACGCGCATGCAATGCCGCCCGAGACCGTGCTTACGACTGCACGAGCGGCCTCCGAAGATTTCTTGTTCACCTTCGCCGAGGGGCACGGGAAGAGAATCAAGAAGTCACAGACTGGAGGTAAGAGACTTCTTTAGTTTTTTTTATGACTAGTTTACGCTTTTCACATTATATGTTGTTGGATACTTTCGATTACATAGTATAAGTCCATCAAGAAAATTGTAGGGTACACAGGATGTGATGGATGATGGATATAGGATTGATGGCAAGATAAGCTTGGATTATATTTTATCCATCTGACACAATTTTTCTGGCTAATATATGGCTCTGGTATTACAGAGGGTCGTGTTTCTGCAATGGAGACTAAAAATAGACCTGATGATGAGTCACAATTTGCGATTCCCATTACATTTTTTTATATCGGCTTTTGCATATTTTGCTCAGCACTGTATCAGTAGGTAATATAACTGGTTTCTTTTTCTAAGCCAAGAAATATTTCCAGGCATGGTTTGCCTCTCGCTACCAGTGGGCGCGACGCCGCGTCGCATCGCGGCCGTCGTGGAACAAGCGTGCAGCCGCCAGAGTGCGCTCGCAGGGGCCTGGGCCGCGCAGGCCCGGTGCGGGGCCTTAACCCGAGCTGTCCCTTCGCCATTCGCTAAGTTAACCCTGAACATGCTGTCGAGGAGATATGCGGTGTCATATGCAGAGATAGACGCGCCGCCGGGCTCGGGGGAGAGGAAGACGCTGTGGGGACAAACCGTGGACTGTGTATTGTATTGGAGGCCGCCGCAAGCAAATATTAGTGAGTATCTTACTCGTATATTAAGAAAACGGTCAGCAACACTAACAATGACCAAGTGATCAATGTAAGTTCCAATGATAAAACTCACAGAGCAAGGCATTTTAACGTAGCTCGTAGCGCGCGAGCTTCATTGAAATTCCTTGCTTTTGTGATAAACCATTGACAAAGAACTACGATTAAAGTTTGTTAAAATCATAGATTAAAAAAAAATAAACTGATGCTTCTATATCTACGAGTATGTGTAGGAGACAGGTACGCTATCGTCAAATGACTTTTTTTCTAGCTCTGATCGCCGATGATCGGCTGTCATTGCGACGATTCATTGTACATTACTGCGGTGGATAGAAAACTCTCAAGAGCTTTAGTGAGTAGTCAGCAATGAAGAGTGAATCGTCGCGATGACAGCCCATCACCGGCGATTGTATTGAGCTAGTGACAATGCCCTGGCAGGCCCTGTCACTTAATGAAACGTGTTCCGTGTTACTTACTGAGGTTACTTATAATTTTTAGTTTACTTCCTTATTTAAGTAAAAGTCAATTCATAGTAACGCAGAGTCGAAGCGAAGCGAAACGATGTTATTATGGCAAACACACCTTTAACTAAAAATCTTAATGCTCATTTTCCTCTGAGATTGAGAAGCGCGAAACTTAGCGCGCAGTCTTGCGTATTCACGCGTCATTTGTTTTGAGGAATATGAGTATGTGAGTTTGCCATATTAACATCGTTTCGCTTCGCTACGACTCTGCGCTAGTATGATTTAACCCTAAGTAGGTACTACTTTATACTTGAAGTACATAATAACCCAAAGGTTAGACGTGCTTCCGATTTATAATCGGCCCCAATTAAGATAAGAAGATAAGAGGTACTATTTCTTTTCTTCCAGGCATGTCGTTAACTGTGATACAGTACGCAGACACAGTCCGGCTAGCCGTGATGACGGACGCGAGACTCTCCCCGGCGCACACCGTGCCCGCCACGCGATGGCCCGTGGCCATAGAGCAGCTGATCGCTAAAGTCGACCAGGAAATCGCCAGGATCGCCGCGCAGGCCAACCCTAACATTCCACAGGTATAGAGTTTAAGTTTTCAGGGTTCCGTACCCGAAGGGTAAAAACGGAAACCTTTTACTAAACCTCCGATGTCCGACCATCCGTCTGTCACAGTCACAGGGTTGTATCTACGGAGCTGTAACGTACATGTAGGTAATGTTGAAATTTTCACATATTAAAATACACAAAGTGTGTTTGTTTCTATACTAAAACGATTTAAAAAATAGATTTTATGAGCGGTACACATTTATTAGCCATAATTACTGACAAAGTCGCGCTAGTGAAATTGTAAACGGAGAAAAAAATTGCTTCTTCGTGGAATGCATAATAGATAATCTGTCTCCTATGGATCACCTTCACGAGCGAGAGAATCACGACGAGCTCGCGCTCCTATCTTATAACATTATACTATATATTCTATTCAGTAGGCGATACGATTGACAATATCGTTCGCACTCTGCCACTCGTCGCATCAAACACATGCTAAGGGAATGTATAGAAATAGATGGCACGGCGATAAAATCGTCGCGATTCTCGCGCTCGTGGAAGCGATGCCCAAATCTCTAATGACATTTTTAATTTTGGCAGATTATAACACCTCAAGAACAGCTGTCGGCAGAAATGCAAGAAAGCGTTGAAGATACACAATCTCTTCACAGTCTAAGGCCGCCGGTCGCCACTGTATCTAGTCCACCGCCTTTCAGAAGGCGCGTCACTCATCACTAGTGAAGTTAGGTTCATGGTAATCAATTTAGTTTATAATGAAAGGCATGAAGTAAAGAATACGCCTGTGCAAGTGCATTCATTACTCGTGCATAGTCTTAGGGATAGTGTGCGCGTGAATAAGCGTTTAAAACGCGCGTTCAAGTAGATGAAGGCGCGTGCTTTTTACGGTTAACGTGCAAATGTACATTAACATTTAGCAGTCTTTTATGTCTTGGTTTCCTACATTGCGGTGTCGCACTTGACGCCCATCCGAGCAGGACAGACCTACATGAAAGAGAAACACTAACAACTTTCTTTTTTACGTATATAGGTTTGTCCTGCTCGGATGGGCGTCAAGTGCGACACCGCAATGTAGGAAACCAAGGCAACAAATGGAGGAGCCCAATGCATTACCACGTTAGTAGTATGCGTGTGCGCATCCTTAGATTATCGCTGTCAAATTTCGACTGTTAGAGCCAATCAATTAAATATATCAAAAAGTTGATAGCTGCATGTAAGTAATGGCAATACCCAAATAGACTTGAAATTGGAGATTTAGATAACTTTTAAGTAGTAACCAAAGGTGATGGATAGTAGACTAGTGTACTTTCAGAAATGACAATAAGGGCTACTATTTATAGCTTAATCTTGATATTCCATACCTAGTATATAAATAAACGTGATTAGAAGGTAATTATTATAGGCCTAAAGACAGGCCAACACACTGGTTTAAAGGAATATTAGGAATGCGTGGTCTTATATTAAATTGTTGCTTCTAAGTTGTTATTGGACATCAATATGACACTCGCTATTAACAAAGGAGAAATATAGCGTCTGTCCTGTCCTGTCTCTATCATACACAAAGTGCGAAAAGAGACAGAAGACATACGAGTCTCGAAACAACAAAATACGGTTCTTCTTTAAGGTCAAAAACGTTGTATTCAACATAAAGGTAAGATCAGGACTAACTACCTGATTCACTTAGTTGTATTTAGGTGTGATCTCCATAATATAGGATCTAATCTCAGAACTTATCCAATGATAACGCATCGAACTTGACGTTTCAGTTGTTTATTTACCAAAGATGCAACATTAATGGCAGTTGCAATATGTTTGGAGATAATTTTAGTTCAACTTATTAGTTTGAAATAAACGAATTTATATTATAAAATTAAATGACGTGGTGATGAAAAATGTACCTTATTTTAATTGGAATAAAAGTTTTTATACGTTTTAGTTTGTGTTTATCTCATATATCTATTCCTACATTATAATAAACTTAACTACTCCATTTGCTTAACACTGATCAGTGTTCTGTGAAATAGCCCTTATTGCCAGACGGGCGAAAGTTTACTTTATAATATTATGAAATAAGGTATAAAATTGCAAATTACCAATTTACTGCAAATTGGAAATTGCAAATTTCCGCCTCTTTCCCGCAAGCCAAAAGGTCTCAACATTCTACTCTTTATCTTACACGAACTAATGATTGAAACAATACAAAAATATTACATACGTCATTTATATTAATAGCGTTTTATAATGTACCATATTTTAAAAATCGGTAACGATTCTGGGCGAATTCCACCCACCTGCTAATAACAAAGCCGAAACTAAGTAAACTTTACGATATCGAAAAAAACATGAGTAGGTAGAATTTTTTTTGTAAAAATAAAACGCTTAAATCCTTTAAAATTCAAAAGGGAATTTATATCCATCTATACTAAGAAGAGAAAGAAAAACCTTATAATTTATATCAAACATTTATTAGTACTAAGTACTACTTCTTCTTAGACTTCTTCTTACTCCTAGGCGTCTCTTGTTCTTTCCGCTTCTTTTTCTCTTCGACCTGATCGACTTGCATCGGCTCCTCTTTGGAAGTGGCCTCGGCTGTCTCCGAGGCCTCATCCGGGCCTGGGACGTAGCTGAAGCCGGGGATGTGGGGCTCGACGAGTTGAAACCGCAGTTTCCGGTGCTGCAGGTTAGTGCTGTCCAGGCTAAGCCGCACGGTGAGCTCGTCGAACGTTTTGAGGGTCACGTCGCCGCATATTTGAATGTGTTCCTGTCAATATCATAGTACCTATCTTGAAGTATACTGATAGATGATAAAGACGCGCGCTTTTCAAGGAACCCGTGTTATGATTAAAAAAATGTATGTTAACGTTTAGCAATTGTTCACTGCGTATGCGTATGCGCATCGACAAATTATCGTTACTGTCAAATTTCGACAATTATCTAACCAATCCAATATATTGAGATTGCATTACTCAAATAGACTTTAAACTGGAGTATTGTATAACTTTCAAGTTTTAACCAATTTTGATGGATTCAGTGTTCTTCAAGAAATAACAATAAGGGTTACTATGTAAAGCAGAATCTTGAATAATTAGTACTGATATAAACTACATAGACGGTATCATAGTACCTTGAAATATTCTTATGGATTATCCTTATGAAAACTTGATTTTTATTAGAATAAGTTGATAAACTTTGTAAATACGAGTATGTACTGCGTGATCCATGTTTCATAATTTAACAATATAGATTTTATACGGAAAAAACTCACCTCCTCATTATAGGTGAACATGTCTGCGGGCAGGTACAGCGGCCCTTCCAGCCCATACTTCGGTATGAGCACCTGCAACGCGTTCCGTTTCACGGACAGGACGACTGCCGCTTCAATTTCCACTCGCTTGTTAAATAGAATCTGAAAAAATAAGAACAACATTTAATTTTAAAACCTATATTTAAAAAAAATTAATTGGAATATAAGCATTTGCATTTCAAGAAAAGGGATATTCACCTAGAGAGCGTCATGTGACTGTCGCTCGTACGCTAATATAGACGCCTTTTCAACACATTTCATACGAAACAAGCCTGTCAGGGGGCGGTACCGTTTTTTGGAGTTTTAGGTTTCAATTTGTAGAAATACGAGGAAGAAGAAGAATGACAACCTACAATAGCGTCACACGCTACATAAAAAAAATTACTTACATGCGTGTTAAGAGTCACGGACGCCCGGCCGGCGTACTGCGCCATCTGGTGCCGATAGTTGAGATCGTCGCAGGTGATTAAAATATCTATCACCTTATAGAGTTTTTGGGATAGCGAAGTACTTTTTTCACTGATATTTCTATTTTTAGATCAAAAAAATGTACTTACATGCGTGTTAAGAGCCACGGACGCCCGGCCGGCGTACTGCGCCATCCGGTGCCTGTAGTTGAGGTTGTCGCAGGTGGCGTCGGCGCGCTTCGTGTCCAGTAGCGTGGCGTGCGTCACGTCCTCGCCGATGCACGCCGCCAGCAGCCGGTGCACGATCACGTCGGCATATCTGTACGTAAAACGTACCGTAACTGGTAAATATCTAGCTAATAATAGTAAATTATTAGCTAGATAAGGCGAAGCCGAGTGCTTATAATAAACCGATGACTATAATAGACAGCTTAATGAGTACAAGCATCATACGACGTTTTTTTTTTCATACATTCGTGATTACTACAAAGTAAAACTAGAATGCAGTTAAACGGGGAAGAAATTTATTAAAATTAATAATTAAAGCAATTTGTGAAAGTACAATTCAGGTTTTTTTTTTAATAACAATCACTCATCTCACGAATCAGCAAAAAGTTATCAAAATGAAAACTTTTTGCTCGGTTTCTATATGGACCGTATATTGAAAAAATTAATGATATTACATTATTTAAAAATTCAACACTATAATTGACTTACACCTTAGTTGAGATCGGTAAATTTAATATTTTCCATTTGCCACTACAGAGCTAACAATAGTTATGATAAATGTCCACAAGTACTTTTGATGCATTTCCAAGAAATTTATCATTAATGGTTAATTGTAACTTACCTTCTGATAGGCGACGTGAAGTGCGTATAGATGGGACACGCAAGCCCGTAATGGTAGTATTCCTCCATCGTCCGCGTCCCGCTGGAGAAGTACACAGCTTGCTGCATGCAGCGGGTCGCCATGATTCGCAGCAGTGTGTTGAAGAACGGCCGGTCTGGGATCACGGCCTCGTCGAGCGATTTGGAGAACGATTTGTTTGTTGACACGTCCAGTTCGAAACCCTATAAACAGACTTAGATGAATTTTACAGTATTTCCCTGTATTCACTTGTTTTGTTATCCTTGCGTTTCCTCCTTTGTAAGTGCTAGGGTTGATACCAGTGGCGGCTCCCCCTTAAGTGCACTCGTGCGGCGCACTACCAGTTTAAGCTTAAATATATACAAAAAAAATACAAAGATATGAAAAATAAATAAGCAGTTTTACGTAAAAAAATATTTTTTTTTTGTCAAATGATAATCAGTCATGAAGTTAACAAAATAAGTATTATTTTCGCTTGACAAAATAATTTGCCGTGCGCCCGCTCCCAGCGCACACAACGCGCCCGTACAGCTACTATTGAGAAGGCGACGAAACGCCTGGCGCGTGAGACGGAAGATTAGTATGGAAGTTTAGCGAAATTTCGTGCGCCGCACGGGGCCCGACGCGGGACGAATGCCGACGTTCGGAAATGTTCGGATTAGGTAGTTTTCGCGTAAATTGTTTTACGTTTGTATTTGTTCGTGTTATACTTACTTTCGCTGTTTTTATGTTTTGTTTTACTTATTAATCTTATTATCATAGGTACATTAAGTTTATGTAAACAAAAAATGCCTATCTAAATAAGAGAGAGAATTATTTCTGCATATAGAAATTATCCATATTGTTTAAGCATGTTTTATGATGTGCACCACCTGCTCTTTGAGTCACGAGCCGCCACTGGTTGATACCAACGTTCAACGCGTGGGTAGCCACTCACTATTCACTTCATGCCTGCGGTGCGAGCCGTGCCAGAGACGCAAACACAACACAGACAGCCCTCGAGCAAGGCAGTCGGTGACGGCCCGTTCCACGCCCCGCGCGCCTCTGGATGCCCCCGCGCACATCCACAAACCCACACAAAGCCGTAAACGATTTCACGTGCACACATGCTTTAACGTGTCTTTTCGCGTAGTGTATGTATATATTTTTGCTAAAATTGAGTATAGATAGCTGCTGTCTCGCAGCCTTGAGGAAGGTATGGAAGTTGGCGGGCGGTGGTGGAGGGTGCCTGCGGCAACTCCTGACACAACTTGACCGCCTCATATTGACCAGCTATACACTAAGATTGAGTATATGTAGTCGCCGTATGGTTCCCGGCAGAGTAGAATTGGTCCTGCAGTGGAGACTAACAAAGACCTGATGATGATCAGTAGTTACCTGCTGTCTCGCAGCCTTGAGGAAGGTATGGAAGTTGGCGGGCGGTGGTGGAGGATGCCTGCGCAGGAGAGCACACTGCGGGAACTCCTGACACAGCTTCTCAGCCACGCTCACGTTAGCCAACAACATGAACTCTTCCACCATGGAGTTTGTGTCCATTATCTTCTTGGCTTGCACTTCAACAGGGTCGTGGGTTTCTGAATCCACCTAAAATGTCACATCATCGCGATTAGGGTGGCTTATTTCTGGGCCGCAACCATTTAATGTTTTTGCCATCAAAATGCTATAAAGATGTAAATATCATTGGAATTATTTACTAATCTGAGCTGTATCCTGATTGCATCCCCAACCGTCATGTTACAGAGCTCGAGGTCCGCAATTGGAAGGAAAAATAATAGTGTCATTAAGGTTACCCTGGAGGAGCATATCTCCATACAAACAGCAAAAGAGAGAGTTTCGGCATTATTTGATAATCTTGGTATCAAATTAAGCATTTAATCTAATTCTCATCATAATGTTCTGTCGAACTGCCCCATTACTTGCACCGTACAGGATCATAATGAGGCCAAGGACAGGCTAATCAGCGTGACCAAATCTAATTGAATGAAGCCATTTCGACTCGATAAGAAGAAGATCATAATCTATGTACCTACGATCTATGCAGCTTGGTTACAAAATCAATGGTTTCAAATCGAAGCCCGTAAACATCATTTTGGATCGATTTTTAATTCAATTAAGTAGATAAATACAAGTACATACCATTATGAACATAAAATGGTCACTATTTTTATTCCCTTCTTTACATTTTAATATGATTTATGTCTTAATTACTAGATACTACACAGAATAACTTGGTACATAATTGAAATACAATAAGACAAAAAGAAGGTTTATAGCTTGTAGGGGTTTTGTTTATAAATAATTGTGTATAAATAAAAACAAAATTTAAATCTCGGTAAAGCATAGATATTGGTAACTGAACAGAATAAATCGATCAAAATATAAATGAAATAAAAACCCTATATCAAACTTTCACATAACTTTTATATCATAAATAAAAAAATATGAAATTAATTCAAAACTTCATTTCGTACTCATACACGGTATATAAAGGGCGGGCCCGAGAATGAGCAATAGCCCTTTATAACCGACCCCGGAACAGTATTTAACCTTTTGACCACGAAACGGTCTTATGCAACCGCATAATTGATTACCTATTGTGTCTGCGATTCACTGGGCTGATGAGAATAAGCTAGCAAAATACCTGGAACCTAATTTCCGGCGAGGCCAGCAACAGAGCGCCGTTGTCCAACCGCTTCCTCTTGAGCTTCTTGGCGAGCGCATTGAGCGTGCGCAGCGACTGCGCTATTTCGTCCTGTCGGGAAGCGTCGTCGATGGCGATCTGAGCCTGCTCGTACGTCATGGCTGCCGCGGACTGGGAGTAATAGAAAACACAATAAAAATCAGCCAAATCACACATGAAATTTTGAGCTAAAAAACGGTCATGTCACGTTTCTTGTATGCAATCTTTTTTTATTATTATTATTGGCAATACACATTCTGTGAATAATTCAAGTCTACCTATTTAGTATCTCGTATTTATCCCTTACGGAGTAGACAGAGCGTAGGTCTTTAAGACCTCAAGCCGCGTTTAGCATGGTGGTGGGCATGTACATAGAAAACGACTCAAAATTGTGATGGATTATTTCTTAGGATTTCTTAGATTTTCGCCCAATCGGTCGATCGGACGGATTTTACGATCTACGCGGGAAGAGAAGCAGCTGGTACACTATGTTTTTTTCTTTTTTCCCATACCAGCGTGGAAGTTAGAAGGAACAAAATAAAACTGTACTGTTTAAACATTAACGGTTATCATATCAACATTAGCAATTAACTATCGGGATATTTATTTGATCTTTCCATCTAGTTACATGGGCCATGATAACGAAATAACACCACAATAATTGAGGTAAATATCCCGATATGTTTAATTCTAAAATAAAACTGGCCAGACGCGTCATAATCACACACGAAGTATTCGTGTGTGATTATGACGCGTCTGGCCAGTTTACACGAAGTATACCGTACCACCATACAAAATACAGTAAGAAAACACGTTTTGTAAGTCCTCTTTGATTTTTGATTTTATTTTGTTTTCATTATTTGTTGTTATAGAATACACATTCTGTGATAAATTCAAGTCTCTACCTATTACTGTTCAATAGATACAGCCCTGTGACGAACGAGAGGCAAAGTAATAGAAGCTACCTTTTGGGTACGGAACTCTAAAAAAAAATAGGAAAGATGACAAGCAAGTATTTATAATTATGCCCATCAAAGAAGATAAGAGTAAAACAGTAAATTTTCACTTATCTAACTAACCTAGACAACCTCTGCAACAATTTGAAACTAATTACGTACTTATAAAGATCATCAGGTCTTTTTTAGTCTCCACTGCAGAAGCACGAGCCTCTCTGTACTACCAGAGTCATATATTAGCTAGAGATTTGGCCTACACTCTCCACGCTGGCCAGACGAGTTGGAGAGGTCTCTATGATGTTTATAAGCTTTGTTTAGCTTGTGTTTGCGAAGTCGCCTTCTACGACATCCACGGGAAGACTTGGAGTGGTCCTATTCTTCTCTGCCACGGCTAAAAACTATAAAGATCAAAATAATGATTAAAACTAACGTGAGATGTTAACATTATAAATATGTAAAATACGGGTCACTCACGTATGAAGTCAGCTACAGGCCGACATGTTTCAACCTCATCCGGAGGTCTTCCTCAGGGCGAATGTGAACCGAGACGCGCGCACGAAGTCGTCCCAGTCCGCACTGACGTTAGCAACATGTCGGCCTGTAGCTGACTTCATATGTGAGTGACCCGTATTTTACATATTTATAATCAAAATAATGGATAAATAAATATGGTTTCCGAATAGTTGTGGTTATAGTTTTGCACTTCTATTTATTTTTATCGCTATGTATACCTTTATAACACTCTTGTGGAACTTAGTGGCCAGAACGTTCGCGTTCTCGTCGATCTCCCAAACGCAGGAGAACGCCAGCCGCTCCTCTTGGCCGCGCAGAGAACACAGGTTGGAGCTGAGCAACTCTAAAACAAAACATTCGTCATTTAATTCTCTTTTTGGTTCACTTATATGGGTTTCGTAGTAAAGAAGGCCTAACACCGTGTACGAACCGCTTTGTATTACCGGAGCTACATTATAGCCAGAGCGGTCAAAAAATTTGGCCTTCACTACACGCTAGGTAGACGGGTTGGAGAGGTGTGATTGATGTTTACTGTAACTTTATTGTGGGGCGTCATCGATGTCCGTACAGCTGTTACAGTGTGTGACTAGGGGTTTAATTTATTTTCAATAAATATCAAACCGACTGCGTTGGTGGAACCACATCATCATTATTGTCAGGTCTTTTTAGTCTCCACTGCTCCTGCAGAGGAGACTAAAAAATACCTGTTCGTCGTGTCGGGTCGTGCTCCTGCATGACCCTCTGTGTACTACCAGAGCTATATATTAGGCCTACACTCTCCACGCTGGCCGTATCTTTGATGTTTATAAGCTTTGTTAAGCCTGTATCAACATGAACATTTGGGGTGGTTCTTTCCTACTCTGACGGGAATCACACGGCAATCACCACATCATTCAATAGTAATACTAACCAGGAACCATGTCAATCCTTCGATCGACCAGATAAACAGTTGTACTCCTAGAAGCCGCCTCCTTATCGAGAGCCGTGTCGGGCCTCACGAAGTAGGTGACGTCAGCGATGTGCACGCCCACCTCGAACCGCCTGAGGCCGTCGGCCGTGACGCCCGGCAGAGGACGTGCGTGTAGGGCGTCGTCGATGTCCGTGCAGCCCGGCGGGTCCACCGAGCAGATGCAGATAGAACGCAGGTCTACTCGCTTCTTTATCTCCTGAATATGGGACATACGCAAAATTATACAGCATGTATATTGACCCTGGACATTCCATTAAAGGGTTGACTTAGACCGTCAATATGAACATCTTTTCCTATGGAACTATTTTTTACTCTCCCATACTAACTGCCCAGGCGGCTGAACTCTTCTGTATGATAATGTCAAAACTTTAAGTTCCTAGCATTGATCCCATTCGTAAATTTGTTCATCGGCCTTAGTCACCCCTTTGAGGGTAGGGAGGGTATGATAAGGGTCAATTTACGTGCTGTATATTTTACCGAAAAAAGTAGGAACAAACTCCCAAATTATTCAAATTTTATTAAGGAACCTTGTTTGTTGAATCAACTTAAGAGCGCGCAGCCAAATTTGTGCAAGTCAAACTATGAGCGGGAGTCGATATTAACTCACACAGACGTAAAACTATATAGTATGTCATTGTGTGTGTTAGCGCTAGATTGAGCGTAGTCGGACAAGTAATTTTGATACTCGTAATTAATTTTAAAATTACTCACCATTTCAATACTTGTATAAATATGAATGTTATAAGATACTAGCTGATGCCCGCGACTTCGTTCACGTGGACTTTATAACTCCGGTGAATTAATATACCATAACATGAACTAAAGTCGATACATAAGAGTAATCTGTGAATTTGACCTGCTGTCATGCTGCTCAACTTAAACTTTGCACATATCCAAAGGGCCTTCGGGGAAGACGGACCTCGGCTTTGGGTGTTGCCTAAGTGTGCAAGGCTTAGAGGTGTGTTAGCGCTAGATTGAGCGTAGTCGGACAAGTAATTTTGATACTCGTAATTAATTTTAAAATTACTCACCATTTCAATACTTGTATAAATATGAATGTTATAAGATACTAGCTGATGCCCGCGACTTCGTTCACGTGGACTTTATAACTCCGGTGAATTAATATACCATAACATGAACTAAAGTCGATACATAAGAGTAATCTGTGAATTTGACCTGCTGTCATGCTGCTCAACTTAAACTTTGCACATATCCAAAGGGCCTTCGGGAAAGACGGACCTCGGCTTTGGGTGTTGCCTAAGTGTGCAAGGCTTAGAGAGAAAGCAAACTCTCATGTTTTGCCGTATGGGCTGAAAGCTACGTTGCCAAAAAGGCATATCCAGCAGGCCGATTTGCTAACTCAGTGTACAACGATTTGATTGTCACTTTAGCATCCATTACGGTTTTTATATCATAAATAAAAATAGTCATTCATACCGAAGCCGTAATGAGTATTGAAGTTACCATGAAAATGATGTACACCGTAGCTGTCCAAAGTTAGCAAATAGGTCTGCTGGTTGCGAGTGGCCCGGGACCGCTGGGCGGTTACCAGTAATATAAGCTAATCGTACTTTATACACCGTATCCCAGTGGAGAGAGTGACTCTGTAAAATTGACGATATAAAATTTGACATGGTTCTGTATCAAATGTTCTAAATCTTCAATTTAAATACCTCAACAAAAAATGCTCATCAGGTTGAATAACTTTTACTAAGGCGTCATTTTTATATTTCCTATTTTTTACCTAGACTATAATGGTACTGCGTCAGGTGTTCCAAATCTTCAATTTAAATATCTCAACAAAGAATGCTCCTCAGGTTGAATAACTTTTGCTAAGGCGTCATTTATATATTCTTATAGTATATCTTTATGGTTCTGCACTCCAAATCTCAGATTTTTTATACCTCAACAAAAATGCTCATTAGGCTCAATAACTTTGGTAAGGCTCCACTTTTATATTTCTTATAGTTCATCATCATCAGATCTTTTTAGTCTCCACTGCAGGAGCACGACCCTCTCTGTACTCCAGAGCCGTATAACTAGCCTGAGTAGTCAGAGGATTTGGCCTACACTCTCCACGCTGGCCAGACGGGTTGGAGAGGTCTCTTTGATGTTAATAACCTTTGTTTAGCTTGTGTTTCCTTAGTCGCCTTTTACGACATCCACGGGATGACTTGGAGTCGTCCTATTCTACTCTGCCGGGATCCACACGGCGTGTCCTTGTCTCACATATTTTTTGAACTCCTAATACCAGTAGTCCGAATTTTGTTTTCATACAATTTTACATCCTAATAATAAAAAAAAATAATATAAATAAGATTTTTATGCGAGTCAAAATGGACACATATAATAGTTACTCAAAAACAATCGAAAAGTATAAATACTTAGTAAACGATCAACCCGGTCGGGTCGCACTATACGTGTCTACACACAGTAGATTAATGACCTTGTAGACGTCGACTGGCGAGCGACGAGCGATACGTCCACCCGTCAGGAAGGCTTGGCGCGTACTAAATTGTCACTACACGGGCGCTTGGTTTTATAGGCGATTTTCAAAAAATCATATAAAATGATAAACATCGGATATTAATTAAATTAAAAATTAGATTTGCTTGCGAACAGTATGTTTATTAGTAATAAATAGAATATCAAAGAAAAAAAATAAGTATTTATCGTGGAAAAGCAGCGCTATAAAACGTAAATTATGACATTTTTTAACGATTTTTTATCAGTATATAGATAAATAATTTATCATATTTTCCTCTGAGGTGCACTAAAAGACAATATAATCTGCGTTCTAAAAATATTAGATTAGTTGCATTAACATGATTTAATTTTTATTTCATATTTCAAAGTGAGCTTTAACCGATATTTTTGCAATTCGGCGTTACGAAAACCTCATAGTAATAAAAGTGAACACCTATAAACGGTAATTTTACGTTGCAGTGCACTAAAAAGTGAGTTAGAGTTTATCTTTATGTATTCACGAATTATTTTATTTAATTCGGATAATTTAGGCGTAAATAAGGCTGTCGAAAACACCAAAAAACTGAAATTTTGCCGTAGATTGACTACTCGCTCTTAAATAAGTAACATAACATTAAAAATTTTAATGCAACCCCTGACACGAGAATCTCACCATCTTTTTAACGGCTGAACAGATTTTGATAAAACACGTCTAAAAACCATTGTATGAAAGCTGCAATTGCTGCCCCCATTTGAAATGAATCATTAGAAAATACTTCAATAACCAATTTTAAACAAACTATTTTAAAAATCTACTCTTCATGCAAGTTCTACGTTCAACAATGGGGTCGAATCCAAGAAATATGGAATATGGCGGCGCTCCTCAGGCGCTCTAGGAAGTGATTTGGCGAAAATCTAAGAAATCACGATATAGGCGATGCGGCTAGAAAACCATCACTATTTTTATTCCTCTTTCCACGTTAACGCCCACTAACACGCTAAGGACCTTTTGGTTTTATGACCTTGCTCTGTCTACCCCGCAAGGGATAAAGACTTGATCATAAAAATAATAATATAAAATGCATTTTTTTACCAAATAAACAAGGTAGTAAATGAATTTACAACGGTTCCTTACTAACAAAAACTAGGGTTGCCCTGTTTCCTGGGAACCAGGAGCACCGTTTAAGAGGTTACATTCTTACACATGTAAGCGTTACACGACATTATCTTTAAAACAACGAAGAAATGATTATGAGTAATAGGAATTATATAAAAAAAGAACTATAATATAACATATAAATAAAAACAATTTTCAGTATATTTTTTTCATATTCTCCAGTTTACAGTTAAAATTTAACTAACAGATGTTAATAACATGTATGTATGTACCTCAGGCGGTATGGTCCAGTCGTCGGGCGGCAGGCACGCCAGCACGGCCTCGCTGAACCGCGCGTGAGGCACGTCGTGTTCAAGCAGTATCACTTCGTTTTCTGCGTCCTTGTCACCTGTTGCAACGTCCTTATTAATATATACTTGCTATGTAACATGGGAAATCTACAATTAATCAAATATGTAGGTTTGATGATTTTTTTGATGACAAAAATATCCTGCTTGGATTTTGCTTCTTTCCAGAAAATTCAATATTCTGTGCTTGGTGTACACATAGTTTTATCCAGAATTCCTGACTGAGTCACAGACTGAGAAAAGTAAGTAATCGGTAAAGATTTTTAGTGCAGGTCGTCAAATTCATTTACTACTATTCACGTCTCATGTTACTTGAGCGATCTTGTTAGAGCGACGAAAGAGAGAGGGTGTACGACGGCAAGCGGCAGAGTACGCTTAGTAGAGTAGACGAGGCGCTCGGCAACAAGGTCTATATTATTATGATATGACATGCTTTGTCATAGCGGAACGCTAATGGTTGTGGCGTGCGATCCATAACGCCAGATTGATTACTTATTCAATAACAATGTACAATTGTGTCGGAAGTAATACAAAAAAAAATTAAGACTACAACAAAAATAAACATAATAAAATGATGTTTAACTGACCATTGGGGCCCAGCGCCCGCACGGAGTATCCGGGCGGGTAGCGGCTGTACAAAATGAGGTTTAACTGACCAATGGGGCCCAGCGCCCACACAAAGTGTCCGAGCGGGTAGCGGCTGTAGAAAATGAGGTTTAACTGACCAATGGGGCCCAGCGCCCACACAAAGTGTCCGAGCCGGGTAGCGGCTGTAGAAAATGAGGTTTAACTGACCAATGGGGCCCAGCGCCCGCACAAAGTGCCGAGCAGGTAGCGGCTGTATAAAATGAGGTTTAACTGACCAATGGGGCCCAGCGCCCGCACGAAGTGTCCGAGCGGGTAGCGGCTGTTGCGGGGCCACGAGTCCAGCGCCACGAGGATGCGCTGCGCCGCCAGCCGCTCGCTCTGCCGGCTCTCGATGCGCACGCGCGGGATGCGCTTCTCGGCCGGCACGAACAGGTGACGCGTGGCTCCTGACAAATATCATCATCATAAGGTCTTTTTTAGTCTCCACTGCAGGGTCACAAGCAGTCAGACGATTTGACTTACACTCTCTACGCTGGCCAGAAGAGTTGGAGAGGTCTCATTGTTGTTTGTAAGCTAAATATACATGGCAAAATTTGTAGTAAAAAGAAAAAAGTATTGAGCCACCTGGTGTTTTGTATGGAAATGTTGTTAATATTGACGGGCTGAATCACCCCTTTAAAAGTCCTAAGGATAAAAAATTCCATAATCCATATAATCCTTTCAAATCATAGAACTATCATGCTGGGGAGCCCATAGCGAAAACTAGTAACAATATTGTCATGGAAGCAAGTGGTATGCTCCAAAGGGAAGATCTTCCCGATGGGCAAGGTGTGTAACTGTGTACCCAGAAAACCGTATACGGCTCCGACAGGGTTGCGTCGGAGGTTGATTTTATGTTCCGGATTGTTGAAACTTTGTTCTGTTTTAAATTTTCGCGCTTTGAACACATAATTATTTATATAAACAGGACTTAGCGCGAACATCGTGGTCGCAGCGAGACTCGCTACGTCCACGTTGGGTGTAACCCCATTGAAAAGTCAGCAGAAACAAATAAATATGAGGTACGTGCTAAGTGCTGTTTATATAAATAATTATCATTGAAACTCTGTTTGCGCATTTCAGAATCGCTCAGCGCTATCTAGTTCTTAGTAGTCATATGTTATATATCACAGTTAATTATTCGTGTTTGTTCTTGTCGCGAATGTAGAGGTCGCCACAATGTAAAGGTGAAAAGGAGAGACGATGGAAGATATAATAATGAAATTAATAACTATCACAAACCTTGTCCTGCCCTACTGGGCATAAGTATGCCACAGTATTGCCTCCAATTCCTCCTTATAATCCCAACCACCTTTCCTGTCGGCGTTATGTCATCTTTATTACTGTCTTTTGGTTTCATTGCATTCAACAACTCTGCCTCTTCCTCCAACAAGTCTCCTGGGTCCTCTGCTTTGTCTTCGAGGACTATGTCACTAGGCCTCCTCCATTCTTCTTCAGGAAACACCTTAATGGCGACAATGTCTCCATCCACAGCTCGATTGATACCAACATGGCCTTGTAGTAAAATCTGACAGAAAGAATAGATTAGATAAATTTTGACTCAGTTCATCAATACACAGAATTTAAGTCCTCTGATGCTTATATCAGTCTATCTGTTTGTATAGCTAGTAATAATCTTGGAATCTACTTGGGACAATTGATGCAGTTTTCATTAAGGACTCTTGTATAAAACATACCAACCACTAGTTTTAAAATATTTTATAATTTATGAGTTTACATTATACATATAAATAAAAAATACACTACATAAGAAATAAAATCTTACAGGTTTTTCGAAACCATTGACGTTTGCAGTTCCTTCAAGAAAGTTCTCACGAGAAGCATGAAATGTGCCTTGGTGTAGCTTGCCACTTCTGATGCCTGCATGGACCTCGGACGGAGTCAAATGGGCTGGGTATAGGGCTTCCTTTGAACAACTTTCTGGTATAACATTCTTGGATAACTTGTCCACAAGTCCAGGGAATCCAGTTACATTTTCTATATAATCTTTTACTGAAAAAAATATTTTATATTATAGTCATGTCTCACCCCATGAAGCTCTATGGGCAGATAATAAATATATAATAATAAATATATACGGACAAATCACACAGATTGAGCTAGCCCCGAAGTAAGTTCTTAAGTAAGACTTGTGTTTTGGGATACTAACTCAACGATACTATATATTATATTATAACAAATACATATATAGATAAAACATCCAAGACCCAGGTCAATCTGGAAAAGATCATTTTCCATCTTGACCTGACCGGGGATTGAACCTGGGACCATCCGTGTCACAGGCTGGCGTGTTGACCGCTGCGCCACGGACTCTGGGATCTGACAGAAGAGTACTGTTTCAGGGTGTTAGTATGAATTTTACGCAGGACTAGGCACCATGGACCCTATTTTTGTCCTACAGATCATAATCAGCATTTGTTTGAATGACAAACTTACTCGTATATAAATTTGTAGTTAATGAAAATGTGCTATATGTATCTCAAAAGCTACTAACTATTTTACCTTTTTGTTTTGTATAAAAATAATGAAGCAGTTCACAGAATACATCTTACTACTTACCTACCAAGTTTTCTAGAACAGTATAGTCCTAATAGTTTTAGAATAAAGTGTGACATAATAGACAAACATAACTAATCTACAAGGGTTCTGTTTTTTGCCATTAGGGAACAGAAACCTAAAAAACGAAGCTATTTCTGAGGAAAAACCATAAGCAGTTACATTACAGTAAGTAACCTGCTTATATTATGTACATCAATAAATAAAACTACCTATAAATGATTTCTTACCAGCACAGCACACAATACCCTCTTCTTGAGCTATTTTTCTGTTCTGCTCATCATCTGTAAGCAGTACAATCCTTGGGAACATGCCTCCAACATTATTAGCAGATATGTGCGAGGCATACCATTGGGCAGCTTTACGTATTGCCCTGTCATTGCGATCATTTGCTTTCTCACCAGGATTCCTCTCTATGTATGTATCCCTGTAATAAAAAAATTGAAAATTATAAGTGTGGTGTTACAATTTAATTTCTATGCGACAATATTTGTGTGATTTGTTCATATATTTATGTACTTTTATATAAATCATGCGATTTATGTTTTATATTAGGTACTTAAGGGCGGTCAACCCGTCTATTTTTTTATACAAACGCTCGTACGTGATTATGGCGGTGTAATAAATCTTTCTTTGAAGCTTTTGTTTTGTGCACTATATCTAGGTTTCTATCAAAACGAAAAATCAAAATTTGGAGAAACAACTTTAGTATTAGCCTCCAAAAATCCGCTTCTTTGCACAAATTTTATGTGAACTTTGGGCGCTTATAATGTACTCAATAATTGTTACAGTAAAGAAAATATTTATTTAAAAACCTTGCAAATGGAATGGAGATTCTAAATGTACAACTTTTTTTCATAAACTTGTAAGGCTTACTAATAAACACGTATTTCTTGAAACAAGTTTAATGAAATTTCCGCACACTATTTTTTGTTCAATGTCTTCGCGTACTCACTAGCTTGTTACCATGTGGCAGTAAGAGGTGTGCGGGAGACGAGGGAAAGGGACTCTTCGCTTTGCCTTTTTATCTGAAATTGCGCTGGACGGAACAAGCTTTTCGACCATGCTGGCGTTGACGATAGTCAGTCGGGGAAGGGCCCTCTTAATCTTTTTCACGGCCCCTTAAAGTTAGCAAAGATTTATTTTGTGAATTCAATCAAAACTAATGTGCATTTTTTCATTTAAATCAGTTGGTCAATAAATACACACGACAATTGAACCTTAGGTCTTAGTCTTGCACCCCAGCCTCCTCAAACTTTAAATGTCTTACCAAATACAGACAGAAACAGAATTGATAATGATATTTAGAAAAGTATACTTTTTATACGGAACTTTAAAACTTATTACATCATCAGCCTAAACTCGTCTACTGCTGGTCATAGGCCTCATGATAATTGATTCAGTAGATAGTGATAAAGCGTAAAAAACCAAAAAATCAAAGTCACTTTTGCATTTAAAATATTAAAATTAAGTTAGGATTAGGATATTGAATATTGGCAGCAACTGAATTATACCTACTTAAATCAGAAACAATTGCAATGATACTCACTTGTGATGTTCATTGACAAAAGAATAAAAGTGCCTTTTTCTGTCTCCAATAATTTCAAGTAGTCTTTGGAAAACAGCTGTGTTTTGATGTTTGACTTCTTCGAGTACAGTTTGTAAGATAATCACATTTTTCAGAGCCTCTTCCTCAAGAACATCGATTTGGTGAAGAACCACATTTGTATCCAGGATCAAGTAGTGTGGGTAATCGAACAAGGTGCAGATAGATTCCGGCTCCGCGTCTAGGACTTTCTCATCGTCTTTGTGAGGGCAAATGCTGCATGCAGCCGAACCACAGAGTAAATCATCACGTAGGTAATGCTCTCTGACAATCTGCAATTACAAATTACGAAGTAATTAGGTAAACGAAACGGTTGTTTAACATTGATTATAGTGAAATTTATTGTAAACATAACCTCACTTTCAAAATATTGCCACGCTTGGTTTTAGTCAAAAATGTCTTAGTAGTCCACATTATAAATGAATCAAACAAATTTTTTTATCACATTATATTCATAAATGAAAGAAAAATCCTTAATTACTATTTTATTTTGTAGAAATTATGTTTTTATGACAACGAAACAAGCCGGAGCAAACTTAACAAGTAAACTTGATTGACGTTGACAGATGACTGACTGTTCAATTCAAAACATGACATTATTTTTTTTACAGAATAAACTTAAGCCCGTAACACACGTTCCGAATGGCAGGAGCCGACAAACTACCTACCGTCGGAAACCAACCATCCTGCAAGCCTACACACGTTCCGAACGATATCGTCCGATGAGCACCCGATCAGTGTTGCCAATGCTACAAATAGTGTCTACAATCCAAAGAACGTATATAAGTTCTTTGCTACAATCTAAGTTACCCGTACTCTGGGGAAAATCTAATGAACTAATGGAGGTATTGTAAATACACGCAAATATTAATAGTTCATTGTGTATTAAAACTGAATAACCATGAAATGCATATAATTACGTGGTAAGTTATTATGACAAAAATAATAATGGTTGCTACAGGATTTCGCTACAACGCTATTAAATTGTTTCTGCCAGACACGGGAAAATAGTCAGATCTAGCTATAAAGTTGATAAGTTAGTTGGTAACGCTGCATCTGACTGTCTGTATATGTCGCCTCTTACATAATTCGCTACCTTTTAAAAGGATTACGTCGTAAATGGATTTGAAAAGTTCGGTTATAAAGGAGATAAAGTATTAAATTTTAGTTATAATAAGTAAGTAAAAATGTTGGTTATAGAATTAAGCTACCAAATGAAAAAAAAATGTCGTTAACGATGTGGCTAAAAATCGGCTATAGTGGCAACACTTTGTCGGACCAACCGTCGGAACATCCTTCCACACGCACCGATTTGGCAGATGGTAGGAAGCCGACCGCGTCGGAAAGCCAACCACTCCCGACCGGTATTAATAATAATTGACAACATGTACTTATCCGGAAGTGGTACTTTTTATATATGCAATCGAAAGTACCTTTCATGTATATACTTCCATTTTTTTTTTTGAACCAGATTTTATTTTTTTATGAGTTTTTGAAAGTACGACACAAACGTAGGTTTTATATTAGAAATATCTGTGCCTTATTCTTCTTCTTCTGTTTTATATTATGGCTTCCACCGAAATTTCAGTGATTCTGCCAATGTCCAGTATAATGAGATACTAAGTATCGGTTTTGTACGGTAAAGTTTTTCCAAGTAGCACCAAAGATGGCGTATGTTCTATGACGCCTCGTGGCAGCTTGGGGCGGCAAATCTATACGAGTCCATTTATCAGTTCACTTTAACTATTTTACAAATTGTTCATGAGCACGAGCATTTATAACACCAAACTACACCAATTTCATATTATAAAGTCCAATAAAATCAATTTGCAAAATTGTCTAAGGCAAACTTCAACTGTACCCCTTGACTTCCCACCACAAACTCCCTGGAGTGCTATTTTTGAACGCGGGCCACTCGTCTTCGAGCGATTTTTGTATGGAGAAATCGTTCGAAGACGAGTGGCACGCGTTCAAAAATAGTACCCCTGTGCCTTATTATCTGTTATTGTCAATCTGACGTAAAATTACTCTCTGTCATTGACAATCTGACGTAAAAGAATGACATTGACAGTCTGAGTTGCCAGATTTGGGAAATTTTACCCGGGAGTCGGGAAAATCTCTTTAAGCCCTCTCCCCATGAAAATGATAAATATCGTTTCCGTTTTCACTGTTTTTTTTTTTCATTGTAAATGTCGGCCAGAATGATTTTCGATGTAATAATGATTTGGTTTTGCTTATTTCTTTTCCCTGTTAACTATGTTTCTTATTTTTTTATTTGTTTCTTTTACGTTCAGAAAATACGAAACCACGTCTTTTACCCCCTTATTCATAAAATTAACAATCGCTTATAAACCTATTTTAGTTATAATATGTTTTATCTCTATCCCACGCTCTAATGTTTGACATTGAAAGAAGGATTTTTACACCAAGATAACAATCATGGCATTGTTAGTAAAAACATTCTTGATGCCATTGTTACATGTTTCATACAAAACTGTCGAAACAGGGTCATAAGTTCATAACGCTATCGGAAAACCCCTATTTTCGTATACCTTCTAAAGCACAAAATAATCAGTGCGTTGCTGTTGATAGAAAACTCGCCTAAGGTGCTTTTTATGTACCTACTATGCGAGGGTCACTTGAACGTAAGTACCTATAACTTTTTATGTACATGTTATCAATTATGTTGATCCGACTGCTCTACACACGGTCCAATTTGGTCGATTCCGACGGTCGGCGTCCTGCCAAATCGGAACGTGTGTTACGGGCTTTAGATTAATCCAAAAAAGTAATCTCAGATTAATAATCACAGATATTAACAAAACATTTTTTATGTCTGTGGAAATTTTCCACCTTTCGTCGTTGTCACATATCCTATAAAATATTTATTTGTCAACAAAAGAAAAGAAATAAGCTTGTTTGCTAATAATAATATGTGGAGGAAGATAAATCTAAATTATTTTCCTAAGTCAAAAAAAGAAAATTATGTCATTTTCAAACCATGATTTCATCCCACAGTTCCATCCTGAGATTCCATCATTCCCACTTTGTTCCCACTTGGTTCCCACGTCTGTCATCTGCTTAGGTCACCTGTCATCCACCTTTTGTCAATGTCATTGTCAAAAAAATTTTTTGTTTGTCAACAATACAAAAGTTAAAGGCTTGCTTGATATTATTCTACGAAAAACATCGTTGAAAATAAATTGAATACCGTCAAGTTGTGATATCTTCATTGACTGAAAGAAAATAGGTATTTATTAATTTTACTATAATTTTCTAATTGTAAATACTAATAAAGTAACAAAAAATCTAAGTAAATGATGCAAGTAATACTAAAGGGACCAGTTAAACAGAACACATTCTATCTGTTTAATGATTGCAACTAAACACAGAAACAGCTAAATCATGCTTCTCATCCAGATTTAGTTACATAACCCTACGAAAGGCAAATATCAAGTCAAGAGCACGCGACAGAGTAGTCGCTGTTGCCGGTAGCTGGCGGCAGCACGTCCGCCGCGTTATCGAGCAGTCTATTTTTATACGCGTATCGTAATGTCAGCGTGGTGTGTTCAAACTTTTGTAATACATTGTGTATGCATGGTGATTCTAACACTTAGTTCGTTACCCAGTGATGACTCTTAATGGATAAATTAATGTAACACTTGTGTACAAAATAAAATATCATCATGCCGATCAAAAAGAAAATTAGATCTCCACAACAGATGTGGGAGTATGTCTCTTCAATATTGGTGCATACCATAGAAAGAACATTTTTTAAACTTGGTGTGTTTGTGGCAAACAATCCTTGGAGAACTATAGCAGTAACTTGGGTGTTTATATTACTCAGTTGTGTGGGTTTATTAAGATTTCACATAGAAAAGAACCCTATGGAACTGTGGGTTCCACCAGACTCAGATTTTTATTATGATACACATTGGTTTATCAATAAATTTGAAACTAATTTTAGACTTCAAAACATTATCATCACTGCTGATGATGTGCTACAACCAAATGTGCTCAGTGTCATTAGTGATATTACAAAAAAAGTGAATTCCTTACAAGTTAATTATGAGAACAAAAGTTATTCAATTAAACAATTATGTCACAAAGTTCCTGTCGTGAAGATTTTCGGCTCAAGCAGGGAAACAAGATCTGTGGACCAATCGAGTGCAAATATAAGTTCTACAAAAGTTAGAGACACTCATCAATTCTTAGATAATAATCTTTGGATGGCTTATGACTTTTACTGTGGATTTTTAAATAACTTCCCTTTAGTTTGCCATCAGTTTAATATTTTAGAATTATTTGATAAGGAAAACTTAGACAATACTACAAAATATGATATTGTAAAGAGTATAAATAGTGTAAAAACTAACCCAGTGACAGGGCACCCTATGGATTACACTAAATTATTGGGTGGTGTTAAACATGATGAGAATGGGGACATAGTGTCTGCTGGTGCCATTACGCTGACCTGGTTCACCTCAGTGAACATGTCTGCTGTAGATAGTGATGTTGTGGGCAATCTGGTTGGTACGGAGGATTGGGTTTCCATACCATTGGGTATGTGGGAAAGTCAGTTCTTACAATTAATGGAGTCATTCTCTAATAATTTAACAGAGGTTAATATTTATTATGAAGCTGGACGGAGTTTTGCTGATATTAGTGGGCAGGCAATGTTTAGTGAAATGGATAAGCTGTTCATAGGTATAATATTGATGTTCTTTTATATACAATTTGCCCTGTCTCGATTTAATTGGTTAGAGATTAAGCTTACACTGGGCAGTGTAGGGTTGTTAAGCGTTGGCATGGCATACGCCACAGCAGTCAGTTGGTGTTCCATTATGGGAATTTCTTTTGGGCCGGTACATTCTTCTTTACCATTTTTATTAATGGGTCTTGGTGTTGACGACATGTTCGTAATAAACGCCTGTTGGAAAAACTTAACGGAGACAGAGTCAAAAAAGAGTCTTCCCATCAAAATCGGCCTCATGTTGGAGCATGCAGGCGTGTCCATAGTCATCACGTCGTTCACTGATATTGTCGCATTGTTAATTGGTGCTATCACTATCTTACCATCACTTAAGTCATTTTGTATTTATGCAGCTGTAGGAGTATTCTTTATATTTTGCTTCACTGTTACTTTTTATGTGGCAGTTTTCACGTTAGATATACGAAGAATGGAAGCTAATAGAAACGGTGTTCTCTTTTGTTATAAACACACTAAACAAATAAAAGTATCACAAGAGCGAACACTTTTTCAAAAGCTGTTTGCAAAGTTCTATGAAAACATTGTATTTTCTATACCTGGTAGGACTGTAATTCTTCTATCCACGTTGATAATGGCGGGCTTTAGTGTAGAATCGATGCTCCGTTTAGAACAAAGATTCGATCCCAAATGGTTTATTCCCGACGATACCTATTACAAGGCTTTTATTGATACTCACGAATATTACTATCCCGAAGAGGGTCACATGTCAATGGTATTTCTAGGCGAAATGGATTATCAAGATGAATTTATTAATTTACTCAATGTTACACAAAATTTAGCTTCAGAACCGTACGTTACCGATATGTCCTCTTGGGTAGAATACTTCCATGGTTATGTGTTAGAAAACTATGGCCGTGATCTAACAAACAGGTCCCAGGTTTCGAAAGACAAATTTAAAGATTATTTATCGAAGTTTTTATTTAGTTCTGTCGGTGGGAGATTTCAATTTAATTTCAGATTTGAAAAACCTATCGAATGCGGTAAGCCAACTACTGACATAATTGCTTCCGCAATGACTTTCAAATTTAAAAGATTTAATGGGCCTGAAGAATATATCCCAGCCATGAACCACGTCAAAGACATAGTGAGGTCGGCCCCAATCTTATCCGGTGACGGCTATCGCAGCGTTTGGTCTAAAGTGTTCGGTAATTGGGTCACTGACGAGATAATAGCCGTCGAAGTGGAAAGAAATATAGAACTGGCATTACTGTGCGTGATTACTTGCACGGTCGTACTGATTACTAATCTGCAAATGTGCTTTTGGATATTTCTGTGTGTGTTGTTAACAATAGTCAATGTGCTAGGCTGGATGCAGAGGTGGGGAATGACCGTGGACATTGTGTGCTGCATCGGTCTCGAGCTGGCTATAGGTTTATGCGTAGATTACGCGGCTCATATTGGCCACACGTTTTTAACTGTCTCTGAAGGTCCCCGAACCGCCAGAGCATTGAAGACTGTGACCTCTATTGGCACGGCAGTGTTATTGGGAGGGGGTTCCACATTATTATCACTATGTCTGTTAAGCATGTCCAAAGCTTATACTTTCCAGTCGTTTTTCAAAATATTCCTCTTAGTGATTTTGTTCGGTCTCTTTAATGGGCTCTTTTTCCTGCCCGTTTTATTGTCCCTCATAGGTCCGAGTGCATATAGAACAAAGACTGAGTCAGATGAAAGTGGAACGATAGAGCTAAATGGCAAGCTTATGGAACCACGAGAACCCAACGGTAAACTAAATGAAATACAGGAACTCAATGGAAAACCTTTACTTTCAAAAGAAACTACAGAGGATAGTTAAATCACTGGTTACCTGATTACAGGGTGAAATCAGGTTAACAAAGGTACTGTAATCACTTATTAAATAATTATTGCTACTGACTCTACACGTTTAGAAGGATTATGCGCGTAGGTAAATGATTGATATAAAGTAGGTAGGTCGGATTGACTAATGGTTTCGATAAAAATGACGTTTTAACAGTCTGCATATAAGTAGGTAGTTATAACATTTTAAATATGGCCGCTTGCAGGTATCTCATACATACAAACATTTCAATATTTATAATTAAAAACCCAAAAACTTGTGCGGCCCTTATGTAAAGCGAAATTACCGTGGCGAAGCTGACAAGACGTTGCTTGCTGAAATGAAACTCTTCATGTTATCGACTGAATTATAAAATTGTAATGCCAGCCCCAGCCTGCTTTCCTAGAAATGGTGAAAAATAAATACAAATGATGCAGCCATTAATACGTAGCATATTTTGAAAATTTGCTTGAAGTCACTAGGCATATCAAATGTATTCAAAACTTATCAAAACGCAATGATACGATAAGAAACTCATATTGTAACCATTGATCATTGATAAATGAATCTTATCTAACTAATAAATGTCTACTAAAGTTTTGGGAGATTTATATTACTTATGCCGAAGGAACTATAAAAGATTAGGTTAGGTCAGTGTTTGGGACTAGACACAATTTTTTTAAAGCCTTTTTGAAAAAGAAGAGAAATCTCAAACGCCTAGGAAAGCTAGATCTCTTCTAATCATTGGGTTTACACTTTTATGATACCAATGTAATGAAGCTGCAATATTCATCAAATGCCTTCGATCGCTCAAAACCTAGTCGGCTAAAGTTAGAGTTATGTTATGTGCGGCAGCGCAAATCTAAAATGCAGATGTCGCTGCATATGGTCTTTCTTACTTAACAAAAACGTGAATATCTATATTTTAGCCTCTTATGCAAGTAATGACTGCATTAGAATAGCGATAAAGTATTTGGCCTTTCGGTAAAAAATATACAAAACGCATATTTGTACCCTTAACAAAAGAATTTAAATATTCTGCAAAAAAAAACTATAAAAATACCTTTTCCTTTAGTTTTTGTCGGAAAGTAGCTAGTAAAAAGCAAAAAACTAAAAATACCTACGTTTTTTGGGAGAAATTGTCATGTTTTACAAGTTATGACTCAAAAACTAAGGCATCACAAAGAGAAGTAGAAAAATCACCGTTACATGTGCATTTGCAATGTTTGCAGTTTTTTGTTCGATATTGACTGGCCTTTAGTTTATTTAACGAGATTTGGTCAAATTATTACTTAAAATATTTTTTAAATCAAAAGTTCATACATTTGCCAGTTTGATTTGCAATAACTTTAAACAACGCCAGTCTTGACAGATGCCATCCCCAAACCGCGTTCAAATCCGTCCACACACAGGCAGACTAACAGATGAAACTTAAATTATCCCTCTTTTGGTCGGAGGGTAAAAACTTACTTAGTTCTAACTATAGAGCTCCCGCTATTTATCTCATCTGATCTTCACCAACCTGAGTGTACCCAAGTACGTTAGCAAGCAAGGTGATAGGTTTAATTTTAAATACTCGTAAATAACTTAATTATTATTCTGTACGTCCCTCTCTCTCTTCTGAGCGAATTCCCGGTTGCATACTCAGCTAGAATGATTTGGAGCCCCGAGTCCGTTTCCCGACTCTCCACTTCGCACGGTCTTCCGCATCCTTCGTGATAATACCGATACGCAACTCCGCGAAGCGATTGTCTGGGTTGGGGTGTTTGTCTTTAACTGTGGTCTTCCCGGACATGGTTGCTCTAACCATAACCAAGATTATAACCCTAATCCACTTCTTACAGAAGTGGGACGATGCTCCTGGGCCCTAGCATTAGACCGTACTCCTGTATTTGTTCTTGCCATGACAGTGTGGTTTTAGTGTCACGCACGACTGGCCAGCTTGACGCCCCACTGGATTCCGCTGTTTGAAAAGTAGACGCGATATAGGCAAAGAAAGATCGGATGTATTGGGAATCCCAATATGTCCTATCTTGCTTCCATCCAATACATCCCAATTTGGGATATAAGATAGTATGTGGAATTAGGATGCCACAGTCTCAGAAGATATAAGGAATGAGGAACTCGGCCGGGTGCGCGTTGGGGATGACACCCCTTGACCTTCCTATTTTTCTGTATACGTCATACCTGCAACCAGTGTTTGCATCACAGGCAGTTGAGGGATGACACCCTGAAATTTTTATTTATCTGAACTATTTCGTTATAAGAATTATACTTTTCATAACATGCTTTTATAACTGGAGAGAGCGCGGGTAAGATCTTATATTCAGTTGTTTTTTTAATTTCCTCCATGGCATTGTTTAATCTGATGTTTAATAATAAGCATATTTATGTTTTTGTTGATTGATGTGTACGGCCTCATGTTTTATGGAATCGTTACGCGTGGTAAGTTTAAGTAAAATACAAATTTTGCAATGTTTTAAAGTTTTAATTGAGTAAGTATATTTGTCTAAAAAAAGTTTTATCCTTACTGAAAAACTTTCATTTAAAAAATTGTTAGGTCATAAAAATAAACCTTTGACTCTCTTGGAGTAGGTAACCTCAATTAGAAAATGTTGTTTCATATATGGCTTAGATTAAGAATAAAAAACATTGTGAAAGTTTTTTCAGATAAGAACCTAGGTTACAATCACAATTACATGATATTAGTTCTTATCTTTGTTTTAATCACGTAATCCCATGTGTGTTAGTAATTAATGATTATTTTTACAAAGATGTTTACTTGCTGGCCTAAACATGACATAGGATAGATATTTTGCCTTATGTGTGTAAACCTATAGGTAGTTACCTCATAATTACAGTATGCATTAACTTAATGTGATGTTTTTGATAGGATTGTCATAACGTTATTACTTAATTAAAAAAAGATCGTGATGAATATTTATGTAAAAGAATACCAGCTAATCGAAATCCAGTTTCGATATATTGATTTTAGATTGAAGTAATGTTAGGAGAATAATAAAATATATGTTTTAATTTTCTTCTCACCCAAATTAAGATTGCTTGAAATAATGTAAGTAAAAAATCGTCTCTCGTTTTAATGTAGGTAAGTATAATTTTCTTGTGTTTTGTCTGTCATTATTATCAATGTGATGATGTTTTTAGCACGAAAATATATGTTTATGACGTGGATAGACAGAGATTACGCGTACATACAATGAGTGACATTACGATTAATCTGAGCATTACGATAATATATTTGGGGATAACCACAGATTTTGTGTATAAATATAGTAGTATTTGAAATTTGAAAATACACTGTCAAC
The DNA here is from genome assembly GCA_963082605.1 of Rhodophaea formosa. Taxonomy (NCBI): domain Eukaryota; kingdom Metazoa; phylum Arthropoda; class Insecta; order Lepidoptera; family Pyralidae; genus Rhodophaea; species Rhodophaea formosa. The sequence continues at coordinate 7,372,522 of OY720206.1, forward strand.
AGGAAATGTGACAGCCGACGATATGATTGTACATAATGTATTCGCAATATTTTTTTGCAATATGTCAGCTAAGTCTAAAATGGATTCGAGAAACTTCAAACGGTTTTCTATTCCGCAAAATAGTAGATATAAGATGATTGATTTTCATGATTTTCATTGAAGTATAGTCTCTTATAAAATGGCAATATATAGATGATGATTATGAATTAACTCCATATTGTATACACTAAAATGATATTATGAATTATATAAAATAAAAGATTATATGCCCGCAATGTGTGGTCTCAACGCTAAGAATGATTTCTTCCAGAAGACGCTTTTATGAAAATATTTTTTTAATAAATTTAAAATATTTTGCTGAGTTTGAAATTCGTTTGATGATCACTTACGTAGGTACTCCAAAAATGGATTCTAAAAGCAATATTTAGACTGTTTTTTATACATGTTAGATATCAAGGTCTACGTTGGATTGTACTAAACCTAATTTCGGAATTTCTTATTACGAGAGTTGTATAATGATGTCACTGATATACGAAAACGAGATGTATCTACCTACGAGGATGGGTTTTGTGTGTCTTTATTTGTTATGGCAATGGACACATTATATGGAATTTATAGAATATATTTAGGCCAATACTAAATAATAGAAACAAGAATATAATTACCAAATTATGGTGATGAATAGGTGCTACATCAAATAATCAATGTACCTAGTGTTTTTAATTTGTCATAACTTCATAAGGCTGATTTTAAATAATCTACAGAACACATATAAATTCTAAAACTTTTTACTGTAATTAAAATTGGTTGATTATATATCAACCGATTTCAAAAAGTGGGTCGAATTCGACTGAATGTTTCGCTTTTTACGTATGTTATATAAAATAAAAAGTAAGACTGTCCAGTTGATCTTATTTAAATATAAAATCGTTCCATTACTCTGGTCGAAGTCGGACTTTTATCTAAAAGATTATCAAATGTTTGGTTATTTATGTATAATTGACATTTTTATACAATATTGATAAGTAGCTTGTAGAAATTGGATCAATTTCGTAGCTTGATATTACATAATCATATTTGCAATATAACGCCTTCATATTTAACTACTTGTATATTTAATGGTATTTGGATATAAAATGAGCAATAAATGAATCAATTTTGTATTTCAAACTGTATTATTATTTATACCTTATTTTTGTACACGTTCTGAGTTACGTCTAATTTGTATAAAACCCGTAGTACATGATAAAACCACATAAAACGCTTAACTATGCGGGTTAGTCATAATCATTTATCGTGGATTCTTTCCTCCACAGTATGTCTCAATCAAATGCTTCATTTATAGGTACCTATTCTATTAGTAAATACAAACAACATATTAAGTAATGAGATATAAAGTCTCATTAATGATGTAGTCTCAAGATTAAAAAAATATAACTTTCATTTGATGGCAAAATAATTTAGATGCTTTCGTTATCCGTATCCGCCATAGAAGCATAAAATACTCAAAAATTGGCTAAGTGTCAGTCGGACTCGCGCATGAAGGATTCCGTACCATTATCTATAAAACATTAGAGTATCGAGCCAAAAAAAAATCATGATCGTTGGATGCGAGCCCTCCTTAAATATTTATTTTATTTTGATTTAATTATTTATTTTTAAGAATATACAACCAAAAATTTTGCGAATATATACAGAGTCTACTTGTTGCCGTTATTAATTATCGATCAAAAAGTGGCAAGAAATTCACGTTTTTGTATGAAAATACCCGTAAATATTTGTTTTATTCTGTTTTTAATACCTATTTGTTTTTATAGCGGGAACTAAAATACAACATCTATGAAAATTTCAACAGTCTAACTATAACAGTTTATGAGTTACAGCCTGGTGACATACAGACAGGCAGACAGCGAAGTCTCGTGATTAGGGTCCCGTTTTTACCTTTTGGATACGGAACCCTAAAAATGAATAACTAGGCCTATGCTCAGCAGTGAGTAGTATGATTTCAGTTTCCATTTTCACAACAGTTAAATAATTTTAACATAACTAGTTAATTCATGCCCTTCGTCGCTAACACTTTATCTTTATATTGATTTCCATAATCAATTTAACACTAAGATTTAACATCTTAAAATATACTTAAGTAACTCTATAGGAGCCGTTGTATATATTCTTCTATTTTTTCCTACTTTATCAGTCCTCACACCGCGTCAGCTTGTTTTTTCTTCTGTCTGGCCGTTCTGTAAGCATAGAGTAATAATGTTCCACAATATAAGTAAGTACCATTATTACTTTATGATGGGCGGTAATTCGTTTCTCTGCGCCGGATGACTGTGTTCCTCATTAGTAGACCAGCAATAATTTTACATTTAGTGGCCAATTGCTTCAGTTGGCACTGATGGCCGAAAGCAGGGTATTTTTAGGGTTCCGTAGCCGGAAAGCAAAATGGAACCCTTATAGATTCGTAATGTCTGGATGCACGAATGTCGCAGCCAATTTACTCCAAAAATATTAGGAATAAACAGTTAAAACTTGGTAGGAAGCTGTATTTTGTTAGATTTTTCAATCTCTTATTATAAAAGTTAGAACTTTTTAAAAGAAGGGAGTGAAAATTCTAAAAAGAAATATGTGTTAGATCTCAATGAACACTATCAACGATAATTGGTTTGAACGAGATATAGTCAGCAGTTTTTGAGATATAGCACATTTTTATAAACCGCTACTGCTTGCTACTATGGAAGCTTTCATGCCGAATCCGATTCGTACTTGGCCACTTTTTTCAAACATACATCCTAGTATAGTTTTGTTTGCGTCACATTATCAAGGTCAATTTATTAAATCCCTTATTGGTAAAAAAAGTTATTCTTCATATCTAGTGAAGTTATTGACCGACACGGCGACGTTATGTGTAATCACAGGAAAAAAATACTACAGTGTAACAAGTTTTACAATATGAAGGGTCTATCTTTATTCGTAACTGCAGTCTATGATTGCGCAGCGTGCGGTTTGTTCTACATTAAACTCAGTCGTGCCGCGTGAGCACACTGACTGAGATAACGAGTTGTTAGTAAACTAAGCAGAGCTAATAACTTCCCTTGCATTCGACTATACAACTAGATGACTAACAGTCATTTTCAAAATGAGGGAATAGTTCTCGTGATAAGGCTCGCAAGTTCATAGGTCATGGAGCATAGTAAATTTAATTGTTCTCTACAGAAAATTGGAAGTAACATCGACCTACTTATTTCTGAAGACTGGGCCTTTCGTTGATAAGGCGTTGATGTCTAAATATCAGAAATGACAGTTTCGTAAACAAGCTCAGAAATATAGGCATTATTTTAGAAAGACGACACGTTGTTTGTAATTCTTGGCTCATATACTTACCGGCCACGGCAAGGCAAAATAAGTATGAAAACTCGTTCCCGACCGCTGCTGGTCAAACCTCATAGGGAAGTAATACAGCCAACTGCTACGAGCACCTATACGAGCTACATAATATGTAGGTATATAAAATATTTAATAAATATTAAAATAAGGCGTAAATATTATATTTATAACAAATTTGCATGTAAATGATCAAGGAGACTCTCGTTATTGCGTTTAATTTCCATAAAAATGAGCATCGAAACTTTGCACCAAATGTCACAAAAGAGATATATCATGCACTGACGCATGATTATCGCGAACAGGCACAGTCTGAACTTCGACCTGCACTGCTGATAAGAATTTAATAAAACTACAATATATTTACCTACTTCAAACGCTTCTATCCGTTGTCTGTTCGCTTGAATCTTTTAACCACTCAACGAATTTTAATGCAGTTTTAGGTGTAAGTATATTACGTTTACTAGCCCTCCCCGGCGGCCGGGCAATTATTAATTATACATTTTTATTAACTTTTCTCTCGAATCACTCTTTCTTATAAAAAAGCCGCAGCAAAATCCGTTGCGTAGTTTAAAGATCGTACGATTTGTTATCAGAGACTCGCATAGATGGCGCTACTCATTGCTACACAACATTGTATCTTCCGTAATAAGAGAATATAAAAGCATTATTTACAAAATATATCTTATAAATAATTAGAACAATATTTTTGACTTTTTATTTTAAAATTACACCCCAGATTTAGTAAGTTTTCGGCTAACGCAGATTAAATCAGCTACTCGATACTATATGGCGGTAGTCTGCACCGCCATACTTGGCCACACATTCGACTACATTTCGCCACCTTAATTTGGTCCAATATTTTTGTATGAGGTGGGCAGTCTATACGTTAGTATTATATTGTCTTTGATCTAAGCAACATAGGGACAGACTGACAGCGGGAAGGGACTTTGTTATATAGATACTCCGTAGTGATTACATTCCCGGGCGCAGCCGGGAGGGCTGCTAGTATATTATAAATTGAATGCTGAAGTAACCGACTGTTTGTTTCCTATTCACACTTCAACCACTGTACCGATTTATATGAAAATTAGTATGATTAAGAAGCCTGAGGAAGGACATAAAAGTACCTTTCATCTTTACTGTTGCCGAGGAATCTACATCAATACGTGTAAAATGTTAGGCGAACGCTAGTATTTCATAAGTCCGTGTACTTACCATGCAGGGAAAAAATACTACGGTGTACATAACTAAGTTTCGCAATTTGAAGGGTCAGTATTTGTAACTGCAGTCGAAGATTGCGTAGTGTTTGCCCTACGTGAATCTCGAGTCATTAGCACCCTGAGATACGAGTTGTTGGTAAACTTAGCAGTAGCTACCAATTTCGTATGCATTCGATTGTAATATAATATAAAGATTATAAATTTTTTGTCATTTTATAATCTTATTTTCTAATACTAACGAGTGTTTAAAATTATACGATAAAAAAATAGGACGTTATAAAGGGTTGTGTGTGACCACAGAGCAAGGAACGTCGAGTGACATTTACAGTCTTAGCTCTATAGATCTCACTTGCTTAGTCTAGAATTCGAGGGAGATGATACCCAGCAGGCCACAATGCCTACGATGATTGAAGCGCTATTTACACATTTCCAGGTCAGGGTCATCCGGGCTTCGGGCCGTTCATCCGTTTTCCCGATACGGCCGGGCCGTCCGGGATCTGTGTTCACAAATGTCCGGAAAGTCTATCAGTGTAGTCTTTATTAGTCCACATTTGACGGTAATTGTCGTGTCGGTCAAATAATGTCAAGTCTTGGTGGGTTCGGTTGCTCAAAAGTTGCACACGGAGGTAAAAATAGGATGGCCCTGACGGGGCCTCCGTCCTCCGGGCGGTCACCGGGAAACTGACGGCCCGGCCCTGAACTGTGTGATCGGTGATTGAGTTAACATAAATCGTATGATATATTTGATTTTTCTCCGTCCTGGCCGGGTCGTGTCTCTGACAGGAAAACGGTCATTTTATTATATAAAAACAACAACAATTTTGTTGCACAAACAAATATACCAATCATCATTATTAATTAAAATATATTAAGTATAATCCTTTATTGATAGTACAAAGATAATTTCCCCAGCGATAACTCCAGTTGTGTACAGAATTCCGTAAGTCGGTACTTACCTACTTACAAACTGCTTTAACAACCAAAAAATTTCAGTCTTAAAAAAAAAATACGTAACTCATAATAAGTACTCATGGTACTCATAGTAAATACTCATTTTAGTTTTCGACATTTCCTTAAAATAAAAGTGTTCAGCCTCTCGGGAAATTTGTAGGGGAATGTCTCCTAGCATTGGTCTCATGGGGAAAGTTGTTCATTGAGACGTGAGCCGGTCTAAGTGTGAGTCAAGATACACCGAGGGTCTAGACACGCGGTAGCGTGTCAAGCCAAGTTCAATTAACAGAACTGGCGAGCAGCACCGTGTATAATATTACACGAACCATTTGGAGCCACTTTTGAACCCCTCATAAATCAAAAACTATTTCACATAAACGTGTCAAATTTGGCTCATATATTGAGACTTGTGAGATACACATGTGCTCCAAATTTCATAAACACATCCCAAACGGTTATTTTTTATCACTGACTGAACTATAGATCAAAACTCTAACCCAGTTCCAGATGACCTAGAAAGTTCAAATTGGGCATGCAGATAGGTAATTCGATGAATACAAAGGAATAAATCAGAAACTGGTAAATTTTTATCATTTTATTATAATTTTTCACTTAATTGATTCTATTGTGGACACTTAACTATAATAGTAACAGAACTGGCGAGCAGCACCTTGTGTAATTAGTGCCTGTAACTGTAATAACTAATAATAATGTATGTACAAAAAGTAATGATATCCTATCAAAAACATAAATGTGAAATGAGAGCCAAGTTCAATAATTTAATATAATTATGCCTTGTTTGTTGACTTCAACGACAAAAGAAGAGAGATCTAAATGGGTGCCAAGTTCAATGATCGGTCCCGAAATTATTATTAACAACATGAAGTATCATTTCTTCTTATAACTTAGGATAATATATTGTAGCCTAAGGTCTGACTGGGCTAGTTTTCATATACGAATTATATTATAGCCTTCGCAAATTCTAAACCTGTTACTTGTCGGTTCTTATTTTATTAATCCACACATTTGCCTTGCTGGTATAAACTAGCCATCAAACATAATAATTCGTATATGAGAACTAGCCAAGTCAGACCTTAGGCTACTATATATTATCCTAAGTTATAAGAAGAAATGATATTTATAATAAATTTCTGGACTGACCATCAGCCTCTGCCCTCATTTCAATTTTATGTTTTTGATGGGATACATTTATTTACACGCTAGTTATCCAAGCGACAACTTCTTATTTCGTTCATAAGATATTACTCGTATGTGGGTTTGATTTCCTCTGATATCTATATTATATTCGGTGGATCTTTGCACGAAGGTCTTTTGCTATACCACATTTTCGAATTAACAATATTGTTCAACAAACTTTACATTATAATAGTTAATATTATTTCGTATGATATGAGGTTAGTAATGAGACCGTAACCATAAGAAAGTCAGGCATTTTTATTCGGCTTTGCTGAATTTTAAATAGGTAGAGTTGGTATTATATTAAATTTGTTTAGTAAATATTTATCGTGGAAAGTAATCCTACCTAAATTTTAGAACCTAATACCTACTAAAAATCCAGCAAAGTTGAATTAATAAAGCCTCCAAGTGCGACTTGGATTGGCAAGAATTTTGTACCACCGGACAATAATACCTAAACACCGGACACCGAGCAACCATGTTCGATGGAAAGGGGTCCCCGATTATATGGATTATGAGAAAACGCTCTTCACTGGCGTAGCCAGGTGATAGTATCGGGGAGGTTTCAAGAAAATAAAACTACTAAAAGTGCTTAGCCAAAACGTTAAATGCGAACTGATAATCGACGGCGGCCGTAGGAGGTCTCGTCTCCTTATTTCAGTATTATTAATACTAAAGTATCCAAACATTTCGGGGAGGGCCCCAAAACCCTCCCCTTGGATACGCCCGTGACTCATCAATCCAAATTTTCATTTCATTCGCTTTTAAATATACGTTTGAATTTGGTCGGGTAATCGCGTAAGAATGGTTAAGTATAGATTTTAATTATTATTAATTTAATTCGAAGGTATTTCTATCTACATTTTTGAGGGTATATTCTCAAATGAAAGCTCTAAATAATGTATAAATATGAATTCAGTCGGCTCACAGGAAAATAATGAATTCTTTATTCAAAATCACAGGACCGGATTTGACTTTCCGAAATAAGGAATATCGTCATAACTCACCGAATTTGTGGGATAGGCTGATGATTTCTTCTAATTATGTGTGGTGGTATAAGAACTACATGTTGGTACCAGTTTGAATTGGTAAGGTTTCTTTGTTTAAGAGCTAGAGCCTATTTTCGATTTTTAGAGAAAAAATCATAACTCGTTAACCATAATAGTGATACTTATGAAACCTATGGCACAAATAGGCACAAATAGCGTTCTATATCTATACAAAAAACGACGGTTGATTGGCCTGCCGTTTCAGAGATACAGCAACTGAGCAAACGTTACTCCAGCCGAAAATTGAATACCTCTGAAACCGTATGGAGCACAAATTTGAAAATATGAGGCACTATTGAGCACAAATTGAAGCTATCCGTGTGTGTACTTCATTTAGACCTAGGTAGTCTGGATCAAAAAAATTCGGCTGGAGTAACGTTACGCCAGCCAGAAATTATTTTTTCGAATATCTCTTAAACGGCTGGCGGCACAAATTCAAGACTTTCAGGCACTTTTATACTACGTTAGGCTCTAATTATTTGCCATTGTCAATTTTCGAAAAGAGATACTTTTCGGCTGGAGTAACGCATACCTTGTAGGTAAATTTATTTATTTCAGATTCCTTTACTTCTTTACTCTTTTTATTCAAGCCTTGTTTACAAGTATCAGAAACACACAGGTGCACTATAATCAGGGCTTGACTACTGCAATGTCAAAGTCATCTGTATCAGTGCTGCAATTTAAAAAATCGGCCAAGTGCGAGTCGGAGTCGCACACGAAGTTCCGTACCATTATTTATACCTACAACAATAGACTATCGAGCAAAAATTTCATGTGTTTGTATGAGAGCCCTGTTTAATATTTATTTTACTTAAAAAACAATATTTTAAAGTAAATATACTCATGTTTTTTTGTATGGGAGCCCTCATTAAATATTTATTTTATTCTGTTTTTAGTATTTTTTGTTATAGCGGCAACAGAAATACATCATCTGGGAAAATTTAAACTGTCTAGCTATCACGGGTCATGAGATACAGCCTGGTGACACAGAGACAGTCTTAGTAATAGGGTCCTGTTTTTACCCTTTGAGTACGAAACCCTAACGCCTGTAGCACACAGCCGCGAATACGGAACGGAAGCGGTCCGGGAGTGCTATTTTTGAAATGGTGATTCACCAAAACGCAAGTCGTGCATGTCTACAAGTCACACTCGTCTTCCAAATCACGAAATGCCATTTTACCATATTTTTGAAACCATCGCTTGAGCTTGAACTGTAGTGCTGCCAATCTTCAGCGAAAAATATTTAATTTCTTCATATTTCACGCAGACTTTTTTATAAACTTTTTTAAGGTTATCAAGGATTTTAAAATTTAAAAATCGGAATGTTAAATCATGCATGACAGATAACCTTCAAATGACAGGCAGTGACTTTAACGTAAAGGCGTTCGTCGACTGCGGTGCGGAAACGAGCGGTCTAAACCGCTCGTTGCAATCCTTCGTCAACAAACGATTCAAAAATGAGGCTTTTTGATTTGATGATTTTGTTTGGTGTGTGTCACGCCGCAAGCGGAACGAAACCGAAACGGAATCGTGCAACAGCGTTTTGCGGTCCCGCCAATGTTTAGTTTCGGAACGATTCCGTTCCGCATTCATGGCTGTGTGCTACAGGCGTAAATGTTGCCAATGCAACCAAGAATAGACTAAATTAAAAAAGAGGTTTCACAAATATGTAACCAGATGGCGCTGAACGAAGTTAGAACGCGCTATCGTTGTTTTTTTTTAATAATGTAGGTACTGATTTCTTTGGGTAGCTACTTCGATGCTATTATCACGGTACTATTATTATAAAAAAAATTGAAAACTGCATTTTAATGCAGTCATATTTTAACAAGATATTATGTAAGATTCCTGTTATGTATGAAACGCCACAGTGGCAAAAAAAAATCGGCCATGTGCGAATCGGACTTGCGCATAAAGGGTTCCGTACTATTATCCAATATAACACTGGACTATCCGGCAAAAGACGGCGAAAATATCACGTGTGTTGTGGGGGAGCCCCAATAGTTGCATCACTTCGATTTAAGATTTTTTTTTTGAACTGGATTACAACTTAATATTCTGTGAATTATTAATATTATTTCAAACGTCTATGTGTTGCTGTTATTAATATCTCAAGCAAAAAACGGTAAAAAAATCACGTTTGTTGTATGGGAGCCCTCCTTTAATATTTGTTTTTATTATTTGTTGTTAGAGTGGCAATAAAAATATACTTATAAAATTTCAACTGTCCAGCTATCACGGTTCATGAGATACAGCTTGCTAACAGACGGACAGACTGATGGACATTGAAGCCTCTGTAATAGGGTTCCGTTTTTACCCTTTAAACGGTACGGAACGGAACCCTAAATATACCTTTTTCGTACGGAATCGCCGGTGCGCGAATCTAACTCTTCATTGGCCGGTTTTTTTTTTATCAAATCAAGGTTATCAATGCATTTATCAGGCAAAGCTTCACAGGCCACTGACACCACTTGCACTGATAGTGGGCATGTGATTTTTCGTTGACTTGTGCCCCATGCTATACATTTCATTTCATTGCAATTTATCCGTATTTGCAACATTATCGGCCACGGCCATATGTTTTAATAGCGTTGACTTGTTTTTAACCAGTTTTTTAGAGACCGCAAATGGAGAAACAAGTGATAAGGGTTCAGTCCTTTGCATGATTTTTTAGGCAACCCACTCGTGATTTACTTTGTAACATATATCTTTATATTCTTTATAACTAACATATTTCGCCGAGTGGTTCCCGGCAGAGTAGAATAGGACCACTCCAAGTCTTCCCATGGTTGTCGTAGAAGGCGACTTTGGAAACACCAGCTAAACAAAGCTTATAAACATCAAAGAGACCTCTCCAACCCATCTGGCCAGCGTGGAGAATGTAGGCTAAAGCTTCTGACTTCTTTGGCTAATATATGGCTCTAGTAGTACGGAGAGGGTAGTATAGTACGTGCTCCTGCATTGGAGACTAACAAAGACCTGATGATGATGATCTTTTGATATTTCTTGAATGATTTCCATAAAAACTGATGACCCAGTCGCAATCCGAAGTTTGTTTGATCAGAGCCACATGTCGCCCCTGCCAAATCGCACACGTCAAATTAATAATTTACGAATAAGTATAAAAGGGGCGGCGGGTTGCTGGCAGTCACACAAGTCAAAATAAGTAGATTATATAATAAATTAATAGTCTTCCCGTGGATGTCGTAGAAGGCGACTTAGGAATCACTAACTAAACAAAGCCTATAAACGTCAAAGAGACCTCTCCAAACCGTCTGGCCAGCATGAAGAGGGTAGGCCAAATCCTCTGACTGCTCTGGCTAATATATGGCTCAGGTAGTACAGAGAGGGTCGTGCTCCTGCAGTGGAGACTAAAATAGACCTGTTGATGATGATGAAAAGTGACCCCTCAAAATTTTGAGGTTTCTACCGCGCCTGAGCCAAGGTCGCCCCTCTTCGGATCTAAGATTATAATCGCTTACGAAAAATGTTGAAAAATGTCATCTGTCGATTTCAATAAAGTAACAAAGTTTACCTTTAGGCTTAATATGTTTAAAAATCTGCATATGCTGACGTCATGATAAAAAATAATAATCTAGACATAAAAGTAGGCTCTTTGTTTGATAATTTTTTGATAAATTAATAAATAGATAAAGCATCCAATCCAATGTTGCACTGCACGTATGTTGGAGAAATCTGATTATTTCGGAGATTGTCTAATCTAAAACTGAACGCTCCTCCACCGCTTGACGATTATAGAACGTGTGCAATAATACTTATTGCAACGTTTTGCTTGTACCTATGTGATTTGGATTAGTCCTCAAACTAAAATGTCAACTAATCGAGCCGTATCCAGGTGGGTCAAGTATGGTATGGTGGCATATCCGCCCTATCGTACTTTGGTGCATCAATCGTTCGACAAGTCTAACCTAATACACAATGTTTTTGAAGCGAAAACTTCTTTAGCGGCGCTGCGCACTTTTTGTCTTAGGGAAAAAAATGTTTAACTCGCGACAGGTCACGTGACTGACAGATTCGTCAGATTGAAAATTCGTAAGACGGCGCAGGGCGCTTGTGCAAATGAGCGTGTGTGTTTGTGGTACAGCGAGCTACGCACATCCATGGATGGTGACTGCTGTTATGAAAGGTATTAAATTATAAATTATAGTTTTTACTTCTGCCGGCACTTCTGGAGTGCAACCCGTTGTTTTTATTTTTAATTTGTGCTAGTCTAGCAGTTTGGAAATTCGACAAGGTTTTTGGAAAGTTCTTTTAAATGTTTTTAAAGTGTGTCGACATAGTTGACCACGCAGTGCAGTTATGCGCAGTTTTAAATATTACAATCATTAACTCTGTTGACAATATTTAGATTTTTTAAAGCTGAACGTTAAAACTATAGTCAAATGGCATCATTTTATCGAATTAAATTTTTAATAACGACATTTAATTAGAACAATGCATACTCAGTCCACACACCGATAACCGAATCTTATTTAGAGAGTAGGTCCGGTCCGGGTATTTCCATAAAAGGCTACAGCGTTTATTACTTATACTTAAGTAAATTTTGGGACAAATAAGCAGTGTTTTCTAAAATTGTGAGTTGACGTCGCTTGGGGAAAATGCGCTGTGTAGTTTGTTGCCGCTTTCCTCACTCCACCTTGGAAGCGGCCTTAAGAGGGTATACTAGCAGTGCATTTTCCATACAAATGTATTTCTCTATTTTCTCGCTGAAAACTGCTTCTAGAGGCACAATTCTTTTTACATACAATCTATTACTAAAAAAGGTATGTCCCTATGTTTTATTTTTTTCTAAAAACCTGTTTAAAAGAAAAAATTTTTTTTGCAAAAACAGTCTTGTTTATGAAAAAAGAATTGTGGCTCTGGATCAGTTTTCAGCGAGAATATAGAGAAATACATTTGTATGGAAACCATATTGAAAAAATACTGCTAGTATACGCTCTTAACTTAGCCATAAGTCTACAACAATTTTATTGTTGTAAAAGTTGTAAACACAAGCATGACAATTAATAAGTGTTCAAAGAAACCTATATTAAATAAACGTTTGAAATCAAGTCGTAAAAACAGGCCAAGTGCGTGTCGGGCCACGCGCAGTGTAGGGTTCCGTTGTTGCGAATGACAACTTTGAGTTCACACTGTTCACGCTGTTCACACTCGCACCTCACAGTTTAACGACCAAAAACATCTAAAAATGAAAATTGTATGAAATTTTACATTTCAAGTACATTTTATAAGTTGGTTGCCTATAACTTTTTAGTTTGTTCTTAGTACTCAGCTCTTATAGTTTTCCTTTCAACTTCAGTATATATACTACTGCTGTAATTTTATTCACGTATCCATATATAACCGTTTTGCAGATAGAGGGGGGGACACTTACCTCTAACAAAAAATTGCACTTTAAAACCAAATATTTCGGAAACAAATCCCTAAATCGAAATATGGTGGTCTCAACCTAACAATATTTTTGAAAGACCTATTTAACGATACCCCACACGATGGGTAAATAGAGAAAAAGAAATTACTCCCCCACTTTACTTGTATGGGAGCTAACCTAAAATTTTTTTTTTCCAAGATTTTTTTCTACCACTTTTTTGCCATGATTAATATATATACCCATACCAAATAACAGCTTTCTAGTACTTATAGCCTCTGAGTAAAACCGCGGACAGACAGATAGACAGACAGACATGGCGAAACTATAAGGGTTCCTTGTTTACTACGGAACCCTAAAAATGATGATGTTCGGATATTTGTTACTATTTCACACAAACATGTCTATTCGCTGCAGATAACACTAATAAATGTATACAAGGTAAGTAAAAAAATCTAATCCATACTAATATTATTAAATGCCAAAGTTACTCTGTCTGTCCGCTTTCACGCCAAAACTACTGAACCGATTTAAATGAAATTAGGTACACACAGCACAGATAGTCTAGAGCCTGAGAAAGGACAATGCTTTTTTTTTTGCACGCGGACAAAGTTATAAGTGACATCATCGTCATTATCGTATCCGGTCGATTTTCCTATCAGATTCAATTCATCTAAATACTGCGATTATCGTTACCTACACAAGTAAAAGTGAACGTATCTATTATTCTATGTTTGTGTGTGTTTGAGTTCAATCACGCCTTGACCCCTGAAAAGATTTGCTTAAAACTCAATATTTTTATTTATTTATTTAATTTACAGAAACTCAATATTATTGGCAATTATATTTTTGAAAAATGAGATTCCAAATTGTACTTATATCAATGTTCGATCTTTAGGTAGTGTATGTAATGAAATGGTAAAAATCATATATAAAAAAAAATACGTCTTGTGAAAATGTTGCTCCGTCCACTTTTTTTGTGACCCTTTTATTTATTGCAATGAGTGGAATTGACGCGACTTCACCTGTGTCACGGTCACGATAGTGTGAGCTCTATGACGGCGAAGTATGGATTTCCATACTTCGCCGTCATAGAGCAAGGAATATCAATGTACGACGGACATTCATTGCTCTGTGCCCGCCGCTGGACTACAACCAACACTGCAATTCTTCAGTGCCTTGCATGAAGACAGGCGCGGATTCAGCTATCAAAAGAGGAAGTGGGTACCACAGAACACAGAAAGCTGTGTTCTGTGGTGGGTACAGTGTCTCCGATCAACCCTCTTTAGATAGATCGGAGATACTATTTTCATATTTTATTGCACCTTGACCAATTTTGAAGTTTCGTGTCATTGACCCGTAATGCTAAAGGCTATGTGACGTCAGCGAAAGGAACAGTGTGGTTGTTAATTTTCAAAATAATACTACTTGTTTTATTATTTCTCATTTATATTAATGATTTGCCTTTCCATGCCTGTGCCTGTAAAGCTGTGTTATTTGCTGATGACACATCACTTGTTTTTCAAGTTGATAGACAGAAGACAAATTTTGACGATGTAAATAGCACTCTTGCTCAGGTATTATTTTGGTTTACAGCTAATAATCTCCTTCTTAACGCTAAAAAAACGAAATGTATTAAATTTTGTACGCCTAATGTTAAGCATTTGCCCACTAAAATAGTTGTTAATGATGAAGTGGTAGAATTTGCTGACTCTACTAAATTTCAAGGAATAACTCTTGACTCAAAGTTACAATGGGGTCCACATATAACAACTGTTGCTGCAAGACTAAGCTCCGCAGCTTACGCCGTTTGGCGAATAAGACAGCTGACAGATGTTGAAACCGCACGCCTAGTTTACTTTAGCTATTTCCACAGTATAATGTCTTACGGGATATTGCTCTGAGGAAATGGAGCAGACATAAACAGTATATTCGTTTTGCAAAAGCGTGCTATTCGATCAATCTATAAACTTGGGGCTAGAGATTCCCTAAGAGAGTTATTCAAGGAAATTGGAATTTTAACGGTTACATCACAGTATATTTTTGCAAACATACTGCACGTACATCAAAATATTGAGAAATATGTCAAAAATTGTCAAGTTCATACGTACAACACTAGAAATAAGAATAAACTTGCCGCAAGAGCCTTTAGACTACATAAAACAAGTAATACGTTCTTAGGGCTTAGTATTCGTTTTTATAACAAAATTCCAGAAAATATTACAGCTTTGCCCTTTCCAAAATTCAAAGAACTTACAAAAAATATTTTATTAAAAAAAGCTTATTACAAAGTTAATGACTATTTAGCAGATAAGAATGCTTGGAGCCTTGGCGTTGTTTGAGACACGCTTGCTATTTGTATAATAATAATATGTTTTTCACAACCAATTGAAATTGTATAGAATCAACTATTTATTAATTGTAAAATATGTAAATGTTTGCGATCGACAACTGTAGATCAGGGTCATATTTCTGTTTTGACAATGTCTTAGAGGCTGAGTAGTCATGCTCACTAAAATGTTCAAACTGGTGGTGGCGTTATGTGTCGGGTCATTGAGTTCCCTCTAATATGGTTGAGTTTAACGTTGGCTGACCCATACGTCAACTCGTGAACGGGTGCTGCCAGTGGGCACTGGTCTGGTCGGCCTCTTTGAGACTACTTCATGTTCTGTTGTTTTTGTGATTTGCTCACTCGATCGTAAACATAAACATGTTCCAAAAATAATGAATGTATAATAATATTGTTAAATGAAAACAGATGAAAAAAAAAAGAAAAGTAAAAAAGAAAGAAATATAATATAATCATTAATCATACAAAGCCCTTCAGGCGAGTAGGCGACCTATACTGTTGAAAAGAGTTTCTTTCGGCATTTCTTCTCTGCAGTGGTCGGTTCCGAAATGCTAGTAGTCTGTAGCTTTTGAACAATAATGAGTAAATGCATAATATTTAATAAGATAATTTTAAATGTGATTTGACGTGAAAAAGTGCCTGCAAGGGCCTATTTTCTGAATAAACGTTTTGAATCTTTTGAATCTTTGAATCTATTATTGAAAATGAAAACGTCTCTGTATGACAGTAACATTTTATTTTAATCCTCATTCAAATATATACATAGGTTCTTATACTTTATTATTATTATTCAACTCTCACTACTTGTGTACCTTTCATGTATTTTATTACAATAACGTAACATAAAATAAAAAAAATAAAATAAAATAAAAATGCTTTATTATCTGTAACAAAAGTGATCTTATAGCTACAGGTGTTGGAGTCTCCTTTTAGGCTATCTAAGATGCCTGTGCCAGGAGGCTCCGCTCTGCATTATCTATATCTTACATTAAGATCAATACAAATTGAGTTTTAGTATATATGTGTGTGTGTATGTATGGGGGGGGGGGGGAATAGGGTGTATCAACATACACCTCTATGTCATCAATTGACACTATAGTAGCCTATAAACATGGTGGTAATCTTCGTATTTGTAGCGTAAATAGTACATACTCATAATTAAATTAACGACGCCATTAAGTGTTTATTATTCAGTCCTTATTCACACCATGTTTTATTCATGAATAGGTATCTTAATATGTCTAAACCAGGTCGCAATGACTAATAAGTATGACTGGACTCCTTTAGCTAACCGACAGCCGCTCTACGCATGACTGATGCTGACCTTAAAGATTACATAAGTACATACCTATATTATAAAGTACATTTTGGTACAGTTTTACTGTGATAAAAACTTCTCGCAGTTATTTTTTTATTTTAGTTAAGAAAATATGGACAATCAAATGACATATACACATCGTCGAGATATACAGGCTGATTTTGAATAAGTATATTGTAATCTCGGGACCAGAAGTGTAAGAAAACTAAGGAATAAAACGTAAAAAAATTTAAACTATGGAAAGCCTGGGGTACTATTTTTGAACGCGTGCCACTCGTCTTCCAACGATTTTTCCATACAAAAATCGTTCGAAGACGAGTGGCACGCGTTAAAAATAGCACTACTGATTTTATTTTTCGATTTTCACCTTTTTTTCTTTCGATTCCGTAGTCCATTAGGGATTCTGATTCCGAGATTTTAATAAAGTTCATAGGTTCAAAAGCAGCCTGTATATGTATACTATATATTAAATAATAACCATGTATGGGGGACCTCTGGCGAGGCGCACCTGGTTCGATTCTCGGCGTGGGCAAGTAGTTGGTTACAAAGGACAATAAATTTGTCTGCGATTCCGGAGATTCCTAAGAGAATTTGGCGTCAGGCAGCAGGCTGGCCAGATATCTTTGCTAAATCATAATAACGTGAATGCTGTCTTTGCAAAATGATATCTACTTACAACACAAATGCGGATCCAATAAGGCTTGGACCCCCCACAGCCAAGGATGCAGGCGAGAATACAGTCAGAAGGCAGATTTCCCAGCGCTCTAAAATGTCGGTACCAACGGGTCCACACCAGTTATTAAAATTTCTTATAAGGGTATGAAAATTATCGCGTAGTTAACGATTGAGTCGTAGTAAGTTAAGGCGTAGTGATATGCGAAACTGTCAAAAGTGACTACTTATGTCGTCAGACAGTTTTTCATTTAGTTTATCAAAATCTCAGATTAAAAATATGTACTACAAATAATTTACTAGTGCATTACCACTGCATTACACAATTAGATTTTTTTTTAAATTTGATATGATTAATGAATAAAAAAAATAACGACTGGGTGCCGCTAGTTTCGCAAACACTTAATTAATGAACGCCCTTCTTCTCGCGGCTGTAAATAGCACGCACTACTTAAAATGCGAAGCTATACAATACTATATTGCATTCTCTGAATGTTATGTAATTTTGCAAAATTATTAATTTTATTTTATTTATTTTAAGTACACACACAGACAGTTTACAAATTTGCATTTTATACTAATAGACTAGTAACAAATGAACTTATAAATATATTGAATTAGTAAAATGTCTAAAATTAGTGTACATAGCATGATCAACATAAATGAGCCATTAACAGAACAATAACAAATTGACTAATATCACGCATTTAAAAACATCTAGAAAACGGTTTATCAAGGTGTACATCTCCTAGAGTAATGCTCTTTACGGCTGCAAAACGCACAGAGGGAAAGAAAAGTTACAAGCATAGGTACGAAATGTGGTGCTGGAGAACAATTGAGAAAAATTGCCGGATGGATAAAATAAAAATTGAAGAGGTTTTAAGGGAAGTATGAGAAAAAGTTCTGTATTAACTACCATAGAAAATCGAAGAGGAAATATGATAGGACACGACGACACTAACACCAGTTTATGAAAACATTATAGAAGGCAGAATAGAGGGAAGAAGGGGAAAGAAAAGCTCAGGCACAGTTACTTTAAAGAAATAAAGGAAAAAGTGGGAAGTGTTTCATACCAGGGTGTTAAGAGATTGGCAGAGGATAGAGACAGATGGAAGGAGCTCCACTGACAAGAGCCTCACATTGGCATAAATGACCTAAGCGCCACCAAGGTCTACAGTTCACAGAGCCAGGGTATAATTCAAGTAATTTTATTTAAACTTAACCTTGCAGAAAATATTTTGTATAACGTATTAATATAACATACTAAATAATAATTTGATATTCCTACTTAAAATTAATAGTAAATAATGTCTTGACATCATAAACTTAAATTTATAGATTAATTTAACAATTAACGTGTCTCCTGGGCGTAAGTTTGACCCAGAACTCAGGTATGGTGGTGATGATGCCTTGTATCCTGGTCGCAGGCTTGGTGGGCGCGCGCGAGGCCGGCTCTATGCGGAAGCTCTGCATCAGCGCCGCGAACACTTGGAACATCGTATGACGAGCGTACGTTTCGCCGGCACATAATCGTCGTCCTGCGCAAACATAATAAATTCCATTAATAATATTAGATCAAAAAGATGGCAGGCCACACAAGTTGATCAAAAATCTGAAGCTTCATTCTCATAAAAATCTTTATAACAAAGATCAGCCACATAAATGAAGACTATCTCTCTACCATCTAGATTATTATACAGCGTGTAAATAGGCGACATTCCAATGGAGGGGTTTAGCCCGTCAACATGAACAACTTTTCCTATGGCACCAAAGCTGTGAACTTGAGAAAAAAACAATATTTCCATACAAAAGTGTTAGACCTGTTTTGGTTTTCTATACAGGGTTATTTGTAAAACATCAATAACCCCTTAATATTGGAATCAGAATCCCTTACATAATATAGACCCACAAGAAAAAAAGGTTAAAATCGGAAAAACATATTTAGACTTCCCATAGAAACTCGACCAGCTGATCGGTGAATTTGTATGGGAGGTCCAGTTTTTTTCTCCAATTTTAGCCTTTTTAGGGTTCCGTAGTAAACTAGGAACCCTTATAGTTTCGCCATGTCTGTCTGTCTGTCCGTCCGCGGTTTTACTCAGAGACTATAAGTACTAGAAAGCTGTAATTTGGTATGGGTATGTAATTTAATCATGGCAAAAAAGTGGTAGAAGTCTATATTATGTTAGGGATTCGGATTCCGATATGAAGAGGTTATTGATGTTTTAAAAATAACCCTGTATTCTACTCTTGATCTTACCCTTGCTATATAAATATGGAATTTCCTTACGGTTCATTACAATGACTCTTTGACTACTCACGACTTGTAGTACTTATATCTCGATGGTCCTAAGTATAGTAATTAAATGTCTATGATCCTGGGTACTCAGGATACTCCGTGCTCAAATTTCCGCCAACAATAGCTAAGATCCTTCTTACGCTTAATCTGGTTTCAACAGTCAAATACAGAAAACCACATGTAAATCCGTCCGGCTAGAACGACTAAACATGTAACTTATAAACCCTTCTTAATTGATAAGGGGTTAAAAATGGCGAAGAACACCAACAATTAAATAATTAAATTTACTAGACGGGAAAATAAAAAGGCCCTTTAAGAGCCTGTTAAAAAGATATTCACCAGCACCAAACGGCAGCGACTTGTCCTTGGACACGTCCAGCTTTCCGTTCACTATGAACCGGTCGGGGCGGAAGTTCTCCGGGTCGCCCCAGATCTCCTCGTCCATGTGCAGGGTCAGGTAGTTCGCGCTGACCATCGTGCCCTGCAAATTAGAAAAGAGTTTAAATAAAATTATTTGTGTGTTCATGGTCGCAGGTAGACTAAGATGACATTTGTCTAGTATTTTAAAAGAACTATGCAAAAACCTTAGTGTTTTTAAAATACTAGACAAATGTCATGTTATTGTACCTGCGACCACGAACACTGTAAAGCGTTCGAAACGTTAGTGTATAAATAATGTAATAAACGCGATAAAAACCGTATTAAATTAATTTTATTTAAATGTGTAACAATTGCGAAAACATTAGAAAACATTATAGAAAAGAGTTGTTTTTGATACACAATACATAGCTGACAATAAGAATGTTTAATTAGAAGTTTTTTTTTTGTTTTTTCGTGTGTGTAAGTGGCCAACACTGGTGTCAGATTATTCAAGTTGCCTAAAGGCATCTGACAGAGCTTTACAACTGCCATCAATGATGACGTGCCTTCCGAGGCGCGGAGGAATTAGAGATATTTTTTATGCTACTTGCGGTCACCCATCCAAGTGGGGACTGCGCCTGGGGTTGCTTAACATACGTAAGCGCTAATAATGCTCACGCTACTACGTTAGTATTATAATATTGTCTATGCTCACGCCCACTAGGCCATCCTTCTAATGATCACATCATCTTCTCATGAAAACATCCTATAAACAAAACTAGTGCCCGCAACTTCGTCTGTATGGAATAGTAAGTTATTAAAAAGTAGCCTATGTCTTTTCTCAGGCTCTAGACTATCCGTGTACCAAATTTCATTCGGTTGTTTTTTTGTCGTGAAAGCGAGACAGACAGAGTTACTTTCGAATTTATAATATTAGTATGGAGGTATGGATTACTTAATTACTCATAATGTCATTACAATGTTATTCTTTAAAATGTTAATGCTAATTGCTAATGCTTTTATAAAATCCTAGCATGTGTGATTTTGAATTGATTTTATTACTTTCTATAAAAAAAATATTTGTTTTTATTCTGATATTAAAATAGCAGCCCCTATTATTGTAACCTAATCTGTGAATAACGCCATGGGCCATGTTATCAGCAATTCTGTGTTATATAAATAAGCTTCTAACATGTTCATATAATGTAGCTGTTTGTTATTCCTAATAAACAAATAAATGTGACAAACGATTACAATGATCACCTCCGGATTAGCTTAACGACTTATGTAGGTACCACTGTCCGATTCACACAATTAAGCAAAATTTTAGCTCAATCGGTTAAGTTAACTACATTAAAATTTTGTTACCAGATTTGACCACAGAAATCTAAAATCTGTGGATTTGACCCTGCGTGTACCTAGGCCACTACAAAATAAAATGATTTCGATTTTTGAATTAATGTAGTTTTGATTTCTACAACCAGACTTGGATATCCCTAGTTATCTGACCATCGAAGAGGTATTTGACACATCATTAAAATGTCTATTAGGTAGGTACTTACTACTGGCCTAATTGCTAGAACGATTTCTTCACCAGACTCAGTAAATGATATGATTGGACTAACGTAAATAACGGTAGTTAGTTTCGATACAGTTACATAATATAGGTAACTATCATATTCATCATAATTTGGAACGCGTTTAATTTATTTTAAGAGGTCACTATTGCTAAAGTATTCGACTCATAAAGCTACGGATACACATGCTAGTTTTGAGTATGCTCGTGAGCAATCTAAATAAGCTTGTTTTGTTTGCGGTACGCAGAGGTAATTATACTCCATGAATACTCTTCCCCCTTCCACCTCCGCGTCAAGCAAGTAGCAGAGACATAAGTAGCATACTTATTTTTATTCATGGTTGTTAACACGTGCTACAAAGTAGCACGTGCTCAAAAGTAGGACGGAAGCATGCTTCTAAGTAGCATGTGTATCCATACCTTAAGTAGGTACCTATATAATTTATAGTTTTCGAAAGTTGGACGTACTTAGGTACGACGAAGGTTTTACTACGTAATAGTAGGTAGGTACTTAAAGGTTATGCGGCTACAAATTCACGCAGACGAAGTATCAGAAAAACAGCGTTTCATTAGTTTTGAAATCAATTATTTCATTTATTTATTTGAATATACTATTAATTACATTTTTAAATATTTATTTATATAAATCTAGACATTTAAAAATATAAAAATACTAGCCCATCGGTATCGGGAACAGGGTCTAAGTTACCGGCGGTCAGGGCACCAGGGAAAGGAACCTCCTAACAATACGGGCCATGTCCAAGAGTACCGCCTGCTGAATTAAGCCCTTGATCCGTGTTTTATGCGAATAAATATGATTATTACTTATGATTCAGCTGCCTAACGAGAGCCTCTTTAGGTGTTGATCGAGGCTCTTGGCTAATTGCCAATGCCAAAAGCCATGGGCTGTTACTACTATCGGCAAACGATCGCTGAGTCCACATCCCACATGTCGACATCTTCGCGAGCGATGTCAAGATATTTAAATAAATATTATTAGTAAGCAGTTTAACCTAGAAGTTTAAAAAATGCCGAAAAGAGCAATATTTATGAAAACGCTATCACGCTATGCTGCCTAGATTCATCGAACTCGAAAAATTTAGGTATGAAAGAAATTATTTGAAGAAAAATTAAGATATTATTTAAATTTTGTATTGTGTAGCTCTAGATAATCTTTTATACCTACTATTTGATTTTATGAACTTCTGTTTACAGTTTAAACTGAGAACGCGAAACTTTACTTACAAAGGTAAGTCAATAACGATCATCAAACGGCATCAAAAAATAAAGACCATGTAACGGCGATTTTTTATTATATTGTAGAGCCCGCTAAGAATAGCCTACACCCAAGTTTGCAACTTTCATAACCCTGTGCTATTCATGGGGGGCCCGAAAGTATGGGGCCTTTTCAGTTTTTACGAAAAAACTAGCTAAAGGATGCTTTTTTCGGGTATCTTTGTGGTATGCTTGTATAAAATACACTAAATTATCTACCGTTCGAGTATAATATTCACACTCTGTGATAAGTCACAGTCAGTTATCCAGTTAAAGCTTGTCAAACCATGTCAACATTATTCCAAATTTGGCATAATTTGGGGTAGTTTTGCTTCCCGGGCCCGTTCCAATGAAGCTAAAGATCTTACAGGACAGTTGTGATTAAATAAAAGATAAAAATATATATAAGCTTTCAAATGAGTGCAATTTTAACACTCTTCAGTTTATTTAATAGTAGAGAAACAAACTCTCAAATATGGGTCTTTTCGACCGAAGAGTAAAATAATGTTTTCTTATGTTTTCGCGATTGTTACACATTTAAATAAAATTATTTTAATGCGGTTTTTATCGCGTTTATTACATTATTTATACACCTAACGTTTCGAGCACTTTACAGTGTTCGTGGTCGCAGGTAGACGCAGCATTCTTGGAATGTATCTGTTTTCTTTTGCAAGGACTTGAGGATTATCAAAACGCATATAATGGTTGGGTTTGTCTAAGGCATGTTCATACTAGACAAATGTCAACTTAGTCTACCTGCGACCACGAACACTGTAAAGTGCTCGAAACGTTAGGTGTATAAAATTAAATAATGTAATAAACGCGATAAAAACCGTATTAAAATAATTTTATTCGAAGAGTAAAATGTTAAGTACGATGTGGGTTGAATAGTCCCCAATTGGATAAATCAATCTGAAATTTGTTTGCTATGCTTGTTTGAGTTCACCGCTCAACCGATCATCGTAAAACGAAAATATAAGAACTGACCATTTTTCATACCTGGACTAATGGACCATTTTTGGAAGTCTGTTTCTCTACTGTTAAAAAACTTAGGTAGATAAAATAACTCACTTGATAGCTTTTTGCCAAAAACGGGCATTGGCAGAAATGACCGGTAAATAATGTAGACTCTCACAGAATTATTTTTCTTATTTGTCACATGTTAGCACACTGGTCCTCTAAAGAATTCTGGTAGGCCAGCAGGCCTACGCCTATTTGCTAACTTTTGACAACTAAAGTGTACAACGTCAAGAGTATTACGGTTTACATACTTATCTTAAATTGTTATTCATACGGAAGCCGTAATGAATATTGAAGTGACGTTCACCGTAGTTGTCAAAAGTAGCAAATAGGCCTGCTTGTCAACGAAGGCAATTTTCGGTGTACACACCTCGGGTATATCATATCCATGGAACGTAGTGGTTTCGGTGGCCCGGTGCGGCACTCCGAGCGGCACCAACGTGTCCACCCTCATCGCTTCTCTGATGCAAGCCTCCGTGAACGGCATGCTGCGAAGTAAGGTCAAAGTCATTTTAACTTCTCCACTCTTGAAATCTAGCGCACTAACAATCAATAACTATCACAGCACAGC
Organism: Rhodophaea formosa; assembly: GCA_963082605.1. Lineage (NCBI taxonomy): Eukaryota > Metazoa > Arthropoda > Insecta > Lepidoptera > Pyralidae > Rhodophaea > Rhodophaea formosa. Next base: position 7,397,153 of record OY720206.1, read on the forward strand.
TAGTGTATCGATCAATTTCTTTAGTATTTATTTTTTGCTTGTTTCAATGGGAAACTTGCATGAACAGTAGAATTAAAAAAAGGTATCATGTAAAGCATCTAGCTGCAAAGCAATGTTTAACGAGCTCCGTGGCGCAGCGGTCAACACGCCTGGGACACGGATGGTCGCGGCCCGGGTTCGATCCCCGGTCAGTTCAAGATGAAAAATGATCTTTTTCAGATTGACCTGGGTCTTGGATGTTTATCTTTATATGTATTTGTTATAAAATATAGTATCGTTGAGTTAGTATCCCTCCCATAACACAAGTCTTACTTCGGGGCTAGCTCAATCTGTGTGATTTGTTCGTATATATTTATTTATTATTAAAGACACTTTTAAATCCGATCCATACATTTGAATGTTCTTTAAATTGTTGAAATATATTAGGTAATACGAATTTTTAATAAAAATTCGTTGTAAAAGTCCATTTCAAAAGTATGAAAATATTCAAAAAATAATGTGAAATATTATCCGGTTATTATTACCGTAAAATTGCGTTATCTATGAAACAACAAAGATCAAAAGAGATGGCCTCTGACTGACATGGAAAAGGAAAAAACCAACATGCTGTGCCGATCCCACATAGAAATAATTGGTATAAGGTGTTGAAGAAGAAGAAAGAACAGCGTTCAAAATAAATATCAGTTAGGTACTCATTCCCATCAACATAATATTTAACATACTTAACTTACTGCTGCCGAACAAACTTCTCACATGTCGCGTACAATATGCTAAAGATGTGACGTCAGCTTCATTACTCTATAGTATTTACAAAGGAAAGTGACGAGACAAAAGAATGTTACTTTCTAAATGTATAAAAGGATTTTGGGTCAGTAAGGTATTTTTACTGCTGTGCCTATTTTTGAGGACGAGGATCTTTTCATACCACAAGGGGAAAATAAGCAAATCCCCATTAAAACTTATTTTATGAATTGCATGTTATTTTTGTTATTTGAGGCTCGCATCCGGAAGAGAGAGAGCGCCTGCATCCGGAAAAGAGAACTTCCTGTCTCCAATAAGATCAGTTTTTGAAAAGACAATATAGCTATTGACCGACCAAACGGTCCGCCTCTTCGTGCAATGCCTTATGTAGATCTGGCTGCACCAGCATCTCCCCACCAGCACATTATAAAAACATCCAGTGACACATTTTCGTTGTGGTAAAGCCACGCTACCGGAAAAATTCACTTTTGCTAGTAGCATGAATGGGCCGGCTCTTCTGGGGAAGTACCACACTCTCACAGAAAATCGACGTTCGAGTAGTAGCTTTACCGCTTCTATGCTTCGTTCGGTGAGTGAGAGAGCCGGAGGCCCATCCCCCCCTCCCCCTAAATAAAGGCCGGCAACGCTCTTGTAACACCTCTGGAGTTGCAGTTGTCCATGGGCAGCGGTGATCAATTACCATCTGGTGACCCGCGTGCTCGTTTGCCGTCCTATGACATAAAAAAACACATACTTAGGCCTATCGTCGAGATTAGGCAGGCGTCCAGTGCCAACCACGCGGTCTACCTCGTCGTGCAGCTGCTGCTGGAGCTCAGGCTGCAGCAGCAGTCGCTCCACCAACATGGTCAACACCGACTCCACGGCGGTTGCCGTCGGGAACATGTAGTCCACCAACGTTAGCACCAATTGCTCCTCTAGAAAACATAGTTCTTTTATCGCCTTTTGTAAAGTGGTTATGAGTTTACAGCAAGCAATCACACAAAAACAGAATAAAAAATTTCCTTTTTATTATTTGATTTTATTTGGATTTATAAGCATAACTGAGGCTAAGGTGTAGGTTGGATTTTAGGGTTCCGTCGTAAACTTAAGGAACCCTTACAGGTTTGCAATGTTCTGTCCGTCCACGGTTTAGCTCAAAGTCCATTAGTAAAAGAACGCTGCAATTTGGCAAGTCCATAGGTATATGACATATTGATTACGCCGAAAAGTGATGAAATGAAGTAAAAATAATTCTCCCCTACATTGTAGTTTTTTTTAATCGACAATCCCTTCCTTTACGGGATGTCGTTGGATACATCTTTCAAAAATATTATTGGTGTCCGGACACCATTTTTCTACAGTTCGTGGTATTTTTCTCAGTATTCTATAAAATTTTGCCGTAAAATGTTATCTTTTCCCTCAGCCGCAAGAAATCCACTACTTGATAAAGGCCTTCCCTAAGGATTTCTAATGACTGATGAATGAATGACTTTTGGAATCGAAATGCATCTAGCGTCTTCCTGCACCTTGGTCAGGTCGTCCCACATCGGTAGGTCCTGCCATATTGTCTGATGGGGAGGAGATCGGTTCTTTCACTCTATGTGCTGCCCACTGCGACTTCAAAGAGCTAATCCGCTGAGTATGTTGGTGACCTTTTTTTGTCTAAGAATCTCCTCATTTACGATTCGATCTCGCCGAGAAACATACACCGAGCATAACCCTATTCATAGGTCTTTAGCAGATTTTCTTGTAAATTATAGTACACACTCATGGTACACGCTCTGTGATAATATTATAAAGATAATAAATTATGTTATTAATTACTTGTTAGCACCTCCTTATCTTATCAGTTATCTATCACGCAATTCGTTTCGATAATGACTCTGCACCTATCAGTAAGTACAACACGTGCACAATGTGCACCTGCAATGAACAGTCTCAGAAAAACATATTTATACCTACTACTAGTATAGAAAAAAATATTGTGAGTTTGTTTGTAATGGATAAAAAGTACTGTGTACTAAAACGACTCAGTGAAAGCTTTATTATCAGTGGGTAACGCTATAATAGGCTAGTTTCCTAAATATATATATATAATAGTTCGCAAGGTAAAAATACATAGGACAAAAAATGATGATATAATAGCCCGTTAAAAAATCGTGTGACGTCACAGTTTCGTACACTTTTCAGAAAATTATGATGTCACGACCACCCCTCCCCCTTCGCCCCTCCACTTATGAACTTTGACGCGCTTTATCTTTTTTTTTAATATATTTTATTTATCTTCATCATCATCATCATCAGGTCTTTCCAGACTAATTTGAATGTCATTGTTTTGACCCCGGAAACTAGCCTATTCACACAAACGAAGTGGCGGTAAAACGGTAAGTAGAAAATCAAATTCATTTCTGACTAACCTGAGTATGTAGACCGTCCCTTTTCTTCTCTTTCTTTCTTCATTTGTCTGATGTACATATCTAGAAAATGTCGGTCGTGGGACGGATCGTGTGTGGACATGACTTCGTTGACGAGATTCTGAAAAAGACATGCGGCCCTTGGAAAACGTTTCAGTGGGGTTCAGAGCGCTAATAGGCTTGACCTATTTTAAATATGTAACTGATAAAAAAGGAGAGTAATTTTTTAGAGTTCTTCATCTTCTTTTGACTCAATAAAAAAGCCTTCGGTGGTTTGGCGCTGAGAAGTGCCGCTGTTGTTTGGTCATAGCCATTTTGTGGTGACAGGATCATTTCTTATTACATGTGCTATATTTTTTTAGCTCCAAAAAATATAGCACGGGTCACTCCTATGGTATATAAGTTATATAAAGCAAGGATTTTAGCAATACCTTACATATAGATCTATTATTGTTATGGTGGAATAATAATGAATTCACATAGATAAAAGCAGTCTTGAGTTTATTTTCCTTACAAATCTTGTGCAGTAAAATATAAATACGAATACTTCAGTTAATGGTCCTACGTAAGTTTTTATTTTTATCGCGACTTATAATGCAATATTACAACTTTAATGGTTCCTATTAAAGTTGTAATATTGCATTATTAGTCGCGATAAAAATAAAAACTTACGTGTACTTACCTATCACTTAAAACTTGAAATGTAGGTACCCAGCTGCAAGAGGGTTTGTTTTAAGTAGCGTAAGAATAATATTCAAAGGCCAACCTACATTCTACGACCTTTAAAAAAAGATTTGCCTTAAAGCAATAAAAATAATATCTTACCGTAAAGAAATCCAATAAATATTTGTGACCTTTTCTCAAGCCATTGTAACCACTATAATTTGGCAAGACATCCTTCAACCACGGAGTATACGACAAGGCAGCCCCTAGGTCATTGGAACTCCTCTGGAAGATAAGAGTCCCTTTGGCGAGCTCCCACAAGGTTCCGTATTTCTCCCGAGGTAGAGTCATCCGGGATATGACGTGAAGTAGACCGTTCATGAAGGGTACCGCAAAATAATGGGGCATGTAAACCAAGTCACCCTTTATCATCTCCTGTAATTGAAGATAAAATGAAGGTATGTTCTATGAATATCTACATTATAATTGACAGGACTCTAAGCATGTATGCGAATCAGTTTATAGCAATGATGAGAGTAGACGTAGAAGATTTTAACCTGTTCTTCGTTAGTACTTTCAGCTTTGTGTTAGTCGTGTTGAGAGTTGAAAACGTCGCCGAAAAACTTTTTTTTGCGAATCAGCGAACGGGTTAACTGGGTGGTGCAAACAAATTCGACGGCGTTTTTCGACACGGTCCGGCGATAACCGATCTTAACACTGTGTTGCATACGTATTATAGATATATAGACAATATGTAATACCTAGACTTTTACGGTTAATTTCAATAGCCTATTAATATGTCCCTTAGCTGTAATTTGATTAAATAAATGAATTGAATTTTTCTGTTTTAGTTACATACCCGTTCAGCATCATTTTTGGGCCCATTGATTCTAATGTCAAAAATTTCTTTAATTTCGCTCTCGACAATTTGTTCTAGGGTTCCATCTCGTCGGCCGAAACCGAAGTCTCTCATGTATCTGAGTGAGAATCGCCTTTGCACGTGCCAGAAGTAGCCATCCGTGAAGAATATACCTTAGTAGACAAAAACCTTCATTATTATGAGTCTAAATGAATTCAGGAAAATCTTTTTTCTATATCTTGGTCTTATAGGAGAAACTGTATACTTAGTTATGGCCAGTATCCGTGGTCTTATAGGGGAAACGGTAAAGATATGGCCAGTATCCGCGGTCTTATAGGGTAAACGGTATAGTTATGGCTAGTATCCGTGGTCTTATAGGGGAAACGGCAAAAATATGGCCAGTATCCGTGGTCTTATAGGGGAAACGGTATAGTTATGGCCAGTATCCAGCCACCTCAAAATAGAATATGTACATTAATATATAAATGGTTATAAAATATGTTTTATTTATTAACAACTCAACTTAATTTTTATTAATATGGTAATTTTCTTTGCTAATAATTTTAAGTTATTTAAATAATTATGACATCTATTGGCCACTAATACAATTTAGAGTTTACCAAGAAAACAAGCTAGGTACCTATTATAACTCAGAAACTTGTTTCTAATGCATAACAACTATACATTTTATGATATTTCAATAAGGATACTACAATACCGGTAACAACATACCTATTTATCATAGCAAAATATATTTTTTAAAAAAAGTACTAAAGTATTGCCAATTTTTTTACTACGTTTGATCCACTGGTATTGATACATCAGAATCACAGAACAAGAAAGAAAAGATCCACGTAGGAATAATTGTTGGAAGTAAACGATTGAAAAAAAAAAATATGATAGGCATTGCCCTTAGATTATATAATATACTTAGTCAAAGGTATTGCCATAAATAATCAAAAAGGTATTGTCGTTGCTTTCCACGATTGTCTAGGATGTTGCTAGGATTTTTATTAAAGTTGAAATGGCCAATAACCATATAGGGGCCGTTAACAATACCGTTTCCCCTACTTATATTAATTTATTTTTACTCGCTTTCGCCCGCAGCTACGCTCACCTTTCTACAAACCCTTCGTATTTTTTTGTGGATGAATGGTTTCAAAATTCCTCCTCAGTATCCTTGACAAGAGTAGGTATGTAAAATTGTTTGTAATTCAGAAGATAAATGTGAAAGCGTTATAAACAAACTAATATATTTACTTACCTACATATTCACATTTTTGCAATATATTCAAATTATTCTCTGGTTAAGTATAAGTACCTATGTATATTTGGTAAATATGCTAATTTAGTAAGATAATGATTGAGTTATACCTTCTCAGTCCGACTGCCATAGTTACCTATATCATTTGAATAACAGCGATAGTAAACATATTATTACGCGCAATTTTTTTTTTCTAGGTAGGTAGGTACCAATGTACCTATACTTTGTCGAATACAATAACGTGAAGGCATATGGGTTAACACTTTAACACAAAAGACAACATATTACGGTAGTATTAGGTAAGTATATTGTCTTTAGTGATACCAATATTGTCTATTATATGCAATCTATACCTAATAACATTATAAAGATGAAGAGTTTGTTTGTTTGGTAGAACGCGCTTATCTCAGGAACTACAGGACCGATTTCAAAAATTCTTTCACCGTTGGATAGCTACATTATCCCTGAGTGTCATAGGCTAGGTATGTACCACGGGCGAAGACAGGGTAGACTGCTTGTAAAAAATAAAAGTATAAAAGCGAATACAAAACATAGACTTAAACCCAACCGCCTAAACATAGACTTAAACCACAAAAATGCATAACATGAAAATAAAAAACTATTAGGTACAACTAATATTGATTATAAATATGCCTGACTAATAATACCTTTAAATCAAAAATTACAACAATAAGCTATATGATTGTTTGAAAATGTTTATAAACATTTTTAACAGCAGTGTTGGAGCACCATGAAACAGACCTAATTGCTTCCAGTAAGCCCGCAGCCTCCCCAGAATGATGTCCATGCGTCCGTCCAGCTCAGGCTTGTTCAGCATTTCCTTGATGAGGTCAGCGTCGTTGACGATCACCGCCGGCACCGGCCCGAGGAAAACTCCTAAGAGCTTGGTCTTGTACCATTTGCTCAGCTTCTGGCACGCAAGAGGCAGGTTGTCGACTGCGGCGGCCAGCATGATCCAGTAACTACCGTAAACAGGCAGCCTGGGAGGTCCTGGAAATATATTGGGCTTATGTTTAACTAACCGCCAGATCTAGTATAATATAACAGCAAAAAATCACTTTATATTAATGATCACAGAAATGTAAACCTCATTTTAACGTAAAATGAACACCAAAAATATTACAAACTGCGATCCTATTTAAAGTAACCATCTCCAAATTATGATTGTTTAATCCAAAAATAGTTAATGACGACCAAAAGTATAACATTATTTTAATATAAAATGACATCGAAATATACATGGCGAAATTTTGATCGTTCCGGACCATTAAAGGGGTGATTCAGCCTGTCAATATAAACAACTTTTCCTATGGGACAAATGCTGTAAACTCGAAAAAAATTTCGACTTTCCTATACAAATTGCCCGGGCGGCTGAACAGTTTTGTATGAAAATGTCGAAATAAAATTTGAGTTTCCAGCATTGGTCCCATAGGAAAAATGGTTCATATCGACGGGCTGAATCACCCCTTTAAGGGCCCAGAACGATAAAAATTTCGCCATGAATAATCTCTTCTTATCCTGTAAAAGTAAATTATACCAGAAAAATCAGTATATAGTCAAATCAAGTAAAGAAACCCCTGAAGTTTGATCTTATGATATTGTAAAACCATTACTTAAGGCGGTGTAGTGTCAGCCACTGGCGCCACCCGAGAAAGAGAGAAACTTCTTTCTCTTTTTTATCAAACGAATATTAAGAGGCTTACACAACCGAAACTAGCGACACCAGTTATTAATTCTTGTACTCCGAAATAAGACCAAATTAGGGAAAATCTACGTAAGTACTTCCTTAGTAATGATTTGTAGTATTTACTCATTACCGCCAAAAATGGCCTCTTATGGCGTTAATGAGTAGTTCTCTTAATTTAACAAATGCAAAATAATAAAAGCAGTACAAAACATACTAAAAGTAATTTATTAGTAATTTACTTGTGCTTTCAAACATAAGATTTATTAAATTTGATATGATTTAGGATTGAAAGCGTTAATTGCTAGGTAATAGTATATATAACAGGCTTAAATTTGAGTGTCTTTGTTTGTTAGTTTGTTATGAACCATTGTTCCAACAAGATAGTTTTATTTTCTATTTCGTGATTAATGATTATTTAAAAAGGTGAAGTATTAAACAAATCGTCAAATAAAAATAATCCTTTAATTAAAATTTAAAGAAACTTAAAAAATATGAGACTCCATTTAAGCGGGCGCTTAACATTTTGTAGGCGCTACATGTACTTACCATATTTGATAGTAGCATAACATTTTATGGCAGTCAAACGGTGAGTAAAGAGAAAAAGCGCAATTATTCGCTCATTAAAATTTGGTTGATCACTTACTAAATTTGGTTTCAAAGTACAATTTAAAGTGCAGTCATGACTAAAATAAGTGGAGCTGTTGTAATTTTAGGTTTTCTTTTTTTGGTTATTGTTTAATTTTTTTGCTGTTTGGTGTATATTTTACGTAGAAGAGGCTATGGTCACAATGGGTTTTGGTGGTCATTAGGAAAAAATGGCTCGATGGCCCGCGTTTGCCGCAAGCAATTATTAGCGCGCGCGTGTGTGTGTGTGTGTGTGTGTGTGGGGCTGTACTGTGGGGGGGGGGGGGGCTAGCTTAATTTCTGTGATTTGTCCCTATCTAAAAAAGAAAAGAAATAGATTTTGAGATAACAATGCTACTTAAATCATTTACGTTGTCCTGAACACATGAGCATTGATAATCTAATCTGGCGTGCAAATAATTGCATTGCAACGTGATAATGATAACGTAGTTAAGTCAAGAAACTACCTAGCTCTATTCTCTAGGCATTATGCAACTGTAATAGCGTAACCCTGTAACATTGTATTAAAAACAAAGTGACCGCAGATTTTATCTAAAAATGTCTCGTAATTTTCGAAAATGAATGCGTGGCACCATTTTGATACTTTAATAATGTAATTTTTAATATTGTAAGTACTGAAAAATGGGTAATATTTAAAGTATCAAATAAATTATTTTTCTTACTTTCTAATTTTATCAAGATAGGATTCTTTGTACAAGCGTCCTACGTATTTGCTCCTTTAGCTGTGATTCTTTACTAGCAGTGCGTTTTCCATACAAATGTATTTCTCTATTTTCTCGCTGAAAACTGCTTCTAGAGGCACAATTCTTTTTACATACAATCTATTACTAAAATAGGTATGTCCTTATGTTTTGTTTTTTTTTTCTAAAAACATGTTAAAAGAAAAAAAATTGTACAAACACAGTTTTTTTTGCAAATAATAAAAAATAGGGGCATTCCTATTTTAGTACTAGATTTCATGAAAAAATAATTGTGGCTCTAGAATCAGTTTTCAGCGAGAAAATAGAGAAATACATTTGTATGGAAACCATATTGAAAAAATAACTAGTATACGCTCTTAAAGTCCGGGGGTCCGCCTTACTGCGCTTCTCTTTGCCATGGCTCTGGTATAAAACAGTAGTTCATAAAATAGTTTGAAGAGTTATGTAGAGCTTCGCAGTATAAAAAATTTAATGATATCTTCGTTTTCCTAAAAAAATATTTCAAACTAACATTCGCCAGCGGTTACGCTCGCGGCAATGTCGTTACTTCGGGAATAGTGCGTTATACCAGGATAAGAGTCCTATGTCCTTGCCCGTAGTCCAAATTTTAAGACGATTGGTTTATTAGATAAAGCGCGAAGAGGTAACACACAAACAAACCTACGTTGTAGAGCCACGCTACCGGCAAAATTCACTAGTAGCATGAATGGGCCGGCTCGTAGGGGGAGGCCCATACCCTCTCCCCTCTGGGAGGGAAAAATAAAAGGCCGGCAACGCTATTGTCACACCACTGGTGTTACAGTTGTCCATGGGCAGCGGTGATCACTTACCATCAGGTGACCCGCTTGCTCGTTTGCCATCCTATGACATAAAATAAACAAATGTTAACATAAAAACAGTATTAACTATCAATCCCTTTTTTTCCCCTTAAAGGGATGATTTTTCGAGAACCTTTATTCAAAGTTACCAAAGATAGTCACTTTCATAGCGATGGCTGATTCTGAATAAATAATAAAATTTCCATACTAACATTTAACTCCTACTTCATCTCTGTTTAAGGGTTAAATTTTGGAAAAATCCTTTGGGATTATATGTATATATACTGTATCGCCATTTCAATATCTGTAATTTCTACGTACTGCTTTTGTTATTGTTTGGTAGTCAGTTTTATTGCACTATCTGTTGCATAAGTACCTATTAGTTGCTTTACATTTATTTGTAGATAAAGATACGGAAGTAAAAAGTAACTTAATAGTTCGTACCTTGCAAGAACAAAAAATATAGTTACGAAACAGAAATCGGTATCCCGTCTCCTCTCTCTTTTATTTGGAATCGTGTTTGTGTCGTGACGTTTTCACGATTGCTGACGACACGAGTTGTATTGGTTGACTGTTAATACTTAGCAGCTGCGAGGCAATTTAAATTCATGCTCTGTATTTTTTTTTAAATAGCACTTATGGTTACATATTCAAATCAATATTTTTAAATCTGTGTTGTCCCTTTGCTGGGCAAAGGTTTCTTCCATCTACTTCCATCTCGATCCAGAGTCAAGACCCTCTGACCAGCCATGCTCAAATGTGAGCAGAGCCTAGGGTCAAAAAACCCAAAGGCCACGTTTAGCGTGTTTGTGGAAAGCGGAATCAAATAGTTATGGCCTATAACGTGATTCCTTAGGTTTTCGCCCAATCCCTTGACCGGCTTTTACTTAAGAAAAGCAGCTGGTATATTCTATGATTTTCCTTTTCTCCCAAACGAGCATGGAAGAGTAAAAATAAAAACTTCTCATAATATTAAATCTGGCCACTAATACCTTGAGTTCCGTGGTCCACAGCACAGTAACGAAGGCAACTCAGGGCAGTCCCCAATTAGAGGGATACTTACTGACTAGACTTGCCATACAAATATCTCGCGTTCCTCCATGCTTCGTATAATAACTAGTGCTGGCAGTCGTTATTAGTCTTAGTATCTAGTCGTCAAGCTATGACCCGCAAGGCAGCTTGAAAAATGTGACTCCAGTGTTTCACTTACACAGACAAACAATCAACACTGGTAAGTACTTACCCTTTTGCGTAGATAATATAAAATCAAAAAGCTTACCCGGCGGGAAGTTCGGAAGAGTGGCGAAGGCATTCTTGTAACAGTTCACGAGACAATAAACTATGGCCCCTAACAATATTAAAATCCCAATCATAATAACGTCTTTTTTGCGATAAACTTAAAATTAAATGCGGATTGACATCAATTTATTTATAATGTTTCAGTAGCCAAGCGGCGGCGTAATCACGAAGAAAGATAGATTGCGTTTTTGATGTTCCGTACACATTTGATAAAATATTTCAGCGGATAAACTTTATGCCGTGTGGTTCCCGACAGAGTAGAATAGGACCACTCGAAGTCTTCCCGTGGATGTCGTAGAAGGCGACTTAGGAAACTCAAGCTAAACAAAGCTTATAAACATCAAAGAGTTCTCTCCAACCCGTCTGGCCAGCGTGGAAAGTGTAGGCCATATCCTCTGACTGCTCTGGCTTATATACTCTGGTAGTACAGAGAGGGTCATGCTCCTGCAGTAGAGACTAAAAGACATGATGATGGATAAACTTTACGGATTAAGTAAGTAAGTATGTATTGTTTCAATTTTGTATAACAAATGGATGAATAAATAAAAAAATAAGACGGGATAAAGTTGTCCCTTTGTTATATAATTACAAGCTTTATATTTAAACTTGCCCCGTAAGTTTATCAGTGTGTGAGGGTAAATTTACAAATTAAAATTAGAAGCTCTTTTCCTTAATTGATTAAGCTGAAATTTTGTGCACTTGTGTAAGACTGATGACATACAACATTATGCTACCATAGACTTCATCTGATGATGGAGTCGGGAGCTGACCATAGGTTTTTCTTATCTGAAGAAGATAGATCGTTTAGAAAAAGCCTTGTACATTTTGAACTTATTGATGTAACATCCTACCAATCAGTTAGCAGACTACCTAGGTAGTGTACACGGACTAAATAAAAGCAAAGTACGGATATCTAACTCTACCGTGATAAAAGAAATTGTTGGCTTCGTAAAAAAGTAAATAATATATGTAAAACGAGTTCCTTAGGTATATCCCTATCGGGTTGACAGAGCTTGAGGCCATAAGACATAAAGGCAACATTTAGCGTGTTGGTAGGCGTACAGGTGCAAACCGGAATCAAAACAGTGATAGGTTACAAGATTTTTATTTTTTTAATATCTCAACTTATTATATAAATAATTAGAAAAAAAAATATTTTTAAGTTTTGATAAAGGTGATCCCTAATAAACTCGGTGTTTTGGTCGACCCTGATAATATATCTTTGACTGATATAATAAATGCAAAACACGCGATACAAAAACGTAATTAAGTATGAAAAAACTGACGCACATACTTCTTCGCGGTTTTTTGCGGTTTTGGTCACGTGCTAAGAGGTCACGTGCCTGTTCTGTTTGAGGCTTTATTTTCAAAAATCTTGAGATGGTATTTTCATGTAGAACAAAAATGTTTTCTACGTACAGTCCTTCTAACAAGTATTTTTTTCTACATGGAGAATGAAAAATAAATTAGGGATCAAACGTTCTAATCAAAATATATTTCACATTTGATAAGTTAATTAGTAACTATATTTATCAGGACAATGATTAGTAGATAACAATGCGTATATATTAAAATAACAACCATTTTTTATTTTAATTTATTCGTGTTCTTAATTTTAATCTATGTGCATCAGGTCACGAAAACCTGTTTAAAATTATAGAGCAATAGTAAATCGAGATCACTGACCTCAACTTTAAATTACAAAAGCATTTAATACTAGCTGTTTCCCGCGACTTCGTACGCTGGATTTCAGTTTTGATCACCCACCAGAATGTACCTAACGGAAAATACGACAGATAGAGATTTATTTATTTATTGTTTTCCCAGTGCTCGCTTCATAATGGAATTTATAGGCAATTCAATAAAATTCATTATCACTTATTACCACAAATATTTTGTTTACCTTGTTTTATATAGGTTTGGCCCGGAATGATGACAAGAGACTGCATGGAACTACACTGGTGCCTTGGAGATTGAAAGGCCCGCTGGTGTGGCAAAAAGTATGACAAATGTCCATGTTGCGTCTTCACCAGTACTTGTTGGAAACTTCATTCTAGAAGCAGTACATTTACTTGGGTCAATTGATACAGGTCGGAAGTTCCAGTTTCGAAGATGTCGTTCGGCGTATCGGACTTGGCTGGGCAGCGTTCGGGAACCTCTTCTGTCTTCTCGTCCAAAATACCTCAGTGCAATACCAAATTCGAAAGTCTTCGACCAATGTGTGGTCCCATTACTATGGGCCTCTTAAGAAACTCAAGGTCGGACACGAGAAGGTCACAGGCAAAGCTCAGCGGATTAGTTCTTTAAAGTGGCACTGGGCGTGGTACATAGCGCTAAGAACTGATAACCGATGATGCAGAAAAAGGTTCTTAAATGGCGACCACGTGCCGTCAAGCACAGCGTTGTATACCCACCGAGCAGGGCAGTCGAACTGATAAAAAGGTCGCAGGAAGGCGCTGGATGCAGGCTCATGTCCGCAGGGGACTTTTTGCCGCTGAAATTATGATGATTTGAGACGCAACATACATAATATAAAAAGCAAACCTGACTGACTTACTGACATAATACTTAGGTACCTAGAAACTTGAAATTTTCCAAATTTCAATGTTCATGATGTAAGTAAGGTAGCACTAGGAAAGGATTTTTAGAAATTCAACCCCTACATGGGTAATAGAGGGATGAAGTTTTACGCGGATGAAGTTGCGGTTAGGTTAAAGTTGCTGGTATGAAATAACTTCCTTTTACTCCTAGGCCAGATTGTGAAATAAATGACGATGACGCGTGTTCCATGCAAATTGCATGATTACAGATCCTAATGAAAAGAAACTGTAATTAAATAGCTGTGAACAGTGCAAATGGTGCAATCATTTACTTTACATCGTAGTTACTGGGATATTTACAAGCATTTGTTTATCTGGCGTGCAGATGATTGGCATTGCACGAGAGCAAAGAGCAAGAGAGGCTATAGAAACAACCTTTTATGCAAGAATAATTGTTCTAATACCTTTACGTAGTACAGTCGTCTCTCGATAGTTAACATTGCAAGGATCTTGAACATTGTAGCTTCATTTGTTCTCCAGCCTATTCAAAAAGTAAGATGACATCTACCTACTATCTACTTAATAGGGTAGTGGGTCCTTGACTCGTACATAGGTAGGTACTTTGAGTGTAAGGTTGCAAAATTGAAATTGAAGTGAAGTTTCTTAGGACTGTCGAATGATACACGAAATTTATGAAATCATTGGTTAGTAGAAAACGTAATTCTTGTAATCATAAAATAATCAATTTCTTAAATGGCAACTTGTTTTATTTTGTTCAGTACACTTAACCGTGTTCATGTTCGCAGGTATAAAGTTGTCATTTTTCTATTATTTTATGAGAACTATGCAATATAATTGGTATCACTCAGCCGCAAGAAGTCCTCTACTGGACATAGGCTTCCCAAAGATTTTTAATATCACCGCACCTGCGAATGCTGCGATCTTGCCACTGACCACTTGATCGGTGGGTGTCCAATGCTACGAATATATATAAACTATATATATATATATAAATATATAATAAAAATAAAATATATATATACGAATAGGTGTTCGCCAGTAAGAAATTAAGTTGTGAATAATAAAATCAATCAAAAGCAAACTCGTTATTTGTTCGATAAGTTTAATGATATTAATGGTACGGAACCATCCGTGTGCGAGTTTGACTCGCACTTGGCGGATTTTTTAAATGTTTGCTACATTTCAATTCCGTCATCTATGAACCAATATGAAAAAAAAACTTTTTTGCTTTGGAAGGTTTATTTATATATACTTTTCAAATGGTCCAATTTAAATTTCATCGAAATTAGTTCAGTGGTTTGGTTGATGTCGGTCGCAGGTTATCGTACCCAAACGAATAAGCTTGATTTGACAAAGCTATTGCAGGAAATTTACCTGGCGCAGGTATATAAGCAGTTCAGGTGCAGGTTTTATAAAACAAGGAAGGCTTTTGGATCAGTATTTTTGTTTGTAAGTATATTTTTATGTAGGTAGGTATTAGTCATTCTTATAAGTCAATGCATTGAAGAGGCCAGAAACGGCTTCAACGATTTCTATATAGAGGGTTTGGAATGTAAAGGATTGTTAGGTGTCATCCTTAGGAAACTTCTCCCAGACAGATGTACTGACTTATACTTTATTATGCGTTACGATGAACTTCATTATTTTAACGTAGCGCCTTTGTTATCTTTTGTATCAGTTGTAATGTACTTACTACCTACGGACGGATTAATTTGCGTTAATAAAAATATAAAGTATACCTATGGAAGTTAATAAGAAGGCCGTTACCGTAATAAATTGTAGGTACTTACCTACCTCGAATGAGTTTCATTTTTATATTTTTATTCAGTCTTTTATTATGAGCGTTTTATACTGTAAAATCTTTTCCAAGACAAAATGATTGGCCTCCATTTATAGTTTATCTTATGTCTTTAAAAGTTCCTTTTGTTTACTGTATTAAAAATCAGTCTGACTCGGCCATGTAGGATTCCATAGTAGCAAGCATAGCTTAATATCCACTTAACATACCGATTACCTACACCTAGCAAAAATACCACTATCAGTTTTCGTCAGCAACAATAACTTAAAAACCTTGATTCAATGCATATATATAAATATATTTTCATTTAGCTAGGTATTCTTCCTCTTGTCATATCGATTGGCTTAGTTAGCTTGTAACTATTTTCCTAATTGTAATTTTAAATAAGGACAAACAAATTCGTGTGTGTGATACGAGTACAAACGCAGCGAGACCATATTTTTCAACATCATCATGATGATGATGAAACTATAGGTAGGTACATGATTAATTCTAACTCGCCATGCTCTTTTTCTTTATTTGTATTTATATTGGCCGGGAAATAAATATGAATCATTAAATTTAAAATAGGTACCCAGGTACACGCGAGTGATCGCCTGCTTGTCATGCTTATTTAGGCATCTCCTTAGGGGTCGAATTGCAACGGAGCCTCGGACAAATGTGGCATACTGAGTTGTATGTATGTACAAAATAACTACTGACTCTGTGAGCTGGAGACCTCGCAAGGCATAATATCACAGCGAACTCACAGAGGTCCTAATCACTGTATATACCCTACTGGTGCTTTCACTGCTTTGGTCCTTTGTTGTAACTCCGCCATTTTAAAAAATTAAATCGTCAAATAATTTTATAATGACCTCGCAAAATAACCGGACAGCGGGACGAACGAACTAATTTCTGCCGAAGATGACACAGAGACGATTCGCGCTCACTCAGGCTGAGATGTTATAAAAACAAAGCAGCGGGGCAGGCCTCATAGGTTCAGACCCAAGACTCAGGTCCCCAAAGGGAGAAACCTTCTAATCCAGGCAATGTTTTTGAATCTAGTATAAAAGTAATAAAAGGTTTCTAAAGTTTTCGTTATACTTTATTAACATCTAACTAATATAATATAGATATACTTATATAGTATTCTTATGACATGATTATGGTATGTAGCCTTAAAACTAAATGTTATATCATAAAGATTTGACTATGTGTTCATCTCCTGGGCGTGAGTTTGACCCAGAACTCGGGTATGGTGGTGATGATGCCTTGCATCCTGGGCGCAGGCATGGCGGGCGCGCGCGAGGCCGGCTCTATGCAGAAGCTCTGCATAAGCGCCGCGAACACCTGGAACATCGTATGGCGCGCGTACGTCTCGCCGGCACACAGCCGCCGACCTAAAGTATAAAGTAAATATATACACAGATATCATAACAAGGTGCTTCAACGAATTCTATTTATTCTGTACTGATGCCCGCGACTTCGTCCGCGTGGACTTTATGACTCCGGCATATTAATATACCTTAATACGAACTAAACATACATAAGAAAATACTTGTAGCAGTGTTATAAAATTGTGTGGCTATGCGTTGGCTGTTGCTAAAACTGGAGGGAAAAAATATAGGTTTTTTTTAGACTTTTTGAGCCACCGAAACGATAAGAAGATGACTATATAGCTAGCTCCACGTGAGCTTGCGCTACTTTACTAAATTTTGAGGTATGTACTCATCCTATCGCACATCTCCAAAGGGCCTTCGGGAGGGACAGACCTCGGCTTCAGGTGTTGCCTGTGTATTTAAGGCTTGGAGAGACAGTAAACTCTCATGTTTTGCCGTATGGGCTGAAAACTACGTTGCCAAAAGGGGGAACGCTGGGCGGTCACCAGTAATATGAGCTAATCGTACTCTATGCACTCTATCCCAGTGGAGAGTGTGACTCTGTAAAATTGACGATATAAAATTTGACATGGTAATGTATCAAATGTTCTAAATCTTCGATTTTTTTACCTCAACAAAAACTAATCAGGCTGAAAATTTTTTGCTACAGCGTCATTTTTATATTTCCTATAGTTTACTTGGACTATTATGGTTCTGCGTCAGATGTTCCAAATCTTCAAATTAAATACCTCAACAAAAATGCTCATCAGGCTTAATAACTTTTGCTAAAGCTCCACTTTTATATTTCTTATAGTTCAGCTTGACCATTATAATGCTGCATCAGGTGTTCCATTTACCAAAATTATTTCTACCTTTTAAGTAAGCACTTCAACCTCACCGGGGGAAATAGGAGTCGCTAGAAAATTGCTTATTACTTAGTTACATAAGGGAAACTTATTAAATGTTTGCGGTCCTTTCGGGCACTTTTTCACGTCCCTTTATACAAAACTAGCAACCCTTCTCGGCTACGGCCGGGCATGTATTATACCTTAACCTTCCTCACGAATCACCCTATCTATTGGTGAAAACCGCATGAAAATCCATGCAGTAGTTTATGAATTTATCGCGAACAGACAGACAAACGCGGTGGAGGACATTGTTTTATAATATGTTAGTGATGCAGAAAATTGTATTATCATTTTAGCCCATCTTCGCCCACTGTTGTGGCCACCGGCCCCACCCTTTCTTTGTATTTGAAATTTTCTTTAGAGTTTCAAACGTCTCTCTTTGTTTTAAACTGCAAGATAAACATGTATTTAATTTCAGTTCGTTCGCGAGTTCTACAGGTCACAGAGCCACTAGTTAGCAAACTAAGTTTGCTAATAAGTATAGGTATATTATTAAGTAAGTAGTTTTTAAAAGCTACAGACTACAAACGTACCTAACACTACAGTGTTCATACAGAATTCATGTGCTAATGTAATCTAAGTACTACACACATAAGCAAATGAATTCTGAAACCGTAAAATTACTAGTAGGATCCTACAGAAAAAAAAATTTAAAGGTACCTTCTGGGCGGGTCGGTCTGGTAAAAAGGGAAAATGTCGTACCTATGAACATACCGTTCATGCATTTCTTTCCATGAAAACATACGTATTGGTTACATACCAGCGCCAAACGGCAGAGACTTGTCGAGAGAAACGTTCAGCTTTCCATCTTTGATGAACCGCTCCGGTCGGAACACTTCAGGGTCTTCCCAAATCTGCTTGTCCATGTGCAGCATCACGTAGTTGGCCGCCACCATTGTGTCCTAAAACATGCAAGTGCAATTTTAAACTCTGATTTAAGAGTCAATAGAAATAACAATAGAATAACGATTTTTATAATGGTTTTAGCATTCACAGTGCTGTCCTTATTAAAATATCTAAAAAGAACTGGCGACTTGGTGTTTGTAAGATTTTTTTGTAATGGTTTTATTTATTCTCCATGCTATTCTGATAAACTTTTTATTAAACAAATTGCGTTAGTATAGAAAAAAACCTGACTACCGTTTTTGACAGTTTACGACCGCCGTATTGATTTTTTTGCTGACATTAAATAGCCTATGTCACCCCGTAAGGAATGGAATTAGTGGAGAAAATCGAAGTACCCATAGGATCGATCGATAATATTTCATTTAATTTCATAAATTTCACTGGTTTGAGCATTTTTTTTTTTCACCATACTTTGTTTCTTAATTTTATTCGAGAATATATCTACAGGCGGGAGCGTCCCACCTACCTACCAGCACTTCCTCATTTTACAAACTTTTATTTTTTTAATGTTAGTAGGTACTATGTTATGGTCTACATTTAATTATATTTTACATTCACATTCGATTGAGCAGATTTTTTTATACTTATGTATTTTTATACTTATGTAAATCGGCATACAACGCAATATTATTAGAACCATGTATAACTACCTATATTGTCCTATAGATAAGAATGCAACTAATTGCATCAGCGACAGTATACCTATCTAGATTTTGTACATAAATGAATGCTCTGCCTTTATACAATGTCTGATACAAAGTAAGACGGACAGGAAAACGGTAAGTTTATTTTAAGAATAAGACGAGGCTCGAGGTGACTTTAGATTCACGACTGTGCAATAGGTATTTAAGGGAACGTTCGCTTTGACTGCATGTTAGTGACTCATGTTGTAAGTAATTTACATTGGCATTGCTTTTACTGAGAGCCACCAGACTGACAACAAACTCCAAACGTGAGAAAATGAAGCATAGTAACGAGCATTAGCTGTAATACCAGCGATCCTTACTTAAGTCAATGAAATAAGGACTCATATAGAGTACCACACATAGACCCTCGTATCGAAGTAAGGGTCCTGCTTACGCTTCCCTCAAAGGACTCGAGTGCTTTGAGGGAAGCGTAACCGTCGTGTCGCCACCCCTTTCACTCGCCCCGATGATGATCTTCGTAACAGACCGAAACTAGACGGCGGATCCGACGAAGTAAAACGTAAGTAAAGCCGTGTTTTCATAATGAATTTATCTCGCGTAGTTTTAATATCTATTATTAAGGTTGCCGTGTGGTTCCCGGCAGAGTAGAATAGGACCACTCCAAGTCATCTCGTGGATGTCGTAAAAGGCGACTAAGGAAACACAAGCTAAACAAAGCTTATTAACATCAAAGAGACCTCTCCAACCCGTCTGGCCAGCGTGGAGAGTGTAGGCCAAATCCTCTGACTACTCAGGCTAGTATATGGCTCTGGTAATGCGGAGAGGGTCGTGCTCTTGCAGTGGAGACTAGAAAGACCTGATGATGATGATGATGATTAAGGGTCTCACTCACTCCTACAATTCTTCTATCGAGTCATTCCTATAAGCAAGTGGCTTTAAGTACCTAAGTACTTATAGGTTTTTTGACATTGGTCAATAATTATTGATCAGTGATTGATAATACCGTGACTACACTGAATTTAATGGTATTTACCTGTGGTATATGGTATCCGTTGAAGGTGGTATCGTTGGTGGCGCGGTGCGGAATGCCAAGCGGGACTAGGGTGTCAAAACGCATCATTTCACGAATACATGCTTCAGTGTACGGCATACTAAAACAAAACATACATACGTTTTCCTTGGTGTTAACTTTTGTTTTCCTCCTTAAGAAACGTAAATGATATTATAAATGAAGATCTCAAAATCTCTGGGTAAAAAAACGAAAAGTAAAATTTCTCCTTCCCATGAGTCTATAGAACTCCCTTTGAGAACTCCTAAATTATTGAGCCAAATAGCTGTAAACTCTGAAGTCTCACGTTGTATCCATCATATTATACTATACCTTTTGTTTTTAAAAACGACCTGCACGGCATTAGCCACCCACGTGCCAATGTGCCCTTCTGTCGCCAATCAGGGTGGCTAATTTGGGGAGCCCATTTAGCGAGTGGCTAGTCACCACCTCTAAGTAGGCAATGCTGTAAATATAGTTATAATTCTATCCGAACCCCTTATAAATAGATTATCCAAATATTTATTTTACGCAAATTTCAAATAGTCCTAGTCCACCTCCTGCCAAGCTCATGGGCATCTCATCTCGTGTTACATCCGGGATTTTTCTAGATATATACACAAAACAAAGATTTTTAGAAATCCAATTAACCAAACATCTTTGATCATCCATTCAATCAAACAAAACAAGGAAATGGGTGTATTGTTGCAGCCTAGGTATTCCATTGTACCTACTCGTATCTCGTATCGTATGACCTTTATGTTTATTGCTCGTTAGGTCAATGTGTACCGCACTTAATATCTTGTCTGCAATTTGTTATCATTATAACAACGTTACAAGTACTTACAAGTGTAATTGGGTCGGTGGTTTTGCATTTAAATGCATCAGAGAGATAAATACGTAGTACCTACTTTGCTTTTTAACCTCTGAAATGGTCGTTTCTGATAAAATGCTTCCGACAAAAAACATTATTTACTCTGCACATGTAAGTGTGTAAATCTGGGAGCACGGAAGTTCAGCCTTCAAGTCGAGCAAAAGAGCTAAAACATGACACGGCCGACCAGCCGTACCCTAAAACAATACCATCCTATTGTCGAAGCCAATAAGGCCATTTTTGACCCCCTGTAACTTGGTCGTGGAAAAATCAAGAATGTAAACTTTCAGTGACCAACGTGACCAAGAGGGCACTAAATAGCTAGATTACTTGTTTGCAAATTACAGTTTAAAAATTATTGCAAGTCAAAATTCCTTGATTTTGTCATTGCCTGTCATAGGTTTTGTTTGCACAATGCAATGGCAATTGAACCTGGTAAAAGAATCTACATAAATAAAATGTATCTAATATACCTAAGTGCTTTGTACTGTAATTTATTTGAAAGTATGTAGTATGGAGGACTATTTTAATTAAGTACTTGGTATATTATGTTACTGTATGCGTTCACCGTGACGTATGGTTCCCGGCGGAGTAGAATAGGACCACTCCAAGTCTTTTCGTGGATGTCGTAAAAGGCGACTAAGGAAACACAAGCTAAACAAAGCTTATAAACATCAAAGAGACCTCTCCAACCCGTCTGGCCAGCGTGGAGAGTGTAGGCTGAATCCTCTGACTGCTTTGGTTAATATGGCTCTATTAGTACAGAGAGGGTCGTGCTCCTGCAGTGGAGACTAAAAAGACCTGACTATGATGCGTTCACATGGATATTATACGTACTTCTTCCTATCGTCCAGGTTGGGCAGTCGTCCGCTGCCGACTGCACGGTCCACCTCTTCGTGCAGTCGCTGCTGCAGCTCTGGCTGAAGAAGCAGCCTCTCCACGAGCATCGCTAACACCATTTCCACAGCCGTGGCCGCGGGGAACATGTAGTCAGTGCAGATTAGGACAAGCTGTTCCACTGAAAATCAAAAAAGTACTAAGCTTTTTCCGTAGTAAACGACCACCTTATAATTTCGCCATGTCTGTCTGTCCGTCTGCAGTTTAGCTCAGAGACATAAACTAATAGAAAGCTGAATTATGGCATGGGTAAATACATAGTATAATACGAACCTCATGAAGTGGGTTCAGACGATACGACACACTAGCGCCACCCAGCAATTAATTCTTTAAGTCTTAAATCATATCAAAATTTGATTTAAATTTGATTTGATTTAGGACTTAAGTATAGAATTAATTGCTGGGCTAATGTGTCATCATCATCATCATCATCAGGTCTTTCTAGTCTCCACTGCAGGAGCACGACCCTCTCTGTACTACCAGAGCCATATACTAGCCTGAGTAGTCAGAGGATTTGGCCTACACTCTCCACGCTGGCCAGACGGGTTGGAGAGGTCTCTTTGATGTTATTAAGCTTTGTTTAGCTTGTTTTTCCTTAGTCGCCTTTTACGACATCCACGGGATGACTTGGAGTAGTTCTATTCTACTCTGCCGGGAACCACACGGCTAATGTGTCGTATCATCTGAACCCACTTCGCCTTATGAAAATGTTGAGGTTCATGTCTCTTATTGACGGGCTGAGTCACTCTTACAGAGTCGTCTTATGTCGAGGGTCAAGTTACACGCTGTGTATGAATCACGGCGACAAATTAGTGAAACGAAAAAATATTTTTTAGGGTTCCTCCATACATTTAAAGATGGGATATGTAAAAAAGAAAAAACCGTCCAAGTGCGTGTCGGGCCACGCGTAGTGTAGGGTTCCGTAGTTGCGAATGACAACTTTGAGTTCACACTGTTCACACTCGCACATCACAGTTTAATGACCAAAAACATGTAACAATGAAAATATATGAAATTTTACATTTTCGAGTACATTTTATAAGTTGGTTGCCTATAACTTTTTAGTTTGTACTTAGTACTCATTTTTATTTTTTATTTTTTTTTATTTTTATTTAAATAAACATGCTCAGCTCTGATAGTTTTCCTTTCAACTTCATATATACTGTAATTTTTTTCACGTATCCATGTATAACCGTTTAGTAGATAGAAGGGAGGGGGGGACACTTACCTCTAACAAAAATTTGCACTTAAACGGATCCAAAAATCGAAAAATGGTGTTCTCAACCTCACAATATTTTTTAAAGACCTATCTAACAATACCCAACACGATGGGTTTGTCTAGAAAAAAAAATTACTCCCTCTTTACTTGTATGGGAGCTATCCCTAAAAAAAAGTATAAACTTCTCTTAAATTTTGGTCAGCTGGGCAGAGGTCTTTAAGTTAATCAGTAAAAATCCAATAATGGGATTCGCTAAAAATTAAGTAATAAAACAACAAAAAGACTAGTTAAAAAGACATCAACGGCTTTGGTAAAATCCTAACTTCCTAACAATCCTAACTAATAAACAAATGAGAAAGTGAGTTTGTTTGTTTATTTGTTACGCTTTAACGCCCTATCTACTGAACCGATCATCATGAAATTTCGCATACACATTGGTTAGGGTACTGAGAAGGACATAGGCTATATCACACGGGCGAAGCTGCGTGTAACAGTAACCCATATGGTGGTACTTAGTTTTTGAACGTTGTATGTTTGTGTAAGAGAATCACAAATTACTCATGTAAAATTCAAAAGAAAGTTTTAATTAGTATAGCAAGTATACGTGATTTTCTCTGCTTATCAAAATTTTGTTGTTGTTAGATCAACATTCCTAGTTTACGATGCCGCTCGCGCGTTCGTCATTAGTTACCTAACGGCACCAAATTATGCCCATAAAAATTTCGTAGGCTTCGGCAGGAATGTGATCTCGAAAGTGGCCCAGTGAACATAATTTACAAGATTTTAATAGTAGAGCGCCGGAGGCTATGTATTACGTTTTCGGAAACCAGTCACGCTTTACTGATAATGTGTGAATGTTTATGTTTTATGTCAATTTTGATTTGTTACTCTAACACCTCTAGACACCTTGCGAAGTTGTGTTTTTTATTAAGATGTAAGCTGTTAAATGTGTAAGATACATTGGTGTTCGGGCTCGATCTTTGAGCAGATAAATAGCTGAGCCCGAAATCCTGTGATTCTAAAGTAACCCTGTTAATTATTAGTTATTACAGACCTCCGAATTAAAATAAATAAAAAAGATATGGTAAAAATTCAACGCGGGC
The DNA here is from genome assembly GCA_963082605.1 of Rhodophaea formosa. Taxonomy (NCBI): domain Eukaryota; kingdom Metazoa; phylum Arthropoda; class Insecta; order Lepidoptera; family Pyralidae; genus Rhodophaea; species Rhodophaea formosa. Next base: position 7,421,587 of record OY720206.1, read on the forward strand.
AGGATATCTTATTTCTTCATTTTAATAAGAGAATGCATTTTGAATGCATAAAACACCTATAAAATACAGACTAACAAAATAAATATAGCTGATCATAGATAACTTTGTATCCTTCAAAGGTATTTTGTTTACCAAATAAAAGCATCTCTGGGTGACATTGAGATCCTAAGTTCAATGTTCTAAGCTTGTATTACAAATGTCACTCACGAACTTATCTCACCAGAGTACGTTGACTTCCCGTGCAGTCGCTGCTCCTCCTTCATCCTCTTGATATACTCGTCGAGGAAATGACGATCGTACGTCTCGTCGAACGTTTCTATCTCTTGATTGATTAATTTCTGCAAATGGAGTATAATTTATACTAATTTTATAATGAGAAAAGATTTTATTGTTTGTTTGAATTGAATGGGCTCCGAAAAGACTACGATTTTCAAAATGCTTTCACCTCTCATCAACATCATTACGTTTTGAACCTTCGGCCTTCACTGAAGGAGCATGACCCTCGTTGTACTACCAGAGCCATATACAGAACAGTCAGACTTTAGACCTTTAGGAAGCTGATTTATCTGCAGGTGACATAGGCTATAATTAACGCTGAGGAAGTCCCGGGGAATAAATACACAGGGACTATAGTAATTACATAGGGACAAATCACACACTTTGTCCCCATGTAATCCCACAGTAAATTGTGAACTTGTAACTACCTAGGATACTAAAGTCAACCTTTTATAATAGATATTTCTATAAACATTTATGACCCAGGCCGATCTGAAAAAGGTCTTTTTCCATCATGACCTGAGATCGAACCCGGGACTACTCATGTCGCAGACTGGCGTGTTAACCACTGCGGCACGGAGGCCGTTATAAATGTAGAGATGTAGAGCTAGCTGGCTGGCTCTGGCTGGCTACAACTATGATAATTATAACATAGTTGTATATATAGATATACAACTATGTTATAATTATAACATAGTTGTATATCTATATATACAACTATGTTATAATTATAACATAGTTGTATATCTATATATACAACTATGTTATAATTATCATATCTATTTGCGGTGTGGCTCCCGGCAGAGTAGAATAGGACCAATCCAAGTCTTCCCGTGGATGTCGTAGAAGGTGACTTAGGAAACACAATAAACAAAGCTCATTAACACCAAAAAGACCTCTCCAATCCGTCTGGCCAGCCTGAAGAGTGTAGGCCAAATCCTCTGACTGCTCTAGCTATGGCTCTAGTAGTATAGAGATGGGTCATGCAACTGCAGGGGAGACTAAGAATGACCTGATGATGATGATGGATATCTATGCTATCAGCGCAATCCGTTTTCGATGGATAAATATCTGAATTTCAATGATATATACGTGGCATATTGACTTATGATAATCCAAGTCATGGATCGGGCTAAAAATATTTAATTTTAAGCTCACTGTAAAGAAGTCCAAGAAATACTGATTTCCTTTGCGCAGCCCGTTGTAGCCGCTCCAGTTCGGAGCCAGGTCCTTCAGCCAGGGCGTCAGGGACAGCGCTCGGCCCACGTCGTCGGAGCTCCGTTGGAACAGCAGGCCTTCTCGGGCCATCTCCCATAGGACCTAGCGGATGACATTCTTGCATACATTAAACAATTATCATTCAAGTATCGCATATGGTAGGTACTGACATAAGTACTTTATTTATACAGTTAAAAGATTTATCTAAACATAACTAATTAAATTAACCTAAAAAATACATACAAGGTATGTATTTATATTAAAGGCCAGTAACCTCAAACTTTTAATAATTAACGCGTTAAAATCCTAACTAATAGAAAAAAGTGAAAGTGTGAATATATGTAAACCTCGTTTATTTCTTACGCTTTCGTAACTAAATAATGATTATATTTTAGATAAGGGTTCCTTGTTTACTACGGAACCCTAATAAAAATATTTTCATTGAAAGTTTGGCTGAAACTTTCAATGAAAATATTTTTTGAAATTACTTCATAAATGTTTAAGTTAGGAGATAATATATATATTCAATCACACAGTCGAATTGAGAACATTCTTCTTTTTAGGGTTCTGCAATTAACCCTTATACATATAGTTTCGCCATCTCCGTCTGTTTGCTAGAGAGTACTTACAACTTACTATAAAGCTGAAATTGGGCATGGATATAGATAGATCATAGATACTATAATTGTATAATCTTATTTCACTTTAGACTATTAAAGTAAGGGTTTGAACCCACATTGTTGGGTTGTTGGAATTTAAATTAGTATTAAACTGTTAACCGACTGAACTTTCGATTTCGCCATTGTACGTAGCAGTAAATGTAATAAATTATGCCGCAGCACGCCTGGAAAGAGAATGGACTGGGATAGTGAAGTAACTGGTAAAAGTAAGGCCGCAAAACCGTTAGATATAATTTATAAAGGTATGTGTATATTGAATCTCAACTAATATTATAAATACATACATAATATCACGTCTTTAGCCCTCGCGAGGTAGACAGAGCCCAAGGTCATACAAACCCTAAAGGCCATGTTTAGCGTGTTAGTCGGCGTTATGGTGGAAAGCGGAATCAAAATAGTGATGCTAACCACCTTACTGTTCCGTGTGCTAACCGCATCGGCTATTGACGACATTCCGTAGCCCAATCCCTTGACCTTCTTTTACGGTCTGCGCGGGAAGAAAAGCAGCTGGTATAATCTGTTTTTCCTTTTCTCCCAAACCAGCATGGAGGAGTTTATTAAATACGAAAGTTAATTTGTTGTCGCTTTCACGTCGTAACTACTGAACAGATCATCATGAAAACCTTCATCCCGGAAAAAAATACTTATTACAGAGACACCGACATTATCGCGAGCGGAACCGCGAGCGACGTTGTGTTCAATAAATAACACTTATATAAAAAAAACTGGCCATGTGCGTGTCGGGCCACGCGTAGTGTAGGGTTCCGTAGTTGCGAATGACAACTTTGAGTTCAAACTGTTCACACTCGCACATCACAGTTTAACGACCAAAAACATGTAGGTAACAATGAAAATTTATGAAATTTTACATTTTATAAGTTGATTGACTTTTTAGTTTGTACTTATTACTCAGCTCTGATAGTTTTCCTTTCAACTTCGGTATACATATATACTACTGCTGTAATTTTTTTTTCACGTATATATATATATAACCGTTTAGCAGATAGAGGGGGGAGGACACGTACCTCTAACAAAAATTTTCACTTTAAAACCAAATATTTCGGACACGGACCCTATAAAAAAATGGTGTTCTCATCTCAACCTCACAATATTTATTATAGAACTATTTAACAATACCCAACACGATAGGTTTGTATAGAAGAAAAAAATATTACTCCCACTTTACTTGTATGGGAGCTACCCTAAAAAAAATTTTATTTAAAAAAAAAATTTCTACCACTTTTTTGCCATAATTAATATACATACCCATACCAAATTACAGCTTTCTAGTACTTATATTATCCAAGTAAAACTGCGGACGGACAGACAGACAGACAGACATGGCGAAACTATAAGGGTTCCTTGTTTACTACGGAACCCTAAAAATATAGACCTGAATCTATAAGATATTTCAATATAATAAAAATCCAAAATTAAGTCTTTAACACAGACAATGTTATTATATGTGTTTAAAAATTTATAATGCTATTGTAAATGATATGAAGACCTTACCAAGCATTCAATTCAAGAACAAATTGACTTGTTTCTACTCTGTGTCCAACATATTTCAGAATTCTGACTGATGATGTAATTGATGAAATTAATTGATAAGTTGACGATAATTGAATGTATTAATATTTTTAATTTACAGACATTTTAGTAAAATTTAAAATGAATATCTATCTATTATTTATTTGCATGCCAAAATTGGTAAAATATGAGTTCTGTTTTTACACCTCTAACATCTCTGTAACCATATTTTTAGCAAATAAATGTCTATGTCTATAATACTACAAAAAACCTAAATAGACTTAGCTGACTTCTTATATTATTATTAGTTAGTATTCATAGAGCAGAATGCATGTAGTAAGGTACGAAGTTCTTATTTACTCTTTTTCATTCATGCGGTTCCTTAGTGTGTGTCCTTCCTTAGTGGTTACTTAGTTTTTTTTATAAAGTAAATATAATTTTCTTAGCATTTTTTCGTGTTATCGAAGTCTGCTATAGGGAATAAACCATACCGCTTCCTTACCATAAGCCATGACAACTTAGATTATTTAAAGGTATCAAATACCAAGTGTACCTCATAATCACTTCGAGCCAGCGTCGTCCTGCTTATCACATGTAACATCCCGTTGATGAAAGGGATCGCGAAGAAGTGAGGAAGATGCACTAGTTCCCCGTTCACCAGCTCCTAGAAATACAATATTTATTTTAAATAAAAATCGGCCAAATGCGAGTCGTAATCGCACAGGAAGGAACCCTTGAAACCCTTCGTTAAACTATACAAAAACACATAATTTTATTTATGATAATTTATTGTAATATGTATATGTACTTAAAATTGTGCCTTTTGTTTCTATTTATCAATACCTACTTATGATAATTAACTTAGCACTCTTAACATTAGACAAGTGCAATATTTGTTGTTCGACTATTTTCTTCAAATTGTAATCAAGGCCTATTTTTTCACGTTACCAATAAATAACCATTTAGTGAAGGAAAACCCACTTGAATCCAACAAAAAATAGCACTTTGAGGATTTATATATCATAGCGGAACAATGGCGTTTAGATCCGGCAATGATTTTAAAAGACCTATCCACAAAATTCCCACAGCAACAGATTGAAAAGAAAAGGACTAATCATTTACTGTAGAAAAGCATTTTTTTTTATCATGCCATGCAAAATTATTTAGAGGGATTCTTGTAATCTCTGTGGAACCCTAAAAAACAATCTACTATTTTCCCCAGACGTAATATGATAAAAAGTGTCAAATGAGGGGATTCACAGAGTAGGATAACGAATATCTTTCATTATTCATTAGTAATGGTTTTAACACCAAAGAGATTAGATGGTACTCTTTTTTATATCTTACGAGTACCTTCTCAGCGGGGAACTGTGGTCCGTTGAGCCTCATATCTATCATGACCTTTATTTCGCTCTCTACGACAGCCTCTAGAGTCTCGTCTCGCCTCCCGAAGCCGAAGTCCCGCAGGTACCGCAACGAGAAACGTCTCTGGACGTACCAGAAGTAACTGTCCGTGAAAAATATACCTGGGTAAACAAATAAAAGGTTAAATAAATTATCTTTGTTTTTTTTTGCCGAATTTGCATGTTCTTTGGAGTAGGAAGAAATACTTACCTATCCAATAGGAGAGCCATCGTGTAAAAACTTTCGCCACATTATATCATTAGTCATGTCAAAATTGTGTAATAGCGGAGCTCATTTCGTCCCTTCCAAAGTATGGACGGAATCAGGAAAATGCTCGGATGATGATGATGAGTTATGAAGAAATATCCCGGTAAGGTTTGACCTCCACATCTTAATTCTATGCTAAAGTTCTACTGTATGTCTACTGTTAGTTAGGCGCAAACATACTTTCAATTTCAACTCTATTTTGTGATGATAATGTCGAACTACTGTATATTCTGTTAGTTAGGCGCAAATTACCTTCAATGATTTTCAACTTGATTGCACAATAAATAAAATATCCTGCCCGCGTGTACTTTTTCACCTTGTATTAGCTTAGGTACTTACTTCCAATGGATTATTATTATTACTTACACCACGTATTATTTCTTAATTTATTAAGAGCAATAATATAACACATATGATACAACATAATTATTTATGGCAAAAACAAATAATCGCGTCAAAATACGCTTCTCGTGTGTTTTTTTAGCCTTATTGTGTAGACTAATGAAATAAAAATATGATGAGCTTAATGGAGTCATCAACTCCAAGAAAGTCACCGCTTGCTAGTCACATGATATTGTGGTCTAACCACAGACTAAGTAACTCAGATTTCTAAAAACAAAAGATATAAGCACAAACAACCTAAAATGCTTCGAATAAGCGTGAAATCTGCCTATGTGGTTGCCGTGTGGTTCCCGGCAGCGGAGAAAGGACCACTCCAAGTCTTTCCGTTGATGTCGTACAAGGCGACTTAGGAAACAAAAGCTAAACAAAACTTATAAACATCAAAGAGACCTCTCCAACCCGTCTGGCCAGCGTGGAGAGCATAGGCCAAATCCTTTGCCTGCTCAGGCTAATATGTGACTCTGGTAGTACAGAGAGGGAGAGACATCATTTCTTCGATCGTAAATTCCTCATGATACTGCAAGATCATTCCATATTATTGACAACGATTGCTGGTATAGGAACCTCGTAAGACACGTTTTTGGTATTTTCTACTCTAAGGATGTCGCATCCTAGTATAAACTTGATAACGCTCTCCACTTTCCATACAGCCTCTATAGTCTAGAGCCTTGTGGAATTGACTGTTTCTTATTGTTTTTCGTGTGTAAGCCGGAAGCCCGGTACCAACGGCTTTAAGTGCCTTTCAAATCACGGAGGCGCTTAAGATATTTTGATGCCACCTGCGGTCACCCATCCCAGTAGGGTCCGCGTCCAGGGTTGCTTATAATGCGTAAGCGCAAATAATGCTCACAACCACTGTGCAATCGGCCTTCTCCTAGAGAACTGACTTTGCTTACCCAATTGCTTCCAGTATGCGCGCAGTCTGCCCAAGATGATGTCCATCCGCCCGTCAAACTCCTCATGATACAGCATCTGCTTTATCATAACTGGGTCGTTCACCACGATCGCTGGTATGGGGCCCAGGTACAGGCCTACTATCTTGGTCTTGTACTTGTCGCCGAGTCTTCTGAAGGCCAGCGAGAGGTTGTTGTAGCCATTCGCTAGGACTATCCAGTAGGCTCCGTAAACTGGTAGACTGGGAGGTCCTAACGATAAAACAATAATGTTAAAATGGTATTTGTATCTAGGGCAGTGTTTTCAGTAGATACCTGCTACTACATACCTATTACAAGATTGTAAACTTTTCATAAGTTTAATGTATGAGGTTCAACCACTTTCTAACGATTTATTGGACGCCAATTCAGTAAATAGGGTATATATATATATATCTTAGTGACGCCTTAACAGAACAAAGAAGCAGTCAGATTAGAGTTCAGTATTGAGTTACCATCATGCTCCACGATCTCAAATATGTACATAGTTATTACATTTCGGTAAAATCACAAACCTCGTCAAAACAAAAACTTTTAAAAACAATACGATGACCTACTAAGTACTGCTTATCTCTTGTCTTCTCTGACCTCAATGCATCATGAAAGCATCCTCATTATATTTAGCATATCCGCTGTGCTGATATTTTGTCGTGTTCCCGGCAGAGTAGAATAGGACCACTCCAAGTAATCCCGTGGATATCGACTAAGGAAAAACAAGCTAAATAAAGCTTTTAAACATCAAAGAGACCTCTCCAAACCATCGGGCCAGCGTGGAGAGTGTAGGCCAAATCCTCTGACTACTCAAGCTAATATAGCTCTGGTAATTCAGAGAGGGTCGTGCTCCAGCAGTGGAGACTAGAAAGACCTGATTGAAGATGATATTTTGTCACAATGTTTTTTTCTTTCTTTTCTTCTTTTTAATTATGGCTTCCACCGAGATTTCAGTGATTCTGCCAATGTCCAGTATAATGAGATACTAAGTATCGGTGTTGTACGGTTTGTGGCATCAAAGATGGCGTATGTTCTTTGGCAGCCTCGTGGGAGATTTTGGCGACAAATCTATACGAGTCCATTTAACAGTCTAGTTTAACTATTTCACAAATTGTTCTCGAGCACGAGCATTTATAACACCAAACTACACCAATTTCATATTATAAAGTCCACTTAAATCAATTTGCTAAATTGTATAAGGCAAACGACAACTGAACCCCTTGATTTAAACCTTTAAAATTTCCTAAACGCATTTAATGGTTGCCAAAAGATACTAATATAATATACTGTTTATACGAACCGAGACATTTGTAAATGTACCTAAGTATTTAGTATTTTATTCTTTTAAATATATATTATTACTAGCTTTTACCCGCGACTTCGCCCGCGTGATATATAGCCTATGTCCTTCTCAGTACCCTAACTTTTGTACATGCAAAATTTCATAATGATCGGTTCAGTAGATAGGGCGTGAAAGCGTAACAAACAAACTCACTTTCGCATTTATAATATTAGTTAGGATTTGTATTCAAATAAACCACTTTGTTTTAATTTTTAATGGACTATTAACAAAATTATTATTTATAAAAAAATAAATAACAATGTGGCTTAGTTGAATATAAACAATAAAAAAATGAGACACTAAATACATTTGCAATGTAGGAATCATGAAACAAGGCAAGGTAAATTTGTAATCCTATTAATTATTTCAGTGTGTTGAAAATCGTCGTATGAATCTAGTGAGATATATTAGGTAATTATAACAATATTCATGGTTTAATTCACCCTCGCCTCGCTTCGGTCGCTCGGTGCTCAGGACAGCTCGTATTATAATTGCCAACTTAGCCAACTTAGCTTTACGAGTTAAAAGGAAAGAAAAACCGGTGTTTCAGGAGTCACTGTAAGACACAGTGTTTAGAAAAATTTGTAGGGGCACTAGTTGTAGCTCGCACTGGACACGCAAAACGCTAGTTACGTCACTGCTGTGCACAATATACAGGGCTACCAATGTATTGTACTTAGGTATACTTACAGTCACAGATTAATAATAAGCTGGTAATACAGTGTAGAGTAAAATCTGAAATGCTCTGCTTATTTGAAAGCATTCTTTGGGTGATTGATCTTTTTACCCTATTTAATCCATTGTTGAAGGAAATAGATCCTACCTACCAGACTCTACTTTTCCAAAAGATCACTTCCATAAAGTTCATTGCATAAGGTTAATAAGACTCCAAAAAAGCTTACCTGGCGGAAAATTGTCACATGGTCTCATAAAAGCAAATTTAAAAAAATATTTGAGCAGTACAGGCACAAGTATAGCCACCACAATCACGCCAAACATGGTGGAGAGTGCAACTGCGCTCCCTTATTGGCAACAACTGAGCATATCAAACAAACCTTGTTTATGTACAAAATGTTTATGCATTTAGCACCTATAGTATGTATTTAGTATGATTGTATTTAATCTTTGAATGACATGCACATATAAGTCAAGTCACTCTCCAGAGCCAATATCTGTTTTCCTCCCTATATTAGGTAGGTAATACTTGAATTATTACCTGCATGTAAATAGACTCACGTAAGTAGGTACTTTAACTTAATTTACACTCTACATACAAAGGACTGACTTAGTTACAAATGTCTATAGGTTGCTTATCAAAAACGTGAGTCATTGTACGTAAGTTAACGTACCTCATTATGGCTAGAAAAAATAAAGTTGCTAATCTCTTTGGCTGTGACTGATCTTATGAAAAACTCATCAATTTACTTACTTTCAACTCATCATAAACCCATTATCATAAACGAATGAGCAAATGAAAATGAATAAAAAACTCCAATGTCTTGCAGTAGTTATAATATCTCCGACACATCACTGAGAATTTTTAAAGACATCTGTTTCGTTTTTGATGAGCAAGGAATATGTTGTCGCTCCGCGTAAGCTACTTTGAAATTTCTAGCTCTGTTCTGTACTATTTAGAGTCAAAATTCGTGAAAAAAAAGTTTAAAATTGTTACCTGTACCAGGTAGGTACCTACCTACTACTCTACTAAAAATTATCTCTTTCTATTTTAATACGTAGGTACCCATCTTACTTAGATAATTTTGTATTATCATGCTCATTAAGCTTGCATACCTACTGTAACTAGCGTAATTATTCTATCTACGTAACAACTTTTTAATTTTTTAATTAGACCCAATGATTGCTGGTAACCGCCGGTTGTCGGCAGCCAATTACAGTCTAGAGCATAAGGACAAAAAATACATTATTCGGGTTTTGATCAGTCTACTGCAGTTCTACATAAGACTAAATTTCACCACTAAGAAACTTTACATAACAAAAAATGCCTATAATACAAAACCTTAGAAACTTTTTCATGAAAAACGATTTCGATTTTGACGCTCCTGAAATAACATTGTACAGTTTTCATCCTCAATTTCGAGTATTTTTTACTGCTATTGGAATATTTTTCAACAATCGGGATTCCCGAGTCAGGTTGTTATTTTTTTTATATTCCCTGTGAGCCACTCAGAAGCAAATAAAAACAGTCTCTTCTGTTTTACACGCGTTATGTGTTTGTGTTACGGCTAAAGGCATCTCATAAAGTTTGTATTTTAAAGACCCTTAAAACTTAACAACTACTTAAATTACTATAAAAAAATCCTAAAATGCTTTGATAGACGCGATTACTTTAGATAAAAGTCAAAATGTAAACGAGGCTGAATTATCAAAATCGCGGAAATAGAAATTCATTTCAACCACATTTAAACAGTATCAAATTAATCGGTCTATGGAAGTTACGCAAAACATGAATTTTAGGCCGGTAAATAACCAGCAATTTAGTTTTGTCACAAGAAATGGTTATATTTCTACGGATGCAAAATTTACAAAAAATGAATATCAAAACTTTATTTTTTGATAGGTTTCGTAGAACACTTAATAACTGGCATAAGTACATATTGTATATCATTTTACAAATTAAAAATATATTTACTTCAGTAATTTACTTATGGCTAAGTTTTCTATCTTCTCTAGATTTCTCACAAATGTAACAGTGATTATTTTCGAAGACTGAAAATTTAGAAATTTTCATGTTTCTAATTGCGATAGTGCACTTTCATTTTATGTTTTAGATTTGTATGGCCAATTCTTTGCATAATGCTGGCGATCATGGCTGTCACTTTCGAAGGCATCTTCGTGCACCACGGACTCGCCGTGAAGGACTATGCCTTTGCTACCGAGTGCTTCTGCTACTTCGTACTGCTCGGCATTATGCCTGTCGTCTATATCGCTATCATGACCAATAAGGAAAGAATATTACAGCTGGTAGAAGATATGAATACCGATTTCATCTATATTTCTTCTCTTGAACCGAAATACAGGTAGGAAATGCGGAACTTCATAAAATGGAGTTTAACTTTTTTTTTTTAGGTGCTTAGACCAGGTAACTAGCGCCACCCCTCATTTTATTTCTTTAACTACAAAATAGGATCAAATTTAAAAATCTGCGTAATTAAGTACTTTATTGGTAAATGACTTGTAGTATTTTTGGTATTAGGTACTTTTCATTATTTTGCATTTCGTAAATCAAGAGAACTAGTCAAAAGCGGCCACTTTCGGCGGTAATGAGTAGATCTCTCAATCTGAAATGAGGATATTGACGAAAAGTTATACTAAAAATCAATTTACTAGTGAAGTACCTACTTACCTAGAATTTTTCAATTGGTTTTTATTATACGGAGTAGGTATAATAATTAAATTAAACGTAGTTTGTTTCGCTGATGTAAGCCTCCTAATGAATTCATCAAGTTCATATTTGATACTCTTTGAAAGCAGTGCATTGCATTTCAAAAACTTAAAATAACCCTATACCTAGTAGGATTCTATACTCATTATTACAATTAGGCAGGTAAAGTTGTTGCTTCAAAGTATGCATAAAATAAAGGTGTAGATAATTTTTCACTAAATAAATGAAATAATAAATAAAGACAAAGGAACAAATATTTTTACAGAGAGAGCTTTTTCAAAGGACACCTACTGATCTACAAGTTGTGCTACGCCTGGCTAGCCTTCACCATCCTCATCGCCGCCTTTTTCATCACGGGCACCATGTCTCCCTTGCTGTGGATGTGCCTGTTTGCCACCCAGGACGAGAACATGATCAGGCCCCTCATGTTCCCCATGTGGCTGCCAAAGGATGATCCCTACAGAACCCCTAATTATGAAGTTTTTATGTTCTTCGAGCTTAGCTTCTGTTTTATTTTTATTCAAACGTTTTGTGGTTGGTATCTACTTACGAATTACTTATTGATTGTCTGTTTTCGATTTATTTATGCTATAACTGAACCTTATTGTTTACATCTGTAACCTTTCCATATTATCCATCGTACCTACCTATTCTGATCAACTAAACAACTAGCGATGTCCAGTCACTGCACACAATCTAGAGGAGGCAAATGACCCGGTGGCTGTGGCCGCATACTTACCGGACAAAACTAGTGTAAGATAATGAAATGAAAGACGACTCGAAACGAAGAAGTCTTCTTCTTCGTTTCCAGTCGTATGAAAAAAATGGGCCCCCATACTAAACTGTTAATCATCTGATTGATAGTATGATAAATCCATTTCTTTCATATTTCAACCTATGTTCCTTGTGGGAGGAAAGTTGTTTAAATGTCAGTCTCAGTATAGGTTAATAGGTACTATTATTAATTCTGTGGTATAGGTACAGATACGTTGGAGAATATGGCAAGGTTACAGATTTAATAGAGAATATAAAGATAGAGCTCTTGCTGGATTTAAGTGCGTTACTTTAGGACCCTATGTACCTTCAATGATCCTACTTTTTTATTAACACGCTTTTATTAGCTTCACTTGTAATTAACTATGTATGTAAGAAAATCTTGGAATCTTAATTTGACCCACTTCCCGGTCTTTAATTAGGATGAAATTTTGCACACGCTCTGAGTTCTGATGACAATACATGAAAAGCGTGTTTTTTGGTTTTTTTAACTATTATTTTATTGATAAGTTAGTAGCTAAGGATGCAATGGTGTCGGGGCCAAAACTGGATAATGCTGAACGAACGTCGCAATTTTTATTACTTAGGTGTTTATCTCCATTCTGCAATGGGACAATCTTTCCAAATCTTTTTAAGATAGCGGTAATATCTACTAGGGTTGTAACCTGAGCTGGAAACGCTTGTAAGGACATGTTGCCTTCAAGTGTTAAGTAAATATTTAATTTTTCATTAAATCTTATCAGAAAATTTTGGTCAAAGATTTTATATTAAGACCCATGTCTTGAAATTTAAGACCAAAATTAAGAACAAAACCGCACCTGTGTGCGGTTAATTTTGCCAATATTTCTCAGTGCTCTACAAACACTGGTACAATCGTGTGACAAGACGAAATCTTATTTCAGTGTATGTATACCTGGAGTTCCACATACTCCTCCACTACTATTACCTCATGGAGCTGGTGATCCTGGACTTCGGCGTGATCTTCGAAGGGCTCGACGAGTCCGTGGTGGACCTGCCTCGCTGGGACCCGCGGCGTATTGATGTGCAGAGTACGCTGAACAAAAGAATGAGCCGCATCGTCAAATGGCATTTGTCCATTTTCAAGTAAATTCAGACGCACAAATCTTATTTCAAAATTCTTGTTCACATAGGTACATCTATTAGTTATTTATATGAAAGTTGTTATAAGTAACTTATACCAGGGGTTGGCAAGTAGCTTGAACTGATTCCGGACTGGAAACCTGAGAAAAATCTAGGTCTAGAAAAAACTGAGTGCCTATACTTACCTAGATTATCCAATTAAGTATTTACGCAGAACTGCTTTTTCATTATGCTTTCAAATTACCTAGTAGGTACCTATCGAAGAGATATTTACACTGACATTCCAGAGGTGCAGAAATTTTCAATGAGCTTTGTAAATGCTTTGCCTTTGTAAGTAGGTATTGTGAGAAAGCCACTACGGAGCTTAAGCCATTAATCTCATTGTGCGGGGGGAGAAAATTTTGTTATACTCTCGCTTCTTGTCTAAGGATGCATTGTCTGACGATTGCGTGGGTGAGGTGCGATAGAAGGAGCCTATGATTTTATATGTGACGAGTAGGTTGGGAGACACTACCTGTTGTTTCAACTTAAGTTTAGACAATGCCCCCAAACGCCCCTCCATTATCACCATTGTTTACGCTCACACATATACTAAACACCTATCTGGTTATAAGTACGTAATACTTATAGACATGTAAAGAGTGTTCTGTATTTGTATTAAGTACAAAAAGTCTTGTAAAAATTAAATTAAAAACCTCGTCAGTACGCTGACTAGGTAGATACCTACCTACACACCTACCTACCTAACAATACCTATATGGTTTTAGAGCTGTAGACACTGTATCGTCGGTGTATGGGCCGCCTTTAGTTTACCAAGTGATGTTCACTTCTCTAGCGCTGTGTCTAATGGGATATCAAATAGCAGATGTAAGTAACCGTTCCTTATAGATACTTATTTGAAAGATCTTTTACTGACAAAACCAAGCATACAACAACGGTAACCTAACCTAACCTAACCATAGTGCTTTGGCCAAGTTAAGGCCTGCGCAGACGAAGGACAAGTAATGGACAAAATAACTATCCGCGGCGTGCTCCACAGCCTAGTTAATACCTATAAGGTCCACGCAATATCATCAGGAGCAGGAGACATGAGTAATTGCGAGTAACTTAAATTGTTTTTGAAAGGACTATGAATGAAGCTAGCTCAAAATCGAGCTCTTGCTACTTCCCTGGAGTTTTGAGGTAAGGGGCGAGTACGCTCAACCTGGAAGGTGAACAGCACCAAAGAGCCCGCAGGAGCCTAAAGAACTTAAAAGAGTAGGTATATTGCTATTATAAGCGCTATAAAGCTACACATTGTCTGAAAACACATTTTGTAGGCCATTGTCCCCCTGGCGGTACCTCGTAACAGCGGGATCGTGGCACTTGCCATTATTGCCGTAGGTATCTACTTTAAAGTTGAGAGCGAAATGGGACACCAATTTTCAAGGTTACCAAAGCATATATACCTCATATACCTATAAGCAAAAACTGGGTACAGAAAAGACTGGACCCCAATTGATGATAATAAAAATCATTCTAAAAATTGAAACTTACCTACTTACTGCTTTAAAATAATCTAGGTTATATTTATTACCTATACCGTTTTCAGAAACTTGACCACGGCAAGTTTGACATACTTTTCTCGATGTTGTTTTTGGGAGCCCTAATTCAGTTATGGATTCCGTGCTTCCTCGGCACCATGATAAGAAATAAGGTAAGAAACAAAACACAGGTAATAAAGAAACTAAGTAGGTACTTAGATAATTTCTTAAATTTTTTTATTTTATTTATACTGGGCTAAGTATTTAAACGATATTCAATTCAAAAGAAACCCCTTGGCGGCGGGCGCTACATCGCATTAGCTTACTCCTACGCAAAATTAAGTACCTATGTTCTCTAACCAACATTTGCTCGTGATTCTTCGCAGGGGTTTGCGTTGGGTGACGCGAGTTGGAACTGCGGCTGGCACATGACTTCCCTGGGCCGTATGCTGCGGAACGACATCCTCATAGTGATTTACCGTTCCCAGCAGCCTGTCGTCATCAAATTCACGGGTCTGCCCCAAGTTCAGTTGGAAACTTTTTCCTCGGTAAGGTCAAGAGCGCAACCTTCAACATTAATTTTCACTTCCGCAAAGAAATGACTATACTGTGTGCACAGACAATGTTGTCTGTGACTGTGTGATACGGTCGTACGCCTCCGCGATAAATTAACATGACGATGTTGTGTGATAGATACGGTCATTAGCAATTTTACGTAAGCAGAGAATTGGTTTAATCTTGGCTTATTTTTGATGGGAGACAGGGATTTTTAATAAAAATGATACCAACTTTTATGTAAGCTTGGAGGGAGGGGATAAGAACGTTCGTTATATACATCATGTATTTTAGATTAAGTTTTATTGATTGTTACCTATAGTCTATGCCCTGAGTTAATAAATAAAAATGTTTATAATAAAGTCAATGTTTCAGATTGTGAGCACGGCATACTCATATTTCAATATGCTACGCCAGTACAATGCAGAAATGTAGAAGAAACAATGTTATGCACTTATACATTTATTACCTACTTATTTACAAAATATTTATGTACAACATTCAAATTTTTTTTCTTTAACATTTCTCTTGATAAAAAGTAAATATTCTTAACACAAATAGCCTTTTTCTAATAATGTGACCCTTTGTGTTCAGGCAGCAGAAAGTAGATGGTCACTGGACCTTTAGTTGTGTGTACTTTTTCCTGATGTCTTATCAGTTGTGTAGCTGCAAGCCCATACAATAGACATGGAATACCTGTAATGGAATAATAATATGAAAATGGAGTTTTGCATATACTGCCCTATAGTATAATTTTATGAAATTTACACTTTGATTCAGATCAAGTGTTATACACAAGAAAGATATTCATCCTTATATTTTTGGTGTCTGTTTGATCTTTTGCTTTCCAAAACAGGGCTGCCTCGTAAAAATTTTAACCACTAATTTGGACTAGACAGGAGAGATTAAATTTTAGATATTTAAATTGCATTTTAAAAATATAAATCAGTATTGCATTAAATCAACATCATACCTAGATTTAACATCTTAATAGTTCTCATAAACTTATCAGAGACTCCTAGGTCCTCAGCTTCCTTTTTTGAGCAGTGGTATTTGATGTAGGGGAAACAGCCCGTCCGTAAAATTTGATAGTTTGAACTGCCTACTTTCCAATTGAAGTTTGACATGCCGAACTGGTCATCTTTCACACTACTGTACTGAAACAGACAGTTTTGGCAGATAATACATGGTCTTTTAAAATAAGTACAATATTAGAAAGACACATATCTTATTTACGGTGAGTGGTTCAACTTTGCACTGTTGTGTTATGTAGGTACTAAATAATCTTTCTTGCTTCCAAGAAGGCTGGTTAAATCTCAAATCTTACACGCTATTAAAATAGAATAGATTTTTTTACTAATGATTGCCAATACACCTATATGCAGTATATTACACTTAAGCCGGAGTTGAGTGACCCGAAAACAGTACATTTTCAACCTTAAAACTGATAGATAGCACTGAAAATTGCCCATTTGAATGTGAGGCAGAGCACGGTTAAGTCCACTCAAAATTTATACTGAGGTAGTTTTTTAACAGCCCTTAAGCAATCCTCTCTCACTGTGCTGACAATTGTATATTTTTATGTGCAAAGACCATGATATTACCTTTACAAAATATGAAGTCCATGGCGGTTCATTACATTGCATCAAATACGCCGTCAAGACTTCAGAAGCCTCCGGACGTGAAGAAAAATATGAGACACGGTTGAGAAAAGCTTGTGAGATAGCAACTCTCGGCACATTTCCCAATAATTCATTTAATCCAACAAATGAATTACGTAAAATAATCGTCGACATTACAATCTTGTTTTGACATTTATTTGTCGCAACATGTTGACAATGACAGCCGCAAAGTCAAGTTGACGGACAAACTTTTCGGTAAAGGAAAATATTTTACATCATTCAAGCTCTGAAAGGAGGTTGTGTTTAACTCAAAATCCGGGTTGTAAGTTCGATTTACATCCTGAGGAAGGTAAGTAAATTTGAAAATCGAATGCGGCCACGCGCCACACCTCGGCTCCTTCGAGCAACACGGCCTCCGTAGCTCGGCTCCTATAACGTCATTATTTTTTATAACAAGTGCACTGGCCACCACAAATGGCTGATTGAATCAAGAGCGCCAGGCCATTAAAAAAAGTTTGGCGCCCATTAACATTTTCCTCGCATTCATGATGTAAAGTAGAGTGTTCAACACGAGTGTAAATGATATACTTTTCTTATTCGTAGACTTACCTCTAACAAAAATTTGCACTTTAAAACCAAATATTTCGGAAACGGATCCCTAAATCGAAAAATGGTGTTCTCAACCTCACAATATTTTTTAAAGACCTATCTAACAATACCCAACACGATGGGTTTGTAAAGAAAAAAAAATATTACTTTACTTACACTTGGGAGCCACACTAAAAAATTTTTTTTTTCAAGAGTTTCTTCTATCACTTTTTTGACATGATTAATATACATACCCAAACTAAATTTTAGCTTTCTAGTACTAGTCTCTGATTAAAACCGCGGACGGACAGACAGACAGACAGACATGGCGAAACTATAAGGGTTCTTAGTTTACTACGGAACCCTAAAAACATCGCGTCGTCTACACCATCCGAGCAAGTAGCATCCCAGATACCTGTATCCCGTTCCCCCAGTCCAAAAGATTCCTACCCATCCCTCGCTTAAAAAACATTTTCGATGGGCAGCAGCGTCGGAACCGATATAAGCCAAACAACCTGCGCTCACCAAACCGTTTGCCAAGCGTGGTAAGTACATATGGCATTAAATACTTTTGTCCTTGACAATGGCGAAAACAGATAGGGAAACCTTATATACCTAGTCGTGTTTTGGTAAGTAGGTAACTAAATAAACGTACGTAACAGGAAATTTCATGAAGAGGAAATAAATTTAACAAACAAATTATATTAACTATGTAGGTACCTATTTAGGTAGGTAATAGTAGGAAACTAAAGCAAAATTCAATCAAGCCACATTGTACTTGTACCTCTTTAACTGCGTTGCATTCTAGTTTATTCTTTTCTAAATCGAAGACATCAAAATGGTGGAGGTAGATTTTCGAGAGACCAGCCCGCCCACAAATAATACGAGCAGCACATTCAATTATATGAAGACTATACCAGCGCTGCTCAAAATTATTGAAATTGTAAGTACATAACGCGTAGATATTGTCTTTGACGTAGTGTAACTAATTTTAGTCACAAACACATACTTACATATAGGTAATAATGAACGGGCAATGCAATATTTTAGAGCCATAGAGCTGGTCTCACAAGTAAGAAGTGTGTTAGCTAATGTTGGCTGCCACGACATTCATGCGGCTCCTACGGAGGTTGACAGCTACTGCGACATGCGTAAGTATCCGGCCGAGGGCAGCTGCAAATCTTTAACAGCATCAGAAGCAGTGGACTTTACTACAAGCATGTGGTCTCAACGTCTTAATCGTACGATTTGTTCTCAGAGACTCGCATAGATGGCGCCACTCGAAACTACACAACATTGTATCTACCGTATTAAGAGAATATAAAAACATGATTCACAAAATATATCTTATTAAAAATCAAAACAATATTTTAGGGATAATATTTTAAAATGACACCGTATATTTAGTAAGTTAAAGGCTAACGCAGATTACCGCCATCTAGTATCGACTACCAAGCAACTCTCCTGCGCCATACATTCGCCTGCTTTTCGCAACCTTAATTTGATCCAATATTTTTGTATGAGGTGGGCAATCTATTACGTTAGTATTATATTGTCTTTTCTACAAGACACGTAGGTACAGTAGACTATGGGACCTGGTGGCATGATTTTCTACCTCATAAGCTCAGCTCACCGTGTAGGTGTCTTACACGAATGAGACTAGTGTAGTATAAGTACGCAGGTAAGTACTTATTAGATCATGTAGGCCAATGTAGGGCTGCCACTCCGCAAACTGAAGGAGTAGATAAAAAGCACATAAAAAGATGTTAGAAACGTAAATTTTAGTCAAAAAATATTACAAAAGACTACGTTCACGAACGGGACTTTGACATAAAGGAAGAGATGCTCTTACAGATGGTTGGCATCGACAACCCTGAAAGTAGTCTAAGTGCCTATTTTTGGTTTGTATACAGAGTAAATATACTACCGAAAATCCCTTGAAGGAATGACTGAGCCTATTAAAATTAACAACTCATAGATTAAAAAAAAATAATGTACTTAAAACTTGTCCTATGGAACTTGCTAGGAACTCGAAATAAATCGTTATTTTCATTCAAAAGCGTTTGGCCAGTCCGACCATTAGTACGAAAAGGTCAGAAATTTCGTGTATCTTGTAAGGTAGGAACCCCTGCCACCAACACGGGGTCTATAGGTAAATATTTAATTTATCACTGCTCAACTGTGTTTTTTTTTTCGATGGTTGTAGGATGACCACGACGTTTGACTCTATGAGCATGGTCATGTGTGACCATATTAACTCCGCTTAAAAAGTCGAGTGCTCATTCTATGGCCGTGAAATTCCATGGTAAAGGATGTCCATCGTAAAGGATATGGAATTTCACGGCCATATAATTTAAACGCCAGCAATATTACAGAGATAGCATTGGGATTGTTTATGATTTCAGCTGTTCAGTTTGCTCGGGTTCATCTGCATCGCCTGCTACTACAAAGGCACTTTCTTCGTTCTGGTCTGCCTCGCTGCGATCGTTGTCACTGTAGTCCTGATGTTCTTTTACTTATACCGCCTAACAGACCAGCTCAATAATACATGGCATAACTGTGAATTTGTTTTTTACGCGCTGTGGTCGTTGCTCTTTTTGATCGCATCTACAATGATACTGCAAATAAAGAGCAATCTATTCCTTTCTGCTGCGGTAAGTGCTCTTAATTCCCATTCAGATATACTTATTTTAACATTGATAAATAAGCTTTAATTAATTAAGAAGTTGATTTATTTCAACACAAGAATGAAATTAAGATTGATCCACTGGGAAGAAAATAAATGGGTTCTAAAGTGACGAGATGAAGTCCCTTTCAGATTGGAAGAAAAAAACTTTCAATGTGTAGTAAAGCAATCTATCTATTGACCATCTCCGGTGGTGTGTGACTAGTGACATGACAAGAATGGATTATCAGACGGACAGTTTGCTGTTATAATAACCTGAATTCTGAATATCCAATCTCATTGAAACAGAAAGAAGTTGAGGTATGTAGGTAATGTCATGCTGCATTTTTTCAGGTGTTTGGCTACGCAGCCATGGTAACATACGCAGCTGACGCCTTCTTCAAATGGCGGGCTGTGCATGGTTGCGTCATAGACAGCGGCGCCCAGGCCAACTCTGTACAGAGAAACAATGCCAGGGAATCCACTGCGAGCGATTCTTTATGATTATCGTTTACAGCTACACCACATTTAGGGTTAAGAAGGGAAGCGCATTTTCCTACTTTTGTATCACTCAGAACCGTTATTATAGCCTCCGGTACACGCGTAGAGTAAACGGTAAGTTAGACAGTAGAGTACAAACTACTAGTAAGTAGCAAAGTATGTACCGTCTACTATTCCGTTTACTGTCTTATTTTTTGCTCTAATTCCGGTTCCGATACATTCCGTCACTCTTTCTTGCTGTCACGTAGTGTGAACTTCTACTAGTTAGTACTCTACTATCTACTCTTCCCTTTATTCAATGCGTGTGCAGGAGGCTTTACAGCAAGAAAGAGCGACGGAACACAGCGGAACCTGGTAATAGAGCGAGAAATATAGACTGAACACGGCCGCGTTCAGATTTCTAGCTATTTGTTGCTATTGCTTCTAGATGACGGTTCTAAGAGATTTTGGAAGAGATTCCGTGCTCTCAGATGTTACTCACTGAGGGTTGCGCTCTTTGAGCAACACGGCTTTACGGAAGCCGTGTTGCTCGAAGGTTGCGCTACATCTTAGTGCTCGGGATTGCTGGGCCTATGACCATTTCGAACCGATGCCATATAAAAAATCCGCCATATGGCAAATCGTCATTTTGTTACAGAAGTGGTGATGGTAGAAGAACAAACAGAAATAAAAGATACATATAAAAATATAACTTTAATTAAAAATTAGAAAATACAACAACAGATTTTTCATTACAATATCAATAAAGTCAATATTTAATGGATTTTTTTATTTATTTATAGCAAACGGTCACAATATTACTTATTGCATACTAGTAATCTAAGCGAATACATGTAAAACCTACACTTTCGAAAGTGTTCTCCATTATTACCATTCCAATTAAAAAATTTAAGCCACTTTAACATGTATCACAGTATTTGTTTTAGTTTATACTAAACCATCATTAAACATTATTTTGAATGTAGGCACTCCTAAAATTTGCAGTAAGGGCCGCGCTACACTGGATTGGTTGGCATGGCATCGGAAGCTACGCGTCATTTCAAAACAAGCTATATGTCTAGTGACATAAGATGCAAAACGGCGGCTGCACGCTCGCGGGCGTCTAGTCCGCGCGAGTGCGCGCTAGGCCGCCGGCCGGCTCGCCACGTTCAAGCAGTTATGCATCTTATGTCACTCAGTATAAAGATTGTTTTGAAATGACGCGTCCCTTCCGATGTCATCTCATGCCAATCCTGTGTAGCGCGGCCCAAAATACTGCCTTAGACAAGTCAAGAACCTGAAAAAAGGTCGGCCATTTCCTATTGCGTTTAAGGGCCCACACTAGGCACAGTAGCGACGCCAATCATTTTATTCTTAATACTTTACAAATAGAAAAAAACTCAAGAATGTAAATCATATAAGGTTTAGTAAATAACCTAAAGTATTTTTGGAATCATGTTTTAATATTATGAGTTTTAATATTAAGAGTGTGGGGCCTTAAGAAGGCTAGGGCGGCGGCGGCGTTAGACAGTGGCTTGTTGATTGTTCCATTCCACTGAGTAACGTTGTCTGTCACTTACCTATCCATTCTGTTACAAAAATGGGACCTCGCACATAAAATGTGATATATATCTAGGCACCTATTTTTAGTTCAAATATACGCAAGAAGGTAGAACATGCACCATTTTTTTAAGATGAATCAAAAGAGTACTATTCCGACTGCCGTTTCATATAGCTCGAGGCCAGTTTTGTATTTATATGATATTGTAAGCAACGTAATTTTAAAACATTTCGTTTCGACTAACCGACTTTTATATACATTTCTATCGATCCCTATTATAGTTCCATGCTATTCGCTCCTAAAATATGTGTCTTAAAATCCACGGCCTAAAATAGGATTTGGATAAATCATATAAGCTTATATCATAACGTTAACAGCTAAACAGTCGCTTATAATTATTAAATGTATAAAAATAACATTATACAGGGATGTAACAAAATGACGAAATAATATTTAATATCCACATGGGACAAACATCGCAACGAATAATATTTAAAAAAAAACCCCTCTAATAGAAACTCGATGAGCTGGTTGCCAATTTTGTAAGTTGTTCAATCATAACCTGATTGAATCTTAAATATTATATCGCTATTTTGTTTCACCTGTATTCTAATTAGGTGACAAATCACAAATAATCAAATGTAAATTACAATATCACATTTATTATAATTTACATTTTTCTGTATTACAATTTTACAATGTCAGTAAAAGATAAAAAATAAGAAAATTTACATAATGCACGCCAAGTGAATACCACCAAATCAGAGACTACACAGTTTGCATTAGATGTACAGTTATTTAAAACTGTGCATTTAGTGAACAAGTAAATTGATAATGTTTTCTAATGTTTTTGCGATTGTTACACATTTAAATACAATTAATTTAATACGGTTTTTATCGCGTTTATTACATTATTCATACACCTAACGTTTCGAACACTTTACAGTGTTCGTGGTCGCAGGTAGACTAAGAATGGACTAAGATGTCATTTGTCTAGTATTTTATAAGAACTAAGCAAATTGATCTTAAATTGAAGATAAAGAAACCGGTATTACAAGTAGATATTTGAACGAAAATATTCACAAGTTTTTACGATTCTGAGTACACTTACAACACTATGAAGTCTATAGGTAGTCCATTCGTTGAGGTACTTAAAAAAATTTCAACAATCTTGCTACGTCTTTTTATTGAATTATACCCTTTTCAAATCGAAATATTAAAATTTTACTTGACATTTATGAAACTACATTTAATTTCACATTGAATTGGTTAAGTTTAAATATTTTGATTTAAAAAGTGTATATTTCAATAAAAAGACGTATCAAGATTGTTTTAATTTTTTTAAGAACATAAATAAATGGACTATAGCTTAAAATCATCTTGTCGTCCATAGAATTTCTACAAGCCTAGACGACACTTGAATGTCACGTAACTCCTGTATTTTATAACAACTATACAGTAATTAATTAACCTTAGTCAAACTATTTGAGCCTTAAAATATAAGAAGAAATACGAAATGGAACTAAAATGAACAACGTTGCAAAATTAATAAGATTCACATGGCAAACGACACTTAAAAATTAAAATACTTACGCAAGAATACTCAAAGGCAAATAGATGCTTTTTAACTAGAAATGTATTCGAATCTCGTGCTGTCACGGTCTAGATAACTTAGCAAGGCAAAGACAGACTGAGAATGTCATTTGTTAAGATTATTTCGAGTATTCGGAGGTAAGCCTCATTATAGATCTTTTACCGTACTTACAGCAGGCCACCATCAACGACGCCATTATTTTGTTTTACGGAATAATAAACAGTGCGAAATAAATGTCGTGGGTAACTTGCTGCAGGAGCGAAAGAGATATTTTATGAATCGCCGAATTACGCTTTGTACAATCGAATTTTAAAAGCGTGCTATTCGATTCCGACCTATAATACCTTGAAAGAGCTATACAAAATCTCTTGTACGTCCAACTGAATAGACACACATATAGATTAAGTCTACTATATCAATGGTCAACGCAAAAAAAATACTTATAAAAATAATAACTATAACTACTATGCCTATAGCTTTACACATGTCAAGTCGCAACTTAAATGAGACTAGTACATCGTCAATGTGCAGTGATAAACAAGGATGTCAGCAAATGGATACTGGAGCGCTATTTTTGAATAGGCGACTGATCTAAAACCTTGATTTTTATATATATAAAAAAATCGCGCGATTACGATTGGCCAGTTTTATAAAATGGGACCCCTGAGCTACACCTACAAAGCAAAGTGGCCTATTTCTATTCAAATAATTGTAAAAAATTACAGGGAAGCTCTGTCATCCATCAATCATCATATTCATACTAACTCAATGAAAAACAGACGCTATTAATAGACAAAATATCGCCGATCTTAGCGCGGCAACTTTGCACACCTATGACTGAAATGTAAGACAAAGTATTAATAACAAGAGGCGTCATTGTCAATGTTGGAAATTTTAAATAATATCAACATTTCAATGAACTATTGGCACATGTGTGTGAATGACGTTAAAGTCTGTGCTGACGTCAAGCATTACGACTTCGACAATGGCCATAGGGCCATAGGCCAGTCCTTGACAAAGCTAACATTGATCATATTGCTTATTTCTGTTTTCATTCACATTACATACTAAAGGAGTTATTTAAAATTCTTTAATTGTATTCAAAATACTCTTCAATATTTAATATTGAATAAAAATAGGTATTCAAATATTATGATTCGCAATTTTAATTCTAATATGCAATACTCAATTACAATCATATGGTTTAGAAACTAATTAAAAAAAAATTGTTTCAGTACTCGTGCGTGTAAAATCTTGAACTACAATAGCTGCTTAAATTTAACAGTAGGCAACATGAATTAGGTATCATTCATATGTAAAATACGGGTCACTCACGTATGAAGTCAGATACAGGCTTTGCTTGCCTCATCCAGGCCTTGCTTGCCTCATCCAGGCCTTGCTTGCCTCATCCAGGCCTTGCTTGCCTCATCCAGGCTTGCTCAGGGGGAATTTCACACATAATTGTAGTATCTTACGTTAGTTTTAATAAAAAGAGTTAGGTAGGTACCCAACATGTACATGTGATTGTACAACTTATCTTTGGCAGTATCACGCTATGTACTTCTTTATTATGGCCGCTGCTTCCCGCTGTCCCAAATCCTCAAGAGTCTTGGCGAGGGACTTCGACGTGATGTCAATGTCGCTTTGCTGAAATACGATTATCAGTAAGTAAATTATGCGAACAACGGTCGGATACTCAGTAACATTTAAACTATAGATATAGGTATGGCACGTTATAAATAATAATAATAAAGCGGAGAGACATTTATGCCTTAAACTACTATAAACGAAACTTTATAGTTCATCCGCTGAAATGATGTGCACGCTTTGTCAAGGCGACGCCGGCCGCCGACAAAGCAGTGTCGGCGCCCGTCAAATGCGGTATCGGCGGCTTCAAAGACGCCGTATACACGCAGTGTGCGTTGGTTGGTGCGTCGCGTGGAACGGACGTTTAATTTTATTAGTAAATTACACGAATAAAAATGTTTTTTATTCGTGTAATTTACTCATCATCATTTCGTGTATGTGACACGGTCAGTCGACCATGCACACCCTGGTGTCAGAGTTCTTCGGAACCGCCTCTCGGCTTCTGACGTGGATCCTTTAACGACTACCAGATGGCAACCGGGACCACCGGCTTAATGTACCTTCCGAAGCACGGCATCATCTTTCTTATCAGACAATCAGGTGATTCATGCCTGCTATGTCTATGCCAAACTGGAAACAACTTAATAAAGTATGCTTCCCGTGGGAATCGAACCCACGACCCCCGGGTCAACAAGGCTAACGCCTTAACCACTGGACCACGGAGGCAGTTAATTGTAATTTACTAATAAAATTCACGAATAAAAAAAGTATGTGACTGACGAAATGGCGGCAAGGAATTTTTCAAAGTTTTGCTTCTTCCGCCATATCATTGTATATCCAATAGAGCAAGTTTGGTCAAAAGTCAAACATGACATAAGGGCGCGCAATTGCAACCCGACAAACAGTAATGCCGTCAGGTTATGTCAAATGGGACACCCGATTTATGGAATAGATATGTCGAATATGCAAAATAGATATTTCTGTGCAGACCACGATGTTGATGTCTACCGAGAATCATTTATTATAAATACAGGAAGTGATTCGGAAGACTCTGATTAGGAAGTATTTAAAAAAAAAAAATATAATTTAAAATATTTCATGTTCTGATTTCGGACTTTTGGCACAGAGAGGGTCGAGCTCCTGCAGAGAAGGCTATAAAGAGACCTGATGATGAGAGTAAGTGGTCACCTTGAGGTAGTTGAGCAGCGCACGCGCGGGGCTGGTCGAGTGCTCGAACCAGGTGGCCATGGAGTCGAGCGCCAGCCGCGCGGCCAGCAGAGCCAGGGTCGAACTCCTGCAGAGAAGACTATAAAGTGACCTGATGATGAAAGTAAGTGGTCACCTTGAGGTAGTTGCGCAGCGTGCGCGCGGGGTTAGTCAAGTGCTCGAACCAGGAGGCCATGGAGTCGAGTGCCAGCCGCGCGGCCAGCAGAGCCAGGGTCGAGCTCCTGCAGAGTAGACTATAAAGAGACCTTATGATGAGAGTAAGTGGTCACCTTGAGGTAGTTGAGCAGCGTGCGCGCGGGGCTGGTGGAGTGCTCGAACCAGGAGGCCATGGAGTCGAGGGCCAGCCGCGTGGCTAGAGCGCGCCACGCGCCCGACGCGTCCAGTTGCCGCGACAGCTCTGTCACGTACAGCGACAGCTCGGGCAGGCACAGCTCGGCTTGCACGTACTGCACAGATTAAATTACGGTGTTTTATAAATAAATATATAGACCCATAGTAAGTTCGAAAATTGTGTTATGGTGTATATTTTATAACAAATACATGTACATCCAAGAACCAGATCCATCTAAAAAGTATCGTCATTATCTGATGTCGTCCGATTTGGACTTGACGCCGTCGAGCAGTAAGCCTCGCATCACTTCGCAAATAGCTTATTTTTGAGTCTAATCATTGCATTATATGTCAACTCACCTCATCTTCCGAGTCAACGTCGAGCTTAACTTTGATGTCACCTTCCGGTTCGCACTTGCCGTCGTCCTCATCCGTGGCGTTGGGCAGCAAGCCTCGCATCACTCCGCGAATAGCTTGCTTATTAGTCTAATCATAGCCTTATATGTCAGCTTACCTCGTCTCCCGAGTCATATTCAGGCTCAGATTTGATGTCTTTCGGCTCGGACTTGACGTCGTCCTCGTCTATGACGTCGGGCAGAAAACCTCGCCTAAGTTCGCGAATGGCTTACTTATAAATTCAATAATTGTATTATATGTCAGCTCACCTCGTCTTCCGAGTCATCTTCGGGCTCAGATTTTATGTCTTCCGGCTCGGACTTGACGTCGTCCTCGTCCATAGCGTCGGGCAGCAAGCTTCCCATGATTTCGCGAATGGATAACTTATTTTAATCATAGCATTATATGTCAGCAGACCTCGTCTTCCGAGTCATCTTCGGGCTCAGTTTTGATGTCTTTCGGCTCGAACTTGACGGCATCCTCATCCATGGTTCGGGACGCAAGCCTCGCATCATGTAGCAAATGGCTTACTTATAAAGTCATTGACGAGATTGACGAGCTCCGTGGTGCAGCGATCAACACGCCGGCCTGCGACACGGATGGTCCCGGGTTCGATCCCCGATCAAGTCAAGATGAAAAATTACCTTTTTCAAATAGACCTGACCTGGGTCTTGGATGTTTATCTATATATGTATTTGTTATAAAATACACTATCGTTGAGTTAGTATCCCATAACACAAGTCTTACTTAAGAACTTACTTTGGGGCTAGTTCAATCTGTGTGATTTGTCCGTATATATTAATTTATTTATTGCAATAAATGTCAGCTCACCTCATCTTCCGACTCATCTTCAGGCTCAGATTTTATGTCCTCCGGCTCGGACTTGACGTCGTCCTCGTCCATGGCGTCGGGTAGCAAGCTTCGCATGAGTTCGCGAATCTCTGGCTTGTTCTTAGCGAGCCGCCACGCTGATTGGTGGCCATTCGCGCGAGGATCAGACTGTGACACAATATTATACATGAATAGAGAATACGGTATTTTTTCAGTTAATAAAAAATACAAAAATATGTCTAATTGTTCATAATATATATCATATAATTTTGTTTTGAAAACATGTCACTCTCTAATTTGTGTTATAAGTCTAGTAAATATTCGTGAACCCAAAACATTTCTCATTTATATTTCTATTATTTAGAACCTTTTCATAGCTAAAATAAATATCGATTAGTAATATTTTATATAAACCCGCAAACTTAAACGCAAACGCTATTATGAACACCGCCAAAACGCTACACACGGTGTGTAGACATGTTGTCATGACGTCACCTGCATGCAAACTCCTGTTGTAGATGTCAAATCAAACTTCGACTGGCGTTACCTGACGTTACTGTTACAAGTCAATTTTGCATCATCCAATCCCGTGTATTTTTTAATCACATGGTAAAACGTTTTCTTTTTAAAATCATATAGGTATATTTCAAAATAAAGTGTTGGTTAAATAGGTATTTTTTTATTTTACTAATAAGGTAACAACAGTTTGATGTATTTTTTCACCGTAGGATAATTGCCTATTAGTATTATTGATTTATTTTGCGATATAACAACATTGCTCTTAGCAATAGTACTCTATTGATCTAACAGTTACTTTATACGTCTATGTCCAAACCTTTTTCTCCAGCAGCATCTTGACCATATCGACTGTGTGCTCCTGAACGCTCCCGTCACATAATATTTGCAGAGCGGTGTATCCTCGTCCGTCTACTGTGTCTATTTCATTCTGAAATAATAAAATTAAATTGCAAAAATTTATATAAAAGGATGTTTTGAAATAATACATACGACAAAGAGCGAGAAAATATTCATAACCAGAACATCCTTTTGGTTTTCTTACTTTTTCGCCAGTTTTTATTAACTTTATTTCTTTGATGTTAAGTCAGTATATTATTTAGATGCTTTGTATATTTTTTGCCTAAAAAATCTTAGGGTTACAAAGTCATTGTTGGTGGTCATTATATTTGTCGTGTGGTTCCCGGCAGAGTAGAATAGGACCACTCGAAGTCTTCCCGTGGATGTCGTAGAAGGCGACGTAGGAAACACAAGCTAAAAGCTTACAACATCAAAGAGACCTCTCCAACCCGTCTGGCCAGCAAGGAGAATGTAGGCCAAATGCTCTGACTGCTCTGGCGAATATTTGGCTCTGGTAGTACAGAGAGGGTCGTGCTCCTGCAGTGGAGACTAAAAAAAGACCTGATGATGATGACATAGAATACTCACAGCAGAGACGAGCTCCAGCAGCGCTCTCATGACGTCAGCATAGTTCATGTTGGCAGCCACATTCAGCGGGGTCTTTGCCTGACTGTCCGTCACGTTGGTATTAGCGCGGCTCTAGTAGTACAGAGAGGGTCGTGCTCCTGCAGTGGAGACTAAAAAAGACCTGATGATGATGATATAGAAGAACACTCACAGCAGGGACGTGCTCCAGCAGCGCTCGCATGACGTCAGCATAGTTCATGTTGGCAGCCACATGCAGCGGTGTCCTCGCCTGACTATCCGTCACGTTGGTACTGGCGCCGTGCTTCAAGAGTCGCTGCGTTTTCACCACGGAGTTGTATTGCACCGCTAGGTGGAGCGGTGTCTGCTTGTCTGTGTAATTAATTTATAGGTCTCTTACTTATTACTCTATGACCTATATTAAAAAGAAAGGTATAAATTAAAAAGATTCATGTAGGTAGAATTGAACCATTAGCACCATAAAATAATGATTTAGATCCTAAAACTCTTTCAATTTGAACCCTTCATGCTGGTTTGGGAGAAAAGGAAAAACATAAGCTGCTTTTTTTCCCGCGCAAACCGTAAAAGCCGGTCAAGGGATTGGGCGAAAATCTAAACAATCACGTTATAGGCGATGCGGCTAGCAACACATCACTATTTTTAATCCGCTTTCCACCTTAACGCCCTCTAACGCTAAACGTGGCCTATGGGTTTTTATGACCTTGGGACCTTCTGTCTACCCCGCAAAGAATAAATACGTGGTAATATGTATGTATCAACTTATTTTCTGTAATTTATTCTGTTATGGTGTAGGACAATGCAGGTTAAAAAAAAATAACGTGTGGCACTCGGGGACTGCCGCGGTAAAGCTATTGCATAGCATTTTTTTATCAATATACATACACGTTAAGGTTCAACTAGTGCGCAACAACGCGGGCGCGAACTCACTCGTGGACGCGGCCAAAAAGTACGCTGTCTCACCTAGCATCGTGTCTAAAAGAGATAGAATCAGTTATGAGCAGTTAGTAGCTAGTCTACTCGCATACGTCTAGTCGCATGCACACAAACACCGTGCCAAAGTCTGCTGAACTGAAACGACGTTAGACGATGCACGGTAGGCGGAGTGGGTGTTAGGTTATTTTCGTTACGGAATTTCACGATTCGGTCACCGCGCTCAAGGTCCGCGATAGAAGCTATGCAATAGCTTAAAAATTATCCATGGTGGTGTCAGGCGGCAGGCCGTAAAAATACCCTGTCTAACAATGCATGTGTTCAGATTATGTAGATTTGCAAGGAGGTTGCAGTCGCTGTGTGGTGCATCAAACACTGGCCTCTAATAAAAAGTGAAAAGAATAAATGAAATGTGTAGTTCTGCGCATTCATATTTTCATCTCATTGCCATTATATTTTCCCGCCTAATTACGTGTTGTTGTATCGTTTTACTCATAATAAATTTTATTTATTTTTGCCACTACTTACTGTAATTTTTATTTACTTAATAAATAACACATTCAGTATGTCATACCGTTGGTAGCAGCGTTGATGTCGTGCTTTATGTTGTGGCTCTCAATGGCGTCCAGCAACGCGTTGAGGCACGAGGCGTCCTCGCGGCACATCACGGCGTAGTGGATCGCGTTGTTGCCATCTTCATCATCTAACATAGGGTCGCAGCCTATGTGAAATAAAACAAAAGTTTTATTTTCAATAAGACAAATTTTTCCTAGTTACTCCTACACTCTTAACTGATATCTCAAAAACTACTGAACCCTAAGTTGCATCATCATGTTTGGCGCACATGTTAAAATGCTGATAAAGACTAACATATATAAAACTCATGTAATTCTGACAATTGTTTGGTTTTCGTATGTGTAAGTGGCCAACACTAGTGTCAGATTTTTCAAGCTGCCTAAAGGCATCTGACATAGCTTAACAACGGCCATTAATAATGACAGCCGGGACCATCAGCTTAACATGCCTTCCGAAGCACGTAGGAGCTCGAGATATTTTATGCTACCTGCGGTCACCCAGCGGGACTGCGCCTGGGGTTGCTTAACATGCGGAAACGTTAATAATGCACACGCCAATTACATAATTAACTAATTCTGAAAATATTACATAGGTATATATGTCGAATTGATAACCTCCTTTTTTGAAGTCGGTTAAAAATAACAAATGTTGCATGCCTTTGGTTTCATAAGCAGTTGGACCCAGTAGAATTATATATTTAATAAGGGCGCATCTTTGGATAAAAAGCCCACTCGAGTTAAAAGGTACAGTAGTTTATTTCACGAGGACAAGCAACCGACGATTGTATTGTGTTTATAATGTCGTACTATAGCACAACACAAGCGACTACACTGACCGTTATAATTTTTTTTTTAAAGGACTGTGTAGCTAGCTTCTAGTGAGCTTTTTGAGGTGAGGGCAGAGTGCACTCAACCTGTATAAGCAACATCACCAAAGGGCCCGCAGGAGAAACGGACCTCGGCTTTGGGCGTTGCCTGTGTGCACAAGGCTTGGAGAGACAGCAAACTCTTATATGCCTGATGGGCCGCGATTGGCATGCATCGCCAAAAGGGCCGAATTGGCATGCATCGCCGGATAGGCCAAACTGAGAAACAATGGCAAAGCCTCTGGAGAGCAGCTACTCTCATATTTTTGGCATGGGCCGAAAGCTACGTTGCCAGTGAAGTCGCCGTAAGTGGCCTATCCACCAGTAATCGGAGCTTAGAACATCATCATGTAGTCGCCTGTTTTAAATAACAAGGTAACACCTAACGGCAGCAGGCGACATAGATAAATATACGTAATAACAAGGTTTAGCGAGCGGCGTTAACAACTCCCGAACTGACGCACCATGAAAAATATGCATGTGCCTGTACACAAACAAACATATATAGCCTATGCTCGTGAGATAAAAAAATATCTAAAACGCGGTGTGTTCAATAGTCATGTTGATGCGATAGTCCTTCGAGACGGATCTTGAATGGACTTCACTAAGCAGTCAAGAATCTAATTTACAAAAATGAAAATATTTCTTAGTGACTCGCATGGCATTTTAGGATGCCATGTGAACATTGAGAGGACGACTGATTTTTAATGGAAAAACATCCGTCGGCAAACCAGGACTACAACAAGCGACAATCGAAAGCGTTCTGGTACATGACCTGTGTTTAAAAATCTATAGAACCGCATAGCATTCTGTAATACCATATGGATTTTGCACGATCAGAATTTGTCAGTGAGTGCGGTTTCATACGGTACAGTTTTCATCCTGCTTTATAAGTTCCTGTCAAATTGTTGGTCCTTCGAGCCGGACCTTACCTTTAGATACCAGTAATCCGATCACCGACGGTGCTTCGGCGACGATCGCCAGGTGCAGTATGGTCTGTAGCCTGTTGTTCTGCAAGTTGAGCAGGTGTGTCATGTTGAGGTTATGCGCCATCTTCACTATGTACTCGAAACTGGGCCGGTTGCTATTCAGTGACATGTGTAAAAACCTGTAATCAGTAGTCATAATTGTTTACATTAATCACGATTGCTTCATTCTCGTTATTATAAAAATATTATTTGGAAGTTAAAGTGGTCGTCTAGCGTTACTAAGGATTTTTGCGGTTTGTCAATAAAATATTTAAGATGAGATGATAAGATTCAAATTTTTAACCCTTCATAAGACAGTAGGTATATGAAATAATAATTGTATTTGGTCCTTATCACCCAGGCATAAGATTCAAATTTTGATGGAAATATATTTACCAGAGCCTTAAAAAGGGCTTAAAAATTCATAGTTCACAACTTAGTGAGGGACTAGCCTAATTTGTCCTTATATATTTATTTATAGTATCAGTTTAAACTATAAATAGGAGTTCACAAAATAATTTGACGGGTTACGGCTTCATATGATAACATTTTAATTAACATTTCGTTTATATTTAAATAATTTATAATTAACTAGCTGTTACCCGCGGCTCCGCCCGCGTAATATATAGCTTATGTCCTTCTCAGTACCCTAACCTATGTGTATGAAAAATTTCATGATGATCGGTTCAGTAGATTCGGCGTGAAAGCGTAACAAACAAACAAACTCACTTTCGCATTTATAATATTAAGGGTGCGCTAGTCAGGTGTTTCGCCATACAAATTCTGTAGGGTGATGACACCGTTGTTCGGTATCGTCTGTTTTAAGTTTTTAATTCTATCGATATGTTTTGTCGTTATCTATGCTTGTATGGAATCATAATTGTAAAATTATAAGTACTTTAAAAGTTATGAGTCTCAAAACATTCCGTTTTAACACGTAATTTTAACGCAACTTTGGGCACAATTAAATACCAGAAGGAGTATAAAATCTCTAAAACAAAATTCATACAAGCATAGTCTGGTTATTAAAAAATATAAATTATTTTACTTTTAATAAAAACATTCAGCTGTTTTATCACAAGAACACTTCTCCCAAACGCATACTCGCGAATTTTTAGACGACGAAGATTTAGATTTTCAACAATATTTGTGTTTGCACACACTAGACTGTTGTTCTGATGTGCTTATAAATCATTGTAAATAGTTCCGCACTGTGCAAAACCGATTCTATCCCTTTCTCAGCGAAATAGCACGCATTTTAGCCACGTGCGCTGACGAGTTCGAGTTCCCGACTAGCGCATCCTTAAGTTAGGATTAGGATTATACAGGCTGAGTTTGAAACTATGCGCTATATTGAAATCTCGGAATCAGAATCCTTATTGGACTACAGACTTGCAAGAAAAAAATATATACAACGAAAAAAAAAATAAGTTCTCGTATATAATGTCACCGATCAGCTGGGCGAATTTCTATGGGAAGTCAAATTTTATTTTTATGTTTTTAACACTTTTTTCTTTCATTTCTGTATACCATAAGGGATTCTAATTCTGAGATTTTAATATAGCTAATAAGTTTAAAATCAAATAAAATACAGTTTTATAGTATCAGTTTAAAAACTATAAACAGGAGTTCATAAAATAATTTGACGGGTTACTGCTTCAAGACGGCTTCATACGATAACATTTTGATGATCATTTCGTTTCTATTTAAATAATTTATAATTAAGTTTCAATTGAGAGTGTAGGCCAAGTCCTCTAACTGCCCTGGCTAATATATGGCTCTGGTAGTACAGAGACGGTCGTGCTCCTGCAGTGGAGACTAACAAAGACCTGTTGATGATGAGAGACAACATTGGACCTCAGCTATGTGGGCCTATTTGCAATTTTTAACAACTTTGATATAAATAAATAAAAAAATAAAATCTTTATTTAAATTCTTAGGTGGTATAAAATATTACAATATAGACATACATTAAAAAGGTACAAACATAGTTTTGTCTGAGCTAAGGTGAGAAGCACCCTGTGTTTCAGACTTAAATTGCTAGACATAAACATACAAAATAAACAATTACAAATAGAAAAATTATATATAATGTTTTGATAAATATATACGGACAAATCACACAGATTGAGCTAGCCCCAAAGTAAGTTCGAGACTTGTGTTATGGGATACTAACTCAACGATACTATATTTTATAATAGATACTTATAATATAGATAAACATCCAAGACCCAGGTCAATCTGAAAAAGATCATTTTCCATCTTGACCTGACCGGGAATCGAACCCGGGACCATCCGTGTCGCAGGCAGGCGTGTTGACCGCTGCGCCACGGAGCTCGTCATATATTTACTTTGTACTTATTTATAACTTCATTCATGCTGTAATTAGATTCGTTTTGACCTCGTGTGCCGGTAGGCGTAGCGTGGTAATCACGGAGGCGGTCTAGTTCTAAGAGTACCTTCTACTCTACCGTATGGTCACTGCAACAGCCATAACGGCTCTCGTATGAATACATAACTATTTTAATTTAAGATATACGTACTGATTATTAATTATCATCATAACATTTGTTTCATGTCAACTCTTCACAATCATCACATTAAAATAAAATATAAATCACATTGAATCATTTCATTACATTAATTAAATAATATCATTGAAAAAACAATGCTTATTAATAATAAAACTTTAAACCTACATTTGACAAAATTTTTCGTACGAGTATGGTGTCAAATCAATGAGCCAGTTTTTAGGGATCCGTAGTAAACTAGGAACCCTTATAGTTTCGCCATGTCTGTCTGTCTGTCTGTCTGTCCGTCCGCGGTTTTACTCAGAGACTATAAGAACTAGAAAGCTGTAATTTGGTATGAGTATGTATATTAATCATGGCAAAAAAGTCGTAGAAAAAAATCTTAAATCAGAGCTGGGTACAAAGTGCAAACTATAAAGTTATAGGTAACCAACTTATAAAATGTACTGGAAAATGTAAAATTTCATACAATCTTTATTGTTAGATGTTTTTGGTCGTTAAACTGTGAGGTGCGAGTGTAAACAGTGTGAATTCAAAGTTGTCCTTCGTAACTACGGAACCCTATACTGCGCGTGGCTCGACACGCACTTGGCCGATTTTTTCAGCTTTAATTTAAATAATTTTACATTTCTGACCGATGTGATCTCCTGCGGGATGTGGTTGTACACTGTCGGCCCCATGATGTGCGTTAATTTGCTAGATTTTTCTAATGTGCATGCAGTAGAGATGGTCACTTCAACATCCATAACGGCTTTCGTATGATTAACTATTTAATTTAAGATATACGTACGTATATAAACCGTAATGAATGTTGAAGTGACCATCGAAACTTTGTACATCGTAGTTGTCAAAATATCTGTTGAAAAGAGTTTCTTTCGGCGTTTCTTCTCTGCAGTGATCGGTTCCGAAACGCTAGTAGTCTGTAGCTTATGAACAATTGACTAAACACATATTATCTAATAAGATAATTTTAAATATCATATGACGTGAAAAAGTGCCTGCAAAGGAAAATTTTCTGAGTAAACGTTTAGATTTTTTGATTTTAGCAAATAGGCCCGCTGACCTTGAGGCCAGGTTCTCCGGTCACGTCGTCTGCCATAGTTCTGATGCACCGCACGACCTTGAAACTCGCGAAAAAGTTTTTCGAACAACAATTTCGAAAACTGTAAAAATGTGCTTTTAATAAATACAATTTCGACGACCGACAGCCTTCGCTCATTAAATTACGTTTTGATATAATTTTCAATTTACAAATGATAATGTTTAGTACTTGAAAAGTGCATTTTTAGGCAAAAGTAGACCAATGTTTGTTATTTTTTTTTTTTCATTTATCAAAGCAAATCAAATCATGTTAATTATGACCAACGGCCCTAGATCACATCATCAAAACTAACATTTTTTTTTTTTCATTTCGAGCCATTAACTGTCCCTGCTGGGCAAAGGCCTCCCTCCATTTTTTCCATTCGGTCCGATCTACAGACCACCAGACGGCCTAGAATACAGGACCACTCCGTGTCCTATGGATGCCGTAAGAGGCGACTAAAAGGATAAAAACTGATTCAGAGCTTATGAACAATATGTTCTTCAGAGGCCTGATCAGTAAAGTTGATACCAGGGTAGGGTACCAACTTAGTCTGGCGGCGGAAGATCTTCCATTTGGGAGACAACGGCGGCAGTCCGGGCCGAGCTAGCAGGTCCACTACCCACTCATCAACTCGCAGTAGACAAGCGTGATGGGTTAAATGTCTAAACCCCTTCATTTATTTCAAAACTAACATACTTACATATATTTGTTTCAGATTAAAATTAGTTATAGTTTACTAGAAAAAAGCTTTTTCCCAAACTCATTTCTGGAGAAGAGCGCTTTAAGTATGGTAAATACTTGAGTTTAATGACTTTTGGAATGCCCAATAGGTAGTGCTCTTTGCTGCTTGATATTACTTCAGAATGTCCTCATGCATGTGTCTTCTCAGAATGTCCTGATGCCTGTGTCTTCTAAGAATGTCCTGATGCCTGTGTCTTCTCAGAATATCCTGATGCCTATATCTTCTCAGTGAATAAAACAAATTACAAACACAGTGCTAGTTACTTACGTTATTATCTAAGTTTTCTCATCCTCGTTGGGGGTTGCAAACCTCCCCTCAACTTGAGGTGAGGACTCCAAATTAAGAAATATTGATAAAATATTCACGTATACCCTCGAAATGGTATAATTTTGGAGTAATGTATCAATAATGTATACTGAATGAATACTACATTTAATTTAGTCTTCTTATTATAATGTTTTCTATTGTTTTTTGCGATTGTTACACATTAAAATAAAATTAATTTAATACGGGTTTTATCGCGTTTATTACATTACTAGCTGTTACCCGCGGCTTCGCCCGCGTAATATATAGCCTATGTCCTTCACGGTACCCTAACCTATGTGTATGCAAAATTTCATGACGATCGGTTTAGTAGGTTGGGCGTGAAAGCGTAACAAACAAACAAACAAGCAAACTCACTTTCGCATTTATAATATTAGTTAGGATTAGGATAGGATTTATACACCTAACGTTTCGAACACTTTTCAGTGTTTGTGGTCGCAGGTAGACTAAGTTGACATTTATCTAATATTTTATAAGAACTGCAAAATCTACCGCCTAAAATGTTTATTGATAACGTTCCAGATGTACGCAGTATTGGCTCACGGTGTCTGAAGGTCTTGCAGTCTTCTGCTTAGCTTGAGATTTCATTAAATTGATGACTGGATCCCAAGCTGATGTAACTGCCAAGAAGCACGCTTATGTATATTTTTACTTAAGCCTGCTTCAATCAAGACCTACTACAAGCTGCACAAAAAATTAACCAACTTTTAAGACCTGTCAAATCTAATATCCCCATTACAAGATGCTGGAGTCTATAAAATTGACTGTGAGTGTGGTTTATCATACATTGGGACAACAAAGAAAAGCATCGGTACCCGTATAAAAGAACATATTGCTGACATGAAGAATAGGCGCTCAACGAAGTCTGCAGTCTGTGAACATGCCCTAGAAAAAACCATTATATGCGTTTTGATAATCCCCAAGTCCTTTCAAAAGAAAACAGATACTATTCCAAGAATGCTTAATGAGGCTATTGAAATTAAAAAACATCCTAATTCCAATAGAGAGGATGGTTGGCAGTTACCACCAGCTTGGGATCCAGTCATCAATTTAATTAAAGCTCAAGCTAAGT
Organism: Rhodophaea formosa; assembly: GCA_963082605.1. Lineage (NCBI taxonomy): Eukaryota > Metazoa > Arthropoda > Insecta > Lepidoptera > Pyralidae > Rhodophaea > Rhodophaea formosa. Next base: position 7,460,419 of record OY720206.1, read on the forward strand.
AGAAGACTGCAAGACACCGTGAGTCAATACTGCGTACATCCGAAACGTTATCAATAAACATTTTAGGCGGTAAATTGTGCAGTTCTAATAAAATATTAGACAAATGTCGACTTAGTCTACCTGCGACCACGAACACTGAAAAGTTTTCGAAACGTTAGGTGTATAAATAATATAATGAACGCGATAAAATCCGTTTTAAATTAATTTTATTTAAATGTTTTCTTATTATTTGACAAATTGTTTCTAGAAAACTTATCGCGAATCGCTGTAGCCTAACCTGAGAAATGAGAGGGGAAGGACTGACAAATTTACAGAGCGACTGGACGACTCACGAGGCTGGCTTTAATAGCGCTAAATATCACTTCCGTAAAATGTTACCGGAAAAAATATTAATCACAAATTCTTTTCGCAAAACGTCCCTTTCATAAAATTATATTTAATAACGCGATTTGACTTGGATTTCTAGATATCGAATTCCTTGTCCATATACATGTGACTCAATTTATTTTTTAGATGCGATATTTAATCAGATGTTTTCTATCGTGGCTGCTTAGAGTGATACAGTTTTCTTCAACTATAGTTCATGCGCTAAATGTAATTTTAACCAGGGGATTCGTTTCGAGTCTTCAATGACACATACTAACGTGTGCAAATTACAGCCAGTGGCGGCTGATGACTCGTAAACCTGGTGATGCTTATCATTAAAGATGCCTCAGCAAAATCGATCATACCAAACTGCAGAAATTAAGCATATTTGTGTTTAGGATGAAAGCAAATAAGTCCTTATCTGTTTTTGCGTCATGAAAATATTGTAGTAAATGAATATACAGTTTTGTCAGAGTTCTGTTAGAATTGCGAATGGTAATAACAAAACTTGACGTTCAGCGAAACTGACCAACATTTTCGATGAGACTATTTACGAAAGTAACGTTCTGGTGCTCCCGAACAGCAGTTATATAACGTTATAAAACAATGTGTAACACAGTAACATTCTTGAAAATGTATGATGTTAGAGAATGTTATCGTTGTTGCATATTGTTTTAGAACGTTATATAACTGCTGTGTGGGAGCACCCTTCTGCACCACTACTGCTTTCATGTCAACTGCGCGCTCCCCACGCCTGTAACTTCCCGTTCCCCCGCAGACTCCAACGACTACAGTATACACAAAAATAATATCCAAAACTACGCGCGAACACTCCATCAATAATCCTTAATTCAAAGCCATCACTTACGTGTCTCCGTTGGAGAGCCGCTTCTCCACCAGCCGCTCGAGTTTGCTGCGCACAATGTTCTTCTTCAGAGGTGTTTTGCGCATAAGTTCTACTAGCTCTACCACCAACTGTAATAAGAAAATTATATAACGTGTTAATGAAAAACCAAAACCTCAGATACCCCAACTTGTTTTTATCATAAAAGAATTATCTAATGTTTTCTTATGTTTTCGCGATTGTTACACATTTAAATAAAATTATTTGTCTTTTTTGACTAGACAAATGTCAACTTACTCTACCTGCGACCACGAACACTGTAAAGTGCTCGAAACGTTAGGTGTATAAATAATGTAATAAACGCGATAAAAACCGTATTAGAATTATTTAAATTATAAAATTGGATTTTCGTGGATTATGTACGAAAATATTAGCTTTTTTTTTTGTTGTAGAACTGTTTTTATTTCAATAGGGGTTACAAGTTTAGCCCAGCAGTGGAATATTATAACAACATGCTAGCAAAAAACCTAACAATACCACTATCTGTAAACACAATTAGTTACCAGAATTTTTATTTTTAAATGGTTCGTCCCAAGGATCCGTCAAGGCGACGCTACGAGACTCAGATATGAGATAGAAATATAGAAAACCCAGCTCCCGTTTTCGGCGTAGTAAGATTACCTCGTATGATCCTTGGGTTCGAATCCTTAGAACTAATGGTTTACAGGTGGTGGCATTGTTAGTTGCTAAATCTTTTTATATATGTTTTCTAATTAACTCAACAATTCAATTTTTAATTATTGAATCTTTTTAGACAATCTTTTTTAAAAAAATACGCTTTTTCAAACGTTATTAGTTCCTATCTTATAAAATACTTAAAACAATATATTAGCTTAGCAACAATATTCTATAAGGGTTTAATGAAATCCTTTTAGCAGGACCGATACTGAATTTAATGGATTTAACGGTAAGTTCTTGAGTTATTTCAAAATATCCAACAAGAATCTTATGTCCACATCTTATTCCGCTACAAACGTTCATTCACATAAAAAACTTTCTTGTGCCAAATAAGGCTAAATTTCATACAATCTGTTCAGTTTCGCGTAGTGACGAAGAAATTTGTAACAGTTTATTGATAAAAAGGAAATAATGCAAAATAGGCAGAAAATGAATTTTGGTGTTCATGAACATATTGCAGTCCTAGTAAATAACAAAACAAAGTTGGTCCAAGCATTTCTTGAGTGAGAATTTTGATGTGAAAGTTATATCTCTTTTGAATGGACGGTTACATACAAAACCCAGAAAGACTTTTTCCCGGCCATAGGCTCTCCTTAATACGGAAATGCATTACCCAGTCAATCATGCGTTTGTACATAAGTCTGTGCGTGCACACCAAGCTTGCGTCTCCGATACACTGCAAATTCTTTCGCGCATTCATACGTCTACTATACAATCCCATGCGAAAGCGCGGTTGGCTTTTGAAGCACCATACAAACGAAACAAAGCTGAAATATCGAAGAAATCTCTCTACCCATGTGGCGCGTGAAGGGGTTAGGCCAAATCCTCTGACTGTTCTAGCTAATATATGGCTCTGGTAGTAGAAAGAGGGTCCTGCAGTAGAGACTAAAAAATACCTAATAATGACGATGATAAGGTAAAGTGGGCGGTAAAAAATTTGAACCAGACATTTTAGTCCACTCTCCTGGTTATAAGCACTTCAGAAAACCCTTACATAATAAAAATCAAACCGGCTTCAATGTACTTACAGTACTAAAGCGCGGTTGATTTGGATCTATATCGTCGTGGTTGTCCACCATTATGTCAGTGCCACAAGAGTCTTGCGATATGTCCTTTACAAAAAAAAAATAACAAAATCATTGCTTCACATTACATAGAAGTCTCTGATATAGAGCTCCCAAGTTTTCTGAGCCAGCGGCCAAAATTGGAGCTTTTTAAGGACTCCGTACCCAAATTAAATTCAACGCGGCCCAATTTATGAAGCCTTCGTTGTGTGTGTCTAGTTATGTCTGTCAGCGGAATGTATCTCATAAACTATAAAAGAAACAAATTTTATTTTTTTATGTAGAGTTCATTTCTATTGTTATTATTACTAAAAACTGTAAATAGGCTTTTTTCGTTAAACACGAAAACCTTGTGTGCCAGATTTTTTCATACTTTGACAGCTCAGAAAACTAGTGGTTCTGTATAAATATAAAAAACGGGACATCTCCAGAGAAGCCGGTTTAAAAAAAATTACAGGCAATAAACTTTTATGACTAATAATAAACTTTTCGCACGCACCTTCTTGACTTCGTGGCCATCTTCCGCTTTGTAAAATGGTTTCTCTTGCCCTTTGGTTTTATCCACTATGTTCAACTTGACGTCTTCTTCCCTGTACCCCCCTCTCAGTTGACCTGGCGGGCGGACTGGTACCTTGCTAGTTCCTTGAGTCGCACCACCCTAAAAGTGAAATATAATAAAGTGTTTTTGATTATAATTTAACATATTTAACAAATAACAAAAACCAACTTCAACACTATCAATTTGTTTGAATAAGCATAAGAATAAATTGTAAATAAGTGTAAACCAAACGGCATGCGTGTAACCATTTTTTTTGGTTTTTGTGTACTTTTTCAAAAACCGCTCGTCACATTTCGATAAAAATTTAATAGGACCATCTGGAAAGTATTACCTATCGAACAAAAAAAGAATTTCTTAAATCGGTCCAGGCGTCTTCGAGAAATCGGGGAACATACATAAAAAAAGGATTCCGACGAATTGAGAATCTCCTCCTTTATTGAAGTCGGTTAAAAACTAACGTGAGATATAGACATTATTAAAAATATGTACAGTAGTACCACGTTAATAAGTTACATCGGCATTGTTCGATGGTGCAGAATAGCGCAACTGACCGCCGACTCGGCCCGAATGAGAACATCAGTGAAATAACGAACTTATTGCCACAACGTAAGATTTTAAATCCAAAAGCAGTAGGACTATTGCTATCTCGCTCACAATACTTGTACGCCTGCCGAAAATGGCCGAGACGCAGCATGGCGCGTACTCATCAGCCAATAGCAAACGGATACTTTAGCGCCATGAAAAAAATTTGATTTCTGCGCAGGTACATTGGTGTAACTTATAAAAGTGGTAGTACTGTAAAAATGAGATATTTTTAATAAAATAAAGTGATTTCATGACCTACTTTTATTTAAGTATGTTTAACACAAGCACCTTATACATGGCGAAATTTTGATCGTTCCGGACCATTAAAGGGGTGATTCAACCTGTCAATATAAACAACTTTTTCTATGGGACAAATGCTGTAAACTCGAAAAAAATTTCGACATTCCTATACAAATTGTCCGGGCGGCTGAACACTTTTGTATGAAAATGTCGAAATAAAATTTGAGTTTCCAGCATTGGTCCCATAGGAAAAATGGTTCATATCGACGGGCTGAATCACCCCTTTCAGGGTCCTTAACGATCAAAAATTCGCCATGTATATTGGTATAAGGAGTAAGGACTGAGTACCTGACAGGTTGGTGTCCCGCTCGCAGTTATGTCATATGAGCGAGCGGGACACCAACCTGTAGTATTTCCGTCTCATGGCAAACCATACATTTTTGCACAGAATTATGCTCTCTATTATAAGGGTAAATATTTTACATCAAAATTGAGACAGTTCTATTAGGGTATTAAGGAGAAGACGCTTACTATATAGATTTTGACTAACTATTCTTTCCATTTTTTTTTCTGTTTATATGTACGATATCCATAAGAAACGGGATCGGCGCCTTATTTATTGTCGACCGTTCTCGAGACAACCGCCTACGTATCATTACATTAATTTTCTAGGGTCTAACTCACCTTTGGTACTCCCGAGTCTGGCACAAGCATAGATCTTATGAACGTCATGCTGTTGGGCTGAAAAAAAAAATAAAAAACTGGCTAATCCACGCGAAACTCATTTTACGGCCGGCAGCCTGGCTGAGCTGAGGTCAACCTACTGTGGTCCTTTTGAAAACACATATTTTCTGTATATGAAGTGCTATGCGCCTTACATCACTAATTAAATTTATCTTCAGGAGCAATTTTTAATGTCATTGTCTAATAATTACCTCATCCGGCAAACTCCCGAAGGATTCCAAGTATGCTGCAACAAAACAATACAATGTTTAATCTGTTACGATAGCAATTCTACAGCGGAAATATTTCTTATCGCTTATAATAACCACAACATAACAAACTAACAGAGAAGCGTTTTAAGCATAATATGAAGTTTCTAAAATTAGTGACCTTAATGGGGCCGTGTATGTATGTATAAGTTCAGGCATGAGGCAACCCGAGTTCCCATGTAAATCTTATATTCCTGCATTAGCTTTTTCGGGCGTCTTTTTCTCGTAATTTATAGCCCATGTGCTATTCTTCAGTATAGCTATAATATAGTAGAATTTCATCTAATCTATCCAGTAGTTTTAGCATCATAGAGTAACACATCACTAAAATACGGACTCATTTATAATTTTAGTTGAATGAAGTAAATATTCTTCCACAATTTTTTTGGGAAAGAGGCCCGAAAAATAAGAAACTGAGGTTCTCAGTTTCTTATTTTTCGGGCCTCTACGGTTAAACTTACAATAATAGGAGTCGAATGTAGGTTAGAGGTGCGATGAGCAGGGAGATCGACGACATACGAATATAATTTCGATCCACGCATATACAAATATATGTAGCTATATATTCAACTTACGCGACCAATCAATCTCGAGGAACCGCTTCTTCTCTTCCGGCGGCATACTAGAGTTGTGTTCTAAGATCTGCTTTAGTTCCGTAAAGTTGAAATCGGGTAACGACGGCATTTGCAAGTTACACTGCGTCAGGACGGGGTTGTCGTTGTACAAGTGACGCTCGGCGGGGCTCGAAGTGGCCGACATGTTTGACAATAACGCGTCGCCAAGGTCACTGTGGGGCGAGTGGGCGCCGATAGGCAGTTGTGGAATCTGAAATCATATTGCGAAGTTAAGGTGGTTCTCTACGAAACCCTTAAGACAATAGGCATGTTTCCTAAAAAACCTTTTTAAAATAATTCGTCTTTTTAAGTATTTTGTATTTCTTGTGTCTTTCTTCTTTCAACGCACCTACCTTTACCAATTTTTGCATTTTAAAGAAGAGTGCTAAGAATTGTTTCGTAGATTACAGAATTCATCACAAAATAAACATATATTTTGTATGAAACAAGGAACGCGGATAGTTCATTGGCTTTACAACGATATTAATGGGCCGTCACCAGGCGACAATGAAAGCCTTGTGGTAGGCGATATGAATGAAGCTATTTATAATTACTGTTAGTGTTTTGTAGGCTCTATCTATCTATAAATAAGTATATCTTGCAAGTCTTGCGACTAAAAATAAAATAATTTTCACTACTCGTAGAATGACCCTTGGGAATGCTGGCAAAATTAAGGTTACGTAACTCAGTCGTGATAATAAAATAAAACCGGCGGAGTGTGAATCGGAATCGCAGACGTATGGTTCCGTACCTCCATACAATATGCAAAAAAGCTCAAAAAATATGTTTCTTGTATGGGATACTTTTATATTTGTATTATTTGTTGTAATAGCAGCAATTATAAACATAATTCACATATATACATTCTGTGAAAATCTCAAGTCTTTCTATTACGACAGACGGACGGATATCGGAAGCTTAAAAATGCGGTCCCGGTTTTACCTTTAATGATTCATTTAAATATTATATTTATTTATAACGTATGAATTAATGTACGTAACCCTAAAAATAAATTTAAATCTAAACAAATAAGGTTATTTTAACTTGAACAATAAAGGAATTCCCCAACGTTCATAATATTGTCTGTCTTTTTATATAATTGAATAGACCCATTTTTTCAGTATTTACATATATTTACTCACCGATTGAATTGTGGTCGCCATATCCACGTCGTTCGAGCCGTCGAAGGCGCCATTACTTGTTTGCTACAAAAATAAACAATAAATATAAATAAGTGGTGAAGTGCGGGTCGGACGCGCCCAAGGATTAGCAAAAATACTACTTTCATTTTTCGCCAGCTTTTTTAAAGTGTATGAATAAAAAAAAGTTATATTTGCGGTTAATGAAAATGAGCTATATCTCAAAAACTGCTGACTATAATTTGTACAAACCAACTTTTGTTTTTCAAAAAGAGTTTATTTAGATTTACAGCATTCTTTTTAATTTTTCACCCTTTAGTTGTTTGAGTAATCCCAATAGTTTCAGAATAAAATGGCTGTGACATGCGACAGATAGACATAACGTTATAAAGATGAGTTTTTATTTTTTTCCATTCGGCTACGGAACCCTGAAAAGCAATCTTCCTGTAAAGTGTCACAGAAACAATTGTCAGATGGGCTCTTGACAAGTCTGAAACTATAATCAGTAATCTCGACCAAATAGCACGTGTGGTCACTTACATTTCAAACACTTTTTTCAGTATTACATAAATTTTATTCATTTTCTGCAAAGAAAATCTCACACTTAAAAAGGTGGCAATGGTGGAGGAATGTGTGAGACTTAAATATATCAAGTGGCGCTATTAAAAAAATGGTCAAAGAACGTCAAGTGTTCAAGTGTCTGTAGCCCAAGTTCTCGAGTCAAATGATGGTTTGATAGAACTGCAGTTTGAGTCTTTTAAAAAGTGTTTGAGCCACTAGGATTTTGATTTGAGAAGTTATGTTAGTAACATGGGTTAGTAACAATATAAAACTTACAAGCATGACCGTTGCTGGAACATCTCCGATGCTTCTAAGCGAACTACCTAAAAATAAAAAAGCAAAACTAAGTATTCTAACCACAGATATGATTTTTAAATAGTTCTGAATAACCTGAAAATACCTTAATATTGGAATCAGAATCCCTAATAGAATATAAGCCTGCAAGACACAAAAATGAAGAATAAAAAAAAAATTTACCTCCCATACAAATTCACAAAACAGATGGGCATGTTTTTTTTTGCGTATTTATATTCTCATCAAAACATAGTTAGGTTGTTCAGAATTCTCCAAATCGAGCAAAAAAGCGGCATGGTCTAACTATCCGTTTCTCGAAGCAGTTCGGGCCATTTTCACCCCTATAACTTCGTTGTGGATTAAACTGGAAGCCTGAATTTGCTTTGGAGCAGACTCAGATGCCTTAGATAGATAGCTTAAAAAATTGCAAAGCCTTGCCACTTATCTAGTCATTAAAAAGAAAAAGTAGTTTTTGTAATCCTTGCACAGTTATGTATGTAAAATAGCGAGTGTCTGGTGTACCAAAATGTCCGATGAGATATCCTAGATTTGAACATTTAATTTTCTCTATTTTACAGAGCTCACACCGCACATCCATAAAAACAACTTTATAAAAAACTGCGTTTAACTATGATGGAGTACGAGAACGTATCGGTTCGGGTATTCACACTAACACAATATGGGTAAGTAGCCATTCTTTACATTTTGACAGCTCCTATATTTAGCTTTACTAAGTTATTGGTTAAACACAACTGGAGTGTGTTACTACTGGAGTTAAAATAGATTTGCAACGTATCTCTTATGCGAAGCAATAGCAATCTTAACTAGGGTAAGATAAACGATAGTTACAGTTGAAACACATCCATACATATAGTACTTGTTATATGATCATTTTGAACCCTATTGAGTAAGTCGGATTATTCAATAATTTGAGATAAAAATTGCGGGATTAAAAGTCATCGCTTAATTCTTTTTATAAAAACTCGTAGGTACCCTGTTCCGTGTAGGTAGTTACCTAAAAAAATATAAATATAGATGTCCACAGGTCCATGTCTTGGAGTAGCTGGCTAACACTGGTATCATATTTAAAAGGCTGCTTAGCTGAGGAACTCATTAGACCTGTTAACGTGCGCATTATTAGCGCTGTACGCAGCCTGTTAAGCAACCTCCGGCGTGGTTCCAACTAGTATGGGTGACCACAAATGCCACAAAAAATTTCGAGCTTCTTTGTGCATCGAAAGCCACATTAAGCCGTTGGTCCCGGCTGTTAACGTTAAGCTATGTCAGATGACTTCAAGCAGCATGATAAATCTGCCACATCTTGGCCACTTTCACACGCGAAAAACAAGCTGCTCAATGACTGACATCTCTTTATGACATTCGGCTTTACGTGCCTTCCGAATCCAAAGCACGTCGTCTTCTTTTTTTATGACCGAGCAAGCAGGTCACCTAATGTTAAGTAATATCCGCCGCCCATGGGCAATTGACAAGAAATTCTCTTCTTGTCTTTTAACAAAAATATTTTTGAGTGTGCAATGTTAGAAATTTTAATAACACTGCACTGTATTCTAGGTTGTGCAAAATTAGTATAAATAAGGTTCAGAGGACCTACCACTTTTGCCTACGCTTTTATATTAGCGGCGATAAAATGCAACATTTATCAGTTGTGGTTGTCGCGTCTATATTGATATTACAGTGATACCTATATTAGTGGCGTAATCTTTTCCGAGAAAGAGAACCAATTCAAGTAGCCCGAATTCAGCCACACTTGATTGTGATCATAAATAATGCCCTTGTCCTATACGAGACAAGGACAACATAATGGGGTCATTCAAACATTTCGTGAGCAGTGAAAGGGGGTGTGGGGTCTAGGCTTGATTTACTTGGCTGATGACATGGGGAAAGGGTGACGTGGTGATGACGTGACCAACATTTAGCGAAAATTATACTAATGGTTACGCAAGCTTGGACGACGACGGGAGAGCTTTTAACCTGTCTTTATTATTTCTTCTCATTCCCACTTTATACATAAGGTTTATATACACCTACATACAGGTTAATTCATTTGACATTTGGCTATGCCTAACCCGTAAGAGTTAAAGTTAGAATGCAGTATGCATTAGACTACTGACAGCCTCTGTGGTACAGTAGTCAAGGCGATTGTTTACGGATTCGGAGGTTGGGGTTCAATTCTCACTGAGAAGCATACTTTGTGAAAGTTGTTTCCAGTCTGATTATTCGAAAAGAAATATGACTCCGTGCTTTGTTAATAATATAAAAATAACTATAAATTAAAATTTGCTTTTTAACCAACATAGAAAATTAAATAATCGGTATGACACATATTTCGAAAATTCGCGAAAGAAATCCTTTGATAAACTAATAAAATTATGTAACTCGTAAAATTTTGTATTATAATGTACTTACTGGTTGAATTCACAGACGAATAAGATGAATTGGCTCTCCTCTTCTTATTTTGCTGTTTGAAGGCTTCTTCTGCCCTATACTTAAAGGTCTTTGGTTCGCTAGTGCGGCCATCTTGCGGCCGGAGCAACTCGAAGTACACTGTCACGTCCGAGACGATATACGGGTCCCTGTACTGCGGGGTGCTGGCGAAAAAGGTTTAAGTAATTTAAGTAAGTTATACGACTGCTGTATAGTTCCCGGCAGTGTACAATAGGACCACTCCAAGTCTTCCGTGGATGTCGTAGAAGGTGACTTATGAAACACAAACTAAACATAACGTCTGGTCAGCGTGGAGAGTGTAGACCAAATCCTCTGACTGCTCTGGCTTATATATGGCTCTGGTAGTGCAGAGAGGGTCGTACTGCTGCAGTGGTCACTAACAAAAACCTGATGGTGATGATGATGTACGAGTATAATACACGCTAGTTTCCTGGGGCACAATGGTAATAGTAAAGTTAGTCCATTAGTTACATAATCAAAAATATTCGACACGTATAATTGTAAAACTCATCAAATTCCATAAGTGACATCATTTTCTAAAAATTGTACAAAACTGTCACGTCACATCGAAATTTACCGGGCCATATGTTTATTACTATTTGTTCAAAAGAAATACACGTCCTATAATATATTTTGATTATGTAACTGGCGGACTAATATAATTTTTAGGAATATATCTCAGACTTACCTGAATGCGATGGCATACTGATGATGCACATCGCTTTCTAAGAATTGAGCGAATGCTTGCCACACTTCTTCACCATTCGGAGACAACTCGAAGAACCGGATCTTAATATTTTCTAAAGAACAAATAAAAAGCTTTTTCACTAATAATTAATATAATCAATACAAATTGTGGCTCTACTGCAAGAAACATGTAGTCAATATCGGGCTAATATAAGGATTCTAGCGACACCTAACACTGGCATTAAGAAGTCATGGTTTTATACACATATAAACTCTGAAGATATAGGTAGACTTCCATTATTGGGCAGTTGTAAATAAGAAGTCATTTTTTCAAGTTGTAAATAAAAGAAATTTCTATTCTATAATATAAGAAGTATTTTTAAGAAAACCACTAAATGTTGCTAGTTAAATACGCTCTACCAAAACGTAGATGTGCAGTGCGAAGATGTCTGAAGCGGAGATATGAAGAGATGTTTTTCAGCTACGGTGTTTCCATCGTAACTGTGCGAAAATGCATACTTCTTCTTTATAGCGTATCGACTCGAGCAAATTATTTTTGTGTTGACCAAAACTCTGCTACTGATATAGCGTTATCAGTAGCATTGTATAGGTCCTGGCGTGTACAGGTGGTAGGACACGTAGGGCAAGATAATAAGTGCCATGGGGTGGCACCACAGGAACAAGAGATTTCCGAGCTGTAGTTGTAGTTTACCTGTTCATATTCTCCTTGCTTCGGCCGACTTGAGTCCAGAGTCTGGAGTTTGTGTAAGTCGGGCATACTAGTGAACGGATATGTGTGCTGGCTAGATCGTTGTAAAAATATGATACATCTCCGCTCAGTGTTCTCGACTGAAGCTGAGCGGGGCGAGAAGTGTAAAGAACAAAATCTTATTGATCGTTGGAACACATCTCCTTTCCCCTTATCTCTAACCTACGGGGTTTATCGTAGGTACTTCACACTTAAAAGGAAACTTATACACTCTTTTTCGTTATACTATAGACAAAGCTCTCAAATAAGTATATCAGTGAAGAGTAAGGTATACCTTGATAACCCAAGAACTCTTTGCGGACATAAAGCCTCGGGTTAAATGTTGTTAAAGGAAAACAACATACAATAAGCATTTTGTACATATAATCTGAGAACTTTATTCGGCAGCTTTGTTTTTTAAGTTTATGGAAATGCCGTCATAACAAAGTTGCTATAACTGTTATAAGGTATCTTATGGTAAAATTAGTTTCTTTTTTTAAATTGACTTTCCAACCAATTTCAACCAAACTTAAGGTATGGATATCAAATAATTGAGCCTTTCACATTCTTTACTTAAATAATCAATTATATTATCAGATAAATAATCCGGAACATTTCTCAAAATCTACTCTTCATGCAAGTTCCCCATTTTTTCCATCATTCGACACAACACAAGTTAACACAACACTTCAGGGGTAACAAATCGCTCAACGGCCACTTAAATCACTCGTTTGTCATCGTGTTCAAATAAATAAATATATAGGGACAAATCACACAGATTGAGCTAGCCCCCACAAAAAGTTGGGAACTAGTGTCGTAGGTACCACAGATTACATAATAGTACAAGACGATACTATACTTTGTCTATATCTATACTCCTATATACTAATATTATAAAGAGGAAGGATTTGTTTGTATGTTTGTTTGCATTGAATAGGCTCCGAAACTACAGGACCGATTGTCAAAATTCTTTCAAATAGCTTATTTATCTGCGTATCACATAGGCTATAATTTACGTGGACGAAGTCGCGGGAAGATTGCTGGTAATATATATTTATAACCATTCAAGACCCAGGTCAGACGAAAAGAACTAGAGGGCACTTACTTTTGTTGACCTTCTCGACGAATATGAAGACGTCATCGCCGCCGCGTGGCCGGCCACTGGTCTTGCTGATGCGGCAAATCTTCAAGTCATTGGTAGCGGCGCTCTCTGAAACGAGATAACGGTTGAAAACTAGCCCACTGCTAGTGGTGATAGTACTGGATACAAAGGATATTTCATGTACTTACTTATTTGAAATGCTTTAATATTTTAAAACTACTTATTTTTTTCTCTTTTATGCTGGTTTGTGAGAAAAGAAAAAAACATAGTATACGTATACCAGCTGCTTTTCTTCCCGCGCAGACCGTAAAAGCCGGTCAAGGGATTGGTCAAACATCTAAGGAATCACGTTATAGGCGCTGCGGCTAGCAACCCATCACTATTTTGGTTCCGCTTTCTATCTTAAAGCCCAAAAACTAACATGCTAATCGTGGCCTTTGGGTTTTATGACCAGCAGCGGGCTTTAAAAGCTTTCCCCAAATTACGGCATTAATGCTGTCATACTAGAGGACCCTGTGCTGAACTAAGAAATTACTCGGATGAAGATATAAGATAACAAAGCTTCCACGAAAATCACGCACGTTATAAACTAGTCTCATCGGTTTAAATTTTGTTAATACTCAACTTTTAAAAAAATCTAAAACAGTCACTGCACTTTTATAACAACAATATAATATCAAACTTACTCATATTATGTATAGGTTCAGAATACACCGGCGGGCAAATTTCTTCTCCCGTGTTGCAATCGTGAGCACTGAACCTCAAACAGACTATATTGAGGTTTATCTTCTTAGCCTCGCTCTCGCAATGCGCGCGAAGCTGAAACAACAACAAACAACTTACCGGAGTCGGAATCTGATTCGTCGAAATCCGCCATATCAAGGGTGCTATAGCTTATTGTCATGTCGAGTTGACTCATAGGTCAGCTGACACCGAAGCCGTCTATCGCCGTGACGATATCGTAGTAAACTGTAGTAAGCTGCGCTTCGTGACGCGCTGATGGTAGACTCCTGCCATTATCAAAACTAACAGTGATTGGCTCACCTTTAGCCCCACCTCTAAAAGGCCGTCTAGTGATTGGTAGACACAACTTTTTTATTTTATTTTTCTTATTTGATGCGACATATTAGCTAATTGGAGGATTTAGAAAAGATTGGAATTTTATAATCCCACTTGATCCGATGTAATTAATGACTTTAACCATTAAAAAATTAATGTTCAATCTTACCAAATAATTTGTCATCTGCATTTGGAAAATAACACTATAATTACCGACTTAATCAAATATGAAATAAAAAAATAAGTTTGTACGTTAGTTCTTACTTGAAAATCTACTGAACTATCTTTTTGGAGTCAGTAAAAGTAATAATTAAAAAATTAAATACAATATCATAAAAATAAAACAATAGCTTTTTAAGCCGAATGGCAAAAAACGAAACCCTTATAGATTCGTCTCACGTCTGTCCGTATGTTACAACCACTTTATTTCAGGACTACACAGTAGAAACTTGATAGCTAGATGTGATCTGTGAACCGCTTTATGATTTTTATACAAAAAATATGTGTGGATAGATAAGGGGCTCGACAAGACAAAATTACAGCGAGTACAAGTTTTCGATACGAAACTTCAACTCGCTGTAATTTTGTATAGGTATTGTTATTAAAATTGAAATCTGATTATAAACATCAATATGCCTTATCCGGTCGTATGTACGAAATTTGGTTGAGATTGGCTTAACTGTTTTAAAACTAAAACGAAACTACGTTTGTATGGGATTGCGCCTTTACGTGGGACTCTTAAGATAAAATGGTTTTAGGAAACTCAATGTTATGTTATTTTGAGAAATATGTATATAGACACATAGGCACGTATAGGGTTGATGAAAAAAAATTTTTTTTTTAGTTTCAGTTCCAAGTATGGTGTGCCCGCCTTTTATTGATTATTTTTTTATAAAAATCGGCATGGGGTTCACACAATCAACAAACATCTACCTACTAATTTTCATCAGTATAGTCACAATAGTTTCGGAATAAAATACTGTGACACTCGGACAGACGGAAAGATCTATAAGGGTTCCGTTTTTGCAATTCAGCAACCCTTAAAATACATGAAGTACATATTTGATTTTGACACTAATGTGTCAGAAATAATTGACGGCAATGCCAATAATTTATCTTTAGGTCTGTCAACCATATCCTCTTTCTAACCAACTCCAAACAAAAGGACTAGGTCCTGAATTAATCGAAATATTTAATTGGTCGAGAAAGGGAGAAGGGTCTCTATTTCAACATGGGCAAAATGTTCTAGGTATGTCTGTCCAGCTGTTCCTCTTCTCACCCGATTCTCGTGAAATTTTGTGAGCGGGTTCAATAATAACATAGAATTATTTTGTCAGTTCAATGCTTAGAAATGTTAAATTTAAAAATTGCGAATTTGGCACATAAGACCTATAAACGCCACCGAGGTTATTGGCGCTTATGACCATCGTGAATTCTTAGTGATTTTAAAACAAAATAGGAAGAGGAGGACTATCGACAAAATGGATAACTTTTCTAACAGTGTCATCGGTAGAATAGCTAAGGTGATTATAAATAGCTAGCCAATCAGAGTATAGATACCTAGCTTATCTGTAATCAGAGCTCTTTGAAGTCTCGACTTCGAATCTAGGTGGTTAGGACGGGGAGTTCGGCCGAGGAAAAGGAGTCTTCAGCAAAATGAAGAATGAAAAGTGGTTCTCTACTTTGATTGTCTTTACCTTCCTCACAACTAGAGATAAATACGTATACAAAAATCATATCATCTTCAAAACACTAGCTACGAAACGGAAATATTGAGTACGTACGTTTAAATAATTCATATGAATAAATTACAATAAATAATCCATCTTCAATGCAATAAAAGAATAATCAGACGAGACAAAAGATCTCATTACGCTAGTTCTCAAAACTAATAATGATATTTAATTCAATCATAATCATTCATGTCTCATAATATCAAATCAAGAAGATCGTTCTGCAAAAATATTGGGATTCATCCTTCCGGAATTTAAGGCAGTTGGCGTCTATTTACGGAATATAAATTAAATAAGTACTCGTATGTGCGGTCACCTGCAAAAGTCCGTATATGTAGAATTTATTTAAAAAGTCGCTTGTAGCTACGGATACTATTAAAAATAGCAGCAATTTAAACCTTATGTATGGTGCATAAGGTGCATGATATTGCTAAATATTTTATATATCTTCGTAATCAGAGCAATTGATTTTCACCTTTAGGACATGTAAGGACTTTTGCAGGTGACCGACCGTACATAAAGTGGTCCTTAAGGGGGAACAGTAGGCACAGTAGCGACGCCAATCATTTTATTCCTAATACTTTACAAATAGAAAGAAATTCAAGAATATAAACAATACAAGCCTTAGTAAATAACTTGAAGTATTTTTGGAATCATGTTTTGATATTATGAGAATCAGTCATTGAGAGAAAAAGTGATAACCGCCAAAAACGGCCGTTTTTGGCGGTAATCAGATTCTCATAATTCTCACTGATTCCGATAGTAATAAACATGATTCAAAAAATACTTCAGGTTATTTACTAAGGCTTGTATTGTTTATATTCTTGAATTCCTTTCTATTTGTAAAGTATTAGGAATAAAATGATTGGCGTCGCTACTGTGCCTACTGTTCCCCCTTAAAAGCAGGTACCTTGCGTGCGTTGCGCGCCGGGTAACTTCTGGGTCCATGACTGTTAATCTACTTCCTGGTTTCGTTACTGCACAGTGCACAGATAACATTTCCCGTATACATTGCAATAGAGAGAGACTTGTAAAGAGAGATGACAAAGTTACAAAATTCAAAGTCTAACGAGCGCGAGGTTAATAAAAACATTCTCGCTAAATTCCATCAAATGTGCAATTTACGAAAATCCCGCAGAACAAACAGTTAGGTACCTACCTACAAATGTACTACTACTATTATAAGTTAGCTTTTAGGTCTATGCTATTTTATGTACTGTCACCTGCAAATGTCCCAATTGAATTTGCTTAAAAAATGCAGCTACGGATACTATTGAAAAATGACAGCAATTGGCTAGATTCCAAAAAATATAATTAGTCCGTAGTACATATATTTTAGATTTTGTTAATTGAACAAAAACTTATAAACATATAGCCCGTTACACTCCGTTTGAAGTCTCAGTTTCGTACACTTCTTAGAAAACTACAATGTCTTAAGCCCCCACTCCTGAGATTTAATGAGCTTTATCTTTATTATTTATTGTTAATTTAACACAAAAAAAATTGTCACTTTGATTATTCAACTAACGGACTGTTATTATTTTGACCCAAGAAACTAGCCTATTTCAACCTAATGTATGTGTTTTCTTTTTTCTACAGCTCATAACATTCACTGGAGGATATAAGCCTACTCCAATGCACTCCAACCATTCCGGTCTTTTGCCATTCTTCTCCACTTGGACCCGCAACCTTGGAGATGTCATCCATTACTCCAGCAAGCTAGCGGTTACCCTCGGATTCTGTTGCCTGTCCTGGGTCTCCAGTCTAGCAACTTTTGGTCTGTGTGGTGTGGCATTACCGTTCATGATATTGCTAAATATTTCTGTTTTCCTAATCAGTGTAATCGATTTGTTTTATTTACTTTTAGGCTGTATATGTATGGACTTTTGCAGGTGACCATACAATAAAGAATTTTCAAACCAACAAACATAACTTCCCACATTTAGTCGAGGCTAAAAAATACTATCTTACCTCTCTAGGCGACATCGCGATGTTGGGTTGAGCTGAATATTTGTTATAAAGCAGGCCGGGGACGTCTTTCTTCGCAGTATGAATAATGCCCATACCGCCAAACCTAACGGCAATAAAAATAAAGATAAACAATAAAAAAAAGAAAGTTTGAGGCCAGTCTTTATTGGACGTAAAAAATGCAGGACATGTGGTGACTTTAAAACTTTCCTATCTTTTTTATTTTGTTTGAGAGACAACAAAAGATAGTTTATGAAGCACACACAAGGCATTTTAATTGAGGGGTCATTCTGCGTGTTGTTTATAATTAACTAGCTTTAGCTCGCGGACCCGCTCGCTTTCGACCGAAAGATATAATGTAGTACCACATCTATAAGTCAAACCGGCATTTTTTGATGGCACAGAATAGCGCAACCTATCGCTGACTCAAACCGAATGAAAACATCGGTGAAAAAACGAACTTATACTACTACAAATAAGATTTCAAATCCAAAAACAACATGACACGTGCAATGTCGCTTCCAATACTTGAGCCAATTACTCAGAGCGGCAGAGACACCGCATACGTACAAATCAGCCAATAGCAGGCGGCGTGCCGTGCAAAAAATTGATTTCGGTGCAGGTACAGTTCGCGAGGCCTAAGCTGCGCTTTGCATTAGTGTGAGTGCACATAGATAAGATAGTGTAGGTGGACGTCGTCAGCGCGTCGCATCTCCGCTGCGCACCTGTCACATTTCACCCTGGAAGCAGCGCGACGTATTTAATTCTAAAAATTTTGTTCTTGTGTTCGATTTGTTAGTGATGAAATGGTTGCAAACAAAAGCAAACGAAGAATACGAAAACCTTTAAATAGCCAAGTCAAAGAAATATTATGTAATTTAAATAGTTATTTGAAGACATGAACGATACAGACGTGTCAAGTCAAATGTCAAATTTATTTTTTAAAGTTTTTTATCTGGCTATACTTTTGGTGATTACTCAGACAAAAGCAAAGCTCAGCTTACGCCTCCCGGACTGTAAATCGGTGTAACTTATAAAAGTGGCAGTACTGTACATTTGCTTTTGTTTTGTACTTTCATCACAAAATTTTGTTACTCAAACATAATCTTCGTATCACAAGGTCACGGGCAGTCTATATGCTAAAAAGTAATTAGGTATTATAATTGTCTTCAATGCTGGTTTAAGAAAAGAAAAACATAGAATATAGCAGCTGCTTATATATGCTTCCCCTCGGAGACCGTAAAAGCCGGTCAAGGGATTGGGCGAAAATCAGAGGAATCACGTCAATAGGCGATACGGTAAGCAACCCATCACTATTTCGCTTTCCCCCTTAACGCCCACTAACATGCTCAACGAGGCCTTTGGGTTGTATGACCTAGGGCTCTATCGACCCGCAAGGGATAAAGACGTGATAATATATCATCCTCATCATCATCAGGTCTTTTTAGTCTCCACTGCCAGAGCAGTCAGATGATTTGGCCTTCACTCTCCACGTTGGCCAGACGGGTTTTATGTTTATAAGCTTTGTTTAGCTTGTATTCCCTAAGTCGCCTTCGACGACATTCACGGGAAGACTTGGTGGGACCGGTCCAGCTGGGAACCACACGGCGGATGTATGTATGTCTTTGACATTACTTACGCTACTTTGTAGCTGGCTTGATCGGGCACGTCGTAGCTAACGTCGCGGTCTTGGTCGTCCTCCAGCAGTCTGTGGGGATGCTCGTCATTGGTTATGGTCCCTGACTTGTTGTACTGCGCCAGCCGACACCGGATGGTGGCGCGTCCGGGGTAATTCACCAACTGTGAGGAAAACCATTCTTGAGACGTAGGTACCAAAACGTTTAACAGTAAGAGGAGGCAAAGAGATGTTCATGTTTTTTCTGTTTTCGTGATTATTACACACTAGCTGTTACCAGCGGCTTTGTACCCTAACCTATATGTATGCAAAATTTAATGATGTTCAATGATGGTTCAGTAGATACGGCGTGAAAGCATTACAAACAAACAAAACTCACTTTCGCATTTATAATATTTGTTTGGATGAGATTGGGACTAGCTACTATCTGTGCTTGCGAATTAGTCCGCATGAAAAAAGTATCCTATGTCCTTTATCAGGCTCTAGACTTTCTCTGTACCGAATTTCATTTAAATCGGTTCAGTGGTTTTAGCGTGAAAGCAAGGCAGACAGAGTTACTTTCGCATTTATAATATTGTAAGGATTTAAAATAAAATCACTGAAGATGGCGGAATTTATAAAATTGAGTGTGGATTACCATACATCGGACAAGCAAAAAGAAGCAGCGGTACCCGTATTAAACATATCGTACGTACGTAACGTACGTCGTAACATATGACATGAAGAATAGACGCCCAACAAAGTCTGCAGTCTGTGAAAATGCTTTAGAAAAACCCAACCACTAAATGCGTTTCGATAACCAGAGGTCTGGGGCCGGGGCTCAGCCGGGGAGCTGAAACTGCGTGATGAACCATAAGCCACGCGGACGTCAATTCTTTTTATTGTTGTCAGACTTGTCAGTGGCCAAAAGGTGTCATATTTTTCAAGGTACCCATCTACGTAGCTTAACGACTACCACCATCGATAAGCAGGGACCAACGGCTTGACGTGCCTTTCGAAGCACGGAGGAGCTTGAGTTATTTTAATGCCACTTGTGGTCACCCATCCAAGTGGGGACTGCGCCCGGGGTTGCTTAACATGCATAAGCGCTAATAATGTTCACACACACTGGGCCATCGGGCTCCTCAACTCAACTACATAGTTAATCTATACTAATATTATAAAACTGAAGAGTTTGTTTGTTTGGTAAAACGCGCTAATCTCAGGCTAAGGAACTACTGGACCGATTTCAAAAATTCTTTCACCGTTGGATATTTCTGAGTGACATAGGCTGGGTATGTACTACGGCCGAAGCCGGGGCGGACTACTAGTGAATAATAAATGTAAAGAGCGGAGACCAATCAAAAATACGAATTACGTGGTACAGGCATGCTGTACGTGCTTTTTTCTCGCTTTGCGATAAGAACACGCACGAGAACAGTTGGTGTTTACAGCCATTACACGATATGTAGCCAATACAATGAAACTATTCATAAGCCATGTTTTGCCGGAACTGATGATCATGTTACATAAAGTTTCGGGTATAGAGTAGAATGAGGCGGTATAGTATTATGATATTTATTATTTTAAAAGATAACTCGTACACAGATCTATTATACATACAAGATGGTTAGATTCGTGGTTGTAGAGTAAATAAAAATAGTGGCCAAGGTAATCGGACGTCGCGAGACGGACACGCCCACATATAGGGTTCTGTAGTAGCAAGCATAACTTAGAGTATTGAGGTATCTACTTAACGTACCGATTACCTACTAGCCTCATGTAATTTTTTTTTTAGTCTCCACTGCAGGAGCACGACCCTCTCTGATCTACCGATTACCTACACCTAGCCAAAAAACGAGAACGCCAACCCCTATTTATTTAATATATTTATTTTTGTATAAAATTCCTAAAGCGGTTCACAGAATACATCAACGTACCAAGTTTCAACAGTCTAATAGTTTTACAATATAGTGGCTGTGACATACGGACAGAGAGACATGGCTACGGAACCCTAAAAACTGGATACATTATTTGGTATACATATAGGTACATACCTCAACTGTAGGGTGAGTTTTGTTTTTCGCAGGGTGCGACTTGCCCAGCAAGCAGCCGTGAGTGCCCACCATCTCGCTCTTGTAGCGGAACCGGAAGTGGTCCTGCGGTTGCTCCACGATGCGCAAAAATGGCTGGTTTACTGCAACAATTAAACATCATTAAATACGTATTATACGTTTCGGCGTGTAGTTGCCGGCAGAGTAGAATAGGACCACTCCTAGTCTACCCGTAGATGTTGTAGAAGGCGACTTAGGAAACAGAAGCTAAAAAAGCTGAAAGTGCTGAAACATCAAAGAGACCTCTCCAACCCATTTGGCCAGCGTGGAGAGTGTAGTGCTCTGACTGCTCTGGCCAATATATGGCTCTGGTAGTAAAGAGAGGGTCATGCTCCTGCAATAGACACTAAAAAAGACCTGATGATAATGAATATGTCGATGAAGCATACTATGGGTCCGAAATAAAAATATGATTTAAAAACCGGCCAAGTGTGAGTCAAACTCGCGCAATGAGGGTTCCGTACAATATGCTTCGTGAACACACACACAATGTGCAAAAAATGTTTTATTCAATTGACTAGCGCCATCTAGTGGTGTTTTAGAGAACTATTTCTCTAGATGAACTTATTATTGTGAGTTTACCACTTAATTTTCAAGTGATAAAATTCTTATTATTTTTCCTGTAATCTTCAAGGAATGAACTATATTTTGTATTTTTTTTCAAAATTTTCGGCCCAGTAGTTTTGGAGATCAGGGGGGGGGAATGGTCAATTTTTGCCTTCTTTCGTGAATAAAATCAAAAGTATTGATTTTACCCGAACAAAAAAAATATTTTTGAGATCCTCATAATGAGCCCTTTCATTTGATATATGACACAGTAAGGTTTGCAAAACTTTCTTTTAAAATTTTGTAATTGGGCTCCTCAAAATTACCCTTATTTCAAAAAAATCTTTATTTACTTTGCACATCCATATTTGGGTCATAGGATTACACTATCTTACCAAGTTTCATCTAATTTGGTTCAGTAGATTCGGAGAAAATCGGCTGTGACAGACGGACGGACGGACAGACAGACGCTCGAGTGATCCTATAAGGGTTCCGTTTGTCAACTTTTGTACGGAACCCTAATAAAAAGAAATCGCTACACGTCCGCGTGCGAATAATTTCTTTAGGAATAAGTAGTTCCTTTGTACAAATTTTCTGTATATATATTGTCTTAACATGTTTTTCTGTGTACATAAATGAATAAATAAATAAATACATTTTGCTTTAAGTACATTTCGATAATTTGGCACATGTGAAGAAGCGTACCACATAACATGATATACGAGACTGATAAGAAAGAATTAAGCAACTGTCTGTGCTACATGAGACTTCCAAGAAATCTTATCCAACCAAGGACTCCTTATTTGAAGTGGACAAACATTTCACATAGGTACCTAAAATTGTGTCAAAATATTTTGTTACAATTTTTAAAAGAGTTTTGAGACTGGGACAAGTGCCCTTAAATTATGTTCACTACGGGACTTACCGCGATTATTTTTGAGTTCTGTCTGATATTTCGACAACATTGCAGCTGCCATTTTCACAGACCCGTGGTGAACATAATAGTGATTGTGACCGCGAAAGCTTAAAATCATATAAGTGCCCTTAAACTGTATTGCATAGGCAACGTCACTAAAGAGCTCCTAGGAGGGACAGACCTTGGGTTTAGGTTTTGGCCTATGTGCCCAAGGCTTAGAGAAGCAGCATACTGATGGGCCGCAATTGCATGCTTAGCATAGCCTGAAGGGCCGATCTAAGAATCTATGGCTACAGCCTTTGCAGAGCAGCGACTCCCATATTTTGCCTGATGGGCCCAAAAGCTACGATGCCAAAAGGGTCAATCCTAGGCACAAGTCACCCGGGACAGCCATCAGGTCACCAGGTAGTCGGAGCTAATCCTACTTTACGCTTTCTATTTCTATAGCAACTCCGAGGGGGTGGGATTCCCCTGGCTATTTGGAGCCGGAGGGATCTGTAGGTATCTGAGTGGGCCAAGAAAGCCACAGTGAACAGATTTAAATGACTAACGTCACAAAGCTTATGGCCCTTCCCTTTCGTATCAAATGCTACGCTGTAACACTTTGGTGATCCCTTACCCTTAATGATGAGTGACGTAATTTATAGATGACTCCATTTAACATTAATTGTAATTAAATCTGAGCTGAGAGGAACATCTTTTGATGACACCTACCAGCTTGCCCTGCCTCTAGACCTCATGTCTATCTCTCTGACATGTCTGCTGGGTGGTCCAATTTTCTTCAACTTTAGAGAACCAAGCCATCTAAACTACTTACCCTTATATAGTTTTATTATGACCTCTCAATTTTGGTTACGGGTAAAAAAAAATACCATTTCGCTTAGGTCATAAATATATGTATAACGATAAGCAAAATAAATTATTGTAATACTTAGTTCATTTTCGAAATGAAAAACCAGCAACAAAGTATGGGAGTAATAACCTTAAAATATAATTACATCTGGCTATTGCATGACGCATTGACGTAAACACTGGAAAACCCATTGTTTATCAATTATTGCAAATAAACTTTGACTCTTGACTCCTTCACTTAATTAAATTTTATGATATACTACAAAATATACATCAATCTTCATTGCATGAACTACATTTCTTATCATTAGCCCATTGCTGAACAATTATTTTTATTATACTACAAGCTTTTATTTAACTTGCAATGTATGTATCTTGTTTACTTGCGTCAAATATTGCTTAGGCAAGCCAACTAGTCCCACCCCTTATGAGCAGCGGTCAACACGCTTGCCTACGACACCAATGGTCCGGGGTTCAAGCCCCAGTCAAGTCAAGATGGAAAGTGTTCTTTTTCAAATTGGATTCAAACCTCAATCTGTGTGATTAGTCCATAAATATTTATTTCTTTTACTACTAAATAGGATCAAATTGAAAAAATCTATGTAAGTACTTCATCAGTAAATGACTTGAGTATTTTTGGTATTACTTTTCACATTTTTTTTTTTGCATTTGGTAAATCAAGAGTACTACTCATTAAAAACCGGCCAAGTGCTTGTCGGGCCACGCGCAGTGTAGGGTTCGGTAGTTGCGAATGACAATTTTGAGTTCACACTGTTCACACTCGCACCTCACTGTTTAGCGACCAAAAACATCAAACAATGAAAATTGTATGAAATTTTACATTTTCGAGTACATTTTATAAGTTGGTTGCCAATAACTTTTTAGTTTGAACTTAGTACTCAGCTCTGATAGTTTTCCTTTCAATTCCAGTATATACATACACTACTGCTGTAATTTTTTCACATATCCATAATAACCGTTTAGCAGATAGAGGAGGGGACACTTACCTCTAACAAAAATTTGCAATATTTCGGAAATGGATCCCCAAATCGAAAAATGGTGTTCTCAACCTCACAATGTTTTTTAAAGACCTATTTAACAATATCCAACACGATGGGTTTGTATTGGAAAAAAAATATTACTTCCTCTTTACTTGTATGGGAACTACGCTAAAAAAAAAATTATTCAAGATTTTTTCTACCACTTTTTTGGCATGATTAATATACATACCCAAACCAAATTACAGCTTTCTAGTACTTATAGTCTCTGAGTAAAACCGCGGACGGACAGACAGACAGACATCGCGAAACTATAAGGGTTCCTAGTTTACTACGGAACCCTAAAAAGCGGCCACTTTTGGCAGTTATGAGTAGATCTCTTAATCTGAAATGATGATATTGATGAAAAGTTAACTAAAAATACTATAAGTAATTTACTAGCAAAGTAGGTACTGGTACTGTAGGGTTTTTCAATTTGTTCTTATTTAGGAGTACAAGAATTAAATAACAGGTATAAATAGCTAGTTTCACTGATGGAACTTTCTTAAGCGATAAATATTATGGTGTCCATGAGCTGTTCTGATGATGGAGCTGGGAGATATTCAGGGGAACTTAGTAATAAAACAACAGCTAAGCCTTTTGCGTTTTGACTCATTCAATTTGTCTTAACAATAAATAAATATATACGGACAAATCACACAGATTGAGCTAGCCCCGAAGTAAGTTCGAGACTTGTGTTATGGGATACTAACTCAACGAGACTATATTTTATAATAGACACTTGTATAGATAAACATCCAAGACCCAGGTCAATCTGAAAAAGATCATTTTCCATCTTGACCTGACCGGGGATCGAACCCAGGACCATCCGTGTCGCAGTCAGGCGTGTTAACCGCTGCACCACGGAGCTCATTGTTCAAGCCCTCCATCTTGGAGTATGTCCGAGGTTTGATCATGGAGTTGGCCGAAAGTGAAAAGAGAAATTGTCAAAAGAACTCAGTTATAAAACACCATAAGCCTATTGCGTTCGGATTCATTTTATTTGTCTTGACAAGCACTTAAACTACACAACACTGTATCTACCGTATTATGAGAATATAAAAACATGAGTCACAAAATATATCTTATTAAAAATCAAAAAGATCAAAACAATATTTTAGGCTTAATATTTTTAAATGCCGTGCCTAGCCGTGTGGTTCCCGGCAGAGTAGAATAGGACCACTCCAAGTCTTCCCGTGGATGTCGTAAAAGGCGACTTAGGAAACACAAGCTAAACAAAGCTTACAAACATCAAAAAGACCTCTCCAACCCGTCTGGCCAGCGTGGAGAGTGTAGGCCAAATCCTCTGACTACTCTGGCTAATATATTGCTGTGGTAGTACAGAGAGGGTCGTGCTCCTGCAGTGGAGACTAAAAAAGATCTGATGGATGGATGGATGGATTTTTAAATGACACCATATATTTAGTAAGTTAAAGGCTAACGCAGATTACCGCCATCTAGTATCGAGTAGCAAGCAACTCTCCTGCGCTATACATTCGCCTGCTTTTCGCAACCTTAATTTAGTCCAATATGTTTGTATGAGGTGGGCAGTCTATTACGTTAGTATTATATTGTCTTTGGTATTGCCTAGAATCTGATCATATACACGAAAGGTAGTCACCAGAACTCTATAAGTAATAATCACTGTAAAGATGTTTAGTAAGAGCTACAAAACAAATTAATAGTAGTACATACTTAAAAATATAAAAACATTTTTAAAATCAAGCTTAGTTCTGAAAAGAAAACACAAACAATAAAAGAGGCTTATGTTTAATTGTCTTACAGTAATAAACAAATACTTAGGATATACCATAATATTTTGATATTTTTGTGCCCAAACTTTCACCTTATAATAAAGCAGAGCTCTGAAATACCTGAGCTTAGTTCCAACTGGGCTGAAAGACTTGTATGGACAAAGCAATGGTATTATAAAAAATATTGGCTCTGAGTTCCACAGCATCTCAGCTGAGGATACTACTGGGAACATGTTGAAAAAGACAAAGCACCAGACCAAAAACAAGACCAAGGACATAGCCACAAGCAACACTTAGGTTTGTTTGAGCCAAACTAGGTTTTGTAAATATTTTCAATAGGTATCTAAGTATCTCATCGGATAGACATAAGTTTTCTTGTTGCTCTTACCTTTATTCATGTTCAATGTTGTCAATGTAAAAGCCAGGTGCGGAACTTGTTGTGACGGGGAACTGTAGGGCGACTCGTAATGGGACTGCGGAGAATCCACGCTGGATGTCTCGATATCCTGACCGCTGGAAGACATCTCTCCGGTTACATTCCACTTTTCACTAGCCGATATCACAAAACAACTTATGTGTGTAACTCGAGTTAAGTCAGTTTATTTTTACATCAAATTATTTGATGTTGGGGATACGGCAGCACTTTGTAAGTAACTTAATCCTTGGTCGCGGTCAGTTTTTGCACAATAAACCATAGCACGATATGCGAATCTTGTTTGATTTCCTTCTTCTTGGCTGCTTTGCTTCTTGCTTGCTTGCTTCTTAGAAATGTTGACACTAGAATTGACATTGACAGCAACTTTTTGTGTTGCTCTGCTAAAGATCTTAATTTACCCCTCTAGAAAAAGTTTACAAATATCAAATGATGTACCTACTGTAAAATAGTACAAGTTACTTTAGACTTTAGTGTAGACACGCGCCCTAAAGCCGTGTTCAGACCAAACTGACTGTCAGCCACCGACAGTGAGCGAGCGTTACGCTTTTTCATTCACACCAAAAACCGACAATACGCCATTGCTATTATATGGGCCAATTGTACCTGCTCACAATCGACGGCTGACTATACGTTTGGTGTAAACACGCACTAAGTTATACGTGACATAGACTTAAAGTTTGGGTGTATTACCATAGTACAACACGCGGCGTATAAGTTGAACTAAGTGTGAGCGAGACACACCTATATATATTGCTTTACTAAAAATCGGTGAAGTGTGAGGCAGACTCGCACGAAGTGTTCCTTACTATTATATTATACACGTCGTTGAATACCTATCGAGCAAAAACGGCAAAAATCTTGTTTGTTGTATGGGAGCACCCCTTAAATATTTATTCTATCAGTAGGTATGTACTTTACTAATTATTCACTTTTAAAGTAAATATACAATGAAATATTCTGTGAATATTTCAAGAATTTACCTGTTGCCGTTATTAATATCGAGCGTAAATAACGTTCTTTGTGCAGGATATAGATTAGCTTTTTGTATAGATAGCCTCTCTTAAATGTTCAGATTGACCTAGGGCTTGGATGTTTATCTATGTAAGTACCTATTTATTATTAAATATAGTATCGTTGAGTTAGTATCTTGTGACACAAGTTCACAACTTACTGTGGGGCTAGCTCAATTTGTGCGTTATGTCCCTCTATATTTATTTTATTCAGTTTTTAGTATTTATTATTATAGCGGCAACAGAAAGACATCATCTGTGAAAATGATAACTATTTAGCTATCACAATTTATGCGATACAGCCTGGTGACACATGGACAGACAGACAGAAAGACGGACATCGAAGTCTCAGTAGTAGAGTCCCGTTTTTACCCTTTGGGTACGGGACCCTAAAAATATATTGTTTTATCGAGCATTATTTAACTTTTTCCTATTTCATTTTTTTGTCTACTGGCTTGAATTAAATACTCTTTCTTACTTTCCGTCAAGTCCCATTAAGGGGGCACACTAGGCACAGTAGCGACGCCAATCATTTTATTCCTAAAACTTTACAAATAGAAAGAAATTCAAGAATGTAAATCATATAAGCCTTAGTAAATAACCTGAAGTTTTTGGAATCATGTTTTAATATTATGAGAATCAGTCATTAAAAGAAATAGTGATTACCGCCAAAAACGGCCGTTTTTGGCGGCAATCTGATTCTCATAATTCTCACTGATTCTAATAATATTAAACATGATTCCAAAAATACTTCAGGTTATTTACTAAGGCTTATACGATTTACATACATTTTTGAATTTCTTTCTATTTGTAAAGTTTTAGGAATAAAATGACTGGCGTCGCTACTGTGCCTAGTATGCGGCATTAAGTTGAATATTTACAGGAATCTGGGCAAATCTTCATAAAATGGCAGCACTAGTGAGCAGCGATCGTCACAACATGACGAAACAATGCACGAAGGTTGAGCGTATCTTGTGGCTCGGGGAAGAACCGTAGACGATGATTCAACAAATTCCCCGTTATCGTGCTCTGCACACAGCCACACACACCAATGCTTTTATCAAAATATATGATGACAAAAATATACATATTTGCGTGCGGATCACATCGCGGTGAATTACATTTTTTGACAGCTAGTAAGGTCATGCAAAAATAATATACCTACATTTTAGTAATGCTATTATTCGCCGGCAGT
This sequence comes from Rhodophaea formosa, assembly GCA_963082605.1. Classification (NCBI taxonomy): domain Eukaryota; kingdom Metazoa; phylum Arthropoda; class Insecta; order Lepidoptera; family Pyralidae; genus Rhodophaea; species Rhodophaea formosa. Next base: position 7,489,653 of record OY720206.1, read on the forward strand.
GCCTGTGACTGTGAGTGCAATGCCACTGACTGACCGACCACCTATTAATTACACTGTGTAGTCAAGAAGAATACAAGTACTTTTTTGGACGTAGCGTAAATTCACTCGAACAAATAGATATACCTACCGCGTTTAAATTTAACACCGATATTCATATAGAGACGCCTCAGCCCGTCAAAATGAAAAACTTTTCTGATCTTATGCTGGGCACTCAAAAACTCTTTAGACATTTTTAATGCAAACTGCCAAGCCTACGGTCGGGGCCCAACACTTTTATCTGGATGGAAATATAGCTTATTCCCAGCATTTTTTTTATTTTCATTTCGCCGGGCTGAGTTACTTCATATGGGAATGTCGGTGGTAAATTTATTATATTAAGATTTTCTTCTTCTTATAGAGTTTCATACTTTTATTTGAATATTGTAAAGGGTTCTGCCCCACCCTTTACAAAATTCTGGTTGCGCCCATGGAACTAAACTATGAATTTTCCAAAGTGCCCCATAGACGAGCTCCGTGGCGCAGTGGTTACCACGCCAGCCTGCGACACGGGGGTCCCGGGTTCGATCCCCGGTCAGCCCGTATTTACTAACTCGGATGACAGGTGTCGATGCCTATCAATCTAGAATTTACTATTACAATGCGGGTTTTGCTTGCTCGAGCTTTTATTTGAAATACAAAAACCGCATTGTAACAGTAAATTCTTGATTGATAGGCATCGACACCTGTCATCCGAGTTAGTAAATAGGCCGGCAGGTCATGGTGGAAAACAATCTTTTTCAGATTGACCTGCCCCCCTATTTACTAACTCGAATGACAGGTGTCGATGCCTATCAATCTAGAATTTACAATTACAATGCGGGTTTTGCTTGCTCGAACTTTTTACTTGAAATACAAAAACCGCATTGTAACAGCAAATCCTAGAGTGATAGGCATCGACACCTGTCATCCGAGTTAGTAAATAGGCCGGCTGGGTGAATCAAATCGTTGTACACCGAGTTAGCAAATCGGCCTGCAGATGTGCGTATCGCGCGTTGCCGACCCTGAAGAAATATTTCGCCCTTCTTATGAAACCTCATGTTGTATCATGAATTTATTGAATATCCTGGGAATCCTAGAAAGTTCAACCATTGACAGAAGGAAAAATAATAAAACAAGTAAGTATTTAATCATAATATTTATTAAAAATACTTAACAAATAACTTCAAAAATCATTATACTTTTACACTTTAATCTAGCAGATCCTTCATACAAAAATGTAAAATTAAATCTTCTGAATTAATAAAATGATCATACATAACAAAATGTATGTGGTTATGTGTATATTCCAGGCACAAGACTGAGCTTGAATATGTTGACAGATGGCCTATACAGCATATTCGAATAGACTGCCTAGGCAGGTATTGTTATTGTCATAAGATTTCCATTTTCCATGTCCTTCGTGCGTACAAGCCGTTGTCAATGTATTCATCATAATTTATGCTAAAATAATTACTTGAATACATATATCATTTGTTATGGAAGACTTATATCACTATGTTTCCAGGGAATGTTTGCGTTTATAAGGCACATATTAATCTTAACAATACAATATAAAGCTTAATAACAATAATAAATGTGTTATACATATATGTACTTTTCTTAAATTTATCAGTAGGAACAAAAACGTACATTATACCTCTTATACTTTTAATACAAATTAACAGAGGCATAAACCACAGTGTTGCGTAGAAATATCGCTAAAGATGGACATGGGATGTGTGTGGCACTGTTCAAACTTGGAATGGAACCTTATTTTTTATGTATCTGCGAAATGGGGCGATAGTATACAATAATCAAAGGATATAAAATACGGGTTACTCACGTATAAAGACAGCATACATCAAGCATTAGCATGGTCGAAACATGGCGAACTATAGCTGACTTTATCTATACACACACCATAAAGTGATTATAACGATTTTAGAAACTGGCCATTAATAATCATTCATTTGTCAATCATTGGCCAAGTAAGTCGCGAATGAAGTTATATTATAAGACGCTTTATAGTGTGTGCGTAGATAAAGTATTATATGCAATTGTTCGTAATTAGTGCTTAAAATACTCATGTTATCGTATTAAAAAGGGTTCTAACTATGGAAAAAAGGGTTGTTTTAGCAACGATCCATTTCAGAAATAGCACTCTAACAGCATAAAGCTTGACATATACTGTTCAACACATGAAGCATATTCGAATAGAAACGATGACATATCAAGAGTAAAGCAACATTAGTGGTGGAAAAGCCTGAGATTGGTGTGCGCCATCGCGATCTTGTGTTCGTTGCACGCTTTGATTACTTCTTCGTCGTTGTTGGAGCCCGCTGGACTGCCGATGTACTCGACTCCACACTGGAAACGAAAACTCAAAAACTCTTTAGGGCCTTCGCTGTGTTAAGCGGGCGCCCGACGCGGTTGTCCGCGCCGTGCGCCCCCGACGCGGATAACGTAGCGGCGCTCAATGAATTTGTAGAAACACCTCCGCTCGCGTGCGACGGTTGACCCGCCTCACGCAGCGCTGCTCTATGAGATGACATGAAACAAGCACGCGGAGCGGACGTACGCGCCGTGCGCCCGCTTAACGCAGCGAACGCCCTTAGGGCCTTCGCTGTGTTAAGCGGGCGCCCGACGCGGTTGTCCGCGCCGTGCGCCCCCGACGCGGATAACGTAGCGGCGCTCAATGAATTTGTAGAAACACCTCCGCTCGCGTGCGACGGTTGACCCGCCTCACGCAGCGCTGCTCTATGAGATGACATGAAACAAGCACGCGGAGCGGACGTACGCGCCGTGCGCCCGCTTAACGCAGCGAACGCCCTTAGACATTTTTAATGCAAACTGCCAAGCCTACGGTCGGGGCCCAACACTTTTATCTGGATGGAAATATAGCTTATTCCCAGCATTTTTTTTATTTTCATTTCGCCGGGCTGAGTTACTTCATATGGGAATGTCGGTGGTAAATTTATTATATTAAGATTTTCTTCTTCTTATAGAGTTTCATGCTCTAAGAGAGTTTCATACTTTTATTTGAATATTGTAAAGGGTTCTGCCCCACCCTTTACAAAATTCTGGTTGCGCCCATGGAACTAAACTATGAATTTTCCAAAGTGCCCCATAGACGAGCTCCGTGGCGCAGTGGTTACCACGCCAGCCTGCGACACGGGGGTCCCGGGTTCGATCCCCGGTCAGCCCGTATTTACTAACTCGGATGACAGGTGTCGATGCCTATCAATCTAGAATTTACTATTACAATGCGGGTTTTGCTTGCTCGAGCTTTTATTTGAAATACAAAAACCGCATTGTAACAGTAAATTCTTGATTGATAGGCATCGACACCTGTCATCCGAGTTAGTAAATAGGCCGGCTGGGTGAATCAAATCGTTGTACACCGAGTTAGCAAATCGGCCTGCAGATGTGCGTATCGCGCGTTGCCGACCCTGAAGAAATATTTCGCCCTTCTTATGAAACCTCATGTTGTATCATGAATTTATTGAATATCCTGGGAATCCTAGAAAGTTCAACCATTGACAGAAGGAAAAATAAGAAAACAAGTAAGTATTTAATCATAATATTTATTAAAAATACTTAACAAATAACTTCAAAAATCATTATACTTTTACACTTTAATCTAGCAGATCCTTCATACAAAAATGTAAAATTAAATCTTCTGAATTAATAAAATGATCATACATAACAAAATGTATGTGGTTATGTGTATATTCCAGGCACAAGACTGAGCTTGAATATGTTGACAGATGGCCTATACAGCATATTCGAATAGACTGCCTAGGCAGGTATTGTTATTGCCATAAGATTTCCATTTTCCATGTCCTTCGTGCGTACAAGCCGTTGTCAATGTATTCATCATAATTTATGCTAAAATAATTACTTGAATACATATATCATTTGTTATGGAAGACTTATATCTATAAGGCACATATTAATCTTAACAATACAATATAAAGCTTAATAACAATAATAAATGTGTTATACATATATGTACTTTTCTTAAATTTATCAGTAGGAACAAAAATGTACATTGTACCTCTTATACTTTTAATACAAATTAACAGAGGCATAAACCACAGTGTTGCGTAGAAATATCGCTAAAGATGGACATGGGATGTGTGTGGCACTGTTCAAACTTGGAATGGAACCTTATTTTTTATGTATCTGCGAAATGGGGCGATAGTATACAATAATCAAAGGATATAAAATACGGGTTACTCACGTATAAAGACAGCATACATCAAGCATTAGCATGGTCGAAACATGGCGAACTATAGCTGACTTTATCTATACACACACCATAAAGTGATTATAACGATTTTAGAAACTGGCCATTAATAATCATTCATTTGTCAATCATTGGCCAAGTAAGTCGCGAATGAAGTTATATTATAAGACGCTTTATAGTGTGTGCGTAGATAAACTATTATATGCAATTGTTCGTAATTAGTGCTTAAAATACTCATGTTATCGTATTAAAAAGGGTTCTAACTATGGAAAAAAGGGTTGTTTTAGCAACGATCCATTTCAGAAATAGCACTCTAACAGCATAAAGCTTGACATATACTGTTCAACACATGAAGCATATTCGAATAGAAACGAGGACATATCAAGAGTAAAGCAACATTAGTGGTGGAAAAGCCTGAGATTGGTGTGCGCCATCGCGATCTTGTGTTCGTTGCACGCTTTGATTACTTCTTCGTCGTTGTTGGAGCCCGCTGGACTGCCGATGTACTCGACTCCACACTGGAAACGAAGATATACGTTTGATCAACTTCTCATGTGAAACACCTAAATATAAATAAATACGGACAAATCACACAGATTGAGCTAGCCTCAAAGTAACTTCGAGACTTGTGTTATGGGATACTAACTCAACGATATAATATTTAATAATAGAAATCAATCTGAAAAAGATCATTTTCCATCTTGACCCTGACCGGGGATCGAACCCGGGACCATCCGTGTCGCAGGCAATCGTGTTGACCGCTGCGCCTTGGAGCTCGTCAAACCTAACGCGGATACTTCATACGAAAAAGCAGGATCGTGTATCCTAAGGGTTCATTCACATATCACGTAAGCAGTAGGTTAGGGGTCCTTTGGTTAGTTTATTTTTGATTTGATGGTGGGGGGTAGTTTGGTTTATTTTTGATGTCATGGTCGATCGTCGTCGGTCGACTGCAACGATTTCGCCCGCGTAAATTATAGGCGATATCACCCACAGATAAATAAGCATTCTAGAGGTGAAAAAATTTTGAATAACGGCCCAATGCAAACAAGCAAGCAATCAAATCTTTCCTCTTTATAATATTAGAATAGATATACTAAGAAATCCTGTGACCTGTAGCTACAAAATCTTCAGATTGTGGGCTGCAAAATGGGTTGTGTAAAATTTTGTATTTCATTTGTTTTTGTCCCCACTTACTGGCAATAGATTGAGTTTTAAAGTTATAGAGTATTGTCGTTACCTGCACAGCCTTGTCGATGTTGTCTCTGAAGGGGAAGAACGCGTCGGAGGCCAGCGCCACTTTGTCCATCTTCTTCACCCACTCGTCCCTCTCGGCCGCTGACAGTTTCATAGATTTCTAATGTTTTTTTCACCACTTACTGGCAGTAGATTGTGTTTTAAAGTCATAGAGTACAGTCGATACCTGCACAGCTCTGTCGATGTTGTCTCTGAAGGGGAAGAAAGCGTCGGAGGCGAGCGCAACTTTGTCCATCTTCTTCACCCATTCGTCCCTCTCAGCCGCCGACAGCAGCGCGGGCGGAGCGCCCTCGAACAGCGAGTTGAACTGCTCTAGCGGCAAGTCGGTCCCTGGAAAGACGCGAACCAGTCAAATCTTTATACAATATGTCAGTGAAACAATGTCCAATTCTTAAAAAGGCGACTCAGCTGTCGATATGACCAACTGTTCCTGTGGGACTAATACTGGAAATAAAAAAAAATATACATATTGCCCGGCTGGCTGAATGTATAGAACAGTCCATTAATTTTTTTCGAATTTACAGCAATTGTCTGTGGTGACACTTACCAACGGTGCTGTTGACGTAGTTGTCGATGGCGTTGGACTGTGACGCCCTGTCTGAACTTCATGGCGAGTACAGTAGAACCACATTAATAAGTCGCATCGGCATTATTCGATGGCGCAGAATAGCGCAACCTACCGCCGACTCATACCAAATGAAAACATTAATGAAATAACTAACTTATAGAAAACTACTTAAGATTTGAAATCCAACAACAACAGGACTCGTGCTATCTCGCTCGCAATACTTGTACAACTATCGAGAGTGGTCGAGTCGCCGCATGGCGCGTACACATCAGCCAATAGCGGACGGGTATTTTCGCGCCATGCAATAATTTGACTTCTGCGCAGGTACATCGGTGTAACTTATAAAAGTGGTAGTACTGTACTCGCGGGTGTCTCATAGTGACCACAGGACCAGTAGTGACTGTGGTGACACATACCAACGGTGCTGTTGACATAGTTGTCGATGGCATTGGACTGCACGGCCCTGGTGACGCCCTGTCTGAAATTCATGGCTAGCACCTTCGGGTGTCTCCTAGTCACCACAGAGCCTGTAGTGACTGTAGTGACTGTGGTGACACCTACCAACGGTGCCGTTGACGTAGTTGTCGATGGCGTTGGACTGCATGGCCCTTGTGACGCTCTGTCTAAACTTCATGGCGAGTACTGGCGGATGTCTCCTAGTGACCACAGAACCTATAGTGACTGTAGTGACTGTGGTGACACTTACCAACGGTGCCGTTGACATAGTTGTCGATGGCATTAGACTGCACGGCTCTGGTGACGCCCTGTCTGAACTTCATGGCGAGCACCTTTGGGTGTCTCCTAGTCCACCACAGAGCCGCTTTGCCGCCGGCCAGGCGGGTGCAGTGAATGCGGGATTGTTGGCCTGCTCCGATGCCGATAACCTAAAAAAAAGGATATATTTAAAAAAAAATATTATGAAATCAGTGAATAAAGAAATGATTTAAATCGAGGGCCATAGTGATTCACGAGCATGTTAAGGTTTCTAACGTCTGAATCACGACGGTTGGGAACGAGTTAGAGCGGTAGTCATGTCCATTTCGCGAGCGTCGTATGTTTAAGACCAAATTATATAGAGATTCACAATTCCTGGTGCTGGAGGCACGCACTGATATAAAGTCTCGTGGTCAAAGGGCAGAGGGGGAATGATATAAACGTAATATGTGTCCTTAAATACTATAGCGCTGTCTGGCAGCGTCTTGACGTCTGTTACTTTCCAGAAGAGCATCGAAATCTTTTATAATTCTCAATATACTAACCTGGCCGTCTCTGGCGTAGCAGACGGAGTTGCTCTTAGAGAATGCAACCCTGACTCGAGATCCTAAATCGAGATCCCGCGGGATTGGAAATATCAATCCCGCGATCGCGAAATTTTCAGGATCTCGTCTAATTTATAAAAAAAAATATAGTTGGTAAACGACTGCTAAACTCTACGTACGCTTGATTTGGATTACTTTTTGAAATATTTTAAGGTATTAACAATAATAAATAAATAAAATAAATATATACGGACAAATCACACATTGAGCTAGCCCCAAAGTCAGTTTGAGACTTGTGTTATGGGATACTAACGATACTATATTTTATAATAGATAGATAGATAGAACTTACTTTTGATTCTTATAAGTGTTAGATTAACAATCTAACACTTATAAGAATCCAAAAGTTATGTTGTTTAACTTACATAAACAATTAATATCCGTAATTTAACAAAATATAACGACTACAACTGCACAACTAAAACAATTGGGTATGTATACGTAAACAAACAAACACGCATGTACCGCTTTCCCACTCACTCGACACAGTTCTATATTATCTGTCCCGCTCGTCACTTATCGCTAATATTCGTAAATACTCGGAATAGTTTTCTAATTCTATTCGGCATACCCGACCGTCCGTCAGTCAGCGCCATGCTCGAGCCCCGACCGAGTGGATGTGTGTAGCGTTGCTGACCACTGCCACCCAGTCCCGTCAATCTCGAACGGGATCTCCTCATATTAAGCTTTCGGATTGATCCCGAAAAATTAGAAGAGATCTCGCGAGATAGGGATTGCATTCCCTAGTGCCCTGTGAGTACTTGAGCGCGATAGTGGCTACAATCCCTTTTAGCGTTGTCTAGCAGCGTCTTGACGTCTGTTACTGTCTAGAAGAGCTTTAAAACTTATTTATTATCAATATACTAACCTGGCCATCTCTAGCGTAGCAGACAGAGTTGCTCTGTGTGTATTAAAGAGCGATAGTGGTCACAATAAGATCTTTTATAGCGCTGTCTGGCAGCGTCTTGACGTCTGTTACAACTTTCTAGAAGAGCTTTGAAACCTATTTATAATTCTCAATATACTAACCTGGCCATCTGTAGCGTAGCAGACAGAGTTGCTCTGTGTGTATTAAAGAGCGATAGTGGTCACAATAAGATCTCTTATAGCGCTGTCTGGCAGCGTCTTGACGTCTGTTACAACTTTCTAGAAGAGCTTTGAAACCTATTTATAATTCTCAATATACTAACCTGGCCATCTGTAGCGTAGCAGACAGAGTTGCTCTGTGTGTATTAAAGAGCGATAGTGGTCACAATAAGATCTCTTATAGCGCTGTCTGGCAGCGTCTTGACGTCTGTTACAACTTTCTAGAAGAGCTTTGAAACCTATTTATAATTCTCAATATACTAACCTGACCATCTGTAGCGTAGCAGACAGAGTTGCTCTGTGTGTATTAAAGAGCGATAGTGGTCACAATAAGATCTCTTATAGCGCTGTCTGGCAGCGTCTTGACGTCTGTTACAACTTTCTAGAAGAGCTTTGAAACCTATTTATAATTCTCAATATACTAACCTGGCCATCTGTAGCGTAGCAGACAGAGTTGCTCTGTGTGTATTAAAGAGCGATAGTGGTCACAATAAGATCTCTTATAGCGCTGTCTGGCAGCGTCTTGACGTCTGTTACAACTTTCTAGAAGAGCTTTGAAACCTATTTATAATTCTCAATATACTAACCTGGCCATCTGTAGCGTAGCAGACAGAGTTGCTCTGTGTGTATTAAAGAGCGATAGTGGTCACAATAAGGTCTCTTATAGCGCTGTCTGGTATCGTCTTGACGTCTCTTACGACTTCCTAGAAGAGCTTCAAAACCTATTTTTAATTCTTAATAATTAATTCTACTAACCTGCCCGTCTCTAGCGTAGCATACAGAGTTACTCTGTGTGTATTTAAGCGCGATTGTAGCCACAATAAGGTCTCTTATAGCACTATCTGGCAGCGTCTTGACGTCTGTCACGACGTTCTTGAACAGCTCTGGGGTGATTTTGGCGTCGTTACGTCTCTGTTCTAATGTCAAGCCGTAGATGGTCTTCTGTTCCATAAGATCCGGTTCATAGCTGTCATCCATCTAATAAGAAACAAAAATTAAATTGTTTTTCAACCGACACAAGTATAACACCACATTTTGAGATAGATTTACCATATAATTTAAAAATATTGAGGTATTTTACTTACTTACTTAGTATTAATACGAGCGAGTAAAGAGAAAGTTACATCCATTAACATAAATAGATAAATAATAACAGTAACCCTACGATATAACTTTCATTTAATCATCCTTAGGGGCTTTATGTCTGATATCATCCATTGTGGTATCTAACTTACAAAATATAAATAAAATTTAATGCTTGTGATATTAGATACAAACATGTTAATAAATTCTCCAACCCATCTGGCCGCGTGGAGAGTGTAGGCCAAATTCTCTGACTGCTCTGGCTAATTTATGGATCTCTTAGTACAACGAGGGTTTAGATGATAATAACGTAAAATGTACAGAGATTGACTTTGGACATAGATTGAGTGAGCTCGCTTAGGCAAGATTACAAGTTCCCATTGAGGTGAAGGCGGACGGTGTAGTAAATGTTAGTGAACAAAATAATTACCTGTAGCACACAGTAGCTACCACCCTTCTTCTTCTTCAGCAGCTCAAGAGCCGCTTGCGTATACCCGGGGGCGATGACACCATCGGACACCTCTCTGTAATTAATTTAAATTGCAATTTGATTTGTTTTACAAGATAAAATTGATTTTGGTGACATTTTGGTGATTTACAAGTATCCTATACATACGTACATATTATCACGCCTATTCCCCATAGGGGTAGGCAGAGACTATGGATCTCCACTTGCTTCGATCCTTACAAACCACTTTCGCTTCATCTACATTCATTACTCTTTTAAAGTATCCTATACAGCATGTAAATTGAATCGCTACATAGAAGAGTATCGGATATAGGATAATTGCTGGGAATCCAAAAAAATGTCGACGTTTTCAGTGTTCAGCCATCCGGGCAGTTAGTAAGGGAAATTCAAAACAATTTTTCGTGTTCCCATAGGAAAAGTTGTTCATATTGACGGACTGGGTCACCCCTCTAAGGGAATGTCAAGGGTCAAACTACACGCTGTATAAGAAGTAGAATAGAACCACTCTTTTCCGAGGATTTCGTAGAAGGCGACTGAGGAAACACAAACTAAACAAAGCTTATAAACATCAGAGACCTTTCTAACCCTATTGGACAGCATGGAGAGTGTAGGCCTCTGACTGCTATGGTTAACATATGGTTTTGGTAGTACAAAGAGGGCATGCTCTAGCAGTTGAGCCTAAAAAAGTGCGAACTAAGCACAACGGTGTTGATTAGCTCTTTTTGAACGCTTCAGAAGTTGGCACAGTCCAATAGAATTTATGGCGGCTCGGAAATCGCGCGAGTCGATGCGCAGTGATTCATCAATATTAGGATCAGCGAGCGGGGCGCGCGCGGGGAGGCGGGGCGCGTACTGCGCAGTGAGCAGCTAATATCCGAGACGCCATAAAGTTTTCATTGGGCTGTACATTCAGCTCGTCTACCTTAGTATAAAATGAAGTCTTTGACTTAGACTAGACATACATAGTCGTCGGGGCCCCACGCTACGTGAGGAACGCGACAATCTTCAGGCACCTGAAGATGGAGGGACTTGACGCCTTCGTTCCCCGTCTGGCCAACCAGATGTTCAGCAGAGCGGACGCGTCGGCGCATGCCCACCTACGCGGCATTGCGCCCCTACACGCCCGCCCGCCAGACCGCCGCACAAAGCCATCGCCACGAAACGCCATCGTTGCCAGCGCTGCCGCACCCGCGGCCGTGCCGGTCAATCCCCCGTGATCCCCAGCACTAAACCCAGGAACACCGCAGGCCGCCACGGCCACCCCATTGTTATGGGCAGCGACGAAGTCACTGCAGAGGACATAGTCCTGACCAGTTCCCTCACCACCCCAACAAGAGGAGGTAAAGGCCAAGAGTCGAGTCGAGACTAGACATACCTGGAGATAATGCGCGCAGTGGGCTCGTCGCACTCGTGCGAGAGCGCCACGAAGTCCCCGAAGGAGCTCATGCGGTCCGCGCCCCGAGCGCGCGCGTACGCGGCGGCCAGCGGCGACAGCTTTTCTGCTAGGTCCCCCACCATGCACACCGCCGCCTGGACATGACAATATGGGACTGATGTTAAAATAATGTATCACTTATGTGAAATGGAACTAATATTTATCTAAATAGCTACATTATAATGCAAGTACGATAAGCTGAATATTATTGTAGAGGCGTTTATTAGGCACGAGGCGAAGCAGAGTTCTTCGCGCGTATGCTGCCACCAGCGGCTACAACCTGCGCTTGGTCCCCAACTTGGTGTCGGACTGATATTGAGATGATATATAACTTATGTGAAATGAAACTAATATTTATCTAAAAATCGACCAAGTGCTCGAGCACGAAGTGTTTACACTATTACTACACAACACAACATTAGACTTTCAAGCAAAAATGGCAAAATAATCACGTTTGTTGTATGGGAACCCCATTTAAAAATTTATTTTATTCTGTTTTTGGTATTTGTTGTTATAGCGCCTATAGAAATACATCATCTGAGAAAAATTCAACCATCTAGCTATCACGGTTTATTAGATATAGCCAGGTGACAGGCAGACAGACGGACATCAAAGTCCCAATAACCCTTTGGGTACGGAACCCTAAAAGTACTGTTATAGACACTTAATTTGATATCGATTCGTTAAGACCATGATTTACCTCTTCCTCAGTCAAAGGCAGGCCGATAGCAGCCCCGGCCGGCGACACGTGCTTGAAGCTAGCGGCCGCGGGCAGGCCCAGCGCGTCCCGCAGCTCCTTCACCAACTGCCACGCGTTGAGCGCGTCGCACAGGTTGATGTAGCCGGGGGAGCCGTTTAGAGTGGTGAGGGGCAGCTTGTCGCGGGTTGTGAATACTTGGGCGGGCTTCTGGTGGGGATTCATACCTAGAATAGTAAATTGAGATTAGTTTGTCCTAGTTTGTTGTTTTTAGTTGCTTTGTATATAATTAAAAGTATAAGAGGCATAAATGTATTTGATATCATAAGCTCCATACTTCAAAAAGATAAATTAAACTTGATCTTGCTGTTGCAAGATGACTGTCACGATATGGCTAGGCAGCTCGATAAAAGTGCCATTAGTGTAAGCCACAAGCAAGCATCATAAAAAAAATATTGGCGAAAAATATAGCCAGTTAAACCTTCAAGGCCTTGTTTATGCATAAAATGCCTTTAGGAACCAGTGAGCATCTTGAGATGCTCTCTGGCTTTGGGGGGCTACGGTAAATATAGAAACTCACATTGATACATACATATGTATATGAACTTTTGAAACAGTCCTTTTGGTGTAATGTGAAAAGAGGAAAAATACCTATATCTTTCATTATTTTAGAAAATACAAGTATTAATCAAAAATGTGTACAGAATAACCAAATATTCTACACATATCCAATATTTTGGACACGCTAAGTTCCTACATCATCTAGGTATAAAAGGATTTACTTGTCCGTATCACATTAAGCAATTGAATCAATAAAGGCTATTGACTGACCATATCTCAAGGTGAGCTGCGACTTGCCGGCCGAGTACTGTTTACGGAAGTAGTCTGAGATGGCGAGGTCATACTCCGACGTGTGAGTGAATGCTTTAAGCGCTAGGGTTTTCCTGAAATGAAATAAGTTTTTTCAAAACTATATCTTATTACTTGAATAGAATCTATCGGCTAAGCTAGGTTATTGGCACCAAGACAGTGTAATAACGATACTTGAGCTCAGAAACCCAAATTGTTACAGAGTAAATAGAAATAACTAACGACGAAATACGAGCTGTAAGAAGCAGCCTACATCCAGCGTCTTTCTGCGACCTTGGTACACCTGATCCATCAGGCCAACCAAATCTGCGCTTGCTGGTACGTGGTTACCAATAAAGAATCTTTTTGCCCTATCAGCCATCAGTTATTCGCGCTATGTGCCCCGCCCACTGCCATAGCGTCATTTGTCATCCTTAGCTTCGTAGCACAGTCGCTAACATGCCCGCCTGCTACACGAGAGGTCCCGGGTTCGATCCCTGGTCAGGTTATGATGGAAAACTATCTTTATCAGATTGGCCTGGGTCTTGGATGTTTATCTATATAAGTATCTGTTATAAAATATATATGTATCGTTGAGTTAGTGACAAGTTTACAACTTACTGTGTGAGCTCAATTTGTGTGATATGTCCTTATATATGTAGTAATGTAGGGGAACCCTATTTCCAGTGCTGATGAAGATGATTATAAACAAGGCATTGTTTTGTCACGCATGGTTAAAACATTCAGTATTTGAAATTATAATAAATATTATGTCACTATCAAAGGTCAATTGAAATAAATAAACCAAGTACCTTGTTTCCAACGAAGTCTGATGATCTTTGCTCTGTTTCAGCTCCTTGATAACCGAGTCATAATCGCTGGGGTCACATATCACGGTCACTCTATCGTGGTTCTTCGCCGCGGCCCGCAGTAGGGTCACTCCTCCGATGTCGATGTTCTCGACCGCGTCGGCTACGGTCACGTCGGCCTTGGACACGGTCTGCACGAACGGATACAGGTTGCAGACGACCACGCTGATCATGTCGAACTTCTGGCGTTTCATGTCCGCCTGGTCGGATTCTGATAATCTGTAAAATTACCATGATGAGAATTTGTCTTTGTAATTATTATTTTTATATTTTGCGTACTTAATAACACTTAAGTATAGGTGAAAACTATACTGAAGCCTAAAGCTGATGTACCTACATAATAAATAAATATGTAACAAGTTAAATTAAATGTTATGCACTAAAAATGAAATAGTAATGGCAAGCAATTACTATTTAATTTTTAGTGCCTAACATTAATAGAAGCAGTAGTATTCTCATCTGAGACATAGACCAATTAACTTAATATCTCTTGGTCCCATCCGAGTAGGACCAAGAGGTCTATTTTACCAGTTACTTTATAAAAGTAGATGGCAAAAAAAGTTTTTATTGCAAGTAAATAAAGGGATTCTTATTTAATAAATAACCTGACTGTGAACCATTATTTATAACGTTAGTGGGACTACAAGCAATGATGAGACAAAATCGGTGGAACTGAGTCAGGTATCCATAAAGATACCAATTTACTTCAATAACGTCTTTATTCCTTGCGGGTAGACAGAGCCCAAGATCATATCGACAAAAATCGACATTTCTGTCGAAAAACAAAAACGACATTCACATACAAATTGCCAGGTTGGTTGAACACGTTTGTCTGAAAATGACGATTTTTTTCGAGTTTCCAGTGTGGATCCCATAGGAAAAGTTGTTCATTCTGATGGGCTGGTTTGATGGTATGAATGATAAAAGTATTCATACTAATACCCTGTATACTTATTGCTAACACTGTGGCTTCAAAATTAAACTTTACCTTGCTAATATTCCACCATGGACCGCCGGGTGTAGAGATTTCACTCGGCCTCCCAGCATCTCCGGCGCTCCGGTGATGTCCGACACGTCCAAGACCTTCAGGCCAGCATTGCGCAGGGATGTTGCCGTGCCGCCACTGCCAACGAGCGTAAGGCCAATCTCTGACAGGCATTTCGCCAGAGGCAGTAGTCCTGCCTTATCTGACACGCTGAGAAGGGCTGAAAAGGGATGATTTAATATGCCTTATGCCGTTTGGTTACCGGCACAGTAGAATTGGCCCACAAGTCTACCCATGGTTGTCGTAGAACGCGACTTAGGAAACACAAGCTAAACAAAGCTTTGAAACATCAAAAAGACCTCTCCAACCAGTCTCACCAGCATGAAAAGTGAAGGCCAGATCATCTGACTGCTATGGCTAATATATGTCTCTCTCTAAGTAATTAGTAGTAAAGACAGAGGGTCATACACCTGCAGTGGAAGCTCCAAACAGACCTGGTGATGATGATGGCCTTTATACAATCAGAATATTGGTTTATTTTGTTTTAATCATAAAGATGAAGTCATTAATAACAACCTCAATTAGGGTAACGGAACAGGGAAGGCGAATACTCCACCACCAAAAGCTACAAACATACCTAAAGGACAAAAAATTGCAATAAGTAAAAAATCCTATAAATTTGTATTTACGTTCAGATTATTTTTAATTAAGTACCTAATTTGTAAAAAAGGTAGGAAAAATATTTAAGAGGTTTAGTCAAGACTAGAAAAAAAAAGGCAATGTCCCTCACCTAATTTTCCATTGGCTGCCATGTCTATCACTATTGAATCGTGGTAATGAACTGAGGGTATACAAACAGCTTACACACTGATGTTATATCGTTGTCTTGACCTCACGCAGGGGTTCCTGATAAAAGAGAAACGTATTTACATGCAAGGGTAGGGTTATCTATCACACACAAAAAATAAAATAATATTAAATAAATAAATATAGGACAAATCACACATAGGTCACTGGGACCATCCGCGTCCCAGGCCGGCGTTTTCACCGCTGCGCCACGGAGTTCTTCAATATGATTTTAAACACATGTGCGTTTGCTTAATTACGCTTGTAATTTTAATAAATACAAAGCTACCCAATTGAACCCACCAAGAAAGAGGGTTATGTTTTTCGCGCATACGTATGTATCTATGTAGGTATGTCATGTAACTATGTCTGTTCCATTGTTACCTCCTGTAGCCTAAACGGTTTAAGAGCGAGCAGCCAAATTTGTGCAAGTCAAACTATGAGCGGGAGTCGATATTAACTCACACAGACGTAAAACTATACAGGATGTCATTGTGTGTGTTAGCGCTAGATTGAGTGTAGTCGGACAAGTAATTTTGATACTCGTAATTAATTTTAAAATTACTCATTATTTCAATACTTGTATAAATATGAATGTTATAAGATACTAGCTGATGCCCGCGACTTCGTTCACGTGGACTTTATAACTCCGGTGAATTAATATACCTTAATTTGAACTAAAGTCGATACATAAGCGTAATCTGTAAATTTGACCTGCTGTCATGCTGCAACTTAAAAAGCGCACATATCCAAAGGGCCTTCGAGAGAGACGGACTTCGGCTTTTTGTGTTGCCTAAGTGTGCAAGGCTTAGAGAGAAAGCAAACTCTCATGTTTTGCCGTATGGGCTGAAAGCTACGTTGCCAAAAGGCATATCCTAGTTGCGAGTGGCCCGGGACCGCTGGGCGGTCACCAGTAATATAAGCTAATCTTACTTTATGCACTGTATCCCAGTGGAGAGTGACTCTGTAAAATTGACGATATAAAATTTGACATGGTTCTGTATCAGATGTTCTAAATCTTCAATTTAAATACCTCAACAAAAAATGCTCATCAAGTTGAATAACTTTTGCTAAGGCGTCATTTTTATATTTCCTATTTATTACCTAGACTATAATGGTTCTGCGTCAGGTGTTCCAAATCTTCAATTTAAACATCTCAACAAAGAATGCTCCTCAGGTTGAATAACTTTTGCTAAGGCGTCATTTATATATATTCTTATAGTTCAGCAGGACCATTATGATGCTGCATCAGGTGTTCCATTTTTTGAAATCATTTTCACCATTTATGTTGCCTAGGTTTAGTAGCTATATAGCAAAAAAGTTTCATTCGAATCCGTCCAATATTTCCGGAGATAAACGTGATCATACATACAGACAGACAGGCAGACAGCTTAGAAATTCTAAAAAAACATTTTTCCTTTCTATTATTCTTTTTTAGTGTCCCTCTATCTATTTCAGTCAAAAATACTAAATGTACAGACAAAATATTTTTACTGTTTATAGATAAGGTACAAATTATACATATAATATAAGACCTAAAAATTAAAGTGTAGAATAAATGTAGGGATAAAATAATTCAACAATTTGAATATTTTTTTAAATTAAAAGCCGGTTTCTTTTATGTTGGTATTGCTGGCTCTAATTGTAATGAAATAAAATAAACTATCAATTCTATTAGTAAAGCTTGGGATATTTGCAATGTACTTATAATCCTAGTAGTTATAAACCAAATCATGCTCTTCAATACTATTCGTTTTTTCCAGGGTACTTATTTGTTCCCCTCCATTTGATTTTTCTACATCGGATATAAGTGCATCATATACTTCCTAAAAGAAATAATAAGTGTATATTATTATTGTAAAGCTTGTATTAATCATTTCTATCTTTTTTATTTTTCCATTTAAATATTAAGCCCTTTTATAGTCCCGAGTTATTCACCTTTAGACAAAATAAAAATAAATCTAAATCTTTTGTCGATTTGGGAGCTATGATCAGACAGATACACACACAAGCTCCTGCCCCTAGTAGTTGTGTTTGTTCGTCTTTCAAGCAAAAACAAACTAAACTGAACTAATCAGATGAAACTTCATACTCGTACTAGATATTGGTAGTGAAGAATTCGGTGAGTAACATAGGCTACATTTTATTTCACAATTTAACCAAAATTCACGCGGGCGATCGATTATCTACGAATTTCAACTGTATTTCTTGCGTTTCTTTTCCATTACTGAAACATAATTAAATTTTACCAGTTTTTTTATCAAATTTCTGTGTAAATTGCTTTCGTGTCTTTTGTATATAGGATGACATTAAAAACAACAAGCCTCGAAAACGATAGCTATATCAAAAGTTTAATAATATTAGACATCCGCCATCTTGGATTCCAAAAATGACATCATATCCATTATGAGCACCCCCAAAGCCTTCACAAACGATACCCATATCAAAAATTTCATGACATTTGACATCCGCCATCTTAGATTCGGAAAAAGACGTCATATTCATTATATGCACCCCCAAAAACCTCGAAAACGATACCCATATCGAAAATTTCATTCCATTTGACATCCGCCATCTTTGATTGCAAAATAGACGTCATATCATCATTTGCACCCCGAAAAACCTCGATAACGATAGCCATATCAAAAATTTCATAGCATTTAACATCCGCCATCTTGGATTAAGAAAATATCGTCATATCCATTAGAGCACCCCCAAAAACTACGAAAACGATGCCCTAGAAAATTTCACCAGTTTTAATGTCACCTTGTACATAATAAGGGCGTGCCTTGTCTCACATATTTTTTAACTCCTATTACCAGTAGTCCGAATTTTGTTTTCATACAATTTTACATCCTAATAATATAAAAAAATAATATGAATAAGATTTTTATGCCAGTCAAAATGGACACATATAATAGTTACTCAAAACAATCGAAAAGTATTAATACTTAGTAAACGATCAACCCGCTCGGGTCGCACTATACGTGTCTACACACAGTAGATCGATAACCTTGTAGACGTCGACTGGCGAGCGACGAGCGATACGTCCACCCCTCAGGAAGGCTTGGCGCGAACTAAATTGTCACTACACGGGCGCTTGGTTTTATAGGCGATTTTAAAAAATTCATATAAAATTATAAACATCGGATATTAATTAAATTAAAAATTAGATCTGCTTGCAAACAGTATGTTTATTAGTAATAAATAGA
This sequence comes from Rhodophaea formosa, assembly GCA_963082605.1. Lineage (NCBI taxonomy): Eukaryota > Metazoa > Arthropoda > Insecta > Lepidoptera > Pyralidae > Rhodophaea > Rhodophaea formosa. The sequence goes on from OY720206.1 coordinate 7,508,595, forward strand.
ATATCAAAGAAAAAAATAAGTATTTATCGTGGAAAAGCAGCACTATAAAACGTAAATTATGACATTTTTTAACGAATTTTTATCAGTATATAGATAAATAATTTATCATATTTTCCTCTGAGGTGCACTAAAAGACAATATAATCTGCGTTCTAAAAATATTAAATTAGTTACATTAACATGATTTAATTTTTATTTCATATTTCAAAGTGAGCTTTAACCGGCATTTTTGCAATTCGGCGTTACGAAAACCTCATAGTAATAAAAGTGAACACCTATAAACGGTAATTTTACGTTGCAGTGCACTAAAAAAAGAGTTGATCTTTATATAATCACGAATAATTTTATTTTATTTGGTTAATTTACGCGTAAATAAGGCGGTCTAAAACACCAAAAAACTGAAATTTCGCCGTAGATTGAATGCGCGCCCTTAACTGATGTTGAAGTGTGAGGTATCATTAGATTCGAATTTTTCCTCTGAGTGTCATAGGCTATGTAAATTCAGCAAAAAAAAATCAAATCTGCCGGATGTTAACTGTTAAAACGGCAGTTGGGCTTCTTTTTAGGGTTCCGTACAAAAAATGAAAAGCGGAACCCTTATAGGATCACTCGTGCGTCTGTCTGTCCGTCCGTCCGTCTGTCACAGTCGATTTTCTCCGAATCTACTGAACCAAATTAAATTAAATTTGGTAAGATGGTGTAAACCTATGACCCAAACACGGATGTGCAAAGTAAATATATATTTTTTTAAAATAAGGGTCAGTTTAGGGGATCCAAATAGAAAATGTTAAAAAAAAGTTTTGAAAACCTTACCGTGTTATATATCAAATGAAAGGGCTTGTTATGAGGATCTCAAAAATCTTTTATTTTGTTCGGGAAATATCAATACTTTTCATGTTATTCACGAAAGAAGGCAAAATTTGACCATTCCTTCCCTGATCTCCGAAACTACTGGGCCTAAAATTTCGAAAAAATTACAGTATATAGTTCATTGCTTGAAGATTACAGGAAAAATAATAAGAATTCTATCAGTTGAAAATAAAGTGGTAAACTCGCTATAATAAGTTCCCCTAGGGAAATAGTTCACTTAAACCCCACTAGATGGCGCTAGTCAATTGAATAAAACATTTTTGCACATTGTGTGTGTGTTCACGAAGCATATTGTACGGAACCCTCATTGCGCGAGTTTGACTCACACTTGGCCGGTTTTTACTTTTTATATACACCTTATTATGCATTTTCATCATCTCAGCCTATCTTCCGCCCAGTGGTGAGCACAGGCCATGCATGTCTTTGTTTCTGCCATCCATCTCAGTCCTTTTGCTGATCTTATCTAAGACCAACTTCAACTATATTTGTTATGCTTTTTATTATTTCATATTGCCTTAGATGATTTTCCAAATTGATTTTAGTGGACTTAAAAATATGAAGTTGGTGTAGTTTGCTGTTATAAATGCTCATCTCATGAACAATATGTGAAATTGTTAAAGTAGACTATTATGGACTTGTATAGATTTGTCACCAGAAGCTCCCACGAGGCCATCAACGCCATCTTTGATGCCACTTGTTGAAAAGTATACCATAAAACACAAATACTTATTGGTATCTCATGGAACTGGACATTATCAGAATCACAGAAAACTCGCTGAACTGAAAGCCATAATATAAAAGAAGAAAGTAAATAAATTTATGAAAACAAGCTTTTAATTAAGTTAACCATAACCAAAAATTTTTGGCCATTTCAATATTATAAGGCTGAGCGTGTGTGTCTGTGAGAATTGTAACAGTCTTTTTAGCTGAGATTAATGAGAATCTCATCAACCATGTTTCATGAATAAAAAAATAATTTTCATTAATCTTAATTGCACATAAAGAGATGGAATTTTATATACCTCAGGGAAAGTTGTCTAGTTTCATACCTAGTTTGCAATTAATTGCTCATGTCAACCCTACAAGCAGTTTCTATATGGGAATAATTGAGCCTCACTTATTGCCATCCAAAAGTGGCCATTTGCCACACATACACACACACACACACACACACACACACACACACGAGGAAAAGGTGTCCTCCTGTCCTTTGGCTAATATTAAATACTTTTAATTAAATTAAATAATTTATGTAGCTTACAATTATTAACTCAATTAATTTATTTATACATATGATATACAACTATTTGACAACCCTATTAACTTACGTCATTACATGATGAAAATAATATTATTGTTACTTAACTTGTTGTGAACAGTCAAATAAACAATTAAATTATGATCATGTTATTAATTCTATTCCATTTGTATCCATTTAAGAAGAAGCCTTCATTGTTCCAAGGTCCCGTGCTGCCCCCATTTAAACACTATTTGAATAAAAACCGGCCAAGTGCGTGTCGGGCCACGCGCAGTGTAGGGTTCCGTAGTTGCGAATGACAACTTTGAGTTTACACTGTTCACACACGCACATCACAGTTTAACGACCAAAAACATGTAACAATGAAAATGTATGAAATTTTACATTTTCGAGTACATTTTATAAGTTGGTTGCCTATAACTTTTTAGTTTGCACTTAGTACTCAGCTCTGATAGTTTTCCTTTCAACTTCAGTATATATGCTATTCAGTATATATGCTACTGCTGTAATTTTTTTCACGTATCCATATATAACCGTTTAGTAGATAGAAGGGGGGACACTTACGTCTAACAAAAATTTGAACTTTAAAACCAAATATTTCGGAAACATATCCCTAAATCGAAAAATGGTGTCCTCAACCTCACAATATTTTTTTAAGACCTATCTAACAATACCCAACACGATGGGTTTGTATAGAAAAAAAATATTACTCCCTCTTTACTTGTAGGAGAGCTACCCTAAAAAAAAATTTTTTTCAAGGTATTCTTCTACCACTTTTTTGACATGATTAATATACATACCCATACCAAATTTCAGCTTTCTAGTACTTATAGTCTCTGAGTAAAACCGTGGACGGACAGACAGACAGACAGACATGGCGAAACTATAAGGGTTCCTAGTTTACTACGGAACACTAAAAATGGCGCTGTGTTTGAAAATATTGTATTGAGAAGCCAAAGATGGATGTGAAAACTTTTTATGGTTTATTGTAAGGCTGTGTTGCTTTATTTGTCATTTTTGCCAAAAGTGGCAGTTTTTGACAAACATGGCTTGATGGAACTGTGATGGAACTAAACGGCTACACATAAAACTATGATTTTATTTCCTAAAATAATAATAGTGATAAGCCATTAATTAATTTTTAGTATATATTTTCTAAATCTTCAAGGTCTTTCTTTAAAAAACCTCCATTTTGTTATTCGTCTTCATCACTTATTTCAAATGGTGGCAGCACTCTAAAATTTCACAATGGCCTTAATAATACGGTAGTTGCCTAATGATAAGATTATATAAAATTTGTTTCTAATGAGACTAATTTCTATCTTAAAACACTATAAAGACTTTTAATTTGATATTGATTCGTTAAGTGATCTTAAAGCTTCTTTAAAGTTGAGTGAATAGGACCATTTTTTAAAGTATGAAAATCTTTAATTACAATTATACTGTATTTTAGTCTGCAAAATTTATAGCAACTTTTATTATGAAACCATTACCATAAACGAAATATTTCGTATAGCTACCAAACAAAGTTTTCACGCCACCCATACAAAATACAAGCTTGTGACGTCACAAATATGTAGGCATTTCAGCGGCGCGTTTCCACGTCTAAAAATTTACGTCTAAAAACATGTGTTTTTAAAACTTTTATAACTGAAAGAGTTTTTTGTTTAAAAATGTATTTCTGTGTTTATTTTTGGCAGGTCTTTACATAGCAACATGAAAAAAAATTTAGTCAACATGCCCATTAAATTAAAGAAAAAATATGTTAATTGGTAGTATTATTAGTAGTCTATTTATATTTTTTTTTGTTTTTATCATTGAGATATAACTATAGAGAAGACACCACAAATCCTTACTTTGTCCCGTTCAACTGTGGCCGTCGCGCCAGAACTCACTCAGTCGGTTGTTAGCTCTTTCGCTTGTGGTACTTCCCACGATTAATAAATAAAATCTTGGTCAAAATCATAAAAAATTCCTTGGTGTGTATATTGAGTTATTGCAGAAATAACTTATCAAACACTGCACAGTGCAAAGGAACAAATTTTCATCAGCAAATACATTATTTTTTACAAAAAAAGTCACTATGATTACCTCCCGCCATTTTGCATTATGTTGACATGTTACTATGGAAATGGGTGAGAGTAGCAAATATAGCACTGAGGTATTGAGTTATGTATGATTGGACGCTTCGTTATTGTTTTAGCAGCAGCTGCAGCGCTTAAATTTTAAATTTCGAGGAATGGAACAATGCCAATATAATAAGGTAGCCCCTCTAGTACTATATCTCAATGGTTTTTATTAAAATTTTGGATCACATGTATCACTTTTTGAATCATTTATCTTTCTTGCTATTTTTTTTATATATATTTGCAAAATCGGAAAGCTACTAGCGTTTCGGAGAAACCACTGCTGAGGAGAATACACCGAAAGAAACTCAGTTGGGTTTAAAGAATTTATTTACTCACAAGAATTACAATGGTATTCACTTAAGTGAGTGTAAAACATAATATATAATATTTCGTAAATATCGGCGAGTGTAGGTAGGCGTCACAAAACTCATAAACACTGCGCGCGAGTTGCCAGCGACAAAACTGCGTATGGATATACATTTGTGATAAATAGGTAAACAACACGGAACACGGACAGGGCATTAGCGTTCACTGGAAGCGACACTTCTATCGTAAGGTGAGTTATCTATGTATTCCATAACTACTTGCATTTGTTATTTTAGGCATAAATATGTATTTTGTGTAATTTAAGTAGTATTACGGATTTATGCGTTTATATTATAAAATTTTTGTGTTTATATTTTCTATGTTTATGAGTATTAAAATTAACTTTTTGTGCTATTAATTAAGTAGTTAGTTTATGCATGAGATAAATAAATATTTTAGTCAGTATATTATTTATATATATCAAATCTTAAGTGTGTTTATATATCTATTTAGTTTGAAATATGTTAAAAATAATTTATATTATTAACTATATTAATTCAGGAAAAGCTAAACATGTATGGTTTTATTACTTCAGGAGTATTTAATTTAAGTATATTTATGTATATACATATATACACATACATATACACACATACATATATACAGTACATACACCCAGTTGTGATTTTGATAGGTATTATATTGTATATTTTTTTATTATATGGATTTTAAGCAATTTTTTGAACTGATACATTGATTTTGCATCTTTTACACTATTCGGGAGTTGGTTGAATATTTGTGCACCTTCATAAATTATAGTCTTTTTTCCGTAGTTAGTTCTTGGAGGACGCAGGTATATGTTATTGGCGCTTCGTAATAACCTATCGCAGACTTGTCTTTTCTTGGTAAAAGTTATTTGTGTATGTATGTCTTTAGTTATAATTTTTCGTATTAGTATGCATGTGTTATAAGCATATATCTGTTTGATGTTTAACAGTTTTGTTTCTGTATATATTTTTTCTGTCGATGTCAGATAGTCATACTGGAATAGGGATTTGATTAACTTGTTTTGTGCTATTTGTATAATGTTAAGATTCGTTTTAGTAGCTGCGCCCCATACTTCGATCAGATTTTCTACATGTGGTTTTACTAGCGAGTTATAAATAGTGTATCGAACGTTACGAGGCAAACAGCCAGCGATTTTCCTAAGTGCTCCTGTCAGACATGTAAGTTTAGTTTTTATTTTGTCAATGTGTGACCTCCAGGTAAGATGACAATCTAAAATAAGGCCTAAATATTTCTCCTCTTTTGTTTTGTTTATGGTTTGGTTATTTATTTTTAAATTTTGATGTTCTCTAATTTTTTTGTTCTTTGCGGCGAAAATTATGTAATTCGTTTTTTTCGTGTTTATGGTTAAAAGGTTATTTTGGAACCAAGTATTTAGTAGATTCAAATCGTTTTGTGCTTCGGCAAGTATTGTGTCAACAGAGTGACCATAATAAAATAAACTAGTGTCATCAGCATAAAGAGTAATATCTCCAGTTAGGCCAAGGTAACGTATGTTATTAATATAAATTAGGAAGAATAAAGGTCCCAAAATAGAGCCCTGTGGCACACCACATGTAACAGGCAGGGGATTACTTTGGTGTTTGCCTAGTTTAACAACTTGGGTTCGATTTGTAAGGTAGGAATCACAAATTTTATACGCGATTCCGCTAATTCCAATATCTCTAAGCTTCTGAAGTAAAATTTTATGACTGACGGTGTCGAAGGCTTTTGTTAAATCTATAAATATGCCAAGAACAATTTTTTTTTTGATCAATATTTGTTTTAATTTTGGTAATAAGGTCGATCGTAGCCGAAAGCGTGTTTGATTTAGGCCTAAAGCCGTACTGTTTTTCAAAGAGAAAGTTTATTGATATTAGGTAATTTTCTAAACGATTGTATAATACTTTTTCCAAAATCTTGGACAAGACAGGCAGCACCGAAATAGGTCGGTAGTTTCCCGGATCTGATTTTGTACCAGATTTATGGATAGGGGTAACTCTTGCGACTTTTAAAGTGTTTGGAAAAACACCAACCTCAAGGCATTTATTGATGCATCCAGTTAGTTCGTCTAATATTAAATGTTTAATAGCTTTTAGTGCCTTTGTGCTAATTCCATCTAACCCTGCGCTAGTGTTGTTACATAAGTTGTCAATGATTTTGCTTATTTCGTCAGCAGTAGTAGGTGGCAACTCGCTCAGTGTTAAAGCTGTCTGGGATCCTGTTCTTGGGTTCCGCGTTGCTTTATGATGTGACTTCGGTACAGCATTTGCCAAAATTTGCCCAACGGTGGAAAAGTAGTGGTTGAAGTGATCACATATTTCCTGTGCATTCGTTATCATGTCACCAGTATGGGACATCAGATTTGGCAGGGATAATTCTTCTTTAATTTTATTATTTGCCAAGTTGTTAATTAGCTGCCACATCTTCTTAGGTTTAGTTTTGCTTTCATTGAATAGTTTACGGTAATATTTTGTTTTAGTTGATTGTATCAAATGTGATACCTTTTCTCTTTCTTTTTTGAATTTGGCTTCTAGTATTTTTTCTTTTGGATATTTCTTGGAACTATTCCATAATACATTTCTTTGATTTATTCCATTTATAATTTCCTTATTTATCCAATCTTTCTTCAATGTATTTAAAATTTTTACTTTAGTAGTCTTACTTCTATTCAAACATGTCATTAGCATTTCTTCTAACAATTCATATTTTAGTTCTTCATTTTTGTAATCGTATTTAAGAACCTCATTTTGAAATTTCACATAGTCTACGCATTCATATTCTTTCTTTTTATTTTGTGTCGGTGAGTATTTCTTGATCTCACAATAGATTTGGTTATGGTCTGTCATTGGAGATGCAATGACAGCTAGGTGAAAGTCGTTTTCTTTTAAGTTTGTATGTACGTGGTCTAGAATCGTCTTTGTTGTAGCTGTTTCACGCGTGCAATATTTCTCATCTATCTTGTTTAAAATACTGTAGCCACATTCAGATAGAGTATCCTTATACATATCAATCGTTCGACTTTGTGTAAGGAGGTCATAATTGAAGTCTCCAAATATTACAGCCCTTTTTCGATCTTGTAGTTGCTGAGATAGGGTGTCAAAAAAATTGTTAGAGTTGGAGCTGCCGGGTTTATAAATTGCCCCAATATCTACAGAAAACTTCTCGAGATGGATCCAGAGGTAATGATTGTTTTCTGAAGACGATTCATGTATAATATGATGTTTCAGGTTGTTATGAGCAAATATCGAAACTCCACCTCCTTTGGAGGTCGTTCTAAAGTTGTAATAATGTGTGTAGCCTGGAACTTGAAATTGTTTTGCTTCAACTTCAGACTTGATCCACGTTTCGCATAATATAATCAGGTGAACAGTGCTTGGGAGAGCTTTAATCACACATCGTAGTTCATCAAATTTTCCAGGCCTCACAATACTTCGGATGTTGGCATATATACATTTTAGAGACTGCTTTGTTGTTTTAATATCTTTATAACTCTGTACTACCTGATGTGTTGTGAAGTTGACACTATTGTCGTCTTTAGAGCGTTGTTCTGAGCTTTGTCGTTTTTTGGAAGAAGCTTTGTGATTGTGGGCACACTTTTTATGTATTTTATGGTTAGGTTTTCTTCTCCGTTATCAATGCGTCTTTTCAGTTCTTCTTTTAGGCTTTTTAGGTGCTCTTGTTGTTGCGTTGTCAAATCAGCAAAAATCTTTATGGAATCAGTGTTCATCTTGCTTCTATTTTTGAGGATAGATACAGCTCTCTCTGGCGTATCAAGACATACTTTAACTGGCCGAGTTTTATCTGAGGAGTATTTACCTAAACGCATCACTCTTTCTGGTTTTGGGCATGATTCCACAAGTAAGGTAAGTATTTTGTGTGCTTCATTTATATCATTCTGCCTTCTTTCATCAACATTTTTGGTATTAATTTCTGTTAAACCAGTTACAATTATGTTCTTACTTCTTGTGCTACGCTCATTAACTTCAGTCATTATTTTCTCAACGACTACAGTTGATGCGACAGAAGATGCCATATTTGGTGTAGTTTTGAGTGCCGTTACTTCAGCTGCCAGTCCTTGTACTTTTACTTCTGTACTTTTCATAGTTTCTCTCAAATGTACTACATCTTCTTTAACTTTCTCGTTTTCAGTAGATAAATGTTCAACAGCTGTGTTTATTTGATTGACTTGCTCTTTTATTGAAGAAATTTCTGAACAGATTCGATTAGTATTTTCAACCTGCGTGGAATTTATAATAGTTAACATATTCATCATTTCATTCATTTTACCTTGCAACTCGTTCAACTTGGTCTCCGTACACCCTTCTTCATCTAAAAAGTGCTTTCGCTTGGTTCTCAGAGTAATCTGAGAAATAGCTTTTTCATCAGAAAGATTTGGTTGAGAATCGCTGCGGTCAAGTTTGCCACTTCCAGTAGGTGAGCGCAACATTTTATCTCTGTGATTTGTACTCACGGCCGGTGTGTGACGTAGTGGTGACACTGATGGAGCAGGACAGAAATAAATGGTGCGTTCGTCTCTTTTTGCTAGCGTTCCAAACGATGGAAAGGTCGTTAGCGCCACAGTTGCTCCCAAGATATTATGTGCTCACATGAGGCAGTTTTATGGTTCACTTTTAAACAAAGGTATTTTTAGAAATAAAATAATAATGAGCAACACGTCCACTCCGTACACTCGCGCGCGACGACAGTTCAGTATATAATATGAAAGTAAGCTGTGATAGCTCTTGTTATGAATAAACTTATTTGTATATCAGGTATTTTCGATTACTGTCATATTACTAGATGATACTGTGTATCATTAACAAGCCTCTGAATTTCCCTTTACGAGTACCTAGGAACCTTGACATGCATAGACCACTGAATCTTAATATCCACATTCACATCATAAGATACAGACGAGTTAATACAGCAAAGGAATAAAGTAACAGACAAGGTTTGTAGCTAGTAGTCTGTAGCAATTGAAGAATACATATTATCTAATATCATAGTTTTAAATATGATATGACGTGAAAAAGTGCCGGCAAAGGCCTATTTTCTGAATAAACATTTTGATTTGAACCACCTGAAGTTGTCACCAGTGTTGTGTCAAGTGTTTTTATCATTTTTTATACGCGGCGGTCATAATTGCGGCTGAAAGGAACGGATTTACTGATCTACAATACCACCACAAAAGAAGCTAGGTGGGCTAACCTCCCTTTTAGTGTTTATCTCAGAGCAATGGAGATAGAGTTGCATGAGTTCGGAATAATTGTGCAGGTCTATTTAAAGTGAACCCAATGAATCTTGAAATTAAGTAACTAACCTCAACTATCAACATGTGCTTTGTACCATTTGCAGCTCAAAATTTGTACAGTTAAATGGTCAAGGACCTAAGAAGGTACTTACAATATTCTACTATATAATTATACGCAATTCACTAGCACCCATCATCTCATCTATAACCTAAAATGATACAGGGGTACTGATTAGCGAAGAACCTTATCACAAGTATTCCACATTAGCAAACAAATATTATACCGGTATTACCTGTAATGGTAATAGTAAAAAAACTTTTAAGCATTTAAGTACCTAACAGAAATTTTGGAAATTATTGATTACATTATGCTGATAAAAGTTTAGTTATTTAAAAAGTGATGTTTACATCTTTAATTTTTCAACACTAAATACTTAGTAATGATACTCACAAATAATTGCACTATTTACTCACAATAAAGAGTTATCAAAAAAAATCGTAAAGTTTGAAACGAAAATAACAAAAATAATTAACAAAAATATGGAAAATGAGTGGAAAGAATAGTAGCCGAATCAAATCAAAACAAAACAAAAGCCACAAACTACGAAGAAGATACTATTACTAGTATCAGACGACCCACTGCCTTATGTTTTCTCTAGGCAATAAAGATCAAAGACAAATAAGGGAGTGAGGGTCATCATCATCATTTCGTGTAGGTGACACGGTCAGTCGACCATGCACACCCTGGTGTCAGAGTTCTTCGGAACCGCCTCTCGGCCTCTGACGTGGTTCCTTTAACGACTACCAGATGGCAGCCGGGACCAACGGCTTAGCGTGCCTTCCGAAGCACGGAATCATCTTTTTTATCAGACAATCAGGTGATTCATGCCTGCAATGTCCTAACCAAACTGGAAACAACTTAACAAAGTATGCTTCCCGTGGGAATCGAACCCACAACCCCCGGGTTAACAAGGCGAACGCCTTAACCACTGGACCACGGAGGCAGTTTGTTGAAAATGAAAAAAATGTCATACAATTACGTTTGAGTTTCTATTGGGGGCCAAAAATTCAAACTCAATTGACGTGTGTTCTATGACCTAAAATCCGAAAAGGCAGTTTTTCGGCAGTGACAAAAGCCACTATTATTTTTATAATTAATTTACGGCCCTGGCTACAAGTCCGAGCCTTTCTTTATTTATTTCGCCAGCCAGTTGGCGAGTGAAACCCGTAACACACGTTCCGAATTGGCAGGACGCCGACCGTCGGAACCGACCAAATCGAACCGTGTGTAGAGCAGTCGGGCCAACATAATTATTATCAATACCGGTCGGGAGTGGTTGGCTCTCCGACGCAGTCGGCTTCCTACCATCTGCCAAATCGGTGCGTGTGGAAGGATGTTGAAACGGTCGGTCCGACAAAGTGTTGACGACACTATAGCCGATGTTTAGCTACATCGTTAACGACATTTTTTTATTTTGTGGCTTAATTCTGTAACCAACATTTTTACCTACTTATTATAACTAAAATTAAATACTTAATCTATTTTAAAACTGAAGTTTTCATATCTATTTACAACGTAATCCTTTAAAATATAGCGAATTCTGTAAGGGGTGACATAGACAGACAGTCAGATGCAGTGTTGCGAACTAACTTATCAACTTTCCCATGTCAGGCAGAAACAATTTATAGCGTTGTAGCGAAATCCTTTAGCTACTATTATTAATTTTTGTCATAATAACTTACCACGTTATTATATGCATTTCATTGTTATTCAGTTTTAATACACAATGAACCATTAATATTTGCGTGTATTTACATGACCTCCATTAGTTCATTAGATTTTCCCCAGAGTAGGGGTAACTTAGATTGTAGATACTATTTGTAGCATTGGCAACACTGATCGGGTGCTCGTCGAAACGTGTGTAGGCTTGCAGGATGGTTGGTTTCCGACGGTAGGTAGTTTGTCGGCTCCTGCCAAATCGGAACGTGTGTTACGGGCTTATAACCCGTAACACACGGTCCGAACTGGCAGGAGTTTTATTTTAGCTATAATAAGTAGGTAAAAATGTTGGTTACAGAATTACAGCCCGTAACACACGTTCCGAATTGGCAGGACGCCGACCGTCGGAACCGACCAAATCGGACCGTGTGTAGAGCAGTCGGTCCAACATAATTATTATTAGTACCGGTCGGGAGTGGTTGGCTCTCCGACGCGGTCGGCTTCCTACCATCTGCCAAATCGGTGCGTGTGGAAGGATGTTCCGACGGTCGGTCCGACAAAGTTTTGCCACTATAGCCGATTTTTCGCCACATCCTTGACGGCATTTTTTTTTCATTTTGTAGCTTAATTCTATAACCAACATTTTTACCTACTTATTATAACTAAAATTAAATACTTTATCTATTTTAAAACTGAACTTTTCATATCCATTTACAACGTAATCCTTCTTTCTTTCTTTCTTGTTTTTAAATAAGGCTTCCACCGAGATTTCAGTGATTCTGCCAATGTCCAGTATATTGAGATACTAAGTATCGGTGTTGTACGGTATGTGGCATCAAAGATGGCGTATGTTCTTTGGCAGCCTCGTGGGAGATTTTATAATCTATACGAGTCCTTTTAACAGTCTACTTTAACTATTTCACAAATTGTTCTCGAGCACGAGCATTTATAACACCAAACTACACCAATTTCAAATTATAAAGTCCACTTAAATCAATTTGCAAAATTGTATAAGGCAAACGACAACTGAACCCCTTGACTTCCCACCAAAAACTCCAACGTAATCCTGTAAAATGTAGCAAATTCTGTAAAGTTACGGGTTCCCCGAGCAACGCTCGTGCACTGCACGATCGTGCAGTGCCGCCGCTATCCGAGGGGTGGACTGTAGACGACGGACGTCAATCATTAGTGTTGCTAGTCTAGCCATTTGTTAAATCGATATCATAGACGATATATTTACTGGGGTACTATTTTTGAACGTGTGACACTCGTCTTCGAACGATTTTTGTATGAAATTCGTTCGCAGACGAGTGTCACGCGTTCAAAAATAGTACCCCTGTTCAGTATTTTATAGACTCTCTAATATATGGGTAGTATGAGATGAGCACGAGATTAGTCATTCGCAAAGCTTAGCACCTGAATGCATTATTTAAACCTCTGTTCACTAACTAGCACGATAACAAATATATAACTATATATAACTTACTTACGTGGATTCAAAAGTATCTTAACTCTTTGATGTGGATACGTGTTGTTCCTTTGGAACCTGTCCTGTCAGTCTTAGATAACTATTTTGTGAAAATTAAGGCGAAGTGGTATATGCGATTTTAGTGCCAGTGCCACCCAGACTTAAATTATTTTACTCCTAAAAGAATTCATGGTGACGCTAGTTTCGCATAACACCTACGGTGCCTTAAATTTTATGGTCATCATCATTTCGAGTAGGTGACACGGTCAGTCGACCATGCACACCCTTGTGTCAGAGTTCTGCGGAACCGCCTCTCGGCCTCTGACGTAGTTCCTTTAACGACTACCAGATGGCAGCCGGGACCAACGGCTTAACGTGCCTTCCGAAGCACGGAATCATCTTTCTTATAAGACAATCAGGTGATTCATGCCTGCATTGTCCTAACCAAACTGGAAACAACTTAACAAAGTATGCTTCCCGTGGGAATCGAACCCACGACCCCCGGGTCAGTAAAGCAAACGCCTTAACCATTGGACCACAGAGGCTGTAATTTTATGGTGAAAATCATTTAAGTGTTTGGTATGACAATGTGTGTAGGAGATATTGGCGATAATTTTTAAGAATAAGGGTTTTTAAGTGCTCACACAGTGGGCCGTGTGGTTCCCATAGAGTAGTATGTATGCCCACTAACATGCTAAACGTGGTCTTTGGGTTTTATGACTGTGCTATGTTTACCCGGCAAGTAAATGTAGCAAGGCCACTAACATGAAAAAGAAGGTTTTTGCTCATGGCAGACAGCAACCGCTCGAAAATGAATAATGTAAACTATTAAAACAAAGTTTAAAAAAGGAGATTAATTCGACCTACCCGTACTGTAGCCCACCGTAATGTAATATTGTCAAAATTATCCAGTTCTTTTCTATACGTCGGTCTATTCCAGCAGCGTCTCAACATGTGTACCGAAATCCAAAAGTGTAATTATGTATGATTATATGTTTGTCTTGTTCGTGCATATCTCAAAAATTAAAAATGGGATTGCAAAAGGTAGGTAAATGAGGTATATAGACTTAGTTATGGAACAGTTTGTCGAGCTCCGTGGCGCAGCGGTCAACACGCTAGCCTGCGACGCGGGGGTCCCGGGTTCGATCCCCGGTCAGGTCAAGATGGAAAAAGATCTTTTTCATATTGTCCTGGGTCTTGGATGTTTATCTATATAAGTATATATCATAAAATATAGCACCGTTGAGTTAGTATCCTGCGACACAAGTTCACAACTTACTGTGGGGCTAGCTCAATTTGTGTGATATGACCCTATATATTTATTTATTTTTATTAGTTTTAACGAAAGTGTTTTTAAGTTGGATTATTTTCAATTGTTCTTGTTGTATTTATGTTAATTAATTATTTAATTATACCATAAATACATCAGCACCCGTAGCATGGCACCCGCGACGCCGTTTATATCGCGCGATAAACTATTTACATCTCCCTCTTTAATATTACGGTAAATAGATGGCGATAGTCGATAAACGTTATCTCGTGTGTCATTCTACAGGCTTAGAAACAATTTCAAAATAATCTTCTTGCTCATCTTAAAGTCACAACTTAACAAGTACAATAATTTTATTTAATTTATACTAATTACTACAGATACATTCTGCAAAATATTTAATTGTTTCAAAAACATTCCGAGTTGAAGAAAATATCACGGAACTTCGTTTAATATAATGATACGTTTCAACATGAAGTAATATTTAATCAGGCAAACTTCCAAATCGAATGGCTATACTTACTTTAAAACTATTACAAACTATTATTAGATCTACCCAAAATTCAAGAAATACAGTCAGTTTGTCATGTAGGATATATTTTCATCTTTGTTTTTTAATTCAGATGTCATCTAAATCGACAATCGATAACATAAAAATGTAAAGATTAATCTGGAAACTCGCAATTTTTTCAGTTGGGAACACTGTTGCGGTGAACTTTGACCACCGCCGCCGTGCACGACCGTAGACAACGCCGTCCGGGGAAACCACCCAAACGTGTTTCCATAGAAAATGTATGGGTGACGTCATTCAACGTTCTGCTGACGAGCGTGCGATCACGATCGTGCAGTCGGGGAACCCATAGCTTTAGAGGTGACTTAGACATTCACACAGACAGTCAGATGCAGTGTTGCCAACTAACTTATCAACTTTATAGCTAGATTTGACTATTTTCCCATGTCAGGCAGAAACAATTTTATAGCGTTGTAGCGAAATCCTTTAGCTACTATTATTATTTTTTGTCATAATAACTTACCACGTTATCATACGCATTTTATGGTTATTCAGTTTTAATACACAATGAACCATTAGTTCATTAGATTTTCCCCAGAGTAGGGGTAACTTAGATTGTAGATACTATTTGTAGTATTGGCAACACTGATCGGGTGCTTGTCGGATGATATCGGTCGGAACGTGTGTAGGCTTGCAGGATGGTTGGTTTCCGACGGTAGGTAGTTTGTCGGCTCCTGCCAGATCGGACCACGTGTTACGGGTTTAACCTACAAAATAAAAAACATGTCGTTAACGATGTGGCTAAACATCGGCTATAGTGGCAACACTTTGTCAGCCCGACCGTCGGAACATCCTTCCACACGCACCGATTTGGCAGATGGTAGGAAGCCGACCCAACCACTCCCGACCGGTATTAATAATAATTATGTTGGCCCGACTGCTCTACACACGGTCCGATTTGGTCGGTTCCGACGGTCGGCGTCCTGCCAATTCGGAACGTGTGTTACGGGCTTTACTTTTGAGATGAGATATCACATCACCATTCATCTTATCAAACAAATGTTAGTTCTTGGCAAGAGTTTTAGCGGACTACACGGTGTTTGTTTTAGATTGTTTTGCAAATTGATCTCAGTGCATTTCATAGTGTGAAATTGGTGTTATAAATAAATGCCCGTTTTTATGAACGATGTGTTTAAAATATACTGTCATTGTGTGGCTGTCTGTAGTGAAATTTACTTAGCGGGCTGGTGGTTGTCCGCCTTGCTGCGTCGTCGATGATTATACAGTGGATTTGCGAGGAGTTGTTGCCAGGGGTTCCGTGAAAGCAACGAAATGCAGACATTCAATACAAAGTTGTATTGAATGTCTGTGATTACACCATCATTTCGTTGATAGATCGTCAACTGGCGAAATAAATGAAGAAAGGCTCTAAAGGACTCGTATCCAGGGCCGTAAAACAATTATAAAAAAAGGCAAACAAATGTCATGATGACATTGATTACTTTACGCTTTGTGACTTGTGACATTGTCATTGTCATGATTGTCATCATCATTCCATTCGCACGTTTTTGATGTTTGTCTGTGTTGTGTGTTGTGTTGAATTTGAGTTTATGTATTAAGTAGGTATTGTCCTATTTAACAAAAAATACTATCAAATAAAAAAAGCACTGTTCAAATTAAGTTATATGTTTGTAAATTATATTTAGTGCCATAGAATAATAATTCAAAGTGAAAATAATTTGTAATCATTGAGGTTATGTCTCAATCAGCAACAGTGAAACCCCCTGGGAAAAGTTGGCGAGAAATAAATCAAGAAAGAAAAGCATTGAAGCGGAAGCGCAATGAAGAAAAGATAGTAAAGAGAGAAAAGAAGTTAGCATTGGAGAAAGAAGCTGAAATAAAGCAAAAAGAGGAAATAGAAAAGGAGAAGAAATATGCGGAGATTTCTACCATAAGTATAGCAGTTCCTGGGTCGATATTAGAGAACGCACAGTCGGCGGAGCTCCGTACGTATTTGGCAGGACAAATAGCAAGAGCTGCTTGTGTATTCTGTGTAGATGAGGTTGTTGTTTATGATGATGTTGGTGACAAGTTGGGAACTAAAAAGTCTAAATTAGAAGATGTTGATGGTGTGAAAGTGGCTCGTAAAAGTTGCGTGCAGTTAGCTCGAATATTGCAGTACTTAGAATGCCCTCAATATTTAAGAAAACATTTCTTCCCCATACATAAAGATTTGGAATTTGCTGGACTATTGAATCCATTGGATGCACCACATCACTTGAGGATGTCAAATGACTTTAAATTCAGGTACATACATTTGTGATTTTTGATGACTATCTTGGAATAATATTTTGGCTAATTGTTCTTTGAATGAAAGTGAAATGAAACTAACACATTCATTTGTGCAATTTCAGGGAAGGCATTACAATGAATAAGAAGGTGAAACCCGGCAGAGGTTCTCAAGTAAATGTTGGGTTGCTTCAAGATGTTTCTACTGACAAACTACTGAATCCTGGCATAAGAGTCACTGTACGAATGTTACCCACTTCTGAGGGAAGTAAGAAACTGAAAGGCAAGATTGTCAGCCTTACCACACCAAGAGCAGAGACTGGCGTGTACTGGGGCTATACTGTTAGAATAGCAAATAATCTTGGCCAAGTTTTTACGCAATCTCCTTACAAAGATGGGTAAGAGATCTTTACTCTACAAATATTTTATATCTAGTAATATATATAGATATTATTTGATGTGTAGGATTTCAAGCGTGTTGTCTTGGAAGTATCTCAGGTCTATATCTAGGTATCATATCTTTTCTATTTATTCTGAAACATCCATCAGGCAGTGGTGTAGGTATATAATTATTTTATGTTTTGATTTCAGATATGATTTGACTATTGGAACCTCTGACAGAGGCACATCCATTGATGACATTCCTGAAAAAGAGCTCAAATATAATCATGCTCTCATTGTATTTGGTGGTCTACATGGCATAGAAGCAGCATTGGAGAGTGATGAGCAGCTGCAAGTAGATGAAGCAAGTCTGCTCTTCAATCATTACCTCAATGTGCTACCTAATCAGGGCTCAAGGACAATACGGACTGAAGAAGCCATTCTAGTTTCCCTTACAGGACTAAGAAACAAATTAAAAGCCAACAATGAACCAATGGTTTTCAAAGAATCTGGTATTGCTAGCAGTTCAATATTTCCTAATCCTAAAGTAGATGTTACTATGTCAGACAATTCAGGTGCTGAAAATAATGTAGATTTAAGTAGATTTGATTAAAAATATATTAACAA
This sequence comes from Rhodophaea formosa, assembly GCA_963082605.1. NCBI lineage: Eukaryota > Metazoa > Arthropoda > Insecta > Lepidoptera > Pyralidae > Rhodophaea > Rhodophaea formosa. The sequence continues at coordinate 7,526,722 of OY720206.1, forward strand.
AATAAGTTTTTATTTTTATAAAAAAATCCTTCTTAAAATAGTTTGGAAGCCCAATAATCCAATAAAGGAATGCATGAGTGTAAAATTTTGTAGGTTGTTTCATCACTTAGTAATAGCATCTTGAACTGTATCTCGTAGCAATTTGATAGTAGCTGCCTGATCCCGAGCACCAATGACAGCAGTCCCCGAGACTATCATATTGGCTCCAGCCTGAAAGTATTTTTATAATTATTGTAAAATTAATTGCGATTTGTATTTAAACTAATGTTAGCCTGTTTTTTTTTCGTGTGTGTAAGTGGCCAACACTGGTGTCAGATTTTTCAAGCTACCTAATAGGCATTTGACATAGCCTACCATCAACGATAATAAAATGTCAAATCTCAAGGAAACACATGAAAAAACACCTCTCCATAAATGTTTTACATTCCTACATAGACTGCAGACTATGTAGTTGTGATTCCAGGGGTGAGTGAAATAATTACAGGAACATCATAGCAGAAACTGGTTCACATTCTACAGACATGCAAGTTGATGAAACTGTTCACTAGTAGTTAATAAATAGATAAAAAATACTTACATTAGCACAACAGCTAATTGTTGAAGGCCCAACACCTCCATCTACCTCGATGTCCAACAGTGGGTACTGCTCTCTCAAGTACTTAACTTTTTCCATCTGGTTTTCCATGAACTTCTGCCCTCCGAAGCCTGGCTCTACTGTCATGATTAGCACCATATCTGCTATACTTATGTACTTTTCTACTTCAGAAACAGGGGTTCCAGGTTTTATTGCCAAGCCAACCTAATAAAACATAAAATACGAAAAAAAAAAAAATTATTGCTCTTAGAGTGCAGTACCAGTGCTGGACCAAGATCACTTGTGTGTGGCAACACAGGGAAGCCCCACAATAAGTTGAGAACTTGTGTTGTAGTACATATTTTAAAATAGACATTTTATAGATAAACAAACAAGACCCAGGCTACTCTAAAAAAAAGGTTTACCATCATGACCTGGCTGGTAAGGGGCTGTCCATAAATAACATCATTGATTTTTGGCGATTTTTGAACCCCTCCCTACAATCATCCTATAGTAGTCATTATCTAATGATCCTCCCCCATCATCCGTAGGGCAGCCCCCCCTCCCCAAATTCAAATGATGTAATATTTGGACGGCCCCTAATTAAACTGGGACCCCTTGTGAAGCAGGCTGACATATTAACCAGTGCGCCATGTAGGCCATCAGGCTGACATGATACTGAGATATTTTTCAGAATATGTATGCATGTGATTTAACAAAATTTCATTCAGTTTGAAGGTTATCTGTAGGTCACTAATATGTAAATACCTAACCTGTTAAAAACTATTCATATTAAATATTTTATTCAGGAGCCCAATCCTGTGGTGAAAAAAGATTGAGGTTTATGTTCACTGATTCTAAAGTTGATTCAAATTATTACCTTCATCCCATTTTCCTTGATTTTCCTGCACACTTCTTCAACATTTGTTATTGGCTCTATGTGGAATGTGTATTGGTCAACTCCAGCATCGGCCATAGGTGCTATCCACTAGAAACAAATAAAAATATTAGTTACTTTCTTATTAAATCGTTATAGCTGATAAAACTTTTATTTTCATATAAGTTCTTTCTGTGTAAGGTCTAATAATAATAAAATTGTTGTACAATAGTTTGATTTTAGGTTATGTTCCTATAGTAATACTGACTGAGAGCCATAATTTATTTTTAAACCAAATCAACATCTTACTAAGATATAGCAATAGATCTAAGTTTTATTCATTGAATAAAAGTGGTGCATTTTCTTACTTGTTCAGGTTTTGAAACCATCATGTGGGTTTCGAAAAAGGCTTCTTTTATCTTGGAGCGAAGACATTTGACCACGGGATGTCCAAATGTTAGATTTGGAACAAAGTGCCCATCCATTACGTCCAAATGCAAGTAATCCGCACCATTATTCAGTAGTTTTTGAGATTCCTCGTATAAAGTTGATAAATCGGAGTTGAGGATGGAAGGTCCAATAAGTGCTTTTAAATTTCTACTCATTGTACTTATTACTATGTAATTTAAGAGTAAATAAAAAGAATGCTATAAAGTTTAGAGAATATTTTGATTCAGTTGATTGCTTGTTGATCTTTTGCTGATTGATAGCATCTCAGGATAGCATATTATCAATTTGACATTGACTTGACATTAGCTATTTTTTTTGTAGGGTTTGTACCGTTTGTACGCGTCACGTATTTAGCCAGTATCAATGAAGTGATAAAGAAAATAGAATTTTCCCGCGCTTTTACTAGTTATTCTTGCATATCGAAGAAATTATTCAATTAATTTCGTTTATTGTACAGAGCCGGAGCCCCTGGCGACAATCTTTCACGAATTCACTGGTTCGACCGATCATATTGTACGACGGAATGAGGCGGACAACCATGCCCGCATACCATGAATTTGCTAAATAATTCAATACAAAACCGTGTCGTGCGCTAAAATTCCTGCCAGGAACTCGTAGGTATCATTTTGGAGGGTTAAGGTTTGTAAAAAACAAAGAGTGAAGAACTTAGGAAGAACCCCATTAAGTAGGTCTTAGTTTTTTTAGGGTTCCGTACAAAAAATGAAAAACGGAACCCTTAAAGGATCACTCGAGCGTCTGTCTGTCCGTCCGTCCGTCTGTCACAGTCGATTTTCTCCGAATCTACTTAACCAAATTAAACGAAATTTGGTAAGATGGTGTAAACCTATGGCCCAAACACGGATGTGCAAAGTAAATATATATTTTTTTATTTTTTTTAAATAAGCGTCAGTTTAGGGGGTCCAAATATAAAATGTAAAAAAAAAAGTTTTGCAAACCTTACCGTGTTATATATCAAATGAAAGGGCTAGTTACGAGGATCTCGAAAAAATTTTTTTTTGTTCGGGAAAAATCAATACTTTTGATTTTATTCACGAAAGAAGGCAAAATTTGACCATTCCCCCCCCTGATCTCCGAAACTACTGGGCCTAAAATTTCGGAAAAAATTACAATATATAGTTTATTGCTTGAAGATTACAGGAAAAATAATAAGAATTTTATCAGTTGAAAATAAAGTGGTAAATGCAGTATAATAAGTTCACCTAGGGAAATAGTTCACTAAAACACCACTAGATAGCGCTAGTCAATTGAATAAAACATTTTTGCACATTGTGTGTGTGTTTACGAAGCATATTGTACGGAACCCTCATTGCGTGAGTTTGACTCACACTTGGCCGGTTTTATTTTATTGTTTTATGGCCCTGGATTTGATCCTTTAGAGCCTTCCTTCATTTATTTCGCTAGTTGGCAAGTTATTCTTGTTGATCATCGAAGTGATGGTGAACATGGTGTCGAGACACGAAAAACAAACCACTGTACCGCGGAGGCCGTTCATTAGTTCGTAGAAATAGAAATTCCTATTCGCCATTCACCGCTCTATTTGCATCAAAAGGCACGACCAGCTTGATCTATCTTTAATGTATTTACTTCACGTTTATGATGGCAATAACTTTGTAAATGAGTGCTAAAATATTTATTCAATTTCCGTTTGTCATAATTTTGTTTTTCATTTTATATTTACGTTTTATTGAATCGGCAAATTATTGCAGTAACGAGCTATGCAAAGAACATAACATTTCATGTAATGAGCAGGTTCGTAACTTTGCTTATTGGAGCTTGGTTAGGAGACATGTAAAAAAATAGAATCTTGTATGAGTAATTGTACTTATGTTTGAGTATATAAGTAGGTACTGGTTCATCCCCATCATCATCATCTAAGTACACTCCCTTAGAATTCCTAAAAGAATACAGAAAAACACGAAGAAAAGGCAAAAAAAGAATTCCAGCTTATGAAGACTTGCTGATTAGGGTCCATATAAATTATGTATTATAAAAAAATATTACTTTTAAACTTTCGCGTTGCATGATTATTAATGCAATGTCGGGAATTAACGCGAAAACATACCGTTTTTCTCCAAACGTTTCGGCCGGGTTACACCGACCGTGGTCACTGTGTGTGGACCGTGGATGACTGTTGCAGCGGTGTTAGTGCCCCGTCGGCGCGATGACATCTTCATTCATCCACCGGCATATTCCTAGTTTTCCAACTACCGTCACACCACACACCATGACACCACACTAACAGTGTCCTTATTACGTATTTTAATGGCAACCGATGCCTTACTTAATCGACCGTTCACAAAACATAAGTTGTGTTTTAGCAACCACTGGATTCCACGCTGGTGACAACTTAAGGCCGTCCTCACTATTGAAATTATATGGGTGCTTTTTAATTTCATTTGCCTCACGTACCATTTTTGAATAATAATGACAGTCCGCGGAGAGGACCTGCGTACGATGGAATTCAATCCAGTGGTTAGCGCCAGCTTCCAACAGGTGTTCTGCAATAGCCAATTTAGTGCTCTGTCAGTTTTTTACAGAAGCGATATGTTCTCTGACCCTTTCCGCTATAGTCCGCTTCGTTTGGCCTATGTATGAACTACCGCAGCTGCAATCCACTTTGTTTGTATACGTTGTTAATTTTCGCCCCCGGTGTGTATACCGGCCGAAACGTCTGGAGAAAAACGTTATGTTTTCGCGTTAATTCCCGACATAGCATTTAATAAAAAAATATTGTTTGTAATGGATAAGTAAGTACACTCAGACAGAACGTAACCGAAAAAAAATGTTTCACCAATAGACAGCTACATTATCAGTGTGTATCACATTCACAACAGTTTTAATTTAATTTCTAGGTATGTTTATGCATTCACAATTCTTTTCTGATAAATTCTTATGAAATTAAGTAAAAACAAAAGGAAAAAAAATGTGGGCAGGACGTTCTGCCCGCGTGGATTTTTTTCCCATATCATATTATTAAATTTACTCAGACGAATCGCGGGAAATAAATACATTGAAAACCATCAAAGCCAACCACTGAAAGGGGCGCAAACTCAGGGATTGTCAAAATAGCTTGCTTGCTCTATATGAATGCATATAGTGCGAAGAACTGATGGCCGATGGGGCAGAAATAGCGCAGCGTTGGAAACTCACCGACCAGGTGGTCGGACGACACTTCCAGTCGGTGGTATTGGAAATCCTTGGGAGGTCTATGTCCAGCAGTGGACTTCTTGCGGCTGAGGTGGTGACGATTATACACTCACCAAACTATAACGGTAGTCTCACAAACTAAACACATGACCCCTTTTTGTACATTATTGAGTTCACTTTCTGAACACTGGGCCATCTAAAACATAGGAGTGTCCCAATTTCAGTGAATAAAATTCCGAACATACAAAAGGAAGAGTCAAATCCGCATAAATTTGTTTTGTTTTGCAGGCAGGAATTCCGGCCCGTCACTGCATCGACTACGAGAAAACAATAAAAACGTCGAGGGAAAAGAAAGCTATTTTGCACAAAATTAATAGCAGACGTAATAAAGTGGCCCGGGGCGAAATACGATCGCTCGCCTCCGCTGGGAACATGTTGAAATTGGTTAACTACTCGTACTTTGTGTTTTAAAATAATCTTATTATAAACTCATTTTACAGAAGTGAATGCGTGAAATTCAGTAAAATCAAAGACTCGTAAAAATTAAAATGTACAGTGGGCCACATAGAAAAGTATACCACCTACTATATACTTTTCAATGTGCCCCAGTGTACTCGTATAGAAACACCGAACATAGCCTCTCCATAGTTTTGGGCGCGGAGCTTTCTTAAGAGTTCCATCACTGGTTACACACATTTGTGGAATGTATTCCAACTTTTGCACTGAGGTATTTTGGTTGGACGAGAATATGTGGATCTTCCCAAACGTCTTGCCTAGCCGAGTCGGATTCGTCGAAAGACCTCATTCTTGAAGCTAGAACATTAATTAACCCTCGAATTGAGTGGATGTATTGGTCTACAACATCTAGGATTTTAGTCCCCAACATAAACCGGTGATGGCGTAACATGGATATTCGAATATAATCTTCGTTTTATCCATGTTTATTTTAAGGCCCATCCGTTAGGAATCCTCATTGAGGTCACTGAGCACAAGTATACTTTAGTCCTTCAGCGATTCCGCCATGACAATAATATCATCGGCAAATCGAAGGTGAGTTTGATATACTTGCCATTGACGTTGACGCCAAATCTTTTCCATTCGAGCTTGAAGGCAACTTCGAGAAATTACGTCTTCCTGTCTCACCTCTCTCTGCAGTGAAATAGCCCGCGTGCTTTGCTCATGTAATCGGACTGACATGATGGCGTTGTATAGATACTTCAACACCTTCACTTCCCGATTGTCAATGCGACACCGCTGGAGTGATTGAAGCACGGCCCAAGTTTCGATCGCATTAAAGGTTTTCAAGTCATAGTCCACAAACACTAAGCATAGTGGTTGATTATACTCCTTGGTTTTCTGTATAATCCGCCGCAGCAGATGGATGTGGTCTATGGTATGGCCTTTCTGGAAACTGACTTCTTCGGGATGCACATTAAGGATGCAAATAAAGTATTGATTGATTGATTGATGCTGGAAGGCAAGCCTGTTCGCGATACGAATCGAGATAACCCCTTGAAAACAGTTTGTAGACGTAGCTTAGGATCGTGATGGGCCAACAGTTCTTCAGTTGGGTATTGTCACCCTTTTTGAAGCACCACCAAGCCTCTATTCCAAACCTCTGGCATCCGCTCTTTGTCGATGTCCGGTATGCCTTCGGTATATTGTCTCTAGGCTTTTAGAGTCTTTAGCCAGGCCTACGTCGGGTTTGGCAACTGTGGTAATTTGTAGGTATATTTGTTACCTACTAGATTTTATTACCATTTTATTTTAATCTAACAAATTATCAAAACTTGTAGAGCAAATGTTGTTTACAATGTTAGCTATCTGCGGGTGTTTAACAAGTGACCCTGTGCAATATGTATTGACAAATCAATTTCGTGTGATTTTTTTGTGTTTAAAATCTGTGTCGCCTCAAAAATGTGGTCGCCGATGCAGGAATTAATCTTTTTTTTAAAGAGCTATTTGTGTAGTAAGTATAGGTATACTATTGGAATAAAAAGCGGCCAAGTGCGTGTCGGGCCACGCGCAGTGTAGGGTTCCGTAGTTGCGAATGACAACTGTGAGTTTACACTGTTTACACTCGCACCTCACAGTGTAACGACCAAAAACATCTAACAATGAAGATTGTATGAAATTTTACATTTTCCAGTACATTTTATAAGTTGGTTGCCTATAACTTTTTAGTTTGCACTTAATACCCAGCTCTGATAGTTTTCCTTTCAACTTCAGTATATATATTACTGCTGTAATTTTTTTCACGTATACATATATAACCGTTTAGCAGATAGAGGGGGGGGGGGGGGGGGGGGGACACGTACCTCTAACAAAATTTTGCACTTTAAAACCAAATATTTCGGAAACGGATCCCTAAATTGAAAAATGGTGTTGTCAACCTCACAATATTTTTTAAAGACCTTTTTCACGATACCCCACACGATGGGTAGATAGAGAAAAAAAAATACTCCCCCACTTTACTTGTATGGGAGCTAACCAAAAGAAAAATTTTGTTCAAGATTTTTTTCTAAGACTTTTTTGCCATGATTAATATACACACTCATACTAAATTACAGCTTTCTAGTACTTATAGTCTCTAAGTAAAACCGCGGAAAGACAGACAGACAGACAGACATGGCGAAACTATAAGGGTTCCTAGTTTACTACGGAACCCTAAGAAGGGTGTGTAAAGTAAAAACGTACGGATTTTTAAGCTGTAGCTATTATGAATTCTGTGCCTGTAGTCAAAAAGTTTTCTGTTTATTAAAGGAATGGAGTGAACATTTGGAGTTAGCTGCTCAAAGGTGGGCTGATCAGTGTGTGGGTCAAAGCGCACCCGATATCACGGACAAATGTGTGAATTTAGGTGAGTCACTCACTATTCAGATCTTGTCTACTGTTAGACAGTAAAAAAGCTCATTCCAATCTAATCAATATGAGGCAGAAGTGACATGGGTCTCTTATAAACGTCTCAACGCGATTTTCTTATGTATAATGGTGTTTGAACTTTGGAGACTTATAAATAGATGCGCACTTTATTGGTAAAATAATTTTGGACAGGAGACAGGCTGCCGTGGCCAAGTTTGGGCATATACTTAGTGAAATCGGGATAGAACTTGGTTTAAACTTGATTTCAGTACAGGGTTGGAGAATTTTAACATATTCAATCCTATTTTCTAAATTGCATTTTTCAAACTGATAGGAAATTCTAAACGCCCGTAGCTGTGTGTTAAAAATTGGATTTTTATGTTTATTAAGGCACTTGTCCCACCGGCAACGATGAGCGATAAACGAGTAGAACGATAAACTACAAACGAGTGGGCGAGCGGCGAGAAGCGAGTGTTAGCTCCATTAGTTTTGTCGCTCAGCTGTAGGCGAGTGTTCGCGTGCGACGGGCTACTCGCGTCACTCGCTCAGGTGTAGTATAAAATCACCGCTGATTGGTCTCGCAGGTTGATTTCTAAACCAAGCGAGCATCGCCGAGCGAGTACCGCTGAGCTAGTTTTATCTTATCGCTGTTATCTGGGCGACAAACTAGTAGAGCGAGTGCTCTCGCCGGCAGTGTGAACAGCCAACGATGAACTATTAATATATGTGTCTCTTTTACTAACACAGGATCCTTTATCTTTTCTTCGTTTCTTGGGCGAGAAAATCGCCGATAGCTAATCGCTTCCTCGCTCTTGGTGGGACAAGTACCTAATGAAGGGTGCATCGATATTCTGTTCCCCAAAGACTATATAATACATCAGATAATTACGTTGGGATTTTGGTCTCTAAGAATTAAGTATTTACAAGCTTAATCGATTTAAACTTTCTGTTTAGTCTAAAGGTTTGATTGGCAGAGAATGCCCTATGGCACTAAGTCCACCTTTTGTACACTATATTTTTATATATGTGTGCAATAAAGTTAAATAAATACCTTAATAAACAAATGCGAGCATAGGATCCATAAGATGATCTGACGCCAAAGCATTGATAAGTTTTAGATAAACGATATTCTGTAAGCAAACCCAAGGTCTCAAGGACTACAGCTAAGGATGTAACCAGGTCGTCGCTAGGATGATTTACGCAGTGAAAATTGAACCAGGAAAATTAAAAAGAAAACATTGTTGATTGCTAGATGCACCGAGAAATTGTACATGTACCTATTGTATTTATTTTCTAAGCTAACAGTTATTATGGCATCAATTATTACACAATATTATGGCATCTTTGGTGACCATTTTGTTTTCTTTGTCAATAGATACTGAAGGGCAAAATATCGCAACGATATACGGAGAAGCACCGGGACTGTCCCCCCTCGTACTCGTGGATGTGTGGTATATGGAACTCCTGCATATGAACACGTCAATCCTATCGCAGTATATACCGTAAGTCATTTTCAGTATTACATATGCAAACTTCCTTTGCTAAAATTGATCAGTTCATCAAGCTGGCAGGCTAGCAAACCGAGCCCACATCATGAGATCCTGTTTAAATTTAATACTTTGTTACCTATGCATTACAAAGCTCCTAATTCCTTGACTAAGATCTAGGCCATAGATGTATTAATGCCCACATCAGTCCAGACATCACCAAAATCTGGTTAAATTGGTTAATAAATATCGAAGGCCTCATCCCGCTGTCTAACAGAATAAAGAAATCTACTTCATCCTTATTCAGATAAGGATGAGGTAGATTTCTGGATCTACATCACTACATCTAAGTACTTAGCTGAGGATGCAACCAGCAAAACGGTAACTAAGTATTATTCAAGTGCTTCGGATTCTGCGGTCTGTTATTAGGTACCAACCCTCTTTCAGTAAAGAACATCTATACCATATAATCATCCTCGTCTTCATCGTCACTTACCATCAAGTGAGATGGGAGACAAATGCCTAATTCAATAATTTAAAAAAATATATACCTACCTAATCAAATAGGTAAAGGATCATATCGTTAATCTAGGTACCTAGAAGCATTTGTAACACTTACCGATTTGTGGTTAGTTACATTACATTTCAAACAGTTGTAAAGTGCCGATCGTTATCAGTAGCTAGTTAACCGATGTTACAGATCCACAGAGACAGGATTATCCCATTACGACTATTTCACTCAGCTCGTGTGGGCAGATTCAAATTATGTCGGCTGTGGCAGCGTCAAGTTCAAAGTAAGTGGTAAATTAATCGAAACCTGTTGGGAATTCCCTTATACTAAGATAGGGTTCGTGATGTTTGATAATAATATAATCAGGCTTTTAAGTATTTTTTCAACACATCGTGTCTTAAATTGCCCACTAAAGAACTGATTTTTATCACTCACAAAGAAGCGTATAACCACAATACAGCCAAAATAAAGAAATAACATTTGTGTGTTTAAGTATTGTTAAATTTTTATTCTACAAAGAGTTCTGAATTTTAACAAATCTAGAAACATATTTTAAAACTAAGAACACTTAGCAAGCGTATGAGACACATAAGAACATTACATTTTGTAACAATATTTTACTATTTTTAAGGGTTCCGTAGCCGAAAGGTAAAAAAACAGGACACTTATTTGCCCCCGATAGTTAAAAATGGGCGCATCTAAAATTTTAATCACGGTTTTATCATTTTCAGCCGAGATATGTTGGGGCGAGCTGGGGAGCTGTTTTTAAAAAGCGACTGTATCGTACCAATCCTTTATTAGAACTAACTTTTACAAAGGTTTCTTACGCTAATCTTAACTACACACTAATGGTCGTTGATATGAGGCTGTGCTCATATTACGTTCTGCAAAGGCTTTTACAGCCTACATAACTCCTCCCTTCCCAGAGGAGCGCGTGCGGTCGGGGTTGGTTCGCACGAGGGTTGCACTGCGTGTGATGCGCGCTGGTGCGGGGCTGGTGGCGTGCCGAACTCCGACTGTGTACGCGTGACTTCCTGTAGCTCCATCGGCCTGTTGCTCTGCCGGGGTCTGCGAATGCACTTAAATGTGTTTCTTATCTTGTAGGCATATAATGCAGCGCACGACGTTACTAATATTAAGGCGACGATAGAGGCCCAACTAGGGGTTGTGCTGATATTATCTTCTGAGTCTCGGGGTGGCTTCCATGATGACTCCACTTGCGAGGCTAACGTATGTAGCTTATCTAGCTCGATGTGTTCCAGTTGAATTTTCCTAAGGGTTACATTATCCTTTAGCATTTCTATCCGCGGCAGGGGGATGGTTTCCCTCAAGGCTATGTTGCTGTGGTGAGTTTGCAATATACTCGTATGTTCATTGATAATAAATTTGCATCTCTCTGTGGTGGTGAGTAGATACGTCCCTTGGATTCGCTGGTACTTTTCATTGGTGCCGCAGGTGGTCTTCAGGATCTCCTGGTTACGCACGACGACAAGCCAGGTGTTTTCGTGGATCTGCTGGATCTTCACTGGGGGTAGCAGGACTTCAGCTAACTCGCAGCTGGCTCCAGATGCATGTCGGATGGTTTTCACGATGCAGTCTCGAGTGCCATGGATCTTTTCCAGTTGCAGGTGACTGCAGAGACGCAGCTCATCGGTGATGCAGCGGCAGGGCTCGTGGGGGTAAGTATACTCATCATTACCCAGTATAAGGAGGGGTGATTTTGGAATGCGGGTAAGATTTTTATTATTAGGTATAGAATATAGGTGTAACAGGTCGTAAGTATTAAGACTCACTATAGGTACCTCTAATATAAAATTAAGTGAATTTAAAGTACTATAAGCTTTAACACTTATACTGTTTTCTAAAAGATGTAAGTTTTCGCGTCTAACGGCTAAGGGTAGTTTATACTTCCGTTCAATTTGTATCAACTCTGTGAGTAAGTACATAGGCTGGATGATGGCCGGGTGCATGGTACCCGTAGATGAAAACGTAATAGCGGTTTCGAGCATATTAACCTTATCATATAGTTGTTGAAGGCCATTTTCTAACTGTATGTGAATATGTAGTATATCTACACGCGCTGCCAGTGATGATATGTTTTTATTTATGTTATCTAAATTTACTGCTAACATATCTAAATTACCCTGGATCTTAGACAACGCTTCATTATAATTATCTATGTAGTTTTTCATTAGACCTATACTATTTTTCTGGTTATCTAGCAGTACATAAGTGTTTTTTCTTAACTTATCTATTTCATTCTCGAAACGCTGGGCATCATTCTCGTCCAAGTTACCACTAATTGCTTTAATTATTGTACCTAACCCATTAATTAAGCCTCTTCTAAACCTAACTATGCTTCTAGGTAGTATATAAAAGAACTTATTTTCTATACTTTCTATCATGTATTGTATCTGTTCTCTATGTACGTATCGTTCTTGATAAGTAGGACGTGAGTTCTCTATTAATACTAACTTAGAATATAACCTAGTAAAACCTTTAAAAATGCTATATAAGTATGATGTATTATAAGTACAAATAAGATTATATGTATCTATCCTATGTAATATCTTAGCTTCTTTTATAACTAATAAGCCATCCTCGTTGTGTACTGGCTGTACTACGGGCTCGGGCTCGGGTTGCGCGCGGGCGGCGCCGGCGACACAGAGCGTGACGACTCTGTAACGTGAGAGGGTCGTCTTAATAATCGAGTATGTACTCTGATGGATTTCGAATTTATATATTTTCCTACAATTTCTACGACATTATTAGGATGTAACCTAATTATACTGTATGGGCCCAAGTAGCGGGGCTCAGTTTTCTTACTACGAGCTGTCTTGGCCACTTGTTTAAATACTTGGTCTCCTACCTTAAAGGGAATGACCTCACTATCTTTATTTGCTTTATTTATTACCCTTTCTTTATCTTGTGATAGCTTAGTAGCTACCAATTTTTGTGCATTTTCCATCTGCATTTTATGTTTTTGTACGTAATCCTGATAGAATTCCTGGGTATAAAATAACTCTAAGGGGTTGCGGCTACTTGTATGTCCGTATAGTAATTCGAATGGCGTAAACCCGGTTGCTGAATGTATCGAGTTATTATAAGCAATTATAGCGTTTCGCATTAATATACTTATCTCACTCTTATCAGTTAGTTTTTGAAGCCTGATTAGTTCTCCTAACGTGGAATGAAATCGCTCCACAGGGGAATTCGAATTAGGGTTGTATGGTGTAGTAAAGTGTATATTTACTTTATGCATAGCACATATTTCCTTAATTACATCGTTATCGAACTTATGGTCCGAATCGGTAGTTATTTTATGAGGTACTCCTATAATACCGAATAACTGTAACAGAGCGTCCGCGATATGAATGCTTGTGTTAGCCTGTAATATGATAGCTTGCGCATACTTTGTGAAGTTATCAATGATAGTAAGGAAGGTCGCGCTATCAGATGAATATAGGTCCATGAACATGTGTTCCATGGGTTTAGTGGGTGTTTCTGTTAAGGCTAGGGGTGTTTTTAGGGGATTTCTTTCATATTTAGCCTTAAGGCATATCTCACACTTGTTTATGTATTTTTGAATAGTAGCTAACATGTTAGGCCAATGATAGTTCTTTCGTAAACTTTTATGTGTTTCCTGGATACCTCTATGTAAGTTTTTACCTTCATGATATTGTTTAATTAACTTATTTTGATCGTCTATATTGTCCATTAAGGTAAGTCTATTTAAACATTTATATAACTTAGGACCGCGATTGTTATCGAAAACGGACTTAATTACTTTACAAAATAGAGGATATAATTCTTCGTTGTTTTGTCATTTAACTTTCGGAAGTCTACTACAAGTCTCCATTTAACTTTACCGGATGCATCGGCCTTTTTAGGCACAAGATGTACTGGACTAGACCATGGGGAGACACTTTCCCTAATTATACCTTTTTCTAGTAAACTATTAACTTGCCTTTGAATCTCTGCCTGTTGGCATGGGGGGCGTCTATAGTTTTTAACATACACAGGTGTATCATCTGTTAACCTCAATGAGTGTTTGACTGAGTGAGTGAAAGTTAATGGCATATTTTCCGAATAAAATATATCCCTATACTGATAACAAAGTTTTTCAATTTCCCTTTTTTCCTCGTTATTTAAATGATAAGTCCTAATTCTTGTTAAGTTAGCCTTTAATTCGTTATCTGTCTCGTTATCTATTTCCGCGAAATTTATTATACTATCTGAGTTTAATCTTCTTTTGATGGTTATATTATCGAATTTTAAATCGATTTCAGTAGTTTCTGTGAACAACTTTTGTTTATTGTAGTCTATACTACAACCGAGTAATTTAAGTAAATCATTGCCTATTAACCCTTTATAATCGGTATCAAAATCAAATATTAAGAATGTATGTGATATGTTACTTCCTAGCATGGTAGGTAGTGGTAGCGTAATCACCTTGTTATGATGTGACACGCCGTGGGCGGTTGTTATCTTAAATGGTTCTTCTCGGATGTAACGCGAGAGCTTAGGGTCAGATGTTACATGGGAACCTATTAAGGACTGGGTCGCACCAGTATCTATTAAGTACTTTCCTCCTAGTTCCTTAATATATATAAAGGGTAGTCTATCTACGATATAGTCGTACTCTGGTAAGTAATGTACTATGCTATTTCTGCTTCTAGTTCCGCCTCGGGAAAATCCTGGGGATTTTCTACCTCGTCCTGCTGGTCATAAGCTTCCTCTAGGTCTATATTTGTGACATGTAATTTATTTTGAAAATGGGGTTTAGGCTTGAATGGCGGTACGGTAGGTGAGGGCTTAGTGCTAGAATAGGTGGGTTTCTCATTTGATGACGTTGTAGGAAACCGCGGCTTAAAGTTAGTACTTGGTACTGTGGTCTTACTCTCTCCTCGCTTGCACCTACTCTCCTCCTGTTTTGCAATGGCTATAGCGGACTCTAACGTCTTAGGGTGGTGTAACCTAACTCCTAATCCTATGTTGTATTCTAAATTATCGATAAAAGTATCGATAGCTATTGTTTGATAGTACCGGCTATCTTTTAAATTTAATGCAGGACCTACCCCGCATAATGCGTCGAGAATATCCCTAATTTTTCTTCCAAACGCTTCACATGTGTCATTTCGGGATTTGGTTAGGCGCATCATTTCTTGAAGAAGCTGCACCTCGTTTCTATGCTCTCCGAATCTACTTACTAGGGCAAGCTTAATGCTGGCCCAGTCATTAATATCTACTTCTAGCGAAATAGCCTCTTGGGCTTTGCCTATGATTTTATTTCTAATAAGGCATACCACCACTGGGTTGTTAAACGCTAAACCGTAGGTAGCTAATATGCTCTCCACACTGCGTATATACAAGTTTAGTGTTTTCGTTTTCCCGTCATATGTGGGTATTATTTTGTTTAATAAGTCAAAATTAGGTGACTGCTGAGCTGCAGCAATTTCAGCAGCGGCTGCTAAGTTTTTGAGGTCCATGCCTGGTTGTGCCATTTTTTATTTTCGGCAGGCTGGTCCTATAAGATGCACAGATTTTTATGTGCCTGAAGGGCGCACAGAGTTGTATGTGCACAGGGGTGCACAGATTTTTATGTGCCTGAAGGGCGCACAGAGTTATGTGTGCACGGGCCGCACAGTGTTCTACGTGCAAGGGCCGCACAGAGTTATATGTGCAAAGGCACCTATGTGAGTCAACACTACGGCCTGAAGGGCTAAGGGACAGGGAGACACAGGACACTGAGTAACAACAAGGTTGACTTACCCCCAGTGCAGCTGCATCTGCTCCTGCGCCGAGTTCTGGATCGTATAGAGGCTTGAAACGGCTTGGTGTTCCCGCTCGCGGTAGATTCGTTTTAGTAGGGGCGACCGACCCGGGGTGCAGATATTGATGCACCTTTGCGAAGCTCAACCCTTACTATCCTTTAAGACTGCGCCAGATATGTTGGGGCGAGCTGGGGAGCTGTTTTTAAAAAGCGACTGTATCGTACCAATCCTTTATTAGAACTAACTTTTACAAAGGTTTCTTACGCTAATCTTAACTACACACTAATGGTCGTTGATATGAGGCTGTGCTCATATTACGTTCTGCAAAGGCTTTTACAGCCTACATAACTGCCGTTAAAACATAATTATTTTGTTATACCTGAGGACAGCTAAGATTTTTCAATTAAATCAGCAAAATATTTTTTTTTCTACGTTTCGTCTTCTTATTGGATGCGCCTTTTTAACTATCGGGGGCAGTATAGATTCGTCATGTCAGTCCATTCGTATGCCGCAGACACTTTATTCCAAAAGTATTAGGACTGTCGTAAGACACGGCAAAAGTATCTCGTTTTTTGTATGGGATGGAGCCCCCTTTTAATAATTATTTTGATTAATTTAGTTAATTTTAAAGTGATAATACAACTAGGTAAGTTTTATGTGTGAATATTTCAAGCGTCAACCCAGTTGCCGTTATAAATATCGAGCAACTAAGATTTCACCGACCGTCCGTCCACCTGTCTGTCACCACTGTATCTCATGAACAATAGAAATTTTCACAGATGATGCATTTCTGTTGTCGCTATAGCAACAAATACTAAAAACAGAATAAAAGCAAACGTGATGTTTTTTGCCGTTTTTTGCTGAAGTCTGTGAGAACAAATAGTACGATTAAGTGGTTGGGACCACATGCCGTACCCAATTGACACCTGCAACAGTAGGTATGTCACTTGCACGTAGTCGACATAAGTATGTCAGCTCAAAACTCTGTATGTTTGAATTTTACATGATACCAGGAACCGAAAAAGGACGGCAAAGGAGTAACACACAGAATAGTTAATCGGCTAGTGTGCAATTTCTCTCCTGGTGGAAACAGGCGAAGCAGATCTGTATATTTAACAGGGGAGCCGTGTTCGCTATGCGCAGGGGGATGTGACACTGAATATAATGCTTTATGCAGTGAGTATTTACCAATAAAATGATTTATTTAAGTATCGATCAGAATTTTAAGAGGGTATACTAGCAATGCGTTTTTCATACAAATGTATTTCTCTATTTTCTCGCTGAAAACTGCTTCTAGAGGCACAATTCTTTTTACATACAATCTATTACTAAAATAGGTATGTCCCTATGTTTTGTTTTTTTCTAAAAACCTGTTTAAAAGAAAAAAAATCGTACTAAAACAGTTTTTTTGGAAAAAATAAAAAATAGGGGCATTCCTATTTTAGTACTAGATTTTATGAAAAAAGAATTGTGGCTCTAGAATAAGTTCTCAGCGAGAAAATAGAGAAATACATTTGTATGGAAACCATATTGAAAAAATACTGGTAGTATACGCTCTTAAGAGCTACGCTCTTGTCCATGTCGTTGTGTGGATAGAAACGAACACAATGAATAGTTTTGTCAGGAGTAGTTTGCCACAGCCCTTCATTTCATATAACTACTTATTTAAATCCTAAACTAGTGGATTTTAATGCAGCTTGTCTTACAATGTTTTCTTCACTGGAAGTAGGTAGGTCGCTATCTTAGGTAGATAGTGACCTACCCAGCTGATGAAAATGACCCTACTTGAGTCAGATTGGACTGCATACTCAAAGGTCGGGCCTTTCGCTTGTTGGTCGCACTCATAAACCACTGAGCCACTACGACTTTATTACTTTGCATTTGAATTTATATCTTGAGTATATTAATTTTTATTCGCAAATGGTTTTAGGCTTTCATCCACTTAGTATTGTTGCAAAGGCTTCGAGTATTTTCTGAAAACCAACCTCACCATCATCATAGAGAGAAGCGGACAATAAAAAATATCTTTAATCGTGTTTAATGTTCCATCTAAATGTTAAGATAGAAAAGACGGAATATTCAACGTTTAAGAACCAATATTATAAATAGATTACGTTATATTATCATATCTTATTCCAGGAACGATCCAGCCCAAGTCATCTCCTTATACCGAAACGATACAAAACTTAACTGTTTTTAATACAACAGACTTACCAGAATTGTATGATTCTACACTTAAGGAGCTTACGCCAATATCCAATGACACTAGTGATGACGAAATTTTTACGCCATATAATTTTCTCAACTTGTTTAAACCATCAAAAGAGCCCGTTACCGTATCACCAACAAATAGTAAGCAATGCAAGGATATGGCTGTCGATGACTTTGTAGATTTACTCAAAAAGAAACTGAGTAGTGATCCAATGTTTAAAAATCTCGCATCTAAATCATACCCTCAGACAGGAGACGTCACCAATACAGATCCCAATGTAGCTGCGTTTGTCAGTAAAGTCTACAGTAAAAGAGTGCCTTCCACTACAACTAGATCAACAGAAAATGACTTCATAAATTCAACATTACTTGTCGATTTAGTAGAAGCAGTAATTTTTCGAAGCGGTGGTAAGATCAACTATATTTAATATAACGATATCTTTATAGTATATACAAGGTACATGTGTTTAATGCCCTGAGGGACAGAAATGTTGTATATTTAAGCTCAGATGCCATGCCACTAAGTTTTCACTACGGCCCGTTTCGCAATTACACTTTAAAGTATTCTCGATGGTAGTATCTCTCTAAGCATAATGAAATTTCTGTTATTAAACCCCTTTAATACCACAATTATTATTTCAGATAAAATTCCAACTGCTGAAGTATCAGAAGCAAATGTACCAGTTATTGGAGTAAATCCTATAAAAATTAGAGCCGAACTTTCCGAACCCAAATTTAATCAGGATTTTACAGGCCATTACTTTTTTCCTGAAGATGACAATGATGATGGCGATAACAATTCCGAAACAACTGAAGCCACCGAATTATACGACGAGATAGCAAGTTTTCCAATGTCTGATGTAGTATTGGAAATAGAAGATTTTAAACTTATTAAAACGACAAGAGATTTCTTAGAAGATATACTAGAATCAGAATCTGCCAGTGAAAGTATGACCACACCTACGGTAACAATCACATAACCGATACAATTAATTAACTCGATGTAATATCAAAAGTCCGAGAGGAACTCGCGCATGAAGGGTTCCGTACCATCATATATATTATATATATATACATACATACATACATACATATATATATATATATATATATATATATATATATATATATATATATATATATATATATATATATATATATATAAGACTGTCGAGCAAAAATCGCAAAAAATCATGTTTGTTATATGGGAGCCTCCTTAAATGTTTATTTTGACATAATTATTTATTTTTGGAGTAAATATACATTATAATATTCTGTAAAATTAAATATCTTCTATATATATTAAAAGGATAAACTGAATGACTGACTGACTGATATATCAACGTACAGCCTAAACCCCTAGGTTTAGCGACTTGAAATTTTGCACACACGTTTTTTATACAACGTAGGCAAGCATTAAGAAAGAATTTTTGGAAATTCCACCCCTAAAAGGGTAAAAAGGGGGTAGAAAGTTTGTATGAAACTTCGTCATTTTTGAAGTGAGACTCATAAAATTTTAGATTTTCATTGTTGTTTAATAATAATTAATAAAGCAATTATTGAATTTAAAAAAAAAAACACCCCTAAAAGGGTTAAAAGGGGGTTGAAAGTTTGTATGAAACTTCGTCATTACTTGCTATACATTGAAGGCCTCACTCACAAAGGGCAATGTGAATCTGTTACCATTAAATGATAAAATCTGAGCAACAAGTGGAACACCCCGTGTGAGGAAGCCAAAAACGCCGACATCCCAGTATCTTGCTCTCGCCGTGTACCAAGTCCGCCGTGTCTGACAGGCAACGATGCCTGGCTCCACTGATTCTCATCTAAGCTTACATTTAGGATACTCTCCAGTGTATTCTTTATTGTAGCGTCAATAGTATTTACTTCGTCCACAAACTTTGGCATCGCTAAGCAGCTATTGAATAGTGTCAGCGCAACATGAGCAGGTAGTTCCTTCGGTGTATTTTTTGATTTTGATCAGAATATTAATTATATATTATGTATATTAATTTTATATTTTTGTAATCTACATGAAAATACTACACAATATATTTCAAATGTATAGTAAAGTAAATTTTCGCGGACGAAGTCGCGGGCAAAAGCTAGTATCTGATAAAGGGGCAACTTATATAAGAAATCTGTGAAAATTTCAACTGTATATCTATCACGGTTTATGAGATACAGCCTGGTTTAGTTTAGGGTCCCGTTTTTAGGGTTCTGTAGTAAACTAGGAACCCTTATAGTTTCGCCATGTTTGTCTGTCTGTCTCTCCGTCCGCGGTTGACTCAGAGACTATTAGTACTAGAAAGCTGTAATTTGGGATGGGTATGTCAAAAAACTGGTAGAAAAATATTTGGAAAAAATAATTTTTTTTAGGGTTGCTCCCATACAAGTAAAGAAGAAGTAATATTTTTTCTATACAAATCCGTCGTGTTGGGCATTGTTAAATAGGTCTTTAAAAAACATTGTGAGGTTGAGGACACCATTTTTAGATTTAGGGATCCGTTTCCGAAATATTTGATTTTAAAGCAAATTTTTGTTAGAGCTAAGTGTCCCCCCCTCTATCTGCTAAACGGTTGTATATGGATACGTGGAAAAATTACAGCAGTAGTATATATACTGAAGTAAAAGGAAAACTATCAGAGCTGAGTACTAAGTACACACTAAAAAGTTATAGGCAAACAACTTATAAAATGTACTCAAAAATGTAAAATTCCATACAATTTTCATTGTTAGATGTTTTTGTTCGTTAAACTGTGAGGTGCGAGTATGAACAGTGTGAACTCAAAGTTGTCATTCGCAACTACGGAACCCTACACTGAGCGTGGCCCGACACGCACTTGGCCGGTTTTTAACTTTTGGGTACGGAACCCTAAAAATTATAAGGACGAGTAACTACTCGTCCTTATAATTTTCAAGGTTCCGTACCGTTAATCGTTTGGGTTTCTAACTAGAAACATTGATGATTGATTGATTCATAAAATTTTAATTACAGATCATATTGTAAGGCATAAACGAGAGAAAGGAATACATGACAAGAACAAATACAAAAGAGGAACTCTTATAGATACAACTTCTAAACAAATAGAAAAACGCCACGCTACGTCATGCGTCAGAAGAAGCGGAGTGATTAAATATAGCGACTTATTACAACAGATTGCTCTCGATCTAAAGGTGTTAAAATTGAGCGAACGCTTTCATTGTACCCGCATGACAAACTTTGCTGCGAGTAATCGACTCTTATTATTTACAAAAATATTATTTACAGTATTCCTAGAATGTGTTTTAAATTGAAAAATAAATTATATATTCTGATTATCTTTATTGAATAAATAAAATATATGTTAAATTAACAAATAATAAAAATATTATAATAAAAGTATTTACTGTATTTCGAATGCCATAACTGCATGCACATTTGTGTTTATCAGTGGGATGGTGATTTCTCCAACCACTTATTATTTTTTGTAATACTCTGTAATACAAATCGCCATATGAAAGAGTTTCTCTCCTATTATGTTGGTCGTTATAATGAATTTCATCTCTTTTCACTCGCAAACTTTCTTTGTTATAGCTGCAGTCGTTGTGGTCACTGGTTTCATGCTGCATCTTTTCAGTAGTTGCTTTATCATTATCATTAAATATTGGACTTGATAATTGTGAGAAGGTATTTGGAGTTGAGTGTTCATAATAATATTTGTCACCAGATTCTCGGCGACGAACGTCGAGTGCGCGCTTTTCACAATAATCTTCATCTCCATGTGGCAGTCCTCCTTGTCCATGTGATGTTGCTTCTTCCCCAGTAACAAATCCCGCAGTTTGATCGCTTGCAGCAGAAAATTTATTTCTGTCCATATAAATTCTAGTGCAAGTAAAAGTACGAGTGCAACCTTCGACATAACCCGGCGGCGTTAATGAGCCTGCGTCTATTTGGGGCCCTCCTATAACTAATCCATCTGACCCAGTTACAGTTATTGCTGTCCAAGTACAAGTTAATTTGCGAGTACAGTACTTTTTTCTTTCAAATGGCGTATTGGTCGTTATTTCTTTTGTCGTTTTTGTTGTGGTTGTAGCTTTTGTAGCCTTTGTAGCTTTTGAAGAAGCTCCTGTAGCTTTTGAAGTCGTTGTAGCTTTTGTTGTAGTCGTTGCAGCAGCTTTTGTAGTCGTTGTGGCTTTCGGTGTTTTAGCTTGGCGTCTAGCTTCATATACATCAACAATGTCTGTTTCGCCTAATTTCCTGAGACGCATCAATTCGTCAAATGATAAATATTTTTCTGTAACTATTATTTTTCTGTTTACCTGATTCTTTTCACTCAATCCGAAAGTAATTCGTTCTGTAATTGTCGATTGTTTTTTATATTTAATTCTTTTTCTTTTATTTGAAAGCGTCGTATATCTTAGTGATTTCAACTCTACGCTTTTTTTTGTAGTTAATTCATCCATTTCCCAAAATGGTTTATAAATCGCCTCTTTCGTTAAATCTCTTCTATTTCTTTTGTAAAAATCAAAGTTTTTATGTATAACTTCCATATGATCTTCATTAATAACTTTATGATCATTTTCGTTAAAACTGTACTTTCTTGCGTAAATTGTAGATGGCCGTGAGGCATGGCGTGTTTGAAACGAAGTTGTATTTTTCATTTTTTGCCATTTTTTATTTAAAACGACCATTTTGCCATTTAAGTTTTTATTCTGAAAGTTTCTTCTTCCGCTACGAATACTAAAATTGGTAATTTGTTCATAATAGTCTAAGGCAGATGCAAATTTTCTTTTATCGTTTACAAATGTGTCATGACATTCATTTCTTGGATAATCTAACTTAGGACACTGGCAGTTCATATTACACATACACTTGGTGGGCATAGGGGCAGGAGTACTGCAAGTAGTCATCTCTGTACAAGTTGATACTGGTACATTGCATGGACATAATTCACGAGAGTATACATCATGTTGGCATTTAGTTTGGTCATTACATGTTGTATGGGCCCAGTATTTTGTTCCTCTAGTGCATTGATTTTGTACGTTTGACTTTCTTAAATTATGAGTTTCCGTATTATACAGCGGCGCCGTGTTTGCACGGGTACATTGGTTGTTCAGATTATAATTTCTGAATTCGGGAGGGGTTTCTTCTTCGTATGTGTCAGTCATGTAATCAAATCTTCTAAAAGCTTCTTCGGTGGTTCTCATACTTGGTGTATGTTCGTTTATGTGCATATGGTGGTCATGGTGAACTCGTGAATGACCTCTTTCTTGAACATAAAACCCTGGCTCCTGGTCCGGCGTCACTGACATAATCGGTTTACGGTTAGGTCTAACAGTGATGATTGGCATAGGATTTACATATCTTGATCCTGCACCGATCGAACCTAAAAAGTGAAAAAGGTTTTTTAATAATTTTTCATCATCAATGTCAAGTCATTCAATTCTTTGATTCCTGAGTCCTTATACAGAAATGTTATTCAACGCTGAAAAGATCTTTAAGATGTTTGATGAGAAGATTTTGAGGTAATTTCGCGGGACCTTACATCAAACACAACAACGTTTGTTCTACATCTGTTGATATTTAGTTATATTTTACTTGGATACAAAAATAAAAATAAAATTATTTTTTCTGTGTCGTTTCGTCCTTTTGTGCGAATAAATCATAGACCTACTAATGTAAAAAAAGATATTAAAAACTAGGAAAATGATTTCATTGACGAGTTATGTCAAAATTCGTAGAACAAACGTTGTTGCTTATGCTGTTAGCTATATATTTTACTCCTGCGAGGTTTGTGGTGTTTTTCAAGTAATTAAATATGTATTATAGTGTAGTGTATAAATTCCATTGCCTTTGCAGCCCGTCACCTGTCCTTAATACTATGTAACCTATAAATAATTAAATGTAACATCTTTTTGAACTTTTGATTTGCAATGAAGTATTAAAAACATGAAATTAGAAAAAAAAATAAGAACTTTAAAAAAAATTCAATCTGCCATAACTTCTATCTTCCTATTCGGATATAAAAAAATAGATGTTTATGGTCACTATTGAAGTGACTATCCATGTATAATAGTCTCCTTACACAATTTTATGCATCAGAAAATTGCAGTGGGTCGACGGTTTCATTAAGTGGTCAAATGGTCAAAAATACCGTAACTATTATTTTCTATGTGTCTTATTTTTTGATTCCTTTCCTCTACAGAGATGTTGGTGTTTGTCTTGAATTGCTTGAAATTATTCCGTATAGGATCTATAGCTTGCTTTGCAGAATTATTCGAGAGATTTAGGATCCTTAGCAAGCTGCTCACTTTCCAACTTGACGTAGTAGTTTTTCTTTCTGAAATTCAGGTAAACATGATGATATACTAAAAAAACACCCCGGTAGGGAGTATACCCTACCATCAGAGCCATCGGGAACAGTAGTTCCCAATGGCTCTACATTTACGAGATTGGAGCTACGGGCGAAGCTTATTACAATTGTTAAAGTATAAGTGTGTTTAGAAATTCTTCGCGAAAAAACTAGTAGATCGATTTTAATAAAACTTTATAACCTCATTGCGTCATGCTGACAAAGTCACGGTAAAAAGCTACAATTACACATTAAAACCGTATATTACCATTAGTATAATTACTATAATTGACAGGCTGTTCTCTAAATCGCCTGCATAAGCCTTTGAAGTCTTCATCTGGTCTCGTCCCTTCTGGGCACTGTGTCGCTGGGAATCCTATCGCGTACACCGGTTTCCCGTGGATGTTTCCTTGGGGTGCGAAATTACACACCAGTCGTTCGACTATTGTATTTTTATGGTCAATCTGTAAGGAAATAACCATCTAAATACGAGTCGGATTCGAGAACCAAGGGTTTCGTACAAACAGTATATTGTTTGCCTTTCATGTTCTATGTGTACAGTAAGGATATTTAGGTAGGTTTTAAAATTAGAGTATTGATTCCTTAAGCAGTTGAGAGGGTAAGGGAATTTACGTAGTGTTATTTGTTTGTTTAAGGTTTTAAATCGTCGCCACCGCTTGGTCAGAACTGGCCTAAACCTGCTTAAGTGGTTAATCTGGTAAAGGATTGAGCCTTTATAGCATTATGGCTGGTGGCAGTAGTTATAATTAAAATCTGCGTTCATATTCCTTAATAACACATACTTTTTGTACTCTAAATGTAGCAAGCTAATTTTAGTGCGAAATAATAACAATTGCTTACATAAAACCTCGCTTTACCGCATCCAACCAAGCTGGTCTTAGCCCAGATCATTTGAGTAAAGTATTTGGTGTTGCTGTCCCTCGATCTAAAACAAAAGGCAAAAATAATATAGATATCACCATCATCAGATCTTTTATAGTCTCCACTGCAGTAGCATGGCCCTCACTGTACTACCAGAGCCTGATATTAGCCAGAGCAATCAGCGGATTAGGCCTACACTCTCCACGCTCGCCAGATGGTTTAGAGAGGTCTCTTTGATGATTATAAGCTTTGTTTAGCTTGTTTCCTAAGTCGCATTCTACGACATCCACGAGAAGATTAGTCCTATTCTACTTCGCCGGTAACCATAGATAGTGCAGGATCATGATACCGACAAGAGCTTATTAGATTTTTGCAGCATATTAGAGAGAGTACTTACTTACTGATTATAATAAGCGACGCTCCCGGAGTAGTCTAAGGTCTTCATGAACCAGATGTCTACCAGACTCTTAACGTTGAAGGTTGACGTGGCTCCTGCAACCGTGGCTATGCTCTGACCCACGCCTCCGTTTTCTGAAATAAGAATTGTCATCAGGTAAGCATAAGGAACTGGGATGTGAAACCTGAGAAGTGGGTGTTAGGTTATTTTCGTTACGGAATTTCTTGATTCGGTCACCGCGCTCAAGGCCCGCGATAGAAGCTATGCAATAGCTTAAATAACATAACTAAATTTAACTTCAATTACAAGATGATCGATGGAACGTACATTTGGAGTAAATAGATAGAAAATAAAGTTATAGAATATTTCCTTTATGTTTATTTTCTATCTAATCTGTACTAATATTATAAATAAAAGATGAAAGATTGTATTGTTTGTTTGCATTGCTTAGACTACTGGCCCGATTTTCAAATTCTTTCACCTACAGAGCTTATTTATCTGCGAGTGACAAAGGCTATAATTTACGTGGACTTAGGTGCGGGTAAGATGCTTGTTATTGATAAAGCAAAAGATAAAATACAAGCTTGTTAAAAAGAAAGAAATTTCAAAGAATTGTTTGTTGTTCATGAAATCATAAGTAATCATGTAAGTTTGTTGGTCATAAGTCTTAATTTATGTAAGATTTTTGATAGCTATCGCAAATATGCACGTTTAACGACTTATGTATGCTACAAGTCAGAAAAGAAAAAAAAGGAAACGATTAGTTACGAGCCACAGATGGCGTGGCCTTATACGCTTCAGCCCGCTCATTAATTATGCACCTTTTGTAAATACTTAGAAATCACTCATAAATATTTAAAATTACGTATAGATTTTGCAAATTATTTTGGTGATAATAATCTAAAAAACCGGCCAAGTGCGTGTCGGGCCACGCGCAGTAAGGGTTCCGTAGTTGCGAATGACAACTTTGAGTTCACACTGTTTACACTCGCACCTCACAGTTTAACGACCAAAAACATCTAACAATAAAGATTGTATAAAATTTTACATTTTCCAGTACATTTTATAAGTTGGTTGCCTATAACGTTTTAGTTTGCACTTAGTACCCAGCTCTGATAGTTTCCCTTTCAACTTCAGTATATATACTACTGCTGTAATTTTTTTCACGTATCCATATATAACCGTTTAGCAGATAGAGGGGGGGGGGGGACACGTACCTCTAACAAAAATTTTCACTTTAAAACCAAATATTTCGGAAACGGATCCCTAAATCGAAAAATGGTGTTCTCAACTTCACAATATTTTTCAAAAACCTTTTTAACGATACCCCACACGATGGGTAAGTAGAGAAAAAAAAATAACTCTCCCACTTTACTTGTATGGGAGCTACCCAAAAAAAAATTTTTTTTCAAGATTTTTTTCTACGACTTTTTTGCCATGATTAATATACATACTCATACAAAATTACAGCTTTCTAGTACTTATAGTCTCTGAGTAAAACCGCGGACGGACAGACAGACAGACAGACAGACAGACATGGCGAAACTATAAGGGTTCCTAGTTTACTACGGAACCCTAAAAAGGAAAGTTACTACATCTGTCTAACAAGTACCTATACTTACGTATCTAATTTATTAAAAAATCATACTTATATGTATACATACATACAAAATATGTGTTATCGCCTCGACTTGGATTGGAAATCTTGCCCGCTTTGTTCGCTCGGTCAATAAAAAATACCTCAATCCAAACCCCTTTCATGAAATGTTATGTGTAAAATTAGTGATTAATTAAAAAACATGAAAATAAAGTTAACAAGTGTGCTTTAAGAATTCAAGATAATCAGGCTGTGTGAAGTTTTGAATATGACTTTATTCTACAACTCATCATCATTTCGTGTAGGTGACACGGTCATTCGACCATGCACACCCTGGTGTCAGAGTTCTTCGGAACCGCCTCTCGGCCTCTGACGTGGTTCCTTTAACGACTACCAGATGGCAGCCGGGACCACTGGCTTAACGTGCCTTCCGAAGCACGGAATCATCTTTCTTATCAGACTATCAGGTGATTCATGCCTGCATTGTCCTAGCCAAACTGAAAACAGCTTAACAAAGTATGCTTCCCGTGGGAATCGAACCCACGACCCCCGGGTCAACAAGGCAAACGCCTTAACCACTGGCCCACTTTACTTCTGGAACAAAGTTTACTTACTGAGGTCTCGGCACTGGTCTTCCTTGTCTGGCCAAAGTGATTGATCACATCGGTCTACCCACCGCTGAGCAAACAGAGCTAGCTCCTCGGACCAAAACTGAAAACAGTAATTTTGATAGATCACCGCAGGATATGCGTATCGAAGCTGCGAAAGACGTTGGCAATCTAAGATATCCCTAAAATGCTGTAAATGCTTTTTATGCTTTGAATCTTGTAATGCATATGAACCGAATACAATCGACATAGGTACAGCGTGTAAGTTTAAAAAGACATTCCCTTAAAAGGGTGACTCAGCCCGTTAATATGAAAGACTTTTCTTATGGGATCAAGGCTGGGAACCTAAAAAAAAGAAAACGATACTTTTATACAAAAGGGTTTAGCCGGTTAGCCGCACGTGTATTTAGTAAGCGAAAGACAAAAAAAAACGAGTTCCCAGCATTGGTCCCTATATTTATATGCCATAAGGAGAAGTTGTTTATATGACGGACTAAGTCACCACTTTAAGAGAATGTCGAGAGTTAATTTAAAAGCAGTATAATACAAACAATAAAATAAAATAAGTTTAAGTCCTTAAAAATACTTATTTAAAGAAGATTATACCAAGTGTATTACGCCAAATAAAATTCGAGGCATCAAGATTCTGCCAGATAGAGGAAACCCAAATAATTTAAATTCACTCCGAGGAGACATCATTTAGCTCTTCGTAATGATAAATTAGTGCGAACTTAATCAACAAGAAATACAAACTGAGAGCGGTATTAAGATGCCTCTAGAATTGGTAATTAGTTGGGAGTCATCATTTTCAATTATTAATGATGTATAACCTGAATGACTTTTGCATGATGAATTGCAAAACTAGCAAACAAATATACACTTTCAAGTTTAAAAACGACACTGTTACTTTTCAGGGTTCCGTAGTAAACAAAGAACTCTTATAGCTCAGGGACTGTAAATATTAGAAAGCTGTAATTTCGTAGGAGTATTTTATTATGCCAACAAAGTGGTAAAATACAATTTAAAAAAATATTTGTTTTTTTGGGTATCTCATTTTAATTTCATTATACTTCAGTGATCTAGTATAGCCCGTGGTTCGATTTATTACGAGCATGTCCCTTCCACATTGAATATCCACTAACTTACTAGTAATCAATGCATTAAATCTTTTTGTACACCAGAGACTGATGTTATAAAATAATATTCATTAATATATTATATGCACAATAAGGAAGAAGTCGCTCTTAGCAATGATACCACCCGTATCATCGCTAAGCGACTTCTTCCAGCCACCCGAATTATGGAGAGTAATTAAATACATTACCGGACGGGGTACATTTAGCCTACCTTCTAATCAGTTTGACCACAAATATTATACTTTTATAAACTTAAAAATACTATTGTGAGTGCATAAAAACCCTAATAAAAGTTTCGACTAACTATTTTCCTCATGTTAGCTGCTGTAGGTAATAACTTAGAGTATCCCATCGCGACATAATTTCGTCGCTCATTTAATTTAGTAAGAATTTCTTTGATGTCATTTCTAGTGAGCAAGGCTGCCTTATCGTAGGATCTGCAGGACTCGTCGGGACCTGGCATCTAAAATAAATGTAAGTGAGATGATTAACAAGCCTTGAATAAGCATAGATAGATATTTAAATATTAGGAATTATTCAAACTTACAGTGTATTTACAGAGTGTGTGATGCGGACATATTTTGCAGTAAGGATTTCCAGAAACTATATCAACAAAAATAAATACTACAATCAATTTCACATTTATCATAATAAAATATTAAATATACAACAAATGACAGGTATAGTGCATTAATATCATGGCCTAGGTGATATCGCGACATTTTAGCTTTTTGACATCTGCTAAAATGATATCCGTTGGTTATGTTATTTGTGTTTTACATTTTAGTGTTTTTAAATATAAATTATGCAAACATCGATGGCTCTACGTTGAGAAACAATGAGCCAGATGCAAAATTACATGAAACAAACACATCAAAAGCAATAAATTCAGCAGGTAATTGTACATTCTTATCTCGTATGGTAGGATGCATTAATTTCGCGAGTCACATATTCATATTATTTTAGATATTAGTTAAGTCTTGTATAGGTTACGTCCTATTAATAAATAATTATTTTATCAATTGTAGATTTTATCCGGAACAATGCAACAACAAGATATTTCTTTAAGATGATTCAAAATTTAACCAGTACTAAGGCAAAGAGGTCTAATTTAAAATCTCATGTATTTGACAAAATGTTATCCGACGAGATGCTGTCTATCAAAAAACATATTTTTGAAAAAGATCTCTCCTCCCAAGTAAGCATAATAATAGCCACGAACGCCGATGCATCTACTCCAACTATTGAAATTAAACAAAAATGGCCCATAGAAGAATATGAATTAGTCGAATATAATGAAAATAAATCTACTGAAACACTTAATCCTGCTTCTATATTTGAAAATAAAATTGATAAATATGATACTATAGACAACGAAACTGAAACCAAAGAAAGTGAGCCACTTACGCAAAATTTAGATAAAAAAATTGTAGGTCTTAGAAGTTTGTCAGTTGAAGCACATCCGCACGGGCCATTTCACCGAAAATCATTCAGGGCTCAATTCACCAACGTCAGTCACATCACTGGAGTAACAAAAAGTACTCTTCGGCAAAATTTATGTACTTGTACAAAGATTAACAATCCTTCCGCGCCACATAGTATGCACGGATCCAATTCTCAATGCAGTTGCGGTGCCAATGGGTCTAAGGCATGCACACGCCTTCCTCCAAATACTATTGCAACTGTGCCAATTGTACCTTATTACGTCACTTACCAAACGATTTTACTTGAAATATCGACCTATTCTCCGTACAGAGATTATTATTATCATCCAAATGTAATGGATGACATAAAATTACCGAGAAAGCATAAGAAACGTAAGCATAAACATAAGACGACACGATTTGATGAAGACAGTTTATATTACGATAATAGTAAGGAAGGATTTTTCAAAGGATACGATAGTAAATCTGAAGAGGAATCATCAGAAGAAATGGATGCAAAAAAACATCATAAAGATGATAACAAAATTGTTATTGACATTGACTATGAATTCAAAAGTAATAAAGAAAAAATTACCAAAACAACGATACAGTGGGAAAATGCATACTTCAAAGACGTTCAAAAAGACAAGCTTGTGAAAGATGTCGTGAAGGATTTGAAAAAACAGTATGCTGATTCTGTTTTAAGGGAATGTTATTGTTCTGCATTCTGTTTCCAACACCATTTTACACATTATCGCGTACTTCTTACAGTCATCGTTTTATTTTATTATTTTGCTTAATAAATATATTTTATTTTACTGGATATTTCTTGATTAATTTTACGAATATTTAATTCTATTTATTTTAATAATTTAAGAAGGGTATAGACCAGTGATATCGTTCAGAAAAAGCTGAATTTGAAATTATTGTCGAGCTCCGTGGCGCAGTGGTCAACACGCCTACCTGCGACACGGAGGACTGGAGGACTGCGAACTCGGGAGAGTTCGATCCCCGGCCAGGTCAAGATGAAAAACGATCTTTTTCAGATTGGCCTAGGTCTTGGATGTTTATCTATATAAGTATATATTATAGAATATAGTATCGTTGAGTTAGTATCCCACGACACAAGTTCACAACTTACTGTGGGGCTACTTCAATTTGTGTGATATGTCCCTATACGAGTATATTTATTTATTAAAAAAAAAACTTGCATTTGCTAAACAAAGGTAATTAAATTGCTTGCTTTCTAAATAAAGGTAATTGAATTGGCTACAACATCCTAAATAACCAATTTAACAATTCTAAAATACCTGCTATAGTGGTCGAAATTTGCAATTTCCTATTCTTCAACTTTTTGGGGAAAACAAGAATACATTGGGAGTTTGGGGCCCCGTATCATGGGAGCTTAGCTGTTAGGAAACTGCTAGGAATTTTATTAATTTTATGTTTTGACGAGAAAGGTGTTCTATTGTTCTTTAAAATTAATAAAATTCCGTTTTTTTTTTGTTTTGTACATAATAATAACCTAGAAAAGCTTTGGCTCTTCTAGGTTATTATTTTGCATAGTGCATTTTGCAACAAAAATACATCGTGTGTGAAATTTTCAACTGTCTAGCTAGCACGTTACTATAAACAGCCTGGTAATAGACAGACAGACTGACGGACATCGAAGTCTCGTGAATAGGGTCCCGTTTTTACCCTTGGCCCCTTGGGTACGGAACCCCAAAAATATCGTGGTTTTAAGCGATCCCTGAGCGGCCTTACATTTAACCGCTGCAAATCTGGATACATACAATCGAGGTAGACCCAATACCGTACCAAAAAAGCAAGTTTACTGCAATTATTGCAATTTCGAATGTAACAAATGACTGGCCTAGTAGTTTGTTTGTTTGAAAATTTTTATTGCACAAAACTGAAAACATACATTATAAAATTAAAATACAAGAAATATGTACAAATGGTGGACTTATCCCAAAAGGGATCTCTTCCAGTCGACCAGTAGGTTAAAGGTCAGTTTAAACATGACGGACGGTAGAAGTTTGTACAATATATTTAAGGTAAAAAACCGAATATAATTAATCTGTTTAATAAAATAACTTACATAAAATAATATATACAATATCATGTAATAGTACATATATACATAAAATAAATAAATATATATGTATTATATAAATATATACAAAAATACTCAATGTGATTTAAGACTCGGCATAGAATTTTCTTACTCTACTTTTAAAGGAGACAAGTGATTGTGACATCTTGATATCAAGTGGCAACTTATTCCACAAACGCGCGGCGGTCACAGCAAAGAATTTATCGTACGTTTGCGAGGAGTGGGATGGGATGTTGAGCAGGGGATGACTACTGGTGCGAAGGCGACTATCAAGGACTCTGAAGGAGAATTTGTCTCGGAGGAGGAGGAGGAAATAGTTACCATTATCCTTAAGCCTTAGGATAAGTACCTATCTTCTGAATGGTTTTGCTACTTATCACCATTGCTACTCGTATATCTCATTTCAAACTGTATTCACCATGCTTTTTACAAGGGATGAAGATACAATTAAATAAATAACTGTAAAGTCCACTAAAGTCCTTAAATGAATGACATGAAGAGCATTTCCTGTTCTGCTCACACACATTTCATCTTGCTCACACATTTACATAAATATTCCATCCTGTTGACACAGTCTTGAATTTTATTGCGTTTTGGCTATTGGCTATCGATACCGGAAGTATATAGACTAGCCAGACGGGTTGGGGAGGTCTCTTTGATGTTTACATTCTTTGCTTGGTTTGTGCTTCCTAAGTCGCCTTAAACGACATCCACGGGAAGACTTCGATTGGTCCTATTCTCTTTGTCGGGAACCACACGGCATCTTAATGGCACCATATTGTTTAATTTTAAAAGAATGGCTGGCAAATATATAGACAGTTTTTAACCGTTACATTAAAAAAATGTCAATATAAACTAATAGGCACTAACAGCTGTACCTAATTAGGGGATAATGCACGATGTCACATAACACAGTGTTGGGCACCTAGCGCTCGATAGGAAAATAATTACTAGCCACACCCAACCGTTCATTTAAAATATCCTAGGTGAAGCCTGTCTCGCAGTTTTTGAGACTAAAATGATGAGGTTCATACGGAATGATAGGGTCAACACCGTTATCCTTCAAGCCACGTCAAAATGAACAACTTTTCTTAATTACCTTTAAAAAATAAGTCCTTAAATTAATTCACTTAACTAAGAGCTTTGTTTTATTCGGACAGTCTTCTTTATTAAAGTGTTGTAAGATTCCATTATCTAAGTTGTTACAATAGCCGGCTTTTGAAGTCGCTGTTATGAACAGTTTAATTAAATTTCTGGTAATTCTGTTGCTTGCAGTAGTAAGATATTTTTACGGATCCGTAATTCGTATTCGATAGTCGTATGTTCGATTAATGGAAAATCTATAATTATGTAAACGGGACTTAGCCCGTATCTTTTTTTTTGTTGACTTTTCAATGGAGTAACATTTATCGTGGTCGCAGCAAGACTCATTCAGCAATGATAAGTGTCTTAAACGCGAAAGTTTAAAAATGATGACGTTCTTAGAAATTGGACTTACTAGCACCATCAAGACCATCAATACGGGTAAACAAATCGAACGGAATCGCTGTAAGTAAAAGGTAGGTAGGTAGCACTTTAATTGTCTTTCTGTTGTTCTTTAGGCGTGCAGACACTAGTAAAATATGACCGGAGCCAAATATTAATAATTTTATAAGATACTAGCATATACCCACGGCTTCGCTTGCTTTTGAAAAGATCACTCGAGAATACTTTTTCTGGAACGAATGTACTTGACTACAATTAAATAAATAAATAAATAAAAACATATACCTACCGACAAATAACACGGACTGTGATTTTTAAGGCGATTACTTTCATTTGAACAATCTTTTTTACGTTTATTTTTCATTAATCGAACATACGTTTTTCGAAAGTTAATTACGAACCCTATTATTGTGTCTACAATATTAAGATAATTCATGTATTGTTTTATTAATACAATTGTAACCAAGACGCAATTAGAAAGCACATAAGTACATATAATTATTCATAGGTATCCACAAAAAGAAGCGTATTTAGATGTAATAAGTACAATATATAATGCAGCAAGTTTGACGGATAAATTATCCTCAAGCTGTACATACATGGCGAAATTTTGATCGTTCTGGACCCTTAAAGGGGTGATTCAGCCCGTCGATATGAACCATTTTTCCTATGGGACCAATGCTGGAAACTCAAATTTTATTTCGACATTTTCATACAAAAGTGTTCAGCCGCCCGGGCAATTTGTATAGGAATGTCGATTTTTTTTTCGAGTTTACAGCATTTGTCCCATAGGAAAAGTTGTTTATATTGACAGGCCGAATCACCCCTTTAATGGTCCGGAACGATCAAAATTTCGCCATGTATATTTGGAAAAGTAAGAAGGGTAGTCAGTGTGTTTGCGGAAATTTATCAGTGTAAAGCTTAGCACACTTTGCAGCATAGGATTTGGTATGTATGCATTACCTACATATGAAGATAATTGTCTTGTGATTGGAACATTAAAAGCGACAGGAATCTTTTTTGATATATCTTTTGTTTTCTGTTTATTTATTTATCTATCTATATATATAAAACAAAGACGGGTTTGTTACAACACTTATAACTCGAGATCTGCTGAACCAATTTTCATGGTTATTGATCTGTTGGATTTGTCTCCGCCCCGAATAGCAGAATACATCTTAAAAACAATGAAAACTCGATATGTGTAATGAATAGGTAATCATTGACGGTTAGGCGGTACGAAGTTCGCCGGGTCAGCTAGTTTGGAATAACTATAACAACAGGTTACATAATCGCATTAAAAAATACTGATTCAGAAAGGTAACTTAATTACAAGAGATCACGTTCTTCATATCTTAAGTTAACCTTTAATGTCTACAGATTCAAGAAGTACCTAAAAATAGTCTTCAAGAAGTACCTAGGTTTTTCAATTCAAAATTAGCAGGCAGGTTTTTTTATGTCTTAGGACGGCAGGTTTTTTTCTGATGACACATTTAAGCTTTAGGTTACACACTGGTGAATAGTGATTTTAGTTGTGGTAGCCACGCTACGGGCCAAATTCACTTTTGGCAGTAACATGGGCCGGCTCGTCCGGGGAAGTACCACACTCTCTCAGGAAATCGACGTTTGAGTAGTAGTTTTAACGCTTCTATGCTTCGTTCGGCGAGTGAGAGAGCCGGAGGCCCATCCACCCTTCCCCTCTGGGGAGTCTCTCGTAACACCCCTGGTGTTGCAGTTGTCCATGGACAGCGGTTATCACTAACCATCAGGTGGCCCGCTCGTTTGGCTTCCTATGTCATAAAAAAAAGAAAGTGAAGGTTTTTAGAAATGCTTACCAACAGATGGAAGCACTGAGGCGTTGACCTGGATAAGCCGCTGTCTTTGGACAATATTTGGCAAGCAGCCACAATTGTCATATTTTGGCCCAATTTGTCATTTGTTGCTGCTTGTCACAGGTTACCGGACCCGACGCGCCGGTGCTGCCGCCGCTTATTTCAGAACACCCTCATTATTGTGCATGTTGCTTCACGATGCTGTTCAGCAGAAGCAGGTAGGTAACTACTAAACGATAAATCATATATGTCATATACATACATATCGTAGCTTATAGTACTTGAGTCAGATTGGACAACAAACTCAGGAGATACAGCTCTTGGGAACCGTGATACACACTTTATAACATTCTAATATCTATGGGTCACGCTCTTAGACCATTTCTTCTTCTTTTCGAGTCAATTTTTTTTCTTATTTTAAAATCTTTTTTGACCAGTTGGTGGCCACAGCGACTTTCTTTGTCATTTGCCTCATTAAGGTTTTCGGTTGTCAGAGAAACCCCACTTAATTCGGTTTTCCTGGCATCTCCTCATTCCAGCTTGGAGTCTGTTGAGGGATTTCCAAACTTTCTGGTGGAGATCGGACGGGGTGGGCAGGTATTCCTGAGCTACTAACGGGAATATTATTTCTCGGATATAAGTACTTATCACTAGGTATTGTAGAAACAAGAATCAGGAATCATAAACAGCAAGTAAAAATACTTTGTAGTTTTTGTTTGTGAGTCTTTGGTACAGACGGCGTCCAACCAATATATTCGTGCAACGAAATATCATCAGATTTCCATATAGAGTATTTCCGAGGGCCGGGGCGCTGTTGTCCGCATATGTAAATTTGGGGAACAAATAAAACTAAAATTAGAAGTACATTTATTGAAAATTGAGCGGTTGCTGCTATGACATTTCGTTCTCAAACATCGCATCAGGGGCACTATTTTTGAACCCGTGACTTTATAAAACGAGTGATTTATCTACTCGTTCTCGAGCAATGCATATTAAAAAATAGTGCCCAGCCCGCTAAACGCGTGACGGGTAATTTTTCGTTCAACGACAATTTTTTGATATAAAATTTCAGGCATGGAATATAATTAAAAAACCGGCCAAGTGTGAGTCAAACTCGCGCAATGAGGGTTCCGTACAATATGCTTCGTGAACACACACACAATGTGCAAAAAATGTTTTATTCAATTGACTAGCGCCATCTATTGGTGTTTAAGTGAACTATTTCCCTAGATGAACTTATTATTGTGAGTTTACCACTTAATTTTCAAGTGATAGAATTCTTATTATTTTTCCTGTAATCTTCAAGGAATGAACTATATTTTGTAATTTTTTCAAAATTTTCGGCCCAGTAGGTTCGGAGATCAGGGGGGGGGAATGGTCAATTTTTGCCTTCTTTCGTGAATAAAATCAAAAGTATTGATTTTACCCGAACAAAAAAAAATATTTTTGAGATCCTCTTAATGAGCCCTTTCATTTGATATATAACACAGTAAGGTTTGCAAAACTTTTTTTTTTAATTTTGTAATTGGGCCCCTCAAAATGACCCTTATTTCAAAAAAATCTTTATTTACTTTGCACATCCGTGTTTGGGTCATAGGATTACACTATCTTACCAAATTTCATCTAATTTGGTTCAGTAGATTCGGAGAAAATCGGCTGTGACAGACGGACGGACGGACAGACAGACGCTCGAGTGATCCTATAAGGGTTCCGTTTTTCAACTTTTGTACGGAACCCTAAAAATTACCAAAATCGACTTCAGCGACATAGATAAGTATAAAATAATAACCTAATATTGTAAAGGGCTAGATTAGTAGGTAATGGTCGGTTTGTAGTTTAATCCAAACAAAGAAGCAACATTCTCTTCTATTTGTCTCATTGTCATCTGAGCCGCAAGAAGTTCTCTGCTGGTCATGGGCTTCCTTCATGGATTTCCATCATAGGACTTTTGCCAAACTGACCACGCTTGGCAGCAAGTTGGTGAATGCAGTTTATTTTGCTTATCTCGGTTTGATATCTCTGATAGTATTAATTCGCGAAAGTAAAATAAGCTGCAAACTGGACAGCATTAGTAAGGTGTAAACTTTATTTTATAAGTTCATTTAGAAGAAAAACGGTTTTGATTTCTCTAAACCGAAAAAAACAATAATTAAACTCAATTCCTAACTGACCGAGGAATCGTAATACAAACATACAAAAAAAAAATTGTCATATTGATAACCTCCTCCTTTGTTTGAAGTCGGTTAAGAGTACTTAAAATGATAAGCCTAATTCTGATAAACCATACAAATGAGAACATTGCGTATGTATGACTGACTGAAATAGGAGTGTTTTTCAGAATTCATCAGTGTAACTT
Organism: Rhodophaea formosa; assembly: GCA_963082605.1. Taxonomy (NCBI): domain Eukaryota; kingdom Metazoa; phylum Arthropoda; class Insecta; order Lepidoptera; family Pyralidae; genus Rhodophaea; species Rhodophaea formosa. Next base: position 7,564,804 of record OY720206.1, read on the forward strand.
GTAGATGTCTGAACAAATTGGTATATATCAACGATATTTTTTACCTGTATAAAAAAAACTATAGAAACCTCCCTTTGTTTCTAGTGATATGGGCTTTAAATTTTGGCAATACAGACGAATTTAATTTTTAGCCGACTTCAAAAACGGAGGAGCTTCTTAATTCGTCTATGTTTTTTTTTCTATTTTTGTAGCGATTACTCAGTCAGTTATGAATCGATTTTAGTGATTCTTATTTTGTTCGATAGGTAATGCTCCACAGGTGGTCACATTAAATTTTTATCGCAATGTATTAGCACTTTTTGCAAAATAAACAAAAACCCGAAAAAAATGTTAAAGGATATCGTTCGATTTAAACTTATTTATATTTTATTCTACGTTACTCCTCTATTTCCCCTGAACTTCAAAGGCGGTTCTATAATTATTTATCGAAATGTATCCAGTGTTTTTACGATAAATCAACAAAAACAAAAACAAAATGTACATTTGTGTAAATGTAAATGTGTAATGTATGCCGCTTGGTTTAATTTTATTTCTGTTTAATTCTTTCGCGAATCAAGATAAGTTGATGACGACGTTGTTCTTCTATTTCAATTGAATAACTACACCCACTAATCCTAATTTTTAGTTCCAGTTTGTACTTTTACGTATAGGGTTGAAGTCGGTTTTAGTTTTTTGTTAAAAATGATTATTCTAGAATTAGTTAAAACTTTTAGAAATCTATAGTGTACAACTATTATCATCATCGTCATCTTAGCCGTAAGAAATCCACTGTTGAACATAGGTCTCTCTACGGACTCTACGGAGTAGAGTAGTGGGCCTCCCCCAAGGATTTCCAATACGCAAGTATTTTTTTTCAATAGAAATAAATCACATTAAGAACTTCTTTTTAACTTCTTGGTTTTGAGCAATGAAATCATATATTTCATCATTTTTATTATTTTTTGATTGGAATAGGATGTAAATACAATTGTATTATTTTGCATTTCCGAGTTCAGTCATAGTTATTTTTAATTTCGGTATCAATTAACGCTGTTCATTAGCCTGTTTTCCTTTGTTGATTTAAAGACGATCCTAATTAAAAGCAAATCACAAATTTTACGCAGCCGAGGCTATGTGGAATTTGATCGATGAATTCGTCTAATTAATTGGGCCCTTATAAATGTTAACTCTAATCATCATTAAAATGTTTGCTTTGCAGAACACCGAGGATTGTGTACAAAAAGTTTTATTTAATTGTGACTTCCTACAAAGTAACGGTTTTCAAATTTATTAGTAACGAATACGCGAGCGGAGACGCCGGTGAAAGCTAGTAAGCGCGACTCCGCTCGCGTTAGTGTTTCCTTCGGGAACAGTATAATTATATATAATTTAATTTGGGTCCGTGAAAAATACATAATAATATATTTTCACGGACCCAAAGGAGAAAAAATTTTTAACAGCTCACAAAAATTTTACATCATTGTTAGATAGAAACTCATTATATACTTATGTCTTATTTATGATACTCACAGAATTTTTCATAAACAGCCACTTTTGACGAAAACGCTAGTTAAAGATTTCCTAACGTTCTTACTTAAACCCGTAAACTAATTTATAGGGTTATCTAGGGCCTAGCAGATTTTTTAAAATCTTCGTTTTCTTTGAAATTGCTTATTTCAAATGGATGATTATGCACTGAATTCCCCAAAAATCACACGTGAAATGGTCCTTATACAACAGTTCGTAAGTTTCTATAGAAAACCGGCCAAGTGCGTGTCGGGCCACGCGCAGTGTAGGGTTTCGTAGTTGCGAATGACAACTTTGAGTTCAAACTGTTCACACTCGCACCTCACAGTTTTACGATCAAAAACATCTAACAATGAAAATTTTATGAAATTTTACATTTTCGAGTACATTTTATAAGTAGGTTGCCTATAACTTTTTAGTTTGTACTAAGTACTCAGCTCTGATGGTTTTCCTTTCAACTTCAGTATATATACTATTGCTGTAATTTTTTTCACGTATCCATATACATATAACCGTTTAACAGATAGAGGGGGCAGACACTTACCTCTAACAAAAATTTTATTTCGGAAACGGATCCCGAAATCGAAAAGTGGTGTTCTCAACCTCACAATATTTTTTAAAGACCTATTTAACAATACACAACACGATGGGTTTGTGTATAAAAAAAATATTACTCCCTCTTTACTTGTTTTTTTCAAGATTTTTTATACGACTTTTTTGGCATGATTAATATACATACCCATACCAAATAACAGCTTTCTAGTACTTATAGTCTCTGAGTAAAACCGCGGACGGACGGACAGACAGACAGACAGATATGGCGAAACTATAAGGGTTCCTAGTTTACTACGGAACCCTAAAAACTAGAATGGAAGGAAAGCTAGCAGATAATTTTATGTCTAGAATAAATTAGCGATAAAAGTATAAAGTTTACGACATTATTTACATTAACAAAGACGTAACAGTACCGTTTCTGCTGTTTTATTTGTTGGTTATAAACTCCTTACTTCTAAAACATAATTTTATTATTTTTTTATTTTGCACCAGAAATTTCTCTTGGCTATGAGATTAATTCAAGAGCTCTGTAAATTGTCATTGCCAGGATGTTGTGCCTTATGAGTTTCGTACATGGAGATATATGTACGAAACTCATAAGGCATGATCTACATGACGGACGTAACCTGTGAAAAAGGCTTTTTATTTTCGGAATAATCAGCTTGTAAAGCATCAAAACGGCATTAACACTAGCGCTAAAATTTTCTATCTAGCGATAAAAAAAATTCATCAGATGTATTCTTTTGTTCGAAATATGTCGACATGCTGTCAGTGGATAGTGTACTTACAAGTCACACACAACATATATAATGTTTATTTAAATGCCCTTTGCTGAACGTTATGTTATTCTTCGTGAATTGCAAAGACTGTTTCAAACAGACGCCTTGATCGTTACTTGATTGAAACGCACAACAAGTGTTAGGCCCAATGAATAATAAATAAAATAGAGTGTTGACAGGGGTTACGAAAATACCGGTATTGCGTTCACGTCCGCCGCGTTCACACTCAAAAGCGCGATTTATATCTACTGAAATCAATGTGACTTACGAATTTTATTTTGTTAGTAATAAATGTGTGCTGCACTGATGCTGTAACGAGAAATTGAGTGATGAATGAGGTTACACTAGAAAAAGATTTATTTACAAACAGGTACTAAAGTGATGCTAAATAAATTGCTACACAGTGAAGTAAATGATAAACATAAACTGATTAATGTTATTTCTGAGATCCAAACGAGAACAAAATTTCATCGACATAGCTCTTTACGTGGATGAGGTACATAACGCATAGAATCTATGGCCGATGGGGTTTATAGGTTCTTGTATGTAGTGATGTACAAGGCTCGAGGTCTCCGTTCGTTTACAGGGCTCGCCTCGTATGAAGCTTGACGACTCAGACTTAGTCTGACCTGGAAGGATTTTCCACGGCTTGAGTCTTTTTAAGCGCAATAGTTTTTTTCTGCTCGCTGGTTGTGATGGTCTGCTGATTAATGAAGAGAAGCAGAGATAAGGCGCATTTTTTTAAGCATCTACGATGCTCTTCATGATGTAAGTCTTTCATCTTTTTAAGTTTTAATTATTGAAACACTTTTTGGGTTCGAGCTCTTTTGGAGGTTCGAACTCTTTTCAAGCCTCGAGGCGTGGCTCTGAGAGCTCGCATCTACACTAGGCTGGGTTCTACGAGCCTACTGAGCACACCGAGTTCTGCCAATCTGAAGAGAACTCGATGCCTCGAGGTTTGTCACTAATTGTATCCTCAGATTGTATCTATGTCGATCAATTTCGAGCAAACGCAGAGTTGGATATCCATTAAGCAAGGGACCGACGAACCTGCTAAGGGCACAGGGAAACGCTGGGTTGCAGACCGATTACGACCCGTTAATCTTTGATGAGGCAAAAAAAAAAGATCATAAATTAATGTCAATCTAATATTTTGCATATTTTCATCACATCTATTTATAAAGCACAATTTCAAATTGATGTGAATTGTACCTTAACAGGAATTGTAGTTCTCACGTAATGGCGACGTGGAGCCTTTCAGAATATCCAACAGGTTTTTTCATCGATAGGTCTGTGAATACTAAGCTGGTTTGGCGTCATAGATATAGTTTCCACCATGGAAAAGTCTACAAAAATGTAATACATAAATTGTAAGTGAAAGAGTTATTTACAATCAATTATGTTTGGTAATTTATTATACCTACGTAAGGATTTAAATCTGGCTATGTTACTGTGATTGATTACGTATGAACATTCAATCCGCAGTGAAAAGCATATTTTGTTGTTATAATCGGACCACGGAACAATAAAAAAGAGTTACTCTTTCGAGTTAAACCCTTTTTAGGGTTCCGTAGTAAACAAGGAACCCTTATAGTTTCGCCATGTCTGTCTGTCTGTCTATGTCCGTCCGCGGTTTTACGCAGAGACTATATGAACTAGAAAGCTGTAATTTGGTATGGGTATGTATATTAATCATAGCAAAAAAGTGGTAGAATAAAATCTTGAAAAAAAAAATTTTTTAGGGTAGCTCCCATACAAGTAAAGTGGGAGAGTAATTTTTTTTTCTCTATTTACCCATCGTGTGGGGTATCGTTAAATAGGTCTTTCAAAAATAATGTGAGGTTGAGAACACCATTTTTCGATTTAAGGATCCGTTTCCGAAATATTTGGTTTTAAAGTGTGAATTTTGGTTAGAGGTAAGTGTCCCCCCCCTCTATCTGCTAAACGGTTATATATAGCCACGTGAAAAAAATTACAGCAGTAGTATATATACTGAAGTTGAAAGGAAAACTATCAGAGCTGAATACTAAGTACAAACTAAAAAGTTATAGGCAACCAACTTATAAACTGTAAAATTTCATACTATTTTCATTGTTAGACGTTTTTGGTCGTTAAACTGTAAGGTGCGAGTGTGAATAGTGTGAACTCAAAGTTGTCATTCGCAACTACGGAACCCTACACAGCGCGTGGCCCGACACGCACTTGGCCGGTTTGTTCCGTGAATCGGACCGACCAACGAACAATTTTTTTAGATTCCTTGGTGTTTAATAAGGTTTACGAAACGTTAAGTTGTCTAAATAAGATTGAGCTGAAATTTTTGCAGGTATTCAGGGGTACAGGAAAACATCCGAAAACCGCAAATTTTATCCTACTTGTATAAGATTATCTGAAATTGCTGAAACCATTCTATTAAAAATTAGGGCATTTCAATGAAAAAAAAATCTAGCTAGGTTTTATTTCTAATACACCATATCACTTGAACAAGTTTGAAAAGAAAGTAAATTTCGCCATTTTGTGTAAAAGTTGCTATGGTTCAATGGCTAAATAATGAATTGTGAGTCATGCGACATAATGATCGTGAGGTCAAATCCTTCTCCGCCTATCGCGCATTTTGATAAATTATTTTTCTGAAACTTTCTCCTAAATGTTGACATTATTGTAGGTATAAAGAATACACGAAGCTAGTCATTCTTGGCTCATAATTACTTTACAGGTAGTTTACAGGCGTAGGCCGGGAAACTAGGTATGAATAGTACATTACTGCAGAGGCCGGGAAGTAAGGGATTGCCGGACGAGTATAGTTTTCAAGGCCGAGCGTCAGCGAGGCCTTGACAATAGTTACGAGTCCGGCAATCCCTTTCCCGCCGAGGAAAGTATAGAGATTTTCTCAATAAATGTGAGGAAATTTAACTTAAAGTTACACATAAACTTACATGCCTTAAATATTTCCCCTTACTAGGTATTTGCCGGTAGTAATTTTTCCACTTTCAAGTTTCAAATTAGGCGAAGTAGGTACTTAAAATCCATTGCAGTGTTGCTTTCATCACTAAAACTCATTTTGAACCGTTTCATTTCGAATAAATAACCAACTTTGCACATATTTACCGAAAACAATCAATGTCAATCAATTACTGCAAAGCGTTAATCACAAACTACGAAGAAGATACTATTACTAGTATCAGACGACCGACTGCCATATGTTTTCTCTAGGCAATAAGGATCATAGACAAATAATGGAGTGAGGGTGAAAATGAAAAAAATGCCATACAATTCCTTTTGAGTTTCTATGGGGGGCCATAAATTCAAAGTCAATTGACGTGTGTTCTATGCCCTAAAATCCGTAAAGGCAGTTTTTCGGCAGTGGCGTTAATCACTACGGGTATAGTGAAAATAACAGATCTCCCGAGTTTTTAATTTTTTTATTTTCAGTTGTCAATTCCAGCAAAGGAAACAATGCCCATAGAGCCCAGTCATATTTTTCACAAAAAATTTAATAGATCATAGATTATTGTTTTCTTCTCTCGCAACGAAAATTAAGCATATTTTCGTATGATCACATATCGATATTTTAATGAAATTGTAGTTATATTCACGTATTATATGCATTTTTTAAAAATGCAGTGGTAGTAAACTGGCTGTATGACAAGTGACATAATTTACGTTACATAGATTAATTAAAAAGTTTTGAGCAGCGGCCGGGAAGTAATTTTCATACTTATTTCCTGGCCTAGGCCGGCAATGCGATGAATGAGCCAAGAATTACAAACTTCCGGTCTTCTTTTTACTACAGTAATGCCTACATTTCCGAGCATGTTTGAGAAAAATTCATTCCTGACCGCTGCTCAAAACTTGTAACTAAATCTAAGTAAATTGTCATACAGCCAATTGATATCGTAAGTATTATCATAAAATGCACACTTTGAGTAGGTACTGTAACGGGTGTATAGGGATTTGAGCTGAAAAAATTACCCTGGTTCTATTTGTTATGGGGAATGATGTAGCAGGTTTGTCTAGGATATTTGAAACGCTTTTGATGCGTTCCAAAAGAAAATATTGTTTGTAACAGTTTATCAAGAAACGGTTGCTTTACAAAGTCGTCTAAGTAGCTAGTACGAGAACACACATGTATTAATAATTATCTTTTCTTGAAGAAATAAATACTTAATAACAAATAGAAGTAGTGTTATTATTTTCAGCTCAAAGCCGCACACCCGTTACATAACCTGTATGCATACGAAAACATTATTTTAAATGTTGGTGGTATAAAATCATACGAAACTGAACTCAGAATCACGGCACTTGTCGCAGCCTTACGAATGAAATCAATAGTTTTCGGGACCGCAGTCCTTCTCCATATCCAAGAAAAAGAAATAGACAGAAGGCCATCTCTCATCAACAGGAAAAGGAAATGGAGAGGCGTACCTACTCGTATTATTTATTTTGTATTTTCTCGATAATGATCCGTAGGGCAAAAATAGGTTACATGGTTCTTAATCAAATCCATACTGACTGACACTCCGAGACAGAACTCTCCTGTTGGAACTGAGAGTCGGCTCAAAGAGCTTCATGGTGTGAAACATGACTTAAACCGCGATAGTTGCTACACTCTGCAGTATGTGCTATTCTATATTTATTTTTAATACGCGACTTAAAAGAGGAACGCTATAAGTTTCATAGTAGGTATGTTCTCTCATTTCCTATTTATTCGTCATTATTAATTAGGTAATTTACTATTCTGTTTGTGATTCTTATTCGGAGATTTAAATACTATCGAGTAGAATCAATATGTGCGTAAAACATGCAGGTTATTGTAGTATCATTATAAAGAGGAGAGAATCATTATAAAGAGGAGAGATATGTGTGTTTGTTCGTAATAGATTTGATTCTTCTCTAGGGACACAAAAACCTTACCTTCTCCAATGAAAGAAACAGACAATTTCAAATATTTTATATTCTTAAGGGATTCAAAATCTTTAGGCCTTTTCCAGATGACAAAAAATTAAGGAATTTTACACGATTTCACAAAAAAATAATTGAATTGCGTAAGGTCGACTCGCACTTGGTGGTTTATTGAATAAGTTATAGATACCTTTTACAATGACAACGTAATTTTTTTGTTTATTTAGAGAGTTTTTTGCTGCAGATAATTAATTTAGCAAAATAAGGACATTTTACTTCTGCAAATTATTATTAAACTGTCAGTCGCAGATTGCAAGCGGTCAGGTAATTTACTTCCCACTGATTGCATTTTTTTCCTGGTGGATTAAATTAATTAATGTTTACTCGAAATAACAAGGATTTACTTAAAACTAAAAATGGTTGAGAAGGCACTTTCACCTTAGCTTCCTATTTCAATCAGATGAAAGTAGATATAAGAAGAGTCAATATACCTAGATATTATTGAAAATTTTAAATGTGAACGTTCTTTGTTCGCCTTTATTGAATAGGGAATAACATAGCTGACAAACAAAGTCCTCATAGCACGCATACAAATTGCTAAAGGAGTGACATCACTAGTCAGTTGTTTTTAGGGTTCCGTACAAAAAATGAAAAACGGAACCCTTATAGGATCACTCGAGCGTCTGTCTGTCCGTCCGTCCGTCTGTCACAGTCGATTTTATCCGAATCTACTGAACTAAATTAAATGAAATTTGGTAAGATGGTGTAAACCTATGACCCAAACACGGATGTGCAAAGTAAATATATATATTTTTTAAATAAGGGTCAGTTTAGGGGGTCCAAATAGAACATGTTAAAAAAAAGTTTTGCAAACCTAACCATGTTATATATCAAACTAGCTGTTACCCGCTGCTTCGCTCGCGTTTATTTAGGCTTAACTGAATCCTATTTTCAATAACCAAGCAAAATGAAACCGATGACTTTCCTTTATTTACAGTTTTTTAATTCTCTCAATCAACTGTTAACTTTTATGTAAAGGTTATTATGTAAAGAAAAGATACATTTCATGTCTACTAATACTACTTATTTAATTTTTTACTACCAAAGAATCTTTTTATAAACCACATTCACGGTAGTAGCATTAGGAGAAAGGGTTATAAGACTAATAACAGAACTCACTCTGGAACATGCCACATAGAATTGTCAAAGAAAGTGTGTGAGAAACATAGCGACTTTCAATTACTGCCCTAGGGGTTTTATCTATGGTCGTTGCATGATTTTTTTTAAATTCAGCATCAACGTCTTGTTCTGAATGGACTCACTGATTTTTATTTGTTCAAGTCTCTTGATTTTGTTCCACTTGACTTGCTATACTTTCATCAGCTCTTGTACCCTTAGCTTGTACCCCTTGGTATTGCCGGTAATGTCTTTTGAAAGTCTCTTGCTAAAAGTAATGTAACACTTCCAATCAATCGATCATTAGATCTTATATCTTTTAAAGATCTATTCAATGCTTCAATTCTATGTTCGTGAGACATACCGCATTCATCCAACACTATTAATTTAGTCTCTAAAGATATGACAGATAGGTCCCTCGACGATTATTGGATTTAAAAGCAGACTGTACTGTCTTTCCTCCATTTTATTTCGAAACATGCGACCACTTTACTTTGTTAGAAATCACGATAACGCGAATTCGAAATCACAAAAAAATCAAAGCGCAATCTATTGGAACTCTAAAGAAAAGTTAATCACATAGGAACAACGTCCAAATTTATAACCTTTTTTTCCATTTACCCCTACAGAGGTAAAATTTATGACAATTCATACGAAATTACATACAAATATGTCCAAGGAAAAAAAGAATATAAACTTGAATGCCCTATTTCACCCTCTTGAGGAATGAATTTTGAAAAATCATTTAAAAAAATCTTTCTTTCTTGGATGCCTATGTCATAAGAGGAATACGTGGGCAAAATTTCAAATTTCTAGCCCTAAAGGCCTGTGCGATTATTTAAAACTTTCATCCCCTATTTTACTCCTTAGGGATTGAATTTCGGAAAACGATGAAATACATAATTCATTAATTTTGCCCTACTTAATTCATACGGAATTACATACAAATATGTTCAAGGAATAAAAAGTTTCATACAAACTTTAATCCCATATTTCAGACCTTTGGGGGATGAATGTTGAAAAAGCCTTCCTTTGTAGATGGCTACGTCATAAGAGGAATACGTGTACGAAATTTCAAGTTTCTGGCCTTAAGGGTTTGGCCTGTGCGATCTATCCGTCAATCACTTTAGCCTTTTATATTTTAAAACTCATTTATAGATAATAGATAAATATAGATACACAATTCTACCATACATTGATATACTTACTACATACACTTTCGGACCCCCAGAGCAGATGTTTAAGACTAACTAACCTATTTAAAATGATAAAGATTAATACCGTATTTAGCTTTCCAATTACCGCTTTATAATTGCCCATTTTGTAAAGTATTAAAATGGATATAGTATGCTATTCTTAAGATATAGACATATGCCATTGCGGACTTTTTTGTAGACCTATATAAGATACACAATTCCACCAAACATTATTTTGTTATATCTCAAAGGGTTTAGACAGCGTATTCGTTGAAAGCTCAAAAACGGCTTATTTTTTACGACACCTCTTACAAAAATCATTAATATATACAAAATTATATACAAAAACTAAACAAGCTATATACTAAAACCTTCCTCAAGAACCACTCTATTCATTAAAGAAAACCGCATGAAAATCGGTTCAGTAGTTTTTGAGTTTATCGCGAACAGACAGACAGACAGACAGACAGACGCGTCGGGGGACTTTGTTTTATAATATGTAGTGATGAAAGGGCTTGTTATAAGGATCTCAAAAATATTTTTTTTTGTTCGGGAAAAATCAATACTTTTGATCTTATTCACGAAAGAAGGCAAAATTTGACTATTCCCCCCCCCTGATCTCCGAAACTACTGGGCCTAAAATTTCGAAAAAATTACAATATATAGTTTATTGCTTGAAGATTACAGGAAAAATAATAAGAATTCTATTAGTTGAAAATAAAGTGGTAAACTCACTATAATAAGTTCACCTAGGGAAATAGTTCACTAAAACACCACTAGATAGCGCTAGTCAATTGAATAAAACATTTTTGCACATTGTGTGTGTGTTCACGAAGCATATTGTACGGAACCCTCATTGCGCGAGTTTGACTCACACTTGCCCGGTATTTTTTTCTTAGGAACGTTTAGGCCGAGTCGAAAAATTGGGATTTGCAAACCCTTATATCTCAAAGAGTCTTTGGGTTATCAAGATGATTTTTTCACTGTTATTTCTATTTTTGAGAGCTCTTTTCATAGGAGAATGAAAAAAATAGTGTGCAAGTTCCGCATTCAAAGCGCGAATAGTGATTAAGGAGCAGAGGCTCCTTAATCGCTATTCGCGCTTTTAATTTTTGCTTTTGCTTTTGAAAAAGGAGAGCCTTTAATAAAATTCAAAGAAGATCTCATATACATAGGTTAGTAATATTATAAAGAGAAAAGATTTGATTGTTTTTTTTTTGTTTTGCATTGAACAGGCTCTGAAACTACTGGACCAATAATTGTAAAATTTCTTTCACCTAAAGGAAGCTAATTTATCTGCGAGTGACAAAGGTTTTAATTTACGCGTAATTTTAAGTCACAGAAAAAATGGTAGTTATTAAAATTGTTTACATCAATGACCTTATTATCATAATACCTATTTATTTCCGTCGCCCCATGTCCGTACATACCTTTCTAAAATAATAATTTTTCATTTGTAGTAAAGGGGCCTCCTTTACTACAAATAGAAAATTATTATTTTAATAAACAAATGAAAGTTAAATAAACGAATGAATTATTCATTAAAAAAGAGAGCGTAAAAAAGAAACAAAACATACCTTTTATTTTTACTTTTATGCTCTGAAATCAAGTGACCGTCCTCTGAAATCTACCGCCCCTAGGGACGCTGCCGCCCCTAGGCCGCGGCCTATACGGCCTATTAACAAATCCTGGACTGGGACTAGGGCTAGTTCTTATCTAAAGCTTAACCTAATGCAAGGACTTGACTATTTTTACTTTGAATCATTAGTATAGACATGGCTTAATACTATGTATAACAAATTATCGATCGTAATTAAATATTACCTACTACTGTAACCATACCTAACTAAAATATATAACCTACTTACATATACATCCACCTACATATGCGAATCGTATAACATAAAATATTGACCTAAAATTAAAATTTACGTTAAACATTCCAAAAACAAACTGAGTGTGTTTTAAATATTAGCCTTTTGTAACTTTCGCAATACTCCGAGGATGTTGGAGCAATATTCCGCGGCTCTATTCCGACGCGCGCTCAAACTTGACGTAATTAAAAAAGTTTACATGTCCATTCTTTGGGATATTGAAGGAAATTGACTTCTTCAAAGATCTTATACATCAACTTTGGCCCTTTATGAAGTTTTTATGCGAAGTCAATTGTATTTTTTCTTCACACTTTTAAGTATTTTATCTGAGCGATTGAAATGTTTAAGTACTTGGGTAGATACGTAAATATAGGTAGAATGTATTAAAATATTATATTGTAAAAATAATTTCTACTACACGTAAAAGCTTCTTGCTTAAGTATTTGGAATAAAAAGAGATACCAAAGCGTAAATATTAATCTTTGCCTAAGTGCGCCGACTTAATCGGAAACGAAATTTACAGATGTAAATAACAAATCTAAGTGGCAGTTATATTTCCAATGTTCTACTTTGTGATTGGGCCAAAAGGATAAATGAATGACTTGAGAATTTATGGGAAATTGGTCGCAAAAACCTATTTTGTTTCAAAGGATAATCCCAATAGCTAGAAATCATCTTGTTGTATTTAATGACTTGTAATATCATGTAATGTAGTGTTTAACCCCTGATGATAAGGATTATTTTATATAAGTAAATAGTAGGTATCACAAGCTCAAAAAATTTAAAAGTTATACGTTTAAACAAAATGTGTTGACAAAGAAGACAAGGTATCTGCTTGGTCATTCCATTTATTAAAGAACTAACTCACAAAAACTTTGCTCACTTGGGACCTCGTGGACAAAAAGACGTATCTAAGTTTGGAACCCACGGGTATAAAATTGGTATAAATATTAATTAACTTTTTAGATTTTGAAAGGAACAAATATCAGAAGTTGTGAAAGATTCTGTGGTTTTTTTTCCTGGGCGAAGTTAGAGGAGTAGATGTTAGTTACTATAACAAGAATTGATTTTTTTTATAACTGTCATTGATGTAGAAATGTTAATCTTTAGTAGTGACGTGGGTGTCCGACTGACGGCGTGTTACTACCAATCTTACTTCATCGTTAAAAATAATTCAAAGCCGCATGCCTCGGTAGCTTCGTGGTTTTTGAATTTGATTATTGGTCAGCCGTACTGTGTTCTCATCGAGTGGACAGTATATTTCTGTGTCTCAAAGAGATCAGTACTAGTCGGTACGGAGGCCGTGTTGCTCGAAGGTACTAGTTTATAATGTTTGATGACTTTATAAAATATATATGACTGATATAAAAACAGTTTATATCTTATATCAATTCGTTGATTATAATGTAATCATTATCATCATCTGAGCCTAGGTAAAGACTACAAATCTTCTCCCTCTCTCTCTCTAGTTTTATCTTCACTCATAATTTTTTCACTTTCAATAATGGAGATTAGGATTCTTTTACAGCCGAAAATGCAAGGGGGCTAGGGCCCATAATTTAGGTGAGGATTTTGTATTAGTGGTAAAAACAGGCGAGTATAATGTTTTGATAGTGCTCAAAGGTATCTGGAATTGAAGAACTGCCGGTCCCTGTATTCCTGTGTGTGTGTGACCATATCTGTGGTAGTCCTGGATTTATAAATAGGCCGTATAGGCCGCGGCCTAGGGGCGGCAGCGTCCTAGGGGCGGCAGCTTTCAGAGGAAGGTCACTTGATTTCAGAGGATAAAAGTCAAACACGTCCACTGGTTTTCTCATGGTTTAGTGGCCTACGAGTACACTCATAAAAAATATAAATCCGGCACTGCTGTGGTTGCAGTTGTACGCAGTGCAAACATGCCAGTCCAGTGTTACTGAAGTATGCAAAAATGGGCCCAGAAAAGTTATAACCGACCAAACCAAAAATAAATAAATGATAAAGCACGAATCTCATTTAAGCATCGAAAAGACTGGCGAAATCTTTTTATGTTGTTGACATTCCATCAATTTACACAAAACCCTCTCCCTTATTGCGAAACCTTGGATCGCGGTTTTGGCATTATATTTCATTGTCTGTATTTTCGCAATACAATATTGGTATTTGAAGTCTGCCATCATTTGCTGTAAATAATGAACTTGAGGTCCAAGTTTGCCACGAAGTTGTTCTAGATTGAGGCAAGACAACTTAACTCATTGTTTGTTTCAAATTTTCAGATTGTGCTACGAATTATTTTCTTTTGAAAATACTTTGATTGAAATAATTTACATACCACTACGGCTACTTTTGTTTAGCATTATGCTTGTCACCAAATATTTTTTTGTCATAATGGCGAATCCGATTTTGTAAGCATATTGAGAGAAAACACTTCATCGTCTTCATCAAGGTCTAATAAAGACCTGATGATGATGATGATTAAGTATTTGTTCACTGCAAGAGCACGACCCTCTCTGTACTGCCAGAGTAGTCAGAAGACATGATATGAGGACACACACAGAAAACACTTAGGTATATCGATAAATTAAATTTGATCAAAATTGTTGTGATAGGTCAAGTGGAAATGTGTGCAAGTGTCCTAATGTAGGATTCTCCAAGATCTGACTGACCACACTGAGATACAACGTAGCAGCATACTTACTTCCACCACATGAATGATCTTAGTTTCTGAATAACGTACGATGTGTTGAAAGTAGGTAAAATAGCTTGTTTTTTCTTTTAACCTTCTTGACACACACTAATACTTATTCTGCTGTCAGTACAAAGTCTTTGGACAAACATCAAGTTCATAAAAATCTTGGCCGACATGGGACAGAATTTTTACCTCAAAATTGCAAGTCGATACCCTATTTTAGATAGCCTTAATCCAAGCGCAAGCAACAATCAACAACGTGTTGCACATTACACTTAATTTTTATCGTTGAATCGGTAAGTATTAATCAATCACTTATTCGTAGATTGAATGGTAAGTATCAATACCATTATTTTCATATTCTTTCAAATTCGCCAGTCCTGCATCACGTCTATCACAAATTATACCTAATTTCCTAACGGTACCTAATAATGTTCCAGTTCCAGTGTCTATGCAATCTTTATAATAAATAAAGTTACTTAACCCAAATTACTCTTCATCGAATATTTCGGGGATCAGTGCTGCCATCCCAACTAATATTATAAATGCAAAAGTGAGTTTGTTTGTTTGTTACACTTTTACGCCGTAATCTACTGAACCGATTATCATGAAATTTTGCATACACATAGGTTAGGGTACTGAGAAGCACATAGGCTATATATCACGTGGGCGGAGCCGCGGGTAACAGCTAGTTTGAAATAAATGAAACGTAATGGTCATTTAAAATTTTATTCAATGAGGCCCTAGTTAACCATTCAAACTATTTTATGAACTACTGTAGCTAAATGCTGAGTAAAGCTTCACGTGCTGTAAATAGTAGCTCATAAATTGGTTTGAAGATTTTAACCTAGGGTCTCGCAAGAATTTTTTTGTATAAATTTTCACTAGACCTCGAAAAATTAATGTATCCCTCCCCATAGTACTCACTTATATTTTACAAATCGAAGCACAAAATATTGCAATTTATTTTATTCTTATTTTTTTAGTATCCGTTACGCAAAAATAGGTTTATTTCATCGAAAAACCAAAATAGTGAAACAAAACAAATGAATAAAATAAAAAATATTCTAGTGCAATCGGGACTTTATTTATTCTTTTGATAAATTTTTAAGAACTTATAATTTAAGAAGTTTTCTATGTTTAATATGATTTATACCTAATTTGTCTACTGATGGTTTAAACTATAATTTTTTAATTATAAGACAAAATTTATTATATCTCTCTTTTACATATATCAAGCTATACAAAAGTCAATTCTTTTCGGATATAGCAAGAAAGGCAAACAAACACGTGTCTGTTATTAATATACATTGATATTTGAGAGGATGCTTTGTACGAGAATAATATGATAATCGCCTCATTATCTCGGAGTGGCTTCTCACGCAAGCCTGGGGTGCAATGAACCCCTGTAATTTCATACCTATACAATACATGCCGCTGCCATGTTTTTCATATTAGCACGCCCGCTGTACGTCCCCATTGTGTATTATCAAAGTATTTTCTTTAATAACCACATATGATAATCTTTACGGTTAAATGAATATTTAAATTAAGAAGGTTATATCACAGAACTATGGTTATATCAACTGACTCGGAGCATTCAAAGAAGAAACTATTAACTTCGATTAAATAATCGAATTATCGTAAAATAAAAATTTTGAATAACATTTATGCGTGAAATTTATGATTTTTCAGATAACATAAAAACCGGCTTGAACCAAACTACTTACTAAACTGACATTCATAGAATTTAAATAGGACCAATTTTGATATACTTATAATAAGGTACCGTTATTTAACAAAGATTTTTCGGATCATTTCATAAATGACGAAATAAAAAATTAAACAAACATAAAGAAAAAATACAGAAATTAACTTTTACACACGTGCGTGTTTTGTAGTAAGTATACCTTATAAGTTGTACATTTTCGACCTGATGAAAACTGATGCGATATAAGCCGACTAAATAGTTTGACCTATTTTGATCGAGCTTTGATAACCCACTTGTAATCTGTTTTACTCGTACATAGAAAGTTGGAATATTTTGCTCCGACCAGTTTATTTCGTTGTTATATTTTGTTTGACTTTTTTATTTTGTATTTGTATGTTTGTGGGTCCGTCTGAGAAGTCGTAGCTCCCGAACAGCTGATAGAACGCAGTCTTTTTTGTTTCAAAAATCGAGCATACGAGTACATATTCAAAGCTATGGCAATCATTCAAAGAGGACCTTTAACATAATTTTCTTTAAACTAGTTTCACCGGTATAAATTAACTCTCAATACAGTACTAATCAAAAGTCTAGCACTGTACAAATTGTACATTGCATATAAAGGGTGGTAAAAAAGAGTGAGTAACAAATAAAAAGCATGAGGCGAAGCAGAGTGCTTTTAGTAGTTTGAATTTTTAATGTAGCACACAATGTTTTTCATCACCCTTGCCACTAAAAATGAAAACATTTTTCCAGGAAACTGCAGTGAGCAGAAAATGTAACGCAGATTTCGCAAATAGTGAAAACAAAGGGTCGAAGATCGATTAATAAATAGAACATTATGAATCAAGTACGGTAAGCTGGATATTATAGTCGAGGTGTTTATAATGCACGAGGCGAAGCCGAGAGCTTATAATAAACTGATTACTATAATAGACAGCTTACCGTACGAGCATAATACGACGTTTTTCAATACATTTGCGATTACGATAAAGATTGCAATTCAGCAAATAAGGAATTTATAAAAGTTAAGAACTAAAGTATTTCTTTTTTGATCTCGTAGATTTGACACGACTGCTAAAAAACTGTAGGGTTCCGTAGTTGCGATAAATGACAACTTTGAGTTCACACTGTTCACACTCGCACCGAGTCGCAGCTCACAGTTTAACGATTAAAAACATCTAACAATGAAAATTGTATGAAATTTTACATTTTCGAGTACATTTTATAAGTTGGTTGCCTATAACTTTTTAGTTTGTACTTAGTACTCAGCTCTGATAGTTTTTCTTTCAACTTCAGGGAGGACACTTACCTCTAACAAAAATTCGCACTTTAAAATCAAATATTTCGGAAACGGATCCCTAAATCGAAAAGTTGTGTTCTCAACCTCACAATATTTTTCAAAGACCTATTTAACGATACCCCACACGATAGGTAAATAGAGAAAAAAAAATACTTCCCCAGTTTACATGTATGGGAGCTACGCTAAAAAAAATTTTTTTTCAACTTTTTTTCACTACCACTTTTTTGGCATGATTGATATACATACCCAAACCAAATTACAGCTTTCTAGTACTTATAGTCTCTGCGTAAAACCGCGGACGGACAGACAGACAGACAGTAAGACAGAAATGTCGAAACTATAAGGGTTCCTTGTTTACTACGGAACCCTAAAAACTGCCTGAATTAGTGTCCGCCTATACAAATTCAATCTAATTATTTTTGATCATGTTAGGTCACTCCAATATTTGTCTATGGTCTATATTGCCTAAAGCAAACATTAGGCAGCCGGTCGTCTGATATTAATAGTAGGTAGTTACGTTAAGTATTATATTGTCTTTGGTAGTAGTATCTTCTTTGTAGTTCGTGTTTGATGCTCTTGCGCAGTATCGTGATATATTACGATTAAAAAATAAGTTATTAACGCGCTCTCGGGCTTAATAGAACTTAGGTGTATGGAATCAAAAAGTAGCCATAATAGAGACTATCCAGGCCATTGCACTTTCCTTGTATGACACTTTTGCGTAGGTTGATGCGGTGATGAATATGTTTTTCGCATGTATGTAGGAATATATGTATGTAAGTATGTAACGGCTTGGCCGATTTCGAAGGATGAGATGTCATTAGATTTGAATTCTTCCTCGGAGTGATAAATGCAATGTATGTAACGCCAAAAAAAGGGGGAAGAAATTTGTCAAAAACAGCAGTAAGGTTTTTTTTAAATCAATACATCTTGTTTTCTTATGTTTTCGCGATTGTTGTTGACAGGTAGACTTACCTGCGACCACGAACACTGAAAAGTGTTTATTTAAATAACACATCTTGATAATAATTTAGATATAAGAATATCCAGATAGAAAAGACAAATCTATTTATATTATTGCTTATTTTTAAATATAGAGTGTAAAGTTGTAGTTTTTTGTAGTAACGCCTACAATTTAATATTTGCTGTAAGTGCAGGACGAGTGATGTTACTGATGACGACAGAAAGACATTAACACCTCTCCTTTTTCGTAAGGTGTCAAAAAGAAATAAACTTTACGAGTAAAGAAATTGATGTTTGATTAGATTGTAAATAAAACAGATTTAAAACAAATTCAACACGAAAATAAAAATAAGTTTTCGTCCACAACATCGTCAAATGTTTGTACTGACAATTTTTATAACCACTTCTGCTTGACAGGAGACAAATTGCCTGGAGAACAGATTTAGCGATAGTGATAGCTTTGGCGCAAAGTTATTGCTAGTATAAATTGGACGGCAATCCGTTTACATTCTACGCTATTTTAATTCTAAAATGACATTGTTATCTTATTTTAAATAATTAATTGAGTAGTAAATCATCCTAAGCAGCATAGTTTAATATATAGAAACATTTTATTTTGAGGAATGACATTTTAGTCATTTATAAAATACTATAGTAATTTTCATTATACTAATAACAATAACATAAAATTGTTTACAACTAGAAAAACGTATAGATCTACCAAATTTTAAAAAAAATCCAAATCATGGACAAGACTTGTGGGACCTTCTCGACTATCGTCATTGTGTTGTGTTATGTATGTGTTACTAGGGCCAGTCTTCATTGACCGTTGTAGCCAGGTCTCTTCCGGAGATTCCCCCTGCTCCGCCGTTACCATGTTTCCGAGGACTGGGGGCCTTGGTATAATGCCAACCATTGAGGGGGTTTTGTCATAATCACCACGCTTGAGGGAGAAGTTCATTTGGCTTATAATCGGTTCCGACGCTGCTGCCCATTGAAACCGTTTTTTAGGCGAGGGAATGGTAGGAGGGTGTTGGTTTGGGGATCAGGATAAAGGCATATGGGATGCTACTTGCTCGGAAGAATTGGAAAAACAGTCTCATGTAGATTCTAGTCTGCCGGGAACCACACGGCATCTATCTACTTAATCATTTTTTTTTCTACTGTCTTTGTTAATATGTTGTCAGCTCTGATTTTTTCACACATATACACAGGATACAAGTGGGTGAAATTTGTAGGTTTAAGAGTAATATTTTTAGTTACAATAAAAACCGAAAATAATCTATAAAATACTTTTTGAATACAATTTCAGCACTTTATCATAACAAGAAAAAGTCCCAGTTAGATTTAATTGTTTTGGAAAGCGTGAGCTAGCGTGTCTGCGATGCGACCCCGTCGGAAATGCCGTCAGCCAGTCATAAAGCAAACAAAACCCCAGCGAGGGTTCACGCGGCCTTATCAAAACACAGAAATATCTAAAAATAAAAGCTACACCAGCTAGTGATAATCCGAGACCCGTGTACTATCTGTGCGTTAGTGGTTTCACGCTGGTCTGGGAAAAAGTAAAAACGTAGAATGTATGTACCAGCTGCTTCTCTTCCTGCGCAGATCGTAAAAGCCGATCGAGGGAATTGGCGTCAGGAATCATGTCAATAGGCGATGCGGCTAGCAACCTATCACTATTATAATAAAAATAAAACTTTATTTAGCAAAGTTAAAAGAAATGGTTACAATAGGTACCTAGTCTCTTTTACCAACCGGCAACAAGCCAACTTCGAACTAGACGTTAGTCTGTATCTCAGAAGTAGCATGCTAACAGATAGGTATGGGAGGATTATGATTCCGTTCTCCACCTAGCAGCCCATCGTCGTCTCGTCTTCTTCTTCTTTAGGTGCCATCTTCAGTAAACATCGACAATCATAAATTCGATCTGTATTTTTGAGAAGGCTGCTCGGAATCGTCACGAAGCTCTTTTCAGCCAGGAGGTTCTCGGTCTTCCAGACCTCCTTCTGCCTTGGCAGAAACCTGGCCTTCCAAGGCAGAAGGAGGCCTGCAGGCCGATTTGCTAACTCGGTGTACAACGATTTGATTGTCACTTTAGCATCCATTACGGTTTTCATATCTTAAATAAAAATAGTCATTCATACCGAAGCCGTAATGAATGTTGAACAACATTCATTGGAAAGAGGAATCGAGCGCGTCCCATTAAAATCGAGTTAATCAGCAAAAGAATGACAAAATATATATTAAACAATTCAACATATTTCAAGGGAACTGGATTAAGCGTGACAGAATTTTTATCACCATCAGCCTTGCGAGAGCAAAAAGAACTAAAACGTGCTCTATACGAGGCAAGACGTAATGGAAACTATGCCGTAATAAAAAACAAGAACTTGATAGTTAATGGGAAAAAAGTAAACATGTCTCAAACCAGCGAAAATATATCTAATATTCCACAAAATGTGACAACACTGTCTCAATTCAGTTCTGAAGCAATAAACCCCAAAAAAAGAGATATATCAACACAAGAATTCGGGAAAAAGCATTCCTTTCGAAACTGAGGTCGTTATGCTCTGCCAAAATATGCAAAGTATCCATAATAAACTGCATCTTTTGGAAGCACTTCTTGAAGAAAAATCGAATATGCATGTACTTTGTATATCAGAAACATGGACGAATGAGGAAAAGGAGAAATTGATACAAGTCAAAAACTACAATATGGCAGCTTCCTTCTGTAGAGAACTACATAACGGTGGCGGTGTCTGCATACTTGTCCGAAGCACGCTTGAGCATACTGAAAGACTCGATATATCAGCGTTATCGGTGGAGATGGTTTTTGAAATATGCGCTACAGAGATACCAAAACTAAATTTATTAATAATTAATTTATATTGGCCAGACAGCAGTAGGGAAATCGAGGTATTTTACATGTCTCTGGAAAAACTTCTTAAATTAATTAACAAAAAAGAAAACCTTAAAAATATTATTATAACGGGTGACTTTAACATAGACTTTTTAAATAAAAATGAAAGTAGTAGACTGCAAGCATTAATGCTAATGTATAATTTTGACCAAAAAGTTCAAGAACCGACACGAATTACACCAACATCCGCACGGTGTATAGATTTGGTTTTCACTAACTTTAATAAACAAAAAAGTAAAACTGAAGTGCACGAATTCGGTTTCTGTGACCATAAAGGAGTTATATTCTTTACTTATTTATCTACTCAAAACTTAAAATATTTCACATTACGTAAACGATTGTACAATCCAGGCAACATAAATAAGTTCAAAAATGAAATAGCAAACATCAAATGGAAGGAGGTTCTAAACCCAACATTAAATATAAACGAGAATTATAATATATTCAACAATATCATGACAAATATCTTAAATAAATGTATCCCAAAAATTCTAATTAAATATAAAACACAATGTAATAAAACATACCTGACCCCTGGATTAAAACAATCTTGCCGTAATAAAAGACTATTGAAACGTCTAGTATCACAGAGTAATAGTAAAATTCTCCGAGCGGATTATAAAATGTATTGTAAAATCCTAAAAAATGCGATTAAAAGAGCAAAGAAGCTAAATAACCAACGCAAGTTTATGACTTCTGATAATAAAACAAAGTGTATGTGGAACATTATAAAAAAAGAAACTAATAAAAATAATAAAAATGTAAATAATATAAAACTTAAGTTATCAGACAAGCAGACTATTGATAATCCAAAATTCGTAGCAGACAAATTTAATAATTTTTTCATAGATGTAGGTAAATCATCCATTAAATCTAAACAAGTAAATACAAATATTTCCATAGATAGAGTACCTAATACATTTTTCTTAAGCCCCGTCGAACCCAAAGAAGTATATACCATATTAAAAAATTTAAAAAATAAAAAATCTTTTGGCATTGATGAGATCCCCCCTACGCTTATTAGAGAGTGTGCTAATGAATTGATACTCCCCTACACTATTCTAATAAATCAATCGTTTGCCGAGGGTATATTCCCGGAAGCTTTGAAAGTTGCCATCATAAGACCAATACATAAAAAAGGATCCACCACAGACATAAACAACTATCGCGCGATTTCTTTCTTAACAACTTCAGCAAAAATATTCGAAACGGCAATGATCAAGCGTTTAAGTAAATTCTACGAAAAATATAAATTATTACATGATAACCAAAATGGCTTTAGGCAAAATCGCTCAACAACTTTGGCAGTTTATAAATTCGTACAAAAAATTTTCAACAAAATAGGCAGGAAGCAGTACGCGGTAGGCCTCCTACTAGATATGAGTAGAGCATACGACAAAGTCTGTCATAACATTTTACTAGCGCAACTCTACAATTCTGGCGTCAGAGGACCCGCCTACAACTGGTTCGAATCATATCTAAAAAACCGAGTTCAGTATGTAGAAATTAAAAATACCAATTATGATACAGGTAAAATAGAATACATCCGGTCAGATAGAGGTGTCTCTAGCAGTTCTATCCCTCAGGGTACCGTACTGGGATGTATATTATTTCTCACCTATATAAATGATCTCCCCAATAAAATAGATGACGAATGTGTACTTTTCGCCGATGATATCTCGGTTCTGTTATCTTGTTCAAATACAATAGAATTGGAAAATAAGTTAAATACTACTCTAACCGACATTACAAACTGGCTTAATACTCATAATCTTGAAGTAAATTTAAATAAAACAAAATTGATACAATTCAAACCCGCACAAAAAACCCCCTTAGAAATGACATATAAATTCAATAATTCAGAATTAAAGTTTTTTGACTCAGCCACATTACTAGGTATTGATTTAGACACAAATATGACTTGGAAACCCCATATAAAAGCACTAAAAAGAAAATTATCGTCTTTCGTATATGCACTAAACCAACTAATACGGGCAACCGACTTTAAGACCTCCCTTACAGCATATTACGCGTATGCGCAGTCTAGATTATCATATGGCATAGTGCTGTGGGGAAACTGCAGTGATGTAAACGACATATTTACGCTACAAAAGAAATGTATTCGAATCTTAACTAATATAGACGAAATGGAATCTTGCCGGTCCTATTTTAAAAAACATCAAATATTAACGTTAACATCCATATATATCCTAGAAACATGCAAATTTGTACGGAAACATGAAGATTTATATTCTTTTAGGGATAATACAAATAAAAGAAATAACCGTTACTTAAATAAACTACAAATTCCACCAACCAATATGGAACTAATCGCATCTAGCCCTCACCATATGGCTATAAAAATATATAACCACATACCCAACAGCATAAAAAATCTAAAAAAACCTACCTTGTTCAACAAACAGTTAAAATCCTTTCTCTTGAATAAATGCTATTATAATATTTCAGAGTTCTTTCAAGACAAAACTGACCGGTGAATTCTTCGATTTCTTTACACTGATTTGACATACCACTTAATCATTTATATTCATTCGTATTCTATAATATAATGTAAATCCCTAATTTTCGTTAAGTGAGCATCTTATTGCCCTCATGTTTGCTGTGCCCTTGCAGGGCGTCACATGTACATTATAGAACTTGTAACATCTTATTAACCTGTGATTAGCAATAAAGATTATTATGATTATGATTATGTTGAAGTTACCATGAAAATTATGTACACCGTAGCTGTCAAAAGTTAGCAAATAGGCCTGCTGGAGTGCTTAGTCGTAATCCTTTTAAAAATTTAAATAATAAATTTTCAAGATTAAGTAGGTATAGGTACTTTCAAGTCTAATATCACTTCGATGTCTAACATCGGAATTAATGTTTATTTAGGTTTGTAGTATATTTTGTATCTGAAAGGTCCGGCTAGTCATGTAGGGTAGTAAGTACTTAAGTACTTAAATATTCAACAATGCCCAAATATTAGTCGCACCTATTCACAAGTAAATATTTAGGTAGTAAGCAATTAATAAACTCGACTAAAATGACCAGTTAGCACTTATTCCGTCTTATTATAAAACGAGTACTAACTTCAGTATCGGTTTACACTAATATCCAACGAAAATAAAATGCCAGTGACACTTACCAAATGACAAAGTAATAAATGTTGAATTATTTAAACCAGGTACTCAAGTTAGTCCTAGTTTTTAGGGTTCCGTACAAAAGTTGAAAAACGGAACCCTTATAGGATCACTCGAGCGTCTGTCTGTCCGTCCGTCCGTCTGTCACAGCCGATTTTCTCCGAATCTACTAAACCAAATTAGATGAAATTTGGTAAGATAGTGTAATCCTATGACCCAAACACGGATGTGCAAAGTAAATAAAGATTTTTTTGAAAAAAGGGTCATTTTGAGGGGCCCAATTACAAAATTTTAAAACAAAGTTTTGCAAACCTTACTGTGTCATATATTAAATGAAAGGGCTCATTATGAGGATCTCAAAAATATTTTTTTTTGTTCGGTTTGTTTTTAAAATCAATACTTTTGATTTTATTCACGAAAGAAGGCAAAAATTGACCATTCCCCCCCCTGATCTCCGAATCTACTGGGCCGAAAATTTTGAAAAAAATTACAAAATATAGTTCATTCCTTGAAGATTACAGAAAAAATAATAAGAATTCTATCACTTGAAAATTAAGTGGTAAACTCACTATAATAAGTTCATCTAGGGAAATAGTTCACTAAAACACCACTAGATGGCGCTAGTTAATTGAATAAAACATTTTTTGCACATTGTGTGTGTGTTTACGAAGCATATTGTACGGAACCCTCATTGCGTGAGTTTGACTCACACTTGGCCGGTTTTTTAATAAGACAGATGGTCTTGCTTGTGGGCAGTGATGGTGGCAGGAGGCGCTACTCGCCACAAAAATAGAATGGATCATATCAGCACAGAATTAATAATTATCGGTTTGACTAGATAAAGGGAAAACGCACTCAAATATTCATAAAAATGAGATTCTTTGTTATACTGGGCACTGTTTTGTTTGTGTTCGGACACGGCGCGTCAATAAAATATAGCGAACAAAGCGTGCGCCTCCGGTGTCAATCAATCCGGAAGTCAATTTTTCAACTAATAGAATCAATCCACCACTCGTTGTGACGTCAGCACTCGGTTCGTATTCACATGTGAATAAAATCAACGAGCGGGCCTGTTTTTACGTATTTTTGAACCGAGCGAATGGTTCTATTGCTTAGGGTTGCCAGCAAAAAAAAATTTGTTACTGTTGCCAGAATAATTGAATGCACAGCAAAACTAGTAGCTCAAGCTGGGAATACACGTCCGATTTTCATTCCGACAATCGGACGGTATTGCCATTTTAGGTACAGTGTCTTTGGAATTTGATTGTCTTTAGGCAATTGTTTTTCGTAATCTTCTTTCGTAAAAAAAACAGTTAAATATGAATAAGATGATACTAAAGACGAAGTCTTCTCAGTAAATGGTAAAGTTACGAAAAAAAAGACAAGAAATAGTGAGAACTTTAGTATCAAATGGAACAATAAAATGATTAATGATCCTCGGGAAATAGTTGAAATATTTAGCAAAATGTTTGAACACAATATTAATCGACCAGGAAACTTAGAGGACGCTATGAAGATGGTAAAAAATAGCACAGAAAGGGTTACCAATAATATGGTATGCTGGAAAACAAATATGGAAGAAATAACCAGGATAGTGAAAAAGATGAAAAACAAAGGTTCATGTGGTCATGACGATATACCAATAATAGTCATTAAAGAAAATATTACCCTATTAGCGGAACCATTAGCAAAATTCTATAATAAATGCATAGATGAAAATATTTTCCCAGATCAGTTCAAAATCTCTAAAATTATACCAATATATAAGAAAAATTCTAAATTAGACCCAAAAAATTACAGACCTATTTCCTTGCTTCCAGTACTTTCAAAGATCTTCGAAAAGTTGTTAAAAGTAAGACTATTAGCCCATCTGAAGTTAAATAAAATTATCAACCCACGACAGTTCGGGTATCAAGAAGGAGTAGGAACACGTAACGCTATAGAGACTTTAATTCATGATGTTAATGAAAGACTTAATAATAAAAAGAAAGTTGCGGGGCTGTTCCTAGATCTGAGCTCAGCTTTTGACACTATAGACCACAACATATTACTCCATAAATTGGAACACTACGGTGTCAGAAATAAAGAACTGATGCTTTTTAAATCATATCTTAGTAACAGGAAGCAGTATGTGGAGATAAAAAATACTAACTTTGAGGACTCAACTGAAAATGTTGTTAAATCTAAACTTAGGCTAGTGAATAGAGGTGTACCGCAGGGTTCAATATTAGGCCCAATCCTTTTTATTATTTTTATGAATGATATAGTGAACCATCTAGATAAGCAGATTCCAAATATTAGTTTAGTATTATATGCAGACGACACAAACGCTGTAATATCGGGACAAAATTTAGACGAATTAGAAACCATTACCAATAATACTGTCTCGGTTCTTCATAACTGGTTTACAATCAATAATTTGGAGTTAAATGCATCAAAAAGTAGCGCTCTTCTTTTTAGAACCACAGCAAGAAATAAAGAAAAATTGTCTGTTAAACTACAAAATAACAGCTTTCAATGTGTTTCAAGCGTTACATTTCTAGGTGTAAATATCGATGCAGACTTAAACTGGAAGTCAGAACTTGAGGCAATTGTAAACTCAATGAGTTCTTCGTGCTATGCACTTCGCAGCTTAAGAGAGGAGCTAACAAAAGAACAACTAAAAACCGTATACCACGCTTTAATTGAGGCAAAATTGCGTTACAGTATCGAGTTTTGGGGCAACAGTTATAAATATAATGTCTATAAAGCCTTTGTAGCCCAGAAAAGGGCTATTCGTACAATCGCTCGTATTCCACCTTGGGAATCTTGTGCACCTTTCTTCAAAAGTCTGGGAATACTTACAGTACCTAGTTTATATATACTGGTTCTTATGAATAACTTCCATAAACAAAGATATCTTTATGAGTCAGAAACGGATATGATAGAGAGAGAGAAGACCAGGAAAAAGAACCTTAAGTCTGCTGTACAACCTAAGCTCAGGGTAACATCACAATGCGTGCGTCACCAAACAGTGATTTTATTTAACAGGTTGCCTGTGGAGCTTAAAAGTATACGATGTTCGACAACTTTTATGAATAAATTAAAAAATCTATTATTGGACAAATGCTGTTACACGTTAGATAATTTTTAGGTTAAGGTGTATTAAATAATGGTGTATTAAGTATTCAGAGTAGTTAGTTTAATTTAGGTTAAGTAGTGAATAAGCCCTTTATAATATTCAAATACAAAAATTGTTTGTTACTGAATAAAGAAATACGAAATACGAAATGACTTAATAAAAATAAAATTGCGAATTGTACAAAAGCCTTCTTATTTCTTAATTATGTTTTCTGATTTTATTAACGCAGAAACTAAGGCACATCTAGGGGGGATTTTATTGCAATTTCTTTTAAAATCTTAATTTTTTTCATGTAGTTGTAAGGAATTTCTTATTTTTAAAAGGCAAGGCTGCAATTGAATCGGAAGCAATTCGGACGTATATTCCCACTTTTTGTAGAAAGTTGTGGCAAAAACGCTAGGATATAAGGACGAGAATTTAAGAAAATATAAAAATTTGGTCAAAGTCAAATTTGACATTTCGCACGCGTAGTCCGGTCCGAGTGCTCTCGTGCGATCATTCGGAAAAACCATGCGAATAAAGTTTCAAAAATAGAGCCAATTAAGATTCACCATGCGGAAACTTGACAACGAGTGGCGGATCGATTCTCTTGGTTGAAAAATTGACTCCCAGGTCTTTCGGGCATATAGTTAGCTAAAACTTTATCAAGGTTGTGTGTTTCTATTCAAACATAATAAACAAAACCCAGTCAAATGCAAGACGAACTCGCTTTAGGAATTTTGTAATTTAGAGTCAACAAAATTTTCTTATCTTAAATAACAGAAATTAACGTGAGTTAAAGACTATTAGGCATAACAACGGGTCACTCACGTGCGATTTTATCGGGATTGCCTACTATATTTACTAAATATGAAAATGAATTATTTGACTGATTGTTCACATGAAAAGTAATTTGTGTTTAATTGTTATTCCCTTGTTAATCAGGTTAATTTGAATTTCCCCGTTGACATTGCCTTTCATATTTATGGCCTATGTAAAATATAACTTTTTGCCTGATAACAAATGATTTGACTGATTCACATCCCGATGGGCGTACCCAGCAGCGCCCGGACTCCCCCTTAGGCAATCAAGGCAACTGCCTAAACTCCAGACTGGGTAGGCATGGCCCCTACTGTTAGAGCGGCTCGACTATACCATTCCAACCCCGTGATTGTATTGCAGGGGGATGTATTCGGATTTAAGAAAATATAGATTTTTTATAAAGTCACTAATAACAGTTTTACTTCTTTTTACAACAAAAGATAAAACAAACCGTGAACAACCCTTTTGTGCGACATTTATGCATTATTCAGCATTATTCATTCCCTCCTTTGAAGGTCTGCAAGTAATTTGCAGCTTCTTAGAGCAACTTAAATAAATTTCCCTTTCTATCTACGGTCTGATGTTTCTTGTAACTTTTCTACCTTTATAAAGCTATGAAAAATTGTTAAACTGAGAACAAAATAAGTAGGTATTGAGACGCGCGCGTAATTCCGTACCCGGGGGATTTTGCTCATTAAAAATTCTTCAATAATGACGATAATGTTACAAAATAATAAACATAAATTATCGAACATGTTTTTTGATGAAAATAAAAATGAATTCCCCGTTATCATCATAATTATATTAATAATAGTACTGCACAAGAAACGGGGCTAATTATTGTCTAGCTAGAAAGAATCAATAAATATAAAATGTCCCACAAATTGAGCTAACCCAACAGTATGTTGTGGACCCATCAAACTCATCAAATACCTTCATCTTCTTCATCAGGTCTCTTTCAGTCTCCATTACAGGAGCGCGGTCCTCATTGTACTACCAGAGCCATATATTAGCCAGAGCAGTAAGAGGATTTGGCCTACACTCTCCACGCTGGCCTGCTGGATTGGAGAGGTCTCTTTGATGTTTATAAGCTTTATTTTCAAAGCATCATATACCTATTACACTTAATTCCCATACTCCATAAAATCGTAAAGCGATATATATAATTTTCGAAATTGAGTGTTTTACAGCTGTTTATTCCGCCTGAACGGATCTATTTAGGATATAAATTGGTTAGGAAATAATAAAGTAGACATTTGTTGGCATTTTCAGCTATAAAACAAATTAATAGCGCAGTTTTGTGTTGATGCGATAAGTTATTTTTTGATTCCAGCACGGAGCTCAATATATCATTTTTTTTAAATACCCACTACCAAAAGGCAAAATTTAAATGTATGTTGGACGCATTTTTGATCTATTGAAGCGAATAACGAAAAAGGTTCCTTTAAATTCGAAATATAATCTTAAAAAAAAATATGCGTCTTAATTAGACTCTTCACGTAATGGAGATCATATACGGGTATTAAAAAGCACCTAAAAAATCCTAAAGTGCAAGAATGAGTTATAAAAAGTGTGCTACATATTTTTGAAATGATAACTTGATAATCGCGATTCCGAAATTCAGAACAAGGTAAAGATAATAAAGCCATAAAATTGATAATATTTTTTTTAATCTTTGGGTTTTAATATAGGTAATAACACATTTAATTTTTTCCGACACTTTAGTCTAGCGGGCTTCAGGTCGGTGAAATAATGCTGCAGGCAGACCATAAAACTTACGCAGCACATAGAGGACGAGTTACAATACGGTAGTTGCCTAATGTTAAGATTATATAAAATTTGTTTCTAATGAGATTAATTTCTATCTAAAAACACTATAAAGAACACTTTTAATTTGATATCGATTCGTTAAGTGATCTTAAAGCTTCTTTAAAGTTGGGTGAATAGGACCATTTTTTAAAGTATGAAAATCTTTAATTACAATTATACTGTATTTTAATCTGCAAAATTTATAGCAACTTTTATTATGAAACCATTACCATAAACGAAATATTTCGTATAGCTACCAAACAAAGTTCTCACGCCATCCATACAAAATACAAGCTTGTGACGTCACAAATATGTAGGCATATCAGCAGCGCGTTTTCACGTCTAAAAATTTACGTCTAAAAACATGTGTCTTTAAAACTTTTATAACTGAAAGAGTTTTTTGTTTAGAAAGCTGTCGAGCTCCGTGGCGCAGCGGTCAACACGCTAGCCTGCGACACGGGGGTCCCGGGTTCGATCCCCGGTCAGGTCAAGATGGAAAAAGATCTTTTTCATATTGACCTGGGTCTTGGATATTTATCTATATAAGTACCTATATATTATAAAATATAGTATCGTTGAGTTAGTATCCTGCGACACAAGTTCACAACTTACTGTGGGGCTGGCTCAATTTGTGTGATATGTCCCTATATATTTATTTAAAAAAAAAAAAAAAAAAAAAAAAAAAGAAGAAATGTATTTCTGTCACTATTGTGTTTATTTTTGGTAGGTCTTTACATAGCAGCATGAAAAAAATTTTAGTCAACATGCCCATTGGGCAAGATAACCCACACGCCAACACATAAGGATTTCTCATATGAGCGTTCCCGATATAAACAGTTAATAGACCTTCCATACAATTTTTCCAAGCCACAAAAACTTCCTATAATTGGGGCTGAGACTTGGGGCTACACACAAAATTATTAAACTTACTAAACCCATGTACTGTTTTGTCTCTAAAATAAAATATTTCTAATTTCTACCAGATAACAATTACTGTCCTTCTTAATAGAAATAGATATTTACCTATTTCGTTGCAAAGATTCAATGTAAAGATAAACATGTTCAACATTTTATATCTGTCATCTGCCAGTGACAGAATCTTATTTTTCGCTCACTGGAATTTGAACTGTCTTAAGCATAGGCATAATATTATTCTGGTTTCAACGGTTTTCAGTATAAAAGGCCTGTCAGCTCATTTTACTGAAGTGAAGTAAACACTAGAATCATCAAAGTATACAATACCTACTTACTTTTGCTTGTTAGTTTATGAAGTCAATCGATCGTCGATCGTCGATTTAGAACAAATCACATATTGAGCTAGTCCCACATTAAGTTGTGAACATGTGTCGTACGTAGTATACTTACTCAACGATACTATATTTTATAATTGATACTCAAATAGATACACATCCAAGACCCACGCCCATTTGGAAAATATGGTTTTCCATTATGACCTGGCCGGACTCTACCTTTCTACCGTTACCTCGTAAGTACCTATCAGTACAATCAGTAGTAGTGTTATTTACTATTGTTAAATCTAAAAAAAATGTTTATATTTTTAGCTTGCTAACAGGAGAAGCCGAGGTGTGCAGCGGTTGTTCGCGTCGCGCAAGATAACTCTTTTGAAAATCAAATTTAGTATGAATTATATTGTAATTTTTTAGAGTTACGTTCATTTACTTTGATATAATCTACCTTTTTGAGCATTAAAATAATTTAATAAGTAAAAGGGCTTTTATATTTCGCCGCAACAATTATAATGAAACTGAACTCAATAAGAATTTCGGTTATAACAACTCTTATGGCCCTAATTCTAATACTACTATACTGCTTGAATAATCACGGCGACGAGCTTGAAGAAAGGCAAATCTCAAATTATTTGGTCTCTAGCGCGGCTTTCGAGGTAGGCTGTCCCCTGAGGGTTTATCGTTATATCAAAATTCTCAGAGATTAGTGAAGAAACATAAAAATGCTTTTATTGTGAACAAGTATTGAAAAATTGGAGGCTGAGGTTCTCCGTCATTAGACCAGCCAAATAACAGTTTCGTCACCTTACGCAACAATAATTGGGCTAGTAAAAACCTTTTATGAATACCTATTAATCGTTTGCTAGACTGCTAAGTTTGTATTTATCATCAAAAGTAGCGTTCATCTACCTCTATAGTTGATTCATATCTATCTTTTTTTTCAGATTTTTTTTAGTATATTACATTTAGATAATGGGCCAGTAGTTTAACAGGATTACTCAAGGCGTGTAGCACTTATGGTAGTAATTAGCAAATTGGTTTGTTATAATCATAGCAAGAATGAAAAGCACTTTTTACTCATACGAAATATTACAACAAATGACTGAGTATGTTTGAGACCTCTGTACGCCATTAGTGAAAAATAGCCATCACCTTTTTGCTCCAAATTATAGCAATATAATAATAAATAATAGTATTTTGAGCTCAATGTTGGGTGAGAGCATAGTGCAATAATGGCGTCTATAAATTAAAAAGAGATTTGCTACATTTAATTTTACTTTACATTATACGCTCGCACATTCGTAAATATATATAAAAATGTATAATATTTTTTTTACAAAATGTTGCTTTCACTGTTACTTACTTTACTCACTGTTATTTTCAGACTGAAATTGTATATTATAGAAGACCACCCCATTAGTGACAAAGAACACGTCAACTCGTCACTCGCTTTTGCTTCAAGATAATGTGATAAACAAGTTTTACAGGAAAATTAATGTTAAGAGAAGCAGACTTGTATCCTATATACGCATTTGGTAATGTTTTTAGGGCGGTATGGTTTCGCAAAATGAGCGCTTCGCGTATGCAGACCTAAATGTTCTACCTTTAACATAATCTAAGGGTTTTCTTTTCTTATACAAAAGTCAAATTTACATGCACTGTGTTTTTAATAGCATTGTGCGCTTCCTGAACAAGTTAGTTTATACAAAATATTGCTTGCGTGGGCCCTGAGATGAATCTAATGATGCTGCATATTTTACAGTATAATGGTTTGTGGGCTATACGTATTATTAATTGTCTTTGGCTATACGTAAGATTAATTGGTCTATTTGGAACATTTTATGTAATTCCAAATGAAATAAAATTGGGTGTAGAAGCGCTGGTATAAAAGTGGACACCGGGCTCAAACACATCTTTGTTAAGGGCGGATGCAGGCGAAAAAACTTTTAGATGAAGAGGATCATAAAATAAAAATCAGGATAGGTAGTAAGATATCCGATATTATGCCCGTGTGGTTCCCGGCAGAGTAGAATAGGACCACTCCAAGTCTTCCCGTGGATGATGTAGAAGGCGACTTAGGAAACCCAAGCTATACAAAGCTTATAAACATCAAAGAGACCTCTCCAACCCGTCTAGCCAGCGTGGAGAGTGTAGGCCAAATCCTCTGACTGCTTTGGATATAAATGGCTCTGATAGTTCGCAGAGGGTCGTGTTCCTGCAGTGAAGGGAGAGTAACAAAGTCCTGATGATAGTGAATGTCACTGGTCGTTCCTAGATAAGATTTGCATATAAGACACGAGATAGATGGCGGAAAAAAGAGAGGCCTATTCTCAGCAATGGGCGGAAGATAGGTTGAAATGATGATAATGAAACTTTATATACTTATGCTAGTACAGGGTTTTTGCAATAACATATACCTAGACATCACCACTCTAATAGTTTACATTTTTAAGACTATTAAAGTGCCAGTGTGAATGAGGGGTTTTCGAAGTGATATTTAAAACACAAAATACTTTGAGTTCGCTAGATGGCGTTGATAAAAAGGCGAGTGTATATGAACGAAGGTATTTGGGAGAGAAATGATACCACAAGCTGCTCGAATAATACTCTCTATATTTTAGGATTACACAAGATTAAATAGGTTTGATGAGTAACATATACATAGGTAAGAAAACATAGGTATCTTTCATGAATTACACACTACACCTCCCAAGGCGGTGTAAAAATAAAATAAAATTACAATTTTGTTTTATTTTCCTATATCTATGCAAATAAAATAGGTAATACATCAGTTACCTAAGTGTCAATGACATGGATTATAAAAACGATAAAAACAAATCGTGACTTTATTTTTAATCAAGGCCTTTCATTGCCACTTGACTTGAATCACCGCTAGCTAGTGAAAGACTAGTTATCATTGCTTTTTTAATGTCACTTTGAAACCCCTCATTGGGAAACTCAACTAATTGTTATTGTGTGCCCTAAATTAAATTTAAGAAATTTGAATGATATTTTATTTATTTATTCCTAAATGCTGTATTTCACATTTCCATTTTTACTACATATGATTTATTAGGCAATTAGGATTTCTACTGAATCTTTAAAAAAACCTCTGAATAGAATAGAATGTTTTTATATAAATATAAAAAAAAATATTTAAGTGATGTTGTGATAAGTGATTTGGAATCGCTTTCCAAGTTTTATTGAAATTCTTTAGTGTCAATCAATCTGTGTTTATTTTCTAATAAGTAAGTACAAATTTTTGAATAAAAGAACATTTATAAATGAATATTTATAAAGCTTCAAGTTAAGTGATATTTGAATATTTCAGCCAGACATCACAAGTGTTGAACAGAAGAAATAATATTTTTAGTAGTAGTAGGTGTTTTTATTAATTTACAATGCTATTCTGATATATTCTAATTAAATTAAGAAATAAGATATAAGTAGGGAAAAAATCTCATATTTTTATAAGGTTAATCGTACTTGTTTACTCGCGAATTGTATTCACGCAAAATTGCCTAAAGATAGCTTTCTAAAGTTCTTTAAATATTCAAGACGGTTCTGTACTTTTAAGATTAAGTATACAATAGGTATTATACAAACAATTATTTTTACCAAATTTGTCATGCATGGACAAATCAATCTGATTAAGCTAGCCCCAAAGTAAGTTCGAGACCTTACGGGATACAACTCAACAATACTATACTTCCATCCATCCAACATCCAAGACCCAGGTCAATCAGAAAAATCATTTTTCATGTTGACCTGACCGGGGATCAACCCCGGACAACCCGTGTCACAGGCTGGCATGTTAACCGCTGCACCACGGAGATCGTCATATAACAAATACACATACAATAAATTTTCCCATTAACAATATTAGTATAAATAAGACAAACTTGACCTAATGCTTTTCATCATGTTATGTCCAATCCATCGTAATGATGATAAACATTTTCGATGATATTAGACCATAACGTGTGAAAATGTGGTCATAAGCCATTATCGTAAATCACAGCTGATCAAAGACCATAGACAATGGCGGGAAGAATGATTTAATAAAGTTTTGATGCGGCCATAACATAACACTTTGCTAAATGATTCAAGGGCAGTTTGCCAGAAGTGTGAATGGCGTTTTCAGGGCTGGACACTCACAGCACAGCTCACTGATAAGTCAGATATATATGTCAAACTTCTCTGCCACTACTAAAAATAAAAAGGTTCATCAAATTGCGGGACGCCGTAGAACAGAAGATAAATAATCCTTTAATACATATAAATACAAATTACATACAAATTTTCGCATTTATAATATTAGTTAGGATTAATATTATAAAAGCAAAAAATTATATGTAAGATGTACAGAAATTTCGCACACAGATAGTTTATTACTTAGATTAATACATATGTTACTTTTTGTAAAAGCTACTATGCATAAATGACAAATGTTATGTATTTAAAGAATGTTAAAATGAAAAAGAAAGCTATGCGATGGGATAATAGAGCATTGCTCATTAAGAATAATTACGGATAATTATAATTAAATAGAAAGAAAGTTGTTGACTTAGTATGTCAAGACGCAAGTTCCCATCTTTCTATTTTATGGGGCTAGCGCAATCTATACGTTGCTGATTTTTTCGTTTATATTTATCTTTTTTTTATAAAATAAAAAATATATTTAGTTCTGTGAATCTTTTATTTAAATGTTTTTTTTTTTTACATTTAGTTTATATCTTTATTTCAGAAGAGAAGAAGTAAATTTGGATTTTTACTTCTTTTCTTAACTAGCGGTTAAAAATAGAACAACAATTATCAACAGGTCCTTGTTAGTCTTCACTGCAGGAGCATTACCCTCCCTGTACTACCAGTGCCATATATCAGCCAGGGCAGTCAGAGAATTTTGCCTTCACTCTCCACGCTGGCCAGACGGGTTGGAGTGGTAGAACAACAATATTACGCTTCTAATACTTTGCAAACTATAGTAATACTTATATAAAGGACAAAATTAACACCTGGCTGAGTAAAAAAAAAGCATACATGAAAAATGGAAGTCAAATAAAAATAAACTCGTTCAACGTGCATGTTCAATATGCACGGGCGTTTGTCTCAACTCTACTATTTCATGGAACGTGATTGACTTTGGTTGGCAGCCCTGGCGTCGCTTGGCGCCGCCCGCCCAAACTTGACTTTTCATGGCTCGCACGCGGCCCTAGCGAGTCGAGAAACCGCCGCGGACCGACCGCCCGTCTCACAGTGCTTCCCGACCACGGTGCCATTCGCTTTGACGTCACTTTCAAATACTTTTTTTTCTAACACTGGCAGCTAAAATGATACACTCAGAATAATTACGAAAAAGTTATTATTCGGCATTCAAAACTTTGTTCGGAGTTTAAATTCGAAAGTGTTCTTTGAAGTTTAGTGAATTTGTTGCGAGATTGCAAGCTATTTGTTGGAACTTGTTTTCAACCGCTAAATGTGCTGTGAAAATGATTTGAATTAATTGCTGTATTTAACCAGAATTGGTGAGTATATTACAAGTAATTATAAAATAATATTAAGGTTTATACAATATAAAATGATATAATATTCGGGTTTTATAGACTAAAAAGCAAATATAATTGAAAGTCGTGGCAGGATTGTTTGCCATTTATGTTATTTCTTAATTTAAAAAGACTAAGTCAGAATAGCATATTGTGAATGCATTAAAACCCTATAAAAATATTGTAAAGAATTTTTTCCTGCCTTTCGTGACGCCAAGATTAATTCATATTGTAAAATAATTAAAAAAGTTGTTGGTATACAAGTTTTTTTTAGATATAGGTATCATTTTTTGAATTGAATTATAAAACCTCATTACATGTTTTGGTTTTTGTTAAATAGCTATAAGCTAAGATAAACCGTGTTCGTGCCATGTCTGTCTGTCTGTCTGTCCGCGGTTTTACTCAGAGGCTATAAGTACTAGAAAGCTGTTATTTGGCATAGGTATGTATATTAATCATGGCAATAAAGTGGTAGAAAAAAATCTTGAAAATACATACAAGTAAAGTGGGGGAGTAATTTTTTTTTCTCTACTTACCCATCATGTGAGGTATCGTTAAATAGGTCTTTAAAAAATATTGTGAGGTTAACACCACCATTTTTCGATTTAGGGATCCGTTTCTGAAATGCAAATTTTTGTTAGAGGTAAGTGCCCCCTCTATCTGCTAAACGGTTATATATGGATACGTGAAAAAATTACAGCAGTAGTATATATGCTGAAGTTGAATGGAAAACTATCAGAGCTGAGTACTAAGTGCAAACTAAAAAGTTATAGGCAACCAACTTATAAAATGTACTGGAAAATGTAAAATTTCATACAATTTTAATTGTTAGATGTTTTTGGTTGTTAAACTGTGAGGTGCGAGTGTAAACAGTTTGAACTCAAAGTTGTCATTCGTAACTACGGAACCCTACACTGCGCGTGGCCCGACACGCACTTGGCCGGTTTTTTTATTTTCTTATGATACTAATACACTTGGATAATCAAAAGATAATTAGATAAATTAAAGTAATTTTTTTAAACTAACATAGAATAAGCACATCGGGTCGACCATAACTGACAAATAAGCTGAAATTAGTTGACTTCAGCTTATAATTACTTATCTATAAGAAGAATCGGCTAAAATCGTTCTAAGAGCTTTATTATCAATGAGCCGGACAATTTAGTACATTATTTCTGATCTGAGCCTGTTCGTAATCCCTCGGCAATGTGAACACAAACAAACCCATCCCATTTCTCGCTACATTGCGTCCCAATTCCCACTAACGCTCACTAAGTGAAACCGCAGCTCAAAAGGTGCTAAGTGCTCATTTGCCTAAGCCAGGGAAGGTTTCTGCGTTATGGAACTCAGGACATAATACATTTTTGACTCCTTCAATTTTAGGAATTTCACGGTGTTATGTTGGTCGAGACAGAGAGACAAGGAAAAGCATGCTGAGGCTTTCCAGCAGGAGATTTAAAATGTCCAAAACTGAAAGTACCTATACAATTTTTTTAATGTGGTGTTCAAATCAAATCAAAAATCAAAACGTTTATTCAGAAAATAGGCCTTTGCAGGCACTTTTTCACGTCATATCATATTTAAAATTATCTTATTAGATAATATTAAAATTTTACCTTCCAATAAAATTTGTATTATGTTTCCTTAGACGTCCGAAGTCCATTATGAGAGAGTACCTCGCTTTCGTTTACCATTTGCCGCTAGATGTCGCTAGTTTCCCGCATGTCAGCCTCGATCCGCGCGCCCCCTGACGGCAAACTTATGAAACTTGTCAACCTCATACAAGCCGCCATCTTTTTCGTCATTGTTCGGCTCATAATGATGTAGGTGCTGCTTAGGTTCACCAGGAAGAACTAATTTGGACTTCGGACGTCTAAGGAAACATAATACAAATTTTATTGGAAGGTAAAATTTTAATATTATGTGTTCCGATTGACGTCCGAAGTCCATTATGAGAGACGTGTTTGTTATCTCCTGGTGGCTTGTATGAGAATATATAAGTAAAAATGCAACAATGTGATCAGATAGAAGGATTTATTGCATTTATATGGAAATAAATGTCATAAAAGGCTTACAGAGAAAAAGAAAAGATTTTAACTATTTAGCAAATCATAAAATCAATCAATAATCATTTATGGTACCGAGAAATATTTGGACAATGATTTCTCTGATACACTATTATTTGCTACAAAAATTGGCTTCTTATAGAATTTTTGAAAGGTACATTCATGTTGCCAGTTGGCTTTGGCAAGAATTTCGTTAATAGGATAATTTTCAATCCAGTTTAAAGATGATACGGCTGACCTACAGCTACCAGGGGACGCATCTATGCCAGCATCTCTTAATAGGGTCTTAACCCAACCTCCAATAATAGCTGAAGAAGCTGGTCTATATGGAGCTTTTGTTGTGAGAAATAAATTTGTTACTGAACCTCTGATATCCTTAGAAATCTCTACCAGAGCTTTGACCCAGTAAATAGGGTCGATATTTTGATCAGGGGCAGATAACAGTGTCCAATTTGATTGCTGATATGAAGATGAGTCAGTTTTTGATCCATATGAAGGACAAAAAGTAATGGAATCTGCACTAACTATAAAATGAGCTTGATCGCAATGTAACAATGATAAATCATGTACTCTACGTCCAGATGCTAGCAATAAAATGGTAGCAGTCCTTCTTGAGATATCAAACAAGCTTTTAGAAGGGCAGATAGACTTTAAATATTTTATGAGTAGCCTTGCATCCCAAATGGGGACTTTAGGAGGTATTGGTTTAGCTATAGAAATTGCTTTTAGAATGTGTTTTACAATATGACTACTAGAAATTTTAGTGTTAGAAACAGTTTCACAAACAGATGCTATTGTCGACTTGTGCACTAAAATTGTACGGTATGCAAGATTACTGGACAAAAATAAATGAGCTAAATATTTTGCGACTTCCTGAGATTGTGGTGAATGTGGTGTGACATTATTATCACGACACCAGTTTGACCACCTGGTCCAAATCGGTGCATAAGTCTTGAACGTGGAAGGTCTCCAACACGATAACAGAAGATTCTTTTCATCTAGAGACCAAGATGTGGTTAATTTGTCCCACCCGAAATGAGCCAAGCCTCCAGCTTGAGATTGTCGATTTGAGCTGGAGGGCGACCCGTTGTCGTGTCTATCAGCGAGTTCCGCAGACATTGTATTTTCATTGGGCGAGTCACCGCGCGCATTTTCAAGTCCGGTCGCCAAAACGGTTTCTTCCACTTTGGAGCTATCAATATGAAGTGACCCGATGCTTTGTTTAGATGCTGAAGTACTCTTGGGATTAGTCCCGGAGGAGGAAAGAGCCATGCAAGTTGGTAATGCCAAGATCTGCTGAAAGCGTTGTGATAACAGGCGTTCAAGTCTGACAAGTCGAGCGTAACATAGTTTGGCACTACATGAGCTGTTTCTGAGGCGAACAGATCGATGTTTGGTGTTCCCCACCGATCGAATATTTTTGACGTTGCTTCGACTTGTAGGTGCCACTCGGAGCCGGCGCGATTGCGCGAGAGATGATCGGCTTCCGTGTTGTATATTCCCGGAAGGTGGTGAGGAATAAGTACAACGTTGAGGCTGTCCGCCAGAGTCAATAGTTCTTGTGTCAATCTCAACAGCAGAGGCGACTTTGTCCCGCCTTCGTTTTTGATGTAGGAGACGACTGTTTTGTTGTCGCTCTGCAGTATCACCATCGAGTTCTTCAAGACGCAAGCTTCCTTTGTAAGGGCTGCAATCACTGCGTACAATTCTTTTGCGTTGCAGTGCCAAGTCTGTTGCAGATCGCTCCAGGAACCCTGGCTCCTTCTGTTGTTTACAACCGCTCCCCATTTGACATCTGACGCATCTGTGATCATGTAGTTTGTGGGAGATGGTTGCGGATGTATCGCTGTGTTCAGGATTATATTTTCTAGCCACCACTCGAGTTCCTTTCGTACTTCTTTTGGGTAAGGAATTTTCTTGCGTGGACACAAGCGCAGGAGATTGCTGTGGCGTTGCAGCGCACGGCAATGCAACCTTCCCCGGTGGGTGATGAAGGTTGCAAAGTTTAGAAGCCCTAAGAGGCGTTGAGCCTGCTTCAGAGTCCAACTGCCGGCTGCCAGGAGAGACAAAATGTTTTGGCGGATCTTGGAAATTTTGTCTGGGGGCAGAGCTTTCGAATTCGATTGTGTGTTCCAGCTGATGCCTAGGTACTCCATCGATTGTACTGGTCTTGTGATGGATTTTTCTATGTTGACGCACCACCCCAGACTGGTTAGAAAGTTCACCGCGGTATGTACCTGTGCCTGAAGCACTTGAGGATTCTGATGAGCGATGCAGTAATCGTCCAGGTAGACTACAATCCGCATACCCTTGGCGCGAAGCATTTCGGCTGTCCAATTCGTAATCGAAGCGAACATTCTTGGTGCTGTTGCTAGGCCGAATGGCAAGCAAGTCATTTGTAGCAAACGACCTTCGTAACTGATGCGGAGGAAGCACCGATGTCGGTGCTTTATTGGCACGTGATAGTAAGCCTGACTGATATCTAACTTTGCCATCCAATCGCCTGGCTGAAGGAAGTTTAACATTTGACGATGGTGAAAAAGATAAAAATGCTTGGTGGTCATGTATTGATTTAAGGCTTTTAAATTGAAAATTACACGATTCTTCCCGTTGTTCTTGG
This sequence comes from Rhodophaea formosa, assembly GCA_963082605.1. Lineage (NCBI taxonomy): Eukaryota > Metazoa > Arthropoda > Insecta > Lepidoptera > Pyralidae > Rhodophaea > Rhodophaea formosa. Next base: position 7,606,704 of record OY720206.1, read on the forward strand.
TTATTAGGAACAGAGGAGATATAAAAGATGGGGTTAATGGTGCGGGCTCGAGAACACAATTTTGAATCATAATTTGAATCTCCTTTGACATCTCGAGGGAGACTGGAGTTTGAAATTTTTTCATTACCTCTAGGGTAGGAAATATTAAAGGAGGTGTCTGATTGAATGGAATTCGAGCGCCGGAAATCATCTTTAAAATAAATTTCGGGGGATCGTAAGGAATCCAGGCTTTTTGATAAAGTTGAAGACAGCCCCCTAAAAACCTTACTGAGTCATCTTTGTTTTTTACTCGATTTGTAGGACCCCTTTGAATTTCGCCCCCCCTTTTTCTTGTCTTCGTCAAAATTTTTCTTGTTGGAGTAGTTTTTGTTTCCAATTTGTTTTCTTTTATCTGAACGACCCTGAAATGTCTTTTCTTGGTTAGAGGTTGAAGGCTCGGGAGATTTAGCACGCTTAGGTTGAAATTTGGGTTTTTCTTTCTGTATTTTTTCTACACCTCCAACTTTTTGTATGTAAGACGCTAAAGATTGTGGATTAAACATGTACTCTGAAGATGGTGGTATCTTTTCGATATCCTCACGTATATATTTATCTTTTAACGGCTTTAAGAGCGATCGACGGCGTAATTCTAACACTTCTGCACGTTTTCCACAAATTATTTGTAAAATATCATGAGACACGGTTTTATAATTGGAGTCTTTCCCAAATAATTCGGTTAATTTCTCATAAAGACAGTTTGGGGTCAAATTTAAGTCAGGGTTAGACGACCAGTCAATAAGAGCTTGTAAAGCAGAGTTAACACATTCATTCTGTCCTAAAAAGGCATTAGACAATGCTGCGAAACTACGTTCCATCTGGTACCAACGAATAGGAGCGAAAGGATCTTCCAAACGGCGTAACTCTTCGTTTACTTTCAACTTGGTAAAAGCCGGAAAAGCCGCGTATTTCTTTTGAATATCGGTATAACGGACAGCATTCCAATCGGAAGAATCAAATCTTTGCATAGCCGAAATTTTTTGTACTCGATCAGGAATCGCCTTAGCCACAACCGGATCTTTGATTGAAACGGTCAAGTCGGTGATACTATCCACTTTAAAAGACGACACGGACTGGGTTGGTGGGCGGAGAATAGGCTCATTTTCGATTCCTGTATTCACCGGTGCAATACCCACTGTGGACAGCGTCGCTGTCGATATATCGGGTGTGGTCGAAATGGGTACATTAGAATGTATGGGTACCGGACCATTATTTGAAAAAGAGGCTTGTGCCGCAGCAACGTGTGCATAGATCATAGAATTGAAATGACTCACCAGCTGTTGTGACAGTGCTTCAAACCTGCTTTCCAAATCCCGTCCGGAAAAACGCTTCCGCTTCGCCATCGAAGTTTTTGAACCCGACGAACTGCAATCTGCTTTTCCGCTGCAAACACTATTACTCGACGAACTCGAAGATCCAGATCGGGGCCTTTTTCTTAACGGTGATCCGTTTTCTTCCATTATGGTATTTACGTACGTAATAGGTACACTACTATAACTAGTACAAAACACACGGAAAACTAAAAATATCCCGAAAATATTTCACTTGGGACTAAATTTTCTACTTTAATCTCGAAAATTTCTTAAAATAAACAAATGAATTCGAATTTAAATCTAACGGCAAACGGTCGGCACGAAAAACGACGCAACAATGACGAAAAAGATGGCGGCTTGTATGAGGTTGACAAGTTTCATAAGTTTGCCGTCAGGGGGCGCGCGGATCGAGGCTGACATGCGGGAAACTAGCGACATCTAGCGGCAAATGGTAAACGAAAGCGAGGTACTCTCTCATAATGGACTTCGGACGTCAATCGGAACACATAATATGTATTTATTAATTGTTCAAAAGCTACATACTACTAGCTAGCTACAGTTCAATATGGGGAATAATAAAAAGGACGTTTTACACCTCAAAATCATGCGAAAAACATTTATGGTCATGTTGGGAAGTACCGCAGGAGGGTTGGCGTATGGCAGGCAGTCGAATATGATATTTGTCAAAAATATGCAAATTTTTGACAAATATCACATTAATGCTGTTTTACGCAGGTCAAGATGAAAAATGGTGTTTTTCAGATTGACTTGGGTCTTGGATGTTTATCTATTTATGTATTTGTAATAAAATATAGTATCGTTGAGTTAGTATCTTATAACACAATTCTCGAACTTACTTTGCGGTTAGCTCAATCTGTGTGATTTGTCCGTGTATATATTTATTTATTTATTATAGTCATTGTAGCGGACCCCGGGCTCTGACGCGTCACAGTTGATGACACCATCGGAAAATAACTCGGTCTAGTAGGAATTTAATCGGGTCGGGATAGACATTAATGCCGTGTGGTTCCTGGCAGAGTGGAATAGGACCTCTCGAAGTCTTCCCGTGGATGTCGTAGACAGCGACTTAGCAAAACAAAAGCTAAACCAAGCGTACATCAGACAGACCTCTCTAATCCGTTTGTTTAGCGTGGAGAGTGAAGGCCAAATCCTATGTCTGCTCTGGCTAATATATCGCTCTGGAAGTACAGAAAAGGTCGTGCTCCTGCAGTGGAGATACTGATGTAAAAAGACCTGATGATGAGTAGACATCAATTTTATATTCAGCGATGCGCCGGGTGGTTTTTGACCTAAAGAAGTTTTTGATTAAAACTAACGTGAGATGTTAACATTATTAATATGTTAAATACGGGTCACTCACGTATGAAACGGATGAGGTTGAAACATGTCGGCTTGTAGCTGACTTCATACGTGAGTGACCCGTATTTTACATATTAATGAAGTTTTTATTACTACTAAGTAGCCAAACAGGCATACGGCCCACCAAGATCTACTTGGTCTCATCGCAGCTGAGGAAATGGTCGATATTTTACGAAGTACTTGTTAAATTCCTTTCTTCATTTTGAGACCGTTTCTTCAATTTTATTCCCTAACGGAGGTAAATCACTGTAAATGGTATTTATTTTTCTTTAAAATAATCAATCACCATCTGGAAGGCATTTATATAAGCTGCCAACAAATAAAAGTGAAGTTACAATTATTATACTCATTTTTGAATGACAATGACTTCCTTTGTGAACTTTTCTCAGCAGTGGGCAGAGGATAGGCAGAGACAATTTAAGTAGCTCGTGAATTTGGTACATTATTATATTTCAGTCTAATAGAGATTTGAGGGTGAGCGGGTATCGATTTTATACTGGAAATCTGTTAAGGATGGGTTGACGTTGATTTATGACTAGTACACTTTGATTAGCGAATCGAAAGCTATTTTTTTTTTTAAATATATAGGGACATATCACACAAATTGAGCTAGCCCCACAGTAAGTTGTGAACTTGTGTCGCAGGATACTAACTCAACGATACTATATTTTTATAATATATACTTGTATAGATAAACATTCAAGACCCAGGTCAATATGAAAAAGATCTTTTTCCATAGTGACCTGACCGGGGATCGAACCCGGGACCCCGGTGTCACAGGCTAGCGTGTTGACCGCTGCGCCACGGAGCTCGACGAAATAATGTTTAATATGTAATACTTAATTATGTAATACTTAATGTTTGGTAACTGTAACTCATGGCCAGTATCACTTTGATTAGTGCAAGTGCGAAGTTCATACATTTGCTACTAAACGTTTAGTAGGAAATTTATGAACTTCGCATTTGCACTAATCAAAGTGTATACCGGCCATCACATCAAGCGCTATAAATTTACTCGTACGAACCAGATTAACAGACAAGGTCTTCTAGTATGTAGCTTTTGAACAATAATTAGTAAATGCATTACTTAATTAGACAATTTTAAATGTGATTTGACGTGAATAAGTGTTATTTTGTGAATAAACGTTCTGAATCTTTGAATCTATATAAACACTAAACTGTAATCGTATTAAGGTCATTACATTACCCCGCTGCCTGCCCTATTGTGCTATCATTCTACATCATGCTCTATAAGTGGTTGGAATGGGTGAGAAGGGCAAGGTGAATTCTCACGACCTTTCTTTCAAAGAACACGTTCTGATATGATTTCAAATGACAAGCTAAAACTCATTCCGGAAATAGGAAGTAATTGTAAACAAAAAATTCGTCCCAAAATTAATAGTGAACAAAAGAAAGTTTTTCAGAAGATATAGTATCGTATCATAAATAACCAACACACCGTGCCATAAAGTGCCTCCTGAAACACCGATTTTCACTCCTAAAGCAGCGCTTTAAACACGAGTGCTTTAAAAAGGCAAAATACTGCAGTAAAGTGAAAAGTACCTACTAGTGCGGTATACATGATTATGCAAGTACCTGCAGTAAGACAGATAATTATTTTCGAGGTTTATATAGGCACGAAGCGAAGCCATGTGCTTATGATAACCCGATGACTATAAAAGTCAGCTTACTGAGTACGAGTATGATACGACGTTTTTCATTAATTTTGCGACTACCATAAAATTAATAGAGCGATTATTATTGGTGAAAGAACAGTGCAGAGTTCGTAAAACACAACATATCCTAAAGATCAGTTTTGTTGTCATAAGGACTATATTAAAGGCAAGTGTATTGAAAAGTATTTGTAGTTTTATTTAGCAGAGTACTCAGATTCAACAAATATAGTACCATTTTTTTTAAACTATAAGAACACTTAGCTCAGCAAGCCTATTGGTATTGTATTGTAGGTATATGATTAAAGCTTTCGCGGTCACTATCGCTATTATTTTCACAACGGGACTTACTGCAGTTAAGTAAATAATCGTGGTAAGTCCCGTAGTGAAAATAATAATAGCGTTTTTGTCATCAATAAGTAATATTTTTTATTTAAAGATTATTTATTTATATTTTTGTTTTAAATATTTTTCAGTTTTTCAAGTAAAGGCCGTGAGTAAATTGTGTGTATCAGTGCCGCTCGAGATGAAAACTTTTTACCTATTAACTGATTTATATTTGAAAAGAAAAAATACTTGCTTACTTGACTTTAATAGCGAAAAAAACGGCCATGTGCGTGTCGGGCTACGCGCAGTGTAGGGTTCGGTAGTTGCGAATTACAACTTTGAGTTCACACTGTTCACCCTCGCACCTCACAGATTAACGACCAGCTTTTTGGAAAAAAAGATAAGTTTCGTCTGGTATCTACTGATGCAAGCGATCTAATAGATAGATCGGATTAATTGTAGTTTAGCATCAATAATTAATCGTACATAGCTTGTAGATAGCACTCGTATCTATCTATTAGATCGCTTGCATCAGTAGATACCAGACGAAACTTATCTTTTTTTCCAAAAAGCTATGCAGTGTTTGCTGATGATCAGCAAATTGTCATTATCGAACAGTGTCAAAAGTGATGTAGAAAAAATAAAGCTCTTGAGAAAATATTCTTACATTACTTTATCCTGCACAAAATTTCCCCGAATTCGTATTTTAAGATTTCCTTATATTTTTATTTCGTTATCACAACAAAAAGATACCACGTAACGTAATTGACTTTTGATATCAGAAGATTGACAATTTTCAAGCATTTCAAGGGTTTTTTGTTTACTACGGAACCCTACAAAACCGACTTCAAAAAGGATTTTGTCGAAATTGGAATTAATTAATTAATTTTCCAAATCCGTCCTGGCGTCTTTAATTAAGCGGGATGTAAAATAAATCGTCGAAATGACAAAAAAAAAACAACCTATTTAAAACTGAATCAATTCGAAATGTAAAACTTTTACTTTTAACTATAGTAAACCTTTCCCTACCCTCATGTAAGTCATCAAAAGGCATTGAAACGGTACATTATTTCAAACTAATATCTATACATTATAAAGAGGAAATATTTGCGTCTGTTTGTCTGTTAGTGTTTCCTTCATATTTGTTCAATACAAATTCACGGGACCGATTTTGTAGGGTTCCGTAGTAAACAAGGAACCCTTATAGTTTCGCCATGTCTGTCTGTGTGTCTCTCTGTATGTCTGTCTGTCTGTCTGTCTGTCCGTCCGTCCGCGGTTTTACTCAGAGACTATAAGTACTAGAAAGCTGTAATTTGGTACGGGTATGTATATTAATCATAGCAAAAAGTGGTAGAAAAAAATCTTGAAATAAACTTTTTTTTAGGGTGGCTCCCATACAACTAAAGCGGGGGAGTAATTTTTTACTCTATTTACCCATCGTGTGGGGTATCGTTAAATACGTCTTTAAAAATATTGTGAGGTTGACACCATTTTTCGATTTAGGGATCCGTTTCCGAAATATTTGGTTTTATAGTGCAAATTTAGTTAGAGGTAAGTGTGACCCCCCCCCCCCCACCCTCTATCTGCTAAACGGTTATAAATGGATGGAAACGTGAAAAAATAAAAAATAAAATTAAAAGTATATATACTGAAATTGAAAGGAAAACTATCAGAGCTGAGTACTAAGAGCAAACTAAAAAGTTATAGGCAACCTTATTAAAAAATACCTTATAAAATGTACTGGAAAATGTTAAATTTCATACAATTTTCATTGTTTGATGTCTTTGGTCGTTAAACTGTGAGGTGCGAGGGTGAACAGTGTGAACTCAAAGTTGTAATTCGCAACTACCGAACCCTACACTGCGCGTAGCCCGACACGCACATGGGCGTTTTTTTTCGCTATTATAGTCAAGTAAGCAAGTATTTTTTTCTTTTCAAACATAAATCAGTTAATAGGTAAAAAGTTTTCATCTCGAGCGGCACTGATACACACAATTTACTCACGGCCTTTTCTTGAAATACTGAAAAATATTTAAAACAAAAATATAAATAAATAATCTTTAAATAAATAATCTTTAAATAAATAATCTTGAAATAAAAAATATTACTTATTGATGACAAAAACGCTATTATTATTTTCACTACGGGACTTACCACGATTATTTACTTAACTGCAGTAAGTCCCGTTGTGAAAATAATAGCGATAGTGACCGCGAAAGCTTTAATCATATACCTACAATACAATACCAATAGGCTTGCTGAGCTAAGTGTTCTTAAAATTTAAAAAAAACTGGTACTATATTTGTTGAATCTGAGTACTCTGCTAAAATTAACTAAGAATTAAACCTACCTATAAAATAAAACTACTTATAAATAAAACCTACCTATAAATAAAACTTACCTATAAATAGAAAATGTCCAGCAGGTCATTGCCTTGTGGTAATGTGCCCAGAAGACTGGCAGCATTGCCACGTTGAATGGCAATGCTTATTCTTTGGGCAAAATAGTTGCCAGCCCTCTGGTCATTCGACACCTCGACCAGCCTTTTGCTCACAAACTTGAATAGTTTGTGAGCTGAGGGACCCCACGGACCCAGTGTCTCGACCCCAAACGGCTCAAAAATATATGCTTCGCCAAGGCATATATATTTGCGCCGTTTTAGGGACTCGGCGGAAGCTGCAGCCATGCCAGCCTTACAACTTGTACCACGGAGATGAGAAAACGCTAGTGAAATAAAAATAAATAAAACTACAAATACTTTTCAATACACTTGCACTTTTTTCAAAAGTGCGACTCAATTAGAAGGCTTGTTAAAACGCTTGTTTAGATTGAAAGTATAAAGTTATTTCAATAGAAACATAATTCGTCCGTTCATTCTCATATGTGAGCTTTAACAAACTATTAAGGCCCTTCGGTGTTTTTGTGACATGCAAAGTTCCATTAGCAAACGCATTAGTGAAAGTTTCATCAAACTCTTTCCATTAGTTTCTCCGAGGTTTTGTCTGAGAGCAATGAACTGTCTGAAATCACATTTTAATTTTGGATACTAAAATAAAGTCAGATAACTTAATTCTTTATGCATGTTTTCAACTTAACGAAATTGCAATCTCATTTACGTAAATGCCATTTGTTAACGGGTCACATCACTAAATTTTCAATTTAACTTAATGAAATAGTTCGTCGATAAATCGCCAAGAGATAATTGGAAATGCATTTAGGTAGTTAACTTATACCCTATTACTACCTACAAAGTCCTCTGCCGCGTCCGTCTGTCTGTTCGCGATATACTCAAATACTGTCGCGACGTTCAGTCGCGAAGCCTTTAATCATTGTAAATATGTGGGTAGTCTGGCAACATTGAGGAAGCGGAAATCTTACCACTGACAGTATAGAGGCGAGCCCGCTTACGCGAGGCGTCTCTTCTTTATGGGTAATGGCGTCCACTACGGCTGGTGCGGCTTGGGCAAGGATTTCTGATTCCTCAAGAGTTGAGCTAGGACTGAAGTAGTCTACGTACAACACCACAGCTAAGTATTCTAGGATAGATGATTTCTTACTATACTTACTCTTTAACATGTGTATTTCTTGGACTTATCTTTTACAATATTCACAGACCGACTAATGAAAGAAATAAATTTCCCGCGTGGTGAGCTCACATGACGCCTTGTTATTGTATTAAATCTTGATTTACCAAGCGTAGAGTTGTGAAAGACAACTCTGCGTCCTGACATGTAATAACAAGCATGTAATAGGTCAGGCTGTGGCATTGCGTCAGGCTTTGTTTGCACAGGAGTACCATAAGTACTGGCCCTCCCAAAGAGAGGGTCTTAAATATGTACATTGAGTTTGTGTAAGGCGACTCGGCGAATAATGGTAATCAAGTTGTGTCCTCAATGCGGCCATGAAGATGGTGCATTGGGGATAGTAAGATTCTCATAAATTAATCATAACAACCCCAATTAACTCTATAGGTAGGTAAGGAATCATTGTTAGAGTGCTTAGTAACTAAAGGTTAATTTAGTTATTCAATTTACAGATAGTACGTAGAGGATCAGCAACTCAACTGGGATCGAGAGATCAGATAGACGATACCACTACCTTGAGGAGTGATCCTCCAAGGATAAAGTCAATTAGTATATCAGGGGTGAGTTCTCATCTTAAATTCGTATAGTCGTGTAAATCAGTTTGCGAAGCACCTAAATACATAACAGATCTTAAGGATTGTTATAAAAGAGAATTTCCTATCATATGGCCATTAGTTGGCAATAGAAGCTGCCATTCATATAATTGGGCGTGATACACGACTTTACTTTACTTTAATACTGCACGGATTTTCATGTGGTTTTCACCAATAGATAGATTATTTCATGAGAAAGGTTGATAGGTATGATACATGCCTGGGCGCAGCCGGGAAAGGCAGCTAGTAGGAAGATAAACATAAATTGAAACGCAATTGCCTTGAAATTTTGGCAGTGTTTCCGACCTATGGTTATTACAGATTGGTACGTTTAATTCTAATATTAACTGTAGTTTACATTAACCATACCTTGTTTGTCATGTCTGTTTTGTTTACAATGGCTTCATTGCTGTATTCTAACTCGGCTTTGAAGTTTCAGTAATGAATTCTGTATATATTAGTAGCACTCCGCCTCACAAAAGTGAGAGGTTTGAACGTATAATTATTGACCGAGCGAGCGAAGCGAGTAAGATCTTCAAGGCTAATTGAAGTGAAAACAAATTTTTGTATGTATGCAAGGTATGTGTGTTTCAAAATGGATCTCGAACCCGAGTTCTTCTCTCTCTCATCTATGCGTGTTCCCAGTTGCATCCTCGGCTTTCCGGCTTTTTTTTCTCCACTTTGCACGCTCTGCGGCATCCTTAGTTGAGAGTCCTTGGTGTGAGACATGACTTTTATGCCACGATCGATAGTTACTACACTCTTGCATCGATCCGTTTCCTTTGAATACTGGATACTCAGCTTCTACTTGTATGGAATTTTACCGGTGAAGAATGCACCGTTAAAGAGATCGGTTAAGATGACCAGAGCACGAGGGCCCATCACCTCAAACAGCTTTCAGATTTTCACGAGACCAAGAGCTGAGTGGATTTCTTCCTTTGTAATCAGTGGCTCTAATTATGAATGGTGTAACTGAATTGAAACATCAGCGGATACGAATAATTAAAGCTAAGTCGTGTTGTTAAACATAACGGTGTATTTAAAGCGCGAAAGTTTAAAAAAAAGGTGGCTGGACCTCTTTATCCAGCTGATTCAGCAACTCTTGAAACCATGAGCGCTATCGCTCCTTCGCCACGAATTCCTCGCAAAAGTGGTTATTCTGCGACGCTTATAAATATATCCTGTTTCGCTATGACTCTTAAACATGTCAGCTTATAAATAACCTTCTGCTCCTTAGACGATTTGCCCCGAAGACTGGCACAGCTTGTTTAGTGACAAGTTTTCCATGGTCTCGCTTCGAGCCGATGCCAGGCGCTGCCGTTGCCGCACCACCGACGTTCGTTTGAATCCTAACCCATTGTTGCAGCGTAACGATGCTTCATCATACCTTCATGCTGCGTGTTGCTTTTCACTTCATTTCTCAATCACCATTTTCCCGTCCACGGTCTTTTAGAATTACCTATAATTGCATTTTAAAAAATATAATTCCATTTTCAAATCTTTTCCACAGTCCTTCCTCATCATCTGACACACTCCATCTTTGCTCGTAGGCACTCGCCTACTGAACTATTGTTATATTTTAGCTAAAATTTCTAGTAGTATTTAATAATATAAGTATGTAAAATAATTAAAAATACCAAGTTATCCTGAGTGCTCCTGTGTGATTTTCTACTTACTACCCTAAACTCTCTCTCTTCGCTGAGCAATACTTCACCTTTCCTTTTATGTGGGGGCCGCTCTAACAAGAGCTGGACCCTGAAGCTGTAATGGTTCGCCATCAGCTCTAGCTAAACGTGAGATCCTGTTAAGATCAAAGATCGAATGTAGGTAATATTGCTACAATTTTCAATTTCATGGAGCATCAATATCGGTTCAGAAGTATATAAAAAGTGTTCGCGATGTCCAAAGGCGAGGAGAAACTACGAGCATAACATTGTACTCTAAAGTAATGTTATACAATATATTTAAAATTCTATAGTCAAAGATTTAACCGTGTGATTCCCGGCAGAGTAGAATAGGACCACTGCAAGTCTTCCCGTCAATGTCGTAGACGGCCACTTAGGAAACACATGATAAACAAAGCCTATAAACACCAAAGAGACCTCTTCAACCCGTCTGGCCAGTGTGGAGTGTGTAGGCCAAATCCTCTGACTGCTCAGGCTTATTTATGGCTCTGGTTATAGAGAGGGTCATGTTCCTGCAGTAGATTTGATGATGATGATTAAATACTAATATACGTTTCTTATTTGGCATTAAAAGTACAACTTAATTTTTGATTTTTCTAAAATCTGTTTTCTTTTACATGACGTGTTATTTGGACTAAAAATAACTTTGAGCTGAGACAGTTCTGCTATAAAAATTTACATCACTATAAACGAATTATACGAGCGAGAAATAGCCACATCGGCCTTTGCCAGTAGCAAATGTTTCTGTAATTAAAATTATACTACACATTACTCGTATATTCCTTGGCGTGGTACATTGTCAATTTAAATTGGTATTTTCTTAATCATTTCTAAAAATAAGTGTTTCTATGTGATTGTATCTGCATATATTATGTTCTGTTTATATTATTAAGTAAAATAATATAATCAGAACATAATATATGCAGATACAATCACATAGAAACAGTCGCAAATAGTTTGTTTTCACAGTTTTTGCGCGCGCATAGCGTGCGAGCGACCTTCACATCCGTACTCTTTGGAGAAAGTTATTGTTGATTCGTCATTAAAGTTAATTCGTCACCTAATTAAAATTCCATGCAATTAAATTTAATTCGTCACTTACAAAAAAAGTATATGTAAATTCGTCACCCGTACCTTATTGTTGTAGTAAATTCGCCACCCAAGTATTTGTTAAGAATACAACCTGCCAAATATCATATTAATTAATTCAGTTTCATCCTTTGAATCATCATCATTTATTTATTCGTATGGCTTAATTACAGTCGTTGATAATTCAGATATAAATATCATCATCATGAGAAATGATCTTTTTCTGGTTGACCTGTGTCTTGGATGTTTATCTATGTATGTATTTTTTTTAATATAGTCTTGTTGAGTTAGTATCCCATAGCACAAGTCTCGAACTTACTTTGGGGCTAGCTGAATCTGTGTGGTTCGTCCGTATAATTCTGAAACTATTGTAGTAATTGAAAAGAAGCACATTGAATCGACTTTATTTATCATTCACTTTTGTTGCTGTCTGTACGAAAAACCTTAGGTGACGAATTTACTATACTTGAAATTGATAAATAATAAGTGACGAATAATACGTCATGAACCTACGTCTAGCAGGTACTGGCATCTTTTTTGTAACAAAATTAAAACTCAAATAGGAATTCATATCCTTTCCTATATATCACTCTATATAAGTATATAAAAGTCGCGTTCTCTATCTATACTACTAACGGGTTTTAATGCAGTTTTCAGCAATAGATAAAGAGATTCATGAGAAAGATTTATTAGCTAGATACATTTCCGGGAGCAGCCGGGGAAAACAAATATTATATGGTTATAAAACGTATAGATAATAGATACCATAAATTGCAGTACAAATAATTAAAAGTGTATAGTTAAACAACTTTTTTTTTGTATTGTGTAAACTAAAAAGCGTTTGATTTTCACTTGCCTCAATCTAGGTCGGAAGTCTTAAGTAACACCATCCTTCCTCTTCGGAAATTGGATTAAATGAGAAATCACAACGTTTTATTTCTTTCCGACTGAGGCTCTTCCACCCAGACAAAGGTAATGTTTTTCGTGCGCATGTTTTTATATATGTTTGTATGTCTGTTTAGTTGTGTCTTCCTGTAGCCTAAACGGCTTGCGCAATTTTGAAGGTTAAGGCGTCATTAGATTTTTATTCTTTCCTAAAGTATCATTGGCTATCTGACGGCAGAAAAACGTCAATATGGCGGACGTAAACTGTCAAAAAAGACAATCAGTTTCATATCAGTTTTCTTTTTTATATTGCTGATTTTTTGTTTCTTGCACCTACCCGAATTAATTCATCCTTTTGTCAACAAATATCAGGTCATACCGAAGAGACATACAAAACAGATAATACGGTAGTTGCCTAATGTTAAGATTATATAAAATTTGTTTCTAAACAGACTAATTTCTATCTAAAAACACTCTAAAGAACACTTTTAATTTGATATCGATCCGTTAAGTGATCTTAAAGCTTCTTTAAAGTTGGGTGAATAGGACCATTTTTTAAAGTATGAAAATCTTTAATTACAATGATACTGTATTAAAGTCCGCTAAATTTACAGCAACTTTTATTATGAAACCATTACCATAAACGAAATATTTCGTATAGCTACCAAACAAAGTTCTCACGCCACCCATACAAAATACAAGCTTGTGACGTCACAAATATGTAGGCATTTCAGCAGCGCGTTTTCACGTCTAAAAATTTACGTCTAAAAACATGTGTCTTTAAAACTTTTATAACTGAAAGAGTTTTTTGTTCAGAAATATATTTCTGTCACTATTGTGTTTATTTTGGCAGGTCTTTACATAGCAACATGGAAAAAAAAATTGTCAACATGCCCATTGGTACCAGTCTGACGTCACATTCTACCTAAAGAGAGTCATTTACAAGGGCGTTACTGAAATTAACTGTCTTTCATATCCTTTGAAGACTTAACGCATGATGGTCTATTAAATTTAATTGAAAATCCGAGATAAGCCCTATTTCTAATAAAGTGTATAACAAAATGGCAAGCAATATTTAAAGGGCATGATTAATCATACTGTTCAACTTTCCCCTGGGGCTTACATCGAACTTCAAAAATAGAATGTTGAGTTCCTGTCGAAACTTAATCAGCTGATTGCTTATTTTATATGGTCTATCGAAGTTTCTTTTTTTGGTTGCAAAATATTTACCGTGGACAAATTTGTTTAGTAAATAATATAGCATATATAATAATAATATAGCATATATGTTTAGATTACTGTTGAAAACGGCAGACGTTTTTCTTTTTAAATGATGTAACTAATAAATGTATGCAAAAACTGTGAAAACAAACTATTTGCGACTGTTTCTATGTGATTGTATCTGCATATATTATGTTCTGTTTATATTATTAAGTAAAATAATATAATCAGAACATAATATATGCAGATATAAGATAGTAATCTAAACATATATGCTATATTATTCGTCACGTCAGACTGGTACCAATTATCTGTTTTGTATGTCTCTTCGGTATGACCTGATATTTGTTGACAAAAGGATGAATTAATTCGGGTAGGTGCACGAAACAAAAAATCAGCAATATAAAAAAGAAAACTGATATGAAACTGATTGTCTTTTTTGACAGTTTACGTCCGCCATATTGACGTTTTTCTGCCGTCAGATAGCCAATGATACTTTAGGAAAGAATAAAAATCTAATGACGCCTTAACCTTCAAAATTGCGCAAGCCGTTTAGGCTACAGGAAGACACAACTAAACAGACATACAAACATATATAAAAACATGCGCACGAAAAACATTACCTTTGTCTGGGTGGAAGAGCCTCAGTCGGAAAGAAATAAAACGTTGTGATATCTCATTTAATCCAATTTCCGAAGAGGAAGGATGGTGTTACTTAAGACTTCCGACCTAGATTGAGGCAAGTGAAAATCAAACGCTTTTTAGTTTACACAATACAAAAAAAAAGTTGTTTAACTATACACTTTTAATTATTTGTACTGCAATTTGTGGTATCGATTATCTATACGTTTTATAACCATATAATATTTGTTTTCCCCGGCTGCTCCCGGAAATGTATCAAGCTAATAAATCTTTCTCATGAATCTCTTTATCTATTGCTGAAAACTGCATTAAAACCCGTTAGTAGTATAGATAGAGAACGCGACTTTTATATACTTATATAGAGTGATATATAGGAAAGGATATGAATTCCTATTTGAGTTTTAATTTTGTTACAAAAAAGATGTCAGTACCTGCTAGACGTAGGTTCATGACGTATTTCGTATACGTAGTGTAAATTCGTCACCCTTGTAAATTCGTCACTTATTATTTATCAATTTCAAGTATAGTAAATTCGTCACCTAAGGTTTTTCGTACAGACAGCAACAAAAGTGAATGATAAATAAAGTCGATTCAATGTGCTTCTTTTCAATTACTACAATAGTTTCAGAATTATACGGACGAACCACACAGATTCAGCTAGCCCCAAAGTAAGTTCGAGACTTGTGCTATGGGATACTAACTCAACAAGACTATATTAAAAAAAATACATACATAGATAAACATCCAAGACACAGGTCAACCAGAAAAAGATCATTTCTCATGATGATGATATTTATATCTGAATTATCAACGACTGTAATTAAGCCATACGAATAAATAAATGATGATGATTCAAAGGATGAAACTGAATTAATTAATATGATATTTGGCAGGTTGTATTCTTAACAAATACTTGGGTGGCGAATTTACTACAACAATAAGGTACGGGTGACGAATTTACATATACTTTTTTTGCAAGTGACGAATTAAATTTAATTGCATGGAATTTTAATTAGGTGACGAATTAACTTTAATGACGAATCAACAATAACTTTCTCCAAAGAGTACGGATGTGAAGGTCGCTCGCACGCTATGCGCGCGTCCTACATTCCGTGCTGGTTCTCTCAATAATCCTCCTCCAAAGAAAAACAAAATTCTACAGTTTTATTGTTATTGAAATAAATATGTTTTTGGTTATCCTATGGTTATCTGGCAGGAAATCTATAAATCGCGGGGCCCTTATCGGTCGGGGCCCTAGGCACTTGTCTATATTACCTGGTGGAAAAGAGGGGTTTGCTTGGAGAGACAGCTGGAGCTAGCTCCAACACCAAATGAAGAAGGAGCACCAGCGGTAGACAGACGGCCGGCTTATTAACCTTACGTCATAAGGGTAATAAAATCAGCAAAGTATTGAGGAAATATTTCATATATAAGCCTTGGCCAAGAATTGGCAAGTTATATGCAGTCGCATTTAATCTGCTATTTTGTTGGCTTGACTTTTCAAGTGCGTGTAGTTCTGTGGTGCTTATCCTTCATTCGATGGAACTGCCCTTTTCAACCTTCTTACTTTCACCCGTTCACGGTTGATTGCATAAATACGTATTTGACCTTTTTAAGTTATACAGCGTGTAATTTGACCGTCGATATTCCCTTTTAAAGGGGTGACTCAGACCGTCAATATGAACAAATTTTCCTAAAGGGTAAAAGTGTTTAGCTGCCCGGGCCATGAGTATGGGAAATTAAAAAATAATCGAGTTCCCAGCATTAGTCCCATACAAACAGTCGTTTTTATTAACGGTCTGAGTCACACGTTATCGAAAGGTTAAGGGTCAAGTTACACGTTGTATAAACACGAACATAGATTATCGATTCTTTAACTATATTAATTCAAAAAATTACTTAAGCCGGTCAGATCATCAATCCCCACAAAGCAGGTTGAGGTGTAACAACTCAGCACTTTCATGATGGATCTCGTCAGCCCATACCCACTTTTTTTTTTTCGCAGCTGTAGTCTGAAAACTTTTTAAGTGTACCTATATTTCTAGGGCAATATTAAGGCTTCAAATTAACAACTTCTAAAAGTTTCTCTCAGATTTTCCTTACTGTAAATATTTTCTCAGGTAAAGTTTTTTTGCTATAAGTTTCTCTTAGGCCTTTTTTCCGTATATCTTATTATGGATAGCTTTTTCTGTTTTTTATCCCCGACGCAAAAAGAGAGTTGTTATGAGTGTGGCGTGCGTGTTTATTTGTGCGTCACGTCAATAGATTTTTTATTCTACGAAGTAGGCAAACAGGCATACGGTTCACATGATGAAGAGCGGTTACCGCAGTCAATGGACGCTCTCTAGGTAACAACAGGGATACGACTGGCGCGGTGCCGACCATTCACGCCTGTAGCACACAGCCGTGAATGCGGAACGGAAGCGTTCCGGAACGAAACTGTGACGACGTGCGGTCTGCAGCCCTCCGCTCCCCTCCTCAGGCGTCACGCGGCCCATATATAGGGCGCGGCCCAGCGGTGACGGGCTCTCTTTCGTCTGCGAGCTGGACCTCAAGCTAAGTAGCTCTTCTCTCTTGAGGGGCCACTCATCCGACCTTGGCCTAAACCCGCGACTCTGTAGATCTACTTTATTAGTCTGGTTATCTTATACCTGTACTAAAACTTGCAATATATCTCATTATTTGATACCTAGTATTTATTTTCTCATACCTGTCATGAAAAAAACCGTGGCGGAATCGTAAAATGCTATTGTTTGATTCTGTTTCAGTTTAGTTCCACTTGCATTGTGAGACGCATCAAACAAAATCATACTAGACACCGTTTCGCAGTGTCGCCAATGTTTCGTTCCGGAACGCTTCCGTTCCGCATTCGCGGCTGTGCTACAGGCGTCAGTATGAAAACCCGGCATTATCGCGTTTTATTTCGGCGCATTCGATGACTAATTTAGTGCCACTGAATGAATACTGCTTTGAGGGAAGCGTAACTGTCGTGTCACTACTCGCCCTAATGATAATCTTCGTTGTTACGTAGTTTGTTGTTACGAAGACCATCATCGGGGCCGAAACTGGTCTACGAAGACCATCATCGGGGCCGAAACTAGATTATTAGATTATAAGACAATAGATTTAATATTATCTAGCGAATGATCATAAATATAACCTCATAAGTCTGGTTACGATTTGATGCGAACCTACCCATACAAATCTTCATAATTTGATTGGTCTAAAAGCTTTTTAGTACCCGCCTGTAAACAAACTTTACATTCTAATCAAAGTGAATGTTTTTGTCTTCGTAAACAACATAATCTCATTATTTTTGAACAAGCGATTCTTGTATATAATATAAATAAGAATCTAAGAAATAGCCTCATCCATTTCGTTGAAATTAAGCTTATAGGGAGAGATAGGGGCTGGGTTCGGGGCGAAAATTTTAGAGCTTATATCCGAGAAACCATGTTTTTTCCATCTAAAGCAGTTTCTCAGGTCCTATTCAATATTATTTCTGAAACTTCACGCTATACTGGCAGAAAACTAACAAACGACAGCCCTAATTCTATGACATTGTCGGCATTTAAGTTATTTTATGTGAAACATTTTATTAAATTTACAATTTTCGTCTAGGTTTGAAATTTTTATATTTTTTTTCCGCTTCCACGCTGGTCTAGGAGTTAAGAAAAAACATAAAATTTACCAGCTGCTTCTCTTCCCGCGCAGATCGTCAAAGCCGATCGATGGAATGGGCGAAAATCTAAGGAATCATGGCAATAGGCGATCTGGCTAGCAACCCATCACTATTTTGATTCCGTTTTCCATCTCCTCGCCCACCAACGTGCCAAACGTGGCTTTAGGTCTTACAGACCTGGGCTTCGTCTACCCCGCAAGGGAGAAATGACAGCTCCGTGGCGCAGCGATCAACACGCCGACCTGCGACACTGATTGTCCCGGGTTCGATCCCCGAAGAATGATCTCTTTCAGATTGACCTGGGCCTTGGATATATATAGGTATATTACCATTGAGTTAGTATCCCATAACACAAGCCTCGAATTTACTTGGGGACTAGCTAAATCTGCGTGTTTGAGTATGTTAAATGTGAGTATATGTGTATAAAAGTATTTAAGTACTATGTAAGAATATAAGTTTATGTAGAATGTTTTTCTTCCTATCTTTCTAAAGCCTGAAAGAGGATGTATTTCGTTGGAAACCAAAAATTGTCTCGAGTGACTGGCTTTAATCTTAATGATGTCCTTGAATAAACTTGTTAAAGACTTTTGATTCGTAATTTACTTGTAAACTAAGCTTATAAATCATCTCCGTGAAGCTTTTAATAACTAATTTAATTTTGTCAAACCAATTTGCTGTAAACTTAGAATTCACCTTTAAATGTCGCTGTCACAAATCTCAACTGCTCGAGATTCCGGTCTCCGAATCTTATTCAGACAAAAGGAAATTCCCGAATTGGAAAGGGTCTTGTAATTATGCACGATTTCTATTCAGTTACGGATAAGGTAGAAAATTTGAAAACATTTATTTTCATTTGGATAAACCTTTTCATCTATATTCTGCCATGGACGTCAAGCGTGGGTGATTAAGCGCCAGACCGAAGAATCAATACAGCTGCTATGTACTAACATAGGACCAGGAGTGCAATTACTGAAATGATAGAACTGCATACTATTTTTCATGCGAATCTTTGGTTTGCATAATTACAAATCATACTATAATATTATGTTACCTATTAGTAATTCGCAATGACGTACTTACAATCATTATTAATAACTTTTTTTTGTAAAGTAGTTTATTAAAGTTTATTGTTTATTACTGAAATCAAAATAGTTACAAGAGTGTATCCGCAACACACTTCGTAATTTTATCTGACATAAAAACCTATTTTTTTGTAATGCGCAAGTTCCATTGATATCATATCAACATTAAACAAAGTTAAACTAGATCTTAGCGGGCTGTGGACTCTTATTACAGAAAACTCTAAGACTGGTCCCTAAAATCATAAATAACAATGACGCTCTATTTTTCCAACTTTCGCCATTTTATAAAAATCCCAACAATTAATTCGAAGTTAAATTCTATCGTTCAAGTTGTCGAGAAATTCACGAAGTTTTACGAGATTTGGTTGAAAATGCGACCTGGGAAGGGGTAAAGCTGGGCAAGTAGCCAGGTATATGCTTGTATTTTTGCCACATCTAAAACGGTATTGTTACGAATATGCACGTGATGAAACGTTATAAGAATATTTTTTAAAGCAACATTTCTTTTTGATTGGTTGGATGTTCGATTCTACCATTCGGAAAGTGTCTAAGTGGTATGTATTTCAAACATAGGACCAATCAAGATCCGCATGCGAAAGTTTCATCTTTCGCGTTCATTGCGGTCCGAGCGAATTCAGAGCGAGTGAGTGAGCGAGTGAGTGAGCGAGTCAAGAATTGCACTCCGGAAACCTAATTTTGAGCCGCCACCACTCGAATGGCGTCAGCACTTGAATCAAATTCACATGTCAATATAATTTAGACTTCGAGTTTTAGGGTTCAATTGTAAATAAAAATTTGCCTGATCGTCAGTCCGTGGTTTACTCAAAAGTTGTTTATTGGCATGAGTATTTAAATATACATTAATCACGCCAATAAAATGGTGTCATAAATTCTTGAAATTAAGAAATAAAATATGGTGATCTTAACTCTTTAGGTGTACGACTAACGAACGCCTTACCAATTAGACCATCGCGCTTTGATCCTTCACGTCGAATTTCTCGACCATATCCCATTCCTCTATATGCTTAGAGCTTGCCTCACCTAACATATCTACTCCGCCCGCCATTACAAGTGCTTAGGTAGGTACCACATATTTATTTAACTCATTTTACAATGAAGTTATATTAGTATAGCATATATAGTTATATTAGTATAGTATAGCATTGCGAATGCATAAAAACACCTATGAAATATGGCGTCATAAAATTTAAAAAACATAATTTATTGGATTTATTTATTTTTACGTACCCAAATCTAGGCGAGACTTCACTGTCCGTCCGTCTGACGGTATGTAGTAATATCTAGACAGCTGAAATTTTCACAGGATGTATAGAAATACATCGTGTGAAAATTTAACATTTTTTTTTTGTAATAGAAGTTACAGCTATAACAAAAATTGTCAGTCTGACTAAATTTGTGAGTTGACGTCGCTTGGAGAAAATGCACTGTGCAGTTTGTGGCTGCTTCTTCTGCACTCTGCTTTGGAAGCAGCCTTAACTTAACCATAAGAAATTATAGACGGCAATAAAAATTTTTTGTTGTTAAAATTGTAAACACTTGTATGACAATTAATAAGTGTTGAAGGAAACTTATATTAAATAAACGATTGAATCTTAAATATTGAAACAAAAAATACTGAAAACGGTAACCTATTACAAACAAGATTTTTTTCTCTTCGAATTTCAGTTGTTCTAAAACGGTACAACGACGTTTTAAATGGCTTCTTTGTCATATTTTCTCCTTCTATAACCTTAATTAACATATTTTTCGTCTTTTAGACAAACTGTCGACCGAAAATCGAATCATGTAATTTTATTGTTACAAATGTTTTGGTATGAATAATTTCATTTTCTAGAAGTATTAAAGATAGAAGTAACTTTTTCCATATTATTATTTACACAGATTTTTAATCACTACTTACAGTCGACAAGAGATCAGTAGTAAAGTAAATTCGGTTGGAGTGTAGCAAAGGCAGTGCAAGTTTCGGGACTTAAAAAAATTTAAACGTGAAATTTGAAGGTGTATATAAGAGGTAAAGAGGCCTATTTTTTACTGTCGTAATGGTTAAAAGTTTTAAAATAAGCCACTTTTGTTTTTTCAATTTTGCTCTGTGACTCATGGTTTTACGAAAACTCGTCTCTGAAGGTTAGGAATATGGTGTTAGAAAGGAACTGGTTAACGAAAAGTAGGGGTAGGTTGCGAGGAGAGAGGAGAGTCGAGAGGAGGAATAGTCAATTTTTTCCTTCTTTCGTGAATAAAATCAAAAGTATTGATTTTACCCGAACAAAAAAAAATATTTTTGAGATCCTCATAATGAGCCCTTTCATTTGATATACGACACAGTAAGGTTTGCAAAACTTTCTTTTAAAATTTTGTAATTGGGCCCCTGACAATGACCCTTATTTCAAAAAAAACTTTTTTTACTTTGCACATCCGTGTTTGGGTCATAGGATTACACCATCTTACCAAATTTCACCTAATTTGGTTCAGTAGATTCGGAGAAAATCGGCTGTGACAGACGGACGGACGGACAGACAGACGCACGAGTGATCCTATAAGGGTTCCGTTTTTCAATTTTTGTACGGAACCCTAAAAAAGATGTTTTTTATGTCTTTTAAATAGACTTTAAATATATAAGACAGCAATTAACTTCTAACTCCGCTTTTAACCGGTCATATTGGAAATCCTTAGGGGAGGCCTATGACCAGCTGTGGACTTCCTGTGGCTGAGATGATTATGATATAAGACAGGTAAGTATATTATACTTACTCTTATGGATTTCATTTATTTATCATTTGAAATGTTGTCTTTTAATAATATGGAAATATTTTTTTTGATAAATAAAACAGAGCAATAGTGTCTGCGGATAGACGTTGGGCTGCAATACAAAGCATATAGTTTTCAAAAAAATAAGTATCAATAATAGGAATGTCAATAATATAGCAATAGTATTTTAGGTAAAGTAGGCTATGTAAAGTAAAAAAAGACGAAACGTTTTCGGTGTTTTAAAATTCGTACAAAACCTATTCTTGTTTATGATAGGTAACCACTAAAAAAACATAGCTACCATTAGCTATCCAATGTTTTTAGTATTTTTTGTTTCTCAGAACTCTCCGTGTGCAAGTCCGACTCGCACGTCGCTAATCTTTTTTCGGGTTCGGTCACTCTAATACATGTAAAGTGGGGGCAATTTATTATTTGTCAATCCCTTGATGTGGGGTATTGTTGTTGACTCTGGGCAACGTTTGTGATATATATGCTTCAAAATGAGGAGTCAACTGTGTCATGCCCTCTGCAAGCATATATGAAACATTGATATTACTTACAAGTTGTATCAAGATAAAACACATTGACTCAGCACATTGTAATGCTCGGTTTTCCTTCACTGATGTGCTCAATGTGAGGAAACTCCATGAAATAACGTGCAAGCATCCTTTGCTGCCCGTAGCCCGACACGCATTTGACTGGTTTTTCAAACTATATTTTAAGTTAATCAACTTATTTGCTTATAATAAGTAATTTGTATTCTTCACACTAAGATGTTTTTTAGAGCTAATACACAAATAAATTAAAACAAATGAAAATAATTCAGTAGAAATAAAACACGCAGAAGTTCAAATTACCAATTTTGCTCTAACAATCTCTGTCGCGTCTCAGTGTTTCTAAGTTTAGAATGGTTTTAGCAATTCTAGAGAGCACACAACTTAGCTTATCTACTTTAATGCTTTCATTCATGTGTTCTAATTTAAAAAGATACTGCTCAGTACTTTCTTTATCAAATAAAATGAACTTAACAAACATACAATGGTTGAAATTACTATAATACATAAATAAAAGCAATTGTCGTGTGTAAATATAAGATTATACCTATATAGTGACAAATCATACAGATAGAGCAACCTCACAGTAAGTTGTAAACTTTCGTCACAAGATACTAACTAGTATGCAAGATACCAAATAGTATACAATAGTTACAGTTAAAGTTAGTTATATAGGACGATGAACATCTAATACCCAGGCCAAACCGAAAAAAAAAATCATGAACTTGCCGGGGTTTGATCCAGGGACCGCTGAACCACAGAGGACATCGATAGGTAGGTGATATCTAGAGGTATACCGTGGGTATACCATACCTACCGAGTGTATAATTTTTCTGACAAGCTGGACGGCAAGTTAAATTAAATTTTATTGTCTTTCGTTTTCTGATTGGCAACTGAAAACATTTTAAATGAATGAAATTGATGTTCTGGTCTAACATGCTGCGGACAAAACAACAAAACAAAATTTTCAAGTTTTAATTAAACCTATCAACGACAATAAACAAAAACCAATACGCTTTCCTCATATTGGTTTATTGCTTCACGAATAACAGTCCTCTTTTATATGGATCGTTTGACCTCTTCTATATCAAAAAGAATTTATTTTATAAGTTTTATCATGTAAAGCATACTCATACATTATAAATAAAGGAAATATGAAACATGTGATAAATAAAAAAATACTATGAAGAGGGTACAATGAATGTAGTCTGTCTTAGTGTTTATGTATGGAGTTACTGACTTGGGAATGGGGAAGGAAGTGCGAGAATATAATATGTGTTTCTCTTTTCTATTTTTGTTATTGCTATGCCGAACCCTCTTTCTTCACATAAACTTTTGATTAATTATTTGATTTACCTACTTACATGCTATTCATAAATATAATGTCTTAACATTTTTTGTGTCTGCAGGGGGTAACACCACGCGAACCTCTTTACTTCAGATTTGAGTTCAATACTACTATTTTTGTTACGTATGAGATTTTGGTTACTCTTTGTAGTCAAGGAGCTATATCTGCTGCTAAACTTTGGAAAACAAAACATTTTCCTAAAAAGGAAAGTTCATTCCATTGATTCAATATTTTGTCATTTTTTTACAACTTTTTTAGGGTTCCGTAGTAAACAAGGAACCCTTATAGTTTCGCTATGTCTGTCTTTCTATCTGTCTGTTCGTCCGTCCACGGTTTTACTTAGAGACTATAAGTACTAGAAAGCTGTAATTTGGTATGGGTATGTATATTAATCATGCCAAAAAAGTGGTAGATAAAAATCTTGAAAAAAAATTTTTTTAGGGTAGCTCCCATACACGTAAAGAGGGAGTAATATTTTTTTCTCAATACAAACCCATCGTGTTGGTTATTGTTAAATAGGTATTTAATAGTAGATTGTTGCACTGAGCAGAAAGTAAGTTATTGCTGCACGAGTGTTTATTTGGAGCCCGAGCGCCAGCGAGGGCTCTAAAAAGCACGAGTGCAATTTAACTTACTTAATGCGAGGTGCATAATCTGCTTTTCTTTCAACTACTGCAATAGAAGTAGTTGAAAAATAAAACTGAAGACAAATTACAATAGTTAAAAATTTGTTGTTCACATTCCCGCGTTTTTTCTTTATGGCCAGTATTTTTTTTTAGGTAAGGCAATACACACGTCCCTTTGTTAACTCCATACGGCCGTTAGGTTGGCCAACCTTCTTTATGACATGTGCAACTATTGTCCCGCGATTTAAAAAAAATTAAACAGTGCAGTAAAGGATTTCCATACATTTTTGCTGCACTAGAGCAGCAAAAATGTATGGAAATCCTTTACTGCACTGTTTAGTTTTTTTTTACTTCTAGTGCAGCAAAGTTCCGCTTTGTGCTGGATATGTAGTGCAGTTATGATAGAATTGCAGCGTAGTTGGAAGAAAAAAATATTGTGAAGATGAGCACACCATTTTTCGATTTAGGGATCCGTTTCCGAAATATTTGGTTTTAAAGTGCCAATTTTTGTTAGAGGTACGCGTCCCCCCCCTCTATCTGCTAAACGGTTATATATGGATACGTGAAAAAAATTACAGCAGTAGTATATATACTGAAGTTGGAAAGGAAAACTATCAAAGCTGAGTACTAAGTACAAACTAAAAAGTTATAGGCAACCAACTTATAAAATGTACTCGAAAATGTAAAATTTCATACAATTTTCATTGTTAGATGTTTTTGGTCGTTAAACTGTGAGGTGCGCGTGTGAACAGTGTGAACTCAAAGTTGTCATTCGCAACTACGGAACCCTACATTGCGCGTGGCCCGACACGCACTTGGCCGGTTTTTTATATGCATTCATTCAAGATTCAATCGTTTATTTAATATAGGTTTCTTTGAACACTTATTAATTGTCATATTTGTGTTTACAATTTTTACAACAAAAAATTTTTGTTGACGTCAATAATTACTTATGGCTAAGTTTAGGCCGCTTCCAAAGCGGAGTGCAGAAGAAGCGGCAACAAACTCGAAAAAAATCGAAAAGCTACTAGCGTTTTGGAACGACCACTGGTAAGAAGATTACTCCTATTATATTATTAGCTATTCATGAAGAGTTGTACCTTTAAACTCTTTATTAGCTTAACAAAGGCGTCCCTAATCTGAAAATTGAAATTATGAAGTAGATATTGAGGCGTATTATACAAGAATAGAATTTCACAAAAGTTTGATCAATTCGCAATTTAATCACAGATTTAGCTACTTACTTAAAGTTTGCCTCGATAATTAAAGTTTCAATACTTATTTAAACTGAGGACTGAAATTGGTGGTTTCTGAAAAGTCCATACAAGTGTTGACTAGGGTTAATTGCCAACATTTTTTTGTCAGAATAGAGTATTTTCATAAAAAATGCTATATAAATATAGTACGCACAAAAATATATACTACTTATTTTAATAGGGAAGAATAGAAAATATACCAAGTTTATTTTTTTTAGTCAAGTATTTTCGGTTACAGCATACGCTGTACGTGTTACGCACATTACGTCTGTGGTACGAAAGGCACGTTCAAAAATTACGGGACTATTTTTTTTTTACTTTTTTTGTTTTAGTGTTGCAAAATAAAAATTGATCTTTTGTACTGAAATATACTTAGTATTTTCGCGACCTATATATTCCTTCAACAGTATATAGTACTATACCATGTACGGTTGGCTACCCTAGTGTTGATTTATTAAAAATTAGCAATTTTCCCGCGACGTCGCCCGTGTAAAATACAGCGTATGTCACCCGCAGGTAAATTAGCTATTCACAGGTAAAAGATTTTTGGAAATCGGTCCAGTAGTTTCGGAGCCTATTCATTGCAAACCAGCAAACAATAAAATCTTTCCTCTTTCTAATATTAGTATGTATAGGTAGATAATAGTATTAATTTTCAGCACACCGTGTCATAAAGTGACTCCTGAAACACGAAGATTTCACGCATTCTTTATAGCCAAAATAATGCTTTTTTTGTTTTTCGTACATAGTTTAGTGGCCAATACTGGTGACAGATTTCTCAACCTTCCTAAAGGCATCTGACATAGCTTAACGACTGCTACCAATGATTACAGCTGGGACCCACTTAACTTAACGTGCCTTCCGAAGTACGAAGGAGCTTTTTTTATGTAACTTGCGGTCATCGTACCCAGGGTGGCTCAACATATGTAAGCGCTTTAATGCTCACACCCACTGGACCGTTGAGTTCCTTCTGTCTAATCATATCCTTATACGATATATCTTTGTGTGGATGTATCGTTTGGAGTGGACTGATATATCTTTGATTATTCTCTTACTTAAGGCCTTCTGACTTAAGGACTTAAAGATTTTTAAAGTTTGATATAATTAAGGATTAAAGGAATTAATTGCTGGGTGGCGCTAGTGTTACTATTGGAGCCTATAGTGCCACTAGCGCCACCCAGCAATTAATTCCTTTAAGCCTTAATTATATCAAATTTTAAAAATCTAACAAGTACATAACTAGTAAATTACTTGTAGTATTTTTGTATTCATTTTCACTAATATTCGTTTGATAAAATAAGAGAAAAACAGGTTAACGCCAAAAGTGGTCACTTTTGGCGTTTACCTGTTTTTCTCTTTAAATTTGGCACTAGTAAATTACTTGTAATAAACAAAAAATACTATAAGTAATTTAGTAGTTTTGTACTTGTTAGATTTTTAAAATTCGATACAATTTATGATTTAAGGAATTTAATTGCTGGGTGGCGCTAGTGTTACTATAAGAGCGCCTTAATGGGAGATTACTAAGCACCCGTTTCTTGATCTATGATAAACATATCTGAAACAAAAGGTAAAAAAAATGTATAAAATGCACATCTCATAAAACTCTTGGTGATATATTTTATCGAGGCAGAGTCGAATTCTTTTTTTTTCTTCATTATTAATATTTTTTGTAGGTCTACGTTCAAGGTTGTTCTCAATTACTTTTTGTTCAGTAAGGTCTAGTTCCAGTACTGATTTCCTTTGTAAGTAATTAATCATTTGAAGAGAAACGGATAATATCATTTAAAATTAAAACTATTATATGTACTACTGTTACAGTTTAAAAATGATGACGTTATATTTCGTCCCTTTATGATTTAACGTGAAAAAGTGAAGCTTAACTAAGAGTAGAAACAATTGAAATAGCAGCATTCTTTATTTGCAGCAATGGACCTCTAAGGTCCCCATATAGACATACATATTGTCACGTGTGCTTCCCTTACGGGGCAGACAGAGCCCAAGGGCATAAGACCCAAAGGCCACCGTGTCCCCATAAGTAAGTCAAGTGTGGTATAATTTGTAAACGTCGTTTGAGACACGAAAGGGTTGATGGAGGTATTCTCCGAAGGAAGTGAACTGAAAAATTAAAGGCTCTGGAATTTGTGTTCGTAAATCTGATTTATATTTAAAAGTTTCAAGAGCTCCCAACCCTAGAGCCGGGCTATTTTAGTCGACGAAATAATGGCATTTAAAAATAAGAAGTGCGGTCGTGGACGTCGTCAAGAACCTCTTCTTTAAGTCCAAATAACATTTAAATTATAAATATTTAAGCGGTCAACACGCCTGAGTGACCTGGATTTTAGAGTTTATCCATATAAGTATCTTTTATAAAATATAGTATCGTTGAGTTAGTATTCCATAACATAAGTCTCGAACTTACTTTGGGACTAGCTCAAACTGTGTGATTTGTCCGTACATAAAAAGAAAACAATTTCCATGAAAAATATTCGTTTATTGTCAATTACAACTTAACATACAATAATACAAAATATTTTGATCGCCTCTAGAATGTTGAATAACGTTAGTACTATTTTTAAATTCAGTGATGATCGTTTGCGTTCATATCTCATTTTAGACTTTTCTTACCTGAGTAAGAAATAGTATAGATAAGTAATGATATTGAAATATAAATTTGCTGTGTATAAATATAAATATATATAAATATAAAATAATATAAATAAATACATAGGGATGTATCACACAAATTGAGCTAGCCCCACAGTAAGTTGTGAACTTGTGTCGCAGGATACTAACTCAACGATACTATATTTTATAACATATACTTATATAAATAAACATCCAAGACCCAGGTCATTCTGAAAAAGATCGTTTTCCATCATGACCTGACCGGGGATCGAACCCGTGACCCCCGTGTCGCAGGCTGGCGTGTTGACCGCTGCGCCACGGAGCTCGTCAATATATAAATATAATATATAAATAATTTTATTATTAATTTATATAATGAAACCAAACATTTAATAAATATAAATAAATAAATAAATATAAATATATACGGACAAATCACACAGATTGAGCTAGCCCCAAAGTAAGTTCTAATGAAAGACTTGTGTTATGGGATACTAACTCAACGACACTATATTTTATAACAAATACATATATAGATAAACATCCAAGACCCAAGTCAATCTGAAAAAGATCGTTTTCCATCTTGACCTGACCGGGGATCGAACCCGGGACCATCCGTGTCGCAGGCAGGCGTGATGACCGCTGCGCCACGGAGCTCGACAATTGATTATACAATACTATAATAATAATATACAAATACAAACATTTGATTATACAAATACTATTTGCTATCAGTAGCAAATAGTATTTGTGTAATTAAAATGTTTAGTTTCAATATTATTACGTATCTATAAAAAATCTTATTATCTTAAAATCACAAGTGTCAAATAGGGGTTAAATTCAGCAAATGGATGTTTTATTTTTTAGCGTTATTGTAATGACAATACTGTACAATTCTTAAAATCTTGTTTGGTTTTTTATACACATTTTCTTCCGTGTATTTGGCATCCTTATACATTTGGAGGAACAAGGACAAGTCTACAGCATCCTCCCTTATTAGCCCTCTTTTTATTGCTGTTGCTCATTGTATTCTTAGCGAAATTGCTGCAGGTACAATCTTTAACCCGTCGTTACCCTCTTTTACCACTATTGCCTTAAAGACTCCCATAACAAGTAAAATCAGTTTTTTTTAATGAGTTTACTGAAATCCTTATAAATGTGCATTTCATTAATTTTCATTACTTCTTTCGAACGCGTGTTTTTCTAATCGGCATACTTATATTTGTTTATGTACCATAAACCTACAAACTGCATCGTAAATTACAGCACGCAATGATCTTTCTTCGTATTCAATGATTGAGTAGTCTAAATAGAAAAATTCTGAAGAATTTTTCTATTTTTGGTTTGGATTTACTAATGTAGAATTTGTCAAGTAACGACAGCTAGATTTTTATATAAATCTTCTAATGTTAAAGAATTCTTGTGTGGGTATCAACTACTCTTCGACCTTTACGATTATCCTATAACCATCGCAACCTGCTCACTTTTTCTCCACCTCATTTAGTTTGTCTTTGTTTGTTCTGTTTGGGACTTCTTTCTTGCGAGGCTATTTTGTATTAGGAATTCTAACTCCGTCATGAAAATATAGCCAGGGACTTCAGATTACCTTATATGTAAAATTAAATATAGGCCATGTTTATGCCGATGACACAAAAATACAACGAAACGTAATAAGTATGTTGTTCAATTAAAAAATAAATCAAGTTTGACCCAGATTATAATTTTGCTAAGGAAAATTGAAACAAACACTTAAATATCGTAAACAACTTCAGTTTTATTTTCTTATTTAGCCAGGACCTTCTGGCGATAAATGTTTTTATTCCATGCGGTTGTATATTAGCACTCTATACCTAGAACATTATTGTAGCGGCCGGCATTGATGGACAAGCATGAAAATGTGGGCCAAGGCGGAGCCGAGGCACACATATGTATGTAAAAATCAAAATTCTTTTATTACATCATCTTCCCGTGGATGTCGTAGAAGGCGAATTAGACAACACCAGCTAAACGAAGCTTATAAACATCAAAGAGACCTCTGCCCGTCTGGCCAGCGTGGAGAGTGTAGCCCAAATCCTCTGACTGCTCTGGCTAATATATGGCTCTGGTAGAGAGAGAGTCGTGCTCCTGAAGTGGAAAAAAGACCAGATGATGATGATATATTGAAGAAAGTCGAGCCCAGCCACTTGTAAAGAATTAGGTAGTTAATTATTTTTTCTTAGGCCAACAAATCTAGAAATCGCTCACACGTGTAAATAAGTAGACAATAGCCTCAATAATTGCAAGTTTGCGAAGCAATATCCGAGCCTCTTTTGCTGGATTATTATTTTCCTCATTTGCTTCCACGTAGGTGATTAATAATACGTTTATTTCTTACAAAACGACACGTTAATGGAAAACGTGATACGAAGTTATCTTCGAAGGAAATATTTATTTTCTTTGTAATACTATCTATCCCGCTGCTTGTTCCTCGTTATTTAGATAAAGTTCGCAGGCTATTCCGACATATAATATAATATAATATAATATACAGTGTAATTTTGTACCTCTTGGCCTCATTGAACTTACTCAGAATCCCTAATGGAATGCAGAATTGCAATAACAAAAGGTAAACTAGTAGAATTGTATTTTTTTACTTTAAATAAAGGCCGTATAGAATGTGCCGATATGGTTGGTAACAGAAAACATCGCAGAGAGTTGACATACAGAGCCAACCCCAAATACGGAAAAGGTAAGGAAGAAGAAAGGCACATAAAACAGATTACCGTCACATTAAAAACATAAATAAAAATATAAATACGTATCTAGACAGTACTTAAACTATCAACGATTATTTACATGACAATATACAATATGTACATGCCGTGTAGTTCCTAGGAGAGTAGCATAGGAACACTCCAAGTCTTATCGTGGATGTCGTAGAAGGTGACTTAGGAAATTAGCTTCTCACCATCAACTAGATCTCTTCAACCTGACTGGCCAGCGTCGAGAGAGCGGGCCAAATCCTCTGAGTGCTCTGGCTTATATATGGCTCTGGTAGTACTGAGAGGGTCGTCGAGGGTCTTTTTAGTCAACAATGCAGGAGCATTGGAGACTAAAAAGACGATGATACAATATATGTCGACGTCTCAACAGACCAGGTTGCTCTTGCACAAATAATAAGTATTGCTTAGAGCATTAATACTCTAAGAAGCATTGTCATTTTACGTGCCAATACTGCCAGTCTTCTGGGTATATTACCGCAAGGCAATAACCTGTGGGACATTTTTTATTTATAGGCATGGACAGATGAATAATTAGAATATTCTAAGATCCATGTTTATAGGTAGATTTTTGGTTTTTTAGGCAATCATTGTTTAATTGTTAGCTTTAATTGACGAGTTGGGAAGAAGTCAATTTTTTTTTGTACGTTAGTGTGTGTATGTAAGAATGTACATATTGTAAGTATGTATGTACATATGAAGATGTTTTTTTCTGCGATAACTGTCGAACCGTTGCTTCAAATAAGATGAAATTTAAAACATATGTAGGTACTACTACTACATTTTTAAAGTTCAATGGGCGTATATAAAATCCAAGGTCCAAGTTCGCGACAAAGTTCTAATTTATTTTATTTTATTATTTGATTAAATGATATAATTTTTGGTAGGTATGGTATTTCTAATATTACTGTACGTACAGATTTAGACCAGCAAGACTAGGCTAACAACAGAGCACGGTAAACAAGTAATATACCATGTATTGACTTATAGAGTTCATGGCCCACCCGTCGACACTTGACACCTAATTGAATTTGTATAGGCTCGAGTAAATTCAATCTAAAAAGAGCACAGCAGCGGGGACGGAGCGCTTTTACCCGACTGACGCGCCCTGAAGGAGGGTAATGACTTTCGCGCGTATGTATTTGTAAGTATCTATGTTTGTTCCAACGAAAAACAACTTGGGGGACGAAAACTGTCAAAAAGTCGATATTTTTTCCTTTTGAATAATCCATTTGTTGCCAAATATCAAGGCATATATTTCCGAAGACATGCTAAAGTGCAAAGTAAAGCTATACTAAAGTGAAAACCGCATTGAAATCCCTTTAGTAATTAAAAAGATACGATTGTCCAAACAGAGGGACAGGCGGTGAAAAGATACTTTGCTCTACCTCTACATACAACCAAATAATCTTTCCACTGTACACCTTTGAATGGCCTCTTGTAACAGTAATAAACATTATGTTGAAATTAAGTTATAAGCAGATGTGGGGGGACATTTTTAAACTTATGATTGTTCTTAATTTAGTTCGAGTATTAGAATTTTGTGCATAAGAAACCTATAAAAATATAATTTTGAGAGTGTAAAAAGTTACACTCTGTTTATTATTGTTAAAATGCTGCCAATGATCAAAACAGATTTCTTATGTTTATTTTACCGAATGTACGTAAATATGGTGTGTAGTGGACTGTAGGATTAAAAAACACTTCTTCGATTTATTTTCTTGATTACTGCTTGATGTACACTGAAACACTGAATGCTCAGTACTGGCAGGGCTCGACATTTATACAATAGCAAATGCCCTGTTAGTATACTATACGAATTAGCCATCGGTCAATCAGAAGCTTGAGAATGTAGTCTGTTTGATTGGTCGGCGATTTATAACCAATAAAAGGGCCGATAAATATGATAAATGTAGGATCTCTGATTGGCCGTGCTATTACAAATTTTTGTCAATCTCGGAGTCCTCTACAATGGTGTCTGGAATAAATAATGTCGCATTTTTACAACCGTAAAAGATTTATTTAATATATTGATTCCGCTTTCCACCTTTACGCCCATTATAATGCTAAATGTGGCTCTGCATGGGCAAGCTTATATAGATCATGATACATGGCAAGGGATGAAGACGTGAATAAATGATTTCCATGTTGGTCAAAACTATTTTAACTAAGTTATAATTCTTATTTTAGCCTATCTTTTACATTTAAGTATTCCGTTTTATTAAAATAGCTGCCTTGAAAACTCATTATTATTCATGAGAAAGAAAAGATGACTATAAATGTAATTTCAGGCGTGCATCCGTAATTGAGGCCACGTCAATCAAAATCCATGAAACTGTACTACAGAACTGTGTCGTAACAAACGGAAATATCACAGCCTGAATTTTATGAATAGAAATTAAAAATAGTAAGTAATTTGAGTTCGGACGATGTACTGAGAAAATGTCGAGTTTTACTTTTATAGTAGAGTTTAGAGTGCTTTCTGCCAGAAATCATTCTTAGGTACTTTGACTCTTATCACAAATAATGAGGATTAAAAATCAACGAAATTACTTCCTGAGGGCTCGGTCCAAAAAAAAATTTGTTATGTTGTTATTATATTATATGTTGTATGTGTATTGTTATTTTGTAGCGGTAATATTTATTATACTGCATTAGGTATAAACTACTAGCTGTTAGTTTTGCATTCCTTGTACTTTTTTTTCTTTTTATACTATTTTTATGTTAATTTTGATAAACGGGCCCCCAAAGCTTCCGTACATAGGATTTTGAACAAAACAAGAAATTTTAATTTACTATATTTTTCCTACACTTCATTAACCTTGCTTTGTCAAATTTCACAATTCTAGGTCAATTGGATTTGAGTCCCATGCAAATGTGCAAAGATATGTAAATTTGTGACGTACTTACACCGACGTATCTTTTGATAGCGTTGAGTACTAAATTTCATTTTTATAGCTTCAGGGGTCTACAGACCAAAATATAAGACATATACGTACAGACGAGAAGTTTGAATGTTTTTGACTTTCCAACATTAAACTACGGGTTTCAACACACCGTGTAAAGTGCGTCCTCAAAAATCGATTTTTCACTCATACTTAAAGAAGCGTATGAGCCACAAGTGTTTTATACCTAGCCAAAATGTGTAGTGTAAAGTAAAAAGCTCGATTTGGTCGCTCAGTGTTCAGAATGACTCGTGTTGTGATGATCAACTTAGCTCACTTAAATCATAACTAACTATTATTGCGTTTATTATATTATTAATTAATACACACGTTCGCAACATTGCCTCCGTAGG
Organism: Rhodophaea formosa; assembly: GCA_963082605.1. Taxonomy (NCBI): domain Eukaryota; kingdom Metazoa; phylum Arthropoda; class Insecta; order Lepidoptera; family Pyralidae; genus Rhodophaea; species Rhodophaea formosa. Next base: position 7,641,131 of record OY720206.1, read on the forward strand.
AAAAGTTCATATTGACGAACTGAGTTGCTCCTTCGAGGAAATTTCGAAGGTATATTAACACGGTATTACCATCAAAACTCAATTTAAGTACGAACTACTTTGGCCTAAGAACTTTCGGATAAACTACATAGTTTCGAATACGCTACGACAACCTGACTTTGAATGTTTATTCCGATAATTTTGGCAGCTTTTGGGGTGGAGATACATCAATAAACTCACGTCACTTTTGGAATCCAAGAACTTTTTATACTTGGCATATTTTTACAACTGGCCGCCTGCCTAACGTCAACTTTCCTTGGGAATGGTTTTGTGTTTTGTTACGACATTTTATGACCGGCCGTCGCTTGACGTCAATTCCTTCGGAATGCAACTGTTGCACTGGATGTTGGTGCTTTTCCCGTTAGTCGCCTCTTACGACATCCGTGGGATGTGATAGAGTGGTCCATTTATTCTGAGCCCGAAACCACACGGGGTGCCCTTTAAACTTAAAAGGAAAGATTTATAAAACTGTAATCAGACCTGTTTTATTGTATGGATCGGAATGTTGGGCCAAAAAAGGGATGGAAGATAGAAAACTGCATGTAACAGAGATGCGAATGTTGAGATGGATGTGTGGAGTGACACGAATTGATAAAATACGGAATGAGTATATAACGAACTATGAAAATTTTTGGAATGCAAGACATGACATACTTGCACAGGGGTTTTATATATCGGAATCAACTGTTTAAAAATGCTATAATAAATAGGAACCAGCGGCCTTCGGTCAAAACACGACCGACGGTTATTTGATTTCAGGCATTTCTCTCACAGCTAGATTTCGAATTTACACCTCTCACCCCGCAAAACTCCTCCAAACTGTCACAGTTGGTGAAAAAATTTTTTAGTCTGTTTTCTTATGTTTTCGCGATTGTTACACATTTAAATAAAATTATTTTATACTGTTTTTCTCACGCTCGAGAGTGCTCGAAACGTTAGGTGCATAATAAAAACGGGATAAGAACCGTATTAAAATAATTTTATTTAAATTTGTTTAGTCTTCTTTTGTGTCCCACTGCTGCGCAAAAGCCTCCCCTTCTTTTCCCCACTGATCCCTGTCCATTGCAACTTGCTGCCAACCTTTCGATTTCATCGCGCCATCTCGTCTTCGGTCTACTCCTACGCCCGTCCATCAGGAAGCAACATGGTAAAAAAATATTTTTTTTTTTTAGATTTGTTTTCATGCCACCTATTACTTTGTAGTTTCGTGTTGCATTAAAGTCCTCAAAGATGAAAGAATATAATATGTAGTTATAATGTAGATACGGCTAGTAGTTTGCCGCGAACTGATTTGAACTAGCGAACATTTATTTTTATCACATAAACTACTGATGCTCAACAAACTTAAAAATTGCACTTATATTTAATCTTAATTGAATTATTGGCTCAATAATTGTTAAGGAAAAAATACCTAGCTGCATTCATGCATAGATACAAAACAAGAATATGTATAGTATACCTACTTATGCCACTGCTTACATAAACTGCAAATAATAAAAACTATATAAGGAATAATTCCGATATGCTGTGACTAGGCCAAAATGTGTCAGATGCTGCCGCTTGCAATTTTTTTTCCAATGACAGTGTTACGAAACAATGTATGCTGTATATCGAGTATATACTACATTTACAAAATACAAATACATACAATATCGAACCTACTGAAAAACATCAGAAAAATAATAATTTGCTTCCGAATTTACAAAGTCGTTACTCAAATAGCAGCAGACTATAATTTTAGGATGGTTGCATTGGATTTGCATGCATTACGTTAAACATTTAACGATGTTAATAAATTGTTTCTAGATATAATAAACAAATTTTTACAAAACATATTACAATATGAGTTTGATAAAAATCCCAAAATGTATTTAGACGTAAAGAAAAATATCATTTTCAATGGCACTTTTATGTCATCATCAGGTTTTTTTAGTCTCCATTACAGGAGCATAACCCTCTTAGTACTACCAGAGCCATATAGCCATATAACAAAGTCAAGAGAATTTGGCCTACACTCTCCACCCTGGTCAGACGGGTTGGAGAGGTACCTTTGTTGTTAATAAGCTTTATTAAGTACGATACAATATTTTATAACAAATATATATATACATTAACCTCCAAGACCCAGGCCAATCTGAAAAAGAGCATTTTTAATTTTGACCTGACCAGGAATTGAACCCGGGACCATCCGTGTCACAGATCGGCGTGTTGTCCGCTGCACCACGGAGCTCGTCACGGAGTTATAAATTCTTCCTTCTTTTGGTTCCTCAATACCCCGGGGACCGCTGTTTTATAGTGGTTATCTTAAAAAATAAGAATCCTCACCCGTGTTATTTCTATCTCTGAATATTCAAGAAGCCGAGCTGTCTCTACAAATCTACGTTAGGGGTTCAAGCCCGACATAATTTTCGGCCGGCATCGCCAATTTATTATTGGTTAAACCCACGTAGATTACTCTAAGAGATGTTTATGGCTGCTGAAAGACGGCGCGATCCCCTGACTCATGATATTATACGCTATTATACTGTTTTTCAAAATGAATGAAGTCTAATTTCATCCTTCTATCTATCTTCAGAACTTTGTTCTTGTCGGTGAAGTACTCTCCATGTTTCTAGGTTCTCAGCCATTCTCTTGATATCTTTATACGCCACAACCCCTGTCGTTTCGTTTATTTCATCTAAATATCCTTGGTCTACCTTTACTTACTTCTCCTCGCCTTAAGTTTTCCTCCATAAATCACTTTTATTAAATTGATTTTACTTTTGATTTCATCCTTTCCTATACAATGCAGCTATAATTTTTATTAGAATTTTAGGACATTGATAAATGCTCAGTGTGACGTCTTTATACACAAGCAATGTATATGTTTAACTGTATGTCTGTGTCATAAGAAAATGTTTATGTTTACTATAACCTGACGTTACCATGGCGTCTTCCGCCTTCTTCGTTCTTCAGCGTTTGAAGGACACATAATGCGAAATATTAAAATGGATTTGCATTTTTATGAAATTAACTAGCTTTCTTATATGATATGAGCATATATGATTGGTTCAGTGGTTCCGCCGTGAAACCTTAACAGACAAACAAACTCACTTTTGCATTTATAATACCTATTTGTTGGGATAGTTGGGATTGGGATGGGATATTTTGGATGGGATGAAAGATATTTGGATTTATCCTAAACGTTTTCGTTATCATAGTAAAAATACCGTATTGTTAGTAATTTACTTAGATGAGAAATTTCTTCAAAAGGGTGCTATAATAATTAAGGTATAATGCAAAACAGCAACGCGCTTTTATGGGAAGTGAAGAAGGCAACTACAAACATGGTGGGGCTTTTCGCAGAAAACATACTATCACGTCTTTTCCCTTGCGGGGTAGACAGAGCTCAGGTCTATACAACCTAAAGGCCACGTTAATCACGTTGGTGGGCTTGTAGGTGGAGAAAAGAATCAAAATAGTGATGGGTTCGCATCGCCTATTGATTCCTCACGCCCATTCCCTCGATAGGCTTTTACGATCTGCGCGAGCAACTGAAACAATCTACGTTTTTTCTTTCCTCCCGAACCAGCTTGGGAAGTTTTGGCCGAATTAATTATTTTTTTGTTAAAAGCAGCTGAGTTCATAGAAATACTGTGTAGTCTACATTTTTTTGGAGTTCCAAGTATTTTCAATTAAGGTACGAGGACCTGAGTCCTTATAGTAAAGCATTTTAATTTAGTAAATAAAAAGGCAAGATATTTTACTATTAATATCCAGCGTGGCAACGCGGCTGGTGTGATGGGTACATTTGAGCCAGGTACTCTCAGAGGTGGTCTTTTCGACTAGTTTTTCAAATTTAAATTTTATTTATATTACTTTTTCTTTCTCTTTAGTTTTAGTTTAGGTAGGTATATATTTTTTCATAATTTATGTAATAAGTTTTAATTTTAATTAAGTAATTTTTGTTATTATTCTATCTTTTGCTATTTGTAAGAGTTCATTGTAAAAAGTCAATTTCGCGCTGTGTTTATAAACAACCAATATGAGATTAAATCCTTTTGTTTGTGTTTTTCGAACCAAAGATATTTCTTAGAACAGATTATATTCAGACACAAAACCGAATTAAATTTAATGATTCACTAGCAGTCCCAGCGGTGGCGGCCGTTCCTGTATTTAGCGGATAATTTTTTCTCATAAATCAGTCTTCTCATTGGAGAGAATCGCATGAAAATTCGTACAGTACCTAGTTATTGAGTTTATAGCGAACAAGCAAACGCGGAGCAGGACTTTGTTTTATAATATGTATAATAATAATTTATTTCATAATGAATTAATGAGTGTTATTTAATTTGATGGTTGATTAAAAAATATATATATTTGTACCTAACTTAAATGTATTGCAATAAGCGATTTCAAATAAACATAGCTAGTTATTACAGTTAGGCCATGTTAGAGTTAGAAGTCCGGAAACTCTCCTGAATTATCAAGTGAAATCGGCACCTTCGCGATTCTTATCATGTGAAATAAATGTTATTATACAGTTTCAAAGATGAATACGTATTTGCATCTAACACAAGAGTATTCCTATAATAATCTTCTATAATATTTTCTTAGGTTTATTTAAATAAATTTACTTTTTAAACGGTTGTGTCGCTTTTATTACATTATTTATACACCTAACGTTTTGAACATTCATATATACACAAACTCATGTACAGCGTTCATATTTGCAGGTAGACTGCCTGCAAATACAAAAAAACCGGCCAAGTGCGTGTCGGGCCACGCGCAGTGTAGGGTTCCGTGTTTCGAATGACAACTTTGAGTTCACACTGTTCACACTCGCATCCTCACAGTTTAACGACCAAAAACATCTCTCTCCTCACACTTACCTCTAACAAAAATTTAAAACCAAATATTTCGGAAACGGATCCCTCAACCGAAAAATGGTGTTCTCAACCTCACAATATTTTTTAAAGACCTATTAAACAATACCCAACACAATGGGTTTGTTTAGAAAAAAATATTACTCCCTCTTTACTTGTATACTACGCTAAAAAATTTTTTATTCAAGATTTTTTCCTACCACTTTTTTGGCATGATTAATATACATACCCATATCTAATTACAGCTTTCTAGTACTTATAGTCTCTGAGTAAAACCGCAGACGGACAGCCAGACATGGCGAAACTATAAGGGTTCCTAGTTTACTACGGAACCCTAAAACGTACTGTAACGGGTGTGTATGTGTGTGCTGAAAATAAAATAACACTGCTTTCTATTCAATATATTTTATTTCTTTAAAATTAGATAATTATTTATACATGTGTGGCCTCGTACAACCTACGAAGATGACTGTGTCAACCAATCATGTCTTCATAATCTACCACAAACAATACTTTCTTTTGAATTTCCAAAATATCATAAACAAACCTCCCTGCTACAGTACATAACCCTGATCAAAGCACACACATTACAGTTTAAGATTTCTCTTACTGAAAAAGTGATCCACTTCTCATCGGTGTACGTCATTCATACCTCGGTACGGAGAAATAACAGTGAGAGACATTCTGATAAACAACATTAGTCCGGATATCTCGCTTCCACAGTGATATATCACGCCACATCAGTCTCCCACGCATTTCTGCCAATTGTTTACAACTTTGATTTCTGATGCTCAGCTGAAAATAAAATTCAATTTATTAGGTACAGTCCGAATCAAACTTCATGGCTGCTCGGAATATCGCGCGTGTCGATGCGCAGTACACAATATCAGGTTCAGCAGGGCGCGCGCGGGGAAGCGGGGCGCGTACTGCGCAGTTTGCAGCTAATAACCGACAAGCTCCGTGGCGCAGCGGTCAACATGCCTGCCTGCGACACGGATGATCCCGGGTTCGATCCCCGGTCAGGTTAAGATGGAAAATGATCTTTTTCAGATTGACCTGGGTCTTGGATATTTATTTATATAAGTATCTATTATATTATAAAATATAGTATCGTTGAGTTAGTATCCCATAACACAAGTCTCGAACTTACTTTGGGGCTAGCTCAATCTGTGTGATTTGTCCGTATTTATTTATTATTTATTTAACCAAGCCGTACATATGTAAGAAATGTACAGTCCACCACTGTATAGTGGTAGTATAGATAAGATAGTAGCATTGTTAGCAGTCATCGGTAGCAGAATAATAGACATGTTACGGAGTCTATGTCCGCGACATTTCATTTTTATGAAGTGGAGCAATAATTATCATCACAATCACTATCACCACATAGTGTAAAACAAAGTCGCTTCCCGCTGTCTGTCTGTTTCTATCATAGATATCAGAATAATACTAGGTTTCTATGTATGCTTAGTTCTTTATAACTACGCAACGAATACTGCTGTGATTTTAGGGTTCCGTAGTAAACTAGGAACCCTTATAGTTTCGCCATGTCTGTCTGCGTCCACGGTTTTACTCAGAGACTATGAGTACTAGAAAGCTGTAATTTGGTAAAGGCATGAATATTAATCATGACAAAAAAGTGGTAGAAAAAATCTTGAATTTTTTTTTAAGTTAGCTCCCATACAAATAAAGAGGAAGTAATACTTTTTTTTCTATACAAACCCATCGTTTTGGGTATTTTTAAATAAGTCTTTGAAAAATATTGTGAGGTTGAGAACACCATTTTTCGATTTAGGGCAAATTTTTGTTAGAGAAAATTGCCCCCCCCTCTATTTGCTAAACGGTTATATACTCGTATATGGATACGCGAAAAAAATTACAGCAGTAGCATATATACTGAAGTTGAAAGGAAAACTGTCAGAGCTGAGTACTCAGTACAAACTAAAAAGTTATAGGCAACCAACTTATAACATGTACTCGAAAATGTAAAATTTTATACAATTTTCATTTGTTATATGTTTTTGGTCGGTAAACAAATATTTCGGAAACGGATCCCTAAATCGAAAACACAGACAGACATGGCGAAACTCGGGTTCCTAGTTTACTACGGAACCCTAAATATGAAGCGACTAGTATAATGCGCGTATTTTTGCGGTCAATCCTTATATTCTGCGGGTCCCAAAACAGCCATAACCATTACGAGCACCTAAATGGCACCTACGTTATAATATAACACATTATTCCATTTTCATAATAACTGGACATGATTAGTGGCAATTAGCGTCGATTTATGATAGTCACGTGCAACTTAATATTGATGCTTCGCAAGAAAGGAAATAATAAATTGAAATTAGTATTACCTGAAACATTACAAAAATCAAAATAATGAAACTTAATAATTCTACAAACTACTAGCTTTTACCCGCGGCTTCGCTCGCGTATAATTTTCCCATATGATAAATAAAATCGCTCGCGTGTTATATAGCCTATGTCCTTCTCAGTACCCTAACCTATGTGTATGACAAATGTCAAGAAGATTGGTTCAATAGAAAAAGCGTGAAGAGGTAAAAAACAAACAAACAATTATATGGATACTAAAAACTTACTTTTAGTATACGATGGAATAAAACAAACTATTAATTAAATAGTCCACCTCGGAGCATCCCCGGCTAAAAAGCCTATATTTTCTTTGACCAGTTTGCGACATCCGAAAAAAGGATTTCTAAGTTGAGGATATAATTATATATAACATCAAAATTGTACTCTTAGCTGCAAATTAAAAAAAATCTTAATTCTTTTTAAATTAAGCAATAATATATGGGAAAAAATTCCACGCGGGCAGGCCACTCTTTCCTGTTAATTTATCCAGATTAAATATTCGTTCGGAGTTCTGTATAAAAGAAGTAATAAGTAATCTTACAAAAGAAATACGAGGAAAGAGGGTTAAAGCATTCCTGATTAACGTTCACCGCAGGTCAATAATGGTGCACCAACAAAAGAACTGGATTGTGAATTTCTTTCCTAAAGACTGAACACAATGCACTGCAATATAAAGAACTCTGCGCTTCCCTGAAGTTAAAAGGATCCTCGATCGCCCCACAGCACCTGATCAACTTAGGAATATGAAAAATAAGTAGAAGGGAATAATACCTACTTTAAATAAACAATATTACGAAAAAAAATATCACTAAAAGGTTTTCCCACATGATAATGGGACAGTTTTAACTCTTGCTAGATTCTTTTTTGAAACCGTCGCTGATATGTGACAATTTCATCGGCATATTGATTTGAACATATTGATTGAAATTATATGTTGTCTGGGAAAGTTTGAAATTATATGCTGCCTGGGAAAATTATATGTACTGGTCTTTTTGGGTTGCAGAGGTCAGACGGCAGACGCTCTGTGCAAGAAACTGTAACTTCGTTATATTGCCTAGGATAGAAGGACCCTAGGATCTAAAGCGTTACCGCTGCAGTGCAACCGCGAGCCAGGATACAGTCAAATGACGACAATGATGACGATATGTTTTATAAGACCGCGACTATTAAATGAAATATGGGCGACATAGCTGGGTCACTGATGATAAGGGTTTTGAAAATAAACACAGCATCTGGCGCGTAACATTTTAAATCGCTAGAGACAATATCAACGCTCGCATTACAATATAGTTCGGCAAGAGAGATGCTTTTGCTCGGCGGAGCGCGCAGCGGTGAATACAACGGCGCTATGGCGGGCAGGTGGGGCGGGCTATGATATGATGACACATAGACCTAGGAATTGATGACATCTCGCCAGTATTAAACAATAAAAAAATAAACGGTTTAAGTCTAAGTACGGCGAAGCACTAACGAAGGTAAGTTTTTCTTTAAAATATGGAAAGAAAATAAGAATGCAGATTGCAACAGTTAAAATCGGATTAAAACCCATGCAGTATATTTAGAGAAAATACTGCATGGATTTTATTTACCCTACGATCGGACTAAAACGATACTGATTGTTACCTCTACGGTTAAATAAGTAGATATTGAATTAGCTACAAAATCATTTTGTGAGATAGCGTAACTGCTCCGTCGCATGCATGGTGGTACCGCTGCTTTCTGCCTACTGAGGGGTTCGAGTTTCATATCCGATGTTAATGGACCTGCAATTTCCGCCACTTCGTCCGCGTAAAACTATTACCCCGTATTTCACTCCCTTAGAGGCTCATTTTTTTTAAATCCTTTCTTAGTGCTCACTTACATCTTGAAGGAACCCAGTTCCAAATTTCTAGGTAAGTACAGTCGTTTCGGCTGTGCGTTATTTAGAAACGATAAAAACCCGACCAGCCGTTTGGCAGTTTACGTCAAATCAAATGATACAAATTTCTCTGGCTTAAAATACTGTTTAGGACTTAATTTGATAACGCTTCGGTAAAAGTATTTTAATATATTATATTTATTATTTTATAGCAAATTTTATAATATATTTATTATAAAGCGATTACCAGAAATTGAAAACCTATTTAATATAGGTACCAACCAACAAAATTTTCTGCTCGAAATGCAGAATATGACTGTAGGAGTCTCAGATACGTTTTCATAACGTCTTATAAAATTTGTCTTCATAACATTTATATCTTTACAGTTTTTTGTTTACAAATGTATTTTTTTCAATATTGTGTTTATTTTGAGGAGTTCAGTAACGGCACAAAAAAAAATTCCACATCCCTATTGTCAAACATATAAAGTATTGGTGCGTTATATAATACCATTTTTATGCGGCTCCACTCCACGTAAAATGCTCGGTAACAGATGGTGGTAACAACCAAAGGAAAATTATTTTTGCACATTTATCACCCGACTCCATTTTTTGAATAAAATTACAATCCAAAGTACTTTACTTCCGAGTTTGACCTAATATTGTATATTGTCGACTCTGTGGCGCAGTGGTTTACACGTCAGCCGCAGCACGAGTAGTCCCGGGATCGATCCCCGGTCAGGTTTTGATGGAAAACGATCTATTTCTGATTGGCCTGGGTCTTGGATTGGACGTTTACATGTAATGTGTCTATTAAATATCGTTAAAATTCCCATCATCCATCCATCCTTAATTTTTCATTCCATGTATATAATATTTATTTATTTATGTTTATCATTATGCAACGTTTTAAGTGTCGATAAATATTTGATCGGAGTTTTTGGTGGGAAGTCAAAGAGTCTAGTTCGGGTTTGCCTTAGATGATTGGCAGATTGATTTTAGTGGACTTTATGATATCAAGTTGATGGAGTTTGGTGTTATAAATATTCGACCCCTTGAACAATTTGTAAAGTACTTAAAGTAGATTGTTATATGCACTCGTATAGTTTTGTCACCAGAATCACCGCAAACCTACATACCTAGATCGTAAGCGCCATCAACCTTCGTCTTTTGTGCCAAGTAAATATTTAGACAGAAAACTTTGATAAAGATCGAAAACCAAGTAGGTACCTCGCACCTCGAAAACATACCTACAAGAAGGAAACAGTTTACTCACAGTTTACTTGAGAATTGACACATAAGTAAAAAAAATCAAGGGACACATTCAAAGACAATTCCATTGGTGAGCAAAAAAATCCCACTTTTCTAACTGTCGAACTTGTAAGCCGAATGTATCTTGGGCACAGAATTAATAATAGTATTGGGTGTACCTTTGACTATAATTAGGTATAATCTCTAGACGCCGTCATGACTTATTTCAGTATTAAAAACTAGCAATTTGTTTCAATGCTTGTGTGCGTGACAGTGACAGCTTTGTGTTAGCACATGCGTCATGTAAACTTGTCATGTCACTATCATACACCCAGGTACAACCATGACGTAAATTTACCTTCGAGAATTCAATATGTGTATAAATTTTAACCTTGAACGTCTTATGTGTCCCCATGTCCCCAATTATCAGTCTTACTATAGGCAATTCATACATTATTATGCAATTTCTTACGTCAGTTATAATAGTAACATTATAATGTACGTAAAAAGAAAGCGATTCATTTGTGATTTGTTTACATCTGTATGATGTTTAGAAGATAAGTATGCTGTAGCAAATCTCACGTTATTTATGGAAAATATGAGATTGCAATTTAAAGATCAAATAACCAAAGTTATGATTTTTATGAAGATTGCCTTCTAGCTCTAAGCTTCTAAGTGCATTTTCAATATCGATACTATACATCAGTTTTATCTCATCGTTATTTCATGAGCATCCATATACATGTCTGACTTCGCTAGTTTCTCCCGACGGCCAGAAGCCCCACGTAAGTGGATAAACTGCGATCGGATCACAGCATAAATTCGTTAGCCCTGAGATCGACGTGAGATCTTGAAATATACCAAGATGTAGGTATGTAATTTTCTCCATACATGAGCGTTTTTTTTTGGAAAGACTGTGAATTTAGCTCCAAATAAGCATTATTCACTTCAAAGGTGAGGGTAGAGTGCCCTCAACCTGTAAGGCATCACCAAAGGGACCCCAGGAGGGACGGACCTCGGCTCTTGGTGTTGCCTGTGTGTTCAAGGCTTGCAGAGATAGGAAATTCTTATCTGCCTGATGGACCGCGTTTTGCATGCATAGCCTGAAGGGCCGGACTGAGAAACAATGGCAAAGCCTTTAGAGAGCAGTAACTCTCATGTTTTGCCGTATGGGCAGGGGTGCGACAAGAGTTGCATACATAAGATTTTTAAAATGCGTCCTATGAATGTACCTACACACGTTGGTCTTTGAAGGGGGTAGCTGCAATGTTGCCGAAATATGAAACAAATAACAATAATAATCGCGGTCCCTTAGTAATAATAATGTGGGTGGATAAAATGAACCTGGGGTGCACTATTATGCAAACATATTGGTAATTCAGCGCACACCGAGAGCAGATCAGCGGAGAACATTTTCTCCAGACACTTGAAAATAAACTTTCAAACTATTGCAATAAAGTGAGTGCATGCTGAACATGACTAAAATGCTCGAGCGATCTCGGCCAGGCGAGCTCAAATATGTGTGCACTTTATTCTAATAGTTTTAAAAAGTTTACTTTCGAGTATCTTAAGAAAACTGCTCTTGGTGTGCGCTGAAATGACCCACAAAGTGATTAATTTGCTGAAAGTTTTTATCGGCCGGCTTTCTGCTTAACGTCTTCCCTTATTCCTTCGTCCTTATTTTTTTTTTTTCATTAATACCTAATCAATTAATGAGAATCGAGTATGTTACGCATGTGCAACGCGTTCCAAACAAAAAATCTACCTCGAGCAATAATCAAACGCGCGATTTATCCAGCTCTACAACTAGACTTTGAAGCAGGACATTTTTCAGCAGCAATACCATTAATATTTAAGAACGGCAAATTAATTTTCGAAATAAATGATGCCTGTAGCGACAAGGGATTTATTTCCCCGTCTCAATCCTAATAATTTAAATACATTTAATCCGGCCCCTTGATTAAATTGAGCCATTATTTAAGTATTGGTATAAAAAGAGGAAAGTAATTTGATTAATTTTGGAGAAAATGCAACCTGACGACGTTGACTGACCTCGTTTATAGGAGTTCTAAGTAAATTAACTTTAAGAACTTGCAACTTTTAACTTTATTTATAAATTATAATATACAAGCAATTTTCCTGCGACTTATTTTGCGCAAATTATAGCCTACTAGCTGTTACCCGCGTAATTTATAGCCTATGTCCTTCTCGGTACCCTAACCTATGTGTATGCAAAATTTAATGATGATCGGTTCGGTAGATACGGCGTGAAAGCGTAACAAACAAACAAACAAACTCACTTTCGCATTTATAATTTTAGTTGGGATGGGATGTCACCCGCAGATAAATTAGCTTTCTTTTAGGTGAAGGAATTTTGAAAATTGGTCCAGTAATTTCGGAGCCTGTACAATGCAAAGAAACAAGCAATCAAATCTTTTAAAATAACTATAAATGAATAAAAATAATGTCAAAATAGTACAATTTTTGAACAAGCGAATTTCCTAAATCATCATTTCGTGTAGGTGACACGGTCAGTCAACCATGCACACCCTGGTGTCAGAGTTCCTCGGAACCGCCTCTCGGCCTCTGACGTGGTTCCTTTAACGACTGCCAGATGGCAGCCGAGACCAACGGCTAACATACCTTCCGAAGCACAGAATCAACTTTCTTATCAGGAAATCAGGTGATTCATCATTCATCATTTATTAAATGAGCCGTGTGGTTCCCGGCAAAGTAGAATATGACCCCTCTAAGTCTTCCCGTGGATATCGTAAGAGACTTAGGAAACACAAGCTAAACAAAGCTTATAAACATCAAAGAGACCTCTCTAACCCGTCTGACCAGCGTGGAGAGTATAGGCCAAATCCTCCGACTGCTCTGGTTAATAGATAGCTAGCATGTGACAAATCTGTGTCATTTGTCCCTATATGGTTATTTATTTTATTAATCTGTTACGATTTTGCATACCGTTTGACGCTAAATTTCATATACATTTTAAAAATAACCATAGAAACGTTTTAAACATCTTATGTGTCAAACTAAAAAAAAAATTGCTCGAAGTTGGCTGCGCATGCTAAAGCGATGGTTTCCAAAATACAACAAAGTAGTATGATGTGACTTCTAAGACAAGAGTGACTTGTAGAGGGACTCTATTATTGGAAGATGATGATAGTTACAAAAAATATAATGTTGTATGGAGTGATTTTAACGCAAGGCTTTTGTTGTTTTGGCTCTTCCACACGCTTGGCATCATTGTGGCAATTCACTGCTCATTACTGCTATACTCTTCTTGAGAATTTTCCATATAACGTAATAATGAATCATCAATCATGGCTGAAGATGTGGAGAGTCCTTTAGAAATGCCCTTATGCATTGAAGTAAAAAAAAGTCGATTAGTTTTTGTGAGCCAAATCTCTGTTAAATAAATGGTTAAGTAGCTTTGTAATATAATTCCCTAAAGCTCAAACTATGTGGTTTCAATATAACTAGGTATCTTATTTTCCGGAATATTGAGTCCTCACAATAATATATAAAATAAAGGTCAGGGCAAAATATTTAATATTTTTATCCGTCTATACAAAGGAACTGTGTGTCTTTGATATCTTAATTCTAAGAGTTTCTCAGAAGGGGTTCTCAGTTTTACTAAGAATTTATTTCCGTTGCGTAAGTATTTTGCACTCCCCGTTTATTAAAATATTTGTCGATGTTAATTTTCTTCGTTAAGTATGTTTCATTTTATCAAAAGGGCAAATTTCTCTGAATTATTGGGAATCTTCTTTATTACCAACATTTTCAGATTCCGTAGTAAACAAGGACACCTTCTACGTAGTTCCGCTTCTGTCGGCCTGACCGCGGTCATGCTTGAAGATTATAAGTACTGGAGTGCTGCAATTTGGCATGGATAAGTACATTTAATACGCCGACAAACTAGTGGAATACAAAATTCGATTATTAAAACATACACATAGGATACAAGTAATTTTGATATAATCTAGGTTTTTTAAATTATGGTCAATAATTACATGCTAGTGTATCAAATCTCTTTGGTCCTTAGAAAATCGGTGTCTTTAAACAAATAATTTATACGCCTAGTTTTGGCTGTCTAGTTTAAATTAAGAATTTAAAATTGCTCAAATGTTTGATCGTTTGATTTCAGTTATACATTTGTCGTAGAAATACCAAAGAGTCGTACTAAATGCTTCGAAAGTTCCTTTTTGGTTCGAGGAGCTAAGGTGTGGACTGTCTGCGTCTATATTCCCTGACAAGTACAATCCCGGGACATTCAAAAGTAGAATAAATGGGTATCTCTTGGATAGGCATGTAACATCCTCGTCTTCATCGTCACTTACCATCAGGTGAGATGGGAGACAAATGCCTTATTCAATAATTAATAAACAAAAAAATAAAAAAAAACAATCAAATATTTAAAAAAAATATTTTTATAGTTTTTAAAAATAAGTGTCTGACTGACAGTGTTTGGCTCTCACTCTACAACTATCAAATGCTTAGGGTGCCAGATTGGCGGGATTCGTCGAGATGGTCCCGATTTTCATATGACGTCGAGATAAATGCAGAGAGCAAAATAATTAGGTACCAAGTGTTCTGACAAATGACAAACTTATTTTATTCTTTTTTCTTAACTTTTTTGGATATCCTATAAACCAAATTGGTGGAATCGGTGAACTCAAATGCAATAAAAAGTTCTTGTGGCAAAGTACAAAATAAAAGTCACATATTATGCTCATCTGTAATATCATAATTTGCCAAAAAAATATTTTATTGTAATTTTAGCGAAGACAATATAAGACTAACGTTAGTATTAAAAATATCATCGGTTATGGATTGCCAGATGAAACGATGAAATAGTAATCAAAAAGTCGGGATTTCGGGATAAAGTCAGGCGGGATTCACAGTCACATACAATAGGCGTACACGACACAGACGATGGACAATGGCGGCCAAAAATTCCACAGGGTGCTCCTATATTAGGTTGCACTTTATCCGCGCAATAAAGCCCTCATGTCACTTGGCGAACATGCGTGGACAAAGTGCAACTTTATTGTCATTGTACATTATAACACAACCGACGATATGCAAAACTGTCGAGACGTCATAGCCCGCCTCACTGCCCGCCATATCACCGTTTTGTATTTGTCGCAGTCATCTGGTTGAATATGCTATTTTATTGAATGACTAGCGCGTTCATTGAATGACCACGTTTAATTGAATTCCTAGGCCGAACGTTGATTGAACAAGCGACGCTCAACGTCCAACTAGTTAGCGGGTTGTAACATAGCCCTTTGAACAGAGCGGACATAAAATCAGTCAGGTGATTCAAATTTAGTACATTTTTTTACCACTGTGGCGCTAGTAGTCACCAAAACAAATATGGCGTCAAACAGCTCGAACAGATGGCACGGTGTTGATATTTTTACGGTTAAATTTACTTAAAAGTGCGTTATTTGTAATAAAATAGTATGACATCATGGATTTACCTATTATTACGCCACCACCGGCTACTTTAAATACTAAGAAAAATGAAATCATGCTACCACCAAATATTACAAAGTCGGCTAAGATTCAACGACTTCGCTAAATGGCATTCATTCAGTCAAGACGTTGAACGTTACATTCAACGACTTGACGAGCTGTCCTTCAGTCATTCAATTGAACGTCGCCATTCAATGAACGCGCTAGTCATTCAATCAAATAGCAGATAACCAGATGACTGCGACATATTCACCGCTGCGAGCTCCGCCGGAAGCGTCATTTCTTGTCGAACAGCCGACCGCAAAACATAAGCTTAGCCACTATTAAGCTAGTAAATAAAACAGTCATATTGTAGGTACTGATCGATAAGGCTGGCATGTTTTATAATCAAAAGCCTTTAAAAACTTATAGATTAAAAAAGAAACAGCCTGATCTTCAGAGACCCTGCCACTTCCCCGTTTCAAAATACTAATCAGCCCCGGTCTTTTTGCCCGCCATTGTCCCTCGTCTGCGTCGCACCTTAGCCTGACCTATAGGCTATGGTGCGACAAGTTTTTGTGCCTAAGATTTTGTTGTTGCCACCCACAATAGACCCAAGATTGGAATTTTAACGCATAATTAATTAATATTTTACATAATACTTAGAACAAAGTACTTATGATGAAAATGCCCAATTTGTAAAAGACGTATAACTCCAGCAGTCTGCCTTGACTAAACCTTTCAACTTATATTAAACAAAAAGAAATTATTTCTTATGTTTACAAAGGATGAACCGTATTGGACCGCTTTTTGATATTATTTCACCAATAGAAAGCAACGTAAATATCACAGGCCTTATTCACAAAACAAAAAATGATAAAAAAAGCTTTGTTTTTTGGTTCTGCATGCATGAGTTAAATGGTGCTGGTTATAATAATGTTTGCTGGTCGCCAAAAATATTGCATACAAAATACCGTAGTTTTCTTCCTTTTTATATAGAAGCAATCTTCTGAAAGTATCAAGACAGGCACGTTAGCCATTCTGAGCATGGTATGTATCATATAAACTTCAAAATACTTATCAATTTAGTTGAAAAGCGAAACACCTGTAGATGAGTAATACGTTCGAACGGTGCAGAGCACATGGAACAGAGTCGACCGCTTATAAACACACCCGAGTTACGATTATGACTGTTCAGTCGGTGTACCAACGACTCATAGGTATGCAACTAGGAGTAAGACACTTATACACTGGTACTGAAAGCGCATCGTTTTCATCAACGCGAGTTGATGAGTTAGTTTTAAATCGAATTCAAAAATCGGCCAAGTGTGAGTTGGACTAGCGCACGAAGCGTTCCGCTGTTCCGCATTACTATTAGCATGTATTGTAATTACGTGGTTAACACGTCAGCCGGTGCCACGAAGGGTCTCGGGTACGATCCCCGGCCAAGTCATGATGAGATGTTTCTGAGATTGGCATGGGTCTTGGATGTAGTAGTAGAAAGTATCTATTATAAAATCAGAGCTGGTGACCGAATCGAAACCGATCCGAGTTACTTTATGACTGTTCATTCAGTGTCCCAATGACTTATAGGTATGCAACTACGTTTAAGATAATTATACACTGGAGGTACTGAGAGCGCATCGTAGGTAGGTAAAACAGTTGATGCCTTTTATTTGTAATGTTTATTTTGCGATTACTCAGTCAGTTGTTATGAATACTTCTTAGTTTCAGTAATACTGCAAAGGTGTGTGCAAAATTTAATAGTATTTTATTTAGAGTTTTTGAAAAAAAAAAACCGACACAAACCAAAAAATATATGTATATGTAATTACACTAATGCCGGTTCAACCATAAGTCAACAAACTGAAACAAAATGTAATTTATTAAAAGCAAGGCCAATAAAAAAACACTATTTGCATCCTGGTACCACTTCAGAGCCCGGGGTCCACTATAGACAGCGGATCAAGTCACCTATCCGTTCTTTACTTCTTCCTTTCCTTTGATTTTATGATAGATTCTCGTTGACTTAAAGAGGTAGGACGACGAGGCAAACACCTTGACCTCTGGACCACAGACGCAGTCAAGATCTCAAACTGATATACATAACTAAGAGTTGTAAATACGAAATAGATACCATGAAGCAAAGATTTCAAAGAAGATTTAGTGAATTGTAGGCTGCCCTGGCTAATACATATAAATGGCTCTAGTAATATAGAGAGTATCGTGCTCCTGCAGTGGAGACTAATAAAGACCTTTCATGATAACAAGATTAACATTGGGAATGCATAAACCTATATGAATATTGATACCCGAAATGTATTTTTCAACTATCGCCAGCGAGAACGGTCCTTTACTGTATCTTTACGCCAAAACCGTTGATATGATGCAGCAAACAACCACAGCCCTCGAATTTATTACGACAGCTTGCCAGTTTTATAATTTATGAGCCACTGCTGAGACGATGAATATTGAGCATTAATCATTTCTGTGACTAAAAAACAACGGGTTGCACTCCGGGAGTGCCGGAAGAAGTGAAAACTTAATACTATCACCTATAAGTTATTACCTTTCCTTTCTGAGCTACGCACATCCATGGTGTTGGTGACTTCACCAACACCATGGATGTGTGTAGCCGCTGTAATACAAACACACTCAAGCACATTCGCGCAAGCACCCTGCGCCGTCTTACGTATATTCAATCTGACGATTCTGTTGGTCACGTGACCTGTCGTAAGTTTAACATTTTGACCCCATCACAAAAAGTACACAGCACCGCTAAATAAAGTTTTCACTTTAAAAATAACGAATAGTCACTACAACATGGGCACCGTAGGGATTTATTAGATATACTCGTAGTATCTGTAGTACATGAGCATAGGTACAGAGCACAAATTTTCCTATGATATAGGAACATTAAATTACATATTTCGAACTAATACGCGTATCTGACACAAAATTCATCAAAAATAAAGTATGATTAAGGTTAAATTTTGTATTTTGTATGAAATGATAGGTCGCGCTGTCACTTCGTACAAAATGCACAATACTTGCCGCTGTCGCTTTCAGGTTGAAGTAGGACGATTTGATAGTGAAAATTCCACATCAAAATAGTATTAATTATTACCTAATTTGTATTTATTAGCATGCAAAATAGATTCAATCACATATATATTTACAATAGTTTTAGGTAAGTTGAATTCCGACACGATTTTATATTGTTAGTGGAAATAAAAAATAAACGAAGTGTTGATCTAAATTGAAAACCAATCATATGCATTTTACTAAGAAGGTTAAAAGTTTACATGTTGTAAATTTGTAATGATTTATTTACATTGCGTATACCTACCTGCGTAGTTGCATGCACTTGTAATTATTGTAGAACAGGAGCGTTTTAGACGAGTTGCTACTGTAGACTACTTAGAATTGCGACCATTTGATTTTTAAACCATGCACGATGTAAACTACTACTAAATAGGCTAGTTACGTTTGTGACCATTATATACTATCCCATCTTAAATTTTATTAAAGAACATAAACGCTTTTACTTAAAAAAGCCATGAGACCAATCCAAGCAAATTGGCGAATGGGTTATGTAAGAGGTATATAGCTTTATTTCACCGATCTAAAACTGTTAAAATAATAGTTAATATAAAATATTATCGACACGCTAAAAAAGAATTATTTAAATATTGCAGAAAAGAAGTTTATAAAGCACTTAAATTATAACAACGTGTTTTCTTGTTGCAGGTACAGTGGCATACGCAGAATCGTCTACTATGTAGATGATAACAAAGTTGTGCATGATGTTGGACCCCAACGAAATCACTGTGGAAGTGTACGAAACGACTACATTGGACAACAATGTAACGACAAGGACGATAGTCGATGAATATGTTAATGCAACTGTTCCCACGAACTTCTCTCGGCCAGACCACGAGGCAATATGCGCGGCGGTGGGCTCGGGAGACTTCCTCACATCTCCGCTATTCCAATCGTGCATCTATATAATGTACTGTACAGTCTTTGTCGTAGCACTAGTAGGGAACGGACTAGTCTGCTTTGTAGTGCAGACGTCGCCGCGAATGAAGACTGTGACAAACTACTTCATAGTGAATCTAGCTGTAGGTGATATTTTAATGACACTGTTCTGTGTGCCATTTTCGTTTGTGTCAATGTTGGTGTTAAGGTACTGGCCGTTTGGTGCTGTGATGTGTAAAGTGGTGAACTACTCTCAAGCCGTGTCAGTGTTGGTCAGTGCTTATACGTTGCTCGCTATATCAATTGATCGATATATGGCGATAATGCGGCCGCTGCGCCCGCGCCTTGGCAAGGCTGCGGCGAAGTTGGTCGTGGCTGCGGTGTGGGGCGGCGCGCTAGCCACGGCTGCTCCCATTCCTATTGTGTCTCAAATACAAAGGCCGACGGAATGGCATCGGTTTTGTGCAGCGTAAGTATCCATTTAGGTAAGTAATAGCTCTTATTTTAGAAGTTATTTCACAGCCAAACAAATCTATGAAAAGTTGATTAACCAACGTTTAACTTTCTGATACCATTTAATTACTAGATAATGAATATTGTAGAAGGTGTTTCTAACAATTTATGTTAACACACAATGTTCACAGAGATATTTGCCTCGAACAGTGGGAACGGGCGGAGCAGAGTGAGCAGTATACATGTGCGTTACTGGCACTGCAGTTCGTGTTGCCGCTGAGTGCGCTGGTGTGCACGTACGCGCGGATAGCGCACGTGGTGTGGGGTGGGAGGCCACCTGGAGAGGCACAGACTGTTAGAGATTCTAGGATGCAGAGGTCTAAGAGGAAAGTAAGTATTTAATAGTTATATCTGTTATTTGGATATTGTATGGCCGCTGCGTGTACTGGTCTTCGCCTACAAGTAGATAGTGCCATGGTGTGGGGAAGAAGGCCACCTGGAGCAGACCAGACTGGACTAACAGCGGTTCGTAGGGCTGCTGCGTGCAATAGTGTCCACGTACGCCCAGATAGCGTACTCGGCGGGGTGGAGGGAGGGTCACCTGCCCCCGTAGCATGGCACGCGCGACAACGTTTATCGACTATCGCCATCTTGTTTTTCGCAATACTGAAGAGCGAGAAGTAGATAGTTTATCGCGCGATATAAACGGCGTCGCGGGAGCCATGCTACGGGGGCAGGAGAGGCACAGACGTTGTTGAGACATGTCAAAGATTCGGCCTACACTCTTCACGCTGGCTAGATGTGTTAGCATACTGACAGTAAGGTCTTTTATGATTTACTAGCTGTTACCCGCGGCTTCGCCCGCGTCATATATAGCCTATGTCCTTCTCAGTACCCTAACCTATGTATATGCAACATTTCATGATGATCGGTTCAGTAGATACGGAGTGAAAGCGTAACAAACAAACAAACAAATAAACTCACTTTCGCATTTATAATATTAATAATAGTTTGGATTGGATGGATTGGATTTTACCCGACTGCTGGAATAATGTTATTTACGCGATATAAAAACATTTAACAAGTGAAGTGAAATGGATCATCATCATTTCGAGTAGGTGACCGGTCAGTCGACCGTGCACACCCTGGAAACATGAAATGGAAACAAATATAAAATACAGTATTTTAGTTAGAAGCTTACGTTTAAGTCAAACAAGAGACATCACATACGCCATACGACATACTCGTACGCGTAATATACATTATTCCTGGAGTCGGGTAAAATAAACCAAAAAAAGACTCTTTTAAAGTTGCTATGGTAACTTATTTTGGGACACTGATTACATAATGACGTTTAAGTTTAGCGCAGATTCTTGGCGGGAATTTTAGCGAACTACACGGTGTTTATTTTGGATTGTTGTGCAAATTGTTTCTAGTGGACTTTATAATGTGAAATCGGTGTAATTTAGTGTTATAAATGCCCATGCCTAAGAACAATGTGTGGGATAACTAAAATAAACTTTCTTGGTGCAGCTGTAGTGAGATTTACATAGCGGGCTGGTGGTTGTCCGCCTTGCTGCGTTGGCTATGATTGAACCAGTGGGTTTCGTGAAGGGTTGTCGCCATCCATAGAATCAATGAAATAAATTTACACCATCATTTCGTTGATAACAAGAAAACTCAAAAAAGCGCGGGAAACTTATTACTTGATACTTGCTAAATACGTAGGTAATGCGTGAATGTAATAACAAAAAAAAGTTTAGCGCGGATTTAATCGAGATTAAACGTTTTCTAAAATTTTCTGCAGATATTCGTGTAAGAGTGTCTACTCGTCAAATACTGCTATAGCGCATATTATGGAAACCTTGCTTCTAAGATAAACCATAAACTGTAATGATGTGTCTGTAGTATATTTTATTATGTAAAATTAAATTAAACTAAAATAAACTAATTACATATTAAATAATTATGAAAAATTAACCTAAAACTAAACACCTTAAAAAATATGATAAAATACCTAAAATATATTATTAAAAGGAGTCCCTTTAGGCAAGGTTCCAAAGATACTGGCAGCATTCCCCCTTTGAATAGCGAGACTAATTCTTTGTCCGAGGTAGCTGCCAGCTCTTCGGTCACCTGTGATGTCGACTAACCTTTTTGTCTGTAGTTGGTGTTTATGGGCTTTATTAAATAGAAAATATTTTTGGGTCAGAGAATACAACTTTTTCAAAAATTGACGCTACGGAGCGATGCTAACCCAACCAAACGATAATCTTAGATGAACTTTTTGTCTGAGTGTATGTGGTACCAATTATAGATCACGATTAACGATACGCTACATTTTGGAGCGAATAATCCTCCAATTCTCGCGCCATTTTCCTCATCTTGTCCTGTAGATTACGCACTAAGCTTTGTTTGATAATGTATCTGTTTCTAAGTACCAATTTTGACAGCTCTCTTGGGTCTTCTTATAAGACGGTCTACTATATGTTGCCGATCTTGTTATAACTTTTGAATGTTCGTCTTTTCCAAACTCTTGTCTCTCAGTCAAATATGGCGCCACGATGCACTGAACTGAAATAGCGAAATAAACATAATTTTTACCACATGTTTGGCAAACCCAAATTTAAAAATATTATCCAAAGAAAAGAGCTCGCGCGCATGGGTGATTTTTTCACCGACGACAGTCATCCCGTCCTTTGACATTTTGTATGTTGAAATATTCTGTTCACGGTGTAATGTATATGCTTATAATATTCATTATTATATCATATTATCCAAACAGCTGCATGGAATTCTGTACTGAACGTAGGTAATAGGTCTCAATAGATTTGTCTGTCAACTCGGGTATCCTTAGATAGAATATAAAAAGAGTCTGTGGTGGGAAGTCATGGGGTACAGTTGAAGTTTGCCGTAGACAATTTTGCAAATTGATTTTAGTGGACTTTATAATATGAAATTGGTGTAGTTTGGTGTTATATATGCTCGTGCTCATGAACAATTTTTGAAATAGTTAAAGTGGACTCATAAATGGACTCGTATAGATTTGCCGCCAGAAACTCCCACGACCCACGAGGCCTCAAAGAACATACGCCATCTTTGATGCTACTTAAAAAAACTTTACCGTACAACACCGATACTTAGTATCTCATTATACTGGACATTGGCAGAATCACTGAAATTTCGGTGGAAGCCATAATATAAAACAGAAGACGAAGAATATAAAAAAAATAAAATCTTCTATGACAGTTAACGGATGAAAGAAAAGAACAAACGTAGAATGTAAAAGATTGTATCAGCTTCTCTTCCCGCACAGGCCACAGAAACCGGCCTCGGGAAACGGCGGAAATCTAAGGAATCATGTAATTCCGTTTACGAGCTCGGTGGCGCAGCGGTCAACACGCCTGCCTGCGACACGATGGTCCCGGGTTCGATCCCCGGTCAGGTCAAGATGGGAAATTATCTTTTTCAGATTGACCTGGGTCTTGGATGTTTATCTATAAGTATATATTATAAAATATAGTATCGGTGAGTTAGTATCCCATAACACAAGTCTTACTTAAGAACTTACTTTGGGGCTAGCTCAACCTGTTGTCCGTATATATTTATTTAATAAGGTCACTATTTTGATTCTGTATTCCATCCACCTTTAAGCCCATCAACATACTAAAGTGACTTTTCGGTCTTATGGCCTTAGGTTCTGTCAACTCCGTAAGGGATAAAGACGTGATACTATGTATGTATGTATTAGTTCCATGATTGTTTTATTGTTTGTTACAGATGATCAAAATGATGCTGACGGTCGTCGCCGTCTTCACCGTTTGCTGGCTGCCACTCAACGTGTTCATTGCAAGTACACGTTCTTAATAACTGTTTAGATTATTATTTTAAGTGTTTTTATTAGCAGGAGCTATAAGAACACGCATTGAAGTCCCGAAAACCAACACATATGGAAGGTATGTCATCATCATCAGGTTTTTTAGTCTCCATTGCAGGAGCACGACCTTCTACACAGTTAGCCACAGCAGTCATAGGATGTGGTCTACACTCTCCACGCTGGCCGGACGGGTTGGACAGGTCTCTTTGATGTTTATAAGCTTTGTTCAGCTTGTGTTTCGTTGGACGCCTTATACGACATCCACGGTAAGACTTGGAGTGGTCCTATTCGACTTTGCCGGTATATACGGCACCTGTCGGAAACCACACGGCGAAGGTTTGTACGAGTATATTAATAGCAGTTGGCTCGTGTTAGGAATGTACCGAAAAATACACTGTTCTTAACATTATCTTTAGTGTATAAAGATATATCTACTTACTTCATAGAACAGGCTCGTTTATTTACAAAAGCGAGCTTATCCCTAATGGGATCTCGTTTGGTTAAATTATTTAGTATACCGATAGGTATTTAGATAAGAGATATTTAAATGTCTAGACGGAAATCGAGTTATTTCTATCGCTGTTGCTGCCCAAAAGTTAGAAACCTCGAGTTGAATCTGATATAGCAATATAAACGACTTACCTACTATAACAGACTAAGTATTCGAAATGAGCGTCCATGGATATAAGTGAAGATAAATAGGAAACAATTGATGCGTTATATTCGGGTAAATATCAAAATATATCTCTGAATTTAAATGTCTACTTACAGCAGATTATTACACACACTTTTAATATAGGTACTCACTTTTAATTTGACATTACCTCACATTAAGGTGAGATAAGGTGAGGAAGAAGAAGACGTTAAGTTTAGTGAAAATTTAATGGGCCACTCCATTTAAAAAAATATATTTTGTTGGCATAATAAATTATAGCCCTTTCTTTGGCGATTGGCACATCACTAATTAGCTACATCACTAGGCTTGTGGAGGAATTTTGTCTGTAGTGGTAGGTATCTCTTTCAAATAAAACACGTAAATTTTCATCATGCTATTTTATTAAATTACAACATATTTTTTATTAAACATTACCTTGAATTATCTACCTTAACCATTAATTTAACAAGCTTACTTTTGCATTTATAACATTAGTTAGCATTCAATTCAAATTATTAAACTACTATGGAAGGAAAAACCTAGGCCTTAATTTAAATATCTATTATTTATCTATTTAAAAAGCTTTAATTTTAGCCGAATAAAACTTAAACATATACACAAAACAAAAATGTACTGTCTGCTGTTATCAAAATGACTCGCCTAAACTACATTGACACACTAATTTTCCTAATATTCACAGAACTATACCTAACTATTAATCTGAGCTAATATTAGAAGCGGTTGCTAGGTTACCACAACAATTTTCAGATGAAAAATCTAATTTGACAATTAACTAGCGTTCAAAGAATAGGTTTCTTCACTTTGAATCAACGTGGAATCTTGATCTTATAATAAAAAAATAAAGAAACAAAAAAAAAAATATTTGTATCAAAACATAATTTTATAAAATTCGTCCAAGTGCGAGTGGAACTCACGCAAATAAGTAACACTATATATATATGTCGCAGATAGCAAATCGGAACGTCAAGCCTACATCGACTTGGGTGTATTCGGAATGTGCGTTGGCAACACTACGGCTTTGATAGCGTATAGAACCGGGAAATCCCGGTACCGAAAATCCCGGGAATTCCCGGTGTTTTGTAGCGGCAAAAGAACCGGGAATTTCAAATACAAGAACCGGTATTTTCGGTACTTTCGGGACTTTTTTTCTTTTTTTTTCATTATGATAATTGGCAACACTGACGCTAGTTGCGAGCGGTACAAGAGCAGCCATATTATTTTCATCGCGCTACCCCACCCGCTCCCGACTCCCGCGCCCGCATTACTAGTCAGTCAGTCGTTGCGTTGAAGGAACAGCGAAGTGAGTGGTGTTTTTGTGACCCGTGCCACTGTGATTCTTTTCGGTAAGTATTATTTTTGTTTTAATACTACTTATGTATGACTATTGCACAAAGCAAGGAATATCAATGTTACTATTCACTCCTAATAATATGAAGACAGATATATAAGATGTGTAAAATCTTGTATTGGGTATGTAATGTACTATTACTAAATATGTTACCTAGTTTATGTGATCTAGAATAACTAAATTTGTTACCTAGTTTAAGTGATTTAGAGTGAATAAAGACGATTATTATTATACTGTCGCTTGCGCGCTACTAGAGTAGAGTAGAGACGCCTCAAAACATTTCATAACAAACAAGCGTCACCATTTTTAAGCCACAATTTTGGATTTCAAGTTATTTAAAAATGGAAAAGTCTGCTATTTTCTATATACTTGTGATACAAATTACATCATAATTTTTTTTATTAACCTTTTTACTGTAATTATGAATCCATATTACAGATATAGATTTACTAGATAACGTTACTGTAGTGATTTTTATTGAAACAAACGTGTCGACTTTTAAAACGAACTATGAGCAGCCTATCCCTGTTTGGCATGCTCATGCATTACCAACTCATGTTGGTAATATCCAAAATGAGTTGGTAATGTGAGTGTGAGTGAGCGTATATCCTGAATCCCGACGGTTTGGCGGAGTTCAATGAGGGATTCTGACTCGCGTAGTATATGCATTTACGTTATCTATGTTAATCTATGTCTGTGATTCATATCATAGCACATTCGAGCATTATTACGTTTTTTGACATGATTACCTACTTACTAGCCGATTATGCGAGTTTCGTCAACCAGTCGGTCGCGGGCTGGCACGTGCTATTATTGCTTTTGTCTCTAGGAGGGTGAACGCGTGCAAAATTCCTTGCTCTGTGCTTTACTGGAAGTAAAAACTGTGTAATTATCTAGTTAAGTGAAGCAGCAGCTCAAATTTCTGATGATATAATTTAAGTATTATACGATTGATATTTTTGTTACAGGAAAATCTTATCCATCTGTCCCAAAATATTCAACCTGATGGATTTCGAAGAGGTTCCGAGCACAGCAAGCGACAAAACGTCGGTCGGTATGGTTTTACTTTCTTAGAGCCCGAGATAAAATTAGTGCTAAATGTAAAAAATGCCAAATATAAGTATTTTTTTATGATTCTAATTTGTAGTTTTATTTATATTATAATATATAAGTTATGTTTATTGATAAATTTATCAATAAACATCATATTATATATATAATTGAAAAAAATACCGAAAATCCCGAGAAATCCCGGGAAATCCCGGTTCCCGCATAGACCGGTACCGAAAATCCCGGTTCCACGAAACAGTACCGGTTCTCGATACCCTAGGCTTTGACAAGTGACAGCTGAGATAAAATGACCGTCACTTTTTGAATGGACGTCGAGCCGTGTGGATGTGCCAAGCCAGTACCGACTTCACCGCGTTCCGAAAAGTAATCGGTTTCCATCTTGATGGTGTTAAGTCATTTCCAAGTAATTGTTACGTGATTCTGTTGACATTAAATCAGTGAGTGTATTCCAAATCGTAGTTTTGATTATTTAACGATGGACGATGACAAACGCCCACACACCCCTCCGTCATCAGACGTGGGATGTAACCACGAAAAAAACCAGTGTGAAACAACCAGTAACGAAGACGCAAAATGGTTGTTACTGATGGAGCAGCAGAATCGGAATTTTGTGGCCTTGATCCAAGCTATGAAAACACCGACGACCAGCAAAGAAATTCGGCTGCCTGAGTTTGACCCGGAAAAAGAGGATGTGGATGCTCGCGCATGGATAACCACTGCGGACATGTGCATCACGGATCCGGACCTGCAAGGGGCTCAACTCATGATGGCTTTGAGTCGTGCACTTAAAGGCCAAGCTTCAGCGTGGTTGTCACAAGTTTCTTTTCATGGAATGACCTGGAGCAACTTTAAGGACCTTTTTACTACCAGGTATGAGAGTGCTGAGACTGCTGCTGGATTTTTAATCAACCTACAGTGTAGTAGACCGAAAGATAGTGAATGTCTGGCTTCTTATGCGGCCAAACTGATGTCATCAATTATGTCAAAGTGGAAAGATCTTTCGATTGAACAGATTGCAGTGTCAACAATTTTATCGCATATTTCCCAGTTTGAAAATCGCGTCCAACGGTTATCTTTTACTCAGAATATAACCACAAGGAATGACTTGCAGCATGAACTTAAGGCTGTTTCTTTTATGAAGCGGAAATTGCCGTTTTCGAATGATGACAACAATGATGCCAAGAAACCTCGTGTGGCTATTGATGTTTCCTCTGTAAAATGTTTCGTTTGTGGTAAAGTTGGCCACAAAGCGGCGCAATGTCGTTCCAGAAAGGGACATATTGACCAAGATGTAAGATCGAAGACACCAATTAGTGACTTGAAGACTTCCCCGGCACCGTCTCTCAGCTGTTTCAGCTGCGGAGCTGCAGGCCACTTCGCGAAAAATTGTCCACGGAGAAATGGCAAGGAGAAGAGTACCAGCGCAGCGGAGCCTTTGCAAGAGAAACGCGTGGATATCTGCACTGTCAACGCGCCTGCTGGGATGCTGCGACATGCTGGTGAGCAGTTTCATTTTACATACGTTTCTGAAGCTTAGTGATCATTTAATGAGTCTGTTGCATGTTAATTTAGCGAGTTACGATAATAGTGATTCTCTAACTGAAATAGGTCAAGCCGTTATTTTTAGAAAGTTATAAGTCAAGAATGGGAATTGAGATTGACGATAAGCCAGTTAAGCTAGTATTTCATGTTTTGCCCAATCATTATACACTATGACAATAAGATAGGCTATGAAGTGCTTGTTTTAGGAAAAGCTGTCAAATGACCTCGGACCTTTTTTAGCTCTACAGATAATCGCAATCGCACGTTACAAAATAAAGGGAACATGATAGAGTATTTTCACTTTATTTTTAAAATAGTGTTCATTCTTTTTGATTGATTTTAAGACTGTCAAAACCAGAGCACGCGACTAGTTTTAATTTTAGCAAATAAAACGGTGTTGTCGATTTTTGATTTCGATCGCAGAACTGAGGTCCATATAGACGAAATTGTAATTTGTTGTAGCGCTTCTTTTATTGCAAAGGTGGATAACGTGCCACATGTAGTTTCCTATCATATCCGTCTCACGCACCGTATCCGCTGAGTAGAAATACTACTTTTACAAGTTGGAAACTCCTACAGTCGTAAGTGCGGTGAAGCATTTTAGGCACTTTAACACGGACGTACATTTTTGACGGACTGTAGTTCACTAACAGTAGCTCATAATAAGATCGACCCTATTCCGAGAGTTCACGTGTAGTGGTCGTCTGTAAAGCTTTGACTTTAATGTGGTTCATGTGGACTTCCTCTCCCGAGAGCCTGTACCCCTGGAACCTTAAAAAGCTTTTGATAAGTAGAACGGGTGAACATGCCAACTACTTTCAAAACCTCAAATCTTAGCAAGGTCTATGCAGGATATCTATCCAATGTGTAACATGCGATTAAGAGTACTTTACATCGTGTACCTAAGTCGAGCACTTAAGAATTGCTTAAGGTAGGGTTGCTCGACCACCAGAGATAATGTTGGCTCAAGGTTTGGCTAAAGATAAGTAAAGCTTGACGTTGACATAGAGCAAGCTAGGAAAGCTGCAGTTGCTGGTATAGAAAAAAAAATCAAAGCTCGCTTATAAGTCCGCGGATTACCGTTTATGAAAGATGATCGACCTTAACTATTATGTAGAGTTAGAGACTAGTGATTTAAGATAAGATTGAGTTGTCCATTGACCACTATTCAACCAACTAACTTAATTTTGGATTTGTATAAGCGCACAAACGCTAATATGTCACTCGGTTTAGCTGATATATTAGACGTGTTTTTTAATGTTGGCAACATGGTGAATGTCACTCAGTGGAGGCGGCATGAGTCGCTATCACTCGGTTTAGGTGATAGTGGCGACATTTTGAGATATCGTCACTCAGTGTGGGTGGCATGAGTCACTACCGCTCGATTTAGGTGGTAGTGGCGCCGGTTTTTGAGAGATATCGTCACTGGAGGTGGCATGAGTCACTATCGCTCGATTTGGGTGGTAGTGGCGCCGGTTTTATGAGAGTTATCGTCACTGGAGGTGGCATGAGTCACTATCGCTCGATTTAGGTGATAGTGGCGCTGGTTTATGAGAGATCGTCACTTGAGGGTGGCATGAGTTACTATCGCTCGATTTAGGTGATAGTAACGACCGTGATCGGAAAAGTCGATAAGGAGTAACTTATTCCTATAGCAAGTAGAGTCGATAAGATTAATTCTTGCAGTTTGGTTGATAGTGTGTGAATACTGGTCAATGGTCTATCTGTGCATTGTTCATAAATGATTTGTGATTACCCTTTGATTCCCGTGATATGATGTAAATTTTGAAAGTAAACATCTGGTTTACTGTGGAAGATTTTTAAAGAGTTGAGTCCCGTTACTCAAATAAGTTAATCAGGATAGGCCGAGTGAAGGCACTCTGATATTGCAGACAGACTTTTTCATTTTCAGGGACATCACACAGGGACGTGTGACATGTCAAGATGGCCGTGTCGCAGATAGCAAATCGGAACGTCAAGCCTACATCGACTTGGGTGTATTCGGAATGTGCGTTGGCAACACTACGGCTTTGACAAGTGACAGCTGAGATAAAATGACCGTCACTTTTTGAATGGACGTCGAGCCGTGTGGATGTGCCAAGCCAGTACCGACTTCACCGCGTTCCGAAAAGTAATCGGTTTCCATCTTGATGGTGTTAAGTCATTTCCAAGTAATTGTTACGTGATTCTGTTGACATTAAATCAGTGAGTGTATTCCAAATCGTAGTTTTGATTATTTAACGATGGACGATGACAAACGCCCACACACCCCTCCGTCATATATTAAAATCACGTTGGGTGTGTTTGTTTAGTAATACAACTAAATATTCCGTGAATCTTATTAATATCGAGCAAAAAACCACACAAAAAAACACTATTTTTAGTTTGTTATTACAGCGGCAGCCGGTAACAAATATATCATCTGTGAAAATTTCATCTATCCATCTATTGCGGTACATGAGATACAGCCTAGTGACATACAAACGAACGAACAGTTAAGTTTTAGCAATTGGGTCCTAATGTAACACTTTGGCTACGGAATCCTGAAAAGTTATTCCAAACTTTAATTACATAGGCACGAACATTTTACCAACATTTTTTACATTCATTTTAGGACCAGTTATCTGTAAACGTCAGAACCCCTGGACCAATAGCGAAATTTGACGTTTGTAAAATACCAAATTATACTACCTTTATGCTACTATTTGAAACCTAATTTAAAATTTTTGGTACTTCGACTAACTGCAAAAAAAATAATTAAGAAAATGGCCAGAGATTCTGACGTCAGGATGTCTGGACCACCTTTTTTTTCCTAGTTTGAGATAACATTATTTATTTTTTTCTTTATAAATATTAACTACCTTTTTAGTACCTTACTATTTATATAAAGCTTTATTTTTTTTAAATACAGGAAAAAAATTACGCATTAAAGATTTTTTTTTCATGCTAATTAATTTTCCACATAAAGAATTTTTTTTTTAGGATACCTATATATGTAATTGAATTCATTAGAAATCAGACACTGAAATTTGAAGAATAAATTTTAATAATAAAAAAAAAACCGGCCAAGTGCGTGTCGGGTCACGCGCAGTGTAGGGTTCCGTAGTTGCGAATGACAACTTTGAGTTCACACTGTTCACACTCGCACCTCACAGTTTAACGACCAAAAACATCTAACAATGAATATTATTTTATGAAATTTTACATTATCCAGTACATTTTATAAGTTGGTTGCCTATAACTTTTTAGTTTGCACTTGGTACTCAGCTTTGATAGTTTTCCTTTCAACTTCAGTATATATACTACTGCTGTAATTTTTTTCAGGTATCTATATATAACCGTTTAGTAGATAGAGGGGGAGGACACTTACCTCTTACAAAAATTTTCACTTTAATCCCCCACTTTACTTGTATGGGAGCTATCCTAAAAAAAAATTTTTTTAAGATTTTTTTCCACCACTTTTTTGCCATGATAATAATACATACCTGTACCAAATTACAGCTTTCTAGTACTAATAGTCTCTGAGTAAAACCGCGGACGGAGAGATAGACAGACAGACATGGCAAACCTATAAGGGTTCCTTGTTTACTACGGAACCCTAAAAAATAGGTACATGGTCGATTATCAATAATTATTATTACTTATTTCTTGGCGTATATATGTATAACCATGAGCAGTTATATTCTTTTTACAACTTACAGTATTCTTTCGTCGGCAATGCGATATTATCGCATTGCCGACGAAAGTCGAAATGGCAATGTTATGACCTTAGAGTATCAATAAAACTATAGAGCGCTCCTATTGTTTTTTCGCCATTGTGCAGAGCGTAAGCAGATGTTCTATAGACTTGTATCTATAGATGTAGCGGTCGGTAGTGATGGGCATCGCGTCCTTGAGAAACGTTGCAAATGAGTTACATCCGAGCGAGTCTTTGGATGTAACTCACTTTTAATAAATTATGATTCGGTTTGAGACTTGATAATCGTATAAATTTGTCGATAGTTTATTAGATACGAACCTACTTTTAGCGTTATTTTCCAAATATATAGGTACCACATTTTGAGATTGTGGTTTTTTGTAGTATTGATAGATATTGAATGATTTGCGTCTCATGTGTTCCAACACAAATGTCACATTTTTCGAGCTGCCTTAAGGTCGTCTTACGTCTTACGTCTTACTACCAAATTTTCAACTGTGTGTGTGTAGTATTAATAGTTTCGGTATAAAAAAAAACTGTGATATACAGACAGACAGACGGACATGATGAATCTATAAGGGTTCCATTTTTTGGCATTCGGCTACGGAACCCAATCAAGCATCCAAATTGGTTCAACCGTTTAACAGCCAAGGTGCTACAGGCAGACGCAGATAGACACAAACACACATAGCGGTCATACATATGATATAATTCCCTTATTTTCGTATGGAGTTAAAAAATGAAATGCATCTGAATTCTTTTTGTTTTTTTTTTTTTACTTGATATCATTTTATTATCACTTAAAGTTAATCAATATTTATCATTAAAGTCATAATACTAGTAAAACTACAAAAATCTGGAACCGACGCGGTACAACACTAAATCTATTGCGGGGAGAAGTAAAGCGGAACCGCGTGCTGAGTTTACCCGCCCGCGCGCCTCTCGCAACACCCTTTCACGCCCTAGTCAATTATAGAAAAATCTATGTTTTAGAGTCATAATAGGACTTATTGATGAAAAGTAATATCATTTTTCCTTTTATTTTGCTTTCGGGAATCATGTTCACAACTCGGCACTGGACTTTTCTTCATAATTATTGTAAACACGAAAAATAATGGCGGGAGAAACAATCCGTGCGCGTGACCTCGTGTGACTAATCGTGACGTTCGCACTGTTTTGAAGCTGTTCATACCCGTGCTTACGGTTCATACTAATAGAGGCGCGCTCTAAGGTTATGACGATATGTCCACCAAAATTACTGTAATTTGTAAGAAGAATATAACTGCTCATTGTTATATATACGCCAAGAAATAAGTAATAATAATTATTGATAATTGTTCATGTACCTATTTTTTTATTATGAAAATTTATTCTTCATATTTCAGTGTCTGATTTCTAATGAATTAAATTACATATATAGGTATCCTAAAAACAAATTCTTTATGAGGAAAATTAATTAGCATGAAAAAAAAAATCTTTAGTGCGTAATTTTTTTCCTGTATTTAAAAAAAATAAAGCTTTATATAAATAGTAAGGTACTAAAAAGGTAGTTAATATTTATAAAGAAAAAAATAAATAATGTTATCTCAAACTAGGAAAAAAAAGGTGGTCCAGACATCCTGACGTCAGAATCTCTGGCCATTTTCTTAATTATTTTTTTTGCAGTTAGTCGAAGTACCAAAAATTTTAAATTAGGTTTCAAATAGTAGCGTAAAGGTAGTATAATTTGGTATTTTACAAACGTCAAATTTCGCTATTGGTCCAGGGGTCCTGACGTTTACAGTTATCTCGTTAGGCGTTGTTTTAACGAGGTCTAAATGTACTTTTTAATTCCCGGACAAGGGAC
This sequence comes from Rhodophaea formosa, assembly GCA_963082605.1. Lineage (NCBI taxonomy): Eukaryota > Metazoa > Arthropoda > Insecta > Lepidoptera > Pyralidae > Rhodophaea > Rhodophaea formosa. The sequence goes on from OY720206.1 coordinate 7,675,483, forward strand.
GGACCGCAAAGAAGGTCGGGAAAGTAATGTCAATTAATGAGAACAATTCGCGAGGCATTGTTGAACGGGAAAGGGAATTAGCAGAGTGAGTTGTAATGGAATCAAAACATGCTTACGACACAAGTTCACAACTCACTGTGGGGCTAGCTTAATCTATGTGATTAGTCCCTATATATTTATACACATTTAACTCTCTATATAAAAACCTAGAGAGGTCTATTTATATACATGATTGTCTTTGTTTCTTCTGACTTTTTTATTTATTATTTATACATGGCGCACAATGTTGTTGATTAAAAAATTTTCATTTGTTAGTGTATATGTTTCGGCTAAAAATCAAAATAAAGGTAGGAACGTTTAGTTGTAGCCAGCCAGAACTGGTGCCACATATAGGTAAACTTATTAAGAGGCTTATATTATCGAAACTAGCGGCACCCTTCATTTCATTATTTTACTCCTAAACCAGATCAAATTAAAAAAATCGATTTCAGTACCTCGGTAGTAAATTAAATGTAGAATTTTTAGTTATACTTTTCATTATTTTGCACTTGGTATAAGAAAACTATTTTAAAAATAAAATTAATTTTAATACGGTTTAACTGCGTTTATTACATTATTTATTTATACAGTACATACCTACCTACATCATTTCAAATGAGAGAACTTCTCATTACCGCCAGAAGCGGCCACTTTAGGTGGTAATGAGAAGTTCTCTCATTTGAAATGATGTAAGTACTTACTTATTAATGAAAGCAATACCAAAATACTTTAAGTAATTTACTAGCTACCGAAGTACTGATTTAGATTATTTCAATTCGACGTCACGTTTGTTGTATGGGAGTCTTGAGTTTGTTGTATGTATTGAAAATATTAATCTATTCTGTTGTTCGCATTTGTTGTTATACCGGCCATAGAAATACATCATCTATGAAAAAATTTACTGTATAGCAATCACAATTCATGAAATAATACCTGGTGACAGACAGACGGACGGACGGAGGAACGGACAAAACGTCAGGCATCAGTAGGGTCCCATTTTTACCCTTTGGGTATGAAACCCTAAATACAAACAAGAATAATCATAAAATTCATTCATAACTTTCAGCCCTAGCTCTCAACTTTGATAAAATATGTCAAATAAATCTTCACATTAATTGCAAACAAAACATTAATCCGAATCGCAAAGGTAAAGTTGTTAAAGTTCAGCAAAATGATTAATGAAGAAAGTATTTTAGAATCTCAGATCAACTTCATCTAATGCCGTGAGATTAATTCCAAATAATTAATCTTTTGATATCTTTTTTTGTAAAATGTGCGTCAGAAGTAGTTATAAATGTAGGTATGACAAATAGGAAACTTGCGAATAGACTTTGAAGAATAACTTTCTAAATGTTTTTTACGCACAGGATAAACTGTGACTTTATCTTGTAGAGTTTTTGGGTAAGCAAGGTAATTTTTTCACTGATCCTAACTAATTATTATAAATGCGAAAGTGAGTTTGTTTGCTTGTTTGGTACGGTCCACGCCCTATCTACTGAACCGATCAACATGACATCTTGCATACACGTAGGGAAGGGTACGGAGAAGGACATAGGCTATATATCACGCGGGCGAAACCACGGTTAACAGTTAGTATCCCTATACTTTCACAGCATAATGAATAAAATTTGTTCCACATTCAAGTAGATACACCTAACCTGAAAAACGATACAAACTCAATGAACTGGTATGTACTTAAGGGCAATTTTTAGTTTTTCTAAAAAACTGTTTTACTTTTTTAGAAAAAAATAAAACATAGAGCCATCCCTATTTTAGTACTAGATTTTAGGATAAAAGAATTGTGCCTCTAGAAGTAGTTTTCAGCGAGAAAATAGGGGAATACATTTGTGTGGATAAGATACTGACTATGAAGTGCGGTCGGCACAGTTTATTGTCATCCAATTCAATCTATCGCTGGTAAAAGCCTATGTTATACCCTTCTAACACATGTTCACATGCACACTTACAGGAAGTTTACGCACTCCATTCAACTTTATCGGAGGTTATCCCTATAAATGTTGCGTTTTTCTCATTACTGAATAATAAAGCATAGCACGAATACATTTAAACAAAAATCTGTTTCTGATATCAGTTAATTAATACGCATAATATTGCCTTGAACTTGTACTTTTTATACATCTTCATTAGGTCCTTTTTGTCTCCACTGCAGGAGCACGACCATCTCTGTACCTACTACTAAAGCCATAGGTACATCAGCCAAAGCCGTCAGAGGATTTAGCCTACACTCTCCACGCTGGCCAGACGGGTTGCAGAGAAAGACTTGATGATGATAAATCATCTGTGTTAGGTCATACATAGAATTATACCCATAAACCATATAATTACCATATTTCACCTGATTTGGTCCAGTAGATTCGGAGCAAATTGGTTTTGACAGACGGACTAACAGAGGCACGAGTGATCATATTGGGATTCCACTTTTAATTTTTTTAGGGAATACTGATCAATAAATATATAGGGACAAATCACACATATTGAGCTAGCCCCACAGTTAGTTGTGAACTTTTGTCGTAGGATACTAAATCAACAATACTCATTATAATATAATAACTATAAGGCTGAGCTAATCTGTTAATTTGCAGTTAATTTGTGTACTTAGTGAACCTACTTCGTACTACTGGGAGGCCATAAATCACAATGTAGTGACGTAAATGATGAGGCACCTATATCTGGCCTTAGTTAACTGAGTACTTAGGTAAGCTAAGAGCGACTATTATCTGTTGTAACTATTATTATAATGGAAAACTAATAATTAGTTATTTTGCAAAATAAAACTCTCATATGAACAACAAAAAATATTATAATCAAAAATGTTATCAATCGCTCTACACTACAAATATTTTGCCGCAAACTTCGTCAATACTTAATCTGAAGTTATAAAAACCCAAACGAACTTGATAACTGGCATAGGTATGGCAATTTGTACGAGTGGAGTAATATTTAATATACCTTATATTACTACCTACAAAAGAAACTTATTCGAGCACACACCGATGTGTGAGTTAACAGTCAGGGTCGCCAGCACAGAATGAATATAGTACTAACATAATAATAAATATATACAGACAAATCACACAGATTCAGTGAGCTAGCCCCAAAGTAAGTTCTTAAGTAAGACTTGTGTTATGGGATTCAAATTATGTATAAAGGGCATTGCACACTATCTCAGTAGGTATAGAATTTTTTTGCTCCAACCTGATTTATCAAGACTTTCTTAGGTGTTAATGTGACTATTTATTTTTGAATGTTTACCCGATATTAAGATATTTTCAAAATTACAGATTCTGTGGACCATCCACGAAGACGACATAGCGTGGGCAGCATGGCCGGGCATGCCTTACGTGTGGTTTGCGTCGCACTGGCTGGCAATGTCGCACTCCTGCTACAATCCCATCATATACTGCTACATGAACGCACGCTACAGGCGAGGATTCAAACAGGTGATGTTCTAGTACTGAGTTCATCATCATTTCGTGTAGGTAACTCGGTTAGTCGACCATGCACACCCTGGTGTTAGAGTTCTTCGGAACCGCCTCTCGGCCTTGGTTCCTTTAACGACTACCAGGTGGCAGCCGGGACCAACGGCTTCATCTTTGTTATCGGACAATCAGGTGATTCATGCCTGCAATATCCTAACCAAACTGGAAACAACAAAGTATGCTTCCCGTGGGAATCAAACCCACCACCCCGGGTCAACAGGCAAACGCCTTTACCACTGGACCACGGAGTACTGAGTTATTAATCATCCAAACATTGCGTGGCCACACAGCCCTAAGTAAGATTGGCATCGCATTGATTGGCAATGTTGCAGTCTTGCTACAATCCCATCATATACTGCTACATGAACGCACGCTACAGGCGGGGATTCAAACAAGTGATGTTCTAGTACTGAGTTACTAATCATCCATACATTGCGTGGCCACACAGCCCTAAGTAAGATTGGCGTCGCATTGACTGGCAATATTGCAGTCTTGCTACAATCCCATCATATACTGCTACATGAACGCGCGCTACAGGCGGGGATTCAAACAGGTGATGTTCTAGTACTGAGTTATTAATCATCCATACATTGCGTTGCCACACAGCTCTATGTAAGATTGGCGTCGCACAAACTGGCAATGTTGCAGTCTTGCTACAATCCCATCCTCTACTGCTACATGAACGCGCGCTACAGGCGGGGATTCAAACAAGTTATGTTCTAGTAGGTACTGAGTTATTTAGTTAATTACATACATTGCGTGGTCACATGCCCCTAAGTAAGGTATGGGACGCAAAAACTGGCATGGTGGCTGTATCTTTGCGGCGCCAACGCCAAGCTGAGGAAATGTACACTCTTATATGCTAAAAATAATTTAATTGTTTTTCATGCAATTGTTTTTCATTTAGTAAAAAATGCAACAAATAGAAAAATAAACGAGACTATTTTCTTTTTTTTTAACGCGACAAAACCATTTTTATAGTACATTATAATACAAGTACGGTAAGCTGGATATTATAGTCGATGTGTTTATAGTAAGCAAGTAAGTAAGTGCGCGTAAGTAAGCACGAGGCGAAGCCGAGTGCTTATAATAAACCGACGACTATAATAGACAGCTTACCGTACGAGTATCATTCGACGTTTTTCAATACATTTGCGATTACCTTAAACTAAAACAAGAGTATAGTAGTATAGAGTAAAGTAAAAAGCACTAGTGCTGTAAAATACATCATTACGATACAGATTTCGATCTCATAAGAACCGTATTATTAGCAAATGTATTGAAAAATAATTTTGTTTAAATTTTGCACGTCTATTTGCAGATTGAATATAGTTATTTTGCATACCTTATTATAAAATTGTAACACCTTATTGTACCTCATGTTTTCTGGCAAATACATTTCTGATTTCTGAAGAATTTAAGATTGGAGATCGGGTCATTTAGATGGGAGAGCCCTCAGTCTATATAACTACCTTCCATTCGTAGATTCAACCAAAATACATAAAAAAACTGAACTCTGCGTTTGTGCTAACAGTTTATAATAAGATCTAAATCCTTATCTGCTTTCAAAAATTTAATTGAACTCAATACAAAAAAAGTCTCTCCTGCCAGCTGGTTGTATTCCTTTCCGGGACGGAAAACAGACAGGAATAAAAGGAACGTGTAACACGTTCCTTTTATTTTTCTGCGTATTCCTGTAAGTGATATATTTTCCGATTCTGTGATAGTGCAAAGTAAACTTATATTAAAGAATTTATCAAGAAGTAATAAATTTTTATTTAATTGTTAAATTAACTGTCTCATAGATATTCAAATGTCGCAGTAATATCTTAGAATTAACCTGGTCGGGTGCCGTCCGGTCACATTGCATTAGCGCTAATCACGACCACACTCTGACTGAGTGATCATAGATATCAGAATACTGCAGATGCGTTGATTTCTAGAACACAGTAGGCCACCTATGGTGCCGTAATAAGTATTTTATTTACAGCTCAGAATAAATGTGATACATGGCTTCTTAATGAATGAATTATGAATTATTTATTTAAGTAACAGTGACTCATACATAATTGTTAGTAATAAGTACTTACTTCTAGGTTAGTAATCAATTTTTATTTTTTAAAACTTCAAGACCATTCATTAAGGCCATTCATAAAGGCCATTCATAAAGGCCATTCCTGCACCATCCCTCCGGCTATGGCACAGCAATGGTTTACGTGGAGGCTGTCCAGTCTTTGCGCGATCATGTTCAGGATGCTGTTGCCGCTCCCCCGCACCCTGCGCACCAGGGACGCGCATCTCTTACGCATAGTTGCATAAAAGCAGTCTACTCGAGCTTCCGCAAACATCCCTGATGCGCTACAGAAGCGTGGCAGCCCCAGCAGCACCCTGAACGCGTTGTTGTACTGCACACGAAGGGCGTTGTAGGCTTTTTGAGTGTATCTAGCCCAAAGGCTGCACGTGTAAAACGAAGTACAAAAAGCTCTAAATAAAGTGATTTTCACTTCTCGTGAACAACGTGCAAACCTGCGAGCCAGCATATTCGCTCTCACTGACAACGCCCTCCGTTCCCTTTCGATATCTCTATCGTCCTTGAGGTCAGGAGTCAACACATGACCAAGGTATTTAAAATTATACACTCTCTGTAATATTTGATTATTAAGTACAACTGGTGGTATTTGTTTATATCGTTTACTCCCGGCCCCAAAGACCATTCACCGGCACCCAAAGACTTTTCTTAACATTATAGGCCAAGCCGTGAGAGAGTGCATATGATTCGCATTTGGTCACCAAAGTCCGCAGGCCACATATAGAGGCACTCAGCAGCGCCATGTCGTCTGCGTAGCTGATGTTATTGACGCAGACTCCGTCTGTACTACAGCCGACATTGGCCCCGCTAAGCTCCTCTATCAACTCATTCACATACAGATTGAAGAGCGTAGGCGAAGACAACCCCCCCTGCCTTACCCCGCACTCCAATCTGTATGGTTCAGATAACGCACCCCCCCATCTTACGCTGTTGACCTGGTTTCTGTACCAATACTTAAATATATTTATAAGTTCTACGGGTAGTTTAGCGATTCTTAGTTTTTCCCAAAGAATATCGTAAGAAACCAGGTCAAAAGCCGTAGACAGGTCTAGGAAGCACCCAAAGACTGGCGTTTTGCGCTCCGTATAGTAAGTGACAGCGTGCTTAAGACACAGTATAGCGCTTTCTGTAGACAGTTTAGGTTTAAAGCCGAACTGATTGTCGTGCAGTTTAACGAAATTATTTAACTGTGTATTCAGCACACTGTCAAACACTTTTGATATTACAGTTGCCAACGAAATGGGTCTATAATTGCTTAATCCACTGGTACCCGAACCAATGCCAATTCTTCTAAATCCATGGCTCATTCATGGGTCTAAAGCTCCAAATAAATGCCAATTCTTCTAAATCTACTGGCTTACACATGGGTCAACAGTTCCGAATAAATACAATTTTTTCTAAATCCACTGACTCATACATGGCAAGCAGCCCCCAAAAAATGCAATTTTTTAAGTAAGAAAATTACAAAATTATCTTTAACTCATATTTAAATACCTTGTCGTATTTATTGTTAATAAATCTGAATTTCAACAGGGGAGACTAAAATCTTTATTTTGTAATTTTTTATAGGTTGATTTGATTAAACTTTATAGTCAAGTTTACTCGTAGTTGTCAGGTTTTCATCGATTGTTAAATATTTCATTTCCTTAATCTTAAAATTTCTACTCTGACCCAAATTGTTTAACCACAACACATGATTTAGCAGCATCAAAGCTTTGTAAATATTTTTATCACCGCGTCTCGTAACTTGTTTATGTGTTTTAGGCGCTCTGCTGTTTGATGCGAGTACGTCTCGACCCGCCTTCCCGGTCGTGTCATCGGTCAAGTATGTGTGATGGAGTGCCCATGTCAGGTGAGATTTACGAGCATAAATTGTTTATCTACGTTTGTTTTCTTTGTTTTTCATGCGTGTAAGTGGCCAAAACTGGTGTCAGATTTTTCAGGCTGCCTAAAGGCATCTGACATATCTTAACGACTGCCATCAATGATGACAGCCGGGACCAATGGTTTAACGTGTCTTCCGAAGCACGGAGGAGCTCGAAAAATTTTTATGCCACTTGCGGTCGCCCATCCAAGCGGGGACTGCGCCCAGGGTTGCTTTACATAGGGAAACGCTGATAATGCTTACATCCACTAGGCCATCGGGCTCCACGATGTATACGTTTATACGCACACTTACAATATAAGGTACCATTACGATATGTTCTTTCACGTGTACAGTCGGGGCACATAAAACTGACCCCCTACAATCTGATAAAAAACTGTTCGTAGAGGAGTCAGTTTTATGTGCCCTCGACTGTACCTACAACATAGCTTAGTGAGGCAATAATAGAAACTACCAAATAACTATTAGAGCATTTATTAGATCAAATTCCTCATGCTCAAATCACATCAATTGTTAGTTTAAACGCGTCAAATTGACTATTTTATTAAACTATATAAGGGGTTCAATTTATGACACTTATTTATTGTAGTGTTTTAATAAAGATAGTTTGGAGTTTGTGGTGGAAAGTCAAGGTGCAGTTGAAGTTTGCCTTACACGGTTTTGCAAATTGATTTTATATATTGGACATTATAATATGAAATTGGTGTAGTTTGGTGTTATAAATGCTCTTACTCATGAACAATTTGTGAAATAAAAGTAGACACGTATAGACTTGACACCAGAAGCTCCCACGAGGCTATCAAAGAACAAGGTCATCTGTGCTGCTACTTGTAAAAACTATACCGTACAGTACAACATCGATACTTAGTATTTCAATATACTGGACATTGGCAGAATCACTGAAATCTCGGTGGAACCTATAAAATAAAATAAAGTTCGTTTGTCCATTTCAGTATCTACCAAAATATTACTTTTTATTCATCAAAAATATTCGATTACACATACGTAGCAGGGGCTCACTAATTAGGAAACTCTGTATGTAACGAGTCCCGCTCTTTGACACAATATCTTTTGCACAAGTAATAATGGCCGCATGCACTGGATGTATATATACTATACGTGTATTATTATTTTATTTGTCTCTCTTCGATAATGATCTAAGACAAAAGAAATAGATCTAAACTATAAGTTAAATTTAGTTATTGTGAAATAACATTAATTAATATTAATGCAATAAATATGAATAGGGTATAATATAATCTGATTGAAGGGGACTAGGTATTACCCGACTTAGAGAACCGTACAATATATATTTATTTATTTTAAATTTTCGTATTGCATTTTGTTTATCGTACCTATTTGTTGTTATAGCGAAAAATATTAATACATATTCTGCGAAAATTCCAAGTGTTTCTTTAGACACAGCTTAAGACAGACAGACGGATTACATCAGAAGCTGGAGCCCCTTCTTTAACCTAAACACTACATAACACTAAAAAAGGCAACCTAAAGCTTTGGGGCAATTTAATGTCAGTCACATAACTTAGAGCGATAACTCAAAAGTTTGTTTTAGTTTTATAAAACAATTTTTAATGTTACATAAAAGGTAGTTTGTGTAAAATTTTAGTCTAAAGCTTAAACATCAAGGAAACTATTACCTTGGATTAATCAATCACAAGAAAATATATATGAGCTTGATCGTGTCTTGTTATTTAGTGATGTTGTCGATGTAATACAGCACCTTCAAATAGTCGGTTAAGGATTCAAAGAATTTAATTTATTATATATATATATATACATCAACGGGTCACTCACGTGCTATTTGTCGGGATTGCCGACTATAGTTTCGGACTCGTCAGGAGCCCATTTTCAAGGCGAGTGCGGGACGCGCGGCGGTATCGGTCGGCAATCCCGACAAATAGCACGTGAGTGACCCGTTGATATATATATATGATGTCTTTATCTCACGTTAGTTTTAATGATATAATTTAATTTATTGTTGAAATTGAACGTTTACGAGCAAAAATATATAGAGGCTAAGACTTAGCCTCTATATATTTGTGCTGGATAATGATTATATACATTTTTTAAATGGATATGCACACCTAGTTAGTACTACATTGCAAATATTTTTCTTTTCTGCCTTTAGTAATAATTCTAATAGTAAAATACAAAACCAATCATCAACGTCATCCAGATTTTCAATACAATAACTTAATAGAATAATGCTCCATATGCTCCAACATACTCAAATTATTATAGAAATATAATATTCATATTAAAACGAAATTCTAATAAAGATTTGTGAAAGTATATTTGATTATATTTTTTGCCTTTTGATGGCTGCTCTTTGAGAGACACCAACAATAAATGGAATATATCCTTAAACGATATGAAAATCTTTTGAAGGTTTAGGAACATGATTTATATCAAGTCTGCCAAAAATACGTGTTTTATGATACTTATATTAAATACATACATACATACATACATACATATTATCACGCCTTTTTCCCATAGGGGTAGGCAGAGACTATAGATCTCCACTTGCTACGATCCTGACAAATCCCTCTAGCTTCATCTAAACTCATCACTCTCCCCATGCATGCTCTTCGGTTTCGGGTACTTCTTACATCTCCTTTCTTAAGAACGTCAGCAATCTGATCGCAGTGCGTTCGACGAGGTCGACCCTGGCCAACTATCCCATTCACACTGGCTTTATAAATATTCTTTGTTACTCTTCTTTCATCCATCCTTTCAATGTGGCCAAACCACCTTAACATTCCTTTCTCAATCTTAGTCACTACATCATCTTTCACTCCACATCGCTCCCGCACTACGTCATTCCTTACCCGATCTCTCAAAGTTATACCACACATACTTCTTAGCGATCTCATTTCAACTGCATTTATTCTACTTTCGTGCCTTTTCTGCCATACCCAACTTTCACTGCCATACATAAGAGTTGGTACTAACACCCCTTCATGAACAGCAAGTCGGGCTTTGTAGGATATCTTCCTACTGTTCATAAAAGAATGCAATGCCCCATTTACCCGATTACCAGCAGCCACTCTTTTTTCAATATCACCTTCATGCTTTCCATCCCTTGTAAAAACACTACCTAAATACACAAACTCTTCCACTTGTTCCACTTTTTCTCCATCTATAAGAACATTGCATACCGTCATATTTTCTTCTCTTTCAAAAACCATTACTTTTGACTTACTAACATTCACTTTCATACCCTTTTTCTTAAAAGCACCATTCATACATGTTACCATCTTCTGTAAATCCTCCTGAGATGACGCAAATATGACTTGGTCATCGGCATAGAGGAGGCATTTGATTAGTAACTCTTTCATTCTTAGTCCACACTCATTTTCTTTCAAATCCTTCAGACAACTATCCATGAATAAGTTAAACAGCCAGGGCGAGGCTACACATCCCTGTCTAACACCTTTTTCGATATTAAACCAGGATGAGTAGGCCGCATTAATTCTGACACAGGCGCTGGAATCCTTATAAAGGGATTTCAACGCCCGAATCAGATGGCTGCTTACCCCATACTCAGACAGTGTCGACCACAATTCCTTTCTCATCACTCTATCATAAGCCTTTTCCAAATCCACGAATAAGCAGTACACTTTTTGACCTTTAGCCAAAAATTTCTCAAGTATGCTTCGCAAGGAAAAGACCTGGTCCGTACATCCCATTCCCTTTCTGAATCCCGCTTGCACATCCCATATTTTGTCATCCGTTTCTTTCACAACCCTTTCAATCAATACCTTTGCATACAGTTTGCCAACCACGCTAAGAAGGCTAATGCCTCGATAGCTCTTGCAGTCTTGCTGCGAGCCTTTTCCTTTATAAAGCGGCACAATAACCGCTTTGCACCAATCTGTTGGCACAACACCTTTTTTAAAACAAATATTGAAAAGGCGACACAGCTGACTAGCTACGATACCCTGTCCAGCCTTTAACATTTCGACCGTAATCCTATCATAACCCCCAGCCTTTCCTATTTTCATGCAGTTCAGCGCTTCCATAATCTCTTCTATTTTTATTTCATCATTTACATCTTGCATATCACTCTCTTCTTTGTCACTGTTTACTGTACATATATGATCTCTTTCAAACAACCCTTCAAAATATTTCTTCCATTCTTCTAACACATCCTTTTCATTAATTAATATTCTCCCATTCTTGTCTCTGATTTTATTGAGCTGTGACATTGTAGATTTTCCTCTTACTTCTTTCACACTTTTCCAAAAATATTTGATGTTGCTCTTAAAATCTTGAGACAACCTAACTGCAAAGTCTTCTTGCTGATTATTTTTCTTAATTTTTACAAGTTCTTTTACACACTCATTCATCTGCTTATATTCCTGTTTAGCAGCACGCACCTCCTCATCCGTCGTCTTTTTCTCATTTCTCCGGGATAGCCAATCGTTCCATGCTTTTTTCTTTTTACAAACTGCATCCTGTATCTCACTGTCCCACCATACATTCGTACATACCTTACCTTTTCTTCTTTTTGCTACTCCACAAACCTCGGTAGCTGCCGATACTATCCCATCTTTAAAAACACTCCATACAGTTTCTATCTCACATTCTTCATCTATTACTCTAAAATTATTTTGTAATATAGGTTTGTAATTTTCTTTTGTTCTATCATCTTGCAACTTTTCCACTTTTATTCTTTCTATCCTTTCTGAGGGTTCCGATTTACGGTGTCGCCATCGCTGTAAAATATTTTTTACTTTACATATGACCAAATAGTGGTCCGTATGGATTCCAGTGCCTCGGTACGACCTCGTGTCAACTAGATTCTTTCTCAGTCTTTCATCCACTATCACAAAATCAATCATACTCTTCATTCCATTTTCTTCTCTTGTATACATATGAATCATTTTGTGTTGAAACAATGTATTTGTCACACAAAGATTCTTTTCCAGACATATCTCAAGCAGACTTCTCCCATTTTCATTCTCCCTTTCATCCCCAAATAAACCTAATACGCTTTCATACCCATACCGCCTAACTCCCACCCAACTATTAAAATCTCCTAACATTATTAACTTTTCATTATCCCTGCAACTACACAAAATATCCCTTACACTATTCCAAAAGTTCTCTCTTTCCTCTTTATTACTTTTACCTTCCGTAGGAGCATAGACTCCTAAAATAAATATCCGAGTTAAACCTACTTTCATTCGTACCCACAAAAGCCTTGAATTTACAAACTCGTACTCGTTCACACATTCTGCCATTCTTTTTGAAAGGATGATACCAACTCCCTGACCGGCTCTAGCGGTTTTCGGTACTCCAGACCAATACGCTGTATAAGGCCCGTCATTAGTGGTTTCACATCCCTTCTTCTTTGTCTCGTTCACACATAAGATATCAATCTTTCTTTCACTCATCATCTGATAAACCTCCTCTATTTTACCATCCAGTCTTCCTCTCACATTTAATGTAGCAAAGCGGCTTTCTGAAGCCCGCTTTTCGCCCCCACGGGAAACGTGACGTGATGAGTTGCGAACTGCATCGCCGTCGTTTAGATTTTTTGTTAATTTTCGAAAAATCATAGCGTTCCCACGAGAATTGGGGATACAACGTCGCACCCGGCAGTGCCCCTTGTACCGGGTGAAGGCTAGCCTTATTCTGGGGTCACCCGGTCCCAGGGCAAAATGGCACGCTTGTAATTAGGCTCGCCCCTAATCATGCATCCCTCGGCACGGCAGACCTTGGATTGGCGGAGAAGGAAATGGGAAAATAATATATAATAGGATTATAAGTAAATATGGCTAGGATTATTTGGATTCGGGAAAGGATGAGGGTAAAGGATGCTACTAACTCGGAAGATATAAGGAAGAGTCAGTAACAGCTCGGGAAGCCGGGAACGCATACCCCGAATGCCACACGCATGTACCACCGGACAGGCAGTATAGGATGGCACCCCTGACACATTAAATACAATTTATACATACATATATGGCATGCAATATCTTTTTAATTCATGTCGAAATTAAATATTTGACTAAGCGTTTTTAAACTTTCACACTTTAAGCACAAAATTATGTTTATTAACAAGACTTAGCACGAACCTTATGCGTATGTGTTTTCGGTGACGTTTCTTTCCTTTATTCTTCTTTTATATTATGGCTTCTAACGAGATATCAGTGATTCTACCAGTCTAATGGCATACTAAGTATGGGTGATGTACGGTATAGCTTTTACCAAGTGGCATATAAGATGCGTTTGGTAGCCTCGTGGGAGCTTCTAATGACAAATCTATACGGATGCATTTATTAACAGTCTATTTAAACTTTTTCTCAAACTGACCATGAACACAAGCATTTATAAAACCAAACTACACCAATTTCATCTTCTAAAGTCCACTAAAATCGATTTGCAAAATCATCTAAGGCCATCCAACTGTACCCCTTGACTTTCCAAAAACTCGGTGACATTTCAATTGGGTTACATCCATAGTGAAACGTCAGCGGAAACAAATAAAATTTATTTGTTAAGGTTCTTGCTAAGTGATTTTTATATAAGGTTCTTGCTAAGTGATTTTTTTCTAATAAGTATTATTAATGTAAATAATTTATTTTTATTTTTTATTATACCTAGGTAGTTTTAGTCTTGCTAAGTCCTAGTTATATACATAATTATATGCTTTTGTTGGTTGAAATCTCCTTCCAAAGGCAGAATCTCTTTTGAAGTTCTTTTTACTAATGAGTACGCAAATAGGCATACGGCCTACTTGGTGGAAAGCAGTTACGCCGTAGCCTATGATAGCCTGCAACACAGGGGTGCTACTTGCGCATTGCTGACCCTCAAGAAATCTTTTCACGCCCTTTTTAAATGACCCCATGATGTTAAAGGGATGTGAAAGATTTTAAAGGGGAAATATTGTCTGTTTATTGGGTTTTAAATAAAATCATGGTATTCAACTTTAACCAACTCTAGGTATTAGATAAGTAGATGAGATAAAGTGTTAATGTTCCACGAAAAAGTTGTAAATGTAAATATTTATTCCAAACAGATAATTAACATCTTAGTAAAAACAACATATTAACGTGTAAAAACAACACATTTTTACGAAAAAGGTAGGTAAGATAAATTTGAGATATCTTTGAATGTTCTGCGAGGCCCTAGATAACCCTTCTAACTATTTTATAAATCATTGTTCACAATTTTTACCTGTCGTCCTCCTGCAGTGGAGACAAAAAAGACCTGATGATGATGTTCACAATTAAAGGTGAGACATTGAATCTTTTCTTAGCATTTTTGGCAAAAACGGCCATTTATGGTCATGGCGAAAACGCTTAGTGAAACTTCACGCCCATATTTAATACTGTAAACAGTACCTCGTTCAAATAGTAGTTTGAAGTGTTATTCAGGGCCACGCCGAACAAAATATCAAATGATTTCTTCTTTTTTTTTTTTCAAATGATTAATTTCAAATGGGGGTAGCACTGGACTCATGTATCTCCTGACTAAGCCCGGGTGTGTATCCCCAGTCTGGTTATTATGGAATACGATATTTTTTCTGATTGGCCTTGGTCCTGGCCTGGATGTTTATCTATATATTATCGTTGAATTAGTATCCTGCGGCACAAGTCACACACAACTTACTGTACTCAGGTTCCTCAATTTGTGTGTCCCTATATATTTATTTATCCCATGGAGATATATATTACATATTTATCCAAATTTTTGAAATTCATAATGTTAATCACCAGAACAACGTCAACCACCGCCATACCCGACATGATAACGGAAAGTAGATTAGGTTATGGTTATGTATGAGTTTAAAGTTTATTTTCTAAAAAATATCACCTAAGTTACAATAAGGGAAAAAGTTATGAAAGAAAATAAGTTGAATCGTGTCTGTAGTAACAAAAAATATGATAACTGTATTAAAATACGTAACAAGGGGTTACGCACGTACCTAAATAGTCAGCTACTGGCCGACATGTTTCGACCTCATCCGAAGGTCTTCTCCTGAAGATCTCCGGATCTCCGATTGTGAATCGAGTTGCGCGCACGATGTCATCCCAATCCACACTCTACGTTTCCGCAATCATTGTTACGTGTTTTAATAATGTCTTTATATCACGTAAGTTTTAACCAAAAAGTGATACCTACTTAATTGTATGTTAAGAGTTTCGATGGGAGTGATTAAAAATTATGAACGGAAAAACTAAAGAGTGATTATTTTTCGGTAGTAAAACAAAATATAGGAACACAATTTTTATGTAAGAATGAACAATTATACCTAAATTAATTAAGATCTCTGGAATATTCCAGAGATCTTAATTAATTTAGGTATAATTGTTCATTTGCTGTAAGAGTCATAAGAAAGTAATGAATCTATAACGTACCTACTCGTGTTCAGCAGAAAGTCAACAAGTAATATCATATCTTGATTACCTTTACCAAAAACAATATAGTTTTAACGTATCTTTACTAAAGCGAAAAAAGCCTTCGCATCACAATAATAACATATTTTATGTACTGTTGCCTACTTTTTTTCCTGGAACTTCGTAATAACAGTTCAGATTCTATTCAGTGAGTTTTGTAGTCTACTTAAAATATTGGCAGTAGGCTTATCTCGCATATATCTCTGGAAAGAAAAAATAAATTAACGTTTCGAAGAAAATAGTTTTACTGTAATATACCTATATATAAATCACGTGTTCTGAGACCCAGGTGGATCAGTTTTGTTTTCCACATTTAAGTCAGATATAAAAAAATTAAGATACCTACATATAATACAAATTGAGCTATCCCCACAATAAGTTGTGACCTTATGTTGTTGGATACTAACGATAATATATTTTAACAATAGATACTTATGCAGATAAACATCCAAAACCTAGGCCAATCTGAAAAAAAATCGTTTACTATCATAACCTGGCCGGAGATCGAACTCGGGAACGTTTGCGGCACAAGCACTGAGCGACACGTATACCAGATTGTTTCTTGCCTGGAAATAATATAGATAGCTTCATTGTTTATAACAAAGCTTTTTAAGAAATCTAATTTTTGCGCTTATTCATTAACACGTTGTATGTTAATGAATAAGCGCAAAACCTTGGTGGTGGGTGATTGTGCTTTTGAATATGAACAATTTTTACGATGGGGCCGACTCTGCAACTCGTCAACAAAAATCTGCTGTTTCATACAAATTGTCAATACCTACTCGTCTACAATGTATGGAACAGCTGTTTTTTTTGTCGTTGTTTAAAAGTTGTTCATATTCATAAGCACAATCACCACCTAAGAGGTTTTGCGCTAATTCATTAGTTAACACGCTGTATAAAAGGCAAACCTGACTGACTCATCTATCAACGCACAGGTTAAACTACTGAACGGATTTTGCTGAAATTTGGCACACAGATAGTTGTAATGACGTAAGCATCCGCTAAGAAAGGCTTTTTGAAAATTCGCCCCTATGCGGGTGAAAAAGGGGTTGTTATTTTGTATGGAAGTCCATCATTTTTAGAGCTAAAAGCCTGAAGCTTTCTTTTTAGGTAAACGATAAGAAATAAACAGTTACAAGACTAGGGTTTTTGAAAATTCAACTCTTTAAGGGGTAAAAAAGGGCTTGAAATTTTGTATGGGGAAACTATTTTATTCGAAACCTCACAGGAGCACTCCTATCAATAAATGAGTATACAAGTGTTTGAGGCTCTTTCAGATTCAACCACTAAAAGGTGGAAAAGGGGTAACAAATAACCACTTCACGCGAACGAAGTCGCAGGTAAAAGCTAGTTATGATATAGTATGACTAATTGAGAAGAAAAAAAATGGAATTATCTTTGTTAGGTAAAGAAATAGAGCATTTAAAACAACAATTAAACATTAATTTGAATGCTTTGATTAAAACGATTAGGTTTAGAAAAGAGGTTCCAAACATAATGACGTTCTATTCATCAAAAAATATTGTCTATGGCAGCGAAATACGTAATTATATAAACACAATTGAAAACTTTAACCACTGCAAAAAACTTAACGAGCTATAATTAAAAAAAAGTTCAATTACTTAATTTCTCAAATATTCAAATGCCGAATTAGTTTTCAACGCCGCCAATATTATGTTGGTCTTTCAGTCCTCTATAAATTTTCTTCCTCTTCACCATACTGTCGAAATGATCCAATTTCTGGAATATAATGTCCGGGATGGGATGTGCGAGTCTATGCATAGTAAAATGGATGTCACCGTAGATTACGCGGAGGTCTGATATCCATCATGTTACGGCCGTCTTTCTGTAAATGACATTTCAACTTCTGAGATCTTTTTGATATAAATTTAAGCTGAATCCTTGTAGCACAGAAAAGCTGTATTCAATTTAAAATCATTTACTTGTAGGGAACTAGCATTCGCCCACGGCTCTGTTTTAGTTTCGATCCCTCAAAAACAGTACTTTTATCCAGGATGGGGAAAGGCGTATATCCTTCTCCGTACATACAAACAAACAAACTCACTTTTGCATTTATAGTGTTAGTTGGGAGATACGTGAGATAAATATGCTGAAAAGTTTCATGGCAGAATAAACTTAAGTCCTTAGCTTATATGGACTTAAAAATAGCTTTATTTTACTAATTACTTACTACCGAAGAGATCTCTTGATTTAATATATTTTTTAACGTTAGGAATAAAAAAATGGATGTAGGAATGCATAGTTTTGGATCTAAAAAAACTAATGTTTGTATTTTTTATTATGTTGTAAAGTAGCTATGCTGACATGTGTCATAAGTATTTTGAATTTTTTGAAGTGTATCAACTAGATATATACTAATATTTCCTAAAGCTAAGGTCCATAATTTAAGATGTAAGGCGAACATCAGGTCGCCTTACAGGTAGAGGCGCTTTCTACTTCTCTCCTCAAAAGTACGGTCAAGAAGAGAAAGGTCATTTAGAGCTAGACATACTCCACTTAAAAAATGAAAAGTATGATTTCCCAGCGACTCCAGTCATCTGATGTGTTTTAAACAGTAAATAGCGGAACGAAATTTAATTTTCAATATTAAGGCTCTTCCGCCGGCGCCGCACTGACTTCTTGTATGTGATTTTCAATATTAAGGCTCTTCCGCCGGCGCCGCACTGACTTCTTGTATGTGAGCGCGGTGACGGTAGGAAATTAGATGGAATTTTAAGAAATAAAATAATATTACATAGGTTTCAAAAAATAAGAAAACTATAAGTACATATCATTTCACATAGATTTATATGAGTAAAAATAAAGTGTCAAGTAAGTTGTGTGACTAAAATTGAAGTAGTAAAATGGTTTCAACTGGAAAAATAATGGTTATGCCAGATTGATGAGAGATTGAGATTTTTACTACAAACATTGGTAAATTCACTATTCATATGTTGGTCATTACATACTAATATAATATGTATTTTTTGTTTCCGAAAGTACTATATTTTATGAATACAAAGTTACAAAGTTATTTAGTTTTGCGGTATTTTATGTCGGACAAGCTTTAATACACATTTCAAGATGTTCAATGAAATCCTGTAAAAATATGCCAGAAATTATCGTGTAAAATCCCGTATCCGCATTTTTTAATATTATGCTTGTCACTGAGCGCTTAGACTCCATTCCACCAGATCCATTCGGTGTGTATTTTATAATGCTCTATGTTTAAGAAAGTGAAGCCTATTTACTTCCAAGAAACCTTGAAAAATTGGGTGTGACATAAACATTGCAATTCTTAAAAGCGCGGGCGTAATGAAACCACTTTGCAATGCAGATTTTGTTTACAGCTTGCGAATGTTAAATCATCGGCTTAAATTAGAGATGAGAGCGCAAGTTTGAGGTTGTTTTGCACAACTAATTTCAGCATTTCATACTCTACATGGTTTCAAGCCGAAATACTAATATTCCACAGCGCAATCATAACAACACTCTTAGTTTTATTCACCTTTACTCGCTTGGTGCTCAATACAACTCGTGTTATAAAATTAAATCTCCATTTAAAATATTTATGAACATTAGGTTCATTGCAGTAATATTTATTGAAAGGATGATGTGTGCCAATGAATTGACAACACAGCCAATGTCTCAATTATTATGTCTTCACATAAGTCTACAAATCAAGGTAATTTTTTTTTACGTTATTTATTTACTCGTACCTAACGTTTCAAACATTTTGTATCAAATAATGTAATAAATGCGATAAAACCGAATTAAAATAAATATTTATACTTGTGTATAGCTTTTTGCTGTGCTGGCTTGTAGCTTGCAAACCGCCGTATTTATGCAAAAAGGAACCACTCAACAAACACACTTTAGAGATATCAAAGGTTTTACTAAAGTATGTGCGTGCAGCTCTGTTAGATGAAATAGTACATTACTACAGCGGCCGGCAATAGAGGCATTGATGGGCGAACGTGTTTCGCCTCGGCCCACATACGTAAGACCATCAATGCCTGATTGCGGCCAAGGCTTGTATAGTACTTTTCTCAAATAAAAAAAAATAGTATTTAGACAAACAGACATATTATCACGTGTTTACCCTTACTTATGTAGAAAATGCAATTAAATTAGTGATGGGTTGTTAGGCACATCACCTATTGACATAATCTTCTCCTTAGGTCTTCGCCCCCTCCCTCAGCCTGCTTTTACGAACTGTACGGGTAGAGAAGCAGCTGGTATATTCTATGATTTTTCTTTTATCCTAGACCAGCATGAAATATTAATGTAAATATGTCGATAAATATTCATAAAATGTTCATAAACAACAATATGTAGGAATAATTGCTCCAAAATCTTGAAATTTTTAATTTATTTTGACTTACTATCCAGGTTAAATTTGAAATTCGAACTTGTAACCTCCATAGTTGAATTATTTCGCAGCAAACTCGTCGTTCCATTTTTAAATAACACGACAGATATGAGTTTTCATACTTACTTTGCCGGCCGCTAAAACACGACAGATATGGATTTTCATACATACTTTGCTGGCGTGTATTGGCCAGTACAGCAATATCGATTTATCCCAAAGGTTGTCAAAATAATGTTAGAATTTCCACGCATGTTTCAGGAAATTACGATTTATTCTATTTAAAATTAAAGATAAATTATTCATCTAAATGTGTACATAAATATGCCCTGAATAATAAATGGAGAAAATAATAAAGACCCAACCCAGAAACAAGTTTTTCGTGGAAATTGGAACTCTAGACGAAAATAATTTAAACACAATAAAAAGCAAATAAATTAGTTATAGGTATAGTCTCAAACACAAAAACTAAACTTAACAAATATGTCGGCGAGAACAATAAAAGAGGTTGTTTTGACTACACCCCGAGACACAGTACGTGATTTTGCCGCAACGGCGGTTGGCGCTAGTGTCGCAGTCACGTGCTCACGGAACGTCGGGGGCAACGCGCCGAGCGAGCGCAGTTGTTATGCGGCTGGCGCGAGGCGCACACGCATTATCTCCGACGGATCGTTTGTCTCGCAGTTGATTCTTTGTTTTTGTAATCGATAGTTAAAATCGTGTTTAAATAAATTCAGTTACTTTGATTAGTGAAAAACCGGTGTTTCTTTGTTAACTGTGAGCCTAAATAACGCTTCTGGTATCTATTTGCCGACATCAGAAGTGGGATTTGGACCCGTTAGTACCTAAAAGTGATACAGTGAACTATGAGTGATTCCGAAGCATCTAATCCTGACCGCGATGCCACTGCGAACGTGGAACACGTGGAAAGCGTGGGCGCGGGTGACGCCGCCGCGCTGCTGCGGCTGCTGCGTGGACTGGCTAGCGGACTGCAGCCCGCTGCTCCTGCGCTGATCAAGTTCGACCCAGACGACAAAGAGGCTGACATCGAGGACTGGTGTAGGATTAATGAGGTTATTGTAAAAGCCAAAAACCTCCAAGGTACTGAATTATTACTACCCTTAATGCGAGCCTTACGAGGACGAGCTGCTACGTGTTTGACTAAGATACAACCCGACCGTATAACATGGGACAATGTAAAAGACACGTTGATTGCAAAATTTGCCAAGCCGATGCTTAGTCAAGACTATTTTGATCGTGTTATTAAATTTAAAATGCAAGACAAAGAAACTGCAGCAGATGCAGCCTTGCGGCTTTGGCATTTAATTGAGACTATACCTAAGGTTGAATTTAATGATGAGGTTATTACTGGCTTTGCTGTGTCAATTTTATCAAACCATGATCATAGTTTAAGGCGTGAGTTAAACTCTCATACCATAACCTCAAAGACACAACTTTTTCGCATACTACGGGGAGTTTCAATTAAGCGGCAATCTGAGGATGTTACTTCCTACACGGATAATAAACGTCCGCGATTTAATAATCAGCGTCCGACGGTACCTACTTTCAACGGAACATGCCATCATTGTGGCAAAATTGGCCATAAGATTATTGACTGTCCTTTATCGCGCAATGAAAGTTTGCAGACTCGTAAACTGCCGGCACCACGGTCCACGTCTACTACAACTTCGGTGACGCCTATACGCCGTGAGGAAAGGCGTCCAGTGACGTGCTACACATGCGGCGAGCAGGGACACGTTGCCAGCGCCTGCGCTGCTGCCGCCGCCCTCCGTGAGACCAACCGAGCGCCTAGAAAAGAGGTCAACCTATGCGCCAAGCAGGCGGTTACTGGTGAGCTTCGTGTTGCAGGTATGAGTTGTCGTTTTTTATTTGACTCCGGCTCTGAGTGCTCCTTAATAACGAATAGCCTCGCTAATAAAGTACATGGAGTCTTACTTTATAACACTGTGGTTTTGGTAGGTATAGGTAATACCGAAATGAAATGCACTAAACAGCTCAGATGTCCAATTTATGTCCAGGGCTTAACTTTAAAGATTTTATTGCATGTTGTCGATGATACACACTTGACAGAGCCAATCCTTCTAGGTCGTGATATAATTGATATGGGAGTTCACGTAGAACTAGGTTTGAATGGGATTACTTTATTTAGATCAAAGTTTTCTCAGTCCTTGCGTTGTACTCCTGCAGTGACACCTACGGAGACTGTAATAGATACTGACTTAGAGGGAAATGAAAGAAATTACTTGTTAGGTTTATTACAATCATATTCAGATTATTTTGTAGACGGTACTCCCACGAGGCGCGTTACCACGGGTGAAATAAAAATAGACCTTATTGACCCCAATAAATTGGTCCAAAGACGACCTTATAAATTATCCGCTACAGAGCAACAAATAGTAAAAGATAAGGTCGCTGAATTATTAAAGGCTGGAGTTATTCGAGAAAGTAACTCCCCCTTTGCCAGCCCCATCTTGTTAGTCAAGAAGAAGGACGGTAGTGACCGTATGGTAGTAGATTATCGAGAGCTTAATTCAAATACGCGCAGTGATAATTATCCTCTGCCGCGAATCAGTGATCACATTGATCGACTTCATGGCGCTTATTATTTTACGTCTCTCGATATGACAGCCGGATTTCATTGTATTGGCGTTGAACAGGCTTCCATTGAGCGTACTTCTTTTGTAACGCCCAACGGGCAGTTTGAGTACGTTGCTTGTCCTTTTGGTCTCAAGAATGCACCATCCGTTTTCCAACGGTGCATCCAAACTGCTCTTAAGGACTGCGAGTTTGCCCTTACGTACATTGACGATATCTGTATTCCTTCAAAGACCATTAAACAGGGATTAGAAAGACTAGAGCTAGTTCTTGCTGCGCTCGCAGAAGCTGGGTTTTCTCTAAAAATGCAAAAGTGCAGATTTCTAAAGCGTGAAATTTCCTATTTGGGTTACATCGTTAGAGCTGGAGAAATTAGGCCAAACCCGAACAAGGTACAAGCCTTAGTTGAAACCCCAGCTCCTCGCACGGCTACGCAGGTACGCCAGTTTATTGGGCTCGCTTCATACTTTAGGCAGTTCATACCTAACTTTTCGCTACTCATGGCTCCTTTGTATCCACTCACTCAACATCATGGTAGTATAAACTGGACAGACCAACATAGCGAAATTCATAGACGCGTAGTAGAAATTTTAACTTCTGAACCTGTGTTATCCATATAAGACCCTGATAGAGACGTAGAGTTGCACACGGATGCGAGTGCTCAGGGTTATGGCGCTATTTTAATACAGCGGCGCGAACGTGTGCAACACGTAGTGGCATACTATAGTCGACGCACCACGGCTGCTGAGTCACGATACCACTCATATGAGTTGGAGACATTGGCGGTGGTGCGTGCTGTAGAACATTTCAGGCACTACTTGTACGGGCGGCATTTTACTGTCCGTACGGACTGTAATGCATTAAAATCATCAAGCACAAAAAAGGACCTCACACCTCGCGTTCATAGGTGGTGGGCGATTCTGCAGAGCTATAATTTTAATGTAGAGTATAGAGAGGGGCGTCATATGTCACATGTTGATTTCTTGTCCAGAAATCCACTACCTCATGACGATTCTGATAGTGATAAAAATCTGGTTACCACAAAAAAGGGGGTACAAATTATAGACTTGCAACAAGAATGGTTAACTGTAGAACAACAACGGGATAGTGAGCTAGTGGATATTATGGACAAATGGAGAGTTGGCGATTTACCACCCGAAACCGCCCAAACATATGACATCCGAAAAGGCTTGTTGTATCGAAAAGTGCAGCGAAATAAGCGTACCAAGTGGTTACCTATTGTTCCCCGGGCTTTAGTCTGGTCTCTTATAAGTCATGTACATTCGGAAGTGAAACATCTAGGATATGACAAAACCTTGGATAAATTATTTGATTTGTATTGGTTTCCGGGTATGGCTAAAGCAGTCAAAAAAATTGTAGATGCGTGTTTGGTTTGTAAAGCATGTAAAGGAACCTCTGGGGCTCAACCCATTCAGTTACATTCCATTCCTAAAGCCCCGGTCCCATGGCACACAATTCATATTGACTTGAGCGGGAAATTAAGTGGCAAAAGCTCTAAAAAAGAGTACGTGAGTGTTATTATCGATGCTTTTACAAAATTTGTTTTGTTGCGATTAACTGGTAGTTTGGACGCGAATAGCGCAATACAATCATTGAAAGAGGCCATTAACTTATTTGGAGCTCCTAAACGCGTGATTGCGGATCAGGGCCGTTGCTACGTAAGTGGTCATTTTCAAAAGTTCTGTTCGGAAAATAACATTGAACTTCATGTTATTGCCGTTGGAGCAAGCAGAGCCAATGGTCAGGTCGAAAGAGTGATGCAGACGCTTAAAAATTTACTTACTATAACTGAAAATAGCTCAGATGCCGTGTGGAGAGATGAACTAGGCGCGATCCAACTAGCATTAAATAGTACAAAGTGTAGAGTCACTGGTTACTCGGCAACTGAGCTAATGTTCGGTATCAAATCGCAGCCGTTAGGTATCGCTAGGATAGCTTCCCCTATAGAGAGTCCGGAAAGTAGGGCCGACTTAATTGATATCCGTAAAAAGGCCTCTGATAATATCCAACAAGTAGCGCATTCGGACACAATACGTTTTAATAAAGGGAAATCAGTTGTAAAGCCATTCAGTAAGGGTGATTTCGTGTTTCTTAAATGTTGTGAGCGTAACCAGACCAAATTAGATAGAAAGTTTAGAGGCCCCTTTAAAGTTATTGGAGTATTAGAAAATGACCGCTATGAACTGCAACATGTGGATGGCTCTAAGAGAAAGTACAAATACCCCCATGAAAGCTTGCGTAAGGTGCCAGAAGGGCGCGAAGGTTTAACGGAAATGGCAGAAGCTCTATGTGTTCAAGCATTAGAGGCTGATGAATCCGTGTCGGCGGGAAGTGAGGTCGAAGGTGATGTAACGGAGTCGGATTGCATCTCAGTGCAGGTGCACAGAGAGGCAGAGAGTGGCGCGGTGGTCGCAGAACCAGCCGGCGCAGAGGATGATGGTGATTGTGATGTTCAAGGTACGTTATGTAGTCACCTCACTGCTGGCCGCAAGCCACTGGCCTGCCGGGCGCTATAAGCGTCTTGGTCCCCAGTGCGTGGCGCGGAGCTGCAGTGAGTGCTATACGCGGTACATTGTGTTGGGTGTTGAGAATTATATGGCAGAAGTTTGAATTGCATTGGTATTGATTTGGTCATAATGATGGGTTTCTGTTTCTCAGGAGGAGAATCGCCCGAGGACGTGCGTACGTCAGGAAGGCCGTGTCGGCGAGAACAATAAAAGAGGTTGTTTTGACTACACCCCGAGACACAGTACGTGATTTTGCCGCAACGGCGGTTGGCGCTAGTGTCGCAGTCACGTGCTCACGGAACGTCGGGGGCAACGCGCCGAGCGAGCGCAGTTGTTATGCGGCTGGCGCGAGGCGCACACGCATTATCTCCGACGGATCGTTTGTCTCGCAGTTGATTCTTTGTTTTTGTAATCGATAGTTAAAATCGTGTTTAAATAAATTCAGTTACTTTGATTAGTGAAAAACCGGTATTTCTTTGTTAACTGTGAGCCTAAATAACGCTTCTGGTATCTATTTGCCGACAAATAAATTAGTTATATAGTCCCAAACACAAGAACAAATAAATCACACATATTTTAATTTTATGCCTATTACCGATGTATTCACCTACTAATTAATATAATTTCATCTTATGGTAACATTTCAACCTATTTACGAATGTCTGGTCCTTCTCAATTGGTAGGATGGTAACAATCTTCCCTGTGTACATGTGCCTGAGTTTAATAGTACATTATGGTACTAGTGTGTAACATTGGTGATTACCGCCGAGGCGCCATTGAGACCTGAGCCGCAGGCGAGGGTCTTAAGAGAGCCAAGGACGGTAATCATCAATACACACGTGTATCATACGACGTTTTTCAACACACTTGTGAATAAAATAACAATAAAATCTCATTTTATTTAGTAGATAAAAAGTTTATTTAGAGAAACAATTAGTAAATGTGCAGTTAGTAAAATTATAATTAACTGTTTTTGATGGCATAGCGGTCTCATCAGATAGATTATTTATTGAAATACTTTCATGTTCTATTGTAATTTGAGATGGCTCATTATTCGTGTAGGTAGGTGAAATCCAATCATTGGATGTACTTGGTGTTTCGTCAGTAGGAAGCGCCTCAGAATCAAGTTTAATTCTTTTTGTGATTTTTGCACAAATTTCCTTCTTGTTTTGTATGGAATCTTCTACGTATGATTCTGCTACATTGCTAGATCGCCACCCACCATGACGCTTCAAAGTCATTATATCAGCTCCTGAATTAGCCAGCAATGTAGCTGAAGTTCTTCTGAAACTATGTCCAGTGTAGCTCTCAGCATCTGCTAAACCTAAAAACTTTGCGATTTCTTTAGGCATAGAACCAAATTTGTTTATACCTATAGGCTGACAGGTACATTTACCATTCTGGTAATTTAGAAAGAAACGGTCAGTTTTTGCTTTTGGTGACCGCAAACTTTCATACTTCTTAACAATTTCATAGAATGGACCGTGTATGGTGAATGACCTCGGTATTTTATTTTTCGTGATAGGTATCTTCACTAAAAGCATCTGTCTATGGTTTTCTATGTTTTTTACGGTTATATTTGTTAATTCTTGTATCCTACAGGCACCAGTTACACCAAATATTAAAGCAACCTGAAAAAAAAAGAAACAATAATTATTAAGTTCAACATACAACACAGGCTGAAGACGCGTAGATATTTAAAATTAATTTAACTAACCTTAGTAGCCAGATATTGGTTATCTGGAGCATCTTTTATAATTTTTTCTATATCGTCAGACGATAAAACCTTTGATTTCTTGCTTCTAAATCCATCGGATAGTCTCTTTAGATAAGCTGACAAATTAGAGTATGTTTTTAAGTCCACTCCATTCTTTGTTCGGACTGTACTTTTTAACATTGAGTATAAACACCACAAAGAGCTAGGTTTGTACTTAGAAGATAATTCTTTAAAGTACGCCATGAACACATTTTCTGAAAAAGACTGCGTATTCTTGCTGTTTTGCCATTTTATGAAATTTTGGTACGCTAATAGATATTTTTCCTTGGAGTTTTCAGGTAGTAAACTTTCCATAACGTTAAGGGCTTCACATCTTATATCGGGCGGTGTACAACATAAATAATTTTCTTCGTAACTAGTACTTGTAGACATTTTAATTAATAAATAACTATAATTTCAATAGTGAAAACGAGTTGTGAAAAATGTTTCGCTATGGCGGGAAAAATTAAACAGTTTTCCTATGCGCGCGCATTGCGATCGGCCACAGACTAAAGTTTTGAGATTTTTTTTTTTTTATTTTCCGCGCAAAGGATTTGCTCCTATTCTGCCACGTACAAAATGGGGAATTTAAAGTTTTCTTTTATTACAGAGAAAACAAAAGTTATATTTGAGTGAAAGTTTTATTTATTAAACACGTACGAGTTAAAATTATCTATTTAAATAAGAAGTTGCTTGAAATGAGCAAGCAATAGGAACATTAATTTATTTGTTCTATTGAACACGATCTTTTTTTAATAAAAACTTTTTTAAGAACAAAGCAACTCAACCAATAAAATTTAAAAAAAAATCTATAACTCACTAGTGAGTTATAGCAATGAAAAAGTCACAGTTTGATTATGGGTGTCATTCTGTGCCTAATTGCAGTGACCATAGAGCCACTTTATGAGCAAGTGTGTTGAAAAAAAATATATCTCCTGTTTTTGACCTGCATTTCTCTTCATGTTGAAGGGGCTTAAAATGTATAATTTCTATGTAAATCAAAATATGTTAACATGGACCGGGGGGTGGTTTGACAAACTGAACCGAGTACTTCGGAAATAAAACTGGAAGCCACAAATAAAAAATAAAAGTATTAACTTAGGTTATAAACAAAATATTCAGCAAACTGGTAAAAAATCTTGTTAGCAAAACAATGGTTGACGATGACAGCGTTAAAACTACGATATTTTTTTAGATACTTTGACACTTTATTAAAAAACTTTTGACAGGATTAGACGAGTTGCTACTGTATACTAATTTCGTTTGCGACCATTTGATACTAACACATTTAAACTTTAAAAACTAAAATTCAAGACTGTGTCTCTGTGTGCCTTCAAATGCTTATGGGTATGTAAACTTAGTTAATTCCCTCAATTTCGCACTATGTGATATTTAAAAAATGCTAGTGATTTTATGTTAATTTTCCATTTTAGCTGTTTACCTATTTGTGTATTAATTATTTTTAAGAAGAAAAATGGGTCACCTATCATAACAAAGAATAGGTTTTATACGAATTTAAAAACACCGAAAACATTTCGTGTTTCTTTTTCTATGATTTTATTAGACCGAAAATTCAAATGCTATATTTATTTTTTTTTGAAATATATTTTATACTTTAACCCAAGCAACCCTACGTTAAACCACCGATACTAACGCCATATGTTTTATTCAACAATGATCTCCATATGGAAATTGTTTTATTATGATTTTATTTATCTATCATTTGAAATGTTGTCTTTTAATAATATTATTTTATCTCAAATGATAAATAAATACAATCCCTCCTTCTGATTAACTTACAAATTATATTTTTTTAAGTACAGGCATAAGTATATACGCATATGTACACCGGGAATATAAAGAGTACCTTTTGAGAAAGACCAGACTATCTATAGAGAAGTAAATAGGTTGAAATGTTACCTTAAGATGAAATGATATTATTCAGTAGGTGAATATAAGGCTAATAGGCATGAAATTATCTTATTACGGGTATTAAAGGTGTGATTTATTTATTTATTTGTTCTTGTGTGTGAAATGTTATGTGATACATAACATTTCACACACAATATTTGCTTGATGTGTTTTAATTATTTTCGTCTAGAGGTCCAATTAGTATTTTAACTTAATATTGTTTTTCTTTTATATCGCGACACTTTAAAGGGGTACATGAACGTGATATTTAATTGATGCTCATAGCTTGTAGTAATGTATTTTCAAAGAAAAATAAATATACGGTTATCCTACCAAAAATATTTAATATGTGAGCCTATGTTACTTGAAATAAGGTAAGAAAGGATTATATCGATTTCCTGAAAATCTGTTCAGGTATTTTGAAGTTATGGCAGAATAACGAAACTCACATACATTCAGGAACTAAAAAATAACTCTCCTTTTTTGGGCAGTTGTGTAAAAACGCTGACAATTCAAATGTCATTATTCCGACTATACAAAAATAAACTTTTGAATTAGTTCATCAGGCGCGCATCGAGCGTGAAACTATTTTTAGTTCTTATCTCATAACTCTTGGCCGTATGCGGGCAGACAAGTTACGAGATTCTCCATTGAATCTTCTGAGATTTATACTACTGTTCATCCATCTGGTCTAATAGTTTCAGATGATTTATCGATTTTTTATTTCTTAGCTATATCTCTCTCAACACCAATAATAATTGATAACTGCTAACGTTTCTATAGATAACATTATAGCAATTTATTTGCCATTTGTTACAATAATACGTATTAAAACTATAAAATTATGGTTATAAAAAACCAACAATTTAAACAAATAATTTAACAATTTTTTTGTTCTCTAGATTGGTTTGAAAATCATGTCATACCTACAAGATTTTTCGGCGAATTCGTTTAAGTTAATAATGATTTGTGTTTGCCCACTAATAATGTATGTTTCTGTATACTTAAAATAATTTATTTGATCATTAGGTAAGGCTTTGGAAGTAGTTATTAATTTTTCTTTCTCTTTTTATTATAATACTTTAGCTAAATATTTTATTTATGGTAAAATATTTTAAATATCATTAGGTGAATGTTTATTTTCATTATCATTTTTTGCTTACAACAATAAATAGAATATACCTAGTTGACATAAATAATATACTTCCACACTGGTCTGGGAGAAAAGATTGACCTTGAGGGAAAATGTTTTTGGAAACCAGAATCTCATTTTTAAAGACCAAAGTAATTATAATATTGTTAATTATTCATCATATCTAAACGTGCGGGGTGCACGTATAGGTTTGATAAATAAAAATAGTTTAGGGTTTATGGAAAACATCTGCCTACCAAGTTTCAATGTGTAATCTTAATAGTTTCGAAAAAAAAAATGGCTGTGAAATACGGACAGACAAACGGATGTAGAGACAGACAGATGAATAGACAGACAGACGGATGAATCTATAAGGGTTCTGTTTCTGTCATTTTGCTACGAAACCCTAAAAACAACGGACCAATACGAGATTCAAAGATTCAAAACTTTTATTCAGAAAAATGGCTCTTGCAGGCAAATCTCTTCTTCTTCTTGTCAAATCATATTTTTATGCATTTACTAATTATTGTTCAAAAGCTACAGACTTCTAGCATTTTGGAACCAACCACTGCCAAGAAGAAATGCCAAAAGAAACTCCTTTCAACAGTATTGGTCGCCTACTCGCCTGAAGGGCTTTGTATGATTATATTATATTTCTTTCTTTTTTAATTTTCATCTGTTTTCATTTTACAATATCATTATACATTCATTATTTTTGGAACATGTTTAAGTTTACGATCGAGTGAGCAAATTACAAAAACAACAGAACATGAAGTAGTCAATAGCCTCAAATACTTTTTTCTGGCAGGAAGTATTGCCATTTCCTTTTCCATTACACTAAGTCTATATAGACTTAGATCATATATAGTCTAGATAAGACTCTATTAGCCCTAAAGCGTAGCCAAACTGTACCTATCTAATTCATAGATTACTAGCTGTGTCCCGCGGCTTAGCCCGCGTGATATCTAGCCTATGTCCTTCTCGGTACCCTAACCTATGTGCATGCAAAATTTCATGATGATGGGTTCAGTAGATAGGCCGTGAAAGCGAAACAAACAAAATCACTTTCGCATTTATAATATTTAGGTTTTAGGTATTAAGTTAGAATTAGCTGTTACCCGCGGCTTCACCCGCGTGATATATAGCCTATGTCCTTCTCAGTACCCTAACCTTAGTGTATGCAAAAGTTTACGATGATCGGTTCAGTAGATACGGCGTGAAAACGTATCGTAACAAACAAACATACTCACTTTTGCATTTTTAATATTGTAATGGTGGTGTAATGTTAGGGTTAGATAAGTTAAACGACTTTACTTCACTGCATCCGTTTATTGAATGCCCTCACTCAATATGTACAAGTACTCGCGGAACAAGGCAACTTACAGTCTAGGTTTTATATTTAGGGCGCCTGCATACACAACTTGTTCGTGTCGTATGGTTCCCAGCAGAGTAGAATAGGACCACTCCAAATCTTCCCGTAGATGTCGTTAAAGGTGACTTAGGAAACACAAGCTAAACAGAGCTTATAAACATCAAAGATACCTCTCCAACCCGTCTGGCCAGCGCGAAGAGTGTAGACCAAATCCTTTGAGTGCTCTGGCTAATTTATAGTTATGGTAGTACAGAGAGGGTCATGCTCCTGCAGCTTGGATGTTTATCCATATAAATATAAGTACCTATTATAAAATATAGTATCGTCCCACGAAATAAGTTTACAACTTACGTGGAGCTAGCTCAATTTGCGTGATATGTCCCTATATATTTATTTACATTTTATTATTTACCTTTCGCTTATCTGTCGCGCCTTTAGCTCACTGAGTCACAACCCCTCGCCATCGACAAAGAGTTATGAAGTAGAAAATAATTCCTTTATATTCCACCTTGAAATTATTATGTGAATAATTCTCTCGGTGTTAATCTTCAAGGGCTGGTAAATGTTTATGAATGAGTGTTTCATTTGTTTAGGCCCGGGATATTTATGTTGCGCTTACTTCGTTTTAATGCGGAAATTTATAATCGTTATTGCTGCAATCCAGGCATTGCTGGGCGGGCTTCAGAGATACTGTATTCAAGATACACAAATTTCTGTTATCTTATAAATAAGAATAATTTGATTGTCGGTTTGGTTGCATTGAAAAGACTCCGAAACTACTGGACCAATTTTCAAAATTATTTTATCTATAGATAACTTTTTTATTTCCGGTTGTTATAGAGGCTATAATTTACGCGGTCGCGGGAAAATTGCTAGTTATTTTTAACGGCTCTACAGTCATAGATTTTTGCCCTATTACTATCAAATAATTATTAAAATTCTGTTGAACAAAAATGGGTACACTGCCAGTCAATATACTCATACTCAACTCGTAGACACAAAAAATGCAGAAATTTCAAATTTCAAGTACCACATGGTAAAGCTTTAAGTTCGATACTGACTATTATCTCCAGAAATGAAACAGTCATTCATTTCAAGTATTTTTTTAACTTTTTGATTAGACACAGTTACTTACTAATATTAAAACTATTTCTGAAGAATAATATTTTAACTACATACTTAACATATTTTTCTTATACAACATATTTAAGAGTCCCACGTAAAGCAGCAATCCCATACAAACGTAGTTTCGTTTTAGTTTTACAACAGTTAAGCCAATCTCAACCAAATTTCCTACATACGACCGGATAAGGCATATTGATGTTTATAATCAGATTTCAATTTTAAAAACAATACCTATACAAAATTACTGCGAGTACAAGTTTTCGATACGAAACTTCAACACGTTTGTATAGGATTGCGGCTTTACGTGGGACTCTTCAAAACTTGTTAAATTTTCAGGGTCACGTGGTAGAAATTTTCATTCCATGACTTGACCCTGGAAACATAAAATATAGAGTTTTCTTTTTTGTATTCACTAATGGATCTTTTGTAATTTAAACCAAACTCCGACTTTCTGTATGGAGTACAATATGTTAGTCGCCGTCGATCCTGGGCATCCTCATTTCCACCAATAAAAGAAACAAGTCCATTTTCAGTTTCAAAGAAAGAAAACCGCATTGAAATCTCTTCATCCATTTGGCGGCTGACGAAACAGACAGTCATACAGGAGAGGTTAACATATGAAACTTCGCTAGTAAGGGTTTAGAATAATACTTTCCAGACACCTATCTAATTTTCTTGCACTCGGATTGATTTTTTTTTATAAATTCGCTATATATCATGATTAAATAGTTTTAACATCTAATCTTCTTCTTCTAAATCTTCTAAATATATATAACTCAAAGGTGACTGACTGACATAGTGATCTATCAA
Source organism: Rhodophaea formosa (assembly GCA_963082605.1). Taxonomy (NCBI): domain Eukaryota; kingdom Metazoa; phylum Arthropoda; class Insecta; order Lepidoptera; family Pyralidae; genus Rhodophaea; species Rhodophaea formosa. The sequence goes on from OY720206.1 coordinate 7,709,050, forward strand.
CGCAAAGCCTAAACCACTGGACGAATCAGGCTGAAATTTGGCATGCAGGTAGATGTTATGACGTAGGCATCCGCTAAGAAAGGATTTTGATCAATTCTACCCCCAAAGGGATAAAATAGGGGATGAAAGTTTGTATGAAATATTGTCAATTTTAAACCGATCAGGCTGAGACTTTGCATGCATAAAGCTACTATGATGTAGGCATCCTCTACACTGCTTCAAGTATTTTCTAATGTATTGACATTACTTCGTATTACGCCGGAGTCATAAAGTCCACGCGAAGGATGTCACATCAGCTAGTTTATTATAAACTGGCTTTCTCCCGTGGCTCCGCTTGTGTTAATGAAAGGTAGTCTATATCCTTCTCCGTACTCCAGGTAACATGTACTTATACAAAATTTCATGATGGTCGGTTCTGTAGACAGGGCGTGAAAGCAAAACAAAGAAACAAACTCACTGTCGCATTTATAATATTAGTTGGGACTATTGACTTTTAAATTATTATTAACTACTAACTTCCTAAATCAAACTCTTAAGAGCGTATGCTAGGAGTATGTTTTCCATCTAAATGTATTTCTGTATTTTCTCGCTGAAAGCTGCTTCTAGAGGCACAATTCTTTTTTTCATAAAATCTATAATTGAAATAAGTATGAGCTGCTTCTAGAGGCACAATTCTTTTTTTCATAAAATCTATAATTGAAATAAGTATGTTTTATTTTTTTTAAGAAATTTTATAAAAAAAATATTTTTTTAGAACACAGTTTTTTAGATAAAAATAAAAAATAGGGGCATACCTATTTTAATACTAGATTTTATAAAAAAGAATTGTGCCTCTAGAAGCAGTTTCAGCGAGAAAATAGAGAAATACATTTGTATGGAAACCACGCTAGGATACGCTCTTAACGGTCACCGCAGTATGCGCAATTTCCCGCCAAATTTCCCACTGGAACACCACTGCAAATAACTAAACTTTGCTACTCTGAGAAATCAAATTTCGCCTTTGCTTATACTGCGTGTAAATTAACTATACCGAGATTTCCTCGAAGGTGGGACTCAAAATTTTCATATAGGTTAACCTGGCCAACAGAACACCATTATATGAACTTTCGAGAACACAGCACTGGTCTCTCAAATAGAGATGTTTACTTTGACGGTCTGAGATACTCTTTGATGGTACGCGCACATTATGACGGGCCGCAGCGCAAAAATGTGCTTATATCGCTTGAGGCTCGTACATGCGCTAATGACCGCCAGGATATGGGCCGAGTTTTGAACCTTAGTTCCCCGTCAAAAAGTCAGCGGTCAACTGCCGCCCGTCGCCCGCGCGCATTCCAAATATTAAATAACATCAATTTAATATTATAAAGAAGAATAATCTGTAAAATAGAAATTCCTCGGGAGAGTTTGTAGGTTGATTGGTATTGTATTGAACATAAAAATTGCGTTACTCTAAGACAAAGAGTTACGTAGTTAATGAATATTTGCAATAAAAATCGATGTACGCGGTACTTTTTTTTTCTAGAAACCTTTGAACTTTAGAAAAAAGTCCTCCTCAGCAAGTAAAGATTAAAAACCATTCTACAATATATGTTTTTTTTTGGGTATTGTGCTTTATGTTTGACCATTCTAATAGAGGTTAAACATAGTTGAAATGGCCAAGGAGCACCCTTAATTGTATTTTGTATGAAAATACACACGAGCGATTAAGGCGGATTTTTGCGATGCGGCCCGTCATAATTGAAGACGTGCGCGTACCTTGGGAACGTTGGTGGTCAATTTATATGATGCATATTTTCCCCTATACGTAGATTTCATATATGATTCTTAACTTAAAATATAAAAAGAAGATGAAGACATATTCACGCAAAGCCTCGGTGACACAGTTGCGAAAATTCGCAATGATTACGATACATAAAACTGAATTAGATATATTAAACTGATTGTGATCGTCTCTGGCTAGAGTCTAAAGGTAGGTACTCATTTATACAACGTGTAATATGCGTAATTAATCAACGGGCTATACTGGATAAAAGTGTGCAGCCGCCCGGGCAATTTGTGTGGGAGGGTATAATGCCTTTTTTACGGTTCCTTTAATTTTATAAGGAAACGTTTTTTTAAAGCAATCTTATTATGTGGCATGGTGGCACCTTATTATATAATAAATATACTACTTTAATAATATATTTAGTTAAAAGACGATCAACTTTCGAAATAAGCAGATTTGGCTTTTGTAACATTTTAATGTTAATTAATCATAAACTTACGTGTTATAAATACTATAGTGTTCTACTATAGTCTGTGGTTGTGCCGTGTGTGGTTCCCGGCAGAGTAGAATAGGACCGCTCCAAGTCTTCCCGTGGATGTCGTAGAAGGCGACCTAGGAAACACAAGCTAAACAAAGCTTATAAACATCAAAGAGACCTCTCCAGCTCGGCCAGCGTGGAGAGTGTAGGCCAGAGGATTTGGCTACTTTAGCTAATATATGGCTCTGGTAGTACAGAGAGGGTCGTGCTCTGCAGTGAATACTAACAAAGGTCCTGATGATGATAGCCTATGGTTTGATTTTTACGTATATGTCGTCTACACAATCTTATATTATACTTTTATCTCCAGAACTAGTGGGAGTGAACGGGATCAGTCGCAGAGGCACGAACAGCAGCTGCGGCAGCCGCCTTCACCGCGCACCAACATGCTCATCATGCGCCTCCTTCCGCCGCAACGGCCTCCTGGCAGTCAACAACAACACAGGCCCGCCCACCATGAGGATCTGCACCAACCCACCTGTTCGCGCAGTGTCCGTCCGTACCCACTTTAATTAAAAACAACAAGACTTTTACAGCGCATTCACTGTGAGTAACTTGTGATGTCGCCTCGTGCTTTCTCTCCTTCCGTTGCAACCAGGAGCCATCCATAAATTACGTCACACATAAGGGGAGGGCGGTCAATGTAGTGTGACAAAAGGGGGGAAGGGGTCATAAGCTTTGTGACGTCAAAAGTACAAAGCCTATTACCGGTTAAAAAACCAATGTCCATTCCAATACGATTTCTGACGCTCCCACTCGTGATAAATTTTACTCGAAAACTTTAATATTGTGTGATCTATACCTACTTTTAATGTCTTGCTTGATTAAAAGCTTTAGGTATTAAATTGAAGAAGACAATATACCTGTTATCGTTTGTATTCTAGTTTTGATATTATTCTAGGTTTCATTTTAAATGGAAATATGTGACGTCGCACTAGGGAGGACGAGTCTCACAAATATGACCATCTGTGACAAGAAGGAGGGTGGGGTCTAAATATCATGAAATTAGTGTGACATAATTTATGGATGGCCCCTCATTTTATTGTAATGTGGCCAATGCCCGCGATTTCATTCGCGTGGACTTTATTACTCCAGCGTATTATAAATATGAACTGATATAGATGCGTCCATATGTTTAATAAAACAATTAAAAAGTGTATTTCTCATAATTGTGTACATTTAATATATTTCAATAAAAAAATGGGGCGATGAAAATAAAAGATATAGGGAGAGTCTGTTTCCGATTTGTTCGCCCCATTATTTTTCGAAATATATTCAATGTACATACTTTATTATTGATTTATAGTACATATGTATGTATCAATTATATATTTATGTATAAGGATGGATATGGATGAAAAATATTGTTGATAACAATATTGACAGTAGTGTGATGACGCTGTATATATTTTAATTATTAGTATACATTACGAAACGAAATATGATAACAACCTTTAATAGATATACAATGTCCATGTTCTAATTTCTATGGAAAGTCCTGATTTTTCATATTATTTCTGTCGTATGTATTCTTTGTATTTACTTATTAAATGTATACCAAAATAGCGAGCGGTTCAGTGTCTTTTAAAATTATCAAATTGCATGCAAATGCAATTTACTGTAGTCAGATCATTCTATGTACATTATGTCACTATATGTAGTATGTGAAAAACATACAATAAATTAAAAAATAGCATTTTTATTGTACAAGAAAAATGCCGTTTTTAAGGCTAGGCTTTTACGGTCTGCGCGGAAAGAAAAGCAGCTGCTATATACTGTTTTGTCTTTTCTCCCAAACCAGCATGGAAGATTTACAATCGCGTCGTACTAAATTAAGTATTTGGTGAACAATGTGCCTAAAACTATGATAGCCAAATATTTTAGTAGCCATGTCGATAGTTGTTTTTAAGAACCGCTCCTTAAGCATTTGGATTTAGCTGTCATCATGATGACACGCGAGATGCGAGTTGTGAGTCAGATGCAAGGGCAGGTTTAAAAATCTGATAACAGTATTACCTACTTAAAAACAAGAGGAGGAGCTCGATGGTCCAGTGGCCGTAAGCACTGTAAGCGTTTACGTATGTAAAGCAACCCTGGGCGCGGTCCTCACTTGGATCGACCACTCTTCTCCTCGTCGCGTCGTATTTCTCATTGCTGAGGGTCGTGACTCCCTCGGAGAATCACCTTCTCCCTTATCATTTCCCTCCACCTGTTACGGTCTTTTGCTACGTAGATGGCCTTATGTAGGTTCGTGTTTAGAGATGATCGTACTTGGTCCGACCATCTCGAAGGGCTGCGGCCTCAGGCTGATTGAAAAAAAAACTTGTAAACAAGAAAATCTACATCTTAGTGAACGTCACTCAATGACAATCGCATGTCAACAGTCATCAACAGCACAGGGTGATTAATTATGAGAATTTGCACCTAATTCCCTATGCAGGCCCTGACCGTCCGTGCTCGCTAATTAATTAGATGAGACAGTAGGTACTTGTATAAAGTTGCGGCGGCAATTAGAGGCGTAGCCTGCCTTGGGTCCTGTATCAAAATTAGTAGGGGGGGGCTAATATTGTTGTCCGTGGTTTAATTATCATTGAATAACTGATGATGTTGCTTACTAACGGGCGCACGCTTATTCCGAGAAAAAAAGAGACTTTTTTGACATTTATTAAGTGGAAATTCTATAATGCACATATGACTGTCTTTTTAAATGTTTCTTTTTCCTAGGAAGCACGAGATTAAGTAAAAATGTAAGTACTAAGTATTGACCACAAAAGAAGGAAAATACATAAATTATACAGACTGCTTCTCTAACCGCATAGTTCGTAAAATCTAATCGAGAGAATCGGCGAGGTATTTCTCGTAGCACCACCATTTTGAAGCGCACCTAATAAAGCGCAACAATCGATATACAGCTAGCATCTTATCGATATTTTGATACTTTACTCTTCCTACGAGGTGGTACTTTGGGTCTTATGGTACTGCTATTTGTATATCTAGCGAAAAAGTACGTGATAAATATATTTCTATGCTTTTTTACTATGTACATAGCCTTTCTTTATAAATATACACAAAAATAGTCTCGTAAAGTTAATGTTAAGTAAACTCTATTACGGGATGAGTACCATTCGTATACCTATTTATTTAGAATTAAGAAACATTCTCTAATTTTCGTTGTTTAATACAAATACGTATTATGTAATTGGTGTTATCTTTTCTAGTCAGTTTTTAAAATACGTAAAAAAAGAGAACCAATGTCTATAAATGGTGTTATCATTGAAAATAGTATTAAGTGCGAAATATTGTAAATAGTTAAGTACTTTTAAATTTACTTTAATATGTGTAAATAAAAGTTATACAATTAAATGTTTACATCTTATTATTTGACTTATTTCCCAAACTTTAAAAAGATTTCATAACATAGTACTTCCCTAATAATTATAAATTCATTATCGCATGAAGATATCTCAATTTTAAGGCATTGTACAAATCTGCTTAAAGAAAATCATATTAAGTATGATTTAATTAAATCTGTTTTCTCGTTATATTATAATTCGTTCCTAAATGTCTACTTGAATTAATCCCAATAGAAGAATAAGATATAATAAAATTGAATTCTTTGTCCCAAACATTGCAAATCATATTCAAGCCTTTGGAATTACGGATTAAATTATTTGAATCGTGAAATTTTGTAATTTTAGATAATTATTATTATTATTTGAAAGGTACAATTCTGAGACACCAAATCAATAGTTAACATAACTCATAAGTCCGACAGCTCAGCGGATGAGCGTTCTGAAGTGGCAGTGGGCGAGGCACGTTGCGATAAGAACATATGGCCGAAGGGTTAAAAGGTTTTTCAATGGCGACTACCTATCGGCAAGCGCAGCGTCGGTCACACCACCAACCAGGTGGTCGACTTGATCAAATTCACAGGAAAACGCTAGATGCAGTCCGATTACAACATGTCGTATTGGACAGCCTTTATGCAGCAGTGAACTTCTTGCGGCTAAATGATGATGATGAAGGGGTCAGCTGGTGTGAGATTTTTCAAGCTAGGCATCTGACATAGCTTAGCGACAGACAATGTTGACAGACGTGACCAACGGCTTAAACTTGCCTTACTACGAAGTAGTTACTAACGAACTAACGAGCAAAATGTAAGTTTCAAAGTTTAGGCTCTCATTGGATGCTAACAACGATACTAATGTAAACCACTGAAGAAACAGAACAGGCGTGCCCGCACGGTAGTTTACGAAAATTCGGACAGTTTCGGCAATGTAATTAAATGTGATTTGTTGCAATACGAACGGAAATAAACATTGACATATATTGGAATGAAAAACCTTCATACATCGCATTTTATAGAACAATAATAGTTATTAATTTTAGTTAATAAAAGTGTAAGATCGTTTTAAATCTTTAAAAACTATTCCTCCAGATTATCCTTGAGTGAGTATCCTTATTAATTCTGCTACTGGAACAGCTTTTCTTTCGTGAGAGATCTTTACGTGTAATGATAACTTATTAGGTTCAGAAAATTCTTCCTCTTCTTCTTCCTCACTTTATCTCACTTTATGTGTGGTCGGGACTGCATGTAAGCTTCTGCCCTTTTTGCTCTATTTTGGGCTATTTCCTTCGTTACCTTCTTTTTCTCCATATTCTCCTTCACACACTCCATCCATCATTTCTTTGGCCTGCCTCTATTCTGGTTTCCAGTAACTTTCATATTTATAAGAAAATTACACCAAGGTTTTATGCTGTCATATCATGTCATTGTATTGTAGGAGTACAGAAAAAGTTTATATCTTTATTTCTCAAAAGCGGCATCTAGAAACGTAAACAAACGACAAACGCTAATTAATTACATGTTTACTGTTCGCTACGTATGTAGGTATAAAGTTTCCCGCTGACTGTCTATTTTACTTATGTTATAAAGTTGAAGATTTTGTTTGTTACCTACATAACATAAACTATAATACAACGTAATCACTTTTTAAAAAAGTTTCCCCTCTATATGACTTTTTAAAAGTTTTGAAAATCTGATGCAACAATTTGCTATTGTGTTATTATGGTTAACCCTAACATTCATGATTTCATGTAAAGAATTGTCACAAAAAAACAGGTGTTCTCGCTAAAAATAGATTCGCCAGAACAAAGGATGACGATAAAATGAATAAATGAGGCGGTTACTTAAGTGCTTGCCTCCTTCGGATTTTTCATTACTTAGTAACGGTACTTAACCGTCGGCCTCCGTGACACAGTGGTTAACTTCAACTCGTAGAGAACTGGGTCTGATTCCCGGTAATTATTTTGTGCTTAATTTTCAAAGGTGTCGAGCTACCCAAGGATGTTGGCGTCAGGCAGCCTTTTATGCACATCATCACTACAGAGTCACTAATATTATAAAGCTAACGAGTTTGTTTATTTGGTTGAACGCGCTTAGCTCAGGAACTATGGACCAATTTCAAAACTTCTTTCACAATTGGATCGACACGTTATCCTTGAGTACTATAGGCTAGGTTGGACCGCGGGCGAAGCCAGAGCGGACTGCTAGTATTTAAATAAAGTCACTTCATGATGTCTGTTTTCTATTGTCTGTGTCCTTTTGTATGCTTGAAACGTTCAGATGTAGAATGAAGATCCTAAAATGCTTTCTTTTCCTTAGGAACATTAAAAAAACCAATAGTCAAAAGTACGACTCACGGTCACACTACAAAAAGAGAATAAAAAAGGTGCAGTAAGTTGAGCAATATTGTGTCAGAGGCAGAAAGGAACCAGAAGAGCAGACAGCACGAGAAACCAAACTAGGTCAAGCCTATATTTTTAAGGGCTGCCAGCCTCCACCAGACCCGCTACACCTCATAATTGTACGTAATAATAATATATATATATCTCTTAGTTCCTAAACAAACTTAACTGTTTTCGAGTTTAAGCCACATTAAGAATAGGCATTTCGAATGAAAAAAATATCATCTTGCTCTAAAAAGACCTTCCAACAAATACATAGTGAAAAAAAATAATTTCTGTATAAAAAATTATTTCAGGCATAAAAGTTATGAAGTCACATAAAATTAGACACACCGCTGAAATGCTGACATATTCGTGACGTCACAAAGTATGTATTTTGTATGGGTGGCGTGACAACTTGGTTTGGTAGCTATATAATTTTTTTCTTTTCATATTAAAAGTTTATCGGACTATATCACAATGGTCTACGGAATGAGTATATAAGGGGAAGTATGAAAGTCGCACCAGTAACAGAAAAGCTCCACAGTCATAGACTGAGTTGATATGGGAATGTGATGAGGAGAGAAGAAACTCATGTCACAAGAAAAGCATTAGATTTGAAAGTGGATGGTACGCGGAACAGAGGGAGACCTGAGAAACGATGTATCGATTGTGTCAAGGAGAGTATGAACAGGAAGGGAGTGACAAAGGTTATGGTATATGACAGACATGCCTCGACGTCGAGTCGCTCCACGTCGAGTCGCCGCCACGTATACTTCTCAAAATTCCTGCTTTTATTCCCGCCTCGTCGAGTTGTTGAAAAACTATTTTTTATAGAGCTGACATACCTACTGTGCCGACCCCATATAACATTAGAAGTGTTTTTAATAGTTTTTTAGATAGAAATTAGCAACGTTTGACCCAAATATATAATACTCTTCACATCGGTCGACTACCGAAATGGATCTCAAACAATTTTTATAATGTCACAACAGCAAGAAGATCAAAGTAAGAGCATGAGATAAGTGGGCAACTCTGCTGACTCGACTTCGATTTATTTATCTTATTTATTATAATACTCAAATATATATTACTATATAATATTGTGAATTTAAAACTGAACGCCCTCCACTAATATTTTTTGTTTCTATGAGTGAGTAGATAGTATATTTAAGTACCTATATATAATGAGTAGATTCGGATTCGTTAGCGGATTGACACGTCAACTAATCGAGACATCAATCTAGATAAAGTCAAAGTAAGAAGGGAACTAGCCATAGATATAAAAAAAACCTTGTTTTAAACAGACATACATTATTTTCATACATATAGAAGCTGAAGAGAGGCTATAAGCATGTTACCTAGAAAGACCCAAAAGCTCAACAGCGTAGATAAATATTATATAACAAACAAAAATATAATATTCCAGTTGCTTTTTTCCGCGCAGACCGTAAAAGCCGATCAAGGGATTGGGCGAAATTCTAGAAATCACGTTTAAAGCGATGCGAGGAGCAACCCATCACTGTTTTGGTTCTAACACGCTAAGCGTGATCTTTTGGGACCTTTTGGGTTTTATGACCTTGGGGTCTGTCTACCCCGCTAGGCATAAAGAATATGTATGTATATTTTTATGGAAAGGAGGCAAACAATTCCGAGAAAAACCACAGTTATTTGAAGCTTAGAAAATGAAATTATATTTTTGTAAGCTTTCGTGCGGACTAACGAATCCTTGGACTTAAGTCTGCGTTAGTAAAATTTTGCTGCAATTTGCTGATAATTATAAAATCGGGTTCCAAAAAAAGAAATAGATAACTTAAAAGGTTTATAATAAAACTCTAAGAAATGTATTTTTATGCACAGGGAAATGAAACACATTCCAACTGTTTTAAAAAATACCGGTTCATAATTATTAATATTTATAGTTCGAAAACGAGATTTCATACCATATTCCCAGAAGCGGCAACGGATGACTAAACTATCGTGAGAATGGCTGATTTAGTATCAAGAGGCTTATACCAGCGGAACTAGCGACATCCGTTATTTTATTCCTGTACCCTGAAATAAGAACAAATTGAAAAAATCTACGTAAGTACTTCCTTTACAAATTACTTGTAAAATTTTTAGTAGACCTTTCCTCAATTCAGATTGAGAGATTTACTTATTACCGCCAAAAGTGGCCGGTTTTGGCGGCAATGAGTAGTTCTCTTGGTTTACCAATAATGGAAAGCAATACAAAAAATACTACAAGTCAATTACTCATACTGATACAATTGATTTATTTAGCAATTAAAGAAATAAAACCAGGGGTGGCGCTAGTTGGCTGGTCTAAGCGCCTCGGGATAGAGCCGGTCTGCTCACATGACGCCGGTGCATTTGGTAGACAGCCGTTGAAACACGACATCATTGTTTAGTAACTAAACAATCATTAGGATGGCTGATTTAAGTGTAATATGATCTACATATAAGCTATACGCATAGTACAAAATCTGACGTGATTCGTTGGTGCGTTTAGTAGATGGTATCCTATATATATATTTTTTTATTAACTAACTGACAGACCAATTTAAATATGATTGAATTATTTAAATATTATCATTTATGTTTTTTTATTATTTCACCCAAGAAACTAGTGGGACATTAGAGAGTTAAGTGCATTTATACTAGTACTGAATATTTATCTCGTACATGAATCTCCGGAAAGTCGCATGATATCACATAAATAACGCGAGCCGCAGAGTTATTGCTTATTGCATATAAATATAAACGGGCACATGTTCTCTTCGCGTAACAGGCTGAAGGTGAGCGCAAACGATGGCTCAAGTGGCGTAAACTTTATTACGCCATATTTTTTAAAAGGCTGACGGTTTTTCGGAGTGAAATAATAAATGTTTGGTAGGTATATCTTAGGCACAAGATCGAAATGGATGGCATGCATTGAGAGAGGCCTATACCCAGCAGTGGGATGCAGAAGGCTGTTGATGATGATGATGATGATGATGATGAGGTATATCTACGTAATGATTTCGCGCTTTTGAGTTCATAAGCGTGACGAATAAGCTAATTAATCATAATAAGAGTATTCAAGTCTTACCGTGGATATCGTAGTAGGCGACTTGGGAAACAATAAAGCTTAAAAACATCAAAGAGACCTCTCGAACCCGTCTCGCCAGCGTGGAGAGGGTAGGCCAAATCCTCTGACTACTCGGGCTAATATATGGCTCTGGTAGTACGGGGAGGGTCATGTTCCTGCAGTGGAGACAAAAAAAATCTCAAGCTTTATGTTACCATTGATTGGATTATTGATGTTATTGTAGACATAGCCCCAAGAGATTCTCAAATCGCTTTGAGAACATTCCAGTTTACTGCAGACATTAAGGATAATTCATGCTACACCGTGCCGGATCCGGGCCGAGCCGAGCGACGGCCATGGCACGGTCACCGAGCTTGTTCATTTACAAAGACGGACCTCGACCGAGCAGTCGACGAGCTCCGTGTCGCAGTGGTCAACACGCCAGCCTGCGACACGGATGGTCCGGGGTTCGAGATGAAAAATGATCCTTTTCTGATTGACCTGGATCTTGGATTGTCTGTATATGTATTTGTAATGTAATAAAACATAATATAGCTGAGTTATTATCCCATATATAACACAAGTCTCGAACTTACTTTGGGACTAGTTCAATCTGTGTGATTTGTCCATATATATTTATTTAGTTACCGTGGTACCGTAATGCAGTCTACCCGCCTGGTCAAAAAAAGTCATCATAACAACTGCTCGGACGCAGCTCGGTGGTACTGTATTCATACAACGGGCCGTGGCCGAGCCGAGGCGGGACCGCGCTATGTCCGGGCGTTGCCGATGCTTGGCCATCGGTTGCCGCTCGGCATAGTATAGAATAGAAAAATCTTTATAGTATAGTGTGAGTGTGTCCATTCTAACAATCCCAATCCCATCCCAACTAATATTATAATTGCGAAAGTAAGTCTTTTTATGAATAATTATTGAATTAGGCAATCGCCTCCCATCTCACCTGATGGCAAGTGACGAATGTTTGATTGTTATGCTTTCACGCCCTATCCACTGAACCGATCATCATGAAATTTTGCATACACGTTGTCTGGAGTACGGAAAAGGACATAGGCTTCTTTTCCTGTTCTCGAGGGATCAAAAAACGCAAGCGGAGCCGTGGTCGAAAGTAGTACAAAATAATATCGAATATTAGTTGACCATGCCTCGGCCGACGTTTGACCCAGACCCGGGCGCGTATATGAGTCGAGCCGTAAGTCATCCTATAGGCAGTACCGAGAGATTCGCAAATCGCTTTAAGAACCGTCCGGTGGCTAGAAGTGTGCCACGAGCATTCAGCCGGATTTCGCTTGTGGGCTAGTCCGTTGGGTAAACAAAGGAACAAGGAGGTAGGTCATAACCACATTTCACCCCTGTAATCGGATTATGTTGAACATACAACATTCGTTAACATTCTTTAAAATAATTTCATTAAGTACAAGTAATTTTCCAGCAACGTTGTCCGCGTAAATTACAGTATGGTAAGAGCTTTAAGGTGAAAGAATTTTAAAAATCGGCCCGGTAGTTTCGGAGCCTATTCAATGCAAACAATCAAATCTTCCCACTTTTAATATTAGAACCTATAAACTACGAGTATATAATACTGATTTTTCGCGAATACCAATAATATATTTTTTGCATTATTATTATATGAACTTTGTACACCGATAATAACAACAATATGTGCAACACAACTTAGTTGGTGTAACTTTTTTCTTGTTAAAGGGTTGAAGCTACAGAGCAAGGAATGTCAATGTACTTAGGTCGCGCGTGAGCGACGAGAAATTCCTATTTCTGTGGTTGAAGCTATATTAAGTATATAATAAATAAACTATATTAAACGTGTAGGACACAGACAAAGCATTGAGTTTACCTTAGTTGAATTAATTGATCCGCCCGCATAAACTAGAATTACCCTCTGTGTTTGTGATAATTACTTTTAATTAATGAAACGCTGCATCTAGCAGCCTGATAATAATTACTATATGTGTTTTTATTCATTTCCAATGCTATTCTGATAATTCTTACTATACTCATCTACATAGATGTATCATTCAGGTTCAAATCCTTTCCGCGTGGGATATTTCCTCATATATTTTTTCTTAAAGTAATAAGCCTGATAATATTACGTATACGGTATGCCGTGTGGTTCCCGGCAGAGTAGAATGGGACAACTCTAAGTCTTCCGTGGATGCCGTAGATGGCGACTTAAGATCTGATGATGACGATGATAATATTACGTATGATATAATTGCGTATTAATAATAAGACCTATTAAATTCAAAGCAAAATTACGCTTTGGATCCAGTGGAAATTATTCATGACAGTATTAGAATGTCCACGTGGTAATATTATCCATCAGGCTTATCATAGAAGATATGAAAATAAAAACCACGCGGGCAGGATTTGAATCTGCGTGTCGTCGCGTCTGCGACTGAAAATCAGGTTTAAAATTTCAAATTCTCTTTAATTCCAGCGTTGTAGTGATAAATGAATATAAAAAAAAATTATATCACTATTACAAAAATTGGTTTCGGTGTCCAGCAGTGGACTTCTTGTGGCTAAGATGATAATGTTTATGGCACACGAAAAGTATAATCGATCACTAAAAACCACCAACAACTACCAAATCTAGCAAACTTTCTGATAATATCGCCGTCACACAAAATATAAACGCAGGTAAAAATATCTGAAAATCTTTATTCTTCCGCGCTTACCGGGGCTTAAGGATTTTCGTCATTTTTTTCCCCGCATATTTAAGCGAAAAATCATGTTCTTTCTTCGGCAAAATTGAATTAATAAAGGTTTCTGAGAAGATGTAGTTAAGAGGCTTAGATCAGTAAAACTAGCACCTCTTGTCATTTTATATTTAAGTCCTAAATCGTATCAAATTGAAAAATCTAATTCTGTACTTCGGTAGCAAATTCCTTGTCATATTTTTGTTATTAGATTTGTAGGATGATTTTATTCTCTTTGATTTGATTTAGTAGTAAAAGAAATTATAAAATGTTGGCTGACGATTTTGTCGCATCGAAGTGTTCAATTTATATTTAACTAGCAATTTTCCCGCGACGTCGTCCGCGTAAATTATAGCCGACGTCATCTGCAGACAAATAAGCTTTTTATGGAAAACACGCTAAACGGGGCCTTCGGGTTTTATGATAGTAGTAGACGTGATAGTGAAAATCGCTCCAGTACTTTCAAAGCCTTATTTATGCAAACAAACTAACAATCAAATCATTCCTCTTTATAATATTAGTAAAGATTTATGACATACATTCTGAGTTGGATAACAATTCATTATGATATAGGTAAATATAAATTTAGGTATAGCTTAAAAAATCTGACACTAGTTTCGGTAACTTACACACTCGAATAACAAACATTCTAATAATCACAAATGATGAAATAAATCTTCATTCGCTCTATAACGTTTATTAGCCGAACTTGAAGATCTCATTTCCTGTACTGATCAGAAAATGTACGTTTCTGAGTAAAAATAAACAAACAGGGAAAGATAGACATCGATTCGATTGAGACGTATTGCACATTTGAGAAGTGTTGGTTGATCTAAAGCAACTGCGTAGTTGTGAGTGATGGCTATCAAGTAGATTGTTTACTCCACGAACGAGTACCTACGGCTATTGAATTCATCAAACCGTTTGTAGGGTATATTGCTACCTATAAATAATTCTTCTTCTTCTTCTGTTTTACGATATGGCTTCCACCGAGATTGAGATTTCAGTGATTCTGCCAATGTCCAGTAAATTGAGATACTACCTAAGTATGGGTGTTGTACGGTAAAGTTGTAACAAGTAGCATCAAAGATGGCGTATGTTCTTTGATGCCTCGTGGGAGCTTATGTGACAAGTCTATACGAGTCCATATAACAGTCCACTTTAACTATTTCACAAATTGTTCACGAGCACGAGCATTTATAACACCAAAGTACACCAATTTTATATCATAAAGTCCACCAAAATCAATTTGCAAAATCGTCCAAGGTAGACCCCAACTGCACCCCTTGACTTCCCACCACCTTTAAATAATTATTTATTGTAAAGTTATGCTGTTTGGAGTTCAAATCTAGGATTGAATCACTACGTTTTTTCTTGTACCAAAATCAAAACTATTTATTTGCCTTAAATATGAGGTACCATGTATGTTATGTATCCTACATAAATACATGGTACAATTATTAATTTAGCTATATTAAAATCACGCATATTTTTTGTATCAGTTATTATCAGGCACGCTCATTATTATAATTTACTAGCCGCCGCGGCTTCGCCCGCGTGATTTATAGCCTATATCATTTTAATGTATCCATACCTGTCTATGCAAAATATTATGATGATCGCGTCAGTAGATAGGGCGTGAAAGCGTAACAAACAAACAAAACTTACTTTTGCATTTATTATATTAGTTAGGAAGTTAGGATTATGATTAATTGAAATGGTATAAAACAATAGAAATAAAAAAAATAAAAAATGAATTATTATTTGGTAGATTTAATTTCGGTAATTGTATAAATCGCTTATCTATAAGCTAAAGTTAATAGGTAGTTCTTTAATAGTTATTCTTGTTCTTTTATAGTAACTTCTTGCAAAAACGTTTAGTTCACACTTTAAACTCATAAAATTGTTTGAAGGCTTTACAGAAAAAAAAAATTAAATGATATCTCCGTTTTCTAATATATAAAAGGTGGCTACACTGGACTGGATTTATTTTATTTGTTTTTCTTCTGAATCACTTCCAAAAAAACTATGTCAGTACTTGGGTAGGAAATGACTCGTAGTATTTTTGATAATACTTTTCACTATTTTGTCACTTTTGGCGGAAATGAGTGGTTTTCTTGATTTGAAATAATGACATTGACGAAAAATTATACTAAAAATACTGTAAGTTATTAGATACTATCGATGTTCTGAAATAGATTTTTTCGATATAATCTTATCTAGGAGTACAAATATAAATTGACGGGTGTAGCTAGTTTCGCTGATGTAAGCTTCTTAATAATACACTTAGCATAAACGCAACCTGAATCATTTCAATGAAGTTTCGGAGCCGAGGTCCGAAGCATAGCAACCATGAATGATCTCATTAATGAGAAGTACCATGTGTAAAAATATTTTTTCAAAATAATTTCGGACGAATTACCTAGCATAAAAAGCCTAGGTAGGTAGGTTTAAATATTTCTTATAAAGGATTTTCATAGGTTTGAAATTTCGTGTCTTATCGCCAATGCCTCGTTTGATCTAATGCATAAGCAATGTGTAGAGAGTAGGATCCGTCAATTTTTCCATTAATCTTCACATCTTTGGCTCTCGTTCCGCAAAAGGTAAATAAGGACGCAAGATCTTTATCTAGTAAATATGTCAAGTTGAAATACTAGGCCCATCCGCGCTCTTGTCACGAGTTAGCGTATCACTGGTCAGTTTCCTTACTCGTCAGTTCCACTAATTTACCAGTTTACTCATTAGATAATTTTGTTGGGTTGACAATTTTGCTTGTCAGGAAGTTGCAACATTATCGAGCGAGTAGGGTGCTCTGTAAGCGATCAAGCTGGTTGATCGCGATTGCTGAGTAGTTCCAAGTCAGCCGTATTATGACAGCATTCAAGGTTCATTAACCGTCTGTATCCTTTTCAATAAAACTAATTTTTACTAGACTTAAATTATTGTCATAGCATTTAAAGTGTTCTTCTTAACAGACTTTTCAGTAAGTCTCATTTTTCAAAATCTACTCTTCATGCAACTCGTAGTTTTTACCTTTATAATAAACGAAATAACTACAAACATAAAACGAGTAAGTAAACGCTCGAACAATAATAAGGTATTCAAATGGCAGTTTGATTGGATATAGACGTCGTGACTGCGGTACTTTGCCGGAGATGACCGCTTACAGCGCAGGAAGTCCGGTGAAATGAGAAAATCATCTTCGTGACGAAGACTATGATAAGCTGAGTATACTAACTAGTTATTATTTATATTGTGGCTGAGTCTAAGCTGTACATGATGTGGGTATTTAATAGTTGTATTGTACCGTACAATTTGTACGTATTCGCTTCTTTTTATAACAAACAATACCATCATGTAAAAATTTAAAAATATCCAAAAATAAATTTAATAAATTTATTACAAAAATAAATTTAATAAATTTATTTTATTCTTTATTTGACCCAAGAATATTTTTACTGTCGCTGAGTGTTTAACAGAGCATTACAATACCTATTAGAGACTTAATTAATTACGGACGGCATCCATTTGTAATATTTTTATTTCAAAGTGATTTCAGTTAATAACTCAAAAATAGCTATTTATTTAATTTATTAGCTTTTTAGGTGATATTTCCGTCTATGTCAGGTAGTGTTGAATGTTTATGTGTCTATGGATGGATATAGCCCACTGCCCTTAATGTCAGTTTGACCGGATATAGACGTCGTAACTGCGGTACTCTGCCGGAGATGACCGTCTACAGCGCAGGAAGTCCGGTGAGATGAGAATTTTGTCTTGAAAATCATCTCCCTCGTGATGAAGACTATAGAAAGCTGAGTGCGAATAGTGCTATTATTAATTCTGTGGCAGAGCCTTAGCTATACATGACGTGCGTATAAATAGTTGTACGTATTCGCTTCTTTTTAACACAACAAATATCTACTTATTAAAATAAATCCAAAAATAAACTGAATTAAAAATTAAAATTTATTTCATTGTTCATTTGATCCAAGAATATTTTTACAGTCGCTGAGTGTTTAACACACCATTACAATACCTTTATTATTTTTTTAATTTCGGACTGCATTAATTTTTCTGTCCATTTGTTTTATTTAAATAGCTATTCATTTATTTAATTATAGACGAGCAGCTTTTGAGGTGATGTATCTATGTCAAGCAGTGTTAAACGTTTATGTGTCTTTGGCTGAGGTCTTTGGATATAGCACACTACCATTTAATGACAGTTTTACCGGATATAGACGTCGAGACTGCGGTACTCTGCCGGAGATGTCTGCTACAGCGCAGGACGTCCGGTAAGATGAAAATTTGGTTTTTGTATTTATTATATTAGTAATACAATATTTTAGAAGATTTACCGAAGTTAACAGTTTTTTTTAATGTGATATAATTCATTAATAGATGTGATAATGTGAAAAGGTATTTTTTTGTTGTACTATTGAAAGACCATCCCAAAATAGACATTTCACTGCAAGAAATACATTTGTAATCCAAAATGTCTTTGAGTAAGTCAATGTTACAGTTACAGACTTTCATTTTTTGAGCATAATTAAAACGTTTTAAATATAAGGCGCATGCCTTATGAAGAGAAGGCTTGTAAGGGACACGTAAGAGCTTTGATCACATATATTAAATATTGCGTTTATGACATGTAGCATTTTGCTCATAACAAAAGTTGCTATAAATGTAAAGGAGTTTGATTATATTTATTTTTAATTACATGTCTATTTTAAACAAAAATAAAGTAAACCAACCTCAATTCCTCTCCCTATCTACAAACTAATGATCTAATTTTGGCCTCTTTCCGAAGTTGGACTATACCATCAACTGTAGAAGAATTTTCGCAATCCAACTTAAGGTTTTTGAGATATGTGCGGACAAAATACAAATATATCTACTACATACATTACACTTATGAAATTTGGCGCACATGTGTCTAGATGCTGTAATAATTAACATAAACAAAAACTGGGCAATCCGACTATAGGTAGGTATCACATAGGTAGGTATCACATACTACGGTTTCAATTTTTACGAAACTGTTTTACGAAGTCGGTAAAAATGGGCATGCCCCAACTAATATTCAGGGATGATTAAGCTGTGTTAACGACTTGTGGCTGTGTTAAAAATTCAAATGAAATGAGTAAGTATCTACTTAAAAATCGAATTAAACATTTTTAATTCATAGAAGAATTTTCTTAAAACAATCGGATTTTGTATCTCATCAGTATTCGTAGTAAACAAAACATTTTTGTTTGACTTATTTGGGCAAAATAAAGCGCCATAGAGCCGAACGGAAATGTAGGAACATAAGAAGCTACAAATCAAACCTACTTTCAGTAATGTTTCCGGTTTCCGCTCGTGTTTCGTGAGTCTGTAGTTCAAGCGCGGGTTCACAGATGGCGTAAGTTGTAACTCTATTTAATTTAAAATCAGGAAATGGATTTAAAGTTATTACTTACCTTTATGGATGGCATCATAGATATCAGAATATTTACTAGGGATGGCATCAACAGACATGTAAAAAATGTTTTTATACAGCACATAAAAAATATTTATGATCATATTTTTGATAAGTAGATAGATTATGAATAACAAGACGAACATATAATCTACTACCTAGCAACTTACTCGCGACTTCGTCTGCGTAAATGTCACCTGCTGATAAATTAACTATCTATAGGTGAAAGAATTTTGAAAATACGGTCAAGCAGTTTCGGAATCTATTCAATACAAACAATCAAAGCTTTCCTTTTTATTATTAGTACTAATAGTTAGGTATAAGTAAATAGAACTGACAGTGCTCTTAAAATATGACACTGAAAAAAATCTGAACTTAGACATAGGTACTTTTATTCAAGTCGTTTAATAAGCTCCCAAGAAAACTACTGATTGATAGGTCCTATTCTTAGAGCTATTACTTTTAGCATGTAACAAAAGGACGGGACGTACAAAGGCGGTAAGGGAAAACTAATGAGGTCTCTTACGGGAATAAAGGACAACTCTCGAGAGTCCCGTAATTTCTGTGTAAAAGAACTTAAAAGGTTACGTACTTACTTCAATATTAGTAATCTTCAAAAGGTATGTGTTTTTGAATATATTTTTCCCCCATGTAAATAATTCGAAGATACCTATAACGGGCGGGCACTATACGTTCGGCCAACATAGTGGCAATGGCAATTCTCTGTAAATTACTATTGGTCAAAGTGTGAAGGGCACTTAGGCTTAAATCAAATGTATCATGGTCAATGAAAAGAACATAAGACTTAATATTCAGATAAACCGGTCCACTGCTGGACATAGTGCCTCTTGAAGGAATTTTGATTGTTCTAATAAAGTTACTCTCTATTAAATTATATTTACTAATGGCGTCTCACTAACTTTGTCTGATCTTGTCTTTAGGCTTTACTGAACAACATGTTTTATAAAGACACTATAGCAGCCCTCCCCAGCTGCGCCCGGACAATCGGACATGTATTATACTTATAAACCTTCCTCATGAATCACTCTATCTATTAGTGAAAACTTAATGAAAATCCGTGCAGTAGTTCTTGAGTTTATCGCGAACAAACAGACAGACAGATGCGGTGGAGGACTTTGTTTTATAATATGTAGTGATTGTTTTATAATATTTAGTTATGCACTGCCGCGGCTGGCTGCTGTCGTGCTATGCTGAGTTGCATGCATTGCGCACGATATATATTTTTTTCGGAATCCCGAGCTGTCCACATTTAAAATAAATCATTTGAAAGAAAATAAAAGGTAATTTAAAATTTTGCTCGAGCAAAGCCCTAGATAATTCTTCAAAGTATTTATTGTATGAACTGCTCAAAACAGTTTAAAGTTTATATTTGAAGCTTACGTTAGTGTTTTCGCCAAAAGTGGCTGTTACTGACAAAAACGCTAAGGAAAGCTTAACATTCTTACTTTAAATTGTAAACACTAGTTCGAAGAATTGTTTAAAGAGTTACATATATATTATTTATTTAGAACTAGCTGTAAGTATATAGCCAATGTCCTTCTCCGTAGCATTCAACGTCTCAACGTGTAAGCCAAACTTCAAAATTGGTTCAGTAGATAAAGCGTGGAAAGGTTACAAACAAATAAATATACAAACTCACTTTCACATTTCTAATGTTAGTTGGAAATCTTGGAATGGGGGCAGTAATGAACCCCGTAAAATTCACGCTTCCTTTTAATGAAACACGCTGCACACGCCGCTCAACGCACGAAGCACCGCTTAACGCTGACCGGAGGCGTGGCTTCGGGCATCAAATATTTACTCCACTCAGCTAAACAAAAGTTTGTGGAACAACCAACAAAACATTCTCACGAACTTTTAGGAAAGTCTTATAAGGATTTCAGAATTTCTCTATCTTGTTTTATCAGGGGCGATTGAATTAAATCAGTGTTTAGAAGAATCTTGAATTGTCTATAAGATGCTGAGCTATTTACTTATTGTTAGATTTCAAAGTAAGTAAGTAAGTATGCTTCTTTTTGGTGGCATATGATGTACTTTCTATGGCAAATTCGAACAATGAATTTTGATAGATGTTACATAAGCATTATGTCTAAAGGTACTATGTCTTAAGATAAACTTTTTATTAAGAGGGTATCCTAGCAGTACGTTTTCCATACAAAAGTATTTCCTTATTTTCTCGCTGAAAACTGCTCCTAGAGGGACAATTCTTTTTTCATTAAATCTATCACTAAAATGAGTATGTCACTATGTTTCATTTTTTTCTAAAAAACTGATTAAAAGATTTTTTTTTACAAAAACAGTTTTTAGGAAAAAATAAAAATTAGGGGCTACCTATTTTAGTACTACATTTTATAAAAAAAGAATTATACCTCTAGAATCAGTTTTCAGCGAGAAAATAGAAAATTCATTTGTATGGAAACCATACTGAAAAAATACTGCTAGGATACGCTCTTAATACTTAAATTAAACTAAGTTTTTCAATTACTTGATCATCACAAAAAATATCGATGAGAAATAAGAATATAAAAGTGGCATTGGATGGCCCGACTCTTTATTCTGAGCACTACTTCAATTTATTTATCCTCCTCATCATCATCATGATTATCAGGTCTTTGTTAGATTGCTACTACTGCTGCTGCTGGAGCACGACCCTCTCTGTACTACCAGATCCATATATTATCTAGAGCAATCAGAGGATGTGGCCAACCTCTCCACGCTCGTCAGATTAGTAGGAGAGGTGTCTTTGATGTTTACAAGCTTTTAGCTTGTGTTTCCTGTTGCCTTTTATGACATCAACGGAAAGACTTTGAGTGGCCCTATTCGACTCTACCGAGAACTACACGGCTACGGTTATTTATTCCTATATAATTCAATATTTAATCGTGATATTTGAAAATAATAAACAATTCAACCGTTATACTACTTGGTAGGCTTACCTACTTTAAATGTAAAGTACTTTTGACCTATCTTTCCCTCGCATTGCTTTTTATATAAAGGTTAATCTTCCATTGTATGGAGTATTATTAGGAGAATATTAGGCCTTCTTTATTATACACCTCTATGTTCTCAAAGCTGGGAAATCCCGAAAAAGCAAGTTTCTGTAACTATAAGGATACACGTTATATAGTATTTATTTTCTATAAAATTAACACGTTTATTCCAAAAACCACTGAACTCCACCAAAACACTGAAAAACAATTGATTGAGACACTTAAGTCTGATTGATCCCCGTATCTGCCTCCTCTATCCGCTTACTTCCTTATTGGAGGATTAAGATTATTATCTCTATAGAGCAGGCAATCCCACCATACATTATAAGGAGGCCCTTATCGGTAAAATTGGAATATTATGCTCGATTGAGCATCTGATTCAAGTAGTACTTCAAGCGACCGATTTCAGATCACGATTTGAACTGTGTCGTAGCGTAGTACATATATCTCCATGGTCGTAGTACTCTCAAATGTCATTAACCATACGTAAATCTTTACCTATGGTTATATATGGATCGTAATATAATTATATGATAATATATATATATATATATATTAATATAAAAGTTATCTAACTTATACTATGAATTATTATCATATAATTATGTTATATCACAGTCAAATACTCATATTTGTGGTAGTGAGAATTCAAGGAACTCTGCACATTCGCAAGGGGATCAAAACTAACTAACTAATATAATTAACTTGTATCTGTTTATAGATGCATGAATAAAATCTATATTATACTATTAGGATAAACGGCATTTTTTAGTTTATTTAAAAAAAAACAAATCTGTACTCTCTTCAACGTGTGAGTCCGATCAGTTTAGAGATTTTCAACAGTCAAAAAGAGGTTCTCATGTCAAATGCATGTTAATGATAATTTGCAAAACGAAAGTAATATAAATCGGATCATCAATAACAAACATAAAAAACGTTAGCCAAGTGCGAGTTGGACTCGCGCACGAAGGGTTCCGTACCATATATTTATAACATCAAGCTATCGAGAAAAAAAATCACATTTTTTGTATGAGAATCTCTCTTCAATATTTATTTTATTTTGATTTAATTATTTATTTTTAAAGAGACCAAGTACTCTGTGTGCGTGGTAACCTGTTGCCGTTATTAATATCGAGCAAAAACCGGCAAAAACTAATGTTTGCTGTTATGCCTCGTTTGCTATATGAGAACCCCCTGTAATATTTATTTTATTCTGTTTTTAGTATTTTATGTTATAGCAATAGTGAAAATACATCATCTGTGAGAACTTCGACTGTTTAGCTATCACTATTTATGAGATAAAGCCTAGCGACAGACAGACGGACGGACGGATGGACGGATGGACGGACCGACGCATTGACAGACTGATGGACACTGAAGTCTTATGAATGGGGTCCCGTTTTTATCCTTTGGTTGCGGAACCTTAAAAACATGCATTGAATTCAGAACCTCCTCTTTTTTGTAGTCTGTTGTTAGCCCGCAAAGTGCAATGCAAAAGAAAAAATATTTATTTACTTTGCACATCCGTGTTTGGGTCATAGGATTACACCATATTACCAAATTTTACCTAATTTGGTTCAGTAGATTCGGAGAAAATCTGCTGTGACAGACGGACGGACAGACAGACGCACGAGTGATCCTATAAGAGTTCCGTTTTTCATTTTTTGTACGGAACCCTAAAAACTAGTATTTCTGACGGATAAATTATGTTCTTTTACGTACAT
This sequence comes from Rhodophaea formosa, assembly GCA_963082605.1. Classification (NCBI taxonomy): domain Eukaryota; kingdom Metazoa; phylum Arthropoda; class Insecta; order Lepidoptera; family Pyralidae; genus Rhodophaea; species Rhodophaea formosa. Next base: position 7,733,078 of record OY720206.1, read on the forward strand.
AATTAACTCAAAATGACTAACTAGATTCAAAAAGGTTCTCGGCAGAGTAGAATATGACCAATCCAAGTCATTCCGTGGATGTCGTAAAAGGCGACTAAGGAAACACAAGCTAAACAAAGCTTATTAACATCAAAGAGACCTCTCCAACCCGTCTGGCCAGCGTGGAGAGTGTAGGCCAAATCCTCTGACTACTCAGGCTAGTTTATGGCTCTGGTAGTACAAAGAGGGTCGTGCTCCTGCAGTGGAGACTAGAAAAACCTGATGATGATTAACGAAAAAAAAATGAAAAATGAGAAACATTTCCATGCGGGCAGGCTTTGAACCTGCGTCTTAGCTTTTGAATGACTGTGACTCTTTACGGATCAGAAGGTTTGGAAGCTAGATGTCCTTGGGTGCACATCGACTGCAATATAAAATGCTCTGAGAGCAAAACGTCCTCAATTTAAAATAAATAAATAATACTTAATCATTCATTTTAATCATTTATCATTTATTCAGACAATTATAGTCCATTTTTAGGGTTCCGTAGTAAACTAGGAACCCTTATAGTTTCGCCATGTCTGTCTGTCTGTCTGTCTGTCTGTCTGTCCGTCCGCGGTTTTACTCAGAGACTATAAGTACTAGAAAGCTATAATTTGGTATGAGTGTGTATATTAATCATGGCAAAAAAGTCGTAGAAAAAAATCTCGAAGAAAACATTTTTTTTGGGTAGCTCCCATACAAGTAAAGTGGGGAAGTAATTTTTTTTTCTCTATTTACCTATCATGGGGGTATCGTTAAAAAGGTCTTTGAAAAATATTGTGAGGTTGAGAACACCATTTTTAGGGTTCCGTAGTAAACTAGGAACCCTTATAGTTTCGCACTGTCTGTCTGTCTTTCTGTCTGTCTGTCTGTCTGTCTGTCTGTCTGTCCGTCCGCGGTTTTACTCAGAGACCATAAGTACTAGAAAGCTGAAATTTGGTATGAGTATGTATATTAATCATGTCAAAAAAGTGGTAAAAAAAAATCTTGAAAAAAAATTTTTTTTTTAGTTTTGCTCCCATACTAGTAAAGAAGGAGTAATATTTTTTTTTCTACACAAACCCATTGTGTTGGGTATTGTTAGATAGGTCTTTGAAAATTATTGTGAGGTTGAGAACACCATTTTTCGATTTAGGGATCCGTTTTCGAAATATTTGATTTTAAAGTGCAAATTTTTGTTAGAGGTAAGTGTCCCCCCTCTCTATCTACTAAACGGTTATATATAGATACGTGAAAAAAATTACAGCAGTAGTATATATATTGAAGTTGGAAGGAAAACTATCAGAGCTGAGTACTAAGTACAAACTAAAAAGTTATAGCCAACCAACTTATAAAATGTACTCGAAAATGTAAAATTTCATACATTTTCATTGAAAAAATTAAAAAAAGGTCAAGCTGACAGTTGAATTTTTCATGTTTTACTTAATTTCATACCTAATTTCATTGTAAAATTCGCACATATTCTTTATGAATTTCGTTTCCTGTAGCCGTGGGCAAGGTCCACAAGGTCTACAGCAATAAAATTGGGAAAAAGAACCCCTATTTATGAGAAATACTTATAAGAAATATTTGCCCATACATTGTGACGTTTCATTGTCAAGAACCAATTCAAATCAATAAATTAATTATTTAAGATATCATAGTTTGCCCTGTGGAAGTTTTACTGCCGTATTCACACCTTCACACAAAGCAAGTCTACCAAGATACTGAAAAAACCAGATCCGTTAGCTATGGTTAGGACTGCGCCACGCCTGCGCCCTGCCGTCAAGAAGCCTGCGCGATGGTCAGAATCAGAAAGCTCGAAACAATAGTCAAAGAGTGACAATAGAATTGTTAAAGTGTCATTTTTGTTTATACTTTTTTAAATTGATTATTTATGCTATAAGTTTTACTTTTAAGATATGTTTTAAATTTCACAAGTAAGTAAGTACACCTGTTCTTTGTTTTTATGTCTATACGCGGGAGAGTGCCGTCCTGTGACGACTTCTCGAGTCAGGATACATCTTCTGGGAATTTTATTCAGTGTACTCAATGCTCCCAGCCTCGGTTCTTCAAGGGACGAAGAGGCCTTAATATTCACCTGTCTAGGGTCCATAAAACACATCCCGATAATAATCTTTCAACATCTGTCCCTACACAATCTTCAAACCAACCTAATGTCATTCCCCCATCATTCGCGTCCGCTGCCGGCCAACAATTACATGAACTTTTATCAAAATTCAAAAATTCACTTCCCATAGTTAAACGCATTCCAAAAGGAGCACGCCATACAGTTTCAAAAAACCTAACTGATACGATTAGAAGAACCGTTCTTGAAAATTCTATCCAAGCCTGGGAGCATTTGCTCACCTTCGCATATAGAACTCTTCATGTCACAAGTAAAAACTCATGTAGTAATCAAAATTTAACTTCAAAAATTAAACAAAATTGTAACAACCCAAATCCCTGTCCATTTCGGCCAATACAAGCTTTCTCAGGTAATAGCAAAAATTTTATACGACATGTAGAGTCTAAGATATGCGATGGTGACATCAAAGGAGCCGCTAGAATACTTTTCTCAGATGATGCAGTTGCCCCTAACAGCCCTGAAACCCTTTCCGCCTTACATGATAAGCATCCACCTTCAGCTGAGAACTCGAACCTTCCGGAGCCACCCAACAACTCTGATATGGCCCTTCAAGCTACTGAAGAAGAAGTATATAGGGCTGTGATGTCTTTTAAGAGCGGATCAGCCGGTGGTTTAGATGCATTGTCACCGCAACACCTTAAAGATCTTTTATGCGGTGACAGTGCCACGGGCGGGTCGCTTTTGAGGGAACTCACTGCCCTTATTAACTTGATGTTAGCAGGGAGGGTCAATGAGAGTGTCACTGGGGTTCTTTATGGGGCCAATTTATGCGCGCTTAAAAAGAAGGACGGCGGAATCAGGCCGATAGCCGTGGGAATGAGTTTTCGTCGGCTGGCGGCCAAAATTTGCTGTAAAGCAGCCGCTGCCACCCTTGGAGACTACTTCAAGCCACTTCAGTTAGGTTTTGGTTCCAAGGGTGGTTGTGAAGCCGCCGTCCATTCTTTGCGTAGCTATCTTAACCTCCAGAAAGGGGAAGTTCTGCTAAAGGTGGATATCAAAAACGCTTTCAATTCGGTAAATAGGGACATCATGCTGACACAAGTCAAAGACAAAATTCCTTCATTATACAACTTTCTTTGGCAATGTTATAGTAAAAATTCAAACTTAATCTACCAAAACCACGTTTTATCTTCAGAGGTAGGGTGTCAGCAGGGTGATCCCCTAGGTCCGGTTATTTTCAGTCTTGCCATACATCCCATCATTCAGAAACTTAATTCTAAATTTAACACATGGTTCCTAGATGATGGAAGTTTAGGAGACACCCCTGCCATAGTTCTAAGTGATTTGGATCTTCTAAAACGGAACCTTGAAATCGTTGGACTTAAACTAAATTTTGGTAAGTGTGAACTTTTTATTGATGAGAACATGCCTTTATTAGAAAAAATTCAAACTGTTACTAGTTTTAATAGCCTAGCTCCACAAATTCAAATAGTAAATAAAACCTCACTCCGTCTCCTAGGCTCCCCAATCTTCGAGGAATCATTTCAAAATTTTATTGATGAAAAAATTTGTAATTTCCAATCCGCTGCCGCCAGACTTTCGAATATTCATACGCATTTTGCTTTTACTATTCTAAAACACTGCCTTTTCGTTCCAAATTTTACATACAATTTACGTTGTAGTCCTTTCTGGAAATACCCGGACCTCCTCTCAAAATTAGACAATGTCATAAAAGACTCATTATCATCTATTTTAAATATCGATTTGAACCATCATCATATTTGGGAACAGGCCTCTTTACCTATTAGGTTGGGAGGCCTAGGAATTCGCAAAATTTCTAGTGTTGCCCTGCCTGCTTTCTTGTCCTCCGCTCATGGCGTTCATAACTTATTCATGAAAATTTTAAAAACATCTCATCTCGAAGTCACTGGCTTGGCGGAGGCCAAAATCGCGTGGTCAGAGCTATCTCAAAATTCTAAATTTCCAGATCACCCTGCTTCACAGAGGCAATGGGACGAGCCGCTTTGCAGACTTGTACAGAGTAGCCTAATTGAATCTTCTGCCAGCAACTCTGTAGATCGAGCTCGTCTCCTTGCTTCTGCTGAATGGGAGTCAGGTTTGTGGTTACAGGCGCTACCGTCTTTTAATTTGGGCACTTTTCTAGATGACGGCACCTTCCGTATAGCGACTAGCCTCCGTTTAGGCGCTGCGACTAATGTCCCGCATCATTGCCCCTGCGGTAACACAGTCGACCGCCTAGGCCATCACGGTCTCTCCTGTTCCAGGAGCGCAGGCCGTATTGCACGCCATGCCAACCTTAACAACATCATTCACCGAGCTCTTGTCACCATACAGGTGCCAGCCGTTCTGGAACCGAATGGACTGGCCCGGAATGATGGCAAGAGGCCGGATGGGATGACACTTGTGCCTTGGAGGCAGGGAAGACCATTAGTGTGGGACGCTACATGTGTCGACACTGTCGCATCTTCTCACCTCCAGGGTACGAGTTCCAAGGCTGGTGAGGCTGCAGCGGCCGCCGAGACCCTCAAGCGGCGCAAATATGCCTGCCTCGGCGATGGCTACATATTTGAGCCGTTCGGGGTGGAAACGTTAGGGCCGTGGGGGCCTTCAGCTCACAAGCTCTTCAAGTTTGTGAGCCAAAGGCTGGTAGAGGTGTCCAATGACCAGAGGGCTGGCAATTTCTTTGCACAAAGAATAAGCATTGCCATACAACGTGGCAATGCTGCCAGCCTTCTGGGAACACTTCCGCAGGGCAGTGATTTGCGGGACATTTTTTATCTATAGTTTTTTTTTTTTTTTTTTTTTTTTTGTTAATAGAAATTATTGTTATTTTTAGCTTTAATTATTACTTTTTTAATTCTGAATAAAAGTAGTATTTTCATTGTTACCTAAATGTTTTTGGTCCTTAAAATGTGATGTGCGAGTGTGAACAGTGTGAACTCAAAGTTGTCATTTGCAACTACGGAACCCTACACTGCGCGTGGCCCGACACGCACTTGGCCGGTTTTTTTCGATTTAGGGATCTGTTTCCGAAATATTTGGTTTTAAAGTGCAAAATTTTGTTAGAGGTACGTGTCCCCCCCCTCTATCTGCTAAACGGTTATATATGGATACGTGAAAAAAAATACAGCAGTAGTATATATACTGAAGTTGAAAGGAAAACTATCAGAGCTGGGTACTAAGTGCAAACTAAAAAGTTATAGGCAACCAACTTATAAAATGTACTAGAAAATGTAAAATTTCATACAATCTTCATTGTTAGATGTTTTTGGTCGTTAAACTGTGAGGTGCGAGTGTAAACAGTGTGAACTCAAAGTTGTCATTTGCAACTACGGAACCCTACACTGCGCGTGGCCCGACACGCACTTGGCCGGTTTTTGTTAGTTAAATACAAATCTAATAATCCTACAAGCTGAATATCTCCACAAGATCTCCACCATATTATGTATCTCATTTTTAGGGTTCCGTAGTAAACAAGGAACCCTTATAGTTTCGCCATGTCTGTCTGTCTGTCTGTCGTCTGTCTGTCTGTCTGTCCGTCCGCGGTTTTACGCAGAGACTATAAGTACTAGAAAGCTGTAATTTGGTATGGGTATGTATATTAATCATGGAAAAAAAGTGGTAGAATAAAATCTTGAAAAAAAATTTTTTTTAGGGTAGCTCCCATACTAGTAAAGTGAGGGAGTATTTTTTTTTCTCTATTTACCTATTGTGTGGGGTATCGTTAAATAGGTCTTTCAAAAATATTGTGAGGTTGATAACACCATTTTTTGATTAAGGGCTCCGTTTCCGAAATATTTGGTTTTAAAGTGCGAATTTTTGTTAGAGGTAAGTGTCTCCCCCCTCTATCTGCTAAACGGTTATATATAGATACGTGAAAAAAATTACAGCAGTAGCATATATACTGAAGTTGAAAGGAAAACTATCAGAGCTGAGTAGTAAGTACAAACTAAAAAGTTATAGGCAACCAACTTATAAACTGTAAAATTTCATACTATTTTCATTGTTAGATGTTTTTGGTCGTTAAACTGTAAGGTGCGAGTGTGAATAGTGTGAACTCAAAGTTGTCATTCGCAACTACGGAACCCTACACGGCGCGTGGCCCGACACGCACTTGGCCGGTTTTTTTCTTAGGTATATTCATTAGACCTTGCCTCACTTGACTACCTCACCATTGCAAGTGCGCTATTTGATTTAATTTATTTAACAATGAAGTTACAACACTACTAGCAACAGCTGTATAACTAAAAGAGTTTTATTTATCAAAGTCAAAGTCAATCATTTTATTTATCATAAGATATTTCAATATCATTTAGTGAACGTCAATTTTTTTCATAATTACAATTAGTTTACAAAAATATATTATTGTTGACGTCAATAATTTACTTACGGCTAAGTTTACACCGCTTCCAAGGCGAATTGCAGAGTGCATCCAAAGTCCAGTGTTTCCACAAATCAGCGACAGTTTTTAAAATTCTTAAGCATCTCGTTATTATCATTTATAAGTACTAATGTCCACATTGATTCTCTAATATTGACCGACAAACCGTTCGTTGCCCGACAATCGTATGACTGACAATTTCGACCGAGAGTTCGCCCGCAGATCAATTCTTGTGAATGTCGATCTCTCGAAAAGTATTCTTTATTACGGCAAGTATACGTTTTGTACGTTTTGTACGGGATGTAATAGTTAAGGTTCAACGCGCTATGCTCCACCCACTGTATTTTAAAGAATTATTTCGCTGAGCTGTGTTGGTTGGTATCTTTGTTCTCTTCATCATCATCATCAGATAATTTTAGTCTCCACTGCAGGAGCAAGACCCTCTCTGTACTACCCAAGGCTAATATATGATTAGCCAGAGCAGTCCAAGGATTTGGCCTACACTCTCCACGCTGGCCAGACGGGTTTGAGAGGTTACTTTGATGTTTATAAGCTTTGTTTAACTTGTGTTTCCTAAGTCACCTTCTACGACATCCACGGGTAGACTTGGAATGGTCCTATTCTACTCTGTTCATATCTCAGTTCTCTTCATATGAATTGAAAATGACTTTGATCTTCCTAATGCCGCAAACCTATGAAAAATTTAACACCTAGACTGTTAGGACCTAGATTAAATGGAAAGTCCTAAATTTCAAACAAATCGGCAAGATCGTTAGAGTATCAATTAATTACCGGCTCATTTTACGAGACCGTTTTTATGCCGGTCAAAGTATTTTTATGGCGTAATAAAATCGCTAGTATCCTCCATACATAATTGATATTTACGGCGGTGTCTGCACGCGTAAGCACAGGAATTTTCCCTGTTTATGTACCTTTTATTTACACAGGATCATTATACCTCACTTAGGAAACACAAGCTAAACAAAGCTTATAAACATCAAAGAAACCTCTCCTACCCGTCTTGCCAGCGTGGAAAGTGTAGGCCAAATCTTCTGACTAGTCTGGCTAATATATAACTCCGGTAGTATAAAGAGGGTCATGCTCCTGCAGTGGAAACTAAATAAGACCTGATGATGATGATTATACCTTATAGTAGCTAAGCGATTCGGTGTTATATGATGATATGCGATTGCGGGAAACATAGCTCCGTGGCGCAGCGGTCAACACGCCGGCCTGTGACGCGGATGGTCCCGGGTTCGATCCCCGGTCAGGTCAAGATGATAAATGATCTTTTTCAGATTGACCTGGGTCTTGGATGTTTATCTATATATGTATTTGTTATAAAATATAGTATCGTTGAGTTAGTATCCCATAACACAAGTCTTACTTAAGAACTTACTTTGGGGCTAGCTCAATCTGTGTGATTTGTCGGTAAATATAAAAAAAAAAATACACATTTTGTAGTACGACAATAAGAAAGCATAACACAATATCCAAACACAATACAGGATAGTAGGTATCATATTTTTAGTTAACTGGACCAAGACGACGACGCAGATAAAGTCACCTTCATTCAATAAAATAATTATACATAAGTATCTTCTAAGTATGTAGTTTTTATATTATACCCCGATTTCATTATTAGGCACTAGCTGTTACTCGCGGCTTCGCCTCTTCTCGGTACCCTAGCCTATGTGAATGCAAAATATCATGATGATCCGTTCAGTAGATTCGGCGGGAAAGCGTTACAAACAAATAAACAAACAAACAAACTCACTTTTGCATTTATAATATTAGTTGGGAATTAGTTGGGATTGGGATTATTTTAATCGGTTTTGGTGATACGTTTTCACTCAGCTTAGCTTGAGGTAACAAATGTTGATCTTCGGTTTTTTTTTAAACTAAAAAAAGCTTTTCCTTCAGGACGAATCCTTATTTCTTTTTATTAGATTTTTATACTAATTGCTAGACCGGCTAAACACTTCCATATAAAATGTTGATTTCTTTTGAGTTCTCTGATGCTCCCAGCATTGGTGTACAGAAAAAAGCCTAGTCTTAGAGCCTAGTACAACATTACGATCCAAGTTTCGATGTCTTATGGATCTTTATAATATCAAATGTTTAAAAAAAAATACATGGATATTTTGAATATTAATTTGATGAAAAAGATGATGATAGAAAGAGTACATAAATATGATCACGTCTTTATCCCTTGCGGTGTAGACAGAGCCCAATGTCATTATAACCAAGTGCTACCTTTAGCGTGTTAGTGAGCGTTAAGGTGGAAAGCGGAAAAAAAGGATATATATCTAACAATGTAACGCAATATTATTTTTATAGATGTTTATTATATGCAGACAGAATGCTATTCTTATCAAATTACTTCAAGAAAGATAGTGCAGCTAGTGACAATAAAATAAATGTCGAAGAAATTGTGCAAAGTTTGAATAAAATGGAAAAAAGAGTGTTCAATTTAACAGAATAACTCGAAATGCTGAAGATTGGACAAGGCATTATGGTGAGTGCCTTTTATATTTGTGCCTTAAAAATGTGTTGTATCTGAAGATTGATGTAAGGCGGTAATCGTGCCACTTTATAAAGGGAAATGTTCTTAGTAAACTGTAAAAACAATCGAGGCGCCCTAAGCGTAGTTGGCAAACTGCAAAGGTATTGAATAAACGAAAGATGTACAAACGGGAATCAGAAAGGGGATCAGATAGATAGACTAGCCCTTTTCGTTACTTTCGTTTACGTTTGATAGATTTGAAATAATGTAAGAATGATCCCAAGGATCGAAAAGAGGAGGAAGGAAAGAAATCCTCGGGAGAGGCCTATGTCCAGCAGTGGACTTCCTGCGGCTGAAATGATGAAAATGAAGAATGATCGCCGTATGATTCCCGGCAGAGTAGACTAGGACCACTCCAAGTCTTCCTTCAAGGTGACTTATGAAACACAAGCTAAACGAAGCTTATAAAATTCAAAGATACCTCTCCAACTGGCCAGCGTGTGGATTGTAGGCCAAATTCTCTGACTGCTGCAGGCCTATATGCTAACTTTTGACAGCTACGGTGTACATCATTTTCATGGTAACTTCAATATTCATTACGGCTTCGGTATGAATGACTATTTTTATTTAAGATATGAAAACCGTAATGGATGCTAAAGTGACAATCAAATCGTTGTATGTACACCGAGTTAGCAAATCGGCCTGCAGGTCAAAATATGTTTTTAGTTGTACAGAGAGGGTCCTGCTTCTGTGGAGAGTAACAAAGACCTGATGATGATGATAAGAATGAATGAGTTTTCGAAAGCCTTCTATGCTGACGACCAAGCAATACTTGCGTATTCAGAGGAGGACGTATAAAAGAAGGTAACAGTTAAGAATGATGCGTTAAAAACTGAAAAACATGAAAGTGAATGTGAGTAAAACTGAATATGTAAGGAGATTTACGAAAACGTAAGTAGGTATGATTGCTCTGGCTAATATATAGCTCAGGTAGTACAGAGGCGGTCATGCTTCTGCAGTGGAGATTAACAATGACTGGATGATGTGTGATTTGCAATGATGGAGGCACACGGTTTACCATTGTGTCAAATATTTTATACCGAGTGGTTCTTAAAACCTTTGGTAATTATGAGATAACTTTTTATTTAAAAAATGGCTGCCAGATTCTTTAACATCGGGATTGCATTCCAGTTTATGTTTTCTGCATGTATTACACCTGGAATTTCTCATAAACTCGTAAAAGTAACAATAGCGTTCAGCTGGCCGGAATTTTTTGTGGACGGATCTAAATATTTCACGAGCTCGCATCATTCCTTTTATCCTAACTGAGCTGGCCAATTCAATATGTGATGAACATACACAGGTTGAATTGATAAAAGAAATTCAGTCAGTTTTCTGAAAGTTTTAAAGTATTGCCAGGGAGTTTAAAATGAACCTGTATTTACAAATAAAAGTAATTATAAACACGAGACATTCGATGAAAAGTTATATTTGAAAATTTTTTAAATTATATTCATGACGTTTCAATGGATTTACATCCTTAAGAGGGCCCTGGACGCGCATGTTGCCATTCAAACGGACAAAGGGAATTGTGGCAATATTTTGTAATTTTTGTGTAAAATTAACCATTCAATCAATTTATATCATTATGATCTACGTACGTTTGTACTTACGCTATACAACTAGATAAAATTATCAATGTTTTGAGAATTATAAGCCTCCCGATATTTCTATAAAAAATTGAAAGGCTTTAATTCTCAAAACATTGATGTTTTAAAGTAAATAAGTTAAGAGTGCATTAGAAAAAGCTTTGTTGCTAATTTCCTTTTATAAACACAATACGATGGAAAGTTTAAAATTAGGTGAAAAGTCACTTCTCAAGAAGGGCTACTACCTTAAGTTTTGGACTTTTAATTATGGGATACTAACTTAACAATACTTCTCTTGATATTGTTCAATTCTTACTATATTAATAAAAAAAATAGGTTTCCTACTGTCCTATGCTACTAATATTACAAATAGGTGAGTTTGTATATTTGGATGTTTGTTACTCAATCACGCCGAATCCAATGAACGTAGATGCGTGAAATTTTGCACAAAGATAATTTATTGTCTGGATTATCACTAGGCATACATATAATCCATACCTTACCTCCATACATACATACATTACATATAATCCGGAAAAAATTAAACTTCCTGCCACGCACGACCGAACTGTGGAATCAACTTCCAGCGGCGGTATTCCCGAATCGATGTGACATTGGAACCTTCAAAAGACGAGCTTATGTTCTCATAAAAGGCCGAAAACGCACTTGTCACACTCCTGGTGTTGCAGTTGTCCATGGGCAGCGGTGATCACTTACGATCAGGTGATGCTTGCGCGTTTGCCGTCCCATATAATAAAAAAAAGAACATGCCCTATGGACAAACTCAACTATTATATGCGTTTTGATAATCCTCAAGTCTTTGCAAAAGAAAGCAAATTTTATACATTCCAAGAATGCTTCGTGAGGTTATTGAAATTTAAAAGACACGCTAATTTCAATAGAGAGGATAGTTGGCAGTTACCACCAGATTGGGATCCAGCAATCAATTTGATTAAATGTCAAGCTAAGCAGAAGATTGCAAGAGCTCAGACACCGTGAGCCAATACGGCGTACATCTCGAACGTCGTCAAAAATTTTTTTGCATAGTTCTTATATTCTAGAAAAATGTCAACTTGGTCTACCTGTGACCACAAACACTGTAAATTTTTCGAAACGTTAGGTGTTTATATAATGTAACTAACACGATAAAATCATATTAAAATTACTTTTATTTGAATATATTTTTTTATAATAAAAATATTTAACAAACCGTTTCATTAAAATCCTCATTGGGAAACTAAGTCAATTCAGGTTTTTAAGTTTAGGCACGTACTTTACGTATCAATTCTGTGGTATAAGTTTGACTTTAAAAGTGTAACAAAGTTATCATGGCTCCAATAAACAAAACAAAAATAAGGTTTACACCCCATAGTAAACATAAAGGAGCGGCAGTATTCGAATTAAGCTGTAACAGTCATAATTTACGGGTACAATCTTGATACTGCCTTATTGGAGGGAGTTTCTTTGTATGTGTGAACTATAAATCTCGTACAAGAATTTTATTCAGTAAAAAAAATTATAACAAAGGAACTAAACATAACGAAAAAAAAAATATGAAGATACAGCTAATGCCTTGTTTATACAACTATTTCTATTGCACAAGCCACAGAGCAAGGAATACCTTGTCACTCGCACAAGCTTTCAATGAAGCTATTCTGCATTCCTTGTTCTGTGGTACAAGCGGTAAAAGTATTGATTTCCTACTTTTCCCAATCGGTAGGTTGTCTACTAAAATATTAAGCTAATCATACAACAAATTTAATATGCAGATCACATTATATAAGTATTTAGATCACTATGTTATAGGTGAACAAAGTAACCCTAAAGAGATCACTGAATTTTGTAGGTACTTACTACTTTTTGCTGTGGATAAGTATATGTTTTTGTTCTGCAGGGGTTAATTTTGTGATCAAAGACTCGCAGCTAAATAAGCTTTTTACATGTGAAGGAATTTTCAAAAATCGGTCCAGTAACAAAGGAGCCTATTCAATGCAAACAAACAATTAACCTATAGGTATATCATATATCCCAAAAATGTGTAAACAACATGAATAAATACATAAAATAATTTTTTATTACCTAATATTTCATATGTGTGTAAGAAGTCTTATAATAGAACTTGGCTCCGATCAAATATCGTCGCGATTGGAGGAAAAAACTTTGGAATAAGTTGACACTTAAAAAACATCGTCTGCGAAGTTATTTCATTAGAAAAATACTGAAACTTGATTGCGGTAACGTAAATCGTCTGTGTTTTTATTAGTTGGAGGTTGGCAATTTGTATTAGGTAATACTTACTAACAGCCCTCCCCGGATGGGCCCGGGAATGCATTATACACTTATCTATACTGTTAGAAAAAAACCGCATCCAAATCCGTTGCCTAGTTTTAAAGATCTAAGCATACATAGGGACAGACAGACATGGGGAAGGGCCTCTATTTTTAACAATTAAAAAAACCGGCCAAGTGCGTGTCGGGCCACGCGCAGTGTAGGGTTCCGTAGTTGCGAATGACAACTTTGAGTTCACACTGTTCACACTCGCACCTCACAGTAACATTTCGGAAACGGATCCCTAAATCAAAAAATGGTGTCTTCAACTTCAAAATATTTTTAAAGACCTATTTAACAATACCCAACACGAGTTAATTAGAAAAAAAATTTTACTCCCTCTTTACTTGTATGGGAGCTACCCTAGGGTTTTTTCGCATGATTAATATACATATCCATACCAAATTACAGCTTTCTAGTACTTATGGTCTCGGAATAAAACAGACAAACAGACATGGCAAAACTATAAGGGTTCATAGTTTACTACGGAACTCTAAAAAGGAGGAGGTTCTCAATTCATCGGAATTTTTTTTTTGTATGTTCCCCGATTTCACAAAGTCGATATGTGATACTTTACAGATGGTCCCATTAAAGATTTATTGAAATGTGTCGAGCACTTTTTGAAAAAATACACTAAAACCAAATAAAATATTCACGGATGTGTAAACCAAATGGATTTACACTTATTTCCATTTTATTCCTATGCTTAAAAACATTTATTCACAACTCGGTGATACCACTGACTTCGTTCGGGTGGACTTTAAGACTTTGGCGTATTTATATAAATACGCACTAATGTAGTTACATAAGAAATATTTGTAAACACATATTTATGCAAGTCAATTTAACTTAGTTCTGCGTCAGGTGTTACAAATTTTCGATTTTTATACCTCAAGAAAAAATACTCATCAGGCTGAACAAAATTTGGTAAGGCGTAATTTTTATATTTCTTATAGTTTAGGTGGACCATTATGGTTCTGCATTAGGTGTTCCATTTATGAAAATCAATTAGACTCTATAATGTTGCCCAGGATAACAGCTGTATAGCAAAAAAAAAGTTTCATTTGAAACCGTTCAGTACTTCCAGAGATTAACGTGTACAAAGAGACAGACATTTTTTAAAATTCTTACTGTACTCAAAGAAATGATTTGAAAATAATAAAATTACTCCAAAAAAGGCCAAGTGCGAGTCACACTCGCGCACGAAAGGTACAACATCTAAACCACATTAGATTATTACGCATCAACTCACGTTTGTTGTTTTGGACTTCCTCTTAAATATTTATTTTGTTAATTTCTTAAGTGAATATAATATTAAATTTCTTCTTCTTTTTATCGAGTCAAAATGATGTCATTTAACTAGATATCCAATATTTCAAGCGTCCGCCTGTTGCCGGTGTAGTTGGTGACCTTCGTTCGTCTACGAATTCCTCGTTTCTGATTAGATCTCGCAAAGAAACCACGAGCAAGAGAGCAACTTTTTGAGCGATCCTGAATTTAATAAGTTCTTTGTTAATCTTCAATTAACTTGCTGGAATTAGAGCTAGCCACTGCGGTACGAAGTTTGGACGCCTAGGCAACGAGAGCTTGAAAAGTCTTCATAATCCCTACTGGGAAGTATTTGCATCGACTTCCCTTGGGTTTCCAAGTGGACTGTGATTGTAGGAGCGTTGCTGAGGAGCCTGCCAGGAGTTGGGAATGAAAGATGCGGTTGCACTACACTGTTTAGTGTATCGAACACTTTAACTATGAAACACTTTACAGTTATTAATATTGGGATTTAAAATATAAATTAGAACACAATTATTCGTGGACGCGTGTGCCTCGATTCAAGGTTGGAAGGAAGAGAGAGAGCCACCGTAATAGCTAAAGCAGGGCGGGAACCGGAAGTCACAGACAACAAATTAACTGTAGTTTGGTGTTATAAATGCTCGTGCTCATGAACAATTTGTGAAATAGTTAAAGTGAACTGATAAATGGACTCGTATAGATTTGCCGCCCCAAGCTGCCACGAGGCGTCAAAGAACATACGCCATCTTTGATGCTACTTGGAAAAACTTTACCGTACAACACCGATACTTAGTAGGTATCTCATTATACTGGACATTGGCAGAATCACTGAAATTTCGGTGGAAGCCATAATATAAAACAGAAGAAGAAGAACAAATTAACTTTTTAATAAATATTGCGCCCTGGTAGGACGGTATCTATATGTTGTTCTCAACACCTACTTACGGTAGTTACGGTACTTATAATAACAAAAAATAGATGTAGACACAAAGGGTGTTAATAGAATCTATTTCTAGCTTCTGATATCTGTCCGTCTGCCACAGGCCTGCATCTTTTGAACCATAATAATAACACGATTGTTTTGAAGATTTTATTTTCCTATTGCATTATTATAAACTAAAATAAAAGAATGGCCATGTGTGAAATAGTTCTGTGGTGAAGCGTACTTGTGTACCTTCCTAGATCTTTGTGTATAAACTAGAGTCGTAAAATATTTGCGGTGCTGTATTTCCCCTTAAAATTTTAGTGTGCAATTTATTGCCGTTTAAACATAAAATCATAAAATTTATAGCAAGAAAATCTGTTTTTAGGGTTCCGTAGTAAACAAGGAACCCTTATAGTTTCGCCATGTCTGTCTGTCTGTCCGTCCGCGGTTTCACTCAGAGACTATAAGTACTAGAAAGAAAGCTGTAATTTAGTATGGGTATGTATATTACACATGCCAAAAAAGTGGTAGAAAAAAATCTTGAAAAAAATTTTTTTTCGTGTATTTCCCATACAAGTAAAGAGGGAGTAATATTTTTTTTTCTATACAAACCCATCGTGTTGTGTTTTGTAATTCTTTAAAAAGAGAGAGATCCGTTTCCAAAATATTTGGTTTTAAAGTGCAAATTTTTGTTAGAGGTAAGCTTTTTCTTCTTCTTCTTCTGTTTTATATTATGGCTTCCACCGAAATTTTAGTGATTCTGCCAATGTCCAGTATAATGAGATACTAAGTATCGGTGCTGTACGGTAAAGTTTTTCCAAGTAGCATCAAATATGGCGTATGTTCTTTGACGCCTCGTGGCAGCTTGGGGCGGCAAATCTATACGAGTCCATTTATCAGTTCACTTTAACTATTTCACAAATTGTTCATGAGCACGAGCATTTATAACACCAAACTACACCAATTTCATATTATAAAGTCCACTAAAATCAATTCGCAAAATTGTCTAAGGCAAACTTCAACTGTACCCCTTGACTTCCCACCACAAACTCCAAGCTTTTTCTTAAATTGAGCTGAAATTTTGCGCATTTGACGATGAATTAATCGAAAAGATTCGAAAATGGCGACAACTACGATATCAGCGTCTTAGAAATGGATGCAGACCGCTTCTGACGTATTGGAAATTCTTGGGGAAGGTCAATGCCCAGTAATTGATTTCTTGCGGCTTCTATAGACATTTCACAGTATCTTCAGTGAAATTTCAAACGTTTGAAAGGATAAAAAAGCGCGCGTGCTACGTGAACTGTCACAAAGTTAGTTATGTCATTGTAAAACTTATTGTTCCCGGTAAGCCGTATCGTTACCGGCAGAGTAGAATAAATATACGGACAAATCACACAGAACAGAATAGGACCACTCCAAGTTTTCCCGTGGATGTCGTAGAAGGCGACTTAGCAAACGGAAGCTTAACAAAGCTTATAAACGTCAATGATACCTCTCCAACCCATCCGGCCAGCATGGAGAGTGTTGGCCAAATCCTCTGACTGCTGTGGCTGATATATGGCTCTAGCAGTACAGAGAGGGTCGTGCTTCTACAGTGGACACTAAAAAAGACCTGATGATGATGAAAACTTATTGACTGTGACATTTATTAACCACTTATGAACTGGTATTGTTAACATTTTCTATTTTAATTTTACAACTGATATGAAGAACAGTGTTCATAATACTCTATCCGTCCCAGTTTTGGCGCTTGTCTCGAATTTCAATTTAGCGGCCGGCTTCGATCGCAACAAGCTGTGTTGCACGTAAGTATATTGTTTCAGTTTGACTAAAAAGTAACTGAAGCTGTACTGTTCTTGGAAAACAGGGTACACTTAACTGTTCAATCTGATACTAGACATTCGAGTATCAGTTAGGAAGCAATTAAGTGTAATTTATTAAATATTTCGACAATACTGGTTGATTTTGAGCCCCATAATGTTTTCTCCCCTAGTTAGTAGCACAGGTCAACACCCAGTTGGTCTTCCTCCATATCGTTGGCTTGACGAAGTCAAGATAGACCTGCGCGACTTAAAGCCGATGGCTGGCAAGAGGTGGCGCAGGATAGACCGAAGTCGAGACATTTTGGGTCTCTGCGCCATCTTAGTTAGTTTGATATCGCAACAACGATCGACATCGACAACAACATAAATACGTAAGTAAAAACACGAAATTAAAAGAAATTGGACCAATTTGGTTGAATTTCTATAGGATTTTTGTTTCATCATCATCATTTAGGGTTCCGTACAATATGCTTCGTGAACTCACTCATTTGTGTGTAATTCCTCCTCTTTGCTCTAAATACGACATGTGCTTTCATAAAAAATAAAATTTCTGTCTTTTTGATTGACGATAAATTTTTGCCTACTTTCGTGAATAAAATCAAAAGTGTTGGTTATATCCGTACAAACAAAAGATATTTTTGAGATCCTCACAACGAGCCCTTTCATTTGATATACCTATAACACAGTAAGGTTTGCAAAACTTTCTTTTGAAAATTTTTGATTGAGCCCCTGAAAATGACCCTCATTTAAAAAAAAAATATTTATTTACTTTGCACATCCGTGTTTGGGTCATCAGTTTACACTATCTTACCAAATTTCTTCTAATTTGGCTCAGTAGATTCGGAGAAAATCGGCTGTGACAGACGCACGGACAGACAGACACACGAGTGATCCTGTAGGGTTCCGTTTTTAATGTTTTGTACGGAACCCTAAAAATAATCATAATAAATTTGAAGATCGTTATATGTATATATTTAACATATTATCGTGGTACGGAATACTTCGTGTGCGATTATGCAAGATATTTGTGTTTGAATTTTCTAATCTATTACGATATAAGGTTTAAAGGAGACATTTAATTCTGCCCTATTAGTTTTTGCAATAAAATAAGTACCGTAGAAATAAATTCAAATCTGAGATTCAAATATTTTTTTTCTAAATTGACATGTCTACATTCCTACATCAGTAAGGTACCTATGGCAATCTATTAATGTAGTTCTTATTTACTCAAAATGTGCCCATATGTCATCTAATGTTTTATCTATCACTACAAATTATAAAACAAAGTCCTCCGCCGCGTCTGTCTGTTCGCAAAAAACTCAAAAACTACAACACTAATTTTCAGTAAGTTTTCACCAACAGATAGAGAGTGGTTCATGAGGCACTGACCAACTTCGTTGAGAACGAGACATAATAAAAATAACAATTAATTGTCGAACAACAACAGGTGAAAGAGTGTCAAAAACTTAACCGCAAATACCTCCAACGGATGGTTGTGGTCACAAGGCAAAAAACCATGTACCTACCCTTATCAAATTTTTCAAGTCCAGGACTAAAATGTTATTGAAAGCCTTATGAACGCGTCGTCATTCTTGATTTATAAAAGTTAAATATTTAATATAGCACACGATGTAAATAGGTTACTGCAAAAGTCCAAACTTCGGCAAAACTTAGGTTTACCAACAAAACCAAAGATTTACCAACTCTTATTGGTAAAAGTCTGAAAATTTGTCATAGTCGATCGTTTGAAGCGTTAGAATACAAGTCATACCTACTTTTATCTTTACAAACTATAGCATAGGGTTTTATGAAATAACAGACAAGCTAGTGGCTGATAAGAATTAAAAAATTGGCCAAGTGCAAGTCGAACTCGCACACGAAGGGTTCCGCACCATTACTTACTTATACAAAATTATAGTATTGAGCAAAAACGGCAAAAAATCATGTTTATTGTATGGGATATATTAACCCCTTAAATATTTCTCTTATTTTAATTTAATCATTTATTTTTAAAGTGAACATACAATAAATATTCAGTGGATATTTCAAGCGTCTACCAGTTGCCGTTATTAATATCGGGCAAAAAAAATCACGTTTGTTGTTTGGGAGCCCAACCTAAAATATTTATTTTTTTCTGTTTTTAGTATTTATTGTTAAAGTAGAAATTCTTAGCAGTTACCATTGTTTGAATTTTAATACATACATACATGTAAATACTATCGTACTATACGTCTTTTTCCCATGCGGGGTAGGTGCCAGGTCTGTAAAACTTTAAGGCCACGTTTATCATGTTGGTGGGCTTGTAAGTGGGAACAGAAACAAAACACTGATGGGTTGCTAGCCGCATAGATTGACATGATTCCTGACACCCATTCCCTTGATCGTCTTTTACGATCTGCGCGGGAAGAGAAGCAGCTGGTACATCCTACGTTTTTTCTTTTCTCCCAGACCAGCACTTTAATTGTAACACATATAGATACGTAGGAACACACATACTATGGAAATTGCGACAAAAATAAATACACACTTTGTGATAATTTTAGGTATCTCTCGGTTCAAAAGATACAGCCCTATGTGACTGACTGACAGACAGCGGGCAGCGGCGGCTTTGAACTAGAGCCCAGCTGACACCTTTGAGTACGGAACCTGAAAATAACAAAAAAGAGACCTACAACGTACTTATATTACATAAATTCTTTGTCATATTTACATTAAATCATTTGGTAAAATAATAATATATTTTATGGATAAAATAACTGAAAGCTTTTACTAAAGTACCCTTTGAATGCAGCTAGTTTTTAAATCATGAACGGAAAACACCATTACCAAACACCATACTATTTATTTTTCCCCAAATATGGGCCAAAAGCTACGTTTCCCGAAGGGCCTATGGATCACCAGTCCGATTACTGGTGATCATAGGCCCTTCTGGACTAGCTAACGTATCCTAACTATCCTAATCCTAACTAATATTATAAATGCGAAAGTGAGTTTGTTTGTTTGTTTGTTACGCTTTTACGCCGTATTTACTGAACCGATCACCATGAAATTTTACATACACATAGGTTAGGGTACTGAGAAGGACATAGGCTATATATCACGCGGGCGGAGCCGCGGGTAAAAGCTAGTCTTCTATAAATACGTTAGCTCTTGATTCAACTAATAAGGCAACCTTCCCTGAATTGGATGCCATTTTTGGTTAAATATATTTTAATAAAATTTCATTCCGTGAACAAAAATGCTAAGGTGGCAACAATATTTTTCGGAGATATTCTATTGCTTTTTCAACGCACAACTGGGCCGTGAACGAATTCCGGAGACATTATATTGTGACCGACTTTCAAATACGCGCAAGGTACAAGAAAACTTCTAAAGCGTAAACGTTTTAATATAATTTCACAAAGTGGAAATGCGGTACGTCTTTGGCATTTTACTGATAAGCATGGGCGGCGACGTTGTGAGGTGTGAACAAACAGGTCACCTAGCAGCTTCGAGAACCTTTATTGGTTCTTAATAATTATTCGAAAAAAAGTATATAAATATTTAGTGAGCACTTTTGCACATAGCTGTATACAAACTGTTCTCATTATTAAAACAGTAAAGAGAGACCTTTAATTGGCTGTCATAGCAATAATAAGGTATTTAGATTAAGTTTATACATATTTTATTGTAGCTGATAGGCTTAATTTTAAAAAGTACTTAGGTACTTATTGGCGGGATTCGTGTAAGGATTACTCGGTTTTGTTCCAGGTTATTTTGCAGATTTTATGTGTTTCATTTTGTGATTTCGTGTAACGTTAAATTTGGTGTTATCTACTAAGGGTGAGCGACAGTCACGCTAACGCATACGTTACGGTATGAGGTGTGAAAAAATAGGTCACCAAGCTTCTTCAAGAACCTTCATTGGTTCTTAATAATAATTCCAAAGTACTTAAGAACTATTGGCGGGATTCGTATAGTGGAATATATGGTTTTCTTTTAGATTATTTGCAGATAGCTTGTGTTTTATGTTTTAACGTCAAATTTGTTGTAAAGCTACTAAGCGTGAGCGGCAGTCACACTAACGCGTTACGGAGGTGTGAACAAACAGGTCACCAAGCTGCTTCAATAACCTCCACTCCACGGGACTCGTGTAGTGGAGTTTACAGATTACTTGCGTTTTATTTTGTCGTTGTAGTTTGGTTTTACAAAGCTAAGCGTGAGCGGTAGTCACGCTCACGTGTTATGTTATGAAGTGTGAATAAATAGGTCACTACGCAGCTTCAAGAACCTTCATTGCTTCTTAATAATAATTACAATGTGTTTAGGAGCCATTGGCGGGATTCGTATAGTGGATTACACGGTTTTGTTTCAGATTATTTTGCAGAATGTTCCGGTTTTATTTTATGATTCTGTTTTAGCGTTAAAGATTGGTGTTATAAAGCTAATATGCGTGAGCGGCAGTCACGCGTGCGTAACGTTATGATGTGTGAACAAACAGGTCACCAAGCAACTTCAAGAACCTTCATTGGTTTTTAATAATTATTCCAAAGTACTTTAGAGCTATTGGCGGGATTCGTATAATGGATTACACGATTTTGTTGCAGACTATTTTGCAGATTGCTTTGGTTTTATTTTATGATTTTGTTTCATCGGTGTCGTTAAGTGTTATAAATACAAATGGTGAACTAAAATAATAAATTATAAATATCAGTGTGTGTCTTCAGTGAGACTTATTTAGCGGGCTGGTGGTATTCTGACATGCTGCGTTCTCTATTATGAAACCAAACAATACAAGAATCATTGATTTACAAGTACGAATCTAATGACACCTCACATTCAAAAAAGGTCCAGCCGTTGAGGTTACGGAAGGAACAATTGAACAGACATGCAAACTTTTGCCAAATTAAATCCTGTGATAATAGCAGAACCCGAGGTCCGGTCCGACGCATCACAGTTGAGGACGTTCGGAACGGAACGGAGAAATACAAACAACTGTAAAAGTTCAACATAAAATGAAAAAATCTAAAAATGTCATAGGCACATAGATATGAAGTATACGCTAAATATTCTACACGACTAAGTACTAAGTTTTTTTGGGATATCTTTTCCGCCTATTTTCTCCAAGAAAAAACTTGTAACTACTTACTAGCGATTCTTTTCCGAAAGTGATTTATTATGAAGGACAAGTCAGCAGTCCAAGCGAAGAACATCGAAAGTATTCGGTAGCGTTTCCGAAACTTTTGGATTAATTCGGGACTTAACCAAATTCTTTAACTAACTTTGTCTCAGCATATTTGCTTCGTTCTCTTTGTGTCTCTTGGAAAATTAGTTTGTGGCTATTCTGCAATTTAGTTAGGAAGTAACTAATTCAACCAAGAATTCAACTCGCTGTTTCCTCGGGCTTAGTCTAGTTCGTCAAATTATTGACAATAAGGATAGGAGACGTCGATCCTTGCCGTGCAAATGATTTAATACATGCTTTGTGATCTCTCATCCCGGTGGAGACCGTGACCGTGGTATCTATAAACATTATTATTTATTTAGCCACTGAAGGCTATATATATATATATATATATATATATATATATATATATATATATATATATATATATATATATATATATATATATATATATATATATATATTTACCTATACAACAGGTAACAAGCTATAAAACTTAATCCAAAATACATGGTACATTCTGAGCTATATTGAGACCCAAAAACCTATACACAACATTACCGTTGTAAAAATTTCGTGAGCAGTTAAATTACACTATCTAATAGACAACAAAAGTGGCGTGCGATGACAGTTACAACATATGGAACAATATTAAACACACTTTAAATATATTAAAATTGAAAATATGTGATGAAAAATAATTCTCCACCAGGTAGGATTCGGATTCGGACCCACGAGTCTTAGGTCGGCGCCCTAAGTGTATTACCAACTACACAACCGTGACCATCACCGTGTTTTTCATCACATATATTTTCAATTTTAATAAAATACCGAGCATTGGTAATGCTATTTAAAAACCATTTACTTTAAATCTACTTTATACTTTTCTTTACTAAAAGTGTTAATAAAACATGCGTCCACTAAGTCAATGCGGATGTTTAAAGAGTGAGAAGTTCAAAAAATAACAGGTAAATAGATATACTGCATACTATACTAAGCGTTAGTGTTGCACGATCGTTACATCTTACTTTATTCGTTAAAACGATTAAATTAATAATACTTATGAAAGAACTAAGGCTGCGTTTTAATCAAAGCTGAGCGAGTTAGCAAGACAGCATGCAAGAAAACATCACTAAATAGTAATTATCGCTTAATTATCCTTACTAAGCCTAGTTTAGAATAGTAATAGAAAAAACCGGCCAAGTGCGTGTCAGGCCACGCGTTAGGGTTCCGTAGTTGCGAATGACAACTTTGAGTTCACACTGTTCTCACACTCGCACCTCACAGTTTAACGACCAAAACGTTTTAAGTTTGCACGTAGTACTCAGCTCTGATAGTTTTCCTTTCAACTTCAGTATATATACTACAGCTGCAATTTTTTTCATGTATCCATATATAATCGTTTAGCAGATAGAGGGGGGGACACTTACCTACCTCTAACAAAAATTTGCCACCAAATATTTCGGAAACGGATCCCATAATTGAAAAATGGTGTTCTCAACCTCACAAGATACCCCACACGATGGGTAAGTATAGAAAAAAAATTACTCCCCCACTTTACTGGTATGGGAGCTACACTAAAAAAAATTTTTTTTTAAAGATTTTTTTCTACTACTTTTTTGGCATGATTAATATAGGTACATACCCGTACCAAATTACAGCTTTTTAGTACTTATAGTCTCTGAGTAAAACCGCGGACGGACAGACAGACAGACAGACATAACGAAGACAGACAGACATAGCGAAACTATAAGGGTTCCTTGTTTACTACGGAACCCTAAAAATTACGTGTGCTCTTGCTTTCAATTAATAATCTTACTTTGGAAAGAATCCGCCACACGTTTTATATAGGTTTGCCGTATATTATAAAGCTACGTTAATGTTTTTTATAAGCTTTGTTAAGTTAAGCGCGTTGCCAAAGACTGTTAAAGCCCTGCCCTGCCCACCTAGGGGCCTTAGGTTTTTAAGTCAAGTAAGTCAAGTTCTGATCAAAATTATATAGTTTCTCGTCATAGTACATATAGGTACCTAAACACATCTTGCTCCGCACTGCTACATTAATTATTTGTATGTAAGCTGCTATATGGCACATTAGTTGTATAGACGCAGCCTTATTTTGGTATTTAATACTTTGAGAATTTGTTTTAAGACGCTAAAGAATATTACGTACAAAATTAAACCTTCCATTTGTTACGCTTACGCATCGTTGGATTATGCTAAAGACGGTAACAGACAAGACTCATAATAAAGTAATATTTTAGCAATAATGCATTATAACTGCAGAGCCCGGGATGCTTTAATCCAGTACCTAACTGAATCCAACTTCACTGGGTTCCAACACTGGATTGGATTTAACACTGGATCAGACAGTTCACAACAAAAAGCGAAGGCAAATAAATAACTGGCAAAAACCTTTATGCAAAAAAAATCAAAATTCCCGATTCTTCTTTACTTTAATGTTTGAAAAAGAACTGTTAATTTGGCTGAGAAAATGGCTTAGTGACAGAAAGAGAAGGAGGAATACCGATTAGTTTCGTGCACCAGAACATTCTGGCGAGCTGCTAGAGTTAATCGCAAGCGCCTTCAAGCTATTTTTTGAGTGATATTGATTTTTTACATATTGACTTTGTTTTGTTTTAGTATTTATTGTTACAGTGGCAAGATACATCATCTATGAAAATTTCAACTGCATAGCTATCACGGTTCATGAAGTAAACAGCCTGGAGGCAGACAGATGGACGAACAGTCCAGTCTTGTGAAAAGTGTCCCGTTTTTACCCTTTGGGTACGGAACCTCAAAAAATATAATTAAACGGATCAGTTCTGTTCTAGATCGGAAATCATGCTGGCACGAATCAATACCTCCTTACATAAAACAATCATAACCTTTTTTCATACAACAAGTTGCCCTAGGTACTTCCTGCCTGATGTAGGTGGCCGCTCCGATCCCTCTGCTGTCACTTTGTAACTGAGAGGGAGTCGTGAGCGTGCCTTGAAGGGGTCGCTAAGCACCGCGCCGGGGCTGTGGAGCGAGAGTAGCACACACCCCCGGCACATAGCGGCACGTAGTGACACCCTGGAGTTTAGTGGCCACACCACATAACCGCGCGTGGCTTCCCGTAGCCCGCGCGGTATCCGAAGGGATTCTCCACGTTAAAAAAAAGGTACTTACTGCCTTCTAGGTATTTTCCTACCTTTCTAAGTCTAATACGAATCACGAATCCTGCCTACACACAAATAACATTAAATTTACTCGACGTTATTTGCCCTTTTTCTTCAATATTCAGCAGATCCTTGCTACACAGACTGAATTGGATAGATATTGCTGAATAGATTTCAGTGAATCAATATTAAACGATCAAGAAGAATAAAATTAGGTTGCGTTCTAGGTACATGTTAAGGATTGTTTGAATCAATATTTTTATTCAATATCGCACAGTTTTATATAATATGAGACATGAATTCAAAATAATATTAATATCTATGTTATTTTGTAAATAATCTAGCCCCTTAACCTGACCTTAATTTAACTTAGCCATACATCTGAATATGTTGCAGACTAGTGTTTCTCCAATTTTGGCTTGATTTTCATTGGCGGATGCTTTGAAAGCAGTACCAGTATTTTCGCATATTCCTTTCAGAGCATAGATTAAAAAAACATTGTGAGGCACTTAAGAATGACTGGTCTAGACGTTACCAATCATTAGAGCCCGAATTGGACGAGAACGTCAAAGATCTAAGAATCTATAGAGGCATACTTAATAAATAAATATATAGGGACAAATTACACAGATTGAATAATGCCAGCAGTAATTATAAACTTTTTCGTAGGATACTTACTCAACGATATTATACTTTATCTCTTACGGGGTATAGACCGCGCCCAAGATAACCAAACCGTAAAACCCAAAAGCCACGTTTAGCATGTCAGTGGGCGTTAAGGTGGAAAACGGAATCAAAATAGTGATGGGTTGCTAGCCGTATCGCTATTGACGTGATTCCTTAGATTTTCGCTTAATCCCATGACAGGCTTTAACGCTCTGCGTGGGACGATAAGCAGCTGGTATCTTCTTTGTTTTTGCTTATCTTCCAAACCAGCTTGTAGGAGTATATATAAACACCTATACATAAATACTTATAATAAACATCCAAGACTCAGGTCAATCTAGAAAATATGTTTTCCATCATGACCAGAAGGTCTACTTGCTAAATTTTGACAACTACGGTGTACAAATTTTGATGGGCACCTCAATATTTATGTACCTCATTACGGATCACTCGTGTCACAGACTGGCGTGTTTACCATTGCGCTATAAACATCCCCAACCTGTAATTCGTACGTATTTGACAGTTGCAAATAGCTGGCATCATTGGTATGGTCACAACTTTGTATCTAAGTATTATGAGCAATTAAAAGCATTAGCTAAACTCTGATATCTATGAGCGAAACATAACGAGCTCCGTGGCGCAGCGGTCAACACGCTGGCCTGCGACACGGATGACCGCGGATTCGATCCCCGGTCAGGTCAAGATTAAAAATCCGGATAGAACGAAGAAAGCACTTGGATTAAGAAGAAAGATATTTAATTAAGTAGGTATATATCTTTTCAGTAAGTACGCGGGCTACTAAATATGAGAAGTTGCGGTCATAAACACATATAAACATAAAGTCAAATTATAGGTGTAATGACCGCCCTTATTCCCAGCTTTCTTTAAGTCGAGCTCCGTGGCGCAGCAGTCAACATGCTAGCCTGCGACACGGGGGTCCCGGGTTCGATCCCCGGTCAGGTCACTATGGAAAAAGATTTTTTTCATATTGACCCGGGTCTTGGATGTTTATCTATATAAGTATATATTATAAAATATAGTTTCGTTGAGTAAGTATCCTGCGACACAAGTTCACAACTTACTGTGGGGCTAGCTCAATTTGTGTGATATGTCCCTATAATATATTTATTATTATTTATATGTCAGAAGCTTTTATAGGCAGCTTGGAAAGTTTGACACCAGAGTTGGCTACACACATACACGAAAAAAAAAACAGACAAAATAAGTAACTATTTTATAATACATCAATTTAAGTTAATACTTATGCATAGCCAATCTCACAGTAACGAGCTCCGTGGCGCAGCGATCAACACGCCCCGAACTGCGACACCGACGATGGTCCCGGGTACCCGGTTCCCCGGTCAGGTCACTATGGAAAAAGATCTTTTTCATATTGACCTGGGTTTTGGATATTTATCTATATAAGCATATATATATAAAAATATAGTATCGTTGAGTTAGTATCCTGCGACACAAGATCACAACTTACTGTGGGGCTAGCTCAATTTGTGTGATATGTCTCTATATATTTATTTATAGAGAAATAAAAAAGAAAAACAGTATTAAAAATAATCAATATATTTATTAAAGTTTAGATACTCTACATACACACACATTGATCATGTGTTCAACCAACAAGTTTTAAAATTTCGGCTCGGGTATTATAGGGTATTAATTAGTTTTCGGTTCTGTAAGTTAAATTTACATTCTCTTTGATTTGAAATATTTCTGACAATACCACAAACCCTTTTGTTTTCAATTAATTATATCTACCGTCTTACCGCGAGCTGTTGTTTTATAATAAGACGAAATTATTATTGAAGCGTTTATTAGCACATTACTGATTACTGGCTACTTTACTTACACGACTTCGCGTGGATTTCGGTTTAAGGCGTTTTTATTGTATCATAATTACATTAAAAAGGTTAATAAACATAATTCTGATGTAACATTTATCACAAGTAAGTAGAAAATAGCAGATTTTTGCATTTTTACAATTACTTTGAAATCCAAACCTCAATAAACGGTAAGTATGTACTGCTCCCTGACACGCTTGTTCATCATCATTACCAGGTATTGTTAGTCTCCACTGCAGGAGCACGACCCTCTCTGATACTAGAGCCATATAGCCAGAGCAGGCAGAGGATTTGGCCTAGACCCTGCACGCTGGCCAGAAGGATTGGAGGTCTATTTGATATTTGTCATCGCTTTTTACGACATCCACGGGAAGAGTTTGAGTGCTCCTATTCTGTCGGGAACCCCACAGGCGTCGGACGAGCTCCGTGGCGCAATGGTTACCACGCCAGACTGCGACACGGGGGTCCCGGGTCGATCCCCGGCCAGGTCATGATGGAAAATGATCTTTTTCAGATTGACCTGGGTCTTGGATGGTTATCTATATGAGTATATATTATAAAATATAGTATCGTTGAGTTAGTTTCCTACGACACAAGTTCACAACTTACTGTGGGGCTAGCTCAATATGTGTGATATGTCCCTATATATTTATTATATTTATTTACATATTACTACATATTCATTAATATTATAAAGCTGAACAGTTTGATTATTTGGTCCTACCTATTTTACTCGGCTGGGAACGACACGACTACTCTGACACGCTGGTCTAGTATGAAATGTGTAGAAAAAGGTCTGTAGTAACGCGCGAGTGACAGTCATATTCCCTGTTCTATGCTTTTAGCGTATAAAATGTGTTAAAAAAGCGTCTCTAGTAACTCGCGAGTGACAGTCATATTTGCTCTGTGGTAGCGAAACTGTGAAACGGTGCGCAGATTTACGGTACCAGGTTGTGTATATAGCGGACTCTTTTTAGAAGTAAGCGTATGTTGATGAAGCCTCGCTCACATCCCTCTAAACTCGGAAAACATTTCTCGCTTGCTTTGTACGTACGAATACTTTGCACCGCTAAGCCGTTTCCATCAAAGCTGTGCTGGCTGAGTGATCGAAGTAAACAAATTGAGTCCATTGGTTATTGATATTCAAGAACCAAACGAATCGCATAAAATTACAGAAGCAAGTCTATTTCAAAAGTATAACTATTCACTCAGTATTATATTATCTAAGAATAGAATAGAAAGAAGGACTTTAAAATTTATTGAAACTTTGATATGGATGGGGTATACAAAGCGAGCGTTTATGATAAAATATTGTACTGCGAATCAAGCGTTATGGGCAAGACCGAGTTATGTGAAGTTTAATTTTCATTATGACGGCATTTAGCGAATTATTATTTTTTACTTTTTTCACTAGTTTCGTCATCATCCTCGTCATTTCATACATGAGAAGTACTTAACTGCATAAGGACTATCCTATATTTGTTTCTCTCCGTGGAAGTATATTACCGTAGGTACTCACCACGCAGGTTAGCAGGCGACGCTTGGCGAGCGCATGCAGTTTCTTAGGATTTGTATGCTTTCTTCGATGC
The DNA here is from genome assembly GCA_963082605.1 of Rhodophaea formosa. Lineage (NCBI taxonomy): Eukaryota > Metazoa > Arthropoda > Insecta > Lepidoptera > Pyralidae > Rhodophaea > Rhodophaea formosa. The sequence goes on from OY720206.1 coordinate 7,762,529, forward strand.
TGCCCATGAGAAGTAATTCAAGCTAAGGAAGGTTTAGAGGTATTTAATGTAAGGTGCTATTAGTCACTTGGAAGAATTGGAGTAGAGCAAGAAGCAGCTCGGGAAGCCGGGCGCGCGTACTTGATGACATACTTGAAACCGCCCAACAAGTAGTTGGAAATGACACCCCTGATCATGAATATCACAGTAGTTTTAAAAAGCTTTTGCATAAAATGAAAGAAAAATGTTAGAAACTACAAAATTCTTTCGTGCGAATCTGACTCGCGCTTGGCAAGCTTCAGTAATATGCCCCATTACGCCGCCGGTAAACGCGGCGGTTGTGAAAAATATCCGCGTCAGCTTGTTTCGTTTTGATATATTAAACGTCATTGCAGCTGTTTCAGGGACTTCATTCATCGCCAAATCAAGATCATATGTGACCTTCAACCTCGTAAGATTTACATAATGATTTTAGAACCACTCGCACTTAAACTTATTGTTACTGGATTGATTTTGATGTCCAAAGAACTAGAAAATAGTGAACATCCATGTATGTTAGTGTTCCGGACCCAAAAAGTAAAAATAAGGGCTACCTATCATAAACAAGATTAGGTTTTGTAAAAATTCTTAAACACCAAAATCGTTACGTATTTTTTCTATAGTTTCATTTGACCGAAAATACAATTGATATATTGTTGAAATTCCTATTTTTGATAGTTATATTTTTGAAAAAGCTATATGATTTGTATTGCAACTCAACCTTTATCCGCAGATACTATTGCTTAAACAAAAAAAAACATTTCCATATTATATAAATTTCAAATGATAAATAAAATCAAATCATAATGTTGAAATCCATAATGTTTTTATATGCATTGGTTACAAAGCAAGTTTTATGGTAGCATCTTTTCAATTTTTCTCTACGGTGCTTAGATTTGCTGAAAATCACTTCAGAATAACGTGGCAGTCTCGTTTCTGGCGCTTCGGCGGCCGCTGCCGCGGGACACTCGCTTCGCTCGCTTGCCTCGCCCATGCTTAGTTTATGTAAAACCTAACGCTCGTTGCTTCGCTCCTCGCAACCTACCCCTAGTTTGCGATAACCAATTCCTTTCTAACACCATGTTCTTAACCTTCAGAAACGATTTTTCGCAAAACCATGAGTCACAGCACAGAGCAAAATTGAAAAGAATCATCATCATCATCATCTCAGCCACAAGAAGTCCACTGCTGGACATAGGCCTCCCCTAAGGATTTCCAATATGACCGGTTAGAAGCGGCCTGCATCCAGCGCCTTCCTGCGACCTTTATCAGGTCGTCTGACCACCTGGTCGGTGGGTGTCCAACGCTGCGCTTGCCGGTACGTGGTCGCCATTCGAGAACCCTTCCGCCCCATCGGCCATCGGTTTATAAAGTTTATAAAAGCAGAAAATATGGTAAAGAAGCCATTTGGAATTTAAAATGCCGTCGTACCGTTTGCGAAAAATTTCGAAAAGAAAAAAATCTTGTTTATGATAGGTTACCAAAAATGAGACTTCAATGTCAGTCTATCTGTCACCGGGCTGTATCTCATAAGCCTTGATGAATTTTTCACAAAATATGATGTATTTCTATTACTGACTGCTATAGCAACGAATATACTAAAAGTAGAATAAAATAAATATTTAAGGGGAGCTATCGTACATGAAACATGACTTTTTTGCCGTTTGAAAATTTCCAATTTTTTCCCATTTCCCTGATAGAAAGTTAAAAATCTGGACATTTCCGGAAAACTCCGGTTATCTGGTAACCTACTCACAAGGGATTGCACTGGGGCCTAACCCTGTTTCTCAAATAAAGATTTCAGAAATATGTACCTTCAGAGTGCATGAAAAATCGCGCGGCGGTCACTTCTATCCTTCGAGCAACACGGCCTCCGTACCCTTCTATCATATCTACAGACTCAAATTGAGACGATACAGGCGGCAAAATGCTGATCAGGGCATGACCAAGATCGCTAGTTCGTTTAGGCATAATCTTATTACTCTTGTTAGCTATGAATTAATTATTATTTTTTATTATTTTATTTTTGACACAATTGCTTTTATTTTATTACTGCAAAATAAATTTAAAAGCAATAAGTGGTTGTGGAACGTATCCGTATGAAAACTGCTGTCAACCGGCCATTTTTGAATGAAGCGGTGTCATACCCGTTGTGAACGTCATGGCTGTAGCAAGCAAAAGTATAGCTAGTGATTCGTGTGCAAAAGCGTATGGAAATAAAAATACTGGTTTGTTATAGTTGTTGGGTATTATTTCCTGCTCACTTCTGAATTGATCTAACAGTTCAGAAGTAGGATAGAACGGGAATATTACTTAATATTCTAATCACGCCCATATTGATCGACATCCGGACTAGACAGGTAAAATAAAAAAAGATTGGTCGCAAATAAAGGTGAGTTGATTATTATTTTGTTTCATAATTAAATCCATGAAAATCTAGCGCATCGTGACTAATCTATAATGCTTTCCATTGGAAAGTCGAAATGTAATTTAATGATATTATCTGTTGTAAATAAGTTCGTAGTTTGACAACTACCCGATTTTTTTTAATTTATGGCACTCTATGACAAAGAATGGCTAGTTCATTATGTTTCGTACTTTTGAATCAATAAAAATCTAGCCAATCGTAAGTGATTAAAAACTATGTGTATTTAAAATATAACCATGTTAATATGTGTAATGGGAGTCAAGTGCCTAGTTTTTTAGACGTACCAAATATTTTATTTATTTTTGACTTCATATAGTCAGACGTTATTCAAGCATTTGATTGCTAGTTAGAAGGCTAATTTAGATAGTGGTTGATCACCGTATCATAATGCTGATGGCTTATTAGTGATTTTTCACCCAAACTGATTTCAGACTAAATATGCCGATAAGTCGTGTGGAGATGAGGAAGCGACATGATTCCCCGCGAGTGGAGTCGAAAAATGGGGAACACGGTGATGAAGGCACGCCGCCATATATCCGAGGTCGAAGGCGCAGGCGCCGGATCAGCAAGCGCTCAAGAAGGGGCAGGTCTAGCACGCAGTGCTCCCCTGATAGTTCCAGTTCTTCGAGCCGTAGAAGCCGTTCAATACGAACGCGTGATAGCTCGGATATGAGTCCAAAGCGGTATAAACGACGTAGAGCAGTATCGCGGCGGACTGACAAGAATAGGTCACGTTCGCGCTCGATGTCCCCTTCTGCACGAAAGGAGCGATGGCGCCCTGGGCAGCGGAAACAGAGTCGACGGAGTTCCAGCCACGGTGAGAAGATTCAAGGAACACACCATAAGCGAAGAGATAACTGCGTGAGTCGATCTTCATGTGCTAATTCTGTTGATAATCATTTACATAATAGAAGTAGTAGTACTTCTAAAATTATTGCCAATAACTGTACTTTTAGCATTCAAGATGTGATGGATTTGATAAAGTCACTACCCTCATCAGCATCTCAATCGCAAAATCACTTTAGTATGTCAACGAATGCTTTGTCGGAGTTTGACCCGGCAAATAAGGAACAACCTGTTGATATTTGGATAAATAAGGTGGAGGAATGTGCGTCTTTGTATAAGTGGTCTGAGACACAACTGCTTCACTACGCGTTGCCTAAACTTGCTGGTTTAGCTAAAGTTTGGTACAATGGTTTACGTACTTTAAAGTATAGTTGGGCTGAATGGAAACAGCAATTGGCCGCACAGTTTCCTTCCGTTGAAAATTATGCTCAGCTTTTACATGAGATGTTAGATAGGAAGGTAAAACCTAATGAATCATTAGAAACTTACTATTATCATAAAATTAATTTGTTGAATCGCTGTGAAATAACCGGAAAAAAAGCAGTAGACTGCCTTTTAGATGGATTAGGAGATAAGGGATTGCGATTAGGGGCACAAGCCGCGAACTACTCGCAACCTAAAGAACTGCTTTCATTCTTAAAATCTGTAAAAATAGAAGACGCGGAAGAAAAATTATATAGTCAACCGTTTATAAAAAGACGCCCAGATGGTCCAAGTGATAGTACAAAATTAAATACCTTAAAATGCTTTAATTGTAATGAGATTGGCCACCCGTCTTTTAAGTGCACTAAACCATTATTGACATGCAATATATGTAAACGGCTTGGACATCAGAGCGTTAATTGTAAAAGGTTAAACAAAAGTAATACGGATACAGAAGAAAAAGATAAGTCAGTATCTGAGGTAAAGTTAGCTAGATGAGAAATATGTTTTACCGGGTATTGTTAATAATAAAGAAATGACTTGCTATGTGGACTTACGTAGCCAAAGCACGCTGATTCGACTTAGTGATTTTGATAACTTGAATATTGCATATAATACACATAATATACCATCATTAAAAGGATTTGGTAACTCACTTATCGAACCCATAGGAAAGCAAGCAGCAAACAAGCAGTTTTACAAATACAAGGTCAGTCAGTTACCATATCTGTAGAGGTTTTGATAGTACCTGATACACTCCTTAAATATCCTGTGTTATTAGGTCAGACTTTTATAGAGCAAGGTGGTGTGGTCATAATCAAAACGGATGAGCATTTAATTTTCCAGAAGAAACCTGACATTGAATTTAAATCGAACAAATATAAGATTGACTTAGTCGTGAACTTGAACGTCTATCAATATGATACCAATAAAGGCAAATATTAAAAGCACTGTTAGTGTATATGTTAGAGAATCAGTTAGGAATTGAGGCTTAACTAGGTATTTTGTAATGCCTGGATCTTATACAATAACTGATGGCATTGGTCATATTGTGGCGGTAAATCTAAACTCCCAACAGGTTAATTTTAAGGTCAGTTAATAACTAGAGCACATATACTACAGGAGAAGGATAGTGTCAATGTCGGAATGTTAGAGTGTAAGAAAAAGGATCAAATTAAGGATTGTATTAAAACTGGGAACGATTTAAGTATTGAAGAAAAAAAAAGCAAACTAGAATTATTGTTGAATGTGTATAGTAGTTGTTTTTTTTCATTTGAATTAACGGATTTAGGACTTACAAATTTGGCAGAAATGTCTATTACGCTAAAAGATATTACCCCTGTCGAGTATAGGCCGGGTAATCGTATGAGTCATGTGGATGCGCTCAGCAGAAATGCCATATCTCAATGTAATGAGCCCGAGCCTATATTTGATATTTTATTGAAATATTTCAAAATTATAAATTAAAAGGGGGCAAAATCTATAGGATCTATAGATCTAGTTGATGGTCAACTAAAATGGTTAGTGCCTAGAGGATTTAGATGGCAGCTTAAAAAGTACCACGATGAACTCGGTCATTTTACAAAATCCAAATCGACGATCAAGGTTCTAAACCAATATTTTAAATCTAAATCGACGATCAAGGTTCTAAACTAATATTTTAGTTTGTTTGGCAACATTTTAATTAAAATTAGTGAAGAGCAAGCAAAGCAAAAGGCAAGGTTCGACAAAAAGAGGAAGGTTGGTAGGAAATATAAAGTAGGTAACTTGTTTAGGATAGAGAGAGAATAGGGAGTAACAATGGAAAATCCAGAAAACTTCTTGCAAAATTACAAGGTCCTTACAGAATTGTTAAAGTTTTAGAAAATGATAGGTATGCGATTGAAGATACCCCTCTGACACAAAAGCAACACCGGAAATTTTTTTTTTTTTTTACTTATTTTTTTTAAATGTATTAAATTTAATTTAGTTTAATGTAATAACAAGGGCCTACACCGGAAATATGAAGCTATTGTTGCGGTAGACAAAGTTTACCCTTGGTTGAGCTTTACTCGTGAAGGCTCAGTGGATTCGGATGAGGAAAGCTTAGTAGATGATGGCGACCAAAATAGATCTACTATGATATTATCGGGAGGTGAAAATAATGATGAGGTTGTGTCTTGTGATGATTCACTAAATGTGGATGTGAAGAGCGCTGGTGAGCGTAGTGACAATCAAGCAAATTGATACTTTCATTTCAGTTTTGTTTGATCAGATTATAGAATTTATATTATGCTCCAGATAAATGTTAATGAATTTGATGATTTTGATATAAACAAAAAAAAGCAAAACCTGATTAGAAGAAATCTACACACAACGGAGTCATTTGACAAATTATGAGTGTGTTAGATTTCATAGACTATAAGTTAGATACATAAAAAAATCTGCGCACAATGGAGTCTGTGGACAATTATGAGTGTGTCAGATTATAGATTAGATAATTGTGAAGGGAGAGTTCTACACACAATGGAGTCTTTTGACAATTAATGAGTGTGTCAGATCTGATAGAATAAATAATTTTGAATGGAAAAATCTGCACACAACTGAGTCTTTTGACAAATTATGAGTGTGTCAGATTTTACAGGAATATATTTTTTAAAAATATTTATGGTCTAGAATTTGAGTACTTTTGTAGTAATTAAGTAATTAATATGTGTTGATTTGATAAGCCGGAAATGGCATTCCTATTTTTTTTTTTCTTTAAGAGAATGTTATGTATAATTTAATGCAGATGGAAAAAAATGCGATTTAAAAATAAACAAGAAAGTACTGAAGTTGTTTTATCATAAGTCAGTTCATAGCAAAATTTATAATTGATGGAACAATTATAGTTGAAGATGGCCGAACTTTCATTGATAATAACTATCAATAGGTAATTCAATTTTAATTGATACGATAATAAGAAACATGTAAATTTTTTTTCTTCTTTCTTTCTTTTTTTTCATTATTTTTATTATTATAAGATGTAAAAGTACAATTGTTTAAGAAAACATTAATATGCAATTGGAGTTACAATAAAACTTAATGTTAATACACTTGGCAATGAGTGAAATTCAACGAGAGGACTCCGTTGGTTCAGAATGGCCGACTGTTAGCTATGAATTAATTATTATTTTTTATTATTTTATTTTTGACACAATTGCTTTTATTTTATTACTGCAAAATAAATTTAAAAGCAATAAGTGGTTGTGGAACGTATCCGTATGAAAACTGCTGTCAACCGGCCATTTTTGAATGAAGCGGTGTCATACCCGTTGTGAACGTCATGGCTGTAGCAAGCAAAAGTATAGCTAGTGATTCGTGTGCAAAAGCGTATGGAAATAAAAATACTGGTTTGTTATAGTTGTTGGGTATTATTTCCTGCTCACTTCTGAATTGATCTAACACTCTGAATTCAAATACATTAATGCAAAGCCACAGCCCTCCTACCCGATATTTTGGACTATATTGTTTTTGTTGATTGCCTTACAAAAGTAACTATACCAAGTGTAGGCCTTTTGGCTGCTAAGAGACTGTCTTGGTATCCTTTAATAGAACAAACAGATATAGTAGAATTTGGAAATTCATATGGATGATCAAGACCTTGAGACACATAGTTATACATATATCACCTAAATAAATTCTCTATTCTCTGGTGCAGTCCGTCATCATTTTTGCTTCTATGTCTAGGGTGGTGATTTGAGGACTGGCTTGTTGGATGTCAAAAGAGCTAGAAAAAGTTACTTTTTCCCAACATGAATCGACATATTTTTATATGTACCGTATTTTGAAATTCGCATCGATTAGTTAGTCGGAAATTTATTGAGCTATATTCGATCTATTTTCTTGGCATTGAATGCGTTAACCTTCTGTTTGTTGACAGACCTTCTTTCGCACCTCGCATTCATGATTTACATAGGTACTAAGAATAGATATCGTGATCACATTCTTACGACGCAAATACGCAAGAATGTGAACTGGGTAAAAAGTCAAAAGTGAACATACCAGTGTAAAACCCGTTGTTTTGGGACTGCTGGGCTGGAACTCGAGACTAGATTCAAAAATATCTTACAAGTCTTAAAATGAAAACATTCTCCTTAATAATGCCAAGTTTTCTTACGATGTTTAATGTATACAATTAAAAATGTTAAATTGATGGAAACTGTTTCGAGACACTATTACGAGGTCCTAGTTTTCCGGGATTAGTGAATCATGTCGGTAAATGAAAGAAATGAAGTCTTATTTTTTGCTTTTGTAACTAAAACTAAGTGAGGATGCGGATATTACATCTTATTGGCATAACAGTCAATTTAAACTATTTACTAGGCTGATGCGGGTATTGAATCAAAATCGGGTCGTAGGTTACTATGATAAATGATAGGATGCAAGTGTTTGCCGATGCTAATAGACATAGCGATGCTGGACCAAAAATAGTTGCATATGGTAATGCTCAGAAAAGCCATTCTGGCATCGTAGCGATGAAAACACGACACTGCGTACCTACCTACAAAGGTATGGTGGTGAAATAAATGAAGGTACGTTATGTATCTTATAAAGGCGCACTGTCGTATCCGCACCTAACCCCCTCACCAAGTATGTAGACGTGAACTGCCTATCCAACCTGGATCGATATCGCCATCTTGGGCCACTTCCAAGCGGATAGTTCCTATTTGTCATGAAATACTGTTTTTCCATTATAAAGAGGTTAAAATAACAATAACCAAAGACTCTGTATTTAAACCATAAATACACTTAAATAATTACTATATCGGTTACGAACACCATTCAGTATTACAGCTGATAACGGCAAACAGTTCACTAGTGCCATGTTTGTATATTTTTGTAAGAAATTTGGAATAGGTACCTTTATTTCATAGTAGTCCCTTCTCCTAGGCCTCAACAAAATTGTGAACAATATCGCAGCATATTAAAAAGATTAGAAAAAAACTGTCAACAAGCTAATTCGAAAGATGATCTACGTACAATATTTCACTATGTAAGGCAGTACTAGGAATGCCAACCATACTGTTGAAAACAATATTAACCTTGTTTTTGCTTGTTAGTACTTTTTAGTTCTATAAAAAATAAAAAGTTTAAGAAATACTGTTTTTATGACCGCTAGTCTTCGGAGCTACACAGCCTTACTTAAAGTGACAGGATAAAAAAAAATATTGCTTCTATATAATTTAATTAAAAATGAGCTCCTTGTTTCTGTAAATGTTAAGTTTAATTGTTGGGTAGCCTCATGATTATTTGAAAATTAAAGACAATTGAAAAATTGTTAGACGTTTTTAAATAGTTTTCAAAAAACTTCTATTCGAATTTAAATACTGTTTACTTTTCTGAAGTACATTATAGTTTATTATACCTTTTCTAGTAAAAGAAGATTGTAACCCTAGAACGTACCTCACATTGTATTGAAGGAAAAACTCTCGCGGAACTTTTTTACATGCAACAATTTAGAGGCAGATTGTCTTCAATTATTGGCGTAGAAGCAGAAAAAAGATAGGGATATGGAAATGAAAACCAAAGGAAGGGAATGAGCGGACAGGAAAAGACATGCAGCAGAATCTAAACATCAAGTCGGGAAAAATTAAATGTTTGCAATATGAAGAAGGCAGATAAACTAACTCCAACTTTTGACGAGGCTACACACACAGTAGATGTAAGGAAGGATATGACGTGGAGCTGGAAAACGATAATAGTACTCTATGACTATGTAGAAGTGTGGTGCACTGTTTTAAAAAAAACAATGTTGACTTTGTGTAAATTCATTGTTGTATACAATAAGAGATTTTCTGTTTTCTTTTCAATTTTGTAAAAGGATGATGTAGTGTATGATAATAATAAACACGCATGCAGGGGTACTATTTTTGAACGCGTGCCACTCGTCTTCGAACAATTTTTCCATACAAAAATCGTTCAAAGACGAGTGGCACGCGTTCAAAAATGGCACTCCTGCTCCTGGCGGGACGCGTGGTGGAGGGGCGCGGCGAGTGACAGCTCGACGCGCACTTCTTGATTGACCGTCGCCGGGCGAGTACGTGTGTGTGCTGATATATATGTGTTTCATTTAAATCAAAAACCACACTTGTAATGGTGGGGTGGTTATGTGGCGTCACGTGTATAAGAGGAGTGGTGGTTTAATTTTTTTGCGGTCAACCTATATTTCCCGCCACGAAAAACAAAAGAACAGTTTGACTGACGTTAGCCGTTCACGTCACGGGCACGAATATAGAATATCAATGCGCGGGCTTTTGTAATGTCAATGTCAATTGATTTAAATTTTACCTGTAGTGACTCTGTGAGTTGTCGAGTTCTATTCACTGTGAGAACCAATGAGTTCCCTGTGATAGATAATATTCGCGCCACATGAAATAAATAAAGCCGACATAAATAAGAGATAATTTCCACTATTTTCAAAACTGAATCGAACAGAAATCTAACTCACATTCATGAAATCGGTTGGGAAATGTTATGCAACATGAAAGAATCAGATTAGAAAGGCTATCTCTATTGGCAGCGACGAATCAAGATTTCTGACCGCTCTAGGCGAATGATGATGGATGACGCTTGTAAATTTGCAGAATAATAATTTTTAATTAGCATTAAAATCAAAGACGTTTTTAAAGAAAATTCTAAACACGAATGCTGGCCATGACTGCCCGCTAAAATATTTATAGCCAATGTCGGGTTATTATAAACTCTGTACCGAATTTACAACTCTTTTATGAGTAAAGAATGTTGATTACAACATGTACACTTAGCCACTTGAGTAAAGGCAAGGATTCTTACTCACCTCACACGTCCAATAAGTTTCGACGTTTAGGAAGCCGTGTAGTTCCCGGCAGAGTAGAATATGACTATTCCATGTCTTCCGGTAGATGTTGTAGAAGTCACCTTACGAAACACTAGCTAAACAAAGGTTATAAACATCAGAATACCTCCAACCCGTCTGGCCAGTGTATAGAGTGTAAGCCAAATCCTCTGACTGCTCTGCCTATAGCTCTGGTAGTACAAAGAGGGTCGTGCTCCTGCAGTGGAGACTGAGAAAGATCTGATGATGATGACTAAAAGAAGTTGTAATGGAATAAAGTAAATTTTAGTGGATTGAAACATATCAAGATATTAACAGTTTTTTCGTTATGATGGTCCATATAACGAGATTAATATTGCGAAAGCTCAAAAAACCACAATAATCACGGCAATTATGTTTCATTCTTACTTCTATCACACATAACTATATAAATAGGCAGTCGTGTACAGTAACAACCATATTTGACAGTCTCTGGGTCCGCTGGAATCTGCCGAAAATATAGGCTCTATGGATATTGGAGCATACAGCACCCGGTGGAGGATACGAATTCTAATTCAATTGAGTGGCCCCCTCCATACCAAACATCCACTCGCGCTCGCCCTAGGTCATAATAATAAGTTTAAAACCTCCCATTTCGACCCCTCTCCGGCTCCGGGTAGCCAGGAGAATCCCACTCCCCGACCCTGTCACATTCGCCACCGGAATTGAGTGTGTATGCATGTGTACGCATGCGTAAGGTAGGATTAGCTCCGGATTAGTGGCCGGCTGGCGCGCGTGACTTGCACACAGGGTATAGGCCCTTCTGGTAACGTAGCTCTCGGCCCATACGGTAAAACATGAGAGTGGCTGCTCTCCGAAGACTTAACATTGTTTTCAGTTCGCCCCTTTAGGTGCATGCAAATTGCGGTCCATCAGGCATATATGAGAGCTCTCGTTCTTCTGCTCCAAGCCTTGCCCTTAGTCAATTCCCATCGCCAAGGTACGTTCCTCCTGGTGATGTTCGCCCTAAAGGTTGAGGGCTCTCTGCCCTTACCTTAAAATTCCGGTGAAGTAGAGAGCCTACTAGGATCTTTGACTATATAAATAACCAAAGACTAGGATCTAGCTGCGTCTATTCACGTCACTCCAGTATTTGTCTTTGGTCTCTTCTATATTGCCTTGAGAAAACGTAAGGCGGTCGGACGTCAGATACTAGTAATAGTATTTTTCTCAAACATGCTCGGAAATGTAGGCATTACTGTAGTAAAAAGAAGACCGGAAGTTTGTAATTCTTGGCTCATTCATCGCATTGCCGGCCTAGGCCAGGAAATAAGTATGAAAATTACTTCCCGGCCGCTGCTCAAAACTTTTTAATTAATCTATGTAACGTAAATTATGTCACTTGTCATACAGCCAGTTTACTACCACTGCATTTTTAAAAAATGCATATAATACGTGAATATAACTACAATTTCATTAAAATATCGATATGTGATCATACGAAAATATGCTTAATTTTCGTTGCGAGAGAAGAAAACAATAATCTATGATCTATTAAATTTTTTGTGAAAAATATGACTGGGCTCTATGGGCATTGTTTCCTTTGCTGGAATTGACAACTGAAAATAAAAAAATTAAAAACTCGGGAGATCTGTTATTTTCACTATACCCGTAGTGATTAACGCCACTGCCGAAAAACTGCCTTTACGGATTTTAGGGCATAGAACACACGTCAATTGACTTTGAATTTATGGCCCCCCATAGAAACTCAAAAGGAATTGTATGGCATTTTTTTCATTTTCACCCTCACTCCATTATTTGTCTATGATCCTTATTGCCTAGAGAAAACATATGGCAGTCGGTCGTCTGATACTAGTAATAGTATCTTCTTCGTAGTTTGTGATTAACGCTTTGCAGTAATTGATTGACATTGATTGTTTTCGGTAAATATGTGCAAAGTTGGTTATTTATTCGAAATGAAACGGTTCAAAATGAGTTTTAGTGATGAAAGCAACACTGCAATGGATTTTAAGTACCTACTTCGCCTAATTTGAAACTTGAAAGTGGAAAAATTACTACCGGCAAATACCTAGTAAGGGGAAATATTTAAGGCATGTAAGTTTATGTGTAACTTTAAGTTAAATTTCCTCACATTTATTGAGAAAATCTCTATACTTTCCTCGGCGGGAAAGGGATTGCCGGACTCGTAACTATTGTCAAGGCCTCGCTGACGCTCGGCCTTGAAAACTATACTCGTCCGGCAATCCCTTACTTCCCGGCCTCTGCAGTAATGTACTATTCTTTGTAGTTTGTGGTGGCTGGACACAGACAACACGCAATTGTTTACAAAGGCAAAAATATCTTTGAATATGGGTCACTGACACCGCACCGAAGTCTCGGTCCGACCACAATAGATGAAAGGCCTTAAAATGTTCAGAGGAAATAAATAGATAAGTTAAAGGTTTTAGACTATTGGCGATTGGTAAGGATAATCCCTTTTTCTCCAGGAGTATCTTGATGATTTTTTGTTTACAGAGGATTGCCAAAACAAAGCGGGAACTTAATTCCCGAACATCAAATATTTGGAAAGCCGTCTCTTGAATAATGATTGGAGATTGAAACAATATTTTTGTTCTGAGAAATCTGATTGAAAGAAAGTATCATTCAACAACAGTTGAAAAAGTACTTGGAATCTAGGGTCTCACAAAACAAAATTGCAATGAGTTGTCCGTTTTTTTTTTCAAATGATTTCTTTATTTCAAATGGGGCAGCACCAGACTCATAGGATAATGAGTCCAGTGCTGCTCATTTTGAGATGTAGCATATTTTAATATACCGTAAATATCAGTTTGTCATATACAAACACTAGGAAAAACGAAATATTATTTGGAGACAAAAAATGTATTTTGGCAAATCTAAATTAGCAACTAAAGAATACTTCATGGGCGAGACCGACTCGCACGTGGCAGATTTTTAAATCTGATATCATTATTCATTGTCATTGCATTATCAAATGTTTGAAAAAGAACTGTGGACTAGTTTATTAGATTGAGTCGATCCTTTTATTCTGATCAAAGTCATTAGGCTAATAATACTCGAGGCAGCAGTTACAATACCATGAACACAAAAACAGCTTCTATTTATTTCCTTATAATAGCATTTGCCGTGGCTTCGCAGTTCGCCCACACGCTTTTTCTTTTCTAAATGTTCCCAGCGAACGTCTTTTTCTAGGAATGTAAATTGATATAAGTATTCTCTTGAATTTACAATAGTTTTCGACATTGTTATTTGCAGGTATTCTTGATTCAAATCTGAATAGTCATTACTATCATTATCACAGCCGCAGCGGCGGATTTATACAATTGTCGCCCATAAGCTATTTAATTAATTTAATTATTGCCGCTTCCATTCACCTTTTGACACATGCGACAATTACTGGGGGTGCTGGTAGTCGCCCAAATTATTATTTACCGCCCTAGGCTTCAGCCTACGCAACTTATTGGCAAATTTGCCACTACTCAACCGAAATAATTAATATATACCGAGAATCACACATTAATTTCATTGGCACCCAAACACGTGATAATTTAATAACTGTACCTATAAAAAGAGCACGTTGAAGGCCTTTCCTTGCCTAGGCTGTTGATGTTGTAGTAACAGACTACGAAGAAGATAATATTACTAGAATTAGACGGCTGCCTTATCTATACATATAATTAAACAGTAAAAATATTTTGTCTGTACATTTTGTATTTTTGCCTGAAATGGATAGAGGGACACTCAAAAAGAATAATAGAAAGCAATTTTTTTTTAATTTCTTGTAATATATACGCCTCTAGGCAATAAATATCATAGACAAATAGTGGAGTGAGGGTAAAGATGATGAAATGTCATACAATTTGGTTTGAGAATTTCTATCGGGGGCCACAAATTCAAACTCGATTGACGTGTGTTCTATGCCAAAATATCCGTAAAGGCAGTGGCAGTTTTTCGGCTGTGGTTGTTGTCCATTTGTATAACATACCCGAACCTTTTATTTAATTATTTCCATTGACTGCTAAATCCTGTGAATAGAAAATTATTGTGGTTGAAGCGCAAAAGTTTTAAAAAACCAGATAAAGCGCATTCAAGACAACAAACGGATGCGACTAGTGGGTCCTAATGGCAGCTGTGTGTTCCAGAAGTTGGCATTTCAAGACCCTGAATAAATAAATGAAATGAAATGAAATTTTATTCAAATTTGGATATCATGTATAGCTTTTTGAACGTCGTATTTTTTAAAATTTGCAAGATCGAAAAACTACTAGCGTTTCGGAAAGACCACTGCTGAGAAGAATATTACGCCGAAAGAAACTCAGTCCAGTTTTTAAATTCATTTTGACAAAATTTTGCAAGGTTTCGCTTTATGATTTTTCAGGTTAAATCATGCAATCGATATTTTTAAACAATGAAAATGTAAGTTGTAATGACTATAAGTACCAAATATACTACCATTGTGCTATTTTAATGATAGATTTAGAAGGCAGCCATGACCATAGGAACTTCTAAAGAAAAGAAAATAAACCAATCATGATTGCTAGTCATTAACAGTCATCAATACGTGCGTAATAAACTCTTAACACAAAAATTAAAAAAAAAACTTTAAGTTACCATTTGATACTCAAACTCAAACGTAGTAACTCATTTTTATACAGTAAAAAAGTAGCAATGTAATAATGAAGTGAATGTCACTTAGTGACTTTGGTTTCCTATATTAACATCTTAGATTATAAATTGCCTAGATAGACCCTATTAGCCTAATAGTATTTTATGCAACGGTTTTATAATAGGGGTCTTAAAAGTAAGGGCGAGTGGCGCGGGTAGCGATTTGAGCGAGCGAAGCGAGCGAATATCGCTAATACAGGCGCCACGAGCCTTTTAAGACTTAATTATAAACCGTTGCATACAATATTTTTTCTACGACTTTCAAAAAATGCAAAATCCTAGTAAAACATAAATTTTGAGTTTGGCAACTAACTCGCGGGAAATGTAAATATGACAAAATTTTGTGTCTACGGTTACCTTCTTTTTTAGGGTTCCGTAGTAAACTAGGAACCCTTATAGTTTCGCCATGTCTGTCTGTCTGTCTGTCTGTCCGTCCGCGGCTTTACTCAGAGACCATAAGTACTAGAAAGCTGTAATTTGGTATGAGTATGTATATTCATAATGGCAAAAAAGTCGTAGAAAAAAATCTTGAAAAAAATTTTTTTTTTTGGTAGCTCCCATACAAGTAAAGTGGGGGAGTCATTTTTTTTCTCTACTTACCCATCTTGTGGGGTATCTTTAAAAAGGTCTTTGAAAAATATTGTGAGGTTGAGAACACCATTTTTCGATTTAGGGATCCGTCTCCGAAATATTTGGTTTTAAAGTGCAAATTTTTGTTAGAGGTACGTGTCCCCCCCCTCTATCTCCTAAACGGTTATATATAGATACGTGAAAAAAATTACAGCAGTAGTATATATACTGAAGTTGAAAGGAAAACTATCAGAGCTAAGTACTAAGTACAAACTAAAAAGTTATAGGCAACCAACTTATAAAATGTACTGGAAAATGTAAAATTTCATACAATCTTTATTGTTAGATGTTTTTGGTCGTTAAACTGTGAGGTGCGAGTGTAAACAGTGTGTACTCAAAGTTGTCATTCGCAACTACGGAACCCTATACTGCGCGTGGCCCGACACGCACTTGGCCGGTTTTTTAATTGATGTTCGGCTTGAGTCTTAAAAAAAAAAACAAAAATCTTTTTTTGCAATCAAGAAAACTAGGTTTAATAGTCTGTGGCTGCTAGCCGTATCGTAATAGCGACATTATAGTACGGCTGTGCCGTACTGTTATGGAGAATAGAGTATATACTTATTATGGAAGTTCTTATGTTTGTGTTCTTGATCATATAAATGACAGATAAAAGTACAGGAGTAGAAAAAAGAGTAAAAAAAAATTTTTGTCTAATCTAACGCATAGTCTATGATGCAAACACAAAGCTTCCAATTTGACGGATTTTAATGGCAATAATTGACAGGATACGTGTGCTAACAGCACTGTCTAACAAAGCTGTCACGCATAAAGATTAACATTAAACGGTTTATTTATACTTATCACTAACTTTTCAAGACTTGACAAGTCGCATTATCGATATATCAATTCAGTTGCCACTTGACTATCCATTAGCCATTGATCTCTTCTGAATTTTATTATGTGAAAGTGTTACAAGGATGAGGCAATAAATAGTCAAAAACATTTCATTAATTCTTTATTTACATTCAAGTAAATTACAGCTAACAACAGTCACGAGCATTATATGCACATAGCTCTTAGAACAATTTGCATTAAATCTATAAACTGTACATTTGAATTGTGTAGTTATAGGACTTCGCAATAAAGTATGAAAATAATGACTAGAGATTTTCTTAAAAACTAACAAAATCCGAATGAAGACTAATAATTATGGACTTTACCCAAACAGCAACCTTTAGTATACTTAAATCAACTTAATTTCGAAATAAATGTAACGATAACTTTGACACCTGCGTTTCGTATACTTTTTCATATGTAGGTAGGTACAATGAACGTATATACGGTGAGAACTTTCTGTTTTGGAGCCATGAAGGTCCGTCAATACAATAAAATCCTCGATTAAGAATTTTATTCTTAAAAGACAATACATATAACTTTTATATTTTTTTAATAGTTCTTTTTTTGAATTATCACATAACGATCTAACTTATGATAACATTTGTATCAGTGCCGTTAGCAAAATTAACGATAATATACGAATATACCACGTTTGGGTCACAAATGATTATAAGTTTCCTTTTTAGTTAAATCGTTCTTACAAATTTAGAACATTTGCTCAGTTATGTGGTCACGTTATAACAATTTGGATAAGGAACCCTGATAAAACTTAGCCGTCGAAGTTCTTACTCGCTGTCAAGAGAAACTTGGAGAAAGACACTCTTGTCACCCGACAAATAAGTAATATGGCCACCTCGATCGATCTTTAAAAATAAATAGGTATCTCTGTTTAAGTTAGATCTCGTTACAGAAGTTTTGTAATTCAATCCAACGTAGAAATAGTTTTTAAAAGTTTCATCGTTTCAAAACTTACCTGGTACTTCTAATAAAATTCAGGCCACGTACACGTGTAAGTGCAGTATCTCCTTAAGATACAATAAATAAATATATACGGACAGATCACACAGATTGAGCTAGCCCCAAAGTAAGTTCTTAAGCAAGACTTGTGTTATGGGATACTAACTCAACGATACTATATTTTATAACAAATACATATATAAGTATAGATAACCATCCAAGACCCAGGTCAATCTGAAAAAGATCATTTTCCATCTTGACCTGACCGGGGATCGAACCCGGGACCACAAATAGCATACACAACAAAATACAAATAGCATTAGATCGGAAATTTTCAAAATGTACAAATAATACAAGGCTTACAGGGCTTAAATCAGTCTTATCGAAGAAGAATATCTGCTGTTCATAATGAATAATACTACACTGGCATTTTAAAATAACAATCATAAACTTAGTTTTATAAGAATGAAACTTACTCCGTAAAATATAAATCTTTGCAAATATTTTTACTAATATGGATAGTGAGATAAACTCTGCTCTCTTATCCGAGATTGCCCGTTTTTCAATTCGTATCGTTTTCGGCATGTCGTACCTTCTCTCTGACAATATTGAGCCAAATAATAAAGAGCAACATACTGAAAGTGACAACATACTGTCAACTAGTGGCTCTGCGAGCTGTAAACCGCGCATGTCTCTCTTTGATTATATTAAAACTAAATTTTCAACTCTGAAAGACATTTGATAGTATGGAGTAAGTATAAAAAAAAACTTATTAATTTAAAAAATAAAACAAAAGAAATCAGTCAAAGAAAAGGAAAAATTACAAAACTATAACTCTAAAGTTAAATTCTATTCACCCCTAGATTAAAATTCTTCCTTTACCTGTTCCCATGGTTTTTATCAACATCGCTTAGTTCCTTGCGACAAAATCCCAATTTCGAAAAATTTCCGGAAATTTAATCAGCAAAAAAATCTAAATATGTACTTATTGAACCTGCTTACAAAATTTCTCGAGAAACGGTTGAAGAATGCGACCTTTAAGAGGGGTACAGCCCAACAGACATACCAAAAACTTTTAAATAAAATTAATTTAATACGGATTTTACCGCGTTTACAAGAACTTTTTGCCCAAGTTGAAATAGAGACGATAACTAAACATTAAAACTAGCAAAGTAGAAGATTTATTAGATACCAATTTTTTGGTAATGACTAATTTGTGTCGGTGCCTTATAAGTATTTCGTCTTTTCAAACACAACTAATAGAAATCCATACTGAATTCTTGTATACGAATTCCAAGTAATAATTAGTAATACGAATTCCAATAAACGTGCCCTGAGACATGGATAGATACCAGGTTTTCTTGTGTATTGTGTGTCGTCTAGACGGATTGTACTTATTTCGCTGAAGTACATAGAGCGTCTTCATGAGCTTTTTTTATGATATGGGCGGCAAAGGAGCAAGCGGGTCATGGGCATGTGGTGGTAAGTGATGACTATCGCCCATGGATAACTGCAACACCAGGAGTGTGACAAGTAAGTTTGTACATACTATGGAAATACCATTGGTCTCCCATGAGCAAAATATATCAGATTAGTTTTCTATTCTCGCAGACGGAATAAGTCTTGCGGATATACAAAAAATATATAAAGTCGCCATCTATGAGATACACATTTGACTTTCGTTTAGTTTAGTAAAATAAAAGTTTATAATTATAGTTG
This sequence comes from Rhodophaea formosa, assembly GCA_963082605.1. NCBI lineage: Eukaryota > Metazoa > Arthropoda > Insecta > Lepidoptera > Pyralidae > Rhodophaea > Rhodophaea formosa. The sequence continues at coordinate 7,781,905 of OY720206.1, forward strand.
AACCTTTTACTGCGGTATGGCCATCACGTCAGGTTGTCGTATAGACCTAATGGGCACAGAGATCATCAATACTAGGAAACAGATATTTCATCCTTATATCTAAATTGTTTCTTATAAGCATACTCTTTAATTAACAACAAGTTTTTTAGACTCCTAGTGGTATAAACTATGTATTAATCGCTATTTGTGGCAATGCTGCCAGCCTTTTGGGCACGTTACCGCGAGGTGATGGTTTGCAGGGACTATATAATTTGTAAATATTTTAATTAATTTTAAGTAGTTTTAACTATTCGCATATTTCCAGGTTTCCATCGCTGACGCGACCCGGCCGGGTCAGCACTAAATCCATTAAGTATATACGATTGGTATAAACTCTGAAACTGAACAGATCAGGGGTACTATTTTTGATTTGTGTATGGAAAAATCGCTCGTTCGCGAATTTCGAAAATCGTACCCTAGAGCCGGGCTGTCAGAGTGCAGGTGATCGCCCGGACGCCCCGTCAGGGACATCTGATTTTTACCAACAGGGATGATTTTTCTTGTGTAATTGTAAATTTTTTGTACATAAAACCTTAGCCAGACCCATAGGTCTGCAACCGAAAATACAATTTCCCGACAATTATCGATAAATTTTAATGTTGACGAACAAAGATTACAATGACCCGGATTTCCCTGATACGTGTGATCACAGATCCCGGACGGCACGTCTTTGACGGGAAGCCACAAGTACGGTCCAGAGCCCGGATGAACTGACCCGGAAATATGTGAACAGCGCTTTAAACGTTCAGAGACATAAATGTCATTTATTTTAATCTAATTGTCACTTTATCACACAAACATCTTATAGAATTTACTTTAAAAACAACAACATAAACAATCACATTTCTTATAATCCTCACTCGTAGTTCACACGCACATACCTTGTGTTTGGCTTCACCGTAAGTACTTAGCTCCCATCCCGTCCGTCACCTCTTGCTAGTCAGTCGTTTCTCTCATTCCTATCTAGCGCTAACGCCTGTAGCGTACAGCTGTGAATGCGGAACGGAAGCGTTCCGGAACGAAACATTGGCGGAAACGCGAAACGCTGTTGTATGATTCCGTTGCGGTTTCGTTCCGCTTGCGGTGTGAGACGCACCAAACAAAATCATAGTAGACAGCGTTTCGCGGTTTCGCCAATGTTCCGTTACGGAACGCTTCCGTTCCGCATTCAGCGCTGTGTGCTACAGGCGTAAACTTTGCACATTCTATTATAAAGGTTGTAACATCAATCAAACTAATTTGCAATAAACATGGTACATACATATGATGTCATGAATAATATAGTTCACATAGGCATACAAAATTCATCTTACTTATCTTTAAAAAAATATAATTAAAACAGGGAGTACTGTCATTCTCGACTAAATAAGTCCATAACATCTAAAACGTTTAGTTATTGAATTCAAATTTAATTTTATTTTCACATAAGAAGCCCCAAACATTACGTTTTATCAATTATATTTTTACATTTTAGCTTATAAACGTTTCAATAGCTCTGGTAATTGTTTGTAAGTATACGTAATACTGATTTGAAGCATCTCAAGAAACTTTTTTGTAAGATGGATATGCATTTTATAGTTTTGTTAATATTAAAAATTGGTCTCCAGCAAAGCTCTGTGAGCAAAGCTGTGTATGAAAAAAATCATATTTTTCTCGCTTAATTCAGCCGGTATAGAATTAAAGCGAAAAATTTGACAAGTACATGTAATGATGAAAGTAATAAATAATTTATTCAACTTGTTCAATTTACAAGTTTGGACTAAAAGTTTTATAAAACATGTCGCTAAAACAATGTTTCTTTAAATAAAAAGAGTTCGTGATGCAGCCTTGACTAATAAATATTTCTTCCCAGCTTTAGTATAAATTATTCCGCTTTTGCTGCACTAGAAACTCCCACACAGTTTTACAGCCTTGTTAGCTTAGATTACTTAAATCCAATTTCCTTGAGCGGCTTCTTTGTACCTTATGCTTCTATGCAAATAAAACAAGCTCGAAACTAAGATCGATTTTGTGCTTTTTTAACACAAAAACTTCTAGGCAAAATTGCTCAACGTGAACTTTTGTGAGTTAGTGAGCTAGTAATAATTTTGTCCTTTTCATTCAATACCTATAGTTACTACAAAACCCGTACGGTAAGTGATACGTCATATATTTTACTTTATTCTATTTGCTAATAAATTATAAAAAATATCCATATGAAAATATTATTTGAATAATAATAATAATAACATATGTTCATTCATTTAATGGCCAAACTTAATCTATCTTTCATAATATTATAAAGAAGAAAAAAAAATTCTGTAATGGATAAAAACAAAAATTACTGAACTGATCTACGAAATCTTTCACTTATAGAAAGATTTCACCATTTTCGGTGGGTAACACAAGCTATAGTTTACGTGAATGAACTTACATGAAGGCGTGAGAAACGGCTAGTTACATATTAGATAATTATTTACCAGATTAGTATTTTTTCACGATTGTTTCTTTTAAAAATGATCCAAATTTTTGATAATTACATTTTAATCTAAATTATATTTGTAACTTTTTACACTATTTACAGTAGTATAATACTTAGAACTTTCTAAAGTTGGTCCAATTTAGCGTATGCTTATGAGAAATGCGAGCGGACTGACAATGCTCTGGCTGGGGCGGACCTAGCCGAGCCTTTGGAACCCACTGTCTTCAGCTGGCGCAGTGAGGTGCAGCTGGCACACATGGCGACCCCGTTGCTGGTCCCGCGAGGCGAGCACTTGCAGCCGGCTACTCGTCGGCTGATCGTGTGGTTGCCATTCACGCCCACCATTTCTGTTGAACACAAAAGTAAATTTATATGGTTATTAGGTTGCGTTATCTTCAAATGCACATGCAGCGCATGCAATGGGTCTACACACTCCCCAATGATGATGACGATCGGCTGTCATCACGCCTTTCCACTGTACATTGCTGATTTTGATAGAAAATTCTCAAAAGCTTTAGTAAGTTGCACAGCAATGTACGTACTATTTACGTACTATGACGTCATTTTGAAGAACTACTTACTACCTATACTCTCAAAAAACCTATAAAACAAAACCCATATCCATTTATATCAAAAAGTCAAGTCAGCCATTTTGGGTTTCAAAACGGACGTTATTTTCGAGATCAACACCCATAAAATGCTACCTTGGATTCCAAAAACTTTTGCGATCAACGCTCCAAAAACGACTACATTATCACAGCATCCTTACCACAAGCTAATTAGGCTTAGAACAAAATAGTTTGGCCTAAAAATGGGTTGGGTCGTTAACTTAGCATTACAATTTAGGTAACACCTTACACTAGCAATTTAAAAGTTATATCTAAACTTAAGTAGACACAATACCTTGTCGATTTACGTACTAGCAGGTCGAATAAATTATACTTACGTAAACATATTTTAGCAAAAGCCTTTGATACATAATTCTCATTCTCTTTTTTGGACCTTTCTTTGCATAATAAGAGTGTACAAAAGTCTTGATGAAGTTTTTGCTGTATGTGATCCACCATTTTAATGAGCATATCAGAAGCTAGAAGCTGGACAGTAATGGATCAGCCATTGAAGGACAAATTGTTGGAGTCTGACGTCAACAATTGATAAGGTTGGCTTGATAAGGCTTGGCTTAGCTCGGAAATCCTCCCCTGAAATATAAGATAGGCAATAGAGATCGATTGACGGTCAAACTTTAATCGAGACGAAGATTGGACTCTTTGATTATTTCATTTGAATTCACCGACGAAATGGAAATATTTTTTTGAAGTGAAAGGTATGAAGCACACTGAGTCAGAAGAAATCGATACGTTCAGCTCTTTTGGCAACGACTTTCGAGAGAAGAAGATGACGATACGTTCACCACTAGGTATAAGTACCACCATGACATAACTTCATCTCCATCCACCGCCAGCGCTGTCTTTTCCACCAGGGAACGGCTAGCGGGTCTATGGTAGCGCGAGAAAGCAATATGGACCTAAGATTCTTCAGCATCGCATCCCGAGCTTGCCTTGAAGATGCATTCCTGATAAGTCTGAAACTGTAGTCGGTAATCCAGACAATATAGCACGTGATTGCTAACTCGTTTAAAAATAAAATAAAGATCCGATTTCTCGAAATTCTTTCTTGATGGGGATATAAGATACTAGCTGTTACCCGCGGCTTCGCCCGCGTAATTTATAGCCTATGTCCTTCTCGGTACCCTAATCTATGTGTATGCAAAATTTCATGATGATCAGTTCAGTAGATACGGCGTGAAAGCGTAACAAACAAACAAACAAACTCACTTACGCATTTATAATATTATTTGGGATATCGCGTATTTTTTCCAAATCTTGTTTCTATTTTTTACAGACGACGGATTTTAGTACCAAAGCGATGAAGAAAAACTAGAAACTACAGTCGGCAATCCCAGCGAGGTAACATGATTTGTTTTTTTGTAGGGCTCTGTGCAGAAAATGAAAATACGGAACCCTTAAAGGATCCTCGTGAGTCTGTCTGTTTGTCCATCCGTTTGTTACAGCTAATTTGCTCCGAATGTGTTGGACCAAATAAGGTGAAATTTGGTAGGGTGGTGTAATCCTATGACCCAAACACAGAAGTGCAAAGTAATTTTTTTTTCTTCAATAAGCGACTTTAAAAAAAAGATTTACAGACCCTAACTCTGTTTCTCTAGTATCACCTCACCAGCCACTACATCGATGGTCGCATTATCGAAAACGCTCCATCGACAGGTTGTATCAAAAATATCTCATATCGATGGTTGATCAAATAAATCGTTAAGGCCCCACACTAGGCATACTAGCGACGCCTATAATTTTATTCCTAATACTTTACAAATAGAAAGAAATTCAAGAATGTAAATCATATAAGCCTTAGTAAATAGACTGAAGTATTTTTGGAATCATGCTTTAATATTAACTATAATAATTTTATCGGTACTATTTTTCGTGAATAACAAGTCGTCCATTTGTGTGTTATCTCATATTATGATTACCACAGATAATGACATCGTATAAAAACTTATGTGAATTTTCCAAATCCATTTGAAGATCTTTAAACAGACTCCGCTTTCCTGGTATCTGCCGACACCAGGTCGGAGCTCAAACCGAGTTAGGTGGGGTATTCCTTGCAATAGCAAGTGTAACTGTGGCGCTTCCTAGTCAATGGACCCACCTATTGGTGTGTGCTGAATGTCCAGCTTCCTGCACTCAAACAGACCTTAACGAGGCAAATGAATATGCAATGAGTCGCAGTTCTACTGGTGAAAGCAAATATAACTAGCCACGACTCGAAAGAAGAAGAAGAAAAATGTTCCAAAAGCTTTTATAGGTAATTATATTTGGCAAAAATTAAAAACACCATGAAAAACACCATTTCCATTAGGACATCATCTATATCCATAGATGTAAATAAATAATATTGCGTCTTTCTAACTATATCAAAAAGCTTTTTGATTCCAACGGTCAACGATGTCTTTCGCATTCTTTATACTAAAATATGTAAAATCTTCACACAAGCGCCGTTCTCAGAAGATTTATCGCGGGGCTAGGCGAAGAATATTACACATACTAAATCACGGTGACATGACGACAATTAATCATATCAATGAGTGTTGGCCAAGGAACGCCAGATTTTCAACTAATAAATTCTTGGCCGTAAATCGCACGAGTACTAAAGACCACCCAGATTCTTTTGTAATCTACGATAGTATGTTGTTTTTCTCAAACATGCTCGGAAATGTAGGCATTACTGTAGTAAAAAGAAGACCGGAAGTTTGTAATTCTTGGCTCATTCATCGCATTGCCGGCCTAGGCCAGGAAATAAGTATGAAAATTACTTCCCGGCCGCTGCTCAAAACTTTTTAATTAATCTATGTAACGTAAATTATGTCACTTGTCATACAGCCAGTTTACTACCACTGCATTTTTAAATAAAACCGGCCAAGTGCGTGTCGGGCCACGCGCAGTATAGGGTTCCGTAGTTGCGAATGACAACTTTGAATACACACTGTTTACACTCGCACCTCACAGTTTAACGACCAAAAACATCTAACAATAAAGATTGTATGAAATTTTACATTTTCCAGTACATTTTATAAGTTGGTTGCCTATAACTTTTTAGTTTGTACTTAGTACTTAGCTCTGATAGTTTTCCTTTCAACTTCAGTATATATACTACTGCTGTAATTTTTTTCACGTATCTATATATAACCGTTTAGGAGATAGAGGGGGGGGACACGTACCTCTAACAAAAATTTGCACTTTAAAACCAAATATTTCGGAAACGGATCCCTAAATCGAAAAATGGTGTTCTCAACCTCACAATATTTTTCAAAGACCTTTTTAACGATACCCCACAAGATGGGTAAGTAGAGAAAAAAAAATGACTCCCCCACTTTACTTGTATGGGAGCTACCCAAAAAAAAATTTTTTTTCAAGATTTTTTTCTACGACTTTTTTGCCATGATTAATATACATACTCATACCAAATTACAGCTTTCTAGTACTTATGGTCTCTGAGTAAAACCGCGGACGGACAGACAGACAGACAGACAGACAGACAGACAGACAGACAGACAGACAGACATGGCGAAACTATAAGGGTTCCTAGTTTACTACGGAACCCTAAAAATGCATATAATACGTGAATATAACTACAATTTCATTAAAATATCGATATGTGATCATACGAAAATATGCTTAATTTTCGTTGCGAGAGAAGAAAACAATAATCTATGATCTATTAAATTTTTTGTGAAAAATATGACTGGGCTCTATGGGCATTGTTTCCTTTGCTGGAATTGACAACTGAAAATAAAAAAATTAAAAACTCGGGAGATCTGTTATTTTCACTATACCCGTAGTGATTAACGCCACTGCCGAAAAACTGCCTTTACGGATTTTAGGGCATAGAACACACGTCAATTGACTTTGAATTTATGGCCCCCCATAGAAACTCAAAAGGAATTGTATGGCATTTTTTTCATTTTCACCCTCACTCCATTATTTGTCTATGATCCTTATTGCCTAGAGAAAACATATGGCAGTCGGTCGTCTGATACTAGTAATAGTATCTTCTTCGTAGTTTGTGATTAACGCTTTGCAGTAATTGACTGACATTGATTGTTTTCGGTAAATATGTGCAAAGTTGGTTATTTATTCGAAATGAAACGGTTCAAAATGAGTTTTAGTGATGAAAGCAACACTGCAATGGATTTTAAGTACCTACTTCGCCTAATTTGAAACTTGAAAGTGGAAAAATTACTACCGGCAAATACCTAGTAAGGGGAAATATTTAAGGCATGTAAGTTTATGTGTAACTTTAAGTTAAATTTCCTCACATTTATTGAGAAAATCTCTATACTTTCCTCGGCGGGAAAGGGATTGCCGGACTCGTAACTATTGTCAAGGCCTCGCTGACGCTCGGCCTTGAAAACTATACTCGTCCGGCAATCCCTTACTTCCCGGCCTCTGCAGTAATGTACTATTTTTCAAAATTTTACCCTCAGTAGTTTTTATGGAAGTAATACTTTATTGCACTCCAGAAAATAAAAATTTACCAAACATTAATTCGGCTATGTAGCTTTCGTCTTTTTAGGGTTCCCTAGTAAACTAGGAACCCTTATAGTTTCGCCCTGTCTGTCTGTCTGTCTGTCCGTCCCCGATTTTACTTAGAGACTATAAGTACTAGAAAGCTGTAATTTGGTATGGGTATGTATATTAATCATGCCAAAAAAGTGGTAGGAAAAAGTCTTGAAAATTTTTCTATACAAACCCATCGTGTTGGGTATTCTTAAATAGGTCTTTGAAAAATATTGTAACGTTGAGAACACCATTTTTCGATCTAGGGATCCGTTTACTAAGTACAAACTAAAAAGTTATAGGCAACTTATAAAATGTAGGTACTCGAAAATGTAAAATTTCATGCAATTTTTATTGTTAGATGTTTTTGGTCGTTAAACTGTGAGGTGCGAGTGTGAACTTAAAGTTGTCATTCGCAACTACGGAACCCTACACTGCGCGTGGCCCGACACGCACTTGGCCGGTTTTTTCATAAATAAAATCAAAACTTTTTACTTAACAATAAAAACAAAATATATTTAAAATCCTTATAAAGAGCCTTTTCATTTGATATATGTACCTATGACACTGTACAGTTTGCAAAACTTTTTATTTCCTAATTTGTCCCCAGAAAATGGATGGGATAAAATGCCTCTCCCACAGGCCTTATTAATCAGATCTGATTCAGTACTTACAGCGGGAACAAACACACAGAGTTACTTTGGCACTCCATATAGGTACCTAATGAAAAATACTTTACAACAGGCTGAGGTCAAACCATACCTGTAGCTGCACATCACTTTACCCCAAAAGGTAGGGTAAAACACGGATAGTTGCCTCACTTTTCAAAAAGTTTAAATTATAAAAAAATGGGTCGTTAATAAAAATACCTGATAATGTATACGAAAACATAGGTTCTTCGTCTTTTATAGAAGACCAATTCTGTTAACATAATTGATACTGGTTTTGAGTATATTACGTTTTATTTGACCTCCTAAAAAAGGGATAGTCGCCTACTGCAGCGGATAGTTGCCAAATGTTAAAAAGAGTTAGGAGGATACTTGCCACATAGTCATACATATAACACTTGGTTTTCGCTTATACTTGCGAGGCATTTCGTTTACCTAGAGTGGGCACGTGCAAGCGGTTAATATTGTTTTATATTTAAAACAAGTAGGTATAGCATAATTTTAACTTGAAAAAAAAATTTAAAATATGTGATGAAAAAGAATTCGCTACAGGTAGGTTTCGAATACATTCATCACATATTTTCAATTTTAATAATATAACGAGCATTGTAATGCTATTGAAAAACCATTTAAGTGAAATAAAAATATTCGTTGATTAAGGAATAAATGGTTATGGATAATTGCACTTAGAGCAACTATCCGCCACAATAAAGTATTCAGGCATTTTCTCGCACAAACAAATAACGTTTAATTATTGCTGCATCTTACTTTTATTTTTTATTTTTTATTAAGTATGTATATTATCTATAAATATATTATCTATAAATATGTATGTGTGTTTATATGTATATGTGTATGTATATTTATATAAAATTGTATTTATGTATGTAATTGTCTTTAATCTTATTGTTAATATCGTTTTTCTATTTACACCCACCTAAAATTCTCTGCATAACCCAAAGGTTGACTGTTAGATAATGCTTTTAGCATTAAGTCCACCTATTGTGCCTTTACATTGTATTGTGCAATAAAGAGTAAATAAATAAATAAATAAGGCAACTATCCTTTTTGATACGGATAGTTGCCTTTTCGATTTAGAAAATAAATAAAATCTTTTCAACAATAAAACGCAATTAATAGGGTAATTAAAAGTCTAATGTAAGCAAAGAAACAAAATGTAGTCTGAAACCACAATCAATTATAAAGATATCCAACAAAAACTAGGTACTAATATAAGTTCGACGTCCGTTAATGTTTCGCAGCGGAAGATTTTTGCTCACACGGACGAAACGCGTGCACCCACTCCAACGGTTTACGTGGCAGTGAGGCCTGCGAGGGGACTGCTTCTAACAATAATCAAGCAGTAATGCCACAAATGTACCTAACATAGAGAATTCGAAACCGACGCAAGTATCCCCCCGACGCAACTATCCGGGTTTTCCCCTATACACTCGCTAGAAATGCGTAACCCACCCCACTCTACATGATGACAGAATCCGACACAGTCATGCTAAGTCACGGTAGTGTAAATGGTAGCACAGTTACTTGTACTGTGTTTAAGTTAAATATATAAGCCTAATGGAAATGGGTCAGAGTCATATCCGTGAATAATTATGTTACTTAATAAATCTGGATTAGGTGTGGCACTTAACTTTGAACTAGAATCAAACACAAGACGTGAAAGTTTGTGTGTGGAACCATTGTTTGGAAAATTTTCGCATTTTACGCGTGCATAGACACATATTCTTTTGTTTTTTATGGTTCCGTACAAAAATTGAAAAACGGAACCCTTATAGAATCACTCGGGCGTTTGTCTGTCCGTCCGTCCGTCTGTCACAGCCGATTTTCTCTAAATTTACTGAACCAAATTAGGTGAAATTTGGTAAGATGGTGTAATCCTATGACCCAAACACGGATGTGCAAAGTAAATAAAGATTTTTTTGAAATAAGGGTAATTTTCGGGGGCCCAATTACAACATTTTAAAAGAAAGCTTTGCAAACCTTACTGTGTCATATATCAAATGAAAGGGCTCATTATGAGGATCACAAAAATATTTTTTTTTGTTCGGATAAAATCAATACTTTTGATTTTATTCACGAAAGAAGGCAAAAATTGACCATCCCCCCCCCCCTGATCTCCGAAACAACTGGGCCGAAAATTTTGAAAAAAATACAAAATATAGTTCATTCCTTGAAGATTACAGGAAAAATAATAAGAATTCTATCACTTGAAAATTAAGTGGTAAACTCACTATAATAAGTTCATCTAGGGAAATAGTTCACTAAAACACCACTAGATGGCGCTAGTCAATTGAATAAAACATATTTTTTGCACATTGTGTGTGTGTTCACGAAGCATATTGTACGGAACCCTCATTGCGCGAGTTTGACTTACACTTGGCCGGTTTTTTTTAGGGTTCCGTAGTAAACAAGGAACCCTTATAGTTTCGCCATGTCTGTCTGTCTGTCTGTCTGTCTGTCTGTCCGTCCGCGGTTTTACTCAGAGACTATAAGTACTAGAAAGCTGTAATTTGGTATGAGTATGTATATTAATCATACCAAAAAAGTGGTAGAAAAAAATCTTGAAAAAATTTTTTTTTTATCGTAGCTCCCATACAAGTAAAGTGGAGGAGTAATTTTTTATTCGCTATTTACCCACCGTGTGGGGTATCGTCAATAGGTCTTTAAAAATTATTGTAAGGTTGCGAACACCATTTTTCGATTTAGGGATCCGTTTCCGAAATATTTGATTTTAAAGTGCAAATTTTTGTTAGAGGTACGTGTCCCCCCCTCTATCTACTAAACGGATATATATGGATACGTGAAAAAAATTACAGCAGTAGTATATATACTGAAGTTGAAAGGAAAACTATCAGAGCTGAGTACTAAGTACAAACTAAGAAGTTATAGGCAACCAACTTATAAAATGTATTCGAAAATGTAAAATTCCATACAATTTTCATTGTTAGATGTTTTTGGTCGTTAAACTGTGAGGTGCGAGTGTGAACTCAAAGTTGTCATTCGCAACTACGGAACCCTACACTGCGCGTGGCCCGACACGCTCTTGGCCGGTTTTTTTTCAATTCACACTTCAATGCGGTAGTCTACTGATGTTAAATGTTGTACCAAATATTTCTAATTTCTACCTACAAATACTGCAAGGAAACTTTTAATTTGATATTGATTCAGTGATCTTAAAGCTTGTTTAAAGTTGGTTGGATAGGACTATGTCAAAAATATGAAAATCTGTTAACTGTAATGAGGTCCGCTTTATTTATAGCAACATTTATTATAAAAACTAGACACTAAATATTTAATAGCTACCTAAACAAAGTTCTCACGCCTACATACATACATACTATCACGTCTTTATGCCTCGCGGGGTTGACAGAGCCTAAGGTCATAAAACCTACAGGCCACGTTTAACATCGTAGTGGGCATAAAGGTGGAAGGCGGAAGGGTTTTTAGCCGCATCGCCTATCAATGTGATTTCTTAGATCTTTGCCCAGTTCCTTGACTGGCTTTTATGGTCTGCGCAGGAAGAAAAGCAGCTGGTATATTCTATGTTATTCTTTTTTACCAAACCAGGTCACATATATGTAGGCATTTAAGCAGTGCGTTTTCACATCGAAAATCGTTAAGGAATTCGAGAATTACCGGAAATAGAAACTTGCATGAAGAGATTTTGAAAATGTTCCTGATTATGTAAGCATCTAGCTGAGAAGACGGTTAAGGGCACACTTAATCTCATATAGATACAAAAAAGTAGCTTTAAAAAAGTCCATTTCAAAAGCAAGTAAGTATATAAAATATTCAATAATAGCCTTTTTAATATATAACCATTGCAATTTTGTAACGAATTCTGTGTCGTTTCCGGAAACGCGACAATATTCTCACAAAAACTCTGCAAACATTGGAAATAAAGGGAATAATTGTATTGAAAATATGATGAATGTTACAAATAACATGGAAGAATAAGTAGGTAAAGTTCACAACAAAATACCTAATAAGTACACTTAGCATACCTGCTTACCTTTTAAAATTTGCAATATGACATTTATAAAAGACTTTCTTGTAAAATGTTATTTTTTTTATCAAATATATCAAAATTCATCGCTAATCGATTTTTGAATCATCAAGTATTTGCAATATGCTACTTTTAGACATAAGACAAGAAACGCTAGCGTAGGTACGATGCTAGCCAAGTTGCCTAAGCATCGGGATGAAATACGGACCATCTGCGAGACGCTGCGAGACGTGATTTAAAAGTCACTCAGCACTTCTGGTGACCCGACCCATTAGGGACCACGCCCGGGGTTGTTTCATTTGCGTAACCGGTAATAATAAGCTTGTGCACAAGGACATAAAGCTCCTGATTGTGTTGCAGTGGCATTAAAATATATTGAGCTCCTTCAGGCTTTGAAAGGGAAGGTAAGCCATTGATCCCGACAGACATTATTAGATAGCATTAAGCCATATCAGACGCTTTTAGCTCGCTTTAAAATTACACAAGTAATGGCCACTTTTACATACAAAATAACTGAAAACTCAATACTTTAGTAAATCATCATCTAAGTACATAATAACACGCTTTTTAATTTTACGTACCCATCTTCTTCTTACAACAATGATGTTCGACGTAATATGGAAAGCAGATAATAAAATTGATGTTAATTTAGAAATCCTAGAATCAACACTACTCGTATTTCTCATGAAATACACGAGTGCCGTGCCGAAGATTACAAAAAATAACTAACAACATTGGCATAATTTTTGGGTTAAAAACGTCGAAATACGTACGTTAAACATGAAAACAATGTAAAATGTTAATTCAAAATGGTGGCAACTTTAGAGTTGTTCTTTTTAAAACTTTCGCGCTTTGAACACATACCAAATTATTTAGGTATAGGTATAAACAGAACTCAGCACGAACCTTATATTTATATATATATATCAGTATAAGGTTCGTAATAAGTCCTGCTTATATATATATAACTATAAATTTCTTAAAATTAAAGCCATTTTTGAATCTGCACACCAAAAGTCAAATATCCAATTTCAAGATTAAGTGCCGTGTTTTATTATCGTGTCATCTTGAGCTTATTCTTAGTGTGGTACCAAATGCAAAGTAGTAGTAACCATCTTGGATTCCAAAATGGATTCATTATTTTAATCAGGTACCCAAAACACACTAAATTTTCAGCCAACTTGGATCTTAAAATTCAAGATTAATAGGTCTGCCTTCTTGATTCAAAAACATCCAGAACGACACATTCCTTTATTTATACTCGCGTTTACAAGTTGTGGAACGAGCTTCCTCTTCCTCGAGCTTTTAAAACGTACAAATTCAGTGCAAAGTCTTAAGACTGCCGGTTCAAATCCCGCTGCCCGCGTGGAAATTTTTCCCTTATCTTATGACTTTATTTCAATAAGAATATAATCAGAATAGAATTTATTAAATACCTATAAAATATACAACAATATTATACACTTTTATACAAAAGTGTACGGCAGGTGCGATTTGCATGAAAATGTCGAAAAACTAGCATACAAAACAACTTATGGCAAATGATTGCCATTACCCATAGATCTGTCTTTTATAGGCATTACCCGTCTTTTGAAGGCATCTAGGTCATAGCTAGGTTTGGGACTTGAGACTTTGTACGTGAAAAGACTGCCAGTTTGAATCCTACCCGCGTTAATTTTTTTCTCCATATCTTATTTCTTTATTTTGATAAGGCTGCTGTATGTATGAGTGCCGAGCAAAATTCAAACCTTCATCTCGTGGACGGCATGCGTATGATTCCAATGCTCACACAAGCTGGCTAACACCACCATGCTAACATTATTTACTTGAATAATCATTTGAAATCAATTCCACCTAGGCCAATCTGTATTTTCTATGCTAAATTAGTACACCTTTTTTTTGTCTTGTAATGGGTATTGGCCGGTAACATGTACGCATAATTCTAAACAATCGAAGTACATTACGCTCCTTTTGTGCAGTCAGGTAAATATAGATAACCTAACATGTTTCAGTTTCGGACACTAAACAAATTAATATTGGTGTGTAGGAACCTTTGTAATCATAGACAATGATGAACTCTACCTTTGTCTTTGGCAGTTTGCAATAAATGTCTGTTTCGATCGTCCGGGTTTTCTTGAAATAATCCTTTAACATCAGATATACTACAGTGGCGCAGTCTCGGTAAACGAATTTATGTGTTCGTCATCAATTAATAATGTCGTCCATCGGGAAATTATCAGAATTTCAATTGAGCAGTGGTTCCTGGGCTACGTACATCGATAGGTTGGAGCAGTACTTCAAGGCGAACAACACAAAGGAAGATTGTTCGTAGCGGTCCTGATAGCAAGTGTAGGTGACGCAACGTATGATCTCATGGTAGACTTATGTTCCCCAAAGAAGCCAGCAGAAGTGCCATACAATGAACTAAAAGAAATTTTGCAATTGCATTTAGAACCGACGCCATCAATCCTTGCGGAACGGTTCAAATTCAGAAGGCGTTTGCAAACGGCAAACGAGTCGATTGCACAATTTGCAGCTGCTTTAAAGCATTTAGCACGAACTTGTGACTTCAAAAATAATTTACAAGAAAATTTAAGAGACCAATTTGTGTGTGGGTTGTCGGATGAACATACAAGACAAAAATTGTTTAGTGAAAGCAACCCAACCTACGTAACTGCATTCAAGATTGCCAGTGTGCTAGAAGCAGCAGCTACGGACGCGGCGTCGATCGAACATTCGAGAAGAAATGAGGGTGCGACGGAGGTGGAGGGCGCAGTACACGCATTGGCGCCAAGTGTGCCAGCGGGACGGAAAACTGCGTGGTCGGCCGGCACGCGCCGGTTCAACCGCAATGCCGGTAGTGACAATGTTCGTAATGGTGGTTCCTCTAGCACATCCTCCGGGCGCGATCAGCAAACTCATCCAACGTTTGGGAAGACATGTGATTGCTGTGGCAGTAATCAACATGAGACAAACAAATGTAAATTCAAGGATTATACCTGCCGAATTTGTCTTAAGCAAGGGCATTTGAAACGTGTGTGCAGAGTGCGCCAAGGTAGACAAGTTCTCAGGATTGATGTTGAAGCACCATCGGAAACTGTAGGTGACTGGAACAGCGACGAGGAAGACGGCTGTGGTGATGGACCGAGCGGTTTATATATGGTAGAATTGCGTGGTAGTGAGCCGGTTATTGCCGAAGTCTTGGTGGAAGGCCAGCCATTGAAAATGCATGTGGATACAGGTTCGCCAATTTCTTGTGTCAGCGATGTCATGTATAACAAACTATTTACTAAATTTACGTTGAACAGAAGTGAAAAGTTCAATTTAAAAGGTTATGATGGAAATCACATTAATTGTTTGGGACAGATAAAAGTTAATGTAAATGTTGGTGAACATAAAAAATATCTTAATTTGTATATAATTGAAAAAGGGGGTGTACCACTACTGGGCAGGGAGTGGTTAAAGGAACTAAACATGGATGTTGTAGTTGTAAATTCTTTGAATGGTGGTGCCAACATGGAATTACAAAATGTAGTTAAGTTTGACAAGGATAAATTTGTTAAATTATTTCCTACGGTGTTTAGTGGCAGGCTTGGAAGGTTAACAAGTGAACGTGCGTCTTTGCGGTTGCGAGAAGGTGCTCAACCTGTGTTCCGGCGCGCGCGTCCACTGCCGCTGGCTTTGAGACCGCGTGTGGACGCTGAGCTGCTACGCATGGAAAAGGAAGGTATTATTTCTCCTGTTACATCTTCTGACTGGGCTTCATGTTTAGTGGTAGTAATAAAAAGTAATGGATCTTTGAGAATTTGTGGGGATTATAAAAGTACCCTGAATCCCGTGCTAGATGTTGACAGATACCCATTGCCCCGAGCTGAACAGTTGTTTAATAACCTCAGTGGTGGTAAACGGTTCACTAAAATTGATTTATCAGAGGCATACAGCCAGATTTGTTTAGACGACTCGAAAAAATATACTGTGGTAAATACCCATCGAGGTTTATATGTTTATAATAGATTAGTATATGGACTTGCCTCAGCACCAGCTATTTTTCAAAGAATTATGGAACGGGTCATTGCTGGTATTCCACATGTTTCGAATTTTTTGGACGATATTTTAATAACAGGGTTAACAGAAGATGAGCATGTTAAAAATTTATCTACAGTTTTTAAGAGGTTAGCGGCTGAGGGGCTAACAATTCGTCAAGAAAAATGCACTTTCTTTGCTAAAGAAGTGGCTTATTTGGGTTTTATTATATCGGAGCATGGCATTCATACTGATAATAAGAAAATCAAAGCGGTTTTAGATGCCCCAGAACCTACCAATGTTAGTGAGTTGAAAGCATTCATTGGTATGGTAAATTTTTATTCAAAGTTCATTAAAGATTTGTCAAATATTTTATCTCCATTGTACCAACTTCTTAAAAAGGGTAATTCTTGGCAGTGGGCAAAAGAAGAACGGCAATCATTTTTAGAAATAAAAAAGTCTTTGACTTCGTGTCCTGTTTTGAGACATTATGATGAGAATTTGCCACTTATTTTATGTTGTGACGCGAGCGCGTATGGTGTCGGGGCCGTGTTAACACAACGCGAAGCTGACGGTAGCGAGCGGCCCGTGGCGTATGCCTCGCGTACTCTCGGCCCGGCGGAAGCAAACTATAGCCAAATACAACGTGAGGCGCTTGCTATCGTGTTCGGGGTTAAAAAGTTTCATTCGTATGTGTATGGCCGTAAATTTACTCTTAGGACCGATCACCAACCATTAACTGTTATTTTTGGATCCAAGAAAGATTTGCCACATACGGCCGCGGGGCGGCTTATTCGTTGGGCAATTCTACTCTCTGGGTATACATATGATATTGAGTATGTTAGGTCATCAATGAATGTTGCCGATGCTTTATCCCGGTTGCCAATCAAGGGAAATAGTAACAGTGATGAAATGTTTATTAAATTCATAGAGGATAATTTTCCAATAGATGCAGCAGACATTAAGGCAGAATCAATTAAAGATAAAAATATTTCAAAAGTTTTAGAATACACTAAGCATGGGTGGCCTGCATCAATATCAAAGGGGGGCAGTAATAATGTTGAGTTAAATGCTTTTTGGCGGAGACGAGAAGAGTTAGTTGTTGAGGGTGGCTGTCTACTGTGGGGCCATCGAGTGGTGGTGCCTGATAGTTTAAGGGAGGCAGTTTTGGCGGAAATACATGGAGCGCATCTGGGCATTGTTAAGTGTAAAGGGTTTGCACGCAGCTATGTGTGGTGGCCGCGAATTGATGATGACATTGAAAAGATGTGTGCGTCGTGCCGAACGTGTGCTCTCACAGCCGACATGCCACCAACATCAGTAGTAGTGCCATGGACGTGGCCCAGTGGGCCTTTTGATAGGGTTAATATTGATTTTTTTACTTACAGTAATAATACGTATTTGATACTAGTAGATGGGCATTCTAAGTGGATAGAAGTTGTTTATATGAGTACCACTACTGCCAGTAACACAATCAGTAAATTAAAAGAAATATTTTCTCGTTTTGGTTTACCAAAAAAAATAATTTCTGACAATGGCCCGCCTTTTACAAGTGATGAATTCTTGAATTTCTTAAATAAAAATGGAATTAAACATGTTTGCTCAGCGCCTTATCATCCGTCTTCAAACGGTGAGGCGGAAAATGCTGTTCGTACTGTTAAAAGAGCATTCAAAAAGGCTGATATTTTAAAATTGCCCTATCATATTTTTCTACAAAGGTTTTTAATGGAGTATCGTAATAGTGTACACAGCACCACAGGAGAGACACCTTCTAAATTGTTGTTAGGACGTAACCTCAGGACAAGATTAGATTTATTGAAAAATGATTTAGTAGAATCTGTAACGGATAGGCTCAAAAAGCGAGCTGAAAAGAAAGCAGGAACTGAGCGGCAATGGGAAGTTGGCAATCGAGTGTGGATCAGAGACTATCGGTCTGGTAAGAGGTGGACAAACGGAGTTATAATCAACAGGAAGGGGTTTAATGTCTATGAAGTAAAGACTGAGGATGGCTTGCGTTGGTCACGCCATGCTGACCAGTTACGTTCAGATGGAGCGAGTCCAGAGCAGGCGGACGTCGGTGCTCGCAGCACTGCTCCTCCGGTTTCGGCTAGGGCCGCGCTTGTTGATCTTCCAACTATGCCTACTGTAGCACCACCATCATTGAATGTGGAACCTAATGATACCACTAATGAGGCTAATTCGAGTACACGAATTAGACGAGCACCTGTTCGATATGGTTTTGATGAATATTGTTAAAAATTTTAATTAAACACTAATTGTGTTTTATTAAGTTGTGTCACTATTTACTAAATAATATTAGTTATATGTTGTAGTATAAGTAATTATTGTTATCAATATAACTTAGTAAAAAAATATTTTTCCATTTTTATAATTGGAATAGGTCTAGTATTAATTTCATCTCTATATTTTGAATACCTTCGAAACTCTCTCTGAAAATGTGTCGGATGTAGGGGTATAAAATAAAATTGCCATTTCTGTTTTGTTAAGTTTTATTATACTTAATTCATAAGTAGTATTTTTTTTGTTATCTTAGGGGTGATCATATGTTTGATGGTCATGTTATGTATTTCAATGTAATTTTTTTTTGTTTTCATAAGGGGGATATTAATTGAAAGGGGGGGATAATGGTGTGTAGGAACCTTTGTAATCATAGACAATGATGAACTCTACCTTTGTCTTTGGCAGTTTGCAATAAATGTCTGTTTCGATCGTCCGGGTTTTCTTGAAATAATCCTTTAACATCGGATATACTACAAATATAAGCAAAAAATATTTTAAAATTCTGCCCCACGAGAACGTTGCGAAAAAATACAGACAATATTCCCATTTGGAAGGATGCAAAAAGCTTCATTTTGAGCACTTCTTGCGCATAAAACATATCAGAATATTACTAGATCTCGCGCAGCACATCTCTTATTGAAGCCATTTCCATAAACGTAATATATAACGTAGCTGCCGAATAAAGTTCTCACGCGTAGAAAATAAAGTATTAGTGGCATTTTTATTAGTCTTTGTGTTTTTTGTTAGCGTCGTTTACGCCGAGAGGAAAAATTGTAACTAAGCCTTTTTATTTTTAAGATATACCTATTTCTTGTGAGGTCTCTTCATAGCACTTAGAATAGTTAGTTAGAATTTTCATGAGAATGCTGTTTTTCTA
The DNA here is from genome assembly GCA_963082605.1 of Rhodophaea formosa. NCBI lineage: Eukaryota > Metazoa > Arthropoda > Insecta > Lepidoptera > Pyralidae > Rhodophaea > Rhodophaea formosa. The sequence goes on from OY720206.1 coordinate 7,801,433, forward strand.
CAGAGAATTTCTTCGCGGCACAATACGAGTTTCATTTAATAGGATTGTAAAAGTAGATACCATTTACTTCTTTCTTGAGTGCGAGTTAGAACAACTTAGCATTAATTTAGATATTCTGTGGATTGGAAGCGATAGAACTCACTTTCTTCTTTATAAAGACACCATTTTTAAAGCTGAGTAGGGCCTTTATTAATTTATAAGCTCTTAAACTGTCATAATTTACATACAAACTGACAAAAAAAAACAATCTGGTACAGAAGACAAGTTAGGTACGTTAGGCTTCCTTATGTCCAATCCAGAGTGACTGGGCATAGCGAGCGAGCATCCTCAACTTTTTTGTTACTTGTAAAAATTTTAGTGCTATATTGTATGACAATTTTAATTACATCTCCGCGCTTCAAAATTCATATGGTTGAGAAAAACAAGGTGAGTTCTATTTTATCCAATCCTCAGAAGTAACAAATTCGTGCTAAACTATTCTGAAGCTTACCCTCTTTCTTTACTTATAACTTCTTCTACTATCGTGTTTAAATGTTTGGATCAATACTTATATACCTTAACAATTTGGTAGCATTGGTGTCCGATGTCAACGTGATGACAATCCAATGACCCAGAGAGCTTGTGCAAATTGAACCTTGCTCTTTGATGACGATCCCCGAGCGACGGTCACCCTGGTACATTATATTTATCAGGCCACCGTAGCTACGCCACTATTATTAATACCTTATTTAAGAAGCGTCTCTAAATAGCAGCATCGTTACGCTTATCACGTCGTAAAGCATGAGTTATTTGAGACCCGGCTGACAGCCGATACGGCCTTGAAGCATCAACGGATTTATTATTCCACAACACATGCACATAAGTATAGCTATTTTTGTATGACTTCTCCGTTAAAGCTGCTGTTTTCGTAAGTCGGAAAAGGTTTTATACCTTTTTTGATTAAAACCAACGTGAGATGTTAACATTATTAATATGTAAAATACGGGTCACTCACGTATGAAGTCAGCTACAGGCCGACATGTTTCGACCTCATCCGCACACTGTCCGCGGACTGGGACGACTTCGTGCGCGCGTCTCGGTTCACATTCGCCCTGAGGAAGACCTCCGGATGAGGTTGAAACATGTCGGCCTGTAGCTGACTTCATACGTGAATGACCCGTATTTTACAAATTAATAAGGTTTTATACCTGTTTAATAGTATGCTTTGAAACTTTTGAATATTAGAAGGTTAGGTAGGTAACCTTGCCGGCGGATCAAACCTGGAACCGCTGAGCCGCAGAGGTCGTCAAGTAGATCGCTACATTGAAGTAAGATGGATAAAAAAACTTACATAGGTACACGCATAATTGAATTGTGAAAACGTACCTAAGCTCTTTTTTTTCGCACCCACTTTGCGTCTGACAAACAAACCTTCAGGATTGGCCACGCGCTTACAGCGAAAAACCCTGATGACGTAGGCATCCAGAGCCAATAATTCCTTTTATCAGGAGAACGCACAAATGTAGGTATATGCCAGTAGCCCACACAAAGGCACTTCATACAATCGGAGTGATATTTATGGCTACTACTCCTACACATGAACCTTTACATCCGTGCACACAACCGTGTGTAACTTACACACTATCAGGGTTAACATTGCAGAATGAATTCAAGTACTATAAGAGACGGCGCGTAACGTGCGTCTGAGAATAGTAGCAGCTAACCCTGTATTTTAACTTAGCATGGGGGATAGGGGACGCCATATTTCAAGGGACTATTTAAAAAATAAAAAGTACTGATTATTAATTTTGTGACAAATGTACCGAAATAATAAAAAAATCCTTTTCTTACCGGACATAGGAACGCCATCGCAAATACTTGATCGCTGATACGAGCGACCGGTGTCGTTCAGCTTGAGACATATGCACCCGCTTAGAACCTGTAAAAATATATTTTCTAAAAATCAAAATTATAATTTGATGAATCATCATCATCATCATCAGGTCTTTCTAGTCTCCACTGCAGGCGCACGACCCTCTCTGTACTACCAGAGCCATATACTAGCCTGAGTAGTCAGAGGATTTGGCCTACACTCTCCACGCTGGCCAGACGGGTTGGAGAGGTATCTTTGATGTTAATAAGCTTTGTTTAGCTTGTGTTTCCTTAGTCGCCTTTTACGACATCCACGGGATGACTTGGAGTGGTCCTATTCTACTCTGCCGGGAGCTACACGGCTTGTACACATTGATGAATAATAATATCTATTTCCAGAATCAGAATATGTTTTTGCCGTAAGGTTTTATAAAATTTAATGATTCACCGACCGTATTCCGCGATAACTCACGATCTAATGCTCCTAAAGAGCTAAGGCAGATCCCATGCATCATTTTAGTTAACATCCAGAGTAGCATCTTTGAATGGTGTCTTTCTAGTTTAATAGGCTATTGATTTCCAAACTTGATACATACATAATCTATGATTTAAATTGAATTGCTGTGTGATGTTATACAGGTTATGACACTTGCTACCTTAACTAATAAGTGCGCATTGCTTCTCGTAAGTAATAACACACACCATATTAATTTATGTTACCAAAATATACCAATTTGTCGTAATAAAATCCACTGAAAATAATTTGCACAAGTAAAATACTGCGGTAGATCTTTTTAATTAAACAATTTTAATTAAACTAGATAGTCAAGTTTCCCGCTAAAATAAATTATTTGATGAATTTCAAATTATGATTAGTATTTAAATTATGAATGATTAAAATTAAGTTTTGAAAATTCAAAATATTTGATGATTGACAGGGCTCTTTATAGGAGAAAAGATGAGTTCATTTAAATTTATATCATTATACAAGTAATTTTGGAGAAATTATATTTCCAGACTGGCAATTCTAGAGATGCCTAAAACACCGTCACAGCATATCTTACCTCTATAAAAAATACACTGCGGGAAAACAAGTAATAAACTATTTTAGTTTACTTATTTTCCCTGACCTTGCTTGAAAATATTCCATGGTTTTTGGTATTTTGAGTACCTTATTTTAAATTTTATTTCAACCCTAGATCTACTGGTTTAAGTTATCTAGAGATTTTTTTTTGGAGATTTATTAAGTAGGTTATATATTAAGATTAAGAGTAGTATTTCTATGAGATATTTAAATAAATGATAGTGAGGTAGGTCGCGGCAAACAAGTGTACAAGAAATTACAGAACCACTAGTACTAATTTCATTTTTAAGTTTTCTTTTCTATAATTCAATATCCTGAGTAAATTGGTAAAACGTTAATTTTGATCTCAAGCGAATGATGTAGTCAAATAATTCAATTTCCAAAAGTTGGGATGATTATTTTTTAAATTGTTCACGTGATTTATGATTTAGGTATACTCGAAAAAAAAACCGGTGTATTTATCTACTGTTTTTGTTTTTCTATTTCTTTATTCCGCGATATCTTGCACATGCATGATCATATTAGGAGCATGACATATATTTAGTCTTAACAGCATCCCTGCTCTAAATAAATGGAAACAATAAATAAATGAAATGGAAATGAAATGAAATAATTTCGCAGGTAGGCATTATTATTACATATTATATTATTTTTTAAATTACTTTTTTTACTATCTTCTTGTTACCATACCTAATTGTGCATCTAAACATCGTAGTATTACCCTGTCCAAAAAAAACTGGTGTTTGTAAATAAACACATTTCGCAAAAAGCTTTTTTATGTCCACCGAAATGACCCGTGTTAATGCGAAGTACTTACGCATGCTGCTTTGTTCGTGTCGAGTCGGAACAAATTAAATTGTCTACTGTCTAGTCAAATGAAATCACGGCCATCCTTGAAAAAAGCGGAAAAACGTGGAATACAAAGCATAATTACAAGAAATAAGGGCTTAGTAGAATTTACCAGACTGAATTATTAATTTATGTTACGTTATATGACTAAACTACAAGAAATGTCATAATAAGGACGAATTTGATATTTGAATAGAATAACTGAGAAAACAAACTAAGTATTAATGTTCATTATTCATAAAGAGGCTTTTCCTCTTTATGAACATCAAGCCTTAGATAACAAACAGTTCGAAGCGCTCGGTTAAAGTTAATAAAGAGAAGGTGCAGTGTGTCCAGCAACTACATTACCTGGGCCAGTGCCCAGGTAAATGATTCTGGTGTACACAGTGCACTGTCTTTACCGACACCTATCTACTAAACTGGCGGCGATCCGCCAGTTAGGTAGGTATGCTTCCAAAATTAATAAAAAGAAGAACGACAATGCACGGAAAGGATATTGGTCCATACACGTTTTTTTTTTAATCTGAGGGTCCATAGGTGTGATAAGGGACAACTTACACTTTTCTTACAACAAAACCTAAAAGTGTATCAAGTTGATAGATTAAGTCCGTTTTTTTTTCTTTTTCTTTTTTTTTTCGTTTGTGTAAGTGGCCAACACTGGTGTCAGATTTTTCAAGCTGCCTTAAGGCATCTGACATAGCTTAACGACTGCCATCAACGATGACAGCCGGGACCAACGGCTTAACGTGCCTTCCGAAGCACGGAGGAGCTCGAGATATTTTTATGCCACTTGCGGTCACTCATCCTAGTAGGGACTGCACCAGGGGTTGCTTAACATACGTAAGCGCTCATAGAGCTCACAACCGGACCATCGGGAACGACGAACTGCGCTCACGAACTGGATTCTCGGATGTACTTTGCAGTCCCGAGAATGCGATGGCGAGATGAAATCAACAAATTCCACAGACGTTGGAAAATCTAGCTCTCGACTTAATGGAAAAAATGAAGCTACAAACGGTGGGACAGTAAATGGCTCGAAATGAAAATGAGAAAATATACAAAATAGCCCTTGTAAATTCACTTTATAGAAATAGTACAAGAGTCATTCTTTTATTTATTGAGTTTTAAATAAACAATTTTAAAATCTTGACGAACGGTGAAAATTGTTATGGTGATATTATGAGAAAAACATCAGCTTTCTCAAATAATACAACTCTTCTTTTGTCGCAAAGAGTGTAACGTGAATAACCTGCCAGCAAAAGATCTCAGGAGTTTAAAGTGTCAATACCCGTATCAAATGGAAGCTGTGAGTTTCACAGTGCCAAAGATTATATAATACTCATGTATTTAGGCACGTGAGAAAAAGTGGCGTAGATAGTCCCTTAGTAGCACTTTCCCACTCATAATTAGATAAATATATCGTTAGTGCTTTTATATTCTCATATTATGATGGATACAAAGTGTTACGCAAAAGTACCATCTAATGAGCCAATGTCAATAAAATCGAACGAATTATATGGTGACACTACAATTTGTTCATGCTTTGATGGGATTGTAGCAAGATGCATTGCCAGTCTGTGCGACGCTAATCATATTAGAGCTGTGTGGCCACGCAATGTGTGAATTAACTTAGTACTAGACCGTCACCTTTTTGAATCCCCGCCTGTAGCGCGCGTTGATGTAGCAGTACGAGTATATGATGGGATTGTAGCAGGAGTGCGACATTGCCAGCCAGTGCGACGCCAATATTACTTACGACACCGTGCGCGCGTCTCAATTCACATTCGCCCTGAGGAAGACCTCCGGATGAGGTTGAAACATGTCGGCCAGTAGCTGACTATTTACGTGAGTAACCCGTTGTTACGTATTTTAATAATATTACTTAAGGCGATTTAGCCACGCAATGTGTGAAGAACTAAATAACTTAATACTTTATCATCACCTGTTTGAATCCTCGCCTGTAGCGTGCGTTCATGTAGCAGTATATGATGGGATTGTAGCAGGAGTGCGACATTGCCAGCCAGTGCGACGCAAACCACACGAACGGCATGCCCGGCCATGCTGCCCACGCTTCTTCGTTTCCGTGGACAGTCCACAGTATCTAATGAAAAGTTTAACGTTAGAAAGATACAGTTTTATATTAGCCTAGAAACGAGAGAATACTGTCAGTTTTTTAACGTTGCCTCGATGCGGCTCGCTGAATTCAGTTTAATTATTTATAGAAATAAGTAGGTTTTATAATTCCTTTTTTTTTTTCATTTTAATCATTTCGTTTATATGAAGTTAAGGCACAAATCCTGAATCCAGTCGAAATTAAATTTCATTAAGGTTTGTTAACTGTATCTCTACTCGCAACCCAAATAATTATATCTTTTAAGTTCGATTTTTCTCAAATTAATCAAAGCACACTGGTTTTCTGACGAAGTCGACTAATGCTGTGGCTTATAACTACTGAAAAAACATCAAAACCAATTTCAATTACTGAAAAAATTATGGGTTAGCTTTTAAGAACAGCGAACGCCCAATTTACTAGCTGTTTTCTGTTCATTGTACTTAAATGTTTTTAAAGCACGGAGAGACGCTGGCTCACACCTTTTTTGTTGTTGATGAGTAACAGGTTATTTTCAAGAAAAACACGAGTGTCTTACATTCTGTGGCAAAATTAATTTTGTTATGCCGAGGGCTTCACATACATTTTGGAAGCTCGCTTCGCTTACTCGCTCCTGTTTTGGTCACAAGTTTAGTAACCAAACGGACCTAACCTAGGGTGGGTTATCTGTGGTCAAGTTTTCTTTTTATGTCGAGGGCTTTGCCCCCGAGTCCATTAATTGGCGGCCCTGCATGCCCGCTATCCCCTTTCTTGTTTATCTTCTAAATTTCCTTCTGACTGACCTACACATTATAAACAAGATATTTAAGATCAACTAAGAAAATTAAAAGCTCAAAATAAACAAACAAAAAAAATAACATTGGTAGATTTAATTTCATATTACCAAAGTAAGGAAATCAAATACTAATAATTTTTAAATGAACAACTCCGTGCTTTTCGGCGATAATTCCAATCCGTATTTCAAAGTGGGAGTATATAGATGGAAAACGGTATCAAAATAGTGATCGGTTCATTGCGGACATGATTCCTTAGATTTTTGCTCTCTCCCACGACCGGCTTCTACGGTCTAGTTCTCCAACACCAGCATGGAATGACTAGACTAAGACTTTTCATGTTTCTTCGAAAATCCTTGTCCGCAGCAATAAAATATTAGTACATAAGCGTAAAACGACGGATTACTTACAATGAAAACATTCAGTGGCAGCCAACATATCGTGAATACTGCTACTACTGTGACCATCATTTTGATCATCTGTTGGCAAAAAGAAACAATAAGATAGAAATAGCTGAAAATAATTATAACAAAATTTTCACTTATATGAAAATCTTTTATTATGAGGGATTTATACAGTTAAGTGATTGCCAACACACATTTCATGAGGCCAAATGCCGATGGATTTATCTTCTTAGCTGAGGAGTGCAGAGCGCCGTCTCCATCATTAGATATTTATTTCTTTATTATTACAACACTCTGAGAGCTTTTAGCTTCCCAGTGCGCAATTTGAATTACTTATGGCAAATCACAGTCTGATCTGCAGGCCTATTTGCTAACTTTTGACAACTACGATGTTCAACCTTTTAATGGTTCCTACTTTAACATCCATTACGGTTTTCATATTTTAATTAAAAATAAGTCAAACACAAAAGAAGTTGAAGTGACCGTCAAAAGGTTAAATACCGTGGTTTACAAAAGTTAGCAAATAGGCCTGCTGGTACCAACATTTTTGTATTTTCATCGGACTTATTTAATTACACAAAATTTCATTTTAATCGAGTAAATGGCTTAAAAATTGAATTGTAAGAATTAACCCTCATAGACAGACTAGTAAACAAACATACTAACAGGGAAAGTTTAATAAAAGCTTGTAAAAATAGCAAGCAATTTTGTTTGTATACCTTCCGCTTGGAATGTTGCATCCGGGAGTCCCGGACCGTCTGCGCCTCGCCGGGCGGACGGCCGCCCCACACCACGTGCGCGATGCGAGCGTACGTGCATACCAGCGCGCTCAGTGGCAACACAAATTGAAGAGCCAGTAGTGCACATGTGTACTGCTCACTTTGCTCGACGCTCGCCCATTGCTCTCCGCAAATATCCCTGAGTCAAATAATTACACAAAAATTCTTCTCGATCTATTAAGGTCATGTACGGTAGCTTGTGTAGGTTTTATTTAGCGAAAAATAATTGCGATTTCTACAAAAAAAAATATGGACTAGCGATTTTTACTTTCGCAATTTCGGATTTTTTTCCGCTAAATAGAACCTACAAAAGCTAACCTATATGACCATAACGGATCGAACAGGGTTTTTGTTACAACATATTGTATATTCTAGCCTGCTCGGTAATACTCTATATTTGAGAATATTATGATAAGTTCAGTATGATAAGTTGTGAAATAAAAAAGTCAGTCAATTGCAAGTCGTTTCGCCTGGTGAGGGTTTCGTACGATGAATTTAATATTCTTATTTTGAAACCCAATCGTACCTTTGTCGTATCTTCAAGTACCTATATTAAGTAAACAATTTCTTAAATAAAAAGCAATTTTTGTAGAATGGTAAATTTTCGTCCATTTTATTAAATATTTTTAAACGTTAGTGTGAAATTATGATTAATATACTTAGTTTAAATTCTCGTGTCAAGTTCTTTCATTTACGTGGTCACACGGAATAGTTTGCAAAGACCTTTTTTTAAAATTTCTGTATTGTGACCCCTTTAAGGATCTCAAAAAATATTATGATGTAAAACGTACTTAGTCGTGTTTCGGAGAAAACTAACTGTGTCAGACAGGCGAGTAATCCTATAAGGGTTCCATTTTGTCACTCGATCATACGGAACCCTAAAAAAAATTATAAATTAGGCATAGACATCACTTGAAATTTTGTGACACCCTTACTTATATTTACAAATCAAATTTATGATTATTTAACATAGGTTAGATCAATATAATGTAGATTAAATAATCATCAGTTAGACATAGGTCTTACTCTTTAAGCCGTCTGACATTCCACATTAACAAGGTCAAGACGTAATCTAAAAATTAATAGGTAAGTCGGAGGCGTTTTATGTCAATTTGTTACAGTCGAGGCGCAGCTAGCAATTAAGTTGGCAATTAAGAGAGATTAAAACTAATAATAAAGGAGCTAGTTATACCCACACTTCGCAAGCCTCGTGCCACGGTGACGGTCTCTGCAGCTGAGAGACAATGGGTATCGGCGCGGCGGTGGCCAGAGCGCCAAGCCACACAGCAGCCACCACCATTTTAGCAGCGGCCTTACCAAGCCTTGGCTTCAAAGGCCACATAATAGCCATGTACCGATCAATCGATATAGCCAACAACGTATACGCACTAACAAACACTGACACTGCCTGTGAGTAGTTCACAACTTTACACATCACAGCTCCAAACGGCCAGTACCTTAGCACCAGCATAGACACGAAAGAAAATGGAATACAAAATAGAGCCATTAGAATATCCCCCACAGCTAAATTCACTATGAAAAAGTTTGTAACGGTTTTCATTCGTGGCGTTGTATGCACAACAAAACACACAAGTCCGTTGCCCAGTAGAGCCACAATAAACACTGCACTGTACATGAAATAGACACACATTTGGAAGAGTGGTGACGAGAGAAAGTCTTCCGGGGACGATTCAAAGACACAAGCCAGGGCTTCGTGCCAGCTGAGGTTGTATAATTGCGATTCGTTGAAAATGGTGGCGTTGTGCACGCACTCCCCCACAGGGCACGAGCTGCTGTTGTACCCATGGTGTACCGTATGCTCGCTGGAGTTCAGCATCTTCGATTACATGCAGCTTTACATGGTTAAATTCAAGTTGACTTGATGGTACCTGCAACAAAAAGTACCATGTTAATATCCGAGGAAATTATCTCGACAATATTGCATATTAATAGCCCTGCGTACGATTCTGATTAAGCTTTTCTCTTTTTAGACTTGGTTGACTATCGTAAAATAGACAAAAAGAGAGAATGTTTGTGACATACCTATTATAATATCAGAAATAACAAATAAACGTATACAATCGCTCCTATTTATAAATAGAGATTTGCGCACCCACGCAGTAAATTGAATTCCTATTATGAATGCTGAAAGAATGTTGATCCAAAAATAGCTACAATTGTTGCCACCATAAAACAAGAATGTTTTGAAACAAAAATAGTTCTAAAACATTTGGATTCGTATTTCAAAATATATAATGGAAATGCATGCATTCAAATATCAAACAAACACGTTTTTATTACCATAATTCATCACGAATTATGACGAATTTATTTTAAAATTTTGTGACTTTACAATACACTCTTAAGGTCAACTAAACTTCTCAGTCAAAGTGGTGATAACACAAAGTGAAACGGCTTACATTGGATCGGTTTAAATAAGTATGCAAATGCTGAGTGAAGATGCGGCTCCTAAGTCTGGACCAAGAGGGATTTAGCTCTGCTCTAATAAGTCTATGCTTGGACGAAAACATGTTATTAGGTGGCAAAGATTAAACAAAGTCTTCTAGGGGGATACAAGTGGTTATGATATCATTTCAGTATTGGTAAGGTGATACCGAGGTCTACGGTAACACGGATATCGGAGGGCACAGATAAAAAACCGCATTATGTTCGGCCAGCCCAGCAATTGGTTTGAAAATGTCGAAAAAATTCCTTGATCCTATAGTCCCATAGGCAAGTTTTTGTTTTTACGGGCTGGTTTGATAGTTTGAAGAATAAGGGTCTTTTCAATTACCGTGTCTATATTTACTAATATTGGTCGATTATCGAAAAATAGATGAAGGTAGAGATAATTTGTCACCTATTTAGTATTTAAAAAAAAATATCTAAAAAAACATACATTTTGTCAAAAGTAATAATTTGAAGGTATACAGGAAAGTGAAGAGTATACATTTAAAAGTGTTGAAAACTTTTGTATGGGAATGTAATTTTTTCCAACTTTTCTGTATTGGCCCCATGACGTAAATGATTTTAATTTTAAATATAATCATACCAAATCATTTATTTTCAGGCAACAAGTAAAATATTACATAGGCCCATAGATATATACCTTATAGACTAACATATAAATAAAATAAAAAAAATCTTAAAATACGCCGACAATACGTGGAACCTAGGTTCCACGTATTGTCGGCGACGTGAGGCGCGGAGTGTCAGCAGGCAGACGTCCTCGGAACCTCCGGTAGACAACTCCCTGCGGCCAAAAGTCCTTTTTCATGAAGGTGTCCAGATGGTGGGTCGGCACTCTCACCAAAAACGAGCCAAAACTCACTTTATGACGAGATGCCAACCGTTCGACCCTCAGCGTAAATTTGGACTTTTTCAGCACGTAGTCTACGACGTCCTCTACCCGCGTATAAGCAGTATAGTTCTCTAGTGTGCCGTATGGTTTCGGGCAAAGTAGAATAAGACCACTCCAAGTCTTCCCGTGGATGTCGTAAAAGGCGACTCAGGGTACAGAAGCTAAACAAAGCCTTAAAACATCAAAGAGACCCTAACCCGTCTGGTCAGCGTGGAGGGTGTAGGCGAAAATCTCTGACTGCTCTGGTTAAATATTTGGCTCTGGTAGTCAGAGAGGGTTGTGCTCCTGCAGTGAAGACCTGATGATGATGATGAGTAGTTCTCTAGAGAGTTTGTCCAGGAATAATGATTAAGATATAGTCTTATAGTGTGTCAGATGTTATGGAAAGGCTGTGAAGAAGATTTTGAAAATGTAATGCATAATTTATAACGTCCTGATAAAGGTGGACAGGATGATAGTGATTAAGAAATGAGGTGAAAAGCAACTTGTAGCATGAAGGTATTATACAGCGTCGTTACACTAGCAATTTTCCCGTCTATTTGTCCGCGTAAAACTTCACCCCCTATTGCACCCCTAGGGGTTGAATTTCTAAAATTACTTTCATATTGCTCACTTACATCATCAAAGAAACCCCTGTACCAAATGTTTTCTTATGTTTTCGCGATTGTTACACATTTAAATAAAATTATTTTAATACGGTTTTTATCGCGTTTATTACATTATTTATACACCTAACGTTTCGAGCACTTTACAGTGTTCGTGGTCGCAGGTAGACTAAGTTGACATTTGTCTAATATTTTAAAAGAACTGCAAAATCTACCGCCTAAAATATTTATTGATAACGTTCCGGATGTACGCAGTATTGGCTCACGGTGTCTGAAGGTCTTGCAGTCTTCTGCTTAGCTTGAGATTTGATTAAATTGATGACTGGATCCCAAGCTGGTGGTAACTGCCAACCATCCTCTCTATTGGGTTTTGATAACCCAACCATTATATGCGTTTTGATAATCCTCAAGTCCTTGCAAAAGAAAACAGATACATTCCAAGAATGCTTCGTGAGGCTATTGAAATTAAAAAACATCCTAATTTCAATAGAGAGGATGGTTGGCAGTTACCATCAGCTTGGGATCCAGTCATCAATTTAATCAAATCTCAAGCTAAGCAGAAGACTGCAAGACCTTCAGCGGCGGTAGATTTTGCAGTTCTTTTAAAATATTAGACAAATGTCAACTTAGTCTACCTGCGACCACGAACACTGTAAAGTGCTCGAAACGTTAGGTGTATAAATAATGTAATAAACGCGATAAAAACCGTATTAAAATAATTTTACCCTGTACCAAATTTTAAAGTTTCTAGGTGTAGAAGTTTTGACTGTGTGTTGACTGTTGATAAGTGAGCCAGATTTGCCTTGTATAGAAGAGTATATTATATTCGAGCTGCTAACATTAATTTAACTTCAAACACTGCTGTCAATACCAATGGTTATCCCTTCGACTACATACTCTCTAGACACCGTCATGCCTATATTTCAATGATTAAAAAACTGGCCAATTTTTCAATGCTTATGTGCGTGACAGCTTTGTGTTATCACACGCGTCCTGTCAATTTATGCCCTCAAAATTCGTCCAATTGATAGCTGCGTGTGTGTGCGCGACCGACTATGGGTTGGACACTAGCTTTTTCTACGCTTTTAGTCGAAAAGAGTCTATCTAGGCTTTATATAATCTAAAAAATATCCTTAAATAAAAGTATGTAATAAAATCTGACTTATGCCGCGCTTTAATGTCACTAACCAACAGACACTTGAATCAAACTTCAAAAGCTTTGATAGAGACATCACCCGACAATCGTAGCCATTACATCGGTATCGAGAGGTATTTGAAAGATAGCCAAGCCTCTGTAAAAATGAAAATATTTTCTCAACACATTGTTTTCTGAGTTTATGATCGACCGAGCGAACCAGCCTCGTTTCCGCTTGGGCAATAATTCGTTGCACATCGCATTTTTAATCGATTCTCGTAAAACTATGTAATCAAATAATAATACCTATATTTATAAAAACGGTTTGCACTCCGAGAGTGCTGGCAGAAGTGAAAACTTAAATACTATCACTTATAATTTAATACCTTTCCTAGCTTTCCTAACAGCAGTCACCATCCATGGATGTGTGTAGCACACCTTACGAATTTTTCGCCGTCTTACGAATTTTCATGCTGACGATCAAGTGATCTGGCGCGCCTCATCACAAAAACTGCACAGCGTCGCTAAAGAAGTTTTCACTTAAATAAATATAGGTTCTAAAAACTAGTTTTACATATTGGTGCTGAGATAAAGATATTATAAGCAGGTTTAATAATTAAAGGTTACACAATATATTTGTCGATGCATTGTTTGAAAAAACTCTAACTGGGGAAATTGGTACATAGGATCTAAGCACTATTGGAAATATGGCTGTAAATTCCTAGGTGTCCAACTTTTGTGTTTTTGTAACATTTGGTGATAAATACTATTTGATTATAATATATTTACAAACATTTTGCAGTACATCATAAAATTCATCACAGCCGCATGAAGTCCACTGCTGAACACCGGCATTTCTAAGGTTTTCCATCATCAGGGGGGTTTTGTCGTTCTCACCACCCTTGGCAAACGGGTTGGTGAGCGAAGTTTTTGGCTCATATTGGTTTTATCGCTAATGCCAATTGAAACTGTTTTTAAAGCAATGGAAGCGTAGGAGTTTGTTGGACTGGGGGAACGGGATAAAGTATTTGGATGCTACTTGCTCGGATGGATTGAGGATGAGAGAATAGCAGCTCGGGAAGCCGGGCACGCGTACCAGATACCATGCCCTCAACCTCAACAGGCCGTTAAGAAAGACTCCTGTGACGTTAACGATACAGGATGTGTCAAATGTAATCAAAAGAGGCATTTGGCATGAACATCAAGACTAAACTGCCTGAGGAAGCTGTTACGTTTTTTGGTGGTGGTACGACCATGGTGGTGGTGGAATTCGACCATGTAAACGGTGTCTACGATCTCATGACTCCTTACATTTTTTTACACCGCTGGCGACGATATGTCTAACACTTGGTGGATAAATTCCAGACAAAACATATAATTGCCTCAATGGTTTTAAGGTTTTTTTAAACTTGAAGGTTTTAAGAGGTACCCGTACCCGTAATTATCCGGCAGGAGGTACCAAAGGTCACTTATATGACTAGATATTTTAAAGAAAGATATAATTGTTGTTATCAGTTTCTTATTCTATCAGATTTATTATGTTTATGTACTTGACAAAAACAAAAGTATCTTTTAATTAGGTATTTATTTCGAATGACCAGAGGGCTGGCAACTATTTTGCCCAAAGAATAAGCATTGCCATTCAACGTGGCAATGCTGCCAGTTTTCTGTGCACATTACCTCAGGGCAATGACCTGCTGGACATTTTCTATTTATAGGTAAGTTTTATTTATAGGTAGGTTTTATTTATAAGTAGTTTTATTTTATAGGTAGGTTTAATTCTTAGTTTATATAAGTTAGTTTTAATATTGTTACTTAATTAGAAATTAGGTAGGCCAATAATAACCTTTTCTTTTTCAAAAAAAGCAGCAATTACAAGGACAGTGAAACCCATTTCTGATACCATAATATTTGCATTGGAGCAGAGCCGAACGCCGAATGCTCCAGGGCCAGGGTAAACATGTAAACACGAACATATTGGAATGGTTTTATTTGTCTAGTAATCACTCAGCAATCAAGTCTTGTGACATAGGCTAGCTATTATTGATGTTCACCTAGAAGCACGGAGGAACTAAAGGTATTTTTATTTGTCAGTGGAAAATGAAACTATATTTTATAATAAATAGTTACGTACTCGTAAATAGATACCGAAACATCCAAGACCCTGGCGAAACTGAAAGAGATTATTTCCCATAATGACCTGGCCGAGTTATGTTCAGAACCTTGGCTTTGGTCAATGCACAGATTACCCCCAATAGATTCCGCATATTCTCTAAAGATTCAAAGTCACCAATGTTGGTGGAAAGAAAGGGGTGCGGGGAACAAAACAATAGGACTCTCATTGGCTAGCTCAAGGTCATCGTGGATAGTAACAAATTTATAGGGATTTCCGTAGTATCGATAAAAATATCGATAAATTTTGGCGGGAAAGGCAAGCTTTGGGGAAGGTTACATTAATAAATCAAAACTTAATAGAGCAAATTTCAAACGAACAAGAAATGAAATAACAAAATTTAAAAGATCAAATGTTTTATTCAGAAAAAAATTATAATCTCAATGTTTATGTCAATGGACGACTGACCAAAAGTTGCGAGTTGAAACTTGCTCGAAGAAGTTTTGATTTAATATGTAACGAAGCGAAGCAAAAAGGGGAGTTAGGTTAGTATGTTCATCTTTTCCTAAGCTACTAAATACTCCTCTGAATTTGACTAATGAGGTATCGTTAAAAACGATTCGATCATCTACTGATTATAGGCTATGACAGATTGACAAATTTAACATTGATATTACGGTATATGGCAAACGATAATTTTTATCGCGGTGTACGCCGCGCCATAGACGACAGCCGGAAACTGATTGATGTTGCCACAAGCCGCGCCAAACTTTGTCGGAGTCGGATATTAGCTGCGAGCTTAGCAGTACGCGGCCCTCTTATCCTAATATTGTGTACTGCGCAACGACTCGTGCAATGATCTGACTCGCTATAAAGTTTGGCGCGGCCTATACCATAAACTAATATTGTAAGATATTGAAATGTCAAGTTTCCACTGGGATGGAATGAATTTTGCATAACGGCAACACTGCGAGTAAATGTCAGTGGTAGTAATGGACACATACATCTCTTTTGATTCGGGCGCCCAGCCGTGCACATCGCGTCCACCCCATTTCAAAATCAACTGGAATCGAGCTGATCATCGAATAATAAGGAGAATAGAATAAAACATGTGAACTCATTATAATCATTTATTAGTTTCGTTGTACAGTTAAAAACAGAGCAAAACTTGTTTTTTTTTTATACATACCGAATATGAGAGAGACTGAGACGAGCCTACATTTAAATTATCTCCCTCAGATGTATTAGGAATTAGAGTATGTACCTGAAATCATATTAAGAGTAAGCACGTTTAACTACTAATCAGATAAAGTCCGAAATTAAATGTTTTATTCAAAAAGCAGTCACTATTATCAATGGCTAATACCGAGGAGCAGATGATGCGGTTGTAGAGCTACATCAATATTCAACTTAACACTCTTTTCGTTACATAACCTGATTAATCTTTAATGCCTATGTAGAACGTTAGGGATTTCACGTTTTCCGTTTAAGAAAGACCTACCAAAATCGGTAAAAATAGGCTTGGAATAGCAGAATCCATCAGTCGTCTTCGATTCTTTGCATGACAAAAGTTGTCTTCAGAAAAATGCCTAGAACCACCCACACCACACTAATTGGCTTAGGATACCAATTTGCCTCACGACATGTTAATGATATCCATTTTTCTTTTTTCGTCGGGGTTTTTAGGGAACCTTGAAATAAAATATATAATTACATTCTTTAATTTAAATTTATCGTCATTTAATCAATAAGTCGTATAATAAATAATCGATAAATGTTTCTCTCTTAAAATTGAAAGTGGTAACAGCACTACGGCAAAACGCGAAATATCGATAAAAGAGACAAACATATACATTAACACCTGGGAAAGAAAGAGATGCTTCCAAAAGACATCAACGTCACCCCATTTTGGTACTCTAGTGAGCACTGTTTTAGACACAGTTCGACCATTATAAAATGAACTCTGCGCGTAATTATAATTAATTAATTAAATAACTTACCTGTGAAAAGTTACACTATTCTTTTGGAGATTTGATGTTCTTAATGATTTTCCCCATCATTTTATGCAAGAAGTACTCAGTTTGACACACTCAACGAATTTAATGTTATTTTCGGAAATATTGACGTAACAACCTCACAGCTCTGAGTTCTGGTCAGTACTAATCAAAGGTCTATATGCAATTTCATCTATCAGTGCAAAAGCATGTAAGTGCGGTGACCGCGGACGCCCATACAAGCGGTATCTATTGGGGGTGATCTGTGGGTCAATGGCATAGTTTTTTTTTTTTAATTTAAATGACATTTATTATTATTATTTATTAATTTTTTTTTTTTTTTTTTTTTTTTTTTTTTTTTTTTTTCTTCGCAATATAAAATGTGTAGTGTAAAGTGTAAAATGTAACAGTGAATATGGATCTTTGTTATCCGAAATAAATGCAATTTTAATTTTTTTTAATTTTTTTTTATAGTGGGTAATGAAATAATGGGTTCAGCCGATAGACCCACAGTCCGCGAAGCACCCGGCCGGGAGACACCCGAATTTTATGGTGGCACTGCACATCGCTTTTCGGTGTTCGCGTTTTATTTCGGCTTTGTTCGCTATAAGTATTCGTGATGAATTCCGAATAACACGAATACACCGACCACACATCGTTCACAAACAGCAAAAATGCCGAACATTTAAAGACATTTTTGCTAAAGTTTGATTTTTCATTAAGTAACGATGGACGATATAGGATTAACAACAAAAGATAGAAAAAATAAATGACCTTATTAACTGCATGTCAAAATCAAAGTAATAGATAGCTCGATGAATAGTAACTACTAGTATATGATACAAGAGAGCTAAGATGATCATTACAACACCAGTAGATTTAAGCACCGAGCGAGTGACGCTAGCGAGATGAATAAAACCTGTGAAAAAAACTATGAGTGTTGTTATGATTATTAAAGCTCACGAGTATCAAACGAAAATTTTCAACACATGGTAGTAGAAATAATTAAAAGTATTACAAATGTACCTTGTTTCATAATTCCATACGTCATAATGGCGATACATTTGCAAATGTATTTGCCATTTTGTCATTTTTTTCGAGAAAAAAAAAATATTTTACTGCAAAAGCGTTTTTAATTTACATTACCGCATTGGCTACTTATAAAAATCTCGTGGTTAATACGCTTCTTTATGAGCTAAATATCGTGTATTAATAGTCACTTTATGTTATGATATGGTGTGTTGAAAATTATTAAGACAGCACTGCAAAAAAGAAGCTCACAGTACAATATTCTAAAAATAAAACAGATCAGAGCAATAGACTCCGGAAAAAACGCACGAAATTGGCATTTAATCAGAACTCAGCTTGATATCTAGACAAAAACTAATAAAACGAAAAGTTGGTACTAATATCACAGATATCGATACACTTGAGTGTAATAACACACGTTGCCCGATAAATCAGCCCAAATTGATTTGTTTTGGGAGATTTCCATTCGATGCTAGTACTGTCAATTCAAGTGATTAATGTTTTTGGTAATATCTGAATTCCAGACGGAATATAAACAAACAGTTACAGATTTGTACAGATAGCCATCATCGCTAAACCGCGCAAAAAAGAGTTGGGGCAATTAATTATACTAAAAGCTGACTGCTTACGTGATGCTAATATTATTTGAATGAAGCTTTTATTTACCTACATGTTCGTCAATGATGTATGGCGGATTAAATGAGAATTTAAATACGTTTGTATTTAATTTATTTAAAAATCTAATTAAAAAAATGCCTTGCAAGACTTTTTGGCTTCGGGTATATAATTATAGATGTAAGTAGTAACACAACTTAGAACGGAGCCCTATGTGCGCGAGACTCGAGTTTTTACAATAAGACTAAAAATAGCAGAATCTGGGGGCCATGAGTTATGCAGAATGCTATGCAGTTGACACAGTAAATGTGGATTTCTGCCCTTTTTTAAAATCTATATCTACCTATATTCTTTTTAGGGTTCCGTAGTAAACAGGGAACCCTTATAGTTTCGCCATGTCTGTCTGTTCGTCTATCCGCGGTTTTACGCAGAGACTATAAGTACTAGAAAGCTGTAATTTGGTATGGGTATGTATATTAATCATGCCAAAAAAGTGGCAGAAAAAAAAATGTTGAATAAAAATTTTGTTTAGGGTAGCTCCCATAGAAGTGGGGGAGTATTTCTTTTTTCTATATTTACCCATCGTGTGGGATATCGTTAAATAGGTCTTTAAAAATATTGTGATGTTGAGAACACCATTTTTCGATTTAGGGATCCGTTTCCGAAATATTTGGTTTTAAAGTGCAAATTTTTGTAAGAGGTAAGTGGTATTTTTAATTTTAAATCAATATCACCAAAAAAAATATACCTACATAATTTTTCAAACTGTTCATTAAATTTAACGGGAATCGGTTGTGAAATGCAAAAAGAGGATAACGCGTCAGGTGTACCAAAGAACTTTTGCCAAAGCTGAAACAGCAAAGGGTCTCTTTGCTCGCGTTTCACGCTTGCAGAGAATATGTACGTTTTTAGTTTTTATTACATATCGGTTTATATTCACTTAAAAATAAATATCAAAATCAAAATAAATATTAAAGGAGGTTTTCATACAAAAAAAGTGATTTTTTGCCGTGTTTTGCTCGTTTGTCTAATATATATATGGCTCGAAGCCTTCGTTTGCACTTACGTCTCGAACTTGAATCGGCATTTTATTCTTTTTGCAGTAATTCCGACAGCTCGAAGTCGAAAAATTAATGCTGACTTTACTCAATTACCTTAAAAAAAAGGCTCAGGTATAATATTTATATGCCTGCTCAATTATTTTTGATACTTTTGAACGCGTAAAATACAAATAAACGGCTGGAAATCCTTCAGAATGTTGTCTTTTATTTATGAATGTTTTAGAATGTTTGTTGGTTATCAGATACTCAAGATATACCTGGCGCAAGAACTTCATTGTACTCGTCTAACAAAAATAATAAAAATAAGTTCTTATATCTGTTTCAATACGTTTTTTCTCGTTTCGTTTTGAAATCAAGCAACTGTTGTATTCAATATGTATCTTTGTTCAAAAATAAGTTTTTATTTCACTCTCCATGTCAATGCTCTCGTTTCGTAAAGAAATCAAGCAACAGAAAGTTTATTCTAAAATAAATTCACATAGAGGTATCACGTCTCGATCGTTGGGTTTCGCACGATTGTCAGTAGACATGCGGGACACATATTGCATGCTTAAGAAATCAAACCCTTTTACCAACCGTTCACGCACAAACTCCAAATAAGATACTATTACTCTTTCACGTTTCACTCAGGGGTAACCTTTCGAAATAGTCAAAGGAGACACATTTACGAAAAATAAAATCGGCCATGTGCGAGTCGGACGCGCGCCTAAAGTTTCTCTACCATTAACTATACCTACAGGATTAGACTATCGAGCAAAATCAGCAAAAACACAAGTTTGTTGCATGAGGAGCCCCCTTGAATTATTTATTATATATTTATTTTATTTTTATTTAATTATATATTTTAATAAGTGAACATACAACTAAAATATTCTGTGGATATTTCAAGCGCCTACCGGTTGTTAATATCGAGTAGAAAACGGCTAAAAAAAATCTCGTGTGTTGTATGGAAGCCCTCCTTAAATATTTATTTATTCCGTTTTTAGTATGTGTTGTAATAGCGGCAACAGAAATACATCATCTGTGAAAATTTCAAATGTCTAGCTATCTCTGTTACAGCCTGGTGACAGACAGATGGACATCGAATTCTCGTTAATAGGGTCCCGTTTTTACTCTTGGGTACGTAACCCTAATAAAAAAACAGAAATGCTTTTTCCTGAAAAAAAACACGTTATTGTTGTTTGGTTTTCGTTGACATATAATTTGCTACAACGCGGCACTTCGCAGTAAGCGTTCTTTTTGTAACAACGAAGTAGATCGTAGCCTGCGTGGTTACTTCGCTACACCTTCTGATGACACTACAACGTAGCACTTCGTAGGTAATTTGCTACGGCATATCACTTCTTAGGTTATATTATTATATCCTACCGTTGTTCAATGTTCATCCATATGTATCATCAGATGTAGCAATTCATAACTAGCGTCAATCATTTGCCACGATGTAGTACTACGTAGTCAGCGTAGTTCATTGCTACGAAGTAGTACTTCGTTGCTATCATGGTTCATTTGCTATAATGTAGAACTTTGTAGCTATTGTAAAGGTGATACTTACGGTGAGGCTTACATACCAGAACATAGCTTATTGAGGGACAGTAAACCAGACACAACAGAATTTCTATTGTTATAACCATAGATATCAGAATATTTACAAGTTATAACGTCTACAGGCGTCTACTGTCAGTCAATGCGTTGAGTTGGTAATTTGTTACGATAACGTAAAAGTTAGATCTGCAATGATGGCGACATTTTTGCAAGTATAGGCATTTTCTACGGTGTAGCAAATTATAATTAGCGCAGATTCTTTGTTGCCACGTAACACCTCGTAGAAAGAGCAAGTAAATTTCCATTATACTATTTATCCATTAATTATTTTGCGTTAAAAAAGAGCGTCTACACCTACAGTAGGTGAACTTAATGCTAAGAACATTCTCTCTGGCAACGTGGAAAATAAAAAACAGATAAAGTAAGTGCTAAAGTGTTAATAAATATGACGTAGTATAATTTAAAGGAAGGATTAAAATAACTAAAAACGTTTAAAATAAGTAAATATATGGGGTCAAAAAAATATATGTATTATACAATCTACATAACATAAAATATATATTCAGAAATACAAACACAAAATGGTAAGAAAATGAAGAAAACACAAAAGAAGTAAATGGGTATGGCTGAAGTGCGGCTCTTTCCTCAAAAATTTTCAGCTAGTTCTATAGAAGAGTAGCCAAATAAATCAGTAAGTATTTTTTTTTTGTAACAAATAAATTTAAATTGATATCTAGGCACACACGTAGTCAAAGTTTCAAAGTCATTCCCAACCCTCTTACAAATTCTCACGAGCTCCAATTCGATGTTAAGTTGAACAGAACTCAGAGTGAATAGCATTTATACCCGAGGGAAAACCTTAGTGATAGAAAATGTATTAAAGGAAGAAAGTAAAGTTAATATTTACTGAGCAAACTTAAACTCTGGAAGACATAATTTAAGAGGTTCTACAATTCTGCAGTTTTAAGTGTTGTAGCCATTTTAGTTGATTGTATAAATAAAAAAAATTAAAGAGTAAAAGAGGATAATCGGGATTAAAATTTTATTATATTACCTTCTTCTTCTTACTTTACCTTATCACACTTTTTTTGTGTGGGATCAGCACAGATAACCAAAATAAAAATTGTGAATGCTTAATTATATGACTACGAAACGAATACATTTACAATTTCACTTATCATTGCATGTTTTATAATAAATAAATAAATGTAATATATAAATTGCACTTTAAACATTCAAGACCCAGGCCAATCTGAAAAATATTATCATTCCCTGTCCGGGGACTGAATGCGCCCCTCGAGGTGCAGATTGCGCCACGGAGCGGAGGCTGCCAAAAAATATATTTACGGAATTTTCACATGATTTTATTAGTTTTTCTTTGTATTTAATACGAGAGTAATTTTTATAAAACAGTTTTTTCAAACTCAACGATGAAAAAGGGGCTGATTATTCACAATTATAATATGTGGAGAAAACGCTGGCAAAGCAAACCATTATTTGTAATTAGTATTAATACTAAAAACAAACTCGAGTTAAGCCGTACTCGGATCATCGGTCGCTACATCGGTCGCTCTACCAGAGACGCATTTTTAACATATTTCATACGAAACAAGCGTATCAAGGGGCCGTTTATTGTTTCAAGGTAATTGTAGAAATTTAATATTATTATCAGCGGAGTACGGCTTAACTCGAGTTAGACTCGATTCCTCCTTTGGTCACGCCTACTCGAATACCAATTCATTTTGATTTGAGTACGCGGGACTCGATTCCGGAACTCGAGTAGGGAAAACAACGATTTTGTAGTCGACGACCCGATTCCATTTTGCGAGTCCAATTGACTCGCGTCTTGTATTCGAGTTAGGTTGACTCGCTCGTACTCTATCTCTGTTTACTTATTTAAGCAATGAAGTAACGCTTAATAACACAATTTCGATCGAACGTGCAACTTCTTATTCTGATTTCTTTGTTTCAGTTATTGTGAGTGAATTTAATTTTTAGACATAAGCACAGATTGTGGACATCGGTATAGGAATCTTTAAATAAAAAAAAGCTTTAAAGCTGTCTTAAAAGACTCGTAATAAAATATCTCGTGTGTGAGTCGGGATTACCTTTGAATTGTAAGAGACATTTAAGACAGCTTTTAAAACGCCAAAAATAAATTTATTTGGGTTTAGCGTTGAAAAATATTTGATATATAACAGTTTTTGTAGTTTAAAGTTTGCAGCTGTTTCTTTTCCGTCCCTTTTTAAAATTCGTAACGGATATAAGGTCTCATCTCAAATTTACAAGTTTGAATTCTAGACTCGAGCGCTGGACTCGAGTCCTGAACTCGTACAAACATTCGAATTCCAAACATAGATACTGGGCTCGAATAGCGGAATCGAAACATGATTCGAATACCATATAAATCAAATACCATATAAACCTACTCGAGTCGACTCGATCCCCAAAACAGCGACTCGGCACATCACTAAGCGATAGTCTCTAATATTTATTTAAGAATCAGTGATATATTATGTCACTCATCTGACATCACTGGTCTAGCCTTTTCTTGTAAAAGGTATTTTTCTTAAAATGTTGAGCGACCCACTCATAAAGCCTAATGATAGTGGGACATCAGAAAATCATTACTTACGGCTGGCGTAATCTAGGATCCCAATTTTATGAGATGGCCCTCGGAACGACTATTGTTGTGTAGGAAGGGCGGCAGATAGGCATAAACAAATAATCAAACGAACGCGCATGTAACGGCGTTTTTTGAAAATCTTGTAAAGATCACTTAGAAAAGTTTAACCCAAGTTTGCGACCACCACCCCAGTTTTATTTCTTTTAATACTAAATGAGATCAAATTGAAAAAATCTACCTAATTACTTCACTACTAAAAGACTTGTAGTATTTTTTATATTGCTTTTCATTATTTTGCATTTGGCAAATCAAGAGAACTACTCATTACCGCCAAATGCAGCCACTTTTGGCGGTAATGAGTATATCTCTCAATCTGAAATGATGATAGTAATGAAAAGTTCTACTAAAAATACTACAAGTAATTTACAAGTGAAGTACTTACGTAGATTTTTTCAATTTGTTCTATTTCAGAGTACAAGAATCAAATAACGGGTGTCGCTAGTTTTGCTTATGTTAGCCTGTGCTATAGTGTGCAAAAGTATAGGACTTTTTTCAGCTATCTCGGCTATATTCGTGGTATGAAATGGACTAAATTATCTACCGTGTGAATATAATTTGAACTCTTTGTGATTTACAGTTATTGTGTCATAGCTTTTCAAATCATGTCAATTTTTTCCCATATTTGGCACAACTCGAGATAAGTTTTCCGGCCCGTTCCAAAGAAACTAAAGATCTTACAGGAAAGTTGTAATAAAATAAAAAAATAGAAGACTAAGCTTTCAAATTAGTGTAATTTAATTTGTCAAAGTATTTTAATAGTAGAGAAACGACTCTCAAAAATGGGTCTTACCTTCAGTATTGCCGTCTCTTTCTAGGGCAAAAGTTACTACACGAGGCAAATCCAAGCGATTTTAGCAGTCAAGTAAACTTACACTGTCTTATTATTTTAGTGACAGAAGTAATAAGTTGACTTCTTTTGATCGTATAAAAGTTTAAAACAGGTACTAAGTTCTTTCTCGTTTTATAATAAAACCACGGAACATAAGAACTGTTCCGTAAATAAGGCGGAAAATATTTACCATTACACCAAGTATAAATATTTTTCCTGAAAACTAAATGGCGGCAAACTGCAGTGAGCAGAAAAGAATAGAATAGAATAGAAAATGTTTATTTGGTGCATATAAAAATACAAAACAATTAAAACAACAGCTTGACGGAATATGTCACCAAAATGGTTTCCCTCAGCTGTGATGCCATGGCGGGTATGCCACCATGACGCTGGTTTTCAGGGAAGCCAATTGGGCGAGAGATATGACACTGCGTCACATGAACATTTATAGTTAAGAGATCAAAAATTTTATACTATACCTATACATACACATACAATCGTTCTTCATTTTTAGACACTAAATTTTATACTTATTATAGTGTTTTGTAAGTAATTTTAAATAGCACAGTTCAGCTGCTTGTACTAGTTTGTTCATTAACTTCTTGAGATTTGCCTAAATGAGTTTAGAAATATCCGCTGATTCTACAGACAAAGAATATCAAATTAAAATGAATACAAAAAGCCAATCACGACTATCAGGAATTTCATTAAAACCTAGTGATTATATTATTGTATGCTCTTTGAATTCAATAATAGAATTCAGGCTGCACGTGAAAAATCTCGCAGTATATTCCAAATTATTTCTTTTTCTAGCAACTTATAATGGGTATGGGTTGCAAGTTTGAATCTCTGATGAGAAAACTTTTTGGATCTTGTCAGCTTTGACACTCGTGCGTGGAATCGTGCTAAATTAAAATTAAACAAGTGGTATTTTATGCCAGATTTTTTTTAAATAAGCCGACTTTAATTTTTCTTATGACTGATACACATTTAACTCTCTATCTAAAAAACTACTCAGCCGATTTTGATGAAACTTGTATAGTTCCCTGAGTTGGACTATACCTAGTCTAAGAAAAATATTTTAGACATTCGACCTATAGTTTCGAAGATATGCGTGGACAAACATACATATTACTTAAACTTATAAAATTTGACACACATGTTTAGAAGCTGATTAAGCCTAACATATACAAACAACACTCATATAATTCTGACAATATAACATATGGGCCGAACTGTTTTTTTTTCTTTAAAGTGGATTGGAAAATAGCCTAAAGCGCTTTCGAGAGATATTCTATGGAATAGCATTAGAGACTATTTACTTTACTAACAGTTAATGATACCGTTTAAGAGTAGATGCGATTTATATGAATAATCGAGTACTAAGTAATTTGGAACTCCTTTCCAAGGCCGCGCGCGCGCGCTCGCTATCGCCTTGAAACCCGACACCAGTACGTTTTTTGCTGACGCGCGCGTTATCGCTTTGTTTATTTAAGTGTAAACAGATGTGAGCACTTATGAACAATACAGCGACTGTTCTGAGAAGCCATTGAAATAAACTAACTACTTAAGTACGTTGGACAGCTTTATGATGTTTACAGTATTTTTTGTCGGCACTTAAAGTGGCCATAGTGATAAGAAGATTGTTAGTTCGAAATTATATTGTGTAAAAAATATTTATAAAAACATAAAGTATAAACTTTTTATTTATTTATATTCTACAGTACGTAAGCTTTCTTATAAAGATAAAATATAAGTATAGGCCCATAATAAAAAACTGAAAATAGTTGGTCTGAATGTTACGTATTTTTTTTTCCAAATTACGCTCTACGAGATAATAAAAAAAAAATTTTTTTCGTCTTCCTACAATTATTTTAATTAATTACCGACAAAACTAAACAAAAACGACAATTGAGTGCATAAATGGATTTATACATAACTTATCATTGAAATAATAAGAAATTTTTGTAATTTGCGTTGCTTCAATTTTAGGTTAGTGCGCACGTCATAATAAAAGTGAATTATTACAAAAAATATACAACAAAATACAATTATTGACACTTTTTGTAACAAAAAAAATGATAATTTAATTATATTTACCTTTAATTTGCCTTCAAACACGATATTTCCTGCAAAAATCCACATTTTACGGCACTTTACCACACACACAACACACACTAATGGCCGACGACCGCGCGAACGACAGACTGATTTTCAAAAATTTTTTTTTCGCTCGCTACGTAAGGAATTGTCTCATTCACTTTACTCCTATTGGTGTACATATTATAGGACTTTGTCTAAAAATAATCCGGACAAACTAAGCCTTAGTTATTAAGTAATAAGGATTTAAACCCGTCAAGACCCGATGTCACGATATCGTGTCCTTGGTCTTTTGCGGCAAAACGGTTATGTCACGATATCGTGACAGTGGTCGTCGAGGGGTTAAGAGGGCCATACCAACGGACAAAGGGAATTGTGGCAATATTCGATAAATTTTGTTTAAAATTTAGCATTCAATCAATTCATCTCATTTAAATCTACGTACGTTCTTATACAGCTTGGTAAAATTATCAATGGTTTGAGAATTATAAGCCTCTCAACATTTGTATACAAGTTTTGAAAGGCTTATAATTGATGATAATTTGACTAAACTGTACTGTGAAACGTACGTAGATTACAATGAGATTAATATAATGTATGCTTATTTTTTCAATAAAATCTTCAAATATTGCCACAATTCCCTTTGTGCGTTTATATGAAGACATACGCGTTCAGGGCCCCCTTAAGCAGAAAGAGCTCCAATACACCGACAGAATTAAATACACCCCTTACAGAGAAAGATGACCTTGTTAATGACAATTTAGGTCACCGAAGGGCACGAGATAAGAAATAGTATTTGTCACTGCGGCTTTAACTACCGATATCTTGAGCCCTGCCCAGCAGCTGGCGGCGAGCTAGGTTTAGGTTAGGTTTTATACATCCCTACATACTCGTATATTTTGCTACACTTTTTTTACATCTAAGGCCTAGTAGCGTAAGGAATAGTCAATAGGCGATTCGGCTAGCAACCTATCACTATTTTGTTTCCGTTCTCCACCTACAAGCCCACCAACATGCTAAACGTGGCCTTTAGGTTTTAAAGACCTGGGCTCTGTCTGGGATAAGGACATGACGAAGTGTAAAAATATGTGTGTATGAGGCCCATTGTGATCATCATACCAGGCTGTCACACCGGAGGTCCCGGATTCGATCCTGTCAGATCAAGATGAAAAATGACCTATCCAGACTGACCCTGGCATTGGGAGTTGGCTGCTTTATCTATATATTTATTATTTCTTATGTAGTTGTTTGTTTTTCATGTGTATTAGTAGTCGTTGGCATCGTTAAGTTGGTATCCCAAAACACAAGTCTTGCACTTAGTTTGGGAGTAGGTCAAACTGTGTGATTTGTCCGTATAATCATATTTTATAATTCTAACTTATTTTATAAATGCGCTTGTTGTGTTTCATATTTAAATTAAATGCTTGTTCATACGATTTCTTTTTGCAACAATGTATCCTTAAGATAAATATATATGTTAATGTGTAAATAATAATATATGGTTTTACTGAATACTGCGCCAACCCCGCCTCTACCTATTTCAATATCTTCTACCCAAAGGTTAGATTAGGCCAAGAGATTACGTTATACGTAATTAGTTCATGTGTTTTTATTAAATTTTTATTTCGTTTACTTTTAAGTTTTGGTGCAATAAAGCATGTATTCATTCAAAAAATATAATAAAATTTCCGTATTTGCTATCACCCCTATTTTTCTCTTTCAAGGGATCAAATTTCGAGAGTATTACCTAATTCATGTTAATTTTCATAACCGTGATAATATACACAATATGTTTGGTATTGAACTAGCAATAATTTAAATGCCGTCAACAACAATTCTTGTGAAAAAAAAGTTGTGAGATCCATGTAATACCAAGTCGGTAAATGTTTTAAATAAACATAAGGACTTGGCTCACGTAATTCATATTAAATTATTACTATAATAATATATGGTTCAAGCTGAATAAAATTTGAAATATACCGTGTTTATTCAAAGCTTGCTTCGTAACTGAACATTCAGACTTCTGGTTTTATCCACCAAGAAGTTACAGTGCGTCGAAAATGGCCTGAAGTGCTTTGAGAAAAGTATGGTACGGCCGTACCGCTTTTCTGCTCGACTTGGAGTGGCACTCCCGTGCCCTATGATAGACGTTCTAAAATATCAGCTGCGATATACATTTTGGATCAGTAGATATTCAATGTACTATGTACTAGTATGGACATAATGAACATCCCATTTATTTTTCACGATTTCAGAATTGGTTCTAGAACAAGTTTTTAGTTTTCACGTTCAATACCAAGCACATTATATACTATATATAAATTATATTTGATTATATATCATATAACATCGTTTTGCTTTACTTCAGCTTCGACTCTGCATTAGTATGAATTAACCCTAGTGTGTACGCTACGCATACCACTCGCAAGTGGCCGGCTTATTTATTTTCATGTTTACGGCACGTTTTTTCTTGTCTATGATCAAACTAAGGTTTACGAGACATCCTTGACAGAAATAGCTATAAAAAAGAAACATATTATTAACAAAACCGTGAATATGAAGCTTTTTGTTTATTAGTAAAGTAACGAGGTAAATAGACGCTTCCGACCCGTTTTTCATAACTACAATAATTTATTACAAAAAGTCTTTGAAGTCTTTCTAACCGTTGAAATATTCATTAATATGTAAATGAACGCTAAAATGGGCTCATACCGGTGTACATACAATGTTTCGTTTAGAAATAAATTACACGTCAAAGACATAAAGTACAATTTTTTTTAAGTATGGCTTTTATGCATGATTTATGTAGCTAGTATCAATCAAGTGTAAAAGTCGTATTTTCCCGCCCCTTTTTGGGTAAATCTTGATAATCGGTAGGCACTCGTTCGATCATATACGAAGCAGCAAAACGGGTAGCCGGTGTAATATTATTGCGTCGTTTAGGTACCAGCCCGCTAAGTAAATCTCACAACAGCCGCACCATGGCAGTTTATTATGGTTGTGGTCATAAACATGTTTATGAACAATGTGTGGGAAACTAAATAATACCAATCTGCAAATATACCTTTATAAATCTTTTACTAAATAATATTGTTGAGTTAGTTTCCTACGACACAAGTGCACAACTTACTGTGAAGCTTGCTCAATTTGTGTAATTTTTGATATATAAGTATTTATTAATTTAAACATCCCTGTATTAGTTGCCAAGAAAATTGTCTGTATCTATCACTGGGTCTCAAAGTTCTCAACTCTCAACCTTATTTATTCTATGAGACTAGCAAGTTAATCTTAATGATGACTGTTACGTCACGTAATTGCTCAGGGATGGTAGCTACTTAAATTAAGAATGATAAAATATCTTCAACCTCTCCAAACATATATAACTATATTTGGATCTTAGTATCCCTTGCCGAGAGATATAGATACTAATATATGTATTAATATATTATACTCAGTTTTAGGTATACCTACCTACTAGTGGTCAAAAAAGTGTACACATGCAAGTCTTGTATAGTTTTTTGTCAAAAAGCTCATAAAAATACAATATTATTCATTCATAGGATTGACCGCTGGAGAAAACATAGAACTAAGAAAACAATAAATAGCCTAGTCGAATTATATTAACCTGCCTAATAGCCACCATTTACTATTCTGAGCACCACAGACAAGAAGAAGGGGACTCAACTGGGTACTCAGTTGAGTCACAGATATTTTCAAATAAAAGGGGAACTTTGTGCGAGGAACCATCTGTAGCCTTGCAGGGTAAGAATTAGTGCTTAGCTCGCGTACTATACAGCGTGTAAAGTACTAAACAGCGGGCTGAGTTACCACTTTAAGGGTATGACGAGGGTAAATTTAAATAAATAAATTTACACGCTGTATAGAAACATAACTACTTACATACATACATCAATCACGTCTGTCTTCCTTGCGGGGTAAACAGAGCCCGTTTGTAAAACCTTAAGGCCACGTTTAGCATGTTGGTGGGATTGTACATGAGAACAGAATCAAAATAGTGATGGGCTGCTAACCGCATCGCCTATTGACATGATTCCTGACGCCCATTCCCTCTGGCTCATTCCGCTGGTACATTCTACGTTTTTTACTTTTCTCCTAGACCAGCATGGAAGTAATAACTACTCACATTATCTGTAATACCTAAGCAGTCGTTCTGTGTTATCTATATCTATACATTTATCATAATACTACTATAAAATACTAAATATTTATCTATATATACATATATTAATATAACTACACTTAAATAGTAGCATATTATTATTACATTTTTTGTTATAAATTCATGGGCATGCTGAAAAATTATCCTTTTTACTCTAAACGTCTGGTGGCGCAACCTTTTTATATCTGGTTCCACGGAAGACCAGCGGTGGTGTTATCACTACCTTATGCTGAGTGGCACCATTTTGATACTTTGATTATATAGTTTTAATTTTTTACTTAAAAGATTGTAATGTTTGAAGTATCAAATAAATTATTTTTCTTTCTTTCTTTCTTTCATTAGTCGAATTTTGCAATTATGTACTAACAAGTACGGATTACTGTAACCAAAAATAAAGACAAATTATTATTATTTGTAGAGTTTCATAAATAACGTAATCAAGCTCTTTTTCGTCATTCTTCTATGAACGTACCTCTTGAACATAGTAAAATCAGTGGACCTTGCTAGTTCAATTACTCTCATTACAGTCTCAATTTTTCCTCCCGGCGAAAAAGATGGATGTGAGAACTTTGTTCGGCAGCTGTGTTCAATATTGGATTTAAGACAATGCCTTCATTACAAAAGTTGCTATAAATTAAAGGCTATCTTATGGATGTATTAGTTCTTTTTTCTCGGTTTTCTTTCTGGACTTTCCAAACAAAACCTTAATCATCGATATCACATTAAAAATGTCCTTGACAGCTTTTTCAGCTACATGTTTATATAACCATAAATATATATAACCAGAAAAAAAATCTTTGTCATCATACAAGTGCCCATTAGCTATAAGTTCTTTGAAATACCTATAGATATAGTAAAGATATAACAATTGTTATATACTTACTTACCTCAATTTTTTTCTCTGTATTTATACCATATAAAATTATACTTAATAACCCGGTTATATTTACATACATACATACTATCACTCCTTTATCCCGTGCGGGGTAGAAAGAGAACATTAGAAATAGAAAAGGCTCCATCGACAAGAGCCCAGCTATTTAATTTGAACTCTAAAATACTCATTAGGTTTTTTAAAAATAAGTTTTAGGTAAGTTAACAAAAGGGTAGTACCTTTTGCACCAATCTCCAAAATTTAGTACTGGTATACGAGGTTATATCCAACTCCAACCCTAAGCAGACCTTAAGTCCGCCTTATAATGAACTAGCTGTTACCCGCGGCTTCGCCCGCGTAATATATAGCCTATGTCCTTCTCGGTACCCTCACCTATGTGTGTGTAAAATTTCATGATGATCGGTTCAGTAGATACGGCGTGAAAGCGTAACAAACAAACTCACTTTCGCATTTATAATATTAGTTGGGATTAAATAAACATGAAGTGCCGTGTGGTTCCCGGCAGAGTAGAATAGGACCACTCCAAGTCATCCCGTGGATGTCGTAAAAGGCGACCAAGGAAACACAAGCTAACCAAAGCTTATTAACATCAAAGAGACCTCTCCAACCCGTCTGGCCAGCGTGGAGAGTGTAGGCCAAATCCTCTGACTACTCAGGCTAGTATATGGCTCTGGTAGTATAGAGAGGGTCGTGCTCCTGCAGTGGAGACTACAAAGACCTGATGATGATGATGATGATGATGAAACATGAAAATTTTTAGTTGAATCGTAGCCGAATGTCAAAAAACGGGACCTTTATAGATTCGTCGTGACTGTATGTCCGTTTGTCTGGTCGTATGTTACAGCAACTTTATTCTGAAAGCTTTGAGACTACACAGTTAAAACTTAGTTGGTAGATGTTTTCAGTGAACTTCTTTATGGTTTATACAACAAACAAAAAAACAAAGAATAAGGAGTGGCTCCTCATAAGTACCTACATTGAACTAAAACTAAAAAATACTTTTTTGATTAAACCTATACGTGCGTGGTGTTTACAATGTCTTTTTAAATACATTGAGCGTCCTACAAGCATTTTTTCTCAAAGTCAATCGTTTGAAAGATAGGCAATTCCAAAGTGATAATAAACTGTAGATTTCATTAAACACTTCTAACGAAAATTGGTTTGAACGAGATATACTTAATCAGTTTTTAAGATGAGATAAACACATTTTCATAAATCACAAATATAACTTTGGCATTCAAACAAACACAAATTATTTTTTGCTGGCGAAAAATGATAGTGGTATTTCGCTTGCTACTACGAAGCCCTTCGTGGACGAGTCCAACTCTGTCCAACTCGCACTTGGCCATTTTTTTTCTATACTTACATAGGCAACATTGAGGCTTGAATCAATCAACTACATAACGGTAGAAAACGAATTTTGTATGAACCATTTCCAAAGTTTTAACTATTCTAACATACTACTTACTCCTGTCCTCGCGCTTTGGCATTTGTCCTACAAAGATCATGTATATTATACCAGGATAGGGTTCGTCTAAGTGCCAATTTATATTCAAATGTTTTAGTACTTATATTGGATGAAGTTATAAAACTAGTGGCTCTCGCGGAACCTCGCGTTCTTTAGATATAATTACTGAATAAATTTTCATCAAAAAGATTAAATACAATGATCATCACAGTTATTACTAGTAGTAAAGTACTAACTAGTAGTGAGTAAGTAAGGAATTTTCGGAATTTTCACCAAATCAATCGAAGTTTTTCTTTAAATATTTTTTGGAATTTTTAATGT
The DNA here is from genome assembly GCA_963082605.1 of Rhodophaea formosa. Lineage (NCBI taxonomy): Eukaryota > Metazoa > Arthropoda > Insecta > Lepidoptera > Pyralidae > Rhodophaea > Rhodophaea formosa. The sequence goes on from OY720206.1 coordinate 7,835,217, forward strand.
CATAAATTCTATACGATATCGAATGTAAGAAATTGGATATTATTGTTCGCTAACGAAGTGCGCATGAATGTATGATAGACTCTTCAAACACTATCTTATACATAAGAAAATGTTGTACAGTATCTTATACAAAATTGGAATGTTGTATTTTTTGTTATAAATACTGATTGTTTAATCGACCTCAAAGTCAGCCAGTGTCACATACAAAAAAAAAACCTTATTCGCAAAACTTTTTGCGTAACCTGGTATGTCATTCAACCACCCATGCTTGACGAATCGTCGTGTCATAGCAAAAGTCCTGTGCAAATCGTTATCTATGCATGAAATTACAGTCTCTACGGATTAGTAAACTAATTAACTGTTCGCGTTTCATCAAAATTGTTAATGCGCGACCTGTGATGAAAGATGACTGTAATACACGTTTTCCAGATAAACCGACTGACTTGTAAATCAACTTCTACATCTATGAGTTTACATTTTTTATGTCAAACGGTAGTTTGTTATAAAACTGTGCGCCTTCAAAGGTAATTGATTTTTTCCAGAGTCGCCTCGTCTATGGGTAGTACCAAGAATACAGCGCGACGCGTTGATCGTTTGCTTATTAGTTTCTGAATTATAAGCTAATATGGAGTGAGCCACTTATTTTTTTTATTGAACATGTATATTGCTCTAAGTGAGCTTTCGCTACTTCACCGGATATTTGAGGGGTGCCCAGAGTGCCCTCAACCTGTAAGGTGAACATCGCCAAAGGGCTCCCAGGAGGGACGGACTTCGACTTTGGACGTTGCCTGTGTGCGCAAGGCTTGGAGAGACAGGAAACTCATAAGCCTGATGGGCCGCGATTTGCATGCATAGCCTGAAAGGCCGAACTGAGAAACAAGAATTAAAGATATTTTTGAATTAAACTACATATAGTTTTGTATCTACTACTATGTGTATTATATTTCCTGTAGAATTAAATATCTATGATTATATGATGGTCTTTGCTACTGCAATGGAATAGTGAGGGCTTACTTCACTCGCCCAAATTAATTTCCGAGTAATAAGTAAGCGAAATACTAAATATTCATCGCTTTGAAATAGTTAAAACCACAGAGCAGGGAGTGTGGCTCGACGAAAGTTATTATAATACCGCCTATCAGTTCGTGTTAAAAAAACGTCAAAATGCATTCTGTGCCTATATCAAAAGTAAGAGCAGATTTTTGCGTTTCTACAATTACCTTGAAACCCAAAACCTTTATAACGATAGTCCCCAGACACACTTGTTTCGTACGAAATGTGTTGAGGAGCCGTGCCGTGTTCCCGGCAGGGTAGAATAAGACCACTCCAAGTCTCCACCTGGATGTCGTAGAATTTGACTAAGGAAACACAAGACAGGCTAAACAAAGCTATAAACATCAAATAGACCTCTCCAACCCGTCTGGCCAGCGTGGAGAGTGTAGACCAAATCCTATGACTGCCCTGGCTAATATGGTTCTGGTAGTACAGAGAGGGTCGTGCTCCTGCAGTGGAGAATAACAATGGCCTGTTGATGTGTTGAAAAGGCGTGTCTAGTAGCGCGCGAGTAACAGTCCCATTCCCTTCTCTGGGGATATTGTCTTTGTCTGTGGTTAAAAACTTCGAAATGAAGCCTAAAGAATGGCCCAGAATTGAAAATTAAATTTAGCTCGTTCATTCATTTCTTGCTAAATGGTTAATTAAACCTGATCAAAGGACTTTAGGGTACATTGTTTGTCTATCATTGGCTGTGCTAATTAATCATCCATATTGCTGAAAGCGGTTGAAAGATTTTGGATAAATAGACGAAATTTACCGCTTCATACATAAGTTCAATAGAATTATTTCCTCTTTCCCGTTGTCCTCGATTTATATTGAATGAGGCTAGTGCAAAAATCTGACCTAATTAAATGTCAAGCATATCTGCTAAACTGGCCCCCCGAGCTTTTACTTTTTCTTCAGATCTCCGTGCTCCCGGATACGGATGGTCCCGGGTTCGATCCTCGGTCAGGTCAAGATGGAAAATGTTCTTTTTCAGATAGACCTGGGTCTTGGATGTTTATCTATGTAAGTATCTATTATAAAATATAGTATCGTTGAGTTAGTATCCCATAACACAAGTCTCGAACTTACTTTGGGGCTAGCTCAATCTGTGTGATTTGTCCGTGTATATTTATTTATTTCTACATTATTAAATCTGCAGAGAAACACTAAGCATAGTTACTACAAACTATATACAAATCCCAGTCCCAGCTAATAGGTACATATTATAAATGCGAAAGTGAGTTTTAATTTTTTTTTTGTTTGTTACCTATTCACGCATCATCTACTTAAAGAATCTTTTTAAAATTGGCTTACACATAGGTAAGAGTGCTGAGAAAGACATAGGGTACCTTTCATCCCGGAAAAATGTACTGTTTCCGTAGGATTTGCGATAAACGACTCGGAAAATTTGTACGGCAAAATTATACGCGAGCGAAGCCGTGGGTAGAAACTAGTTATTACGTAAATTCATGTCAATATCAGAAAAACTGTTTTATTTACAAGGAATCGTAGAATATAATATAGCCGCAAATTGCGACGAACTCTTAAAGCTAATAAAACAATATTGTATTTTAGTTACCTGTCTACCTATTTGATCACTCAAAGACACAAGAAAGACAAAGAAATCTTTTCTCAAACATGCTTTGACATTCGAACATTATTTTGTTAACGTTGTTTGGGATAAATCGATATTGCTATACTCGCCTAATACCCGCCAGCAAAGTTTATATGAAAATCCATATTTGGCGTATTTTACCGACCAGTAATTACACGAGAGATATGAGTTTTCATATTAATTTGAAAATGGAACGACAGGTTTGCTTGGAAATAATGTAATGCGATAATTTCTAAAAGGTTTTATAAATAATTTGCACTAGCTTACAAATAAAAAGTCTTTATTTAATTAACTAGCAGTTACCCGCGGCTTCGCTTTCTTGTTTGTTTATTACGTGAAACCGTAACAAACAAACTCACTTTCGCATTTATAATGCTAGTTGGGAAGTTGGGATTGGGATTAAAAATATTTTTTAAATTTTTTCTCAATACCGGTCTGTGAGAACCGAAAAAATCGTAGAATGTACCAGCTGCTTCTCTTTCCGCGCATCGTCGTTAAATCCGATCAAGGGAGTAGGCGAATATCAAAGAATTAGGTATGTCAATAGACATGCGGCTAGCAATCTCATCAGGGTTGTCTACACGGTAAGGGTACTTCTTTGTTTCAATTCTTAATTTTCTTTTCTTAATTTTAGGATACTCCTAGTTCAGGTATCAATCCGCCATTTTTTTTTTTTATATTTCCGCGCACTATTTGAGAAACTAAACACACTAACACTATTTCAAATAAAGACACATGAACAGAGTGCCTTCCCCGTAATAGAGACAGTAAGAAAAGTGCCGATGGACACATTCTTTATAAATAACGTATAAAACTAGGTCAGTGTAATATTGCTCATTAGCCAGCGTTAAGACTAGATTGTAATAACATTAGCGTATTTAATTATAACTTATTAGGTACGTTGAAAAAAAACAAAACTATTTGAGAAAAACACTTTACAAGCCTTGACCAATGCCAAGGCAAATAGAAGAAATAGTTCATCAATTGAACTTACGTTTGTGTGCCTTGGATTCGTCTCGGCCCACATTCTCAAAGTCATCCATCAACACCTATATTGCCGGCTTCACTGTATTTAAATACATTGTTAAAGTTTAACTTTTCGTAAAATACTGTTTCTTACTAAGTATTTATTAACACACAAATAATAGTTTTGACCATTCACGGAAACTCCAACTTTATACCTCAGCTTACCGTAAACCTAACAAACTGAACAGAAAAGAAAAAGTAAGAGGAAACTAACAGTTTTATATACTTAAGTATGTGTAAACTTATATATGTACATTGCTTAAACAAATTTTCAGCCCCGATGCAAAAAGAGGGACTTTGTAAGTTAGACCGCTATGTGCGTATCTGTGGCACAGTATAAATAGTTTGGACGCGGTTTGTTTAAAGCAGACTTTCTTTCGATGATTTTTAAATATGTGTTATTAAATTAGTTCTGGCCGTTTCCAAGATGAGGGATTTTCGTATCGGGGTTGCGATTTTTTTATTTATTTCATGGTGTTTCCCACCGCTTTGGAAGATGCCTCCTGGTATGAAAAAGACTAAGCAATAACATCAATGGCGAGTATACCACTCGCCTTCGATTTGCCGATGATATCGTTGTCATGGTCGAATCGCTGGAGGACTTATGTACCATGCTCAATGGCCTTTGAAATGAACATGGATAAAACGAAAATCATGTCGAATATCCATGTTGCACCAACACCGGTTTATGTTGGAAACTCTATCCTTGAAGTTGAAGACAAATATTTCAACCTGGGTCAGCTGGGTAGCGTTTGAGAAGAAGAGAGAATCTCCGCAGTGTCTTCTCGTCTGAAATACCTCAGTGGCTAAAGATGAAAGTCTATAATCAATGTGTGTTACCAGTGATGAATTACGGGTCCGAAACGTGGTCCCTTACTATGTGCCTCATAAGAAACCTTAAGGTCGCTCAAAGAGCTATGGAGGGGGCCCTGCTCGGCGTTTTTCTGCGAGATCGAATCAGTAACGAGGAGATCCGTAGAAGGACAATGGTCATCGACATAGCTCAGCGGAATAGCTTTTTGAAGTGGCAGGGGGCGGGGCACATAGCGCAAAGAACTGATGACTGATAGGGCAAAGAGGTTTTAGACTGTTGACCACGTACCGGCAAACACAGCGTTGGACACTCAACGACCCAGTCATACGACCTGACCAAGGCCAAAAAAGGTGCTGGATCCAGGCTGCTTCCAACCGGTGGTATTGGAAATCCTTGGGGGAGGCCTATGTTCAGCAGTGTACTTCTTGCGGCAGATATGATTTTAATGATAATATACACTCACCATCAAACTATGACACCCACCGACCAAGTGGTCGGACGATCTGACTAAGGTGGCAGGGAAACGCTAGCTGCAAGCCGCTTCCAACCGGTCATTTTGAATGGCCTATGTCCAGCAGTGGACTTCTTGTGGCTGAAATGATGAATAATTACGCCCACTGAGGTATGTATAGTGTTTTTCTCAATAACCGTGAGGAAATAATAAAAGACGTTCTGAAAAGAGTATATAAATACGTGGTTTATTGAAAAAAAAAACTGTTGTCCCCTGTTTTTCTTTTTTAATTTGCAGTTGTCAATTAGTCAAATGTAAATGTAAAATTTTTTATGCATATAAAAGCACACAAAAAACTTTATTTGGTTTTTTAAATTACATTGTTATCATATTCACATATAACCTAAGGGAGTGCATTTTTATAGTTCCATAGCCGAATGGCAGAAACGGAAGTCAAGATATACATATAGTCCAAGAGATTCGTTATGTGTAATAAAAGGTTAAATGGGACTCCTCATCCACGGAACTGAAACTAAAATGTCGCAAGAAAATTACTAGTACTTTATTAATTTACTTTTACAACCAATTTTAACCAAACTAGATCGATATAAAACCTAAAGTGTCCTAAACAGTCTTTAAGATAATCAGACACATTTTTCAAGATCTATCCTTCATGTAAGTTCCCCATTATCAAATTTTCATTACTTTCCTGCGTAGGGCGGCAAAGTAATGCATGAGCCAAAAAAACAAACTTTCGTATCTTCTTTTCTCTATAACAATGCCTGCATTTCCGAGCATGTTAGAGAAAAGTTGATTATTTATAGATATTCTTGAAACCCATTAATTAATTATAGTTTGTACGAAAATGTTAAGGTGTGTAACTCAGCTGCGCCATATTTGATGATGAATGTAATAAGTCGAAGTTTCAGTTTATAACAGCTGTGGTTAAATATACGTGCGTTGAACTTTTGCCTAATTTTCGAAGGTATGCGAGATTAAACTCTGCATACAAGTGAAATTAATTTTAGTTACAGTGTGTACACATAATAATATTCCGTAAGACAATATATGTAGTTACGACTTAATACTTAAGGTAAATTAAAAAGCAAGGCTCTTAGCGGTGCCATGTTGAGTCTAGAAAGTACACAATGACTTTCTTTATCAGTAACTAGCTATTTTCTCGCATCTTTATCTACGTTAATAATGTCCTATGTCACCCATCTAGATGTTGGTGAATATTTTTTTAAAATCGGTCCATATGCAAACAAACAAGCAGTAAAATTTATCGCCTTTATAATAATTAGTATATATTTTTTTGCCATTTTCTTCTCAATTTCAAACAATAGTAAACAATACAGGGTACAGCTACCGGTACACCGGCAAGTTTTCATCGAAGGATTCTCAAAAATAAAATTTTGTAAGTCGAGTCGCGTGGGGCTTCAACCTGAAACCTTTCGAAAGTGTTCGCTTCCTGACCATTAAACCACCACCATTACGAATACGTGCGCTAGCGCTACATACTCGACCATTGCGCCGACTCTAGGTATAGATAATGGGCTTAAAGAAAAAACGACTAGTTTATACATTATAGTTATGTTCTAAACACCTTGCTACTTTAATGACTCATTAGTAAGACATTTCATTCAGAAACCTACAACAGCTACTGTTGTGGCATTATAAGGTATTTAATTCACTGAAAACTTAGTGCTTTGATATACTTAACCGATATGCTAGTGGGAAGACAAATACGCCTAAGGGGCCCACACCTTACAGCACCGTCAGGAAAGGACGTTTAAGCGTGGGATCTCGTAGTTAAATTGCGAACGTACTTTATTAGTATCTCGGGCAACCTAAAACTGCGTTACCACAGCTGTGAGAGCAAGCAGACAGACGCGGGATGGAAAAATCCACCAATAGTCTCTATTGCTTTATTATCATAAACTCGCTTATTACGATGTCGCGGGAAATGTCTGTAGTACCTACATATTTTTATATATGTCGAACAAAAAAGCCTACTGTATATGATTGAGCCTTTCACAGCTTCCTATCTTGAATTTTTGGTATTTTTATGTTTACTTGCATAGCTGCGGACTTAAAGGGGCGTACATCAGCCAATACTACACCATTGATTTAATTTCTTTTACTACTACTTAAATCATATTAAAATGAAAAACACGAATTCAGTACTACGGAAGTAAATTACTTTTTATATTTTTGGTATAATTTTGCATCAATATTATCCTTTGACTTTATAATCTAAGATATCATCATTTAACATTGAGAGAACTTCTAATTACCGAATTAAAAAAAGAACTATTCTCATTATCACTAAAGCCACTTTTGGATATCAGTGGTTCTCTTAATTTTCCGAATGCAAAATATTTATTGATAAGTAATACTAAAAATACTAGTAATTTATTACCGAATTACAGAAGTAATTTTTTTTTAATTTGATCTGATTTAGAAGTACAAGAATATGAAATGGCGTGCGCCCCTAGTTTCGTCGATGTAAGCCTCTTCTTATCAGCTCACGGAAAACCCTCACGTAGCTGGTGTCAATGCCGCAGACATGGAGTGAATTTAACACAGCCCAGTGATCGACGTTTTTAAATGCCTTATTTTAAGTGACACAAGTGCTGGTTAACTGATCGAAAGATGCTAATGAATTTATAATCCCAACTAGTATTATAAATGCAAAGGTGAGTTTTTTGTTTGTTTGTTACGCTTTCACGCCTTCGGAACCGATCATCATGAAATTTTGCATACACATAGGTTAGGTTACTGAGGAGGATATAGGCTACATATAACGCGGGTGAAGCCGCGGGCAACAGCTAGTGAATTTGTAATCCCAACTAATATGATAAATGAAAAAGTGACTTTGTTTGTTTGTTAGGTACGCTTTTACGGCGTAACTACTAAACGGATCATCATGAAATTGTGCACACAAGTTCTCTGGACTACAAAAGGACATAGACTACCTCTCATCCCGGAAAAATGTACTGTTACCGAAAGAGCGACTTTGACGCGAGCGGAGCCGCGGGCGAAAACTAGTTATTATTAATTCTTGACAAACCTATTTATGCCTTCTTCACATGCCTCTAAATGATAGTTACTTACCACAATAGTAAGTGAATATTAGACAATGCTACTTGTAACACTGGCATCGCTATTCAGTTACTATCGGAAAGGCTTCCACAGCGCTCTCTAATTTAGAAGTAGTAAGGGAAAATTCTTAGAATTGTGAACCGATATATTAAAAGCTGGCAATGTTCCAGCCTTAGTTTATTTTTTCGCATTAACTATAGCCTATGTCACCCTAGATAAATTAGCTATAGATGAAAAAAAAAAAAAAAATCTGCCTTACGTTTCGGAGTGGGTACAAAGAAACAAACAATCAAATTTTTCTTTCTTATAATTTAGTATAGATAAGTTCACAAATCCTTGATTTTTTTTCTGTTTTCTTCTATATCATTATCAACGTTTACGAAGTATGTGAAAAGCTGTAAATCGGTCGTAGAAGCCTCCCTTTATCGCGCTGCACATAAAAGAACGCCTATCAGGGTTTTATCAGTGCGGGAGCAGTGCCGGATTTATATGTTATAAGAGTTTAGGCCACTTTATTTCCGCCGCCCCATGTAAATACCTTTCTAAAATAATAATTTTCCATTTGTAGTAAAGGGGCCTCCTTTATTACAAATGGAAAATTGTGATATAATAAACGAATTTAAGTTAAATAAACAAATGAATTAGTCATTAAGAAAGAGAGCGTAGAAAAGAAACAAGAATATACAAATTTTAATAGGGATTTATTGAAAGTATAAAAAACCATGAGAAATCCAGTGGACGTGTTTGACTTTTACACTCTGAAATCAAGTGACCGTCCTCTGAAATCTGCCGCCCCTAGGACACTGCCGCCCCTAGGCCGCGGCCTATACGGCCTATTTATAAATCCAGGACTGTGCGGGAGGCCTAAACGCGGTCATATTATTTTACGGGAGATGCGATTCGACCAAAGCTTCAAAGTCAAAGTTTTTTATTCAAAATTGGATGATTGTATCTCTTTTTGAACGTCATATTTTTTACTTTCTTATTATTTTTAATTTTTAATATGCAAAATCGAAAAACTACTAGCGTTTCGTAATGACTTCTGTAACATAGTAACATTTTATAGATTCTGTAGCCATCGCGGCGACGTGAGATTTCATTGATATCAATCATCATCGAAATTTCTATTTGGTATAGGTAGGGGTCTTAAAGTTAATATAAAGGTACAATTATATGAAACTGATATCAGGCATGCAAATAATCTGTGAACCATTGGTTCGATTGAAAATCGTTATACTTGACTATGATTTCAAGACATAATACAATACATAAGTATAATGAGATCCATAGTAGTTTATACGAGTATGTACATTAATTTGCAGAATGAAAATCGCAAATAAGCATCACCTCAATTAAATTTAAAGGTTGAGTAGGCAACACCATAAATTGTTATAGTTCTTTGTGGCACATGGTCTGTTATAATTTATTCTCTAACATAAAGTACCTGGTATAATTTATTACATAAAATGTAGACATCTATACATATAATAAAACAGTAAAAATATTTTGTAATAAATAAATTATACCAGTTACTTTTGCATTAACCTAATTTCGTTATTGCCAAAACTCTATATTTTTTCACAAACACACTGGCGTCTCTTATGTGCTCATTCTTTACATTCCTAAAAAGCGACTTGCAGTAAGCGTCTGTATATGGCGTGACAAATTGCCTTAACAAACTTCTTCTTTACTTTGAATGTCCTGTCATATTATATAAACTGAGTTTCCCCAAATTCTATGTCCGATCTTCCATGCGGGTTTGGACGTACGTAGAATTTACCAGCTGCTTCTCATCCCGCGCTGACCGTTAAAACCGGTCAAGGGAATGGGCAAAACATTAGGAATAATTTCAATAGGCGATGCGGATTGCAACCCATCACTATTTAGATTCCATTTTTCGCCTACTTACCCATCTTATGACTCATGACCTTATGTCTTATGACCTTGGGCTCTGTCTACCCCGTAAGGGAAACAGGCGTGATAGTAAACTAAGAACAGTTCTGACGTATCATGTAACCGTGATAAGCCATTACCGAGGCTTCCGTAGACACGGTTTGCCGTAAGAGCGTATACTAGCAGTATTTTTTCAATATAGTTTCCATACAAATGTATTTCTCTATTTTCTCGCTGAAAACTGATTCTAGAGCCACAATTCTTTTTTCATAAAATCTAGTACTAAAATAGGAATGCCCCTATTTTTTTTTTCCAATAAAACTGTTTTTGTACATTTTTTTTTTCTTTTAAACAGGTTTTTAGAAAAGAATAAAACATAGGGACATACCTATTTTAGTAATAGAATGTATGTAAAAAGAATTGTGCCTCTAGAAGCAGTTTTCAGCTAGAAAATAGAGAAATACATTTGTATGGAAAACGCACTGCTAGTATACCCTCTTAAGTGTGCTCCTTGGCCATTTCGACTGTGTTTAACCTCTATAAAAATGGTCAAACATAAAGCACAATACCCAAAAAAACATATATTGTAAAATGGTTTTTAATCTTTACTTGCTGAGGAGGACTTTTTTCTAAAGTGCATAGTTTTTTAGAACAAAAAAGTACCGCGTACATCGATTTTTAGGGTTCCGTAGTAAACAAGGAACCCTTATAGTTTCGCCACGTCTGTCTGTCTGTCTGTCCATCCGCGGTTTTACGCAGAGACTATAAGTATACTAGAAAGCTGTAATTTGGTATGGGTATGTATATTAATTATGGCAAAAAAGTGGTAGAATAAAAACTTGAAAAAAAAATTTTTTAGGGTAGCTCCCATACAAGTAAAGTGGGGGAGTATTTTTTTTTTCTCTATTTACCCATCGTGTGGGGTATCGTTAAATAGGTCTTTCAAAAATATTGTGAGATTGAGAACACTATTTTCTATTTTCCGTTTCCGAAATATTTGGTTTTAAAGTGCGAATTTTTGTTAGAGGTAAGTGTCCCCCCCTCTATCTGCTAAACGGTTATATATAGATACGTGAAAAAAATTACAGCAGTAGTATATATACTGAAGTTTAAAGGAAAACTATCAGAGCTGAGTACTAAGTACAAACTAAAAAGTTATAGGCAACCAACTTATAAACTGTTATGATATATTTCATACTATTTTCATTGTTAAATGTTTTTGGTCGCTAAACTGTAAGGTGCGAGTGTGAATAGTGTGAACTCAAAGTTGTCATTCGCAACTACGGAACCCTACACTGCGCGTGGCCCGACACGCACTTGGCCGGTTTTTATTGCAAATATTCATTAACTACGTAACTCTTTGTCTTAGAGTCACGCAATTTTTATGTTCAATACAATACCAATCAACCTACAAACTCTCCCGAGGAATTTCTATTTTACAGATTATTCTTCTTTTTAATATTAAATTGATGTTATTTAATATTTGGAATGCGCGCGGGCGACGGGCGGCAGTTGACCGCTGACTTTTTGACGGGGACCTAAGGTTCAAAACTCGGCCCATATCCTGAAGGTCATTAGCGCATGTACGAGCCTTAATCGTTTTAGTACAAAAGCAGTTAAATCAATTAAAAAACATGTTCGATTTGTGTGATGTTGTGCTTAAGAATTTGGTTTGTTAACATTTTCGTTTGCAGTTATCTAAGATACTAAAAGAAAACTATCATAAGATTCCAAAAAAAGTGACAGATTAGACGTTTTCTTTAATTACTTACTAGTGTTCTTCATTATATTTTGCACTGATTTGTAAGTGGCAAGCAATAATGTCAGCATAAAAATTCTTACTTATGGCCACGCCCAAAGTCTGTGGCCACATAGTAATCAAAGTGGTGACTAAGGCGGGGGATGTTATTTGCCTTCACACATAAAAACCCAGATAAGTTTAGTTCCCTTAAATAAAATTTCCCTAACATTAATCAATAAGGAAACCCTTTCTACCTATCGAAGCGAAACAACCTATTTAGCTATATACCAAGTGAAATTAAATCAAAGTCTTTAGTCTAGTTAGAAACCTCAAACGACAAGATTCTCGAAACAACACAATCTTTGCAAAAAAGCCACGAGTACGATATTATGATGACTAGTCGGATTCCATAAATTTTCTGGAAGACACAAGCAAAAAGAAGGGTTTTGGAAGGTTTTTGACAGGGTTCCATTCATCCATAAGCTTTTTGGGGCTACGGCTCTTTAGCATTCTGACGTTATTTTTGGAATACCTTTCGTTCAAAGACCTTCATGTAAATATATTAATATTCATGGAGCAAATGTATTGAAACACATTATTTAACGTGTTAATTTACTCATGTAAGGGACATTTAATTTTTATAAATAGGATAAAACTTAAATTGTTCTATAATTGCAAAGTACTAATTAAAAAAAAACAATTAGCTATCACATCTCACGGTAATCTACGCGCTTATTATGCATACGTTCCACAAAAATTACATGACTGAATAATTTCAAACTTTTTAATTTATTTATCGGCGTTATTGTTGGCTTGTTATATTTTTTGGTTTTTCTTAGTTCATCTTCAATTCTGTTAAATCTTATCAGGAATTTTTGAGCTTTTCTTATATTTAAATAATCGGCCATGAGCCACTTGGACTCGCGTACTAAGGGATCCGTACCATTATTTACACAACGTTAGACTACAGAGCAAAAAAAATTGAACCGTTACAGATTCATCATGTCCATTTTTACTCAAAGTCAATCGTTTCAAAGTTACCTACTTCTAAAGTGGACAAATGTGCCCCAGCCCCTCTAACTTTAAAATATACACTAAACAATAATTAGCTCATTAGTGTATGAGTTGACTTGTGGCAAAATCATTAATTATAAAATAACTGCTAGGTACCGTAAATTGATCAATTGCCCTAAACTTATTGCGTTAAATAATACTTACATTTCAAACGTCGTTTATGATTTTTCGAAAGTTGTCTAGGTAACTTAAAAATTGATCAACTTAAGATTCTTGTTTTCGGTAACATATCCTATGTTACTGTAAATGTTCGATACTAGTGAATTTAATATGCACCGATGTATCACCAATTAAAGGGAAAGTTATTCAAATCTACGGGCTGAATCACCCCTTTGAGAGACCAAAACGATCAATGTTATACCGTGTATTTAGGTGGTAAGTAGGTATATACTTATCTAAACTAGACTTTTATGTCAAACAAGTAACTAAAAATCACAAAAATGGCCCCGAAACTTTATCCAAGCCTATCTACCTATAATCACTGTTTTGTGAAGATAAAATATTATTAGGTGCAGATAGGCCCGCTATCTACCAAGTACCAGAAAATAGTACATAATGATACAAGTGTTCTGTATTGATCATTATGACAGTTCTGCTAAGTAGTACAACTAGATCAAACAAAGTAAACATACACACGTGGATTTTTTCTACACAACTATGATAAGAATTGTATGATAACAAAATCACAATTTACCTTTTGTACATTAGGAACTTCATAATGGCGATATTGGCAACACCTACGCAGCTCTATATTTAGTGCATTCCTTTGAATAAATAATATAGTAAGTAATAAATATAATTGAGATTTCATATATTTTTAATGAAGGATCATTTAATAACTTAACAATGAATTACTACTCTATAAAGTAATGTAATTATTTATTAACGAAAATACCCGTATTTTATCCATTTTGATTTAGCAGAAGAAGACCGTGTAGTGGAAACATCATAATAAAATTGAAAAAAAAATCTGCTTAGTGCTAGTTCAACTTGCGCACGAATGGTTCCGTACCATTATAATAAACAACATTAGACGATCGAGCAAAAAGTCCACTCCAAGTCTTCCCGTGGATGTCGTAGAAGGCGACTTAGAAAACACAAGCTATACAAAGCTCATAAACATCAAAGAGACCTCTCCAACCCGTCTGGCCAGCGTGGAGAGTGTAGGCCAAATCCTCTGACTACTCTGGCTAATACCTATGGCTCTGGTAGTACAGAGAGAGTCGTGCTCCTGCAGTGGAGACTATCAAAGACCTGATGATGTTGATGATGTATTAAGAGGGCACTGAACGCGCATGTCTCCATCCAAACGAACAAAGGGAATTGTGGCAATATTTGATAATATTTGAGCAAAATTAAGCATTCATCTATCTCGTTATAATTTATGTACGTTGCTATACAGCTTGGTTAAATTATCGATGGTTTGAGAATAGGTATAAGCCACTCAACATTACTATCCAAATTTTGAAAGGCTTATAATTCTCAAACCATTGATAGTTTAACTAAACTGTAGGAACGTACGTAGATTATTAGAATGCAAAATTTTTCACAAAAATTATAAATTACCACAATTCCCTTTGTCCGTTTGTATGGAGACATACGCGTTCAGGGCCCTTCTTAGGCTAAGCTACCACGGGCTCATGAGTAGGGTTGCCGACCGTACTATAATATATAGCGTTGTACTATATTTCAGGACTCCGTACTATATACTGTTGAAGAAATATATAGTACACGAAAATACTATATTTCAGTACAATACATCAATGTTTATATTTTGCAAATCTCAAACTAAAAAGAAAGCCGGCCAAGTGCGTGTCGGGCCACGCGCAGTGTAGGGTTCCGTAGTTACGAATGACAACATTGAGTTCACGCTACCGTTCACACTCGCATCTCACAGTTTACCGACCAAAAACATCTAACAATGAAACTTGTATGAAATTTTACATTTTCGAGTACTTTTTATAAGGCGGTTGCCTATAACTTTTTAGTTTGTAGTTAGTACTCAGCTCTGATAGTTTTTCTTTCAATTTCAGTATATATGCTACTGCTGTAATTTTTTTCACGTATCCATATATAACCGTTTAACAGATAGAGGGGTCACACTTACCTCTAACAAAAATTTGCACTTTAAAACCAAATATTTCGGAAACGAATCCCTAAATCGAAAAATGGTGTTCTCAACCTATGAATATTTTTTAAAGACCTATTAAAAAATACCCAACAATTTGGGTTTGTATAGAAAAAAAAATATAACTCCCTCTTTACTTGTATGGGAGCTACCCTATAAAAATGTTTTTTTTTTTCAAATTCTTTGCCATGATTAATATACATGCCTATTCCAAATAACAGCTTTCTAGTACTTATAGTCTCTGAGTAAAACCGCGGACGGACATACAGACAGACATGACGAAACTATAAGGGTTCCTAGTTTACTACGGAACCCTAAAAAACAGGTCCCGCAATTTTCGAACGCGCCTTTCATTCGACGACATAATGAGCGTGTGCGTGTAACCGAACGCGTCCCTGTCATAAATTCTCATGAAAATCAAAAGTAATTAAGTATTTTAATGAATTTAAAAGTTGACTGTGTTTTATTGAAGACAAAACGATAAATTAGTCTATTATGTTATAAATTAGTATACTTTTTATTTTTCCCCATTAAAATACTATATTTTTTTGATGCGTACTTACTATATTTTTATAGCCTTTTTTGAAAAAATAAAATATTCAGAAAAAAAAAATGTTGGCCACCCTACTCATGAGATGCAGCCTGGTGAAATACGGACCAGGGCATCGGAACCGGTTTTTCTCGGTTCCGAAAACACCGGGGATTCTCGGTTCTCGGCGTCACAAAGAAAACCGGTTCTAAAATATCAAAACCCGGTTTTTTCGGTTGTTTCCGTTCCTCCCTTTTTTGATAGATCTAGCAATAATAAGAAGATAATGCATTATATTTTAGGCCCTACAGGTAAATTCGTCGTATCTGTCTGGTGGTAATAGGCAAATGAGGTGGTTGGAAGCGAAAGCATGAAACGCTTCCAGGTCGTGATCGTCGGTCTACGGTCGTGAATTGCAATTACACATATAGCGCAGAGTTGGGAGGCGAAGATTCGCACTGCACTTGACCGGTAGCGTCGTTTGATTTGCCACGAAATATTTGATTTTATGATGCCTTCACAATTAAATTATTAGTTTTTCTAATACGTTCTTAATTTTTACGCATTTTCATTATAAAATCGGAAGAACCGAAAGAACCGGGTAACCGGTACGGAACAGAAAACCCGGTACTTGAAAAAAAATACCGGTTCTCGATGCCCTAATACGGACAGACGTATGAAAAGTGAATGCTCGTTAATAAAGCCCCGTTTTTACTCTTTTGAAACAGAACCTTAAAAACGTAGACTGTTTCGGCCGGCTGCATCTCTTTCCATGTAAGTAGTGCATAAAAGCCTGTCGAGGGAATGGCGAAAATAGTACGAATCATGTCGATATATCGTGCACAAACAATATTGAATCTATCAACATTGGCTTAAAAAAGTTATTACAACGTTCTTACTTTACTGCACTATTGCTTTTTATTTTGCATTACCGCGGTACTTCGGCTATAAAACACTCATGGTTAAAATGCTGTTTTATGAGTTTCGGTGTATCAGGAGTATGTTTATAACACGATGTATTGAGAAATATATACATAATCGGGTTCTATCTATCTATCAGCCAGGGTCGTTCACTGCTGGACATAGGCCTCCCCCGTAGATCTCCACAAATTGCGGTCTTGTGCATGCTGCGTCCATCGATTCCCGGCGACCCTGATGAAGTCGTCCGTCCACCGTCGGAGGTCGTCCCACCAAATGACGCAATGGCCATCCGTCCTCCGGGCTATATGTCCGGCCCATTGCCACTTCAAACGTGCAACCCTGCAAGTATGTGTTACTTTGGTTCTTCTGCAGATATTCTCATTTCTGATTCTATCGCGCATAATCGGATTATAGCGATGAAAATGTCCAAAGAAATACTAGGCTTGATGATTTAACTCAGTTTTCAGCTGTCGCCATCAGTATACGTATTATCCATCAAAACCATATGGAAAGCATTAATCCGAATAAAACCTGGTCGCTGTTAGATATTTAGATCTATTGAGTAATGATAAAATATTATTAAGCGCAGATAGGCCCGCTATCTACCAAATACCTGAAAACAGGTAGATACGTAATCGGATTAAACAGATTTTCATTGGTATCTGCCAAAATATTTGGCTCGATTCGATGATTTCAACTGAATGTTCTGCTCTCGCATTCCAACCGTGAGTACCATCTATCAAAACCATATGGAAAGCTTTAATAAACGATGGTTGTTAGATATTCTATAAGAGGAAACGAGTATTTACAAAGAATAAAGTGACCATTAAACAAATTACGATTTTAGGTTTTGGGATATAAGAAATCAAGATATCAAAAAAAATTTAAAAATTACCCTGATAAATAAAAAGGACATTATTTGAAATAACCAAAGTTATCAAACCCTTCGATTATTTTTATAGATGAACTATCTTTAATTCCTGTTCTGAACTATTTTTTGATAACATAATGTAAAAACTGGACCGAGATTCGGATGACTCACCATGTATTAAGCAAGGATAATTTCAGTCCAAT
Organism: Rhodophaea formosa; assembly: GCA_963082605.1. Lineage (NCBI taxonomy): Eukaryota > Metazoa > Arthropoda > Insecta > Lepidoptera > Pyralidae > Rhodophaea > Rhodophaea formosa. The sequence goes on from OY720206.1 coordinate 7,852,629, forward strand.
TTAGAGATATCTTTTTTAAAAGTAATTGAATCGGAATTTAAATGGGTAGCCTTTTAAAAGAGGAATAAAAATTACAATATCTCTGATACTTGATGAATTTTTTAATTATAAAAGTTTCCGCAACGAAATTGGAGGAAAGTAACACGATGCTTAAAATGATTTCAATATGAACAGTATTTAATCGGACAGACTTTCAACCGACTTTCTCCACTTGCTCTGTAAAATCCGCTCAATCTTCACAGAAGATTGCGGAAATGAGTATCGGGCCTTTGAGGAAGCATTCAGTATTGAATTTTTCACACTTTACGAATTTTAAACCAATAACTTTGTTTTACTAAATTGGCTATAACATTTAACAAATTGAGTTGCCTGAAATAATCGATTATTAATAATAATATTTTTTATGTTATTATAGTACCTAAACGTAGCTTTTGACTCCCAACATCTGAATGTATGGTATAATAACAAAACCTCTTTTAATTCCTAATCCGAATCCTAACTAATATTATAAATGAGAAAGTGAGTTTGTTTGTTGGTTTATTTGTTTGTTTGTTACGCTTTCACGCCCTATCTACTGAACCGATCATGATGAAATTTTGCATACACATAGGTTAAGGTATTGAGAGAGACATAGGCTTTATAACACGCGGGCGAAGCCGCGGGAAACAGCTAGTACTTAATAAACATAAGTCGGTATTATAGAGTATCAAAATATGACAAGGTTTACGCAGTAGATACTAGAATCCATCAGATGTGGAATGTCTAACAGTCTGAATTAGGAATGTAATAAAAGAGATTTTAGGTAACTATTAATAAGAAAAGTGAAAATAATTATATGCTATCCAAATCCGCTGACTACAGCACATTTTGCGACTGCCAATGCAAACTTTTGGGAGTTGGATTAGTCAAGCCGCTACCAATTTATTTTGGCCATCAATGTATTGGTACTCTTTTGAGCGAGGACACTACAATTACATTCACAAATTGTCAACTTTAGACATTATCTAATATATACCGGACGTTCAAGTATTACGTTGGCAGCATATCAGATATTTTAACCCTTTTCCTCGTTTCAGCAAAAGTAATATAAAAGCTTTTTCCACCTCTCCCAAGCTTACGTTAACATTGGTGTCATTTTCATCAAAATATGTTTGGTTATATTTTCAATATTTTGCCGATGTCATCATCGTGCAAAGTTATTGCGAGCCTATCTCGCATGTCATCAAAAATAAGTTTAGAACAGGCCGGGGATCTGATAAGTGTAAATAAGGAGGTTTAAGCAGGCAACACAAAGAAATCGGTGCATTTTTTTGCAAAACAAACCAAAATTCACAAATGCGTTATTTAATTTATTTTCATAGATATGGCGTGCATACACCCATTGGTAGCAATTTAGAAAAAAACTTAGTTAATATTTCATTAAAGGAACCCAAAGTTTGTATTTAACGCAAGCAAAGCTGCGGAAAAAAGCTAGCAAACAAACAACTGCAACACGGTTTAATACTATCGCGATTGTTTACGATCCAAATAGTTAATGTATAACATGGTAATTCTCTGTGTTAATGCTCTTAATATCTGAACAGAATGCTGTGTAGATTTTGTGCTGTAATTTTATTCTGATTCTCTCACGCTTCGAGGACCTGTAATGAGGCAGCCGAAACGAGACAATTTGCATAGGTACTACTTCGAGCACTCAGACGAATTCTTCACCGAACATTTCCTTTATGTGCCACGTTTAGTTTTGAGAACCCTAGAATAAATTTAAATAAAATCAGCAAAGAACTCTTTCACAAAGAAGAATAGTCAGAAATTTAAGTACACAAAAGTAAATCCCAACTAATATTATAAATGCGAAAGTTGGTTACGCTTTCGTGCCGTATCTACTGAACCGATCATCATAAAAATTTTGTCTGGAGTACGGAAAGGACATAGGCTACCTTTACCTTTCATCCCGGAGAAAAGTACTGTTCGCAAGGGATCGAATCTAACGCGAGCGAAGCCGCGGGCGAAAGCCAGTAGGTAAATTGATAAATCTAAATAAATATTCCAACTGTTGGTATCCACCTTTCGCACTCAGCTGGGAATGTGACTGTCGCTCGCACTTCTAGAGACGCCTTTTCAACACATTTCATACGAAACAAGCGTGTCTGGAACGGTACCGTTTATTGATGTTTTGGGTTTCAAGGTGATTGTAGAAATGGAAAATCTTCTATTACTTGTGATATAGGTTACATCGGAATTTAGTTTATTAACCTTTTTACTGTAATTATGATACCATATCACAGCGAATTGGGGCATTTTTACGTTTTTTGACCAACAACTGAAAGGCCGCGTAGCGTAGTTTACTTTCACCTACTACGGGCTGGCTCGCGGTATTATTATTACTTTTTAGGGTTCCGTACAAAAGTTGAAAAACGGAACCCTTATAGGATCACTCGAGCGTCTGTCTGTCCGTCCGTCCGTCTGTCACAGCCGATTTTCTCCGAATCTTCTGAACCAAATTAGATGAAATTCGGTAAGATAGTGTAATCCTATGACCCAAACACGGATGCGCAAAATAAATAAAGATTTTTTTGAAATAAGGGTCATTTTGAGGGGCCCAATAACAAAATTTAAAAAAAAAGTTTTGCAAACCTTACTGTGTCATATATCAAATGAAAGGGCTCATTATGAGGATCTCAAAAATATTTTTTTTTGTTCGGGTAAAATCAATACATTTGATTTTATTCACGAAAGAAGGCAAAAATTGACCATTCCCCCCCCCTGATCTCCGAAACTACTGGGCCGAAAATTTTGAAAAAATTACAAAATATAGTTCATTCCTTGAAGATTACAGGAAAAATAATAAGAATTCTATCACTTGAAAATTAAGTGGTAAACTCACAATAATAAGTTCATCTAGGGAAATAGTTCACTAAAACACCACTAGATGGCGCTAGTATATTGAATAAAACATTTTTTGCACATTGTGTGTGTGTTCACGAAGCATATTGTACGGAACCCTCATTGCGCGAGTTTGACTCACACTTGGCCGGTTTTTTTTGTCTTTATTAGGGCGAGAGCAACATTCCGTGTTCACAACCTTTTGTTTTATACCTATACAATAAACAACTGTCCTGATCTTCAATATGACCCTGAACGTAGTTAATTTCTGGTGGCCCTCTGAGCTGTAGACCTAGCTAATGTTATCACAGCAGATTTACAAGGGTCCTACCTAACTCCTAAGCGCCACAATGGCACTTAGGTTCTTTGTGCCAATACTTCCATGATATTTCAATCAAAAAGTTTTTATTCCGCAATTGAATGTTTCTGAAACTTTCTATCTTAAAAGCTATTAGCCCTAGAAAAATTGGAGACGAGCTCAAACTATCAGCAATTTTATGTACTTTAAAAATAGCAATAGTGAACTTTCCAAATCTTTCCTAAACGTCGTCTTTTTTAGTAATAATAATAACTCAGAGCACTTACAATTTAGAACGATGTAAATCTGGTTAAAAATTAAATCTGAGCGTAAACATATGGCTGGCCCAATTATTTTTAGTTGCAAATTTGTGAGCAGGTCGATTTTCATCTTTAACAAATACTTAAGGGGGCACACTAAGCACAGTAGCGACGCCAATGATTTTATTCCTAATACTTTACAAATAGAAAGAAATTCAAGAATGTAAATCATATAAGCCTTAGTAAATAACCTGAAGTATTTTAGGATCATGTTTTAATATTATGAGAATCGCGTGCGGCCTTAAATTAACTAAACTTGACTGAACATTATAGAAAATTCTTCTCTTACTTTTTTTAATTCAACTAGCGCCCATCATCTTATTCTATAACTTCTAAAGAAATTCAAATGAAAAGAATATAATTATTTATTTAACCAGCAGCATAAAGAGGTTCAGCGACCAAAACTCTATCCAAATCAGGTACACTGCCACTCATAACACCCAACACAGGAGGCAGTTCACTTAGCACTTTGCCATATGAATAACCGAAAAGCTGTCGAAAGGATTCCCATTGAAGCCTGAAATGAGATGGGTCCGCGTAATGTAGGCTTGATCTTAACTAACCTATTTAACTGCGCACTCTTCACCTGTAAAATCCCTGATCAATGAAGACGTACTATACACCAGTATTTAAGGGAAACGGATCGGTGAGTGTAGCAATCACCCACCGCAGTATAAAGGCTATGTGTCAGACCATGAAGCTCTTTAAGCGGATAAAGGATGACTCACGCTACACCGTGCCGATTCCGAGCCAAACGTCGGAAATAGCTCGGTCCCGCCTCGGATTGGCCACGGCCCGTTGCTTGAATACTATAATAATAGTTGGAGTATATAACTGTTCGGTCGAAACCCGCCGTTGTAAATTACTTACAGGAAACGAACCGGCTCAGTGACCGTGCCACAGCCCACGCTCGGCCCGGATCCGGCGCAGTGTAGCGTGAGACATCCTTAACAGACTTTCGGATCCGACAGGGGTGAACCATCTCGAAATGTGCTAAATGGATTTCGCCCAGAACTGGACAATGGACACTATTTTTGCCCTAATCGAAGAAAACACGCTATTCTCCACTTTCTTTTTTTCGGATGTTGCGAAGGCCTTTGACTGTGTTCCACGATAAATGATCTGGTAGACATTGAGGTCCAAAGAGGTTCCCGAGATCTACATTGACATTATGGCGTGACACGTCCCGTCATTCCAATTCCATAGTTAGGACTGCTTGCAAAAACCAAGCCCTTCCCTATCGCAGTCGGAGTTCTCCAAGGCTATGTCCTTAGCGATTCCTATTCAAGATTCACTCGTTTATTTAATATAGATTTCTTTGAACACTCATTGTCATATTTACAATGTTTACAACAAAAAATAAATTGTTGACGTCAATAATTTACTATTGAGTGCGATATTGGACGAAGTGTCAAACAGCATCAGAAATGCACATGAGCAACCCCCGTGGCTCATTACGTATGCTGAAGATATTACACAAACAGATGCGGACAAGGGCAAACTAGTGCGACGCGCGAATATGTAGAAGGAGTCGCTTGAGAACGGCGGTCTAATCTAAGTTTGTTACTACGGAACCTTTCATAGGCGAGTCCGACCCGCTCTTGGCCAGTTTTTTTATCTTGAATTATTTGTTTTAATTAAGGAAAGAGGTCAAATAGGGGTTGTATATTATCAGGTTATTAATTTTTTATATAAATTTTTATTGATAGATTATCGCTTGAAAATCAGTACAGTACAAGTTGTCAATGATATTAGAGAAATATGAGATAAGTACATTTATTTCCGAAAAAGTGGTCCCGAAAGATCTTCATAAGCGCTAGCAAAACCGTGATCAAATTCTAATCTACAATATATCTATACTTTCTATTCTTTCCAACTAATCCCGAAGAAAGGTATTGTTCCCGAGGGATTGACACTAACGCGAGCAGAGCCGAGGGCGAAAGCTTGTAATATTATAAATGGGTAAGATTTATTTGTTTGCATTGAATAGGCTACGAAACTACGGCGCCGATCTTCAAAATTCTTTCACCTTTTATCTGCTGATGACCTATGTTTTAATTTACGCGGACAAAGTCGCGGGAAAATTGCTTGTCAACGGTAAAGCTATAATAAAGGTAGTTCTTCAACTGTCCAAGTTTACCTGTTCAGCAACCACAACTGACACAATAACCGAAGGCATGAAACATAAACCAAGAAGAAAGCATTTTAGATGCCTAAAGCAAACAACAACTATTAATTTTACTAAATGGTATCTCCCTAATTTCCTTAATTTGTTTCGCCCTAGAGGCAATCTAAGCCAACCTAACTCATTCATTACATTGATTTAATTCCCTTGAGGGCAGAAAGCCCAACCTCTCTTGAATCTTGGAGTAACTCTTAACTTCTTTATCCCATTAAGAGCGGTAAACTTCCATAATCTTATACAAGAAAGTATTTAAAATTCCTCAGATCTCGTGTACTCAGTTCCGTTCTGATAGCCAGCCGAACCTAGCCTAACTTCTAGCGTTGATTAGATTCTGTTAGAGGTGTGCCCGGCAATCTCTAGACATCACTTAACTCGATTAGACCATTATTGGCCTAGCCGATATAGGTTACAAAATATCAATAGGGTGATTACATGTTTTATGCTGGTCAGACAGATTAATGAATAATATTGTATTGTATTCAAACACTTATGATGCGTTGAATTGAAAAAAAAATGCATGAACGTGGCGTGGTTGTAAAATCTTGTTTTTTTCTTATTCTTAATTATCTGACTACTGTATCTAACTGACAAACTAAACAGTTTAATTTTTTGTCTTACCATTCCTTTGAAATAGGTATATTTCTTTGTTATTTTTACTTATTCTTAATTATCTGACTACTGTATCTAACTGATAAACTAAACAGTTTAATTCTTTCTCTTATCATTCCTTTGAAATGGGTATCTTTCTTTGTTTTTTTTAATGCTCTAACTTGCAGTCACGAGCAACAAATAAAAATATAATTGTTAATTCCATTAGACCTGATCACATTGATATGAATTAAAAATAAATAAATACATAAAAATAATTAAAAATAAATATATCTCGTAAATTATAAATATCCAAGTAATTAAATAAACGTTGTAATAGCACAAAATAAATATTCTAATATTTTGTGATCTTAATTTTTTATCTTATCACCTTGTTATACTAATTACTTTATTAGTTTCTGGCGACTTCAAAACGTTTATTCTTACCTTTAACCATGAGACTTTCCTTACTTGTTTACATATATTAAATTAATCCGAAAATTCTACACTCTTGAAACAAAATAAAACTTACCCGTATGGGTATTTAAACTGCAGTCCAACAACATCACATCTCATTCATCATGTTTTGAAAACTTTACAAATGTTTAAAAGTTTTTGCACAAACTAAAGCACTCTACAAATTTATTAAAGACCGTCAAAAGTTTCGGCTATCACTGGCTAGAAACTTGAAATATTTTTTTTAAAAACCTGAAATATATAATAACAAGTATTTAATAAGGAAATATATGAGTAAGTTTTTGCGCGAGTCGCGGCGGGTGCCACAGAGCGTTACGTCGTCTGGGCGGCGGGCAGCGTTTGTGACGGGCGGGCGAACGCACCGACTGGCGGTGGGCGGCGCATGCCCGCCCTAGAGCGCCTTAAATATACTCGCTGGTATCCCTAACACAAAAATCTACTTACGCATCCAGTTTAAGCATTCATTGAATGTAATGACATTTAAGTTAAATTGATAAATGAGAGGACATTTTGACACTTTATGAATGGTTATTAGGGCTTTTTTGCGATGTTAAAATGTAATTGGCAGGTAAAGATATTTGTGTGTTACAAAAAATTTTGCTATGGTTTTAGTAGCTAGCATGTACTATTTGTGGATTTCAACTATCCGCCCCCGATTGAATAGATAAGGATTATAAACCAATTTCCAGTTAAAGGTCATCGATGTTATGTTGGTTTCAAAATCGGAAACTCTTTTCATTATCACTAAAATAATAATTGTTATTATAAATTCTTAGTAATGGTACATCCATTACTTTTAATGCTTGTGATTTGTAACAAGCAACAATATCACATTTGACGCCAAGTGTGTAGTACCCAGCATTTAATAGAGAGAGCTTCAAATAAAGGAGATGGTTTACACGCTCAAAGAAAAGCCACTGATTTTAATTTCACTTTAATTATGTTTACAGAACTGTCATTTCTGACAAAGAAATATAATACAAAATACAACTCATTACATCTCCCGCAGATGTTTATACGTCCGCCATTTTGAATTTTGCTGACGTTACATTAGACTATGACACTCCGTGGAAAAATACAAATCTAATGATTATTCACACTACAAAATTGCCCAAGCCGTTAAGGCCACAGGTGGCTAAAACGTAAAAGACTTAACTTATTGTTTATACTCATCATTATCATCATCATTTCGTGTAGGTGACACGGTTAGTTATGCACACCCTGGTGTCAGAGTTCTTCGAAACCGCCTCTCGGCCTCTGACGTGGTTCCTTTTACGACTACCAGATGGCAGCCAGGACAGCTGCCAGCCAATGGCTTAATTTGCCTTCCGAAGCACAGAATCATCTTTCTTATCAGACAAATCAGGTCATTCATGCCTGCAATGTCCTAACCAAACTGGAAACAACTTAACAAAGTATGCTTCCCGTGGGATTCGAACCCACGACCTCCGGGACAACGAGGCATACGCCTTAACCACTGGACCACGGAGGGTGTTGTATACTATTATACCTTACATACATACATACATATATAAATACATATACGCGATAAACATTACCCTCCTTCTAACCAGAAGACTGACCCAACCGGTAAAACCGGTAAAAATGTAATTTGTATGGCTTCCTACACATTAGTTGATTTTCAAATTAATTGCAAAATGAGTTGAAATCAAATACTTACCGCACTTGTAAAAGTGGGGTAGTTGTGTTGGGTAATGCAAGCCTAGATGCGTGTAAGAGGAATGGGATATGGTGGAGAAATTCGGCGCCGGGGCTTGAAGCGCGGTGGCGTAATTGGCAACGCATAGATCGTTCTGAGATCTAGACGCAGGTTTAAGTCCTACCCGCGTGGAATTCTTTCACCATTTCTTATTTTCTTTATTTAATAAATAAGGTAAAATAGTATTGTGAATGCAAAATAAATCCCATATAAACTATTGTAATTTGTTAATTAAATACAAAATTTGAAAATGTAATTTCAACATAAAGGTAAACATGATGATAATGTTTGAGAGAGGAGGTGAACTGAAAAGCTACATGCAGTATGATGGAAACATGCAGCATCGTTACACACTTATAAATTTATAAATTAACATGGTGTAAGAAGAATATAAATAGTATCTGTTTCTTTTTGCACAAGTCGAAAACATAACTTAGCGTATTCATCACAAGAAGTTCGCAATAGAACGGCGTTGCTAACAGAAACGAAAGTTAACTGAAGGTTTTCGTCAATTCGACGTAAAATTTCCCATTCTATTCAAAGTCATTCGAATACAAAACTCAAATATTTCATTTACCTCTAAATGTAGTAAGTCTTCGAAACAGATTTAAATATATATTTAGGCGATACATACTGCTTGTTGGCTCACTCGTGGGTATAAAAGTATTTGATTCTAGTTTAAGTGCTCTTCATCATCGTCATCATTTTAGCCGCAAGAAGACCACTGCTGCACCAATACCTCCCTTAAGGATTTTCTCCGATTCCTGCCTGCCGTTTCATATAATTTTTTTGTAAGGACGTTTCTTTCTTTTCAATCCCCATATATATAAAATAATTTAAGTTTTCTAATGAACCCTATTATTACACTGCTTAATCAATGTACGATTACAACCAAAAACTACTTGTTTGTTTGAACACGATACATCAATTGATTCGATAGGTAATCGATTATCTAACAAGAAAAAGAGGTTGTATTTATTTATAGAGGTCCAATTTATCTTACACACTACACTGTAATTTTTAATGGACAAAAATCACCCTGGATTTCCGTATCTTAGGCATCAGCTCCACGAGCGTGAGAATCGCGTCGATTTTATTTTCCACCTATTTCCATACATTACCTTAGCATGTTAAGCCGTGTGGTACCCGGCAGAGTAGAATAGGATAATTCCAAGACTTCCAGTGGATTTCGTAGAACGCGAGTTAGGAAACATCTAAGATACCTCTCCAACCCGTCTGGCCAGCGTGGAGACTGTAGGCTAAATCTTCTGATTGTTCTGGCTAATATATGGCTCTGGTAGTACAGAGAGGGACGTGCTCCTGCAGTGGAGACTAAAAAGACCTTTGATGATGATCATGATGACCTTAGCATGTGTCTACACTACACACGGCGATGTTATCACCGCCATCCGCCATGTGACAATTGGCAGAGTGCGAGCAAATGTCAAATACAATAAATTTACTGAATAGAAAATATTGTTTGTTTGTTACGCTTTCACTATCTACTATACCTAGTCTAGTAATAAAGTTAATTCCATTCGTCACAACCTTCAAATAAAGTCTGCTACAGAACAGATTTTGAGGAGCCAAATTGGTAGTTTGAAGCGTCTTCTATGCTTTTTCGTTCACTGGATGCACCAAAATAAACTCGAGGCTTATTCGAAGTAAACCGAATACTCGAGCAGCTGTATTCGCCCCGTTATTGCTTCTACATGTAGCAATGCACCACTGAGATTTTGTACGAGATCTAGATCTTTTCACTCCACAATAAAGTACTAAGGGTGGTTTATTCCTTGGACATAGTATCACGTCTTTATCCCATGTGGGGTAGAGAGAGCCCAAGGACAGAGGACCCAAAGGCCACACTTAGCGTGTTAGTGTTAGTGGCCGTACAGGTGGAAAACGGAATCAAAATAGTGATGAGTTGCTAGCTAAATCGCCTCTTCCTGGTATTCCTAAAATTTTCGCCCAATCCCTTGACCGGCGTTTACGGTCTGCGCGGGAAGAAAAGCAACTGGTATATTCTATGTTTTTTTCTTTTCTTTCAAACCAGCATGGTTTATTCTTCGTAGAAATGGAAAATGTTGGCTGTACCTCAGTTGAAATATCCCATTTAATGTGATGATTTACAACTATTTTTAATGTAGATGGTTCGTTTCTTCCGTGAGTAACGAAAATGTATAACGGAAATGTCAAAAAGTTTATGGCAAGTTTCCTAAATTTACGCGACTTTACGGTCAACAATGGGAGGGTCAAAATTAGTGTTTCTGCGGTATGCAAATTGTTAAGCGGACACATTTCGGGGGTCATTGCACTAACTATTATAGTTATTCACGCAAGGGACTTGTAATTTTTACTACATCGACACAGCTATAACAATTTCAGTGACTGACTAACTTCTAAATACCTATATTTTTACCTTACATTACATAAAATAGGTAAGCTCATTTACACATGCTTTATTATCAGCGGATAACATTGGCCGAAGGAATGGAAATCACGGGAAAATGGCTAGTAAACCCTGTCTGATCCTCCATGAACGCATTCGCTGCCGAGAATTTATAACTATGCACTGTGAACAAATTTTCTTATGGACGTATGACTGGAAAATTTAAGAAATTTATTTGGACATTTCCTTCTAATTTTCGACATTTCCTTGTAAATTGTTCGGCCGGAATTTGCAGTACCATAAAAATTAATCCCATGTGAAAAGCTGTTCGTGCTAACGGGATGAGTCACCAATTTAAGATTATGTCAAATATTTTTTTTTTCGCAATAAAGCTGGTGGTCCCAGTTCATATGGGTAAAAAATAATAATAGTAGAGTGATTATACAGAAGATAAATAACTTTAAATAAGTAGGTTATCAACCACGGAGCCACATTTTACACCCATTCTGCTGTCAATAGACAATAATGCCAGTGAAAGGGAAACACATAAAAGGTGCCAAAATAAATCAGCTGAAATGTTAATGATTTGTTTACAATTCTGTTCCAAATGGTAACCTATCAACAATGGGAATTAAACCAGTATCTTGTATTGTCCTTGGTTATTTACAACGAAAGCCCGAGTTCTTTTAATAGCTGTAGGGCGTTTCAGCAAAGTGCTAATGTACTCAAACACAAGCTTACAAAATATCATCACAACAAATTTGAGAACTAGGTATTTTGTAGTTGTTCAGTATACATCCTAAACATTTTCATCCTTGTTTATTCATTATTTTTTCTTCACTGTTCCTATTTCGAATTTTAATTACTTTGATATTCAAGTTTTGGCACCTGAAAAGTTGAAAATTTTTCGTAAGAACATCATGTGACTTTATTTAATTTAAACGACTATTGGATGACAGATCAAGGTGGAAAGAACTGACATACTGTGCCAGACCCCACATAAAAAAGTGGGATAAGGTAAAGGAAGAAGAAGAAAAATCTAATCTTTTGTTTTAGATGTTTGATTAGTTTTCGCATTACTCAAAAACCATCTGTGACAAATATTTCAGACCAAGACTGTGGTATCAAAATTGACGATTGATTCTTGGGTGTATGTCAGCTTTTGATAATCTGTAAATGTGGTTCTTTTTTTCTCAATATCGGTGTCATGGATTTAAACTATTTCTCTCTATCTTTTTATAGATAGATAAACAAACCTTCCCATTGTCTATCTCGAAGAGACGTCCTGCAGATGCAAAATAAGTAGTAACTCTGTATAAAAATTCTCCTTAAACTGATTTTTCGAGCTCGACATAACCATAATGTACCAGTAATACCTCTACTTTATGCTCTACCACAGAGCAGGGAAAGTCGCTCGCGCTCTAGCGAGCGAGCTACTCTGGGCCACACTACTTAAACACACATTTAGAGCTTTTATTAGGTAGTGTAGTAGTCCAAATAAATAAAGTATTTATTTGGACATGTGTATCACACAAATACATACACGTAAAAGTAAAAAAAAACAGTAAAAATTATACAAATAGAATCTTAAAACTAGGCATGCATCTGTGTGCCACTGCCACAGTAGCACAAAAGGGCTACAGCTCAGCACTACGTCACTCGGTGAGAGCAACTGCTGATTTTCAGCTGGCAGCCTTGAGAAAGCACGAACGAGAGCAATTTCACAAGTAGACCATTTTACGCGTACCATTACCACGCGCGCATACTTATTAATGCCCAAAAACGAAATAAAAGATCATTGCTTAAAAGCTTCAGTAATCACTCGTACTTGACCTAAGGAGCTTTGCAAAAATCGCCTTTTATTGAAATAAGAAAGGTCCGATGTAATCAAAGCAGTTAGCCATAAAAGAAAAGGTTTATTGCTAGTATTACGACAGGCGAGAAATATGTGTCACACGTTTTTACGTAACTGACCCACCCAGAAGAAGGGCATTTACGTATATACTTATACAATCACGTCTTTTTCCCTTGCGAGGTAGACAGAGCCCAGGTCTATAAAACCTAAAGGCCACGTATAGCATGTTGGTGAGCTTGAAGGTGGAGAACTGCATCAAAATAGTGATAGGTTGCCAGCCGCAACGACTATTGACGCCTTTTACGATCTGCGCGAGAAGAGAAGCAACGGTACATTCTACGTTTTTTCTTTTCTTCCAGATAAGCGTCAAAGAGTATTTAAGAGACATTCATAAATAATAGTATGTTATGTCTGTTTCATTGTCGGTTCCTGTAGCCAAAACTGCTTTGCCATTACACAATTATTGAAAAAAAAAATTGGCGGCTTCAATACCACATATACATACAGACTGACACAGACTTATAAACAGGAGCAACTTCAACACTCTGTTGTGGACGGTTTAAAATGTTTCATATCATCTGCAATATAATTTGTATTAAAGGTGTTTCTGTCTACTGTGCAAGCCCTAAAGACGTGATATTATATCTTTCTGCAATCAAAGGTTATATGGGTACAAGATGGGTACTCATGCATTAGTCATTATTTCAATGTACAATGACTAATGTATGATATAAATGAATAATACATTCGAACATTGCTTTTTCAGTTCACGCTCAATAGTGTTCGCGATGAGAGAGCGGTTTTAAACAAAGACCATCATGATATATTTGTAGCCCATTATCTAACATGAAAAATATTTTGACTTCACTCACGTACAATCACATTACTTGCACGAACTACGGAGAAGATACTACTACGAAAAATTTACTATTACTAGTATCAGACAACTGAGTGCCTTATGTTTTATCTAGGCAATAGAGACCATAGACAAATATTGGAGTTTTTTTGTGGCATAGCGGCAAACGAGCTAGAGGGTCACAACTGCAACACCAGGGGTGTGACAAGAGCGTAAAGGAACATTTATGCGGAGTAAGGATAAACATAAAATGTAATACAATTCTTCTACTTCTTATTTAAGAGCTTTGTAGCTCATGTCGATGCAATATGCGCAAAACTTCTCTATAATCTGTTTTAGACTTTAGTTCTTAATACAACATGATACCAGCCTTCTTTAGTTGGTCAAGAAAACTTTTACAATAAGGTACTACAATTAGGTTTGGATTTCTGTTGGAGGCTACAAATTCAATTGACGCGTGTACCATGTTTTTTTTCAGCAGTAACTATTGTGGCATCCCTGGTTAGTAGATGGAAACTTAACGTCACTTCAAAATAATAATCAGGTTCAAATTCATACAATAATCATTCAAATGAGGAACATACTCGTATCTTGTTAATTACAAGGAATTTATAAAACTTCCTAGTAAAAGAGATCCAGATACACTCAGGAGAAACTTGATGACAACTTGTCGAGTTGTTTTAGAGCACACTAGCAAATTTTCCCGCTACTTCGTCTGCGTAAATTATAACCTGTGTCATCCGCAGATAAATTAGCTTTCTATAGGTAAAAGAAACAATCACATCTTTCCTCTTTATAGGGTTCCGTAGTAAACAAGGAACCCTTATAGTTTCGCCATGTCTGTCTGTCTGTCTGTCTGTGTATCTGTGTAAGTACTAGACAGCTGTAATTTGGTATGGGTATGTATATTAACCATGGCAAAAAATTGGTAGAATAAAATCTTGAAAAAAAATTATTTTTGGGGTAGCTCCCATACAAGTAAAGTGGGGGAGTAATTTTTTTTCTCTATTTACCCATCGTGTGGGGTATCGTTAAATAGGTCTTTCAAAAGTATTGTGAGGTTGAGAACACCATTTTTCGATTTAGGGATCCGTTTCCGAAATATTTGGTTTTAAAGTGCGAATTTTTGTTAGAGGTGTAACGATGCGCGTAGATAACCTTCATGCTGCATCTTGCTTTTCACCTCATTTCCCAATCATCATCATCCTGTCCACTTTTATTTCGAAATTCATTTTAAATTCCAAATTAAATTCCAAATTCGATTTTCAAATATTCTTCACAGTCCTTCCTCATCACTCATTGCATTCCATTCAATTCCTTGGTCGTGATCTCTCGATCCTAGCTTACAGGCACTCGCCTATAATAAATATTATTTTACTAATTGTATTCACTACTACTACTGTGTAACGCCTGTGTGAAACTTATTAAAATCCGTTATCTGAGTTGTGTTGTGTTCTCTCTCTCCGCTGAGCATTAATACCTTCATTCATATTCATGTTGGGCCTACTCTAACTAGCTGGGTGAGTAGGACCCGACATTGGCGCCCGTACGTGTTAAATTGCCTGCTTCCTACACCTGGAATACCTAACTATACGTGAGTACTGTAGAGTGATTACGTCAAGAGACACTGGATACAGACAGACTCACTCCTCCACTCTAACTTAAGCCTGCGTCGCGACGGTGGATAGTGACCAGCGTCGGTACGCTATCGTCAGCGTCGGTACGCTATCGTCGGCGTCGGTGCATATCTTCAGCGTCGGTGGACTATCTTCAGCGTCGGTGGACTATCTTCAGCGTCGGTGGACTATCTGCTGCATCGGTGGTTAGCTGTGGACAGAGGCAGCTGCTTACTTCTGCATCGGTTACTACCTACTTCTCCGTCAGTCGCTGCTCACTTCTCCGTCGGTCGACATACAAAGAAAACAACAACATCAAGAAATTTATTTAATCGTGAAAGTGATTTAATGAATTGTGATATTTTTTAATATCCCTGTATTTTCTATATAATAATTGTTGCTCCATTACTTCATTATCATCATTACCATCAAGGTAAGCTCTCCAGGTATCCCTGTAACAATTATTTATATTATTATTATTTTAACACTTTCACGTTTCCTCCATTACACTTTAAATAGGTACTCAAACAGTACACCAATCCTATAATCTACACACAGTTTCATACAGCTACACAATCATGCTGCCCTTGTGCAGTAGCACATGTTAAATCAATTCAGAAGTGAGCAGGAAATAATACCCAACAACTATAACAAACCAGTATTTTTATTTGCATACGCTTTTGCACACGAATCACTAGCTATACTTTTGCTTGCTACAGCCATGACGTTCACAACGGGTATAACAACGCTTCATTCAAAAATGGCCAGTTGACAGCAGTTTTCATACGGATACGTTACACAACCACTTATTGCTTTTAAATTTATTTTGCAGTAATAAAATAAAAGCAATTATGTCAAAAATAAAATAATAAAAAATAATAATTAATTCATAGCTAACAGTCGGCCATTCTGAACCAACGGAGTCCTCTCGTTGAATTTCACTCATTGCCAAGTATATTAACATTAAGTTTAATAATTAAGTTTTATTGTAACTCCAATTGCATATTAATGTTTTCTTAAACAATTGTGCTTTTACATCTAATAATAATAAAAATAGTGAAAAAAAAAAAAGTAAGAAGAAAAAATTTACATGTTTCTTATTATAGTATCAATTAAAATTAAATTACCTATTGATAGTTATTATCAATGAAAGTTCGGCCATCTTCAACTATAATTGTTCCATCAATTATAAATTTTGCTATGAACTGACTTATGATAAAACAACTTCAGTACCTTCTTGTTTATTTTTAAATCGCATTTTTTTTCCCATCTGCTTTAAATTATACATAACATTCTCTTAAAGAAAAAAAAAATAGGAATGCCATTTCCGGCTTATCAAATCAACACATATTAATTACTTAATTACTACAAAAGCACTCAAATACTAGACCATAAATATTTAAAAAAAATATATTCCTGTAAAATCTGACACACTCATAATTTGTCAAAAGACTCAGTTGTGTGCAGATTTTTCCATTCAAAATTATTTATTCTATGAGATCTGACACACTCATTAATTGTCAAAAGACTCCATTGTGTGTAGAACTCTCCCTTCACAATTATCTAATCTATAATCTGACACACTCATAATTGTCCACAGACTCCATTGTGCGCAGATTTTTTTATGTATCTAACTTATAGTCTATGAAATCTAACACACTCATAATTTGTCAAATGACTCCGTTGTGTGTAGATTTCTTCTAATCAGGTTTTGATTTTTTTTGTTTATATCAAAATCATCAAATCCATTAACATTTATCTGGAGCATAATATAAATTCTATAATCTGATCAAACAAAACTGAAATGAAAATATCAATTTGCTTGATTGTCACTACGCTCACCAGCGCTCTTCACATCCACATTTAGTGAATCATCACAAGACACAACCTCATCATTATTTTCACCTCCCGATGATATCATATGATTAGTAGATCTATTTTGGTCTCCATCATCTACTAAGCTTTCCTCATCCGAATCCACTAAGCCTTCACGAGTAAAGCTCAACCAAGGGTAAACTTTGTCTACCGCAACAATGGCTTCATATTTCCGGTTTTGCTTTCGTGTCAGAGGGGTATCTTCAATCGCATACCTATCATTTTCTAAAACTTTAACAATTCTGTAAGGACCTTGTAATTTTGCAAGAAGTTTTCTAGATTTTCCATTGTTACTCCCTATTTCTCTCTCTATCCTAAACAAGTTACCTACTTTATATTTCCTACCAACCTTCCTCTTTTTGTCGAACCTTGCCTTTTGCTTTGCTTGCTCTTCACTAATTTTAATTAAAATGTTGCCAAACAAACTAAAATATTAGTTTAGAACCTTGATCGTCGATTTAGATTTAAAATATTGGTTTAGAACCTTGATCGTCGATTTGGATTTTGTAAAATGACCGAGTTCATCGTGGTACTTTTTAAGCTGCCATCTAAATCCTCTAGGCACTAACCATTTTAGTTGACCATCAACTATCCTATAGATTTTGCCCCCTTTTAATTTATAATTTTGAAATATTTCAATAAAATATCAAATATCTGCTGAGCGCATCCACATGACTCATACGATTACCCGGCTTATACTCGACAGGGGTAATATCTTTTAGCGTAATAGACATTTCTGCCAAATTTGTAAGTCGTAAATCCGTTAATTCAAATGAAAAAAAACAACTACTATACTCATTCAACAATAATTCTAGTTTGCTTTTTTTTCTTCAATACTTAAATCGTTCCCAGTTTTAATACAATCCTTAATTTGATCCTTTTTCTTACACTCTAACATTCCGACATTGACACTATCCTTCTCCTGTAGTATATGTGCTCTAGTTATTAACTGACCTTAAAATTAACCTGTTGGGAGTTTAGATTTACCGCCACAATATGACCAATGCCATCAGTTATTGTATAAGATTCAGGCATTACAAAATACCTAGTTAAGCCTCAATTCCTAACTGATTCTTTAACATATACACTAACAGTGCTTTTAATATTTGCCTTTATTGGTATCATATTGATAGACGTTCAAGTTCACGACTAAGTCAATCTTATATTTGTTCGATTTAAATTCAATGTCAGGTTTCTTCTGGAAAATTAAATGCTCATCCGTTTTGATTATGACCACACCACCTTGCTCTATAAAAGTTTGACCTAATAACACAGGATATTTAAGGAGTGTATCAGGTACTATCAAAACCTCTACAGATATGGTAACTGACTGACCTTGTATTTGTAAAACTGCTTGTTTGCAGCTTGCTTTCCTATGGGTTCGATAAGTGAGTTACCAAATCCTTTTAATGATGGTATATTATGTGTATTATATGCAATATTCAAGTTATCAAAATCACTAAGTCGAATCAGCGTGCTTTGGCTACGTAAGTCCACATAGCAAGTCGTTTCTTTATTATTAACAATACCCGGTAAAACATATTTCTCATCTAGCTAGCTTTACCTCAGATACTGACTTATCTTTTTCTTCTGTATCCGTATTACTTTTGTTTAACCTTTTACAATTAACGCTCTGATGTCCAAGCCGTTTACATATATTGCATGTCAATAATGGTTTAGTGCACTTAAAAAACGGGTGGCCAATCTCATTACAATTAAAGCATTTTAAGGCATTTAATTTTGTAATATCACTTGGACCATCTGGGCGTCTTTTTATAAACGGTTGACTATATAATTTTTCTTCCGCGTCTTCTTTTTTTACAGATTTTAAGAATGAAAGCAGTTCTATAGGTTGCGAGTAGTTCGCGGCTTGTGCCCCTAATCGCAATCCCTTATCTCCTAATCCATCTAAAAGGCAGTCTACTGCTTTTTTTCCGGTGATTTCACAGCGATTCAACAAATTAATTTTATGATAATAGTAAGTTTCTAATGATTCATTAGGTTTTACCTTCCTATCTAACATCTCATGTAAAAGCTGAGCATAATTTTCAACGGAAGGAAACTGTGCGGCCAATTGCTGTTTCCATTCAGCCCAACTATACTTTAAAGTACGTAAACCATTGTACCAAACTTTAGCTAAACCAGCAAGTTTAGGCAACGCATAGTGAAGCAGTTGTGTCTCAGACCACTTATACAAAGACGCACATTCCTCCACCTTATTTATCCAAATATCAACAGGTTGTTCCTTATTTGCCGGGTCAAACTCCGACAAAGCATTCGTTGACATACTAAAGTGATTTTGCGATTGAGATGCTGATGAGGGTAGTGACTTTATCAAATCCATCACATCTTGAATGCTAAAAGTACAGTTATTGGCAATAATTTTAGAAGTACTACTACTTCTATTATGTAAATTATTATCAACAGAATTAGCACATGAAGATCGACTCACGCAGTTATCTCTTCGCTTATGGTGTGTTCCTTGAATCTTCTCACCGTGGCTGGAACTCCGTCGACTCTGTTTCCGCTGCCGAGGGCGCCATCGCTCCTTTCGTGCAGAAGGGGACATCGAGCGCGAACGTGACCTATTCTTGTCAGTCCGCCGCGATACTGCTCTACGTCGTTTATACCGCTTTGGACTCATATCCGAGCTATCACGCGTTCGTATTGAACGGCTTCTACGGCTCGAAGAACTGGAACTATCACGGGAGCACCGCGCACTAGACCTGCCCCTTCTTGAGCGCTTGCTGATCCGGCGCCTGCGCCTTCGACCTCGGATATATGGCGGCGTGCCTTCATCACCGTGTTCCCCATTTTTCGACTCCGCTCGCGGGGAATCATGTCGCTTCCTCATCTCCACACGACTTTTCGGCATATTTAGTCTGAAATCAGTTTGGGTGAAAAATTACTAATAAGCCATCAGCATTATTATACGGTGATCAACCACTATCTAAATTAGCCTTCTAACTAGCAATCAAATGCTTGAATAACGTCTGACTATATGAAGTCAAAAATAAATAAAATATTTGGTACGTCTAAAAAAACTAGGCACTTGACTCCCATTACACATATTAACATGGTTATATTTTAAATACACACAGTTTTTAATCACTTACGATTGGCTAGATTTTTATTGATTCAAAAGTACGAAACATAATGAACTAGCCATTCTTTGTCATAGAGTGCCATAAATTAAAAAAAAAAATCGGGTAGTTGTCAAACTACGAACTTATTTACAACAGATAATATCATTAAATTACATTTCGACTTTCCAATGGAAAGCATTAGATTAGTCACGATGCGCTAGATTTTCATGGATTTAATTATGAAACAAAATAATAATCAACTCACCTTTATTTGCGACCAATCTTTTTTTATTTTACCTGTCTAGTCCGGATGTCGATCAATATGGGCGTGATTAGAATATTAAGTAATATTCCCGTTCTATCCCACTTCTGAACTGTTAAATCAATTCAGAAGTGAGCAGGAAATAATACCCAACAACTATAACAAACCAGTATTTTTATTTGCATACGCTTTTGCACACGAATCACTAGCTATACTTTTGCTTGCTACAGCCATGACGTTCACAACGGGTATAACAACGCTTCATTCAAAAATGGCCAGTTGACAGCAGTTTTCATACGGATACGTTACACAACCACTTATTGCTTTTAAATTTATTTTGCAGTAATAAAATAAAAGCAATTATGTCAAAAATAAAATAATAAAAAATAATAATTAATTCATAGCTAACACACAGGACTCTAAGACTCTGGGTTTAAACCTGAACAGGTTATCCTTTGTTTTGGAATCCTATACAATACCGCTTGCTTTAGGCGAATATCCTAAGGTATAGGCCACGTCTTTAGCACCGATATCCCTTAGGCTTCTGCAGCCGACTTTGGGATATCACTTACATACATTCAAACTAACCTACCTATATTAAATATATTTACGTACCTTTGTGGATATCTGGAACAGCTTTATTCTCCCTTTCTTTCTCCTTTGCCTCCCTATTATTATTTTTTTTATATATTTAATTTCATATCTTTGTAGATAGTACATTTCTATTTCTTTTCCTAAACTGACAATCGACATAAGTCAATTTTTCTTTTTCAATACTTTTGTTTATGACATAAATATTAGGCTGGTTATACATAGGGATTTTTTAAAGCTTCGTTTACACGAAACTTTTATTAGGATTTTTAATTACTTTTCTTTACATTCTCAATCCCTCTAAATTTTAAAACATATCTTTCACAAGATAACCAATTTGATCTTACCTTTGGCAATATTTTTGGCACTTTTAACTACTTTTCACTTTACTTTTTTGAAATTTTTAACATTGACATATTGATAGATGCTTATTAGTTTTCAATTACTATATTTTCCAATCCGAAGAACTAAACTCAAATTAATTTGTCCGACCAAGGGTGGTGAAAAGTTTTGAGAAAGTTTTATAACTTTGATACTTCCTTTTATTTTTAAATACCTACCTTTTTTATTACCTACCTATATTCACTTCATTCTTTTTAGGTTCCATTATCATTGACGGATGTCAAACCTTTAATTTTATTCTCTCTTGTAAATATTACCTATCTACTTTCTTTCCTTCTTCTCTTCTATTCTTTTATCCCTTATTTCCTGAGCGGTAGTCAACTCGTTAAATAAGCCTCTAATGACAATTACCTAATACTCTATGTGCGGTTGATAACACATTAAATAAGCCTTTATCGTACCTTTCTTATAAGCACTTAATGCTTATTACCTTACGTAATTAATATTACATACTTAACCTTATCGCGTAAACGTGATTGTTTAGTTAAAAATCTTGTAAATAATATCATCGTGCGGTCGGCAACACGGTAAATAAGCCTAGCTGCCAATCAATTATTTAGCGGGTTGTGACTAATAAAATAAGCCTTCACTAAGTAAATAAGTGGTTTCATGAGAAATATAGAATTAAATATTATATTTCTCTACTTGAATGATGTTGAATGGTATATTGTCTGAGGATGAATGTAAGGTGAATAAATGACTGATGAATAAAAGAGGAAACGCACTTATTGTAAATACTCACTGTACATTCCACACTCACCACAAAAATTTTTCACACATTTATCATTATTTTTATTTACACACTTATTTTATTTATTTTATCTTCTATTTCTTAAAAAAAAAATTTTTTT
The DNA here is from genome assembly GCA_963082605.1 of Rhodophaea formosa. Taxonomy (NCBI): domain Eukaryota; kingdom Metazoa; phylum Arthropoda; class Insecta; order Lepidoptera; family Pyralidae; genus Rhodophaea; species Rhodophaea formosa. The sequence goes on from OY720206.1 coordinate 7,874,883, forward strand.
TTTTTACCCCGGCCCCCCCGGTATTGTAACGATGCGCGTAGATAACCTTCATGCTGCATCTTGCTTTTCACCTCATTTCCCAATCATCATCATCCTGTCCACTTTTATTTCGAAATTCATTTTAAATTCCAAATTAAATTCCAAATTCGATTTTCAAATATTCTTCACAGTCCTTCCTCATCACTCATTGCATTCCATTCAATTCCTTGGTCGTGATCTCTCGATCCTAGCTTACAGGCACTCGCCTATAATAAATATTATTTTACTAATTGTATTCACTACTACTACTGTGTAACGCCTGTGTGAAACTTATTAAAATCCGTTATCTGAGTTGTGTTGTGTTCTCTCTCTCCGCTGAGCATTAATACCTTCATTCATATTCATGTTGGGCCTACTCTAACTAGCTGGGTGAGTAGGACCCGACAGAGGTAAGTGTCCCCTCCCCCCCCCCCCCCCCCCCCCTCTATCTGCTAAACGGTTATATATAGATACGTGAAGTTGAAAGGAAAACTATCAAAGCTGTGTACTAAGTACAAACTAAAAAGTTATAGGCAACCAACTTATAAACTGTAAAATTTCATACTATTTTCATTGTTAGATGTTTTTGGTCGTTAAACTGTAAGGTGCGAGTGTGAATAGTGTGAACCTTAGCCCGACACGCATTTGGCCGGTTTTTTTTTTAATAAAATTTGGTTTTGATAAAATGCATTAACAACTAACCAACATAAGAAAATATTTACCTAAATACGTAAAATACTTTAGCAATATGAAAAGAGTTGACCCATCTAAATTGATTTGAGGCTAAATTAGGTGTATAATTTCTCCGAGTGGCGACTCGACTCGATTACGAATAATGAGAAGTACCTACACGATAAAAAATGTATACAGAAATTTCCATGTAAATTGCCTAGTCAATGGAACACTTTGCTAAATAGAAATGTCCATAATTGTTCCGACTTGTGTGTGTATAATCTTTTGTCAAAGTAAGAGTCGAGCAAATAAGTACCCAAACTTATTTCTTTGATAGAATCGAAATAAGACAATGAAAACCTTAAGTTAAACTTGTTTTCCACTTTCCTCCTTATTTCTTGATACTTTTAACAAGATGCCTTGTCGTCGGTAACTTTAAAAAAGTCTTGTGTTAAAAAAAGTACAAACTTTAAATAAGAATTATTCCTCCTCTTCGAATCTTTCCTCCCCCGAAAAAAATGAGAGGCCATAGAAATCAGTCGTCAGGATGGACTTTACCCGCAACCTGGAGCAAATTTTGTTAAAGGTAAGTGTCCCCCCCCCCCCTCTATCTGCTAAACGGTTATATATAGATACGTGAAAAAAATTACAGCAGTAGTATATATACTGAAGTTGAAAGGAAAACTATCAGAGCTGAGTATATCGGCAACCAACTCATAACATGTACTGGAAAATGTAAAATTTCATACAATTTTTATTGTTAGATGTTTTTGGTGCTAAACTGTGAGGTGCGAGTGCGAACTCAAAGTTGTCATTCGCAACTATGGAACCCTATACTGCGCGTGGCCCGACACGCACTTGGCCGGTTTTTTAATCTATGGAGTTACATTATGAGCCTTGCGGAAGCGTTATTATCCCAATCCCAACTTATATTATAAATGCGAAAGTGAGTTTGTTTGTTTGTTGGTTTGTTTGTTTGTTACGCTTTCACGCCGTAACTACTGAACCGATCATCATGAAATTTTGCATACACATAGGTTAGGGTACCAAAAAGGACATAGGCTATATATTACGCGGGCGAAGCCGCGGGTAACAGCTAGTATCAATATAGTCCAATCCAACTAATATTATAAATGCGAAAGTGAGTTTGTTTGTTTATTTGTTTGTTTATTACGCTTTCACGCCGTATCTACTGAACCGATCATCACAAAATTTGGCGTACACATAGATTAGGGTACGGAGAAGGACAAAGACTATATATCACGCGGGTGAAGCCGCGGGTAACAGCTAGTATCAATATAATCTATACTAATAATATAAAGAGTAAAGATTTGATTGTTTGTTTGTTTGCACTTAATAGGCTCCAAAACTACAGCACCGGGTTTTTTTTTTTAATTTTAACCCATAAAACTAGTTTATTTACGGATTACATAGTCTATAATGCGAACGAAGCCGCGGGAAAATTGCTAGTATCTTATAAGTGCTGATTAACAGTTACAGAGAAGTTCTAAATGAAAGTTCAATGTGCTATGTTGCTGGTTAATTTAAAATTTCAGTGCTTTTCATTAGCATTTCGTTAAATCGCACCGTAGCTTTATAGTATTTACATTGTTTGTACAAACAAACATTTTTATTTTATGCTACTCATTCTACGGACGATCGTTATTTAAATTGAATGTTGTATTTAAACACTTGGGTGCTTAACACTAACTGTAAGCATTTTTTGATGGAATAAAAATAATAATTTGTTCAGTTTGTCCACTGATATTTATTGGCATTATTGGGTAAGTCATATTCTTACAAGGTGTAAAATTAACCTGAACATAACCTAATAGGAATGATACAAGTCCTCAATATGAACAACCATAGAAAATATGGGACTAATTCTGAGAGCTCGAAAATAAATTCGAACGTTCCTGTCTTTATATGAGTATTGCTTAGATAAGCAGATATATTTCTTAGGTAGGAGGAGCTTAGATAACTTGTCACGAATGTATATATTCTGTGGATTGGAATCGATATGATAGAACTAACTTTACACTTTATTAATACACCATTTTTAAAACGCGGAGTAGCGCCATTCTGTTTTTTTTATGTCATAGGACGGCAAACGAGCAACCGGGTCACCTGATGGGAAGTGATCCCCGCTGCCCATGGACGACTGCAATACCAGGGGTATCATAGGAGCGTTGCCGGCCTTTTATTTTTCCCTTCCTAGAGGGGAGATGGGCGTCCGGCTCTCTCACTCACCGAACGAAGCATAGCAGCGGTAAAGCTACTACTCAAACGTCGATTTTCTGTGAGAATGTGGTACTTCCCCAGACGAGTTGGCCCATTCATGCTACTAGCAAAAGTGATTTCCGCCGGTAGCGAGGCTCTACCACAACTTTATACTTAGGTCATACAAAAAGACAATGGTTTTGCTATAAATTTGGTTAAAAAGGGTTTAGGGGTTTAGGTTAGGTTTCCTTGTGTCTAAAACAGAGTGACCGATTGTGGTTAACTAGGTCAAAGTTGGGGTTTCATATGCAAATTTTAATTGCATCTCAACGCTTAAAAACCATATTGTAGAGAATTGCAAAGCGAGTTTCATTAGATGATTCTCAGAAATTTCATATTCGCGCTAAGCTTTTCTAAAGCTCATTTATCTTAAATACTTAGTGACCGAAATTTCATTACTGGGAGATACTTTAATATGAGTATACAATTAATTATGAGTCAAAACACGATGTATGTTTATTTTCTTTAGTTTTGAAATACCTCTGGCCACCTTCCGATAGTCTTACATTAGGTACACAAAGTTTCAGGTCAATCGTTTATAATATGTATTACTAGCTGACCCGGCGAACTTTGTACCGCCTAACAGTCAATGATTAAGTATTCATTACACATATCGAGTTTTCATTGTTTTGAAGATGTATTCTGCTATTCGGGGCGGAGACAAATCCAACGAATCAATAACCATGAGAATTGGTTCAGCAGATCTCGAGTTATAAGTGTTGTAACAAACCCGTCTTTGTTTTATATATATAGATAGATAGATAGATAGAAGATAGATAGAAGAAGATAGAAGAAGATAGATGTACAATATTATTTTATTTACTTCGGATGACTTATTGATCTATATGTGGTAAACATTCACTTACCGCCTAATGTTAGTAAAAAAAGAAATAAATGTCTTATAATTGTGGCAGTAATATCCTCCGCTATGACCTATATATATGGTTTAATTTCAAAGATGAGTTGAATGATTTTCACTAACAGTTTCTGCCACTTTGCAGTTTTAGATCAGTTTATTGCAATTTAGACGAGTTGCTACCGTTGAATACTTGCGTTTGCAAACATTCGATACTAACCTCTACCACGGTAATATTATACTATTACCGTGCCTCTACTGCAGGACCCAATTTTTCCCTGAATGTAATAATTTTTATCTATTCATTCTTTCGCAGTCACATGACACCGCTGGACAGGATATAGGCCTCTGCAAGGATTTCCATAATGGAGGGGTTTTGCCATACTCACCACGCTGGGCAGACGGTTTGGTGAGCGCAGCTTTTTTGGCTTATTTCAGTTCCGATGCTGTTCTGAAGTTTTTTGGACTGGGGGACCAACACAAATGTATTTGGGATGCTACTTGCTCTGATTGATTCAGGATGAGAAAGTAGCAGCTAAGGGGCTTGGGCTCGCAAACCCATGCACCGGACAGGCAGTTGAATATGATACCCCTGACCTGACCATAATCATTTTAGTACGACAAAAGAAATGTTTATTGCTACTTTCGCCGGGGCACCTTACTCGTGGGTCAATGACTTAGCTAAAGCCTTTCTTAATACTTGCTAGACTAAGCACGAATACGTGACAGAAGCTAAGCAGACGGGTCCGCAAAACCGAATTAGCAGCACGGCAGACCCCTCCTAATTTTATAAGTAAACAGATCAAAATGTTTGGGAATTTACTTGGACCCTTCCTAATATGTTTAGTTGGTTTGTGTATTCATTAAGTTTGGGGTTAAATATAATAACCACCAAAAAAACTTTGGTGCCCTAAGCTTTCTTACTAAATATAAAACATCATAAAATTAAAAATGTCTGAAATTACATTAGTTATAGCTGTTAATCATGACTGCACTTTAAATTGTTTTTAAAGCCCAATTTAGTGAAATGATCATTAAATCTTCACTAAAAAAGTCTCAGAAAAAAAACTACATTATCAACAAACAGCGAAACTTTGGCACTTACTTTAACTCAAAGATAAATAAATCGAATCAGCCTACCAAAGTGAAGATTCCGAAGTCAGCTACTAAATGGGGCTACTTTTACTCCCAATAAGAAGTCAGCTTTGAAATGGTAGTTTTTAACCCATTTCGTAGCCGACGTCGAAATGGGATTGTTTTGTTTCCATATTTATATTTCAACTAGCTTTTGCCCGCGGCTTCGCTCGCGTTAAAAGTACAGTTGTTGCGGCTTTACTTTTGTTTAGCGTGTGTAAAATAATTAGGGCCTACAAAACTTCTTTGTACACTATTGAGATTACTACTATCAAGCTATTGGGTAATTGAAAACTTGCTCCAGTCATTAACCACATGTCTGACAATTTCTGAACGCACCTCCATCGCTCTATCTTGTGTTCCGTTCATTAATTAAGTGAGAGAGAGAGCACGAAACAAACATGCACCATCACCAACAATAACTTCTCCATTAACGTTCAGATTTTCTTAAGTCATTTAAAAAAACTCTAACCGACAAAACCTATACTTAAACCAAACGAAAACAAAACAAATGCCAAATACAAAGCACAGTCTATAACCAAAACTACTAAACCGAAACAAAGCAAATGCAATCCAAAATATGTCAAGAAAAAAAAACAGCCAAAATCGTCGAATATAATACGTCATCAAATATAATACGCTAGAAATATTTATATTTATATTATACATAGTATGTACTATTAGATACGGCGGCCACTTATCATCGGGTATTGTCGTAGCTCAGTGAAAACACAACGATAGCGGTTTAAAATTGACAAAGTTTCATACAAAATTTCATCCCCTATTTTATCCCCTTGGGGGTAGAATTGATCAAAATCCTTTCTTAGCGGACGCCTACGTCATAACATCTACCTGCATGCCAAATTTCAGCCCGATCCGTCCAGTGGTTTTGGCTGTGCGTTGATAGATCACTATGTCAGTCAGTCAGTCACCTTTGAGTTTTATATATTTAGATGAACGCAAGCCAAGCCGCAGGATAAACCTAGTTGTGATATCAATTTAATTTATAATTAGGCAGTCTTTCAACTCCAAATGGTTTTGAGTAACACCGAAAAAACAATATCCGCATCGTTGTCTACTTTGTACTGCAAAATGTATCTATAACTGTTCCAAGATGTTCAGAATTTTCCAACTTACTTAGACCGCCTAAGTAAGTTGGGAATATTAATAGTCTGTTTTATATTTTAGTATTTTACATTTTATGTAGGAATGAAAATGACGAAACTAGTAATCCGCAAACCAACAAACATAACACACCCAAGAGGATTGTCAGCCTGATGCTTTGTTTGGAGTAGAACATACTCCTATAGGCAGAGTCAGCATTGTTTGGAGTAGAACGTACTCGTAAACTAACGGTATATTCCGTCAGTTATTCTATTTTCATTGTATTCATTTTAGTATCAAAATTGTAATAAATATAATGAACATAGCATCCCATAATTGGGTATTTCGGGAACAATGTCGTCGAACAAAGCACAGGCCAAGCCTCGTTAAGCTTCACTTGAAGGTCAATTTAACTCGTCTGCTGGTGTCAGTTGTTTAATCACCAAGGACGAAGATAAATGAAGTTATCATCGTAATCATCGCTTGAAAAATACATATTCCTCTCGTATCCCATCTTAAGATAAGTTTTGATCGCAGTTTTCAAAGAACAAAATTAAATTAAATCCCAGTGTCATAGCTACTATATTATAGTCGAGCGATGGAAAACTAATTTCATTTATATGGGTACCGAGGATGAGATTTTTCAGCACATTTAGTGAGAACATGAGTGCAATTGTCATGTATTAATTACTAGCTGTTACCCACGGCTCCGCCCGCGTGCTATATAGCCTATGTCCTTCTCAGTACCCTAACCTATGTGTATGCAAAATTTCATGATGATCGGTTCAGTAGATACGGCGTGGAAACTCACTTTTGCATTTATAATATTAGTTAGGAAGTTAGGATAGGATTAGGATTTAGATTTGCAAGATACCTACATGTCTTAATAGGAATGTGTTTTTTTTCGTGTTGCTATGGAAAGCCGTCCCAAAATATTCTTCATTGGTCAAATCTGACCACACTGGACCAATCTTACTCTGCAAAATATTGGTCACGCGTAGTACTTATTCTACAGGTTTTTGGGCTCGTTTTCGCCAGTCTTTTTTCTTATTGTTCGACACTTTATAGCTTTCCTACCTCTTTGCACAAGGCAGCACAGCTCAGAAGTTTTCTTCCAATCTCTTATCGTCTGGTGTATTAATTTTATAACCTGCTACTCAATAATTACAAGTTTTGCGTTCAAAGAGCAATTACAATCTCACTACGGATCGCACACCGAAGCGCGGCCATTTTAAGTCAAAGTGAAAGATTTTTATTCAAAATTGCCTAAGTGTATCTTTTTGAAAGTCATATGTACTAACTGAGAAATTCTGTCTTTGTTCATGTCACGGTTGTTTTTATTCTTTTGTTAAGTATCTCTAATTGTATTGGCAACATAAAATCAATTTGCTGTCACTTATGCCTCAAAAACACAAAACCATAGAGCTCAAAACCAAATATAACTTACCATAAATAATCCAAAGAAAAATCTCTTGTTTTTAGTAACTAGAATTTTGTCTATACAAAAATCAAAACGTTTATTCAGAAAATAGGCCTTCGCAAGCACTTTTTCACGTCATACAATTGTCACGTCTTTTTCCTTTGCGGGTTTGCATGGTGGTAGGCGTGGAGACGGAAAACGGGCTCCAAATATGCTATGAGTTGCTAGCTGCATCATCAATTACCATGATCTCTTAGATTTTCACCATTTCGCCAGAATTTGGTCACATTAATAATATCTGTTTGAGGTTTGGTGTAATGTTTCATTAATCTGACATCGTTTTTATAATATATAATTAGCTGTTGTACCTTTAACTTTAAAAATAAATAATTAAATCTTCCAAAGGCTCCCATAAAAGCCAATTTTTTGCTGTTTTTGCTCGATAGTCTAATGTTGTGTAGATAATGCGGAACCCTTCATGCGCGAGTTCAACTCGCACTTCACTTGCACTCGCACTTTTATATTTTATCCCGCCTCCGTACTATTATCAGATATTTTAAAATATGGGAGGATGGCATGTCTCTTTATACATAAGTGAACCAAATTTAAACTAAATTGAAACGTAGGTTCAAAGCAATCAGAGCTCACAGCTCTGAACCTACTATTTTGATCGTTTCGACCGACGGACAGAAGTAGAACAGACACTCGACTGATCCGTGCCGCTTAACTGCCTCCGTGGTCCAGTGGTTAAGGCGTTTGCCTTGTTGACCCGGGGGTCATGGGTTCGATTCCCACGGGAAGCATACTTTGTTAAGTTGTTTCCAGTTTGGTTAGGACATTGTAGGCATGAATCACCTGATTGTCTAATAAGAAAGATGATTCCATGCTTCGGAAGGCACGTTAAGCCGTTGGTCCCGGTTGCCATCTAGTAGTCGTTAAAGGAACCACGTCAGAGGCCGAGAGGCGGTTCCGAAGAATTCTTACACCAGGGTGTGCATGGTCGACTGACTGTCACCAACACGAAATAATGATGACGACTGATCCTATATAGGTAGATTTCATTTTGTTAGTTGATCGTACGAAACCCTAAAAATGATAAATTGCTCAAACACTTACTTAACATGTATACAATTCACAGGAATCCCACGTTCTAATTAACAATATCCGAAAAAATGTAAACAAATCTGTTTTCTAAATGGATAAATAAATCAACGGAGGATTAAAGCAGATAGGATGAAAGCGATCTTAGTATCTGACATGTAAACTACCAGAAGAAATGGTGTATTTGATCCAACGTCACGTTATCAAAAGAACAGTCTATTTGATGTTAAAAAAAAGCATGCATAGTACATGAAAAACCAAAAACTCATTAACTAGCTTAGGGTTCCGTATCCGAAAGGTACAAACGGGAACCTATTTGATCGTTGCTATATGAAGAACAAATAATAATAACCGGCAAAGTGCGAGTTAAACTTGCGTGGAGAAGGTTCAATACATAGCCAAATTTGAATTTTTTGATTGCCGTGAGGATTTTTAATGTGACTTTGAAGTCACATTAAAAATCCTCACTACTAATTAGCACTATGTGTAATATATGTATAATAATAACAATTTATAGAATTATTATAGGTTTTCCTGTAATGTACATGGATCGAACTATATTATGTTTTTTTTTTTAATGTTAGTCGCAGTAGTTTTGGAGATCATGGGGAATGGGCAATTTACATACGTCTTCTTTCATGAATAAAATCAAAACTATATTGTATAATAATTACATAATAAGCAAATTTATAAATAAGCATATATGAAATCCTCATAATAAGCACATTTGATATATGACACAGTAAGGTTTGCATTAGTAATTTATAATTTTTATATTTACGTACGGAACCCTTAGAATGTGATTCTGAATCACACTCGACAATTTATTTTATTTTTCATTTCGTCGTACCGAAATGGAAGGGGTGCTTTCTCTGAAATGTTATCCTAGTAAGTATTTTGGCTGAGTATATGATGTCAATTTAAACCCACTACTACGTTTTCATATCGGGATTCATGATTAATGCAAATTTTTTACTCATTATTTTTAACCGACTGACCCACCCAGAATGAGAGTCATGATTTTCGCACATATGTATGTATGAAAGTATGTCTGATTCTTAGTGGCCTGTAGCCTAAAAGAGCCTTAAAATGCTTGACCGAATTTTAAGTATGAATTTTTTATTAGATTTATATTCTTTCCCGAAGTGTCATAGAGTATGTGACATCAGATAAAAAACAAAATGATTTTGTCGTTAGTTGTCGCCAGGGGCTCCGTGGAAACAACGAAATGAATTACACCATCATTTCGTTGACAACAAAGAAGAATAACTCGCCATCTGGCGTAATAAATGAAGAAAGGCTCTAAAGGACTTGTATCCAGGGCCGTAAAACAATACTTAAAAAAAAAATCTCGTATCGTATATCGTCATATTTTTTACGTCAAACAACAAAGATTTGGCAGACATATACAATCCACTAATAAATAATTAGTAAGTAAGTAAATAAATAATACATAATTTCACTTTTACGTCATGTTTGTCCACGATGAAAGATTGTATAATTTCCCGCGACTTCAGACTTCAGCGTAGTTAGCGTAGTAGGTACGTAGTCTTTCTTTCTTAATAATGACGAAGACGGTTTCCACATTGGGTTTTGGCTTAGGTTTATGGGTATCAAGTCTTACATAGATAATATATTATCACGTCTTTATCCTTTGCGGGGCAGACAAAGTCCAAGGTCATTAAACATAAATAAAGGGCACGTTTAGCGTGTTGGTGGGTGCTAAGGTGGAAAGCGGAATCAACATAGTGATGTATTACTAGCTGCACCGCTTATTGATGTGATTAGTTAGCCTTTGGATTTTACGGTCTGCGCGTGAAGAAATGCAGCTAGTATATTCTATGTAAGAAATGAGTCTTGGTAAGTCGTTTTCGTCTTGCTTGATGTGTACCTATATCTCTCTATAAAGTTTTGATTAATTGCAGTCTTAACAAATTTCGAGTGCATTCATCATCATCATCATTTCGTGTAGGTGACACGGTCAGTCCACCATGCACACCCTGGTGTCAGAGTTCTTCAAAACCGCCTCTTGGCCTCTGACGTGGTTCCTTTAACGACTACCAGTTGGCAGCCGGGACCTTAACGGCTTAACGTGCCTTCCGGAGCACGGAATCATCTTTCTTATCAGGTGATTCATGCTTACAATGTCCTAACCAAACTGGAAACAACTTAACAAAGTATGTTTCCCGTGGGAATCGAACCCACGACCCCCGGGTCAACAAGGCAAACGCCTTAACCAGTGGACCACGGGTACATTAAACTGCGTTGATAAAGGGCGAACCGTGTGCCATCCGAGAAAAGAACTCTAAATGTACCGCGAACAAAGAGTTGCGTACGTGGAGAAAACACCGAACCGCTTCATTTTACGAGGAAAATACCATACTTACTTCATTTTCCTAGACTTAAATCTTAGTGCAACGCTATTGGAAACAATTTAGCGGGAAATGTATTTCGTCTGACGTTAACGGACTGTAAGTCAATCAACGTCACTCAGAAATAAAACTGGCCAAGCGCGAGTCAGATTCACACATACTAAGGCTAGGGTTCCGTAGCATAGCACAATATTCTACTATTAAGGGCCCACACTAGGCATACTAGCGACGACAATAATTTTATTCCTAATACTTTACAAATAGCAAGATATTCAAGAATGTAAATCATATAAGCCTTAGTAAATATCCTGAAGTACTTTTGGAATCATGTTTTTAAATTATAAGAATCAGCCATTGAGAGAATAGTGATTGAGCCTTATTGAGAATCAGATTACCGCCAAAAAACGGCTGTTTTTGGCGGTAATCTGATTCTCATAATTCTCACTGATTCTGATAATATTAAACATGATTCCAAAAATACTTCAGGTTATTTACTAAGGCTTATATGATTTTCATTCTTGAATTTCTTTCTATTTGTAAAGTATTAGAAATAAAATTATTGGCGTCGCTAGTGTGCCTTGTGTAGGGCTTTAAAACGCAACAAAAACTACCTACGTTTTTAATATAGGGACCCGAAGTATAAGTATATGAACGTAGTGCATATAGAACCTCTTCCATGCGACCTCTCTTGTGAGGTTAACCAAATTCTTTCCTTTCCTTCACATGTACTCTAATTTATTAATCCGAGACCCTTATTTTATTTTTATTTTTTTTAATTTGACGTCTCTACTACCGCAACTACCTATGGGAGTTCTTGGCGGGAATTTTAGCGGACTACACGGTGTCTGTTTTGGATTGTTTCGCAAATTGATTCTAGTGGACTTTATAATGTGAAATTGGTGTTATTTGGTGTTATAAATGCCCATATTTAAGAACAATGTGTAGAATAACTTAAGTAGACTGTCATTGTGCGGCTGCAGTGAGATTTACATAGCGGGCTGTTGGTTGTCCGCCTTGCTGCGTCGTCAATGATGAAACCAGTGGATTCGCGAAGAGTTGTCGCCAGGGGCTCCGTGAAAACAACGAAATGAATTACACCATCATTTCGTTGACAACAAATAAGAATAACTCGCCAACTGGAGAAATAAATCAAGAAAGGCTCTAAAGGATATCATCAGCAATCGGTTCTTGGCGGGAAAGTATTTATTAACTTTTCATAGTTACAGCTATGGGTAGGGTAAGAGAAAAATAATTTAATATGCTCTACATATTATTTATTTTTGAGTAGTTACAAAAAGTTATGGGTGCTGAAACTAGTTGACACACCTCTCCTGTGTGGTTTTCTTGACAAGCGTTTTCTTCTTTCCTGTCTACAGTTTCTTGGGCAGCGCCATAGTCACTGTTTTGACTTCCAAGTAGGGATCTACGCATAGCATGCCACTAGAAAAAAAAACACTTAAAATCTTATTACTGGTATCACTAATATAGGGCATAAGACTGCCTACATAAAATGGGACTAGGCGGTCATGTTATTAGAATGACTCCCGAAAAATAAGCGAATAGGATAATTCAGTGGACACCTGATAGTGTAGTAGGGTGGACGCATTCCAGTATAAGTCAGAGACCGCAAAGGATAGGGACAAGTGGAAGTAAATGGGAGTAGTTAGAGAAGAGAATTCCCATTCTACTACATTCTACTGATCGAAGGCCACCCGCTAAGATGTGCAATAAAGAAAAACCTCCAATCAGACATTAGGACAAATGAAAATATAATTAAGTAGAAACGAGTAATGAAATGATAGTTCCAAACATGTCGGATCATTGTACTAATAGAAATATTGGGTTCAATTAGTCGATAAGCGTGCGGCACGCACCATTCGCTGGCTGGGCCCATTTTTCCCCACATTTTTTTCATGCGGATACGAATTTCCAAATGAACATGAAAGCTCCGCAATATACGGTGAATTCGTATATTCGCATCAACACAGTCATGGACTATGCCGAGTGGCGAACTATTTTGAGACAATGAGACACATTTTGTGTCACTGCGACTCGTTGGCTGGTAAGCGTTTCGGATCGGCGTAAGTATTCTGATATAGAAGACTACAGGCACTACGCACCAGGTGATATTCTGAAGCAAATGCAATCATGAAAGCTGAATAGAAAAGTTTAAAAAATGTAAAGCCTATGCTTTTGGAAAGTTGTAAGGATTCAAGACTAAGACACCGCAAATAAATATCCAAATCCATTGTGTGTCCGTTGTAAAAATAGGTTCTGTGGAATGAAGAAATCACATTAATATATATTTCTCTATATACTATATCGAAATAATACACTTTTTTGGGTCGTGGAAAAAGAGAATATGGGTATCTCTCAGCATTCTTTCTCTCAGCATATTATTAAATGTGGTTCCCGGCAGAGTAGAATAGGACCACTCCAAGTCATCTCGTGGATGTCGTAAAAAGCGACTAAGGAAAAACAAGCTAAACAAAGCTTCTAAACATCAAAAAGACCTCTCCAACCCGTCTGGCCAGCGTGGAGAGTGTAGGCCAAATCCTCTGACTACTCAAGCTAATATATGGCTCTAGTAGTACAGAGAGGGTCGTGCTCCTGCAGTGGAGACTAGAAAGACCTGATGAAGAAGAAGAAGATTATTAAATATATAGGTATTCATATTTGCTCATCTACATTCACGAAGTTTCTTCAGTAGGTATTGTACTTACCTACTTAATACATTTCATATGTAGGTACATTTTTACAGGTACAAAATGTCCCGCCGTACATTTGATAAATATTAAATTTATTGCCATATTGAATTCTAATGGACGTCCCACTCAAAGATTTCTATTTAAAATAAAGGAGCCTTTGGTTCCGCTAGTATTCAATGTATAGCGAGAAATCTAATAAATGTACTGTACTGATTAAAGAGTGAAATGAAATTTAAGTAATAGATCTCAATTCGACGAATGCCCGCTATTTTCCGCGAGTTTACTCGCGTAATTTGCATGAAAGGTTCCTATTCGTCCCTTTCCGTACCCGTGTCACTTCCAACAACGTATGTCTACGTATGCATGTATTTACACGGTGACCGTACTAAATAAAACAATCATTCTTGAAAACTTACTTCTCACGACCAAGTCCTGAATTCTTGAAACCACCGAATGGTACTTGAGGCGCGAAGTGGAGATATGTATTAACCCTGTTGACATTTTAAGACAACATTAGGAATATATTCAAATCTTAATTCATTTCTTGTAACTAAATAATTACAACTTTCTAGATACAGTCCGTTAAAAAATGTCACATTGGTCACGTTGTTAGCACCACTCCAAGTCTTCCCGTTGATGTCGTAGAATGCGACTTTAGAAACACTAACTAAGCACGTCCATGAACTAAGCGTAATGCCGAAATCCCATACAAACGTAGTTTGGTTTTAGGGTTTTAGTTTTACAACAGTAAAGCAAATTTCGTACATGCGACCGGATAAGGTATATTGATGATTATAATCAGATTTCAATTTTAAAAACAATACCTATATAAAATTACAGCGAGTAGAAGTTTCGTATCGAAAACTTTTACTCGCTGTAATTTTGTATGTGATTTCGGCTTTACGTGGGTTTCTTAAATCAAAGATATTATCCAAGCCAACCCGTCTGGCTAGCGCGGAGAGTGTAGGCTAAATCCTCTGACGCTCTGACTAATATATGACTCAGGTCGTGGAGAGGGTCATGCTCCTGCAGTGGAGACTAAAAATATGTGGTGATGATGACGAGATAGGTACAGGTTGCGCCAAACTTTATTGCGAGTCAGATATTAGCTGCGAGCTACGCAGTACGCGGCCCGCCTTCCCGCGCACGCCCCGCCTAACCTAATATTGTGTACTGCGCATCGACTCACGCGAAGTTCGGACTCGCAATAAAGTTTGACGCAGCCTGCACATATTTACCAAACGACTCCAGCCTCGACATGTTTGGAGAACTGCAGCGCAGTGTTGACGTCGGAGGTGAAGATGCCGGCCGCCAGCCCGTACTCTGTATCGTTGGCGCGGTCGATCACCTCCTCCAGAGTGTCGAACTTCAGAATGCTTTGTACGGGCCCGAAGATCTGATAAAAAATAACGATTTACATTACTTTATTCCAGAATTTTAAAGACATAATACTTTGATGAAATCCGAATGAATTCAAATATTTGTGAATGTTCTTGAAACTTGAAACGAATGATAAGTCTTTGATTATTTATATAGTCAAAATGATAAGCACAATTTTCAAAATATACCGTTTCTTCGCCAAAAAATCAAAAAATATTTTCGATCGTAATATATATGGCAATAATTTAATCAGAACACGTAATTAACGACCCCTTATATATTAACTTGATTTAGCTATAACCTTCTGTTTAATTATGTTCGTTGACATTTATACGGAGTTCTGGATCCTTCGTAATAAGCATTAATCCTATTCTATTCTAACAAACAAATATATAATTACGAAAGTGAGTCTATTTATTTGTTTGAATCAACCGGTCACGATAAATTTTTTCATACACGTTGTATGGGGTATACCATACATACCATGGAATATACCAGCTGCTTATCTTCCCGCGCAGACCGCAGCCGTTCAAGGGATTGGGCAAAAATCTAAGGAATCCCATTGATAGGCGATGCGGCTAGAACCTATCACTATTTTGATTCCGTTTTCCACCTTTACGCCCACTACGATGCTAAACGTGGCATGTAGGTTTTATGACCTTGGGTTCTGTCTACACTCAAGGTATAAAGGAAAGGTACGGAAAAGGACATACCTACCTACGTCACCTCTTATACCAGAGAAAATATCTACTGTTCCCATGCTGCGGACGAAAGCTAGTAATAGAAATATTACGAACATAGATATGTATAATTTTTAAAAGTGATTTAACGTAGAAAGCGCCTACGGCGGGGCCCTTTTTGCTGAATAAAATTTTGTTAACGTTTTGTATTAACTTTATTATATAATAAAATATTAATAGTAAGTGATTCTAAGTATCTATGACAGAGCAAGCTGTGTGATTTATACATCTTTTGACGAAGTAATTAATAGCTACCAGTTGGTAGGTGCACCTAATAACTTTCTTTGAAATTATATCGAGTTTGATCACGGTTTTCTGGTTCAAACAATTTCGGTAGGTATCTGATTAGTATCGTAGGTACAATGATGACAAATCAGCTGTCTAAATTGAATTACAAATATGAAAACGAAAGTACGTGTCGCAAAATACGCAATTTCAGTTGAATAAAATTAACAGATTCGTCGGCCTCATTACGAGTTAATCCAGTTCAAAAATGGTCGCTCTAACTAATATAGGTATATTTAAGTACTATCAATGAACAATAGTCCATTGAATTTAGTGATATCACTCTAAACAGAATAACACATTTAATGTACGTTTGATATTTTTTGGATAATCTCCTCTCGTACCCTACCCTATCTATTATTATCACTATGTACCGGAGTTATCGCGATTATTTTTCAGAGTTGTCTGATATTTCGGCAACAGTCAGCGAAGATGGCAGCATCAATGATAATGATAATAGTCATTGAGACCGCGAAAGCTTTTAAAATCCTACCTCTTCCTTGGCGATGGTCATGTCATCGTTGACGTCAGCAAATACTGTGGGCTCGATGTAGTAGCCGGTGCTGCCGATTCTTTTTCCACCAGTCAGCAACTTAGCGCCCTCTTTTTTGCCCTTTTCGATGTATCCGAGAACTTTGTTCATCATTTCTTCATCTACCTGAAAAAAAAACGTGATTTAAGAACATGGGAAGAAAACTTCTAAATGTATTTAAACTAGTTTCAACTTGATCTTTAAATGTTTATTTATATTTATTCTGGTTTCGCCTTGATCTTCTTAAAATTTTATATAGATCAACGGAAGCATTAGTAGTAGAAGTAAGCAACAAAATATAAACTACGCGTCTTTAGGATTTTACTTCATCTTATGTTCGTGCAATAAAATTTTTTTTTTAGTTTGGCAAATTTGTGTTAGTGTGTTTAAAAAAGGTTCAAAGACTTACTTGGGGACCTTGCTGTACATCTTCATCAGTCGGGTTGCCGACTTTAATGGTCTTAGCATGCTTCACTGCAGCTTCCACGAATTTGTCGTAGATTGAGGACTGCACGTACAGACGAGACGCAGCAATGCAGATCTGGCCTTGGTGAGCGAACACGCCATGAGCAGCAAATGGTACGGCAAGATTCACTAAAACCAAAGAAAACAGTCATTTAAACTCCTTACTCCTTTCAAAACCCGCAAGGGATTATATAGGTATAATGACATCCATGTCTCTTGGAAATGGGCATTACAAGGTCTTGAGATATCATAAACAAATCTTACAATCTGCATCATCCATAATGATGAGGGGACTCTTGCCGCCGAGCTCTAGAGTGACTCGCTTGAGATTCCTGGCACCAGCAGCTTGCTGAATGAGCCTGCCAACCTAAAAAACAAAAGCACTTAAATTAGGAAAGAAATAAACAAAAAGGTCCAATTAAATAGAATTCAG
Source organism: Rhodophaea formosa (assembly GCA_963082605.1). NCBI lineage: Eukaryota > Metazoa > Arthropoda > Insecta > Lepidoptera > Pyralidae > Rhodophaea > Rhodophaea formosa. The sequence goes on from OY720206.1 coordinate 7,892,383, forward strand.
ACAATTATTAAAAAGGTTATTAAGAATCATGTTATTTTATCTATACCGAATGAAAAAATAAACAATAATATAAGTATAAATAACCTAAACCGAAGCCGTGTGGGAACCACACGGCTTCGGTAAAGAATAGAATAGGACTACTCCAAATCTTCCCGTGGATGTCATAGAAGGCGACATATGAAACAAAAGCTACCTAAACAAAGCTTATAAACATCAAAAGGATCTCTATACCCGTCTGACCAGCGTGGAGAGTGTAAGCCAAATCCTCTAGCTACTCAGGCTAACATATGGCTCTGGTATTACAGAGAGGGTCGTGCTTCTGCATAATGTGTAGATGAAAAAAAGACCTGATGTCATCATCAGGTCTTTTTTTCGTCTCGTTTTTGGTGAAGTAAAAAATAACGAGGAAAATAATTGGTAAAACGTGGTCAGACATCATTTGATATGACCAGCGCCCTTACAATGTAACTTTAAATTTAACCTCGTCATTTATCTTACTAGTAATAACTGTTAATACGGATGTGTGGATGCTTGTCAAATTAGAGGTTTATTTCAATAGCGACATAGATTTTTATAAGACAGACCATATCTTGACTTCAAATATGATTGTTTTCAAGTTCCCAAAGATCTTAAGCTAATCTGCTATTTTTTACTTGATGAAAATAATCATACCTCAGCAGATCCAGTAAAGGAAATTTTAGCAACTTGAGGGTGATGCGTAAGGGCCACGCCAGCCGTTTCTCCGTAACCATTGACGACGTTAACAACTCCTTTAGCACGCCCGCCTCTTTCAAAAGGGCTGCTAGGGCCAACGCTGTCAGTGGAGTCTGTTCTGCCGGCTTTACAACTACGGTGCATCCTGGTAAACATAGTTAGGTACATATCAATAATACCGAAATTCAATTCTTTAATGTAAGATAAGGTGACCAAAAATTAGCAAACCAACTGACCTGCTGACAAAGCAGTGACGACTTTGCTGAGGAACATCAGGATGGGCACGTTCCAGGGTAAGATCAGACCACAGACTCCGACCGGCTGTTTCAATGTGTAGGAGAACGCATCGCCATCTATAGATATATATCATAGATATTTTGGTGATATTCTTATTGAAAACCATTTTGTACAGTATAATACGATAGTAGGTATATTTGAAGTCTTGTCACAAACATAAGTTTATTTAATAAGTTTATTTATTTTCTCATCACAAAAGCATTACAAAGTAAGGAGCAAAATTTTGGCGCAAGTACTTTAGTTTTTTTACTCATTAAGTAGTGATGAGACTAGTTCCTGAAATAGGCTCCTTGCGGAACCTGTACCTACAGGTAACTAGGCCTCTCCCGCAACTTAATAAGTTACATATACTAAAGTGTGGACCAAGTAAGTATAACTTAATTAGTGATTAGTAGCTCTGGTATTTATGAAGTGAGAATAGATACAAAGAAAAAAAAACCTAAAATAATGCAACAAAAGAGAATAATTAGGAGCTAAAGGTATTTGGTGTGGTGAAATTGAAGGTCAGTGTGGTGTGTAGGTATTGAGGTGTGTATCGTGTGTGAGGGTGTATGTATGTGTGCTTTGGGTTGGAGCGAGTGTGTGAAGTGAGTGCTAGTGCGTATGCCTGTAAGATGATAAGGATATCAATAATAAGAGGAGAGCTGCATAGATTGCTACATAAACAAGGCAAGAAACATGATTTTGTTGTAACAATTTTTTGGCATTCTGATGCAAATACTGCTGCAGAAAAGCTGGATATTATAGTCGAGATGTCTATAGGCACGAAGCGAAGCTGAGTTCTTATAATTATTCGATGACTATTAATAGCCAGCTTGCTGAATACGAGCATCATACGACGTTTTTCAATACAATTGCGATTACCATAAGCTGTGATTAGTGTAAAGAAAAGATAGTAGTCCTAGTCCTAAAAATACAACATTACGATCCAAGTTGCGATGTCACAACGACCGTATTTATAGCAAATGTATTGAAAAATTACTTCACCATCTGGAACTTACCGACGGGAATGGTATCACCATGGATTTTGTCGGCAAGACTGGCGATGTATCTGATGGAATTGCTCGCGCTGGATATGGTGAAGTTAGCGAAGCTCATCACCATGCCGTTGTCATAGGACTCCAGCTGTGCAAGATAGTCGCTGTCTCTTGCGACCAGGTCCGCAAACTTGTTCAGGATGCGGCCTCGCTGGGAGGCGTCCATCAGCCGCCATTCTGAGTTGCGGTGGAAAGCTCGACGAGCTGCCTTCACGGCTTCATCTATGTCTGCCTAAAAATAGTTACTTATGTTATAATTTAAGTGACAATTTTAAGATATTTAAGCATAATTAAAAATTAAAAAACTCTAATAACAATAAAGTTAACAGAGAATAAAAGCAATGAACTAAAATCGTCACATCCATTTGTCGTAGTAACAAAATATTATATCATACATAAAAATAAAAGAAATATTTTTGCAGAAGAAAATTGGAAAAGCCAATTTAATTTTTCTGCTTAAAGTAATAACAAAAATAAATAAAAAATAACCGCGCTATACAATGATTAAAGATGACAAAGGTTCTATATTAGCCACGTCACAGGGGGGTTGAAATTTAATGAGCGATGGATGGTATTTGTGCTTAAAGTTTTTTCAAATCATACAATATTTGAGAAACTTATGCCATCCAATTTCAATTACTTAATTTTTTTCCGGCATTTTCTTTCTCTGAATCATCGATAACGGGTCAGGGTGAAATGCAATATATGTTTTCAGTGTCTCTGTGGGATGAAAAACAAGCATACCAATATTTAAAGCATGGATCTAAGAATGATCAGGATAGGTCCCTAAACGTAACAGAGACGCAAATACCGATGCATACAAAAACTTGTGCTGCTATTCAAAACTTAATCTTTTGCAAACTCATGATGCAGGTATCTATATAACGTAAACAAGTTGGCGTCAAGTCCCAGCGCCCTGTCTATATTACGCATAGGACCATTTATTTAAGGCGACAACTTTCTTATTTTATTCCATATTAATTTGAGGGAGGGCTTCCATTAGGAGGGATGGCTCTAAATTTCATTATATAAACAGAGTACCTTCCTACAGATTTTGTGGCAACCGCGGTATAATTAATCGACTGCCTTGCGACAATATTTATTTTCAGCCTCCCTTCCGTATTTCCGCCCTAGGTCGAGTTTTACTTTAACAGGGTTCTACAATACTTCGAGAGCTCCATAACACTTGAAGAGCCATGATACTAGGAGCCATCCGGCTGCCTCTTGGATACTGCAATTACGAGGCATTGCTTTCTATGTCAATGTTATGCCGTAAACAAGGCGTAAGATGGGTAGTAAGATACTAAAAATGTAAATGATATGATAGTGATAATTCATCAAATGGGTATCACATTGAGCGGTTATCTTATCGCCTGCAATCGCGATCGTTTTACGCAGGAACTTAGGTATATCATGCAAAAAAACGAAATATTTCTAGATATCATATAACGTAACGTAAGGTTCTAGAAAAAATAATGCGTGATGGTTATTCTTATTCGTAGGCGTGATGCCAAAAACAATCACGAGTTCATTCGCTTCACTGCAGATTGATATTTCACTAATAAATAATAAGCATAATTGCATAAAATCATCTAACTTGTTTTTGCGAACGCAATTTGCACTCAGGTCAGGTCAAGTTCCTAACTTGGAGAAAAGCTATACTGAAGTTAGTTAAAAGTAACACTTGTGACTGAATGCAATCCATCTTTGCATCTAGGAACTTAATTAAGTAGAAGTCTTACTTGTTGTTGTACTTAGGTTGATCATAAACTGTTGTATTCATAAAAACAAACCTGCTTTTACAACGCTATAGCACAAACCTTAAAATTATAGGTACGTATCTTATTTTAGAGTTTTTTAAAAACTCTTCCACGTTGGTCTGGGAGAGAAGAAAAATCGTAGAATGTACCAGCTGCTTCTCTTCCCGCGCAGATCGTAAAAGCCGATCGAGGGAATGGGCGTGAGGAATCCTGTCAGTTGGCGATGCGGGTAGCAACCCATCACTATTTCGATTCCGTTCTCCACCTACAAGCCCACCAACATGCTAACCGTGGCTTAGGTTTTATAGACCTGGGCTCTGTCTACCCTGCAAGGGAGAAAGACGTGATAGTATGTATTAAAAACTCTCTCTCTTTCTTTAGTCAATTAAACTATTTTTATTCTTTATAAGTATCAACGTTACATATTTAATAATTTAAATTTACCGAAACTTATTTTTTAGCATATTTTAGCAACATTTATATGTTGGACACAAAAAATTAATTAATGAAAATTTATTTTAGATGTTCTTTAAAATTAATTTATTGTAAACGCATAGGTACAATAACTGTATTAGCACAGAAATAAACTAAAATAAATTAAAAGGCCAAATCCTCTGACTCTGGTAGTACAAAGAGGGTCGTACTACTGCAGTGGAGACTAAAAAAAAACCTTTTCATGATGACTTAATCATATTCTTAGCCAATACATTACATAATGTTTCATCAGTCTCACCTTATCACCCTCAGCGACTCGTGCGATGACGGTGCCATCCGTGGGAGACACCGTCTCAAATGTTTTCCCGCTTTTGGCGTCCACCCATTCGTTGTCTATGAACAGCTGTAAATCGGATTTGATCATTGATAGCGTAGGACCTAATAAATTATCATATTTATTACACATCTATGTTTTTATTATATCATACTTATTGTCTTTACTTATCAATGTTATCAAAATAATAAAAATCCTTAGCTCGAGGCCCTCGAATTTTTCTTATACGTCGTTTAGTGGTCTCAATTAATGTAAAACAAGAAATTATTAATGGGTATTGTATTTAATGGAACGTTTTAAAAACTAATACCTTATATGAATTTGTATCAAATTAAAATACTGCATACCGTCCCCATATGTCTACCATACAATACAAAAATAGATTTTTTACCTTTGTGTATTTAATTTGTGGAGCCATTTTTGCGTTTATATCCGTCCCTGTTTCGAACACTACTAAAGATCAGAGATAATGTGGGGGTCGTTGCGCCGGCTTTGCGATCAACTTCAGTACGCGACCATATGATTCTTTTAATCAAAATGACATGCATAAAAAATAATCCTACACGTTAGATAGGTAATAATTAAATAATATTTGTGTGGTGGGAAGTTAAGAGGTGCAGTTGTCGTTTGCCTTAGTCGATTTTAGCGCCGGAAAAATACATTGTTTAGTACACGTGATACTGGTAGCTCAGCGAAGTGTTGTCGTGTAGAGAAAAAAAATACGACGCGTGACGCTCAAATTTAAATAAATATATACATAATGTTTTCTTATGTTTTCGCGATGTTACACATTTAAATAAAATTATTTTAATACGGTGCTCGAAACGTTAGGTGTATAAATAATGTAATAAACGCGATAAAAACCGTATTAAAAAAATTTTATTTAAATAAATATATACAGACAAAACATAGATTAAGCTAGCCCCAAAGTAAATTCAAGACTTGTGTTATGGAATACTAACTCAACGATACTATATTTATGATACTTAGATACATATATAAACGTCCAAGACCAAGGTCAATCTGAGAAAGATAATTTTTCATCTTGACCTGTTCGGGGATAAAACCCGGGACCGTCCGTGTCGCAGGCAGGCGTGTTGACTGCTGCGCCATGGAGCTCGTTGAAAGTTAAGTTTTATTACATTCCAGAAAAGAATCATATTTTATGTTTCGTTTTTCTCATATTCCCACTAAAAATTACTTACACCTAATACTATGTTGCGTGCAGGTAAAATTTGCTTTTCTCCGTCTGATATATAAATGTATAGGATAATGTTAACTGGTCGCTGACTGGCACAAAGACCCTACTTGAATAGAATAACGTCATTATGTAGTTAAGATAACATACTGTGGACCCAATCATAAAAACATACTCGTAGAGAGTGACGCATCATTATTTTTGACGAGTCATCTCTAAAATTATTTTGTACTTATGTATACGAGTGTTTTTAGACCTTTCAGATCCTCCTTCTCATCGCGTGCCCTGTTATTAGTGTAGTGAATATGGCTTCTCTTAGATTCAGCTAGATATCCGAGTGAGAAACTAATAACCTAAATTGATTTCGAGGACTTCGGAAACATCGAATTTACTTATTTAATAAACTACAAAGAAGTAAATGATTTGAATTATATATATTTGGGGGAGGCCTATGTCCAGCAGTGGACTTCTTGCGGCTGAAATGATGATGATGATGTATACCTATTCAAAAGTATATCGAAAACATTTTGGGTTCTACAGAGAAGGCAGGATGCCAGAAAATTCTAGAATATCTTGCACTTAGAAGGATTTGGCTATGAAATCAGTACGATGACAAGGAGTAGCTAAAACTAAGAGTTTCTTTAGGCGTTTCTTCTCTGCAGTGGTCGACTCCGAAACGCTATTTGTCTGTAGTTTTTGAAGAACAATTAATTCATCAACATCATAATCATCAGGTCTTTCTAGTCTCCACTGCAGGAGTGTCGTGCGAGCCATAATTAGCCAGAGCATTCAGATGATTTGGCCTATACTCTCCACGCTGGCCAGGCGGGTTTATTTCAGTTAATTAAACAAATTTTACTTAAGACGATCATTTCAAATGTTTAGGCTTATTTTCTGAATAAACATTTGAGTTTGAGTTCGCCTATACTGCTTGAACTAAAGAACGCAGAGAGCAGGAATAAAATAGAACTGAGAATTCGAAATTATGATTTTAAATAGAAGTAGAGAAAGTATAGCATACGGCATTACTATACGACTCATGGGAATATGGATCAAAGATAACTTAGAGCGATGAGATGTGGTCGAATTCTTGATATTCAATAAAAAATCTATGATTACTCATTTATCTTATTTGTGGAGGCCAATTAATTTAAATTTGTATGGCAAACGTCGACATTGTTGATTTGGTACAAAATATTTTTGTATTTAAGTTTTTTTTTTTGCAAAGTAATCGAAAGGCGAAAGGTACCAATTAGTAGCTTTTCGGGTGACTTCAAAGATATGGTAGACCAACTAAGAGCAGAATATTATACAAACTAAATGGGTATAGCAATAACATTAAACGCGAAGAGCATTAAACCGTTAAACTAGCGCATGAGATGGCTTTTGTGTCAAAGTCGCAGAAATATCGCGAGTGGCCAACAATAATTGGCTGACATTCGTTGGTTTAACTGCATTGCCGAAGGAAGACGAAGGTCGTTATTTAAAAAACAGATTACACCTCATTTGCTCCTGTAGATGTAGATGTAGTAGCTGTGACAGGCGGACGGACAGACAGACGCACGAGTGATCCTAAAAGGGTTCCGTTTTTTTTTAATTTTTCCTAAGGAACCCATAAAAAATAATTGTAGGTCAATTGCATATTATGTAGAGTGAGTGATAGAGCCAATACGGAGAATAAAAGAGGGGATAAGACTCCACCTCGTGGCACTCCAGATTTAACTTCCACGCTGGTCTGGGAGAGAAGAAAAAACGTAGATTGTACCAGCTGCTTCTCAACCCGCGCAGATCGTAAAAGCCGATTGAAGGAATAGGCGTGATGAGGAATCATGTCAATAGGCGATGCGGCTAGCAACCCATCACTATTTTGATTCTGTTCTCCACCTACAAGCCCAATAACATGCTCAACGTGACTTTTAGATTTTATAGACCTGGGCTCTGTAAACCCCGCAAGGGAAAAAGACGTGATCGTCTGTTTGTATGTTTCCACATTTCGTTATTTAAACATCAATACCTAATACTAATACATCTACATCTCTACAGATGTAGGTAGGTATAATAAAATAGACGCGGAAACGATTTTGTACACATTGCTGTTTTAGGAATGATTACTGGGCCTGACATTACTCTCGATATGTATAGATAACAAATCACCTATCAAGTATGGATATTTTTGTCATGATTTGAAGTTTGAAAATATTTTTTTATTGTCAAATGTATAAAACTATATACCTACATTTGACAATAACCCGCGTGATATATAGCCTATGTCCTTTTCAGTATCCTTACCAGAGTATGCAAAATTTCATGATGATCGGTTCAGTAGAGACGGCGTGAAAGCGTAACAAACAAATAAACTCACTTTTGCATGTATAATATTGGTTAGGATAGGATGAAATGGATGTTCTAATAGGTGCAATATTTATTGAAATCCCATCAACCCTGGCTACCCAGGTCCCAACTTGCACTAAGAACAAACTAGCTAATTCTAATTTAAATGCAGAAACCATACTTCAGTCCGTCGACAAGTTTGCCCCAGGGAATACCCTACTGCTCTTGAAACTTACGTCGTAGTTAGGATCACATAACCCTCTTCCGTGGCAAGGATACACAGTTAGTTACCAACTAGACACAATCGCAGTAAGACAACTTGATAACATGAGAATGATCTTTATTTACTATACTACAACATGTCTAAGGTACACTTACTTAAGTTTATATATTTCAAACACGTCGATCACGAAGTTACTGAACCGCAAGCCATCCAGACTATCAGGAAAAAGCAGCGACATACACAATTTGATCTTATTCCATTTTTTCATTTATTATTTCTATTATATTTCTCTCTTTCTTTTGCCGATTGAGTAAAAACAGTTCAAATTGAACTGTTTTTATTCGGCAAAATTTCCAGAACTTTTCTTCATCAGATTTCAAATGTCTTTGAATCAATATATTGTAATATCCAATTTATATATTTCATACGACTATTGTCGCATCAGTCGCGTGCGTCAATCGCACGCGATCGATCGCGTGCAGCTGCGATCTGTCGCAATGCACGGAAGAAGATTTGAGCAAAATGACCGATGACGCAGTGCCTTTAAATAAAACTTGGTCATTTTGACACTTAAGGAACGTTATATTACTTTATTTTAAAGATAATACCTAAAATTGCGCTATGTCATGAATTGAGAAAAAAAAAAAAATTCCACGTTTTATTTATTTATGAAGATTACTGAGAAAATTATAGTAAATTCAGATGTAGGTTTACCTTCAGTTCTTGATTTAGGTATAAGTACATTGTTATACAGTTGTTTAGACTCTCTAGGATCAGCAGAATATTGCGTAGATGATTGCGCAAAACAATAAAAGTTCATGTGCTTTCCATAATAGTTATTTATTTAGCTACACACTACACATATCATAAAAATTTACCTAAAGTGCTGGATGCTGGATGGGTATTAGGTAAATATGACCAGATTTTCATCTACCCGCGTCTTGAGCCTCAAAAAGCACGAGATAGTTACTACCTCTATCTAAAGCTTCTTTGGCAGCGATATAGTCACCGTTTTGACTTCCAAGTAGGGATCAACGCAGTTAATGCCACTAGAAAAGAAAAAAATATCAGGTATTTATAGTTATATCCTTTAGCATGGGTACTACTTCAATTATGATGACTAATTGTATAATTTAGACTATACCAAAGAATATATACCTACACTACGCGAATAGTCCGATTTAAGTATAGCTAAAAAGTATAGGTTTAAGCTATACTTAAATCGGATACCAAAGATTGAGAGATACCGAGGATTATAATAATATCGTTGCAGGCAGTGATCAACGTTATTAGCATTTTTATATTTCGTGATTGTGAGTTAAAGTTTTTTCAGGATTTCTCTCTCCCTAAGAAATACTTTCTTAGGGAGAGAGAAATCCTGATTGGGTAAAATAAAATAGCATTTTTATATTTCGTGATAAGTTTAAACACCATTGTTCCTCAAATCAGCCCGTGAAATTAATCAATTATTCATATGGAAAAAAAGCTGTTAACTCGAAAAAAACGTCATTTTTATACAAAATGTTCGGCTAACCCGGCAATTTGTATGAAAATGTATTTATTTTAACGGGAGGATTTGATGGTTTCCATAAGGACTAAGGGGGTGTTTACCTTAACATCCTGTTCATTGAAATATTGTATCAATATTTGCACAATAGCTTATAAAGGTTGAATAAGAATTAGAAAAACTTACTTTTCACGTCCAAGTCCAGAATTCTTAAAGCCGCCAAAAGGTGCCTGAGGCCCAGATTGGAGATAAGTGTTTACCCTGTCAAGAAAATAGATCCGATATTATGCATTTAAAAACTATCTTGGTTTACTAAGCATGAGCTTAGATTTTTACCTCCTACAACACACCTCGTCATAAAGCGACTCCTGCCTGAATCACCGGTTTTTCACTCATACAGTTACGAGTTATATTTCTTGTGAGCTATTTTGATAATAACAGCCTATTCGCTAACTTCGCTTGCTCGGTTGGTTCGCGTTGCAGCGATTAACTTATAGTTCATAATCATCATCATCAGCTCCACAAACCTCTCTGTACTACCAGCCATATATTAGCCATAGCAGTCAGAGGATTCGCTTACACTCTCCACGCTGGCTAGACGGGTGTGGATGGTGACGGTGACCGGGAATGTGGAGAGGTCTCTTTGATGTTTATAACCTTTGTTTAGATTGTATTTCCTAAGTCGCCTTCTACGATATCCACGGGAAGACTTGGTGTGGTCCTATTTTACTCTGCCGGGAACCACATGACTTCAACTTAGCTCAATGGAATCAAAATATATTTACCAAACGACTCCAGCCTCAACATGTTTTGAGAACTGCAACGCGGTGTTGACGTCAGTTGTAAAGATGCCTGCTGCCAGCCCGTAGTCTGTGTCGTTGGCGCGATCGATCACCTCCTCCAGAGTGTCGAACTTCAGAATGCTTTGTACAGGCCCGAAGATCTGACAAAAACGTTAAATTTTTCAGGCATTAAGTAGTAAAAGACAAACGTCAACATCAAAAAGGGCCTTATCGTTTGTCATTATACTTACTGTAGTTTCCGGCAGAGTAGAGTAGGAACACTCCAAGTCTTCCCTTGGATGTAGTTGAAGGCGACTTGCTTATAAGCTTATAAACATCAAAGAGATCTCTCCAACCCTTTTGGCCAGCGTGGAGAGTGTGGGCCCAATCCTCTAACTGCTCTGGCTAATATATGGTTCTGGTACTGCAGAGAGGGTCGTGCTCCTAAAATGGAGACTAAAGATGACCTAGAGAACACATGCCAAACAAAGTTTATAAACATCAGAGAGTAACTTCAACCTTTCTGGCTAGCGTGGCGAGTGTAGGCCAAAATCTCTGACTGCTCTAGCTGACTGGATATGGCTCTGGTAGTACAAAGAGGGTCATACTAAAACAGGCCTGATGGTGATGATGCTAATCGGTAGTCAATATTTTTGACAAGAATTATTGAGTGGTTTGCTTGACTTGACTTGTCATTAAGTATGGGAAAAAAATTAAAAATTAAATACGTATAATATTAAAGTCATAATCTATTCGGCTATGAGTGCGATGATGAGTAGGAGAAACGAATAGTAAAAAATTCTTCTATCAGCTGCTCGAAATTCAATGCGAGGTCTATTTTTTCGTTGCAAATTTAGCTTTGGCTGCAACCTCCAACATTTAAAGTTACATCGCTTACCTCTTCCTTGGCGATGGTCATTTCATCGTTGACATCAGCAAACACTGTGGGCTCAATGTAGTAGCCACTGTTGCCGATTCGTTTTCCACCAGCCAACAACTTTGCACCTTCCTTCTTGCCCTTTTCGATGTACCCGAGGACTTTGTTCATCATTTCTTCGTCTATCTGGAAGAAGAAAGGAAATTGATGTATAATTAGGCGTTCTTGGCGTTTCTATAGCAAAAACATTAAATTGTCGTGAATTAGACTTATTACTATTTTATTATAAAAAAATATTACCTATATCTTGTCATGATGATTGAAATCAAAATTCAGCGTGTAAATTGACCCTCTTCATGCCCTTTAGGGTTGACTCAGCTCGTCACTATGAACAACTTTTCCTATTGGATCAATGCTGGGATCTCGGCAAAATTTTCGACATTTTTAATATAAACGTGATCTTGATCAGCCGCGTAATTAGTAAGGGAAATTTACAAAATCTATGTTCCGGGCCCGGCTTTGGTGCCATAGAAGAAGTAGCTATGTACAATTTACGTTTATTTTTATGTAAAGTTTGTGTGCAAAGTACGAATAAGTACATACTTGGGGACCTTGCTGGACATTTTCATCAGTCGGGTTGCCGACTTTGATGGTCTTCGCGTACTTCACTGCAGCTTCCACGAACTTGTCGTAGATGGACGACTGCACATACAGACGCGACGCAGCCACGCAGATCTGGCCTTGGTGAGCGAACACGCCGTGAGCAGCAAAGGGTACAGCGATGTTCACTAAAACCATGGTGATTCATCAGTCCAAGAAGTTTCGTACAAACTAGAGTTGCGCCTCAACTTTACACAGAACTATTTGCTACAACTTTGCACTATTTAATATATTTTTAACCAAGCTTGCCAGAGCGGTTGCCCAGGAGTGTGCCTCCGGATATTTTAATGCTAAAACGTAATTATACTTTTGAGTGGGTATTTATTTTATTCACCTATCATATCTAATTCACATAATATTAATTTTCAGTTTCACAAAAATATATATATGTAGTTTTTTTTTGACAAATCACACAAATTAAGCTAGCCCCAAAGTAAGTTCGAGACTTGTGTTATGGGACACTAACTCAACGATAGAATATTTTATAACAAATACATAAATAGATAAACATCCAAGACCCAGGTCAATCTGAAAAAGATCGTTTTTCATCTTGACCTGACCGGGGATCAAACCCGGGACCATCTGTGTCGCAGCCTGGCGTGTTGACCGCTGCCCCACCGAGCTATACAAGACTATCCGCAACATTCTTCTTCATAACTTACAAACTTTTATACGCAACATTTACACTAGACAGTTTACACTGCGAAGGTTTTCTTTATGCAAATAGCATTTGGAAAAATGATGTATGCAGTAAGTATAGCTAATTACAGGACCCAGGAGATTAGACAAGTCAAAGTGACAAACCTTGGGAGAAAAGGAAATGAAACCCCGCAATAGTGCGTCCCCGCACCATAAAGGTGCGGGGCACCTTTAAGTTTTGATAGACAGAGCATACACTACAAACGAACGTTTGTACTTGTGTTCATGCTACGGTGGCGACCCTGATTGTTTTCTCACTCATTGCCATATGCACGGATGTAAAGTTTAATTTGTAGTAATACACACACAAAATTGTTGTTGTAATACACCGCTTGTATGTAGCGCAATACCTGTGACAGAGGGCAAAGTCTCCTCACAAAGTGAATACATCAAAAAGACTTACAATCAGCGTCATCCATGATGATGAGAGGACTCTTCCCGCCGAGCTCCAGGGTGACCCGCTTGAGGTTTCTGGCGCCAGCAGCTTGTTGAATGAGCCTGCCAACCTTGGAAAAGAAAATGAACAGCTCATATAAAAAAAATCGTTTTATAGAAATATTTACAAAATCAAAATTAAATATAACTCTAAGAATTTAAATTAACAGGTATTAAAAGGAAATAATTAAATTAAAGCTAAAAATAACACCAAGAATTTAAATATATGAAAAAAAGAATCAAAATGTTAAATATCTCGTCGAGTACGTCTGATCGAGGAAGGGTTCCCAAAATATTGGCAGTATTTACGCGCTGTATGGCGAGATTTTCGTTGAGCGAGAAAGCTGCCGGGTCTGAGGTCTACCGTTGCCTCTATCGAACACGTCGACAAAAATTTATGAACTATATTTGCCTAGACAAACCTGACCTCCGTACGAACAGATTTGAAATTTTGGGGGGTCAGTTTATCTGCCCCCGACTGTGCTTACCTACTTTTGATTATAAGCTTTTATTAAAGTTGGCCTGTTAGTTTGAATGTTTGTTTTCTTTTTGTCGATGAGGGTGGAATTTTTCAACTCAATTTCAAAGCACTTAGTAAGTCGGATGACAACGCAATATTATGGTAGGTACCATAGACCTGATCTGATAATGGAATCAAGAGCTGGTCATAGGCATACTACCAACCCATCATGTTTGGGCTCATTTAATTTCTCTTGAGAGGCACTTTGTAGAGTGGAAATGATATAAATGTGATATAAATAATAGTACCTCAGCAGATCCGGTGAAGGAAATCTTAGCGACTAGCGGGTGATGCGTAAGAGCCACGCCAGCCGTTTCTCCGTAACCATTGACGACATTTACAACTCCTTTAGGCACGCCAGCCTCTTTCAAAAGGGCTGCTAGGGCCAACGCTGTCAGTGGAGTCTGTTCTGCCGGCTTCACGACCACGGTGCATCCTGGTGAACATATTGCTTTAAAGATTTGGTCCAAACTGCATGTTATAAATGTAAAGTTTCTAACCAACTGACTTGTTGATTAAAACATATTCGATTCGCTAATGTACAGTCGGGGCAGATAAACCTGACAGATGAACAAAGGAAAAAAAGATCAATGAACAATAAACAGATAAAAATGGAACAAGGGAGCAGATGAACCTACATTATCAAATCTGTTCTTAGGAGGTCAGATTTATCTGCCCCGTCTGTACAATAAGGTAGTTAAATTGAAAATTAGTAAACCAACTGACCTGCTGTCAACGCAGTCATAACTTTGTTGAGGAACATCATGATGGGCACGTTCCAGGGTAAGATCAGACCGCACACTCCGATCGGTTGCTTCAATGTGTAGGCAAACGCATCGCCATCTTTGGGATAAAGAGAATTATTATTAGACGAGCTCCGTGGCGCAGCGGTCAACACGCCAGGCTGCGACACGGATGGTCCCGGGTTCGATCCCCGGTCAGGTCAAGATGAAAACTGATCTTTTTCAGATTGACCTGGGTCTTGGATGTTTATCTATATAGGTATCTATCATAAAATATAGTATCGTTGAGTTAGTATCCCATAACACAAGTCTCGAACTTACTTTGGGGCTAGCTCAATCTGTGTGATTTGTCCGTATATATTTATTTATTTTCTTCTTTCCTATGTACATTTTGTGAACATCATCATCAAGTCGTTTTTAATCTCTAATGCAAGAACATGACCCTCTATGTACTACCAGAGCCTTATATTAGCCAGAACAGTCACAAAATTTGGCCCACATTCTCCACGCTGGCCAGAGAGTCATGCTGAAGAGAGGTCTCTTTGATATTTAGATGCTTTGTTTAGCTTGTGCTTCCTAAGTCGCCTTCTACGACATACACGGTACGATGATTTTTAGTGGTCCTATTCCTATCCTACTGTAGCGGGAACCACACGGCAAACAAATTTTGTGATCTAAGAATTTAATTTCCATAGCAAGCATTAATTTTGTAACTTATTTAAATAAAAATTCAAACCTACTCTGATAAGTTGCCCTAACTGCCCCACTTCTTGTAATGTGGAGGATCTGTTTGAGGCAAACGATCGTGCCATTGAGGTAGCCAAATTTTGGTCAAGACTAGTGTAAAATATTGCCATTTTGGCTCGAAAAGAAGAAGAACCTACTCTAATTCTTATACCCATTTAATGCGTTAACTCACCGACAGGTATGGTGTCACCCTGTATTTTGTCAGCAAGACTGGCGACGTATCTGATAGAGTTGCCCGATCTGGACAAGGCCAACTTGGCCATGCTCCTCACCATGCCGTTGTTGAGAGACTCTAGCTGCATGAGGTAGTCTATATCCCTCTCGACCAGGTCTGCGAACTTGTTCAGGATGCGGCCTCGCTGGGAGGCGTCCATCAGCCGCCATTCTGAGTTGCGGTGGAAGGCACGACGAGCTGCTTTTACAGCTTCGTCAATGTCTGCCTGAAATTAGTTATATTGATTGAATTCCAAATTCCAGTAGACCTTACGAGTATGTATTATACATGTCGGAGAAAGGTCCGAGACGGTCAGCAAATCTTTGATGTTATGCGACCCTGACATGGTGGTTGCTCGAAATAATACAAACAGATTAACGATCATACACTGTATTAAGTAATCACAATAATTAGGCAACTATTTAATGGTTGATTACGCAGATAGCAACGGATTACTTTTGAAAACGCGGCAAGTTCGATACAGCGTGGCGCACCATTCGCTCTCCAAAATCATACTGTCCAAAGAGCATATAATCACTACGTTTTAAGAGACGGGACTTTCATACTAGCCAATGAATCATCTAGATTTTGGTCAATTTACAAAGTGGACTAATACAAACTTTCACAACACTAATGTCACAAGCAAGTCTGGCAACCGAACAGTCTAACCAATTTTAGAGCTTGCCTACTACGTTAGTTTATCGATATCGATACAATGTGGTAGGTGGCGCATGGTTGCCCTTCAGATTCTTTGATGTACTAAACTTCTTTAAATTAAACGAGTCCTCATTGTCAATACAAATCATTTATTTTGGACACAATCTACCATTGTTATGGTGCTACCACACACAATAACATTCTTGATAATGTATGGTGTAATAGAATGTTATCGTTGTT
The DNA here is from genome assembly GCA_963082605.1 of Rhodophaea formosa. Taxonomy (NCBI): domain Eukaryota; kingdom Metazoa; phylum Arthropoda; class Insecta; order Lepidoptera; family Pyralidae; genus Rhodophaea; species Rhodophaea formosa. The sequence continues at coordinate 7,908,793 of OY720206.1, forward strand.
ACAAATTGTTTTATGACGTTAAATAACTGCTGTGTGGGAACACCATTACAAAACAACGTTTAGAAAAATAAGTCTATTTGGATAATATATAGATTTTCGAATCATCGATTTTAAAAAATAGGATTGATTGTGTGGGAAATATCAACCCTCCAAATAGAAAAAGATTTTTGATGTCGATGTTTTTCTCATTGTTCCCCATAACCAATGCCTGTTGTTGGCTCACGAAGTCTGCAAAAAATATAAATAAAAGTTTGATTCATTATTTCAATACTCACACATTCAGGTAATATTATGTCTACACAGAAATAGCAGCTGTTTTGACCTAAAAAGTTAACATAACTGAAGAAAATCAAGAGAAATGACGGATTTAAAAATTTGATAATAACATCATAAAGATATACTTTTAACGAGATTAGTGACATATGTATGATACAAAGAACTAAGGGAGAAAAAGAGAAAGGACCTACGTGGTAGGCCGCCTAAATATATTTTTATATTTTATGGTTGAACTAGCTGTTGCCCGCGGCTTCGCCCGCGTGAAATATAGCCTATGTCCTTCTCAGTACCCTTACCTATGTGTATGCAAAATTTCATGATGATCGGTTCAGTAGATGGGGCGTGAAAGCGTAACATACAAACAAATAAACAAACAAACAAACTCACTTTCGCATTTATAATATTAGTTAGGATAACACACACATATGTACATAACATATATGTTAAGTATGTGAATCATGAAAACATAACTTACCATCATTTTTTGGTATCTCATTGATAGTTATTTTGCACATAAGTACATAATATTATGTTTATCAGACGTAACTAGTTACTTGGTCTTGTGACTACTTCTACTTGTAGGTATAGAATAATTACTTGCATGTAAGTGATAAGGAAAGAGCAACATTTCATCAGGGAGAAGAAAAGCTTTTGAATGTTTCGAGTGGACAGCATAGGGCTTGAGGTGACCTATATCCGTAAGTGCTCTCCGGAATGTATATAGATTCTCTATTGGAACATATATCAAATTTTCTTTGCCCACAAACATCGCCCACTGGCCTACACCTGAAAATTATTTACATATTTTAACTTTAATAACAAAACCTAAAACAGCAATAAATTTAGCAACTAGATTTTTGTATTGATTGGTAGTTACGTATCGATAAGGTATCGAATGTCGAAGTGCACATCACTAGTTGAACAATGTAAAATTAAAATATTTATCAATATCTTTATTTTCACTATGTTATTGTAATAATGGCATGGTGTGAAATATGTAAAAAGATAATATTAATGCTTACCGCGCCTCATTTAATGGAAATTTTGCTATAAACATCTTCTCTTCAGCCTCTTATTGTTAGTCACTCCACTGGTACGAATACTACATATTTAACAAGTAATATAAGATACTTGAGGCGGAATTTTTATAAAACTAATAAGTTTACCAAAAACACAGTGTAATTGTTGTACTTTTCACTAATATTCATAATTAAACTAGTAAAAATAAAATTTTCAAAGTTAACTTCAAGAACTTCAAAATGGCGGGAGTTTTTACAGCAGTGACAGAACAACTGGGGTCCTATTTTTGAACGCATGACACTCGTCTTCGAATGATTTCTCAGTCAAATACGAGTGTCACACGTTCAAAAATAGTACCCCTGACTGAATGAAAGAAAGAGAAATGTAGTGAAAGACAGAGATAGCAATATGGCTGCCATCGTTGCTACAGCAAACGCCATACATTTTTTGGTTCCTTTGAGCTGCGTGGGCCTGATACTGTCTTCAAAATGGACGCTCGGTTCCGCCTACCGCGTCCCCCCCCTCCACATGCCATCGCTGTATCGACCTTACCCAAGCAACCGCTTGACGTTTTCAAATATTACAGTGTCTAAATACAATAACAGGTGGCGCCACATTGGTACCGTTGTGACAAGTACAAACTTAAATCGACAGATGGCGTCGTGGTCTTGTAGGAAAGTACGCAGATCCATGGCACCACTGTGTTGTCACTCCGACACGGCCATTCTGATGTCTCACACGTCCTCGTGGGAGGTATCTGTGGACAAAAGAATGGGAACAGTAATCCTTTTCCACTCGGTCTTCCTGGCCACAAGGTCAGGCGGAAACACTATCGTTAATTACTTCATTACAAGTGACCAAATAACATTTTTTTGTCATAAACCAAGGAAATAATGAAACCATTACTAAGCAAAACTCAAATCTCCAATACTGTCAATTTATCACAAATTCATCTCAATATCACATGAGTGTACAGTGCTCTAACTTCGTATCAGTTGCCTCCATCCAGCAACTTCCACACACATTAGATGGATATCTCCCTCCAATATCCATCTCACATAAAACTCATCGCCTCCAACCAGCGATTTCAGCGACCACTTACACCACCAAGCCAAACGCACGCCACTCACAGTCGTGGCCGAACTGCGACGGGAAATCAGGCCCGATTTTACGCCTACGCCTACGCATAACTGGAGGTGCAAGTAGTCTGAGCCAAAGACACTCATTCCAACAATCAACACCAACACAAAGGAACGGCTATGAGTTTTGCTTACTTCAGATTTAAGAGCTAGAAAATAGTCCAACCCCATCTGTATTAGCCATAGTTATTTAATCATTAAGTTTATGGTTATTGTCCGAGTCACTGTCTGAGTCAATGCCATTTAGGTGGTCACTGTCAGGCATTTTCCTAAGTCTGTCATGTGCATATTTTTGAGTGCCTTTAAAATGTAAAGGTCCCCATCCAACACTTCTGTGACCTTAAATGGACCCTTGTATTTGGGATCGACCTTTGATTGATTTCTTTTCTCGTTTTTAGGGTTCCGTAGTAAACTAGGAACCCTTATAGTTTCGCCATGTCTGTCTGTCTGTCTGTCTGTCTGTCTGTCTGTCTGTCTGTCCGTCCGCGGTTTTACTCAGAGACTATAAGTACTAGAAAGCTGTAATTTGGTATGAGTGTGTATATTAATCATGGCAAAAAAGTCGTAGAAAAAAACCTTGAAAAAATATTTTTTTTTGGGTAGCTCCCATACAAGTAAAGTGGGGGAGTAATTTTTTTTTCTCTATTTACCCATCGTGTGGGGTATCGTTAAAAAGGTCTTTAAAAAATATTGCAAGGTTAAGAACACCATTTTTCGATTTAGGGATCCGTTTCCGAAATATTTGGTTTTAAAGTGCAAAATTTTGTTAGAGGTACGTGTCCCCCCCCTCTATCTGCTAAACGGTTATATATGGATACGTGAAAAAAATTACAGCAATAGTATATATACTGAAGTTGAAAGGAAAACTATCAGAGCTGGGTACTAAGTGCAAACTAAAAAGTTATAGGCAACCAACTTATAAAATGTACTGGAAAATTTAAAATTTCATACAATCTTCATTGTTAGATGTTTTTGGTCGTTAGACTGTGAGGTGTGAGTGTAAACAGTGTGAACTCAAAGTTGTCATTCGCAACTACGGAACCCTACACTGCGCGTGGCCCGACACGCACTTGGCCGGTTTTTATTTTTAGAAGAACAAAATCACCGCAAACCAAAAATATCTCATTGCTCAGTTATTGATCGACAGTTTTACTAACGCGATACCTTAAATTCGCTTTACTGCTTAATTTTAAAGCTACATTGTATGTACTCCTTTATGAAAAGTGGCTTCAAAATCAGAACAAAACAGATTCTGCTCACCAGAGTGTCAGTGTTCCAGTAGGCGAGCTTACGTCACAGACGTCCATTCGTTCTCGCGCGACTGTAGATTCCCAGCACCTCCGCTGCTGTTATTGTTGATCCAGGGATTAGCTAGGGTCGTCAAAGTCTGCTATTCGTCGTTGTGGGAGCCCTTGGTTACATCTGGAACATTCAAACACAAATATGGAGCAAAACGTAACTTAGGCTTGGCTCGGCCTACCTGACAGAAATTTCTTTTAAACTTAGAAATTGTCCTATTTTAGCCACCTTACATCAAACCATTAAACATGTCGCGTAGCACGGTGAATGACAATGTCAACGTCATGAATTCGAATGAAAAAGAATTCATCTAAAGGTAAATTTCAACTTTGACGTCAGAACATCTCTGGCCTAACGGTCTAGGCGTTGGGCTGGCAATCGGGTGACACCGGTTCGAATCTCAACCCACGTTTCTCTGTTTTGTAAGTTTAAAAGAACTTTCTAGGCTATTCTAGATTAAATGGAAGTGAGAGAGAAGGGGTTACTTGAAGAAATTTCTGCATTGTTCCAGACCAAATGAAAGGGAAAGAAAGAGAAGGCGATAGAAAATTTATGGTTTGAATTTAGAACATCGATGATGCGTTTTTTTTTCGAATTCGGGGGTATATAAGCAGTACTAGGCGCGGCGTTAGGCCAGTTAGTTGAAAAGTGAAATCCGAAGAAGAAAGAGGAAAGAAGAAAAAAATAAGGAAAAAACAGTGAGTAGTAAGTGAAGTGAACAGTGCAGTGATAGTACCGTGCAAGTGACAGTTCTGCGCGGGTGACAGTTCCACGCGAGTGACAGTTCCGCGTGTGTGTGAGTGATGTGTGTACACGTTTGGCACTTAAATAAAGGCATTTTCATAAGATCGGCCTTTTCTTTCCTATCCCCAACCCACTCTCATGACAAACAGTAAAAGCAACAATAGCCAGCATCAAGATTTCTCTTTTCTCATAGTGAACACTGCATCATCACTAATAGTGAACAGTGACACTCGGGCCCATGCTGACTAAAAATAGAATTTAAAGACTTCTAGTCACAATTCTCGTTATAGGTTGTTGTCTTAAGATTTAACTCATTTCTTCACAAAGTAAAGAAGCTCAAATCATCAAGTATATCCCCAATCAAAATATAGAAAACAAAAGATCACCACCACGCACGCACGACACACATACCCAAACAAAACTTTCACCATGAGACCCGTCCATCGGTTTCTGGCAAACTCAGGTTAACAACCTGTCAACTATCAATTGGGAAACGCGGTCCTTCGGTTTCCAGTAACATGGGGAGACACAGTCCTTCGGTCTCGAGACACAGTACAGTCGGTCTCCCTTTACTCCAAAATTCACAGCTCGGTCCTTCGGCTGCTGTTGTCTATGTGTGTCGTGGTGACTAAAGCTCATAGTACTTTCAACCGTTTCAACTTCAAAATCACACTCAAGAGGAACTTGATGATCTGGAGCCCTTGAGAATCTCCTTTGCCTCCGTAGTTTACTTCTACAGCATAATCAAACCTATTTCATATCTAACAACTAAGATTACTGAGGTCCCGTACCATTAAGCTACAATTTACTACTTTCATAAGAGAATAATTTTGCACAATTTATAGTCACACACACTCCTGGTATCGCATTTGTAGTCAATAGTTGTTTTATTGACTTCCCCGTGGGAATCTCGAATCAGACTGTGACTCTATGACCTTGCTACTAGGCAAGATACCACTGTACTGCCCAGTAATGCCGCCTAATCATATTATCTTCATCAAGTTTTTATTTTTCATTTAGTCTCCACTGCAGTAGCACGATCTTTTCTGTGCTAACAGAGCCATATCTATCTCGCGCAATCAGAGGATTTGGTTTACACCCTCCACGCTGGCCAGATGGGCTGGAGAGGTACCGACTAATGAATTCAAATTATTAATTCACTAAGCCAAACTCTATTTCTAAACTAACTGGAAATACTCTCTTACATTAACGCGTATTTTGCTCCCAAATCGAAGTCTAATTTAAACACTTACCAAAGTGGTTTAAAATTCCAGACGGGTATCGAACCCGGGAATACATTGAATTCCCTCACTAAATACTACTGCTCAAACACTGATTTCTGATTTTGCAAGTCATACAATGTCAATAATTTACGAAAAGATTTAGCCCCAAAATTGGCCTAGTAACTATGTTTTTTTTTATCATACAATAGAATGCGGGTAAATCATAAAATTATCTTGTAAACTTAGTTAGTTTTAACAATTTTTAAGGTAAATTTTGAAACATGATTTTTTTTTTCAAATAGAATGTAAGTATTCTGTTAACGTCATTTTTAAACAAGTGTCCGGTAGAAAGTTAAAATAAAATGACATTTTGTCGATCAAAACGGAATTTGTTCAGTATCAGAAACATTAAAAGTGCCGATATAGGCACTTACACAGGTGATATGTATAGTGAAACATGACAATTAACCAGTGAATTGTGATGATATGCCTTGTTAACATTTAAGAACTCTCAGCCCAGAACCAAAATAAAATGTTTACGACTCACCGGATTATTGTGGCTGTTCACACGAATCTTAAACCTCGCAGCTGTTAACACGTCGTTGCTGCTGAGAAACCACCGCGCTTGCGCTGCTGCTATCGCTTCGTTGCCTCTGCTACTAAACTACTGGTACCAGGATTCGTAAAGTATTATGCAATGCAATGTGACCATTTTCTTTACAATATTTTTAATCACAACCACATTTTGTGTTGTGTACTTCGAGTCTTCAATGCTTATATCAGCTCGTGCATGTCTTGATGTTGCATTTCGAAAAATCTTCTTCTTCCTCACCTTATCCCACTTATGTGGGGTCGGGACAGCATGTAAGCCTTTTCCATTTCGCTCTATCACGAGCCATCTCCTTTGTCACCTTCTTTTTCTCCATATCCTCCTTCACACACTCCATCCATCTTTTCTTTGGCCTTCCTCTATTCTGGTTTCCAGTAACTTTCATTTCCAGTACCCTTCTAGTAATATGGCTCTCTTCTCTCCGCATAACATGGCCGTACCATCCCAATCTATTACTCCTAAGCTTTTCTGTTATTGGGGCTACTTTTGTGCTACCTCTCACATACTCATTCCTTATCCTATCCCTTCTAGTCACCCCACTCATCCATCTTAACATTCTCATCTCCGCTGCATGCAGTCGCCTTTCATCCGTTACCTTGGTGGCCCAACACTCCGAACCATACAAAACAACCGGTCTTACCACGCTCTTATAAATTTTACCTTTGAGCTTAAGGGGCATGCGTGAATCACAGATAACCCCAGTAACTTGTCGCCACTTTGCCCAACCGGCGTTAATGCGACTTTTAATGTCCCGGTCTATGTTGCCATCACTCTGTAAGAGAGAACCGAGGTATCGAAAGTCAGAGCAGACTGGCAGGGATACACCATCTAAGGCAACTGGTATGAAACGTGAGGTACCATCAAAATCCACAAAGAGCTGTTGGGTTTTGGTTCTGCTTATTTTGAAGCCGAACCTTTCCAGTTTGTTCTGCCATTTTACCAGCCTACTCTGAATCCCTCTTCCATCTTCACCTACTAAGACAATGTCATCGGCGAACAGCATACACCAGGGTGCCTTCTCTTGGATATCTGACGTCAAAGCGTCTATCACCAGAAGAAAGAGATAGGGGCTTAAAGCCGATCCCTGGTGCAAACCCACTGCCACACTGAACTCGTCGGTGACGCCAGCTTCGGACCTGACACATGTATTTGCTCCTCTGTACATTGCTTGTATAATCCTAATGTATTTATCCGGCACTCTCTTATCTTTCAAAGCCCACCACAACACTTCTCGTGGAACCCTGTCGTACGCCTTCTCTAAATCTATGAATACCATATGCAGGTTTTTATGTTGCATTTCGAAAAATAACATTTGAAAATTTCGGTTTTGCTGCTCAAGCAGCATTTGTCATTATTTCTGCCACTATTTGAAGCACGAACATCTTCGACACAGTTTTTCTCATTCACTTCGCAATTTTTCTCATGTGTGGCGTGATCTACGATCCCAATTCTGATGTCGGAGAAAGGTCCGAGACGGGCAGCAAATCTTTGATGTTATGCGACCCTGACATGGTGGTTGCTCGAAATAATACAAACAGATTAACGATCATACACTGTATTAAGTAATCACAATAATTAGGCAACTATTTAATGGTTGATTACGCAGATAGCAACGGATTACTTTTGAAAACGCGGCAAGTTCGATACAGCGTGGCGCACCATTCGCTCTCCAAAATCATACTCAAAGAGCATATAATCACTACGTTTTAAGAGACGGGACTTTCATACTAGCCAATGAATCATCTAGATTTTGGTCAATTTACAAAGTGGACTAATACAAACTTTCACAACACTAATGTCACAAGCAAGTCTGGCAACCGAACAGTCTAACCAATTTTAGAGCTTGCCTACTACGTTAGTTTATCGATATCGATACAATGTGGTAGGTGGCGCATGGTTGCCCTTCAGATTCTTTGATGTACTAAACTTCTATAAATTAAACGAGTCCTCATTGTCAATACAAATCATTTATTTTGGACACAATTTACCATTGTTATGGTGCTACCACACACAATAACATTCTTGATAATGTATGGTGTTATATAATGTTATCGTTGTGACAAATTGTTTTATGACGTTATATAACTGCTGTGTGGGAGCACCTTTACAAAACAACGTTTAGAAAAATAAGTCTATTTGGATAATATATAGATTTTCGAATCATCGATTTTAATAAAATAGGATTGATTGTGTGGGAAATATCAACCCTCCAAATAGAAAAAGTTTTTTGAAGTCGATGTTTTTCTCATTGTTCCCCATCACCAATGACTGTTGTTGGCTCACGAAGTCTGCAAAAAATATAAATAAAAGTTTGATTCATTATTTCAATAGTCACACATTCAGGTAATATTATGTCTACACAGAAATAGCAGCTGTTTTGACCTAAAAAGTTAACATAACTGAAGGAAATCAAGAGAAATGACGGATTTAAAAATTTGATTATGACTTAGATTAGTGACATATGTATGATACAAAGAACTAAGGGAGAAAAAGAGAAAGGACCTACGTGGTAGGCCGCCTAAATATATTTTTATATTTTATGGTTGAATAACACACACATATGTACATAACATATATGTTAAGTATGTGAATCATGAAAACATAACTTACCATCATTTTTTGGTATCTCATTGATAGTTATTTTGCACATAAGTACATAATATTATGTTTATCAGACGTAACTAGTTACTTGGTCTAGCGACTACTTCTACTTGTAGGTATAGAATAATTACTTGCATGTAAGTGATAAGGAAAGAGCAACATTTCATCAGGGAGAAGAAAAGCTTTTGAATGCTTCGAGTGGACAGCATAGGGCTTGAGGTGACCTATATCCGTAAGTGCTCTCCGGAATATATATAGTTTCTCTATTGGAACATATATCAAATTTTCTTTGTCCACAAACATCGCCCACTGGCCTACACCTGAAAAATAATTACATATTTTAACTTTAATAACAAAACCTAAAACAGCAACAAATGAAATAAATTTAGCAACTAGATTTTTGTATTGATTGGTAGTTACGTATCGATAAGGTATCGAATGTCGAAGTGCACATCACTAGTTGAACAATGTAAAATTAAAATATTCATCAAAATCTTTATTTTCACTATGTTATTGTAATAATGGCATGGTGTAAAATATGTAAAAAGATAATATTAATGCTTACCGTGCCTCATATAATGGAAATTTTGCTATAAACATCCTCTCTCCAGCCTCTTATTGTTAGTCACTCCACTGGTACGAATACCACAAATTAAACAAGTAATACAAGATACTTGAGGCGGAATTGTCATAAAACTAATAAGTTTACCAAAAACACAGTGTAATTGTTGTACTTTTCACTAATATTCATAACTAAACTAGTAAAAATAAAATTTGCAAAGTTAACTTCAAGATCTTCAAAATGGCGGGAGTTTTTACAGCAGTGACAGAACAACTGGGGTCCTATTTTTGAACGCGTGACACTCGTATTTGACTGAGAAATCATTCGAAGACGTCGAATGATTTCTCAGTCAAATACGAGTGTCAGACGTTCAAAAATAGTACCCCTGACTGAATGAAAGAAAGAGAAATGTAGTGAAAGACAGAGATAGCAATATGGCTGCCATCGTTGCTACAGCAAACGCCATACATTTTTTGGTTCCTTTGAGCTGCGTGGGCCTGATCATACTGTCTTCAAAATGGACGCTCGGTTCCGCCTACCGCGTCCCCCCCCTCCACATGCCATCGCTGTATCGACCTTACCCAAGCAACCGCTTGACGTTTTCAAATATTACAGTGTCTAAATACAATAACAGGTGGCGCCACATTGGTACCGTTGTGACAAGTACAAACTTAAATCGACAGATGGCGTCGTGGTCTTGTAGGAAAGTACGCAGATCCATGGCACCACTGTGTTGTCACTCCGACATACATATAAACCTTCCTTTTAAATCACAGAATTGACGAGCTCCGTGGCTCAACGGTCAACACGCCGGTCTGTGACACGGATGGTCCAGGGTTCGATCCCCGGTCAGGTCAAGATGAAAAAGATAATTTTTCATCTTGACCTGGGTCTTGGATGTTTATCTATATATGTATTTGTTATAAAATATATAGTACCGTTAAGTTACGAGTAGTATCCCATATATAATGTTTTCTTATGTTTTCGTGATTGATACACATTTAAATCATCATCATCATCATTTCGTGTAGGTGATACGGACAATCAACCATGCACACCCACACATTTAAATAAAATGGTTTTAATACGGTTTTTATCGCGTTTATTACATTATTTATACACCTAACGTTTCGAACACTTTTCAGTGTTCGTGGTCGCAGGGAGACTAAGTTGACATTTGTCTAATATTTTATAAGAACTGCAAAATCTACCGCCTAATTTATAATGTTCCGGATGTACGCAGTATTGGCTCATGGTGTCTGAAGGTCTTGCAGTCTTCTGCTTAGCTTGAGATTTGATTAAATTGATGACCGGATCCCAAGCTGGTGGTAACTGCCAACCATCCTCTCTATTGAAATTAGGATGTTTTCTAATTTCAATAGCCTCACGAAGCATTCTTAGAATGTATCTGTTTTCTTTTGCAAGGACTTGAGTAAGGATTAATCAAAACGAATATAATGGTTGATGTCTAGGGCATGTTCACAGACTGCAGACTTCGTTGAGCGCCTATGCTTCATGTCAGCAATATGTTCTTTTATACGGGTACCGATGCTTCTCTTTGTTTGCCCAATGTATGATAAACCACACATTTGTTTTATTTATATATGTAGTGATAGCATAGAGATAGTGATTTAGTGAAAAAACGATAATAGATCAATTCAGCTTCTTAAATAAAATAGGTAGAGTCCGAGTCAAACTTTATGGCGGCTTGGATATTAGCAGCTTACCTGCGCAGTACGCGCCCCGCCTCCCCGCGCGAGCCCCGTTGAACCTAATATTGTGTACTGCGCATCGACTCGCGCGATGTTCCGAGCCGCCATAAAGTTTGATTCGGACTGTACCCCATTCAACTTTTGTATAAGAGCAACTCCTTCCATGATACGAAAAATAAAAGAAATAAATTATGATATTTAATAAAATATATTTTTTTACTATACTTTATTAATATCCCAATAAATAAACCAAAGCTATTTTCATTCGAGAACTTACCTTGTCGCCCTCAGCAACCCTTGCGATGACGGCGCCATCCGCGGGAGATTTGGTTTCGAATGTTTTTCCGCTCTTGGCATCCACCCATTCGTTGTCGATGAACAACTACAAATCGAAAAAAAATATTTTGTAGTTGATAAACCCTGAATCAGATTTTGTTGAAAAGGCATGAATGGAGTAAAAGGTTTGATTCGAAGAAGTGAAGGTTTGGAGACACTGGCAAGTGTTACGCATTTTATATTGAACGACAGCTAAACCTGTCGCGACCTTGTAACTTCATACAGAATTCCTGAGACTTGAATCTGCCGACAAATTTTACTAATTCAATTCGTACTTGTTTCGTGGAGTCTTTGTAATAGGTACCTTTGCTCTTACAAGACGAGAGACCTTCGACGAGGATTTACATATGTACCTACGCCAGTAAGTAGCGAAATAATGGCAGCGTAACACACCTATGTACTCCGTTTGTAAATTTGCCCTCAACAATAACTTTTTCTTTGGGACCAGCGTTAAATCAACTTTACTTCTTTATTACTTAGATAGCTTTACATATCTAATTAAAAAACCTATTTTTACGCATATCTACATCTAGTACTATTCTGAACACCACTACGTTGGTATTCTATTTGTCTTCACCTAGAGTTTGTGTAACATTACAGTATCTGTAAAATAATAACTATACTACTATAAAAAGGATAACTAAGATGTTATCCTTTTTAATATAATCTAAGATGTTATCCTTTGACTATATACTCTCATGTTATCATGACTATTCCCATGGGACCAAAGCTAGATACTTGTTACTGCCCTTCCTCGATGAGCCGTAGTAGTCTTCATCATCGGTCTTTCTAGTCTCCACTGCAGGAGCACGACCCTCTCTGTACAACCGGAGCCATATATTAGCTTGAGTAGTCAGAGGATTTGGCCTACACTCTCCACGCTGGCCAGACGGGTTGGAGAGGTCTCTTTGATGTTTATAAGCTTTGTTTAGCTTGTTTTTCCTTAGTCGCTTTTTACGACATCCACGGGATGACTTGGAGTGGTCCTATTCTACTCTGCCGGGAACCACACGGCGTAGTAGTCTTATCACTAACCTTTGTGTATTTAATTTGAGGAGCCATTTAATGTATATCTATATCCAGCACTGTTCTGAACACTACTAAGAGATTGTGTAATACCACTGAAGATGTTATCATACTCGTATCATACATAACAGATAAAGAAAACGCTGAACAAGGATGACGAGCTAAATTGGTTCGATAACGGTCCACGATCAAAGGTATCAGATACAAAAACTGATTACAAAGCTATGTTTTTTTGGGTTGAATCAACCTCTATTGCAAGCTGTTACACTACAGTGTCATTCTCTGTGGACTTTTCCACTAAAGGTTTTCTTGGTTGCGTCCTCAAGTGTAGTAGGTCGCATAATATCTACCTACACTACCCCCAACACAGGTCCAACACGTACAGAAGACCTTTGGAGAAGTTTGATGTAATGCGGTTCTCCCGCCGAAATTAGCTGGATAGATTTATTGGAAATTAATGGAAAATATTATCTTCTCTTATTTCTTTACTATAATAATTATTTCTTACCTTATTATATACTACTTAGCTGATGCCCGCAACTTTGTTCGCGTGGTCTATATGACTCTGGCGTATTAATATATACCTTAATACAAACTAAACATACATAAGAAAATACTTGTAGCAGTGTTACAAAATTGTATGGCATTGAATTGGCTGCTGCTAAATATTGGAGGGATAAAATATAGAATTCTTTTAGACTTTTTGAGCCACCGACACGATAAGAAGAAGACTATATAGCTAGCTTTAAATGAGCTTGCGCTACGTCACCAAACTTTGAGGTATGGGCAGAGCGCTTTCAACCTATCGCACATTTCCAAAGGACCTTCGGGAGGGACAGGGACAGCAAACTCTCATGTTTTGCCGTATGGGCTGAAACAACGTTGCCAAAAGGGGTACCGCTGGGCGGTCACCAGTAATATGAGCTAATCGTACTCTACGCACTCTATCCCAGAAGAGAGTGTGACTCTGTAAAATTGTCGATATAAAATTTAACATGGTACCTAGTGTATCAGATGTTCTAAATCTTCGATTTTTTCACCTCAACAAAAAATACTAATCAGGCTGAACAAGTTTTGCTACAGCGTTATTTATATATTTCCTATAGTTTACCTGGACCATTATGGTTCTGTGTCAGGTGTTCCAAATCTTCAATTTAAATACCTCAACAAAAAATGTCCATCACGTTGAATAACTTTTGCTTAGGCGTCTTTTATATATTTCTTATAGTTTACCCATTATGGTTCTGCATGAGGTGTTCCAAATCTCAGATTTTTTATACCTCAACAAAAATGCTCATCAGGCTTAACAATTTTTTCTAAAGCTCCACTTTTATATTTCTTATGGTTCAGCTGGATCATAATGATGCTGCATCAGGTGTTCCATTTTTCAAAATCATTTCTACCTTATATGTTGCTCCGGCTTAATAGCTATATAGTTTCATTCGAATCCGTCCACTATTTCCGGAGATAAACGTGATCATACATACAGACAGACAGGCAGACAAGAAATTCTAAAAAAAATTTTTACTTTCTGAAGTGTCCCTCTATCCATTTTAGTCAAAAATACTAAATGTACAGACAAAATATTTTTACTGTTTTATTACTGAGATTTTAGGAGCTCCGAAGCAGCGTGGGCGAAATGATGGTCGATTGTTCCAATTTGTTTATTACACAGTGATAAGATAAAGATGCTTGTAGTACAAGAGCGCAGCCATAGATTTTTAAAAAAAAATCGAGCGCAGTCAGTAATGCCCTGGTATAGATAAAAAATAATTTCTTCCCATAATTGTGATAGGCGCCTAGGCGACCTTGGTACTTCCTCTGGAATAGGTATATTTCTAACTCTATCTAGTCGTGTTACGATACATAAGGACAGCCGCATTTAGACAAAGTTGTTATCGAATAGTACTAGTAACTCATCATCTCTCATTTCAGCCGCAAGAAGTCCAGTGCTGGGCCTACCCTATGGATTTTCCGGTACGACAAGTTGTTCGCGCTATGTGCCCCGCCCACTGCCACTTCAAGAAGCTAATCCGCTGAGCTATGTCAGTGACCTTCGTTTGTCTACGAATCTTTTCGTTTCTGATTCGGTTTCGCAGAGAAATACCGAGCATAGCCCTCCTCATAGCTCTTTGAGAGACCTTGAACTTTTTTTTAGGCTTAAGTATAATAAATAACCACGTTTCGTACCCGTTCGTAAGTCATCACTAACACACATTGATTAAAGACTTATTTCTTTAAGGACTGGTATTTTGGACATAAAGCCACTAAATAGCTTCACGGACGCTGCCTACCAGCAGAGGCGAATTCGTCGAAACACTCGTCGACTGGAACTTCAACGGATCATTGAGGTAGACATATTCTTCGATAGCTTGAATGATATAGTTCCCAACAGCAACTGGTGGAGGCAATAATAATAAGTAACTAATTAGGCCAAAATATAAAGTTTATAATGCTGATAGACTCTGTCCAAAAAGAAAATAGCGTGGCGTAAAAAGAAACTAACTCTACGAATTTATAAAGCAATCCTGTTTGGACATTTCCCGGTTCAATATTATAACTTACATGACTCTCGTGTGTGGCTATGGCTATGAGACACGGTATTGTTTGCATTTTCTTTTTCTATTTTGCATCACCCAAATGAGCCCCGAATATATTGTTTTGGAATGAAATGAACGACTTTTCTCTGAAACGGTGACATTTTAAATAGAACCTTTTTCTGAAGTTGGTCAAATAGTACACAAGGTTTGGCTCTATGGACTACATGTCATTGCTGAAATATTATTACCTATGACAATGTCTTTTGTGACATACTCGTATAACTGCCCGGTGCCCCTGCCACTGTCAGTCCTACATTGTCATTGTCAGGCAGTGTAAGTAAATCGTTGTCAGTCAATGCATTATCTTGAACAAAACAAAGCAAAGTAATATTTAAATAATTTTAAAACAGGTTCGTCGAGAGTTAGCTATAAGTGTGTTTAAATTTGCATCAATATTAAATCATAAAGACAAAGTGTAAAACAAAGGCGAAGGCAAAAAACTGCAATAAAATGCAAGAAGGGCACGTAAACAACTTTGCGCTTAGTTTTGAGAGCGGACGGGTAAGTTAACGTGTAGGTACCATTAAACTTTTAGATTTTTGTATTACATATTTATGTAATATAAATTTGAGTAAAAGTTTGCTCATTATGTTTCACAGACATTTAACAGCTGATCCACTCACATGTACTTTCTATCATTACTACACCTGTATGGTAATTTGAGTAAAGTTTTGTGATATTTAAGTTTATTTATAGTTAATTTTGTAGCTCTATGGGTTTATCTGTGTTTTCAGAAACCAGGCGCTTATCAATCTAATAGAAATAGAATATGACAATATATGTAAATTATTCTAGTAAAATTCGTCACTGATTTTTACATCAGAAAAATGAGGTAAAGTCAAAATAAGAAAAATTAAAAAAGTAATAATTCAAGTTACAAAATGGGGCCCACTCAAGGCCTTATTTTTTAACCTTTTGAATGCGAGCCCTTATATTAGTTGTTGTACCCCTCCCATGGGAATTGTGAATCTCCATATAAGTAATTTGGTCTTTCAATGTTTGTCGAAGTAATCTGATGGATGAATTAATGAATACTCTTTATTGCACCATAACAAAAATATAAAAATGATGTTTGTGGTTAAACGATTAAATGTGATGAAATTTCCGTGTGGTTCCCGGCAGAGTAGAATAGGACCACTCCAAGTCTTCCCGTGGATGTCGTAGAAGGCGATTTAGGAAACCCAAGCTATACAAAGCTTATAAACATCAAAGAGACCTCTCCAACACGTCTGGCCAGTGTGGAGAGTGAATGCCAAATCCTCTGACTGCTCAGGCTTATACTTATATATGGCTCTGATAGTACAGAGAGAGTTGTGCTTCTGCAGTGGAGACTTTGAAAGACCTGATGATGATGATGATGATGATGATTAAATGTTTCAAGTATGGATATTCCAAGCTTTTTTGTCTATAATACAAACAAACTCTAACAAGTAGTACCTATTCTTCTCAAAGCATAAGAACTTTGGTACCTTCTACGTATTAGTACTTAGTTACATATTAACATTAATAAAAGGTTAACTGACACTAATAGTTGAAAATATTACATACAGTAATAATATGTATGTTAGTCTGTAGCTATATATCTATAAAATAATAATTAGTTATATAGGGAATTAGGGACATATCACACAAATCAACTGATATATTTTATGATCTGTGGGCCAATGTGTAATTTTTTCCTTGTTGCTTGACGATAAACAAATAAATTATTTATATTATAGGAGTTACAGCTGTATTTTTACTTATCAGTTTGACTTTCAACTAGCATTAAGAGTCGCCAGGACGCGCATGTCTCCATACAGACGGAAAAAGGGAATTGTGGCAATATTTGATAATTTTGGAGTAAAATGAAGCATCCAATCAATTAATCTCATTATAATCTACGTACGTTCCTATACAGTTTGGTTAAATTTTCAATAGTTTGAGAATTATACGCCTCTCAAGATTTCCATACAAATTTGAAAAGGCTTGTAATTCGCAAACCATTGGTATTTTAACCAATCTGTATAGGAACGTACGTAGATTATAATGAGATTAATTGATTAAATGCTTAATTTTACTTCAAAATTATCAAATATTGCCACAATTCCCTTTTTCCGTTTGTATGGAGACATGCGCGTCCAGGCGACTCTTAAAAGTTTAATAGTTAGGCCAGTCAATATTAACACAAAATAGGTTTCAATTGTTTGCAAATCTTCCAAATTGGTTTAGTTAATGCTATTGGTCTACTTTGAGCATCAGTTTTGTACTGCAAGTGACAAGACTTGCAGTATTATTGAGTTATTAACAGTTTAAATAATATGAACTACCTACCTATAGTTACATATTACATACATGTATGTAAGTGCATATTAACAGCACTTGATGATAACGTTATCAGGATGTTTCATATTGTGTACTTGTAAGTGGAATCATAAGTATAAGAATTGGATACATTATAGTTATAGAGTTATGAATACACTTACTTACATGTTACTTAAAATATTTTTATTTGTTGTCCTATAATTTTAATGTACATTGAACATTAATTGTAGTGTGATTATGATGTATACCTCTATAATACCTCTGAATCTCGACTATGTTCGAGGAATTTTTTAGAGGAAAATGTTATGTGTGTGAGTTTGAATGTTTGTTTATAAAGGAAATATAATAAAAATCAAAACCCTTTGGATGAATTTTAAAAACTCTTTTACTAATAACACAAAGCTAGATTCGTAGCAAAGTCATCAGCGTAGATACCTATGCATAATTTGGTTTTCAAAAAGTAAATTTACCAAAATTTTAAAATATAACCCAAGATAACCAAACTTTACTCAAACTTCTTTAATGGGCAAGCGCTGCTTAAAACTAGTGGCGTCTTTAATATCTGGGAACACAGATATCAAAGATTACATCCTCATCTTTAAAATAATGCGAAACTCGGTGTCTGTGGCCCGATGGGTGGAACTAAGGCAGTCAATATCGACATCAAACATTACAAACGCGCATGTAACGGTTTTTTTTTTAAATATTTTGTAGAGACCGCTAAGAATAACCTCCTACACCCAAGTTTGCAACCTTGAATTCACAGGGAGTCGGATAGAATCATATGGGCCCAGATTGTATTGCCCTTATGCCCCGAGGACACTGGAAACCAAGAAATTGTAGCTTTTAATGCTGAAAGATTTTTAAAATTGGTGACTCAAGTACGTTTTAACTAAACACCTTTACAATCAAACAAAAGTTTTCTTTTTATAATTATTATATATAATGTATGTTATTTAGGCAATGTTAGTAGAGTATTGTACACTTCAATCAAGTAACTATACACCATACCATATGCTGAAATTTATAACATGAAGTACGTAAACAAATACTTACCTACCATCTATCTAAAAAGTACCAGTGTTCAAAGCATTTCTTTTCTGATGTTATAACCATTCGTAAATCCTAAGCAAGTAGGACACTTACGATGTAGGTCCAGGCTTATTAAATTATGCTATTAAGACTCGATGCTACTGCATGTATTCACTCAGTCTCTTTTAGTTTTTCTCCTGCATTGTTCCTTTTAGCGGTTTAAATATTTCAAAGTTGTATAAAACAATATCAGTTTTTTTTTTCATATTTGAACGTAGGTTTCCTAATTCTTTTCTAAATCCAGAGAGACTCACCTTTTCTAAAATAAATGACACTTGAAACTCTCAAAATGATATCCATAAACTTTTCCGTGATATTGAATATAGGGGTAGTTTTACTCACATTCGTTGAGTCTTATATGTTTCCATTTGCAATAGTTAAATGGATGATCATAGTGACCAAATGTGGTGGAGTGTTATCTCTTCTAAGGGGTTGTAACAACAAGCCTCTGAGGAGTAGATATAATTATAATCTGCAGTTGACGACGAGTCGTAAAATTGTGGACGTGACGACACAGCATGTGTCGCATGTCAACGTGCTTTTGGAAGAGGAAGACATCTCGCCTGGAGTCTTACAAAGGATACAGGTGAGGCTGAAATTGAGAACAAGGGCGTCATAACATAATTATATTGATGACGAGACGTAAAAGTAAGGACGTGACTACGCAACACGTCGTATTTGAATGTGCTTTTGGAAGACGAAGATAGTTCACCCGGAGTCTTACAAATACAGGTGAGGCTGAAATCAAGAACAAGCGCGTCATAATTATATTGATGTCGAGACTTAGAAGTAAGGACGCCACGACGCAGCAGGTATCGCATGTCAATTTGCTTTTGGAAGACGTAGACACCTTGCCTGGAGTCTTACAACGGATACTGGTAAGGTTGAAACCAAGAACTAGCGCGTCATCACTATATTGATGGGAGACGTAAAAGTAAGAACGTGACGGTGCTGCACGTATCGCATGTGAACTTTTTGGAGATATTCTTGTGTCTTCCAACGGTTGCAGTTTCGGCTGAAAATACCAAAGCATCATGAGATGTTAATATTATGCCACAGATATTACATTTCTACAGAAATAGATGTAGCCTGTATGTATAATTTGGAAGCACGCGCTCTGGCAAGCATGGTTCCAAAAAGTCAGATGGCATCAGGCCCAGTTCTAGTTAAGTAGACAAATCAGAATATGGTTAAACGTAAAGAGGAGTGTACGCATTTATTTGATAAAAATGTAATCTGAGCATATGCAATAATCGAAAATGCTTTTTATAGGTAGTTGTAGTATATAGCACTTAACGATGCATTATAATTAAAACGCAACTCTATATGAAATTTCGTGGACACGTCAAAGTCCAAGTCGCTAGTAGTCTGTAGCTTTTAAACAATTAACTTAATTAATAAGATAATGTAAAATATGATGTGTCGTGCAAAAGTGCCTGCAAAGGCTTATTTTCTGAATAAACGTTTTGATTTTGAAAGACGATACCAACATGTATGTAACAGTTCTGTTCTCGAGGGATCTACATTAACGGGATGACATGAATTTTACGGGGACAAAAACACAAAGAAAAGCTTAACGTTCTCACTTTAAATTGTATTCGGAGAACAAAATTTCTCCTTTTTCTTTCAAATATTTAATTTCAAATTACATATTAAATAATTATGAAAAATTAACCTAAAACTAAACACCTTAAAAAATATGATAAAATACCTAAAATATATTATTAAAAGGAGTCCCTTTAAAATTTCAAATGGACGCTAGAACTGGAGCCCGGCAAATTCATGCTTCCCTAAGGGGAAAGCATTAACTTCAGAAATTTGATAGGTAACGTAAAAAGGTATCTACCTTCTCATAACTAACTTATAATCTACTTATGTAATGTAGAAAAGTACTCATTAGTTACACGTGTAATACTCATCATTCAATTAATGTTGTGTTTTGATTCAAGTCCTGTCCTATATTTAACTCTGATAGTACTAATTTATCAGTCGACTAACTCACCGACTCATGTCATGTCCATGTCTAGCACTGAGCACCCAATGTCTCGCCCGCGCCTTACGCGCGAGCGACAGTCACATTTCCTGCTCAATGATGTAGCACTGCTTCTATACAGTCCAAGAGTTTATGAGTTTTAAAAATAATTTATTTATGTAAGCAAAGTTATTGTTAGGTATTCCTATGTTGTGATGTGACATGTAAAGAATTTTTTTTTGACTCATATTAAAATTTGAAAAATTGTATTTGCATGCTTTTGACAATGGCTGAGTAGGAGCTTAATCGACACTGTACCAACTTTGTACACCCTATACAAAGACAAATAAAATATTTATATTCTATTATATTCTATTATTTTCTATTCTCACAGTAGAAGCGACATTTAATACCCACCTCATTTGGCTCTACCTGACTACTGTCAAGAGATAATAAATAATTTACTATCGAGATAATAAAATAACCGCAGTAAAGACGGAATGCCACAATAAGAACATTGTCGTTTGGAATAAAAACCGGTAACAGGGCAGTTAAAGTTTATGTTCGTAGTAACGTGAAGATCCCTTATTACGTCTTGGATTACGCCCTAATACTGGGGTCAACAATAAAAAAGTACATAAAGTAAATCGCCTTGATTTATCTTATCTAACTCCTGTTTTATGAAACGAAAGGTTTCGAATATAATTCTCATTTTAATCAGACTAAAGCCGTAGCAAATTTGCGACTAAGCTCGTCCCATTGTCTAATGAAACAAGTACTTGTTAACGAGAAGTGTCGCAATAATGGAATTCCTATTATAACTCGAGTCGAGCATTCAACCGAGGGAATTGCTACAAAAACAACAAGTCACCGCTTATTATAGGGATTACCGACCTCCCAATCTCGTTTGTGAATCCGATCTATTGATTTTAGCTGAATGCCTGAGCTTACGTTATTATTCTGTGAAAGCGATAAATATATGTCATCAAAGTGAGAGACTTCCATATTTGCGCATTCGTAAACTAACACAACAGGAGGAAGAGTGAAAACTAGATTGCAAACGTTATTTATACATACATATTATCACATCTTTATCCCTTGCGAAGTAGACAGCCTAAGGTCATAAAACCTAAAGGCAAAGTTTAGCGTTTTAGTGGGTGGTGGAATCAAAATAGTGATGGGTTGTTAGTCGCACGCATCGCCTAAAAGTGATTCCTTAGATTTTTGCCCAATCCCTTTCATTTTTTAACGTAAAAAGTGGAACGCTAAGCGATTTTTTAAGCTATTGCATAGCTTCTATCGCGGGCCTTGAGCGCGGCGACCGAATCGAGAAATTCCGTAACGAAAATAACCTAACACCCACTCCGCCTACCGTGCATCGTCTAACGTCTTTTCAGTTCGGCAGGCTTCGGCACGGTGTTTGTGTACGTGCGATTAGACGTATGCGAGTAGACTAGCTGCACAGAAATATTCTGATATCTATGACTAGCTGCTAACTGCTCATAACTGATTCCATCTCTTTTAGACACGATGCTAGGCGGGACAGCGTACTTTCTGGCCGCGTCCACGAGTGAGTTCGCGCGCGCGTTGTTGCGCACTAGTTGAACCTTAACGAGTATGTATATTGATAAAAAATACTATGCAATAGCTTTACCGCGGCAGTCCCCGAGTGCCACACAATTTTTTTTTGTTATTTTCCTCGCAATTGATCGTTGTAAATTTTCCTCGCCGCAACTGAAGATATTTTAAAAATGAAACATTGCAACACAAACATATTTTTTTTTGTTCTCAGGGTTGGTCCCATAGGAAAAGTTGTTAATTTTGACGGGCTAATTTGATCGATCGAGGATAACGGTGTTTACCCTAATATCATGTATATTTGTTACTGTAAAAGCACGAACTACGGCAAACCCTTAGATATTCCAGTAAAACCTAAGATTTACCAACTCTTAATTGTAAAAGTCTGAACAATTTTGCGATTCGATCTTTTACCACCATACATTTTGGTAAATCTTAGAATTTATATCAAAAGCACGGTAAATGTTAAAAAAGACATGCTATAAGTATGTAATGTTAAAAAGGCATGACATGAGCGTGTCATACAAGAAAGACAATAACGTTTACCTCAATAAGCACATATAGGTTAAGTGGTAGTAAAACTGCAAAGAACGTGAAAAAAAAAGGAAGCTGCTCACCAAAGGCGTATAAAGCGCTATGAAATTTTGACTATAGGTGGTGTCCACTGAAGGAACCCTAAAAAGGCGGCAATAGGCGATAGGCAAACCATATCAGGCAGGACAAAGCCCCTGCTTCTGAAACAATTAACCTATTTGCCGTAATCACACTCGCTTCTTAGAAAAAACGGGCGAAGTGCGTGTCGGGCCACGCGCAGTGTAGAGTTCCGTAGTTGCGCATGACAACTTTGAGTTCACACTGTTCACACTCGCACCTCACAGTTGACCGACCAAAAACATCAAACAATCAAAATTGTATGAAATTTTACATTTTCGAGTACATTTTATAAGTTGGTTGCCTAAAATTTTTGAGTTTGTACTTAGTACTCAGCTCTGATAGTTTTCCTTTCAACTTCAGTATATATACTACTGCTGTAATTTTTTTCACGTATCCATATATAACCGTTTAGCAGATAGAGGGGGGGACACTTACGTCTAACAAAAATTCGGAAACGGATCCCTACATCGAAAAGTGGTGTTCTGAACCTCACAATATTTTTTAAAGACCTATTTAACAATACCCCACACAATGGGTAAGTAGAGAAAAAACATTTACTCCCCCACTTTACATGGGAGCTAACCAAAAAAAATTTTGTTTTAAGATTTTTTCTACCACTTTTTTGCCATGATAAAATACATACCCATACTATATTACAGCTTTCTAGTACTTATAGTCTCCGAGTAAAACCGCGGACGGACAGACAGACAGACATGGCGAAACTATAAGGGTTCCTTGTTTACTACGGAACCCTAAAAAGACGGAAATATGAAAAGTAAAATATTTTGTTTGTTAGTTATCACTACATATTATAAAACAAAGTCCTCCGCCGCGTCTGTCTGTCTGTCTGTTCGCGATAAACTCAAAAACTACTGCACGGAATTACATGCGGTTTTCACCCACAGATAGAGTGATTCACGAGGAAGGTTTTAAGGTATAATACATGCCCGGGCGCAGCCGGGTAGAGCTGCTAGTATATTATATAGGTGACGGCAAATTGTTATTGTATAGTATACCTGTGCAATTATAGGGATAAGGTGTTAAGATATCACATTAGAAAATGGGGTCAGATATATCCAACATTCTGTACAATTTATGTACAGTACAGGTCAAAATTCATGGTCATGTTTGAATTTTATGCCTGCGCGATACGGTTCAAAAGTGACCATGCACTTTTGACCTCGTTCGACTGTACTTAATGTGAAAAAATAAAAGTTAAGTATCTCTACGATCCTTAAGTTTCATAAAATTGTGACACCACATGTAACAAACTATACTTACGTTATACGTACGTAAGTGCGTTACATTATACGACACTAGACTGATATTAAATTTCGAAAATGTTTCAAAATTATTAATATTAATACTCGCAAAGAAATATGGCGGGTGAACCTAAATTTGATTGATAGTGTTAAATTATTTAATAATACTTAAGTTAACTATTTAATAGCCATTTGTTTTGGAGTCAATTTCATGAACGCAACATTTTATTAGCCAACAAAGTTCTTTGACTTCTTGGCATATACGAACTTTGTGTTTGAATGATTTTCTTTAATGTCCATAAAAATGTAATACTCTTAGGGTGAACTACTATATTTTCCACTGATTTTCCTACTTCTCGAGGTATTCCATAGAAAAACAAAAGAAGTCCTATTGCATGCTCTTGAAGACTACCTATATTACTCATAAGTGTTCTTCTCACGATAAAAATGATTCGAGTAAAGTTTCAGTAAGATGACATGTTGTAGATACAAAGAAAAATCCAATTTCATTTATAACTTTAAGTACGAGCGGTTATATTGTTTCATGTCTGTCTGAATTGAAGAATGTGTCTTTTGAGTAAAACTGACAAAAATGGGCAGAAATCCTTCGTAAGTGGGAATACGTGTACAGTCGGAGGCAGTTAAACCTAATCTCCTTACAATTTAAAATCTGTTCGTAGGGGGTTCTGGTTTATCTGCCTCCGACTCCGACTGTACATAAACGCAATATAAAGGGTTGTTGACACTGACGCGACCTTGCACGTCGGAGACCCGCAACAGGGTCTGGAATTGTCTTTTTATATGACTATCTAGCTTAACTTTGACGTCGCCATCAAAGTTAATCTTTACATGATTATTCTTGTAAGAACTTGTTCGTGTTACAGTCAACGTCTGGTATGTTCTTTTTAAATTTTAAAAAGAAAACAAAATACAAGACGTTGACTGTAACACGAACAAACTTTTACAAGTTAGAAGTGTGTTCTAAGCGGCACGATCTATTTTGGAAAATTGGTCAGTTTGGTGCGTCACACAATGCTGACCCATCAGGAGAAACTGAATTTGTCCTAAATTTTAGCAGTTTACTAATGATGAAACATCATAAGAGTAACATAATATTTAATTTACACTTTATTTAATTTATATTTAATTTATATATAATCCCCTGAAATCGGATCAGGGATTATGAGTAAATGGATTTGTAAGAAAATTGTTGTACAAAGCTGCTTGGAAGTTGAAAGAAAACAAAGTAATCATAATATCTTTCCTTGTTTCAGCTGAGTTACTGTGGACAAGACTGCAAAAGAATACCGACTGCGTTGCCAAAAATATACGGGGCCAAAACAAAATGTTTAGATTTAAGGTAAGTTGTATGAGACTTTTAGTTTAATAACTTAGTTAACCTTTAGTTAACGACCCTCATCTTTGGAACTCAATCACCGAGGTTAGGTCATGGTGATATTGTGTAAATATTATGTGAGTATGTGAAAATATTTTGATTAAGTAAACTATTTTTTATAATTATCATTAAAAAAAAACTCAAATAACCAAGATACTATTTAGTATTTTAAAGATCTAATAACTTAAGACACTATTATAGCAAAGGTTTTAGGCGCATTGTGGAAATGTATATTTTGCACCCGAGGGGTTTTCCTTATGAACTTGGATGGACAAATGTTACAATTAATTCTTTATGGTCTTCTGGTTCTTTGGCTGTCAAGTTTTCACCAATAATACGCTTTTTTGTAAGTAACAGCTCCCTTCGCAAATGTGTGTTAAAGCATGTCGATTCAGGTGCGGCGCAACCAACTCTTTTCCTCTGAGGTGATTTTGAACTATATTATGACTCAAAGTTCTACAAGCCCTTGGTATCTGATGTACTTACTTGCTTGTGCCATCTTAAAATTGAGACAGAATAAGCGTATATCTAAGTTTAAATTAAAAATATAAAACCATAAAATAGTAACATTAACACCGACCTTACGTCACGGTGACACCGGAGGTCTAGTTTCGGGCATATATGTGTACATGCCGCGTGTGCACGACCAACTAACGAAAGATCAAGTCAAAATAAGCAGCTACTGAAAGAGGCAGCTAAATAACCCTATTGATTGAAAAAATATTCCTATTTCAATTTGCGCGGTGTCACGGTGACACCACCTCGGCAATTAAAGGTCCACCCCTGCCCTTAGACCTCCTTCTTCTCATCTTATTGTTATCCCGGTTTCTTCTTTTCGTGACCATGATTTATTCTTTGAGCTAATTTGTTAAATGCTACATGTTGTCCAGAGAGCAGACGTTCGGCCACCTAGGACATGACTAAATAAAATAATAAGAGAGCTCGCAAGACTCTCGGCTCTGGTTTGTCTTAGTTGGCTGTTCAAGTGTTCAGAGAGGATTAAGTTGCTCTAGACCTATATTAAAGGGCAGGGAAGCATTAAAAGGCATAACGCTGCGAGTAATTTCGGAGACAGCACAGTGCACCTCTCGACACCCTTGCAGTCGTCCACACCAGTATTGCCCCTTTTGCCGGCAGTACTCGTCGGTAATTTTGACAGTCTCATCTAGTGGGTGGCAAGCCTCCAATCCTACCAATTTTAGGCATTTATCATGATTAATGGCAGGAGTCCGACCCTTTGCAATAAGCCAGCACTAGACCGCCCACATTTCGATCTCATAGCCCACCAATTTATCTTTAAAAATGCAATAGTTCTTTCTTCGATCAAGAACTGTTCAAGGTCATATCATTCATAGGGGTTTCAGAAACTGGTTCTGGCTGGAGACCTAAATACATACCATCAACTTCCCCAACCCCAAAGGGCCTCTTATCTTTCAAAGTAGCCTTTCAAAGTACTAGGTAATATCCGTGACCCCAAAGGAGATACAATATAAACCTATGAAAATAGGTAGCAGGCAATTTCAGTATTACCCACGCCAGACACAGATTTTCCACAAAGGATAAATTTCTAGGAAAAAGGTTCACGGCCCATAGGTACGTTCGCGGCCCTTGTATTACGCGGTCGCGAGGTAATGAGCCATTTAAATTTAAAAACATTCTCTTAATTTAGACTTTCTTACTTAATGCGTATATAAGTACTTACTTTGAGGATAACGGTGCACATATTTTGTTCTGTTCTTCGTGGTTTACGGTCTTAGTATGGTGTAGAGAAATATGCATTTTAGAGGTTGAAAGCATTGGGAAGGTGCGATGCGACAAACTTGAACGTGACAATCATCGCAACTTTATACAAAAAGTTGGCAACATTATAAATTAAGTAGCATTTACGCTTTTAGAGCTACGTTTATAACGAAGCATATACCTATTTATTCATGAACTAAAATTCGTCTTGCGATATAATTTAAAATTCTTACGTGACATTTTTTTCTGCAGTTCTTGCCAAACAGGTCTGCCGCAAAATAAAGAGAATAATTCTTCTCCGCTCTTTTCCTCTGTAATCATGCCGTCTAATAGTAATCATGCCAAGCTGACACACGGTAGTTCCCGGGTATTTCCGGAAAAAAAATATTTTTCAGAATGATTGTGTCGTGGATGTTTATCTATAAACCTGCGTATTTGTTATAAAAAATATTAGCATCCTTGATGTTATTAAATATATTGTATCATTGAGTCAGTATTCCCTGTTTGTGAAACAAATAAGTATCCCCTAAGTCCATGCCTATAACAACACTATTTTGTACACTTTATCGTTATTTTCATTTTGAAATGTCCTATTGGAATGCATTAGCGTAACAATTCTGTCTAGACCTACATTTTCAGAACGGAACGTTAATACAAATGAATTATGGAGATAAGAGTGTTATAATTATGCATGAAATTGCTCAGTATACAAACTCCGATATTATGTAAAACGCTGAAAATTCGAATGCCATGGGCGTTAGCGTTGTACTGAGCTAATCAGTTAACAAATTGCGGACCCTCGCTGACGTAATATGTAAATTCGTTACTTAGTTAGAACAACCTCACTGATGAAATCCGCTTTGTAAGATTTATACAGTTCCTTTGGTTTTTTACTGATTATTTAGTATTCTGTAGTACGTTTTGTCCAACAAGATTGGAGTGGTGGACTAACAACCGCGGACTGTCGCGTTTCGGTCCCATAATAAATAATTTTGTTCCGCTCCCTCGAGCAGGATATAGCTGACCTTTTATGAGAGCAATACAAAGACAATTTCTATTTTCTATTTTATTGACTTCGAGGTTACGATCGTACTAAGTTACTCAAGATGCTTAGATCTGCAAAACTAGCGCCTCTCGTTATTTTATTCTTTACTTGAATATTTTGATGCGGTAGAGACATCATTATCAAACTTAAAAAATTACGGTTCGTAGGCAATTACATACTTTTCTTTCGATCTTCGTTTGCTAAGTCTATCAAAATATTGTATTATTAAAACCTGCGAGCTACATATTAGAAATCTTATTGTTTAAAGTATTTTTTTCTATTCAAATTTTATTCTCGTTGAGATAAGTTATTTATTCAAAAGCAAAGATTTCGGTCTCTTTATATTGAAATCAAATGTTTGCTTAGCAAACAGCAGAGACTGAAATCTTAGCAAACAAAAATTAGGCGACACAATTTCACACGAAAATCTTTGTATCACAAATTAACTTTTCTCATAACATGGCTTGCGTAAAATTTTATTGGATTTGCCTGAAAATTTTGAGCAATGCCGTAGGGGAGGTTATGTTGGGAAGTCAAGGAGTTCAGTTTGGGTTTGCCTTATGTGATTTTGCAAATTGATTTTAGTGGGCTTTATCATACGAAATTTGTGCAGTTTGGTGTTATAAATGCTCAGGATCATGAACATTTTCTAAAATAGTTAAAATAGGCCGTCATTTGGACTCGTATAGATTTGTCACCTGAAGCTCCCATAAAGCAATTAAACGACCTACGCCATTTCGGTTGTTAACTGTATACCGTACAATACCGATACTTTGTATCTCTTTAAAGTAGACATTCGCAGCATCACCGAAACCTCGGAAGCCATAAAATTAAATAAATTTAGAAGCAATGTCGTAACAGGTTAAAGACTTTTTCAATGATGAAGTGTAAAAGCCTCTTTGGTCGACGATGCAAGTGTCGTATGAAATAGAGTAATCGTCTTATGAAGTACAAGCATAATTGTTAACTTTATCCTTCTCCGAACCCCAGCGTATGCAAAATTTCATGATGATGATGATGATGATGGATGCCCTAAGTCCGACTCGCACTTGGCCACTTTTTACAATAACCTAGTTTAAGGACAACATTTGACCTACATACTTCACTTCCACGAATAGGTGGGCGTTATTTTTCTCTATGTTTATAAACTGGCTCTGTGAAGTCAAGCCATCCGTTCAGTCTCTCGTTCCGTTTGCCTTCTGAATGAAAATTGAATATAAATAATTAAAGGTAGGTTCAAATGACTATTTAATTTGTGACACCGACCGAACAAACCCACTCATTTAGAAAATAAAAGGGACTAAATTAAATAATTGTCTGGTTCTTGATCAGGCATAGGCCCGATGAGAACGAAAATCGTTGATTTCTCTCTGGGCCAGTGAATTATTTTACTAATGATAGAATACTTTAGTGACATATTTGTTTGTATGGATTGTTGTTTTCAACGAAAATGGTATATTCGATGACCTATATGTAAAAAAAAAACAAATAATCGCACAGATTGAGCTAGCCCCAAAGTAAGTTCGAAACTTGTGTTATGGGATACTAACTCAACGATACTATATTTTATAATAGATACTTGTATAGATAAACATTCAAGACCCAGGTCAATCTGAAAAAGATCATTTTCCGTCTTGACCTGACCGGGGATCGAACCCGGGACCATCTGTGTCGCAGGCAGGCGTGTTGACCGCTGCGCCACGGAGCTCGTCAAATACATCGCGCATCAGTGAGTCCAAAAACTCTTCGAGACACATTCAAATGTTGCAAAGTCACAAACTTTTGGCGAATCTTTTACAGCGCTTTCTTAAAGACCAGACGTCACACATGACGCTTATAATTACATATTAATCAATAAATAAATACAATTACTAAATAAATAAGTAATCTAGGGCATACACAAGAACTAAATACTTCATGTTGAATAATCTTATGATACCATATTCATATGGAACCATTTATATGGAATAGTCTGTTAATCGTCCGTCTAAAATAAATTAAGAAAAGTGGAGATTTATTAAAGAAATTAGACAACAAAGGTTTTAGGAATGATGTGTTTGATGTATTTTTAGTTCACCAATTTGCGCGGATGCGCAGCATCCAGTCTTTTGTTCCTTAATGAATATGAAAATAAAAGTCTGATTTTCCACTGCCTTTTTAATTTTATTAGGGATCAAAGAAAATTAAATTATTTTTGCTTTATATACCAGCCAGATAACTGTGATACCTGAAACTCAAGTTATTCAATAAGGATCATTAATAATGAATACATAAAAGAACTTTGATCTAGATTAATAGACTCTATTTTCCCAACAAAAGAAAAAAGTTTTGAAATTTGCGGTCTTGTTTAACTAAGGAAAACCAGCAGGGTCCGTAGTAAGTAGAATGTTTCAAATTAGATTGGTTCAAACTTAAGACATGTTTATGAATGAGAAATTTTGTGCCGTTGCTTTTCTTAAAATGAATCTTGTATCAATCACTGCCGCATCTGTTGAAGCCCAGGGATAATTTGGGACACAACTTGGACATTAAAACTTTAGCTCGCTAAGTTTGTACTCCGCTGGCGAATAGCCGACAATAGCCTGACAAAAATGCGTAGTTAGGAACATATATTTTTCGCTGTTTTGCTCCAATATGTAGTTATGTGCAGTTTCATCATTATTATAAACTTTTGTTCTTGTCCCTGTCATCATCCATCAGATACCCTAATACGTTATGTATTATGTGCCGAACTTTATACAAATCCTTATTCATATGAATGATGAATAATATATTTTTTGCATTACATCCATAACATAATGTGAACACTGCATATTTTAAATTACATAAGTACATTATGCTATCACCAAAATAAATTGTTAAATAAGTAGAAGCCTGAAAAATTAAATGTAACATATTATTGCAATCATATATGTTGCAGATGAGGTTAGAACAAAAAACCTTTTGAGAACCTTAAAGAGCTGTGTTTCGATAATACGAAAAAATATGAGTAGGTAAAACATTACTGATATGACCTAAGTTACCTACTTCCAAAACCTGATCCGTAAAGTTTTCAAAGATAGAAAACATTTCAGCCTATCGATTTTCTTGTAAACTATTAGTAACTGCCCTGATTTATTACAGCTACAACACCATCGAGACATTAAAAGGGCTGGAGCAGTTCGGCAGATTGGAAGAGCTGATACTTGACAACAACAAAGTGGGGGACGGCGTCACCTTCCCCTACCTCCCCTACCTGCGGACCCTCTCGCTCAATAACAATCAGGTAATCTCTTGCAGGAAATTTGAAAGTGAATGGATTTTTTTGGTATTCACAGGAAGTAAGGACGGAGTGACAAAACGGAACTGTAAAGAATCATTATGTGTTTCTGTCTGTCCGACTGTCACATTCGATTTGTTCCGAATATACTGTACCAGTTGGATTGAAATTTGAGGCACTTCGTATCAATTGAGTTTAGACTCACAAATCAGTAAATTAAAATATAAGTTTTGCGAATCTATAATATACTCGTACCTATTTTATTTCATAGTTTAAGATTAACATACCTATGTACGCAATTTTCACGGTGATCATTTCAGTAGAGGCGTGAAAGTGTAATAACAACCTCACTTTCGCGTTTAGAATATTACTCGTGGGATAAGTATTATTTCTTTTTCCTTTTGTTCATAAAATGATAAATGGTTTTGTCCTCCAGGCGTATTACGAGGCAGTACATATATGACATTATGATAAAACTGCTTTGTTATATGTAGTTAGTAGATATACGCCGCCCGACGACACGGATCCTGTCTTTCTCGAGTAGAACAGCTACTTACGATAATTAAAACATTGTAGTCGATAGCTACTTGTATATCGGTACTTTATTATCGAACGAATAGACATGTAATCGAATAAAATTGCTTTTATTGTATAAGTCCTATCAAGCCGTCGAGTAGCTCGTCTTCTAGAAAATCTCGATTGTTATTACTGTTGTGCCCACGGCTCCGCTCTCTCTTATCTGAGCGTTTTTTCAAGACCGGGTTCCGCTTAATCACTTCCTTGTACACTTGACATGTTCTTCGCTATCCTCGATTGCGAGAAACACTGATCTTATTTGTGCGAAGTCAAGCCTCCATTTCTAGTGTTTGTCGGGTAAAAGCGGAAGTAGCATTGTTACCTATTTTATGTGCCGGTTTTCGAAAGATATACCACCTTACCAGTTTAAGCTGCTCTCCAGCGGTTTATCTGCTACGTCACGGACATAAACGCTCCTTGAATACGAGGAGCATCCGCGGAACTCTGGCACAGAATTAATAATAGTACTAAACTCAGGTCTGTAACGGCAGCTCTTTTTTTAAGTCGTTAGTCCGCTACCACCCTTTTTTGGATGAAACTTCAGCGTCTCCTTCAGCCTTGCACCATTCGAGAACCTAATGTCGGAATTAAAAGAATCATGTGTCTCGTTTAGAGAAGATAGGTAACAATATTCATTACCTGTGCTAAGTACATATCATCAAAAGTCGATTCCGAGATTGAGGCGTTATGAAGTATAATTAGCATCCAATCTGACAAGCATGTATCTAATGTAGTATAACTTTCATATTACCTGTGCAATACTAGCGGCCCCCTAGCTAGGGACCGTACATTATGCACATCCCAGAAAAATACTTTCCCTTAATGATATTTGGCTTTCCGTACCACTATTAATTTTTAACTACAAACAACGCTCAAAGAACACGTTCTAGCTCAGTTTCATCGCAGTGGACTTTCTATAGAGGTCAAAAGTTAAATTAAAAACGCATTTCGACGACACTCAAAAACAGCGAGTGTGGTGTGTCAACGAGCATGTGGGACGAGTTGCGGAATTACTCATTTATCTGTGCAATCCGTCAGCGAGTCGCTTATCGTGACCACACCACTGGTCTCACCGAATAAATGGAAGGCCACTTCATTAATATTTATTATACGACTTCCCCACAAATAAGTAAAATACTATACACATCCCAAAAATGCATATCCGTCAGTGAATGTTGACTTTTCGTACCAACAATATTTACCTACAAAAAAAGACACAATGAACACGTTCTTGCTCAGTTTCATCCCAGTGGTATGCTTCAATAAAAGTCAAAGGTAACTGGTCTCACCGAATAAATAGAAGGCCACTTCATTTATATTTATTATACGACTGACCACAAAAAAGAGTGCAAATACTTAGTATATAGTTAGTACCTATATAAATGTCACAAAAAATTGATGTCGGAAGTGAAGTATCCATTTGAATATTTGCCTTGTCCGGATAAAATAATGTTTGAGGAAAGGTTTATTTAATTTACTGTTGCATTGCCTTCGTAGTATATACATTAAAAATCAGCCAAGTGCGAGTCGTACCCGCGCCCGAATAGAAGAAAAAAAAACCATGTTTGTTGTATGGGAGGCCCTCGTAAATATTTATTTTATTTTGAGTTAATTATTTGATTTTAAAGTAAATATAAAACTAAATATGATGTGTATATTTCAAGAGTTCACCTGTCGCCGTTATTAATATCGAGCGAAAAGCTGTAAAAAAATCACGTTTGTTATATGGGAGCCCCTTTAAATATTTATTTCTATCTGTTTTTTTTTTGTTTAAGGGGCAACAGGTATACATCATCTATGAAAATTTCATCTGACTAACTATTACGCTTCATGAGATACGGCCATGTAAAATACAGACAGACAGACGGACATCGAAATCTACTGAGACCAAAGGTTACGGAATCCTGAAAAAGAATTTGTCATCCTTCGATGCTTTTTTCCTAAGATAAAATAAAACAAAACTAGTGGGGAGGCGTGTCGTTTTAATGTCAACCCCTATTTCACTGCGTAGGTAATCTGTTAGCACGTCGCTTATCGTGATCACCACCGAATAAACAGAAGGGCCACTATATTAATGTTTATTTTACGTTTGTATTTACTGACTGTTTATTAAGAGGACGGAGTGTCATTGCCTTCGTATAGTCTATTTACTGAGATTTATCTCGAGACAATTTCACTGCACACTCGTGTGACATAAAAATCGACTTCAAAACTGGAACAGAAAAGTAGAAAATAATAAAAAACAATTAGACATTTCAAAGAGAATTTCACTGCACACTCGTGTTTATAAACAAAAATCGGCTTCAAAACGAACTTAAAAATAGAAAATAATATTTCGATTACTTGGAAGCAACTACCATTAAACGACAATCAATGAAATTATAAATACTTAACAGTATTAAGTACTCTCCGAAGGTTTGTTGTAAAGACAAAATTCAACAATCCATGTTATCTTGCCTGGCACCGATTCTAAAAATAACTGATTATAAATTGTAAATAGGTTTAGGCAAGCATATGGCAAGCATCAATAATTTCACTTCATATATAAATCCAGCCAGAGTTATGATGACATTATGACAGCCGAATTTATTATGTTTGCAATTTTCCCGCGACTTCGTCCGCGTAAATTATAAGCTATATCAATCGCAACAAATCAATGCAGTAGTTTCGGAGCCTATTCAATGCAAACAAACAAAAAAGTCTGTTCTTTTTATAATATAGTAGAGATTTGAATATAGTAAATTAAATTACCTTATTTGGTTGCATTTGTCAAATAATACTCGATGAATTTTAATAAAAAATTGTAAGCAATCCCGAAGTATTATTAGTTAAAAATAATAATTAAAATAAATACATGGTTAGCTGACTAATCGCGTAAAAAAATATACAAAAAGAAATATTTGAGTAAAACATTTAAACTGTTATAAAAACTATTGGATACACAGGGTAATTGGAAAACCACCCGTATCCTTCAAACCATCAAACCAACCTATCGGAATTAATAACTTTTCCTATTTAACCAACGCGATGGGATATCGAAAATAAACTTAATTTTCCTACGAAAGTATTTCGCCGGAATACATGTGTCGTGTTTTTTTTTGGCTGCTGTTGGCCTTTAGGTAAAGCTTTTTTAGGGTTCCGTACGTAAAGAGTAAAAACGGAACCCTATTCACGAGACTTGGGTGACTGTCACAGGCAGTCTCATTAACCGCGATAGCATTGATTTTTTTACAGATAATGTATTTCTATTGCTGCTATAACAACAAATATTAGTTATATAGTTAGGATTAGGATAATGGTGCGGAACCCTTCGCGCGCGAGTCCGACTGGCACTTGGCCGATTTGTTACTTATTTTAACGGGTTGTTTAACGGTTTGAAGAATAAAGGTGTTTTATCAATTACCCTGTAGTGTAAGAAGACTAATTGCTTGCTGGGTTTTAACCTGAGACAGAGTAAACAAACAAGTGAGGCGTGTCACAGAGCATGTCCCCTAACTAATCCGTCTACAAGCCGCTTATCTTGAGGGCCACAGTGCTCGCCTGAATAGACACATGGCCATGGTTGTTTCCTTAATAATATGAAGTACGTATTTACTTTCTGTATCATAAAAAAACAGTTTTAATGTGGTTTAGAACTTGGACCTCTCAGGTGTCTGAAAGCGACCTTACCACTACAGAGCAAGAAATCTGTCAAAATTATGTACTTAAATTATCTATATAATAAATTTATATCTAAATTTATTTGTATAATAAATATTAAAAATACTTATATTATAACGAGGAAAGATTTGATTGATTATGGTACAAGAGGGTACAAGTTGAGAATACAGGCTAGAAGTGTGTGCTCGCTACACAAATCGTCATTTGAAACGCTCGCACGTCTCATTTGGTCCAGCGGGGCAACTAATTTAAACAAGTTACCTGTTGTTTGTTATTGTAACGCTTAAGACGATAATGAATTTTTCAGGTTCCAGTGCTGTCCCCATAAATAAATCATTTGAAAGAAAACGATGTCATCATTCAAAATTCTGAGCTATAGGAGGCCATAGAAAAGTCAAAAACGGCCACTTTTGGCAAATACTCTGAGTAAAGCTTCATAGTTCAAACTGTAAACACTAGTTGATCATTGCGAAAGGCATAATAAATAAAAAAATTGTCTAAACACCAAGTCAACAAAATAGTTATCAATGAATGTAACGTGTGTAAAGAAAGGAGCTCCTGTAACACGAGTTTTAACTTAGTACAGGGCTCCAGCATTCTTTGTACTTATGATGTAAAATTTTTGATGAATAAATGATTATTCAATTATTAAAAACTTCAAAGAAAATTAATACTTAGGTATTATCGTACTTTTACAACTTACATGTATGTTCACAGAGATGGTAAACACTTGATTCACAAACAGTGTTAGAAACGTGTAAGTACATAAGTTTTCACGTATATCCAAGCTGACATTTCGAATTCTCCACAGTAAATACCTATATACATATATATTTAATCCCATATTTCAAAGCAAAATTAGTTAATACTCGAGCCTGTATTAGTAAACAAAAGTTTGCAATTAATTACAAAACGGTTCGTGTTATCTCTAGGAAGATCGTGACCCATAATTCCATCGGTTAAAGTAATTTATTGTAAACAAGCTTATCTGTAAAACTTGGGTTGCCTCGGATAAGGGTTTAGCGATTCGTAGATCAAGAGCTTCGCGAAATTTATGGCTTTCTTACACTAGGAATAAGTAGAACTTATTTGTTGTGTTACAGGTCATAAAATACAATCTTACTTTTGGGTTAGGATCAGAAGGACAGGATATCAGAATGGCCATGTAACTCAAAGTACACATCTTAAAAAGACTTTTACGCAACGTCTATATGTTACAGCAAATTACTATGTACTTATTATATCAGGTGTATTTACTTTGATGCGGGAATACGGGAAGCTCCGCAGTGTCTTCTAGTCCAAAATACTTAGTGCCTAAAGACGAAAGTCTCTAATGGTCTGAAACATGGTTCCTTCCGTACTTAGACCTCATAAGTAAGCTCAAGGTATTAAAAGAGCTATGGAAAGTGCTATGATCGGGGTTTCTCTACGATACCGTGCATACCATGAAGTGGCAATAGGCGGAAAATATATCGCGCCGCGCCGTTGCTTGATTGGGCAGAAAGGTTCTAGAATAGCTACTAAGTACCTGGCAAGCGCAGCGTCCCACTGACCAGGTGGTCCGATGACCTGACCAAGGTCGCAGGGTAACGCTGGACGTAGGTCGCTTACAACCGAGCATTTTGGAAATGTATAAGAGAGTGCTATTTCTATCCATGGTCTTCTTGTGGCTGAAATGATGAATGATGATAATAAACATACAACAACCAGAGTCAAGCAAAAGCTTATAAATATTAATATTTCGATGAATCGAAGAGCAACCTAATTAGCTAATTGAAACACGTCACGTTTTCCATAATATTGTTTTGTAGAACTGATCTTAATTAATCATTGGAAACAAATGTGAGTAGATTTCGCGTATTCCGCATTTATCGCAACTTCGCTTTGATACCGTTGTTACCTGGCTAATAATACAGGTACAATTGAAATACGTACCTAATTATTACTTTATATAATTTGATGTATACCTACTCCGTGGTAATAATACGCAAGGCCCTGCGCCGAAGCGGATAGAGTCCTTTTTTGTGGAACATTTCAAATTCTTGACAAGGCACTACTACCACGTAAGATTCTAGATACCACACCTTACCTAACCATTACTGGAGTGACCACTGAGATTTTAATGTTGATGCAAAGAATTTTAAATGTAAAATTCCTTCCTCAAAAAGCATTTCGCGGACAAAATGCCAGTCTGACAAATTAATTAGGTTAATGACATAGCATGATGTAATCAACATTCAAATAGAACTACCGGAATGGCGGGTACAAAGTAAGTACCAAGTACCTTTATAGAAAAAAAGTAAAGATTGATTTTGTTTTTATAAACAAACACAACAAACGTACAAATTTTTAAATTATCTCACAAATATATGCTGCATTATCTAATATCATGTTTTATTTCCGAAAACATTTGAGAATCTGAGGACATACTGCTTCAGGACCAGTGTACCAGTGATTGTGAAAACCCTGTAATTTTACTAAATTTGAATCTCTAATATAATAAAGACCCATAGGTTTTCAAAATCAGCGTGTCTCGTTATGCTTATGCATAACGTGACATGCGAGTATGAGTCGGAAAACATAGTAAACAAATTATTATTCGAACGGCGATGTGATTGCTTCTCTTTATTGAGATCACCAACCTTTACGGCGAGGGAGAAAACACCCGCGCATTTTAATGTCTGTGAACTTAGCATAACAACTGTCAGCATATCAAAGTTTGAAAGGAGTTCTATTCGCATCCAGGTGAGTTCTATAGTTCCTGATACATTTCGAAAATAGTTCTATAATATTTCATGAAAAAAATTTTTTTTTAAAAATGATATGCTAACTTCCCGTAGCATATCAATTTCCGGAAAATTGAAAGTAAACAATGAAAACTGAAGCTTCGGGGCAAGAAAAAGAGTTCCTGATGTATTAAAAACATAGTTCTACTATATTAAAGCAAATAAAAAATTTTAAAGTTTGGACTTACATTGATGATTTACTAATTTAATATTATTTTAAATTCAGATTTTTTTTTATTCCAATGGATTATTTTCTACCTATGGACCCTTGAACTCCTTGGTTTTATACACTTCATGTATCTCTCTATATGGCTTAATCAAAGTCCAGAAGAAAACTCTACACTTGGCCTCAGCATATCATAGCCGAATATAAGCAATCATGGAAAAGTATAAAACTTTAAAGAACTAAAAAAAAAAATTGTTGTCCTACCTTACTGCCGTCCTTATCAAAAGTACAATAACTAAGTTTGACTTACTTTTGAGAAAAACGCGGGTAAAAAATAAAAAAGTCTTTTAAGTGTATCTCGGCCCTTAATAAAGATATCAA
This sequence comes from Rhodophaea formosa, assembly GCA_963082605.1. Lineage (NCBI taxonomy): Eukaryota > Metazoa > Arthropoda > Insecta > Lepidoptera > Pyralidae > Rhodophaea > Rhodophaea formosa. Next base: position 7,947,812 of record OY720206.1, read on the forward strand.
CTCGAAACTTTCGCTATATTATAGGTTAACATGTAGAGTATATTATAATCTATCTAGAAACTGGATATTATGCTATCTAAGCTCTTAAACTCTTCACATTGTTTTTATGTTTACTGCTATTTCATAAAAAGTGTAAGGATTACCAGATATAATCACAATACGTAATATAGTTATTGTACTTATTTTTAGGAAGTTACAATATTGCAATTTTAATACGCAGGTGCTTCTATATGTTTTATTGATTCTAACCATTACCACAATATCTTTCTTTTTTATTGTGCTTTTCAATAGAAAAATGTATGTATATTATACAGATATGTGTTTTGTTAGTCATAACAATATAATGTAGGGTACAAGGAAATATTAACATAAATGATTTTAACCAACAATGTTTATTCATGTTCATTTATTATTAAAAAAAACAACTTAACACTAACACAGCACTGTAAAATTACTAGAAAATTATAATTTTTTTAAGAAAATTAAATCACTCTCTTTTTATCATATCTTATTATAAAGTCAACCATTCTAAATTAGTAATCATAATTTTTAAATTTAAAGGCACAATGATGAGATCAAAATTTCAATCAGTCTTAAAAAATTAAAAACTATACTAAAAATTAACGACGTGATATTGAATTTTACTCAATCCAAATTTGGCACCTCTGAAGATTCAGGTAAATTTAACCAGAAATCACGTCTGGTTATTGGCATTAAAGGCAATAAATCCGCTATGATTCTATGTTTGCGCTCTTTGGAAATGCCTCTCACAGAGCTTTTGCTTTGCACAACTGGAAAACATTCCTTCTTTTTTATTTTTACTTGAAGGAAATCGAGATCTTTCCAATCACAATCATCATGTCTATCTTTATACTTTATAATAAAAGACCTTCTCTCTGCCTTAACCGCCATAATATTTTTCAAATAAACCCTGGGTTCCATATTTTTTAACTTATGCTGAGATGAAACATCTTCATAAGAATAAAAATCAGATATTGTCATCACTTTAATTATGTTTTTTTTAGAATTGCTCATTTTCACCGCATCAATGAAATCATCAAAATCATATACCTTATTTTTCTTTTTTAATGATTTCTCCACTTGGTGGTGGAAATGATCCGCCGACATGAAGGTATGGCCGGGCTCAAAGTACTTTACAGTTATTGAATCAGCAGCAATTAGTGGGCTATTCACTATGTCTACTAAAAAACACATGAATGCCCAGTTTTTGTTTTGAGATGAACAGTTATCAGCCCATAGCACTATATTTCTTACATCACGTTTGTGTGTTAAAAAGGACCTCAGTGCGGATAGTATATCTCCCTGGCCTCGTCCAGAGACAGTCTCGTTCCATACTACCGCGTAAGGCACATTTTCATCAGTTGTTTTTCCTAGGGGAACGAAACTTTCATTAAACGCTATTATACGTGGACAAAAGATGGCACTTTTAAACTGTTCCATGCGGGGCAACATAATCACTTTTTGGAGATCCATAGAAAAATACGCATTTTCTTTATCAGTCCTTTTCGTCAGTTCTTTATCCTTTTGATATTCTTTTCTAGATTCGGTGTATCGTGATGTATGTTGAGTATTCTCAATGCAAGTTTGACAGTCTTCCACTGTGCATAATTCGGTGTGTTGTTTAAATAGAGCACATTGCTCACATTCCTCGTGGCCTAAAGTAGAAAAAGATATATTCATATCCTTTATGACTTGGCGATATGTCTCAAAAGATATTTTTATGTCTGGATATTCTTGCATGAAAGATTGATGCATCATAGTAATATTAACGTCACTCGGAATATATCGTCTTAAAGGAGCATGTTCGCGACGATAATGTGCAATCGTAGGCTCGAACTTCTCAATATGTTCCTTTATTTTGTTTTTGTCTATGACATTTTTACGTTTATAGCTTCCACGTTTGTCTTTCTGATCATCAATATCCTTACTGAGGGCTATGTGAAGATGCGTATTATTTTGCGGATTGTATCCTAGTGTAGCTAAAAAAAAGGTTTTACATACTGCAACTCTTTCATTTTTAAGGTGAAAATGATATGTGTAGGAAATTTTTCTCTTTAGATTTTCAGCTGTCCCTTTAGTTCTTGTCTTCACATCGTGTGGTTCGACCATACCTTTAATAAACAATCCTTTTGATTCCCAATTTAATTTTATGTAACGATCATGGATATCTTTCCGATCTTTTTCCGTAAACTTAGCAGTACAATTTTTACGACATTTTACAGTACATGGCGATTTCAATGCCAACTTCTCATCATTCATTTCTTGTTTACGTTTGAAACGTTCAGAAACTGGCGTATCATACATTCTTCGTTTTCTAGGCAAGCCCGATTTTGTAAAACCTTTCTCATTTGCAGATAACTCTTCTTCAATTTCAGTTTCTGGTCTAGCATAATCCAAACATTCCTCAACAATAGCATCAAAATCCATATTTTGGTTATTAACTGTTGAAAAATTAATTGTTTCACCTCTCAATTGAACAGTCTCGATTGCACCAGATGTTTCGCTAACTTGTCCATGTTCAAGATGTTTCTCAGACGTTTCCTTATGAATTTCAGCAACAGTAATAACAGTAGATGTTATTGTATCATTGCAGGTTGATGATAAGTCAGTATCAGAATCTATGCTAGAATCTGGGCAATAATCCTTGTCTTTGACACTATCATCTGAATCTTCAAATAGACCAGCAGCAATTCTTTCATTGTTCCATTCATCTTCATCGGATAAAGGTAGTACTTCGGAACACTTCAAAGAATAATGAGAAGACGGTGGTGCTAATTCATGAGCTTTGTGCTTGAAATCACTAAGATCTAACTTTTGAACTATTGGAAAAGAATTACTGTATTCATTTTGGTAATCAAAAATAAGTTTGAAATCATTATAGTCGTAAGGACGCGACCAGAGTTTTTTTATATCTGTCACAATTGGATCTCTTGGAATAGTAAAAGGCGACTCAATTCCATGCATATTACTTTTGTCAGTCATACAATTAGGAAAGTGCGTTGAAGGATTAGCTGTCGTCGAAATCGCCAGAGCGATAATTTTATCCCTCCTAGACATTTTGATACCTGAAATAAAACATTAAAGTTATCAGTATTTTCTTAAGCAATAAGAAATGTATTATTTACTAGCTGTTACTCGCAACTTCGTCTGCATCTCCCACAGAAACTTTTCACCAGGATGAAAAGTATACCATACTAATGCTAATCTAAATATACACGATGATTTATCATTAGTTTTAGAGCTGAAGGCCATTTAATTAGGATTGTAAGTGGGACCCTATTTTTCAGTTAAAATATTTTTTTGATAAAATTCGAACGTAAGAACCTGAGAACAATAAGTAGCACGCAGTGATATCAGTCAGTGGCAATAATTGCACGTGAATCGCGTGATAGGCGAACAGCAAGATACGGGTTACGCCCGTATCTTGCAGTACTACGAGATCTCGATCTAATATCATTTCGTCTCCGTAACTTTTTTTATTTTATGTCGTACACACATTTATATTACGTATAATAGATAAAGGAATTTATTTACTATGCGACATTTTTTCCAAAACGAATGAAAATTCATCGATTCTATATGTGTGCAAAATTTCAAAGATAACACGCGCGGGGTACTAAAACAGATTTCTGGAGCGTATGAATGTGTCGACTGTTTTCTTTCTGCGAGTTGTTGGTTGGTTTTATAAACTAAGTTCTGCACGGGTTTTTGAATTCTTAACAAAAGATTAGGTTTATATACATATCCCGGGCGCAGCCGGAGCGGACCGCTAGTTTGACTAAAACACAGATATAGTATACTACTTCCAAGTAATATTATAGACAGTAAATTTTACGAAATAGGTACTTACGCGTAAATACGCCGCGCGTTTTGAGTGGCGATGGTCATGCGACACGCAGTCGTCCGCCTTGTTGAGAGCGCCGCACGCGACTGACTCGAGCCACTGATCTAGCTCCATACCTACCATAAACCGCATAACTTGCCGAAATATTGCGCTTTGTTTTGCATAGGTAAACTGTCTTTGTTTGTTTTTCCTTATAATAAATGCAATAATTTCACATACTACCTTAAAATTAGTTAACTTTAAATCAGATCGTTACTTTTTCCTTAATATAATTATAATAACTCATACTTATTGTACATATGACTAGTAAATGATACCATAAAATATGAAATGTGCCAAGTAAAAATGGAATAACTTTCAGTTATTGTCCTTATAACTAGCAAAGGTGACTTACAAATTAATAATGTACTAGTTATGATAGATATATCCTTTGATGTTGCAGGTATCATAAGTAAAAATAATTAGAAACTAAACCTGACCTTACTTTAACTCAAGTTATTGTGGCCTTGCTAAGTAACCCAACATAAAAATCCTAATATATTGCAGTTATGCTTAGCAAAAACCTAAGATTTTTAATAGATACGTAAAAACTGTCTAAGACAAGAATGTAGAGCTCTTTTTGCTGATTACGAATATATATATAACTCTATTTAGCTCAAAAATCGAGTTATTGTACTTATGACAAGGAGGGCAGCTTAGGACCCCGGAACTCCTTAGATTTATATACTTCAAGTATCTATCTAAATAGCTCAATCAAAGTCTAGGGTCGAACTCTACACATGGCCTCAGCCTCGTATCATGGCCGATTATAAGCAGTCATAGAAAAGTATTAAACTTTCAAAAAAATTTAAAAAATTGTTGTGCTACCGAAGGACCCCGGAACTCCATGGTTTTATACACTTCAAGTACCTATCTAAATACCTCAATCAAAGTCTAGAGTCGAACTCTACACATGGCCTCAGCATATCATAGCCGAATATAAGCAGTCATAGAAAAGTATAAAACTTTAAAAAAAATTAAAAAATTGTTGTGCTACCGAAGGACCCCGGAACTCCTTGGTTTTATACACTTCAAGGACCTTTCAATATGGTTCAATCCCAGTTAAGAGTAGAGCTCTACAAATGGCCTCAGCATATCATGGCCGAATATAAGCAGTCATAGAAAAGTATTAAACTATCAAAAAAATTTAAAAAATTGTTGTGCTACCGAAGGACCCCGGAACTCCTTGGTTTTATACACTTCAAGGACCTTTCAATTTGGCTCAATCAAAGTTTAGAGTAGAACTCTACAAATGGCCTCAGCATAACATAGGCGAATATAAGCAATCATGGATAAATATAAAACTTTTAAGAATTAAAAAAAAATTGTTGTCCTACCTAAGGACCCCGGAACTCCCTAATTTTATACACTTTAAGTATCTATCTAAATAGCTCAATTAAAGTCTAGAGTCGAACTCTACACATGGCCTCAGCATATCATGGCCGATTATAAGCAGTCATAGAAAAGTATTAAACTTTCAAGAAAATTTAAAAAATTGTTGTGCTACCGAAGGACCCCGGAACTCCTTGGTTTCATACACTTCAAGGGCCTTTCAATATGGCTCAATCAAAGTTCAGAGTAGAGCTCTACAAATGGCCTCAGCATATCATAGCCGAATATAAGCAATCATGGAAAAGAATAAAACTTTAAAGACGTAAAAAAAAAATTGTTGTCCTACCTTAGGACCCCGGAACTCCTTAATTTTATACACTTCAAGTATCTATCTAAATAGCTCAATCAAAGTCTAGAGTCGAACTCTACACATGGCCTCAGCATATCATGGCCGATTATAAGCAGTCATAGAAAAGTATTAAACTTTCAAAAAAATTTAAAAAATTGTTGTGCTACCTAAGGACCCCGGAACTCCCCGGTTTTATACACTCCAAGGACCTTTCAATTTGGCTCAATCAAAGTTCAGAGTAGAACTCTACAAATGGCCTCAGCATAGCATAGGTGAATATAGGCAATCATGGAAAAGTATAAAACTTTTAAGAACTTAAAAAGAAATTGTTGTACTACCTTAGGACCCCAGAACTCCTTAGTTTTATACACTTCAAGTATCTATCTAAATAGCTCAATCAAAGTCTAGAGTCGAACTCTACACATGGCCTCAGCATATCATGGCCGATTATAAGCAGTCATAGAAAAGTATTAAACTTTCAAAAAAATTTAAAAAATTGTTGTGCTACCGACGGACCCCGGGACTCCTTGGTTTTATACACTTCAAGTATCTATCTAAATAGTTCAATCAAAGTCTAGAGTCGAACTCTACACATGGCCTCAGCATATCATAGCCGAATATATGCAGTCATAGAAAAGTATTAAACTTTCAAAAAAAATTAAAAAATTGTTGTGCTACCGAAGGACCCCGGAACTCCTTGGTTTCATACACTTCAAGGGCCTTTCAATATGGCTCAATCAAAGTTCAGAGTAGAACTCTACAAATGGCCTCAGCATATCATAGCCGAATATAAGCAATCATGGAAAAGAATAAAACTTTTAAGACCTAAAAAAAAAATTGTTGTCATACCTTAGGACCCCGGAACTCCTTAGTTTTATACACTTCAAGTATCTATCTAAATAGCTCAATCAAAGTCTAGAGTCGAACTCTACACATGGCCTCAGCATATCATGGCCGATTATGTGCAGTCATAGAAAAGTATTAAACTTTCAAAAAAAATTTAAAAATTGTTGTGCTACCGACGGACCCCGGAACTCCTTGGTTTTATAAACTACAAGTATCTATCTAAATAGTTCAATCAAAGTCTAGAGTCGAACTCTACACATGGCCTCAGCATATCATAGCTGAATATAAGCAGTCATAGAAAAGTATAAAACTTTAAAAAAAAAAAAAAAAAATTTTTGTGCTACCTAAGGACCCCGGAACTCCCCGGTTTTATACACTCCAAGGACCTTTCAATTTGGCTCAATCAAAGTTCAGAGTAGAACTCTACAAATGGCCTCAGCATAGCATAGGTGAATATAGGCAATCATGGAAAAGTATAAAACTTTTAAGAACTAAAAAAGAAATTGTTGTCCCAGCTTAGGACCCCAGAACTCCTTAGTTTTATATACTTCAAGTATCTATCTAAATAGCTCAATCAAAGTCTAGAGTCGAACTCTACACATGGCCTCAGCATATCATGGCCGAATATGTGCAGTCATAGAAAAGTATTAAACTTTCAAAAAAAATTAAAAAATTGTTGTGCTACCGAAGGACCCCGGAACTCCTTGGTTTCATACACTTCAAGGGCCTTTCAATATGGTTCAATCAAAGTTCAGAGTAGAACTCTACAAATGGCCTCAGCATATCATAGCCGAATATAAGCAATCATGGAAAAGTATAAAACTTTTAAGACCTAAAAAAAAAATTGTTGTCCTACCTTAGGACCCCGGAACTCCTTAATTTTATACACTTCAAGTATCTATCTAAATAGCTCAATCAAAGTCTAGAGTCGAACTCTACACATGGCTTCAGCATATCATGGCCGATTATAAGCAGTCATAGAAAAGTATTAAACTTTCAAAAAAATTTAAAAAATTGTTGTGCTACCTAAGGACCCCGGAACTCCCCGGTTTTATACACTCCAAGGACCTTTCAATTTGGCTCAATCAAAGTTCAGAGTAGAACTCTACAAATGGCCTCAGCATAGCATAGGTGAATATAGGCAATCATGGAAAAGTATAAAACTTTTAAGAACTAAAAAAGAAATTGTTGTCCTAGCTTAGGACCCCAGAACTCCTTAGTTTTATATACTTCAAGTATCTATCTAAATAGCTCAATCAAAGTCTAGAGTCGAACTCTACACATGGCCTCAGCATATCATGGCCGAATATGTGCAGTCATAGAAAAGTATTAAACTTTCAAAAAAAATTAAAAAATTGTTGTGCTACCGAAGGACCCCGGAACTTCTTGGTTTCATATACTTCAAGGGCCTTTCAATATGGCTCAATCAAAGTTCAGAGTAGAACTCTACAAATGGCCTCAGCATATCATAGCCGAATATAAGCAATCATGGAAAAGAATAAAACTTTAAAGACGTAAAAAAAAAAATGTTGTCCTACCTTAGGACCCCGGAACTCCTTAATTTTATACACTTCAAGTATCTATCTAAATAGCTCAATCAAAGTCTAGAGTCGAACTCTACACATGGCCTCAGCATATCATGGCCGATTATAAGCAGTCATAGAAAAGTATTAAACTTTCAAAAAAATTTAAAAAATTGTTGTGCTACCTAAGGACCCCGGAACTCCCCGGTTTTATACACTCCAAGGACCTTTCAATTTGGCTCAATCAAAGTTCAGAGTAGAACTCTACAAATGGCCTCAGCATAGCATAGGTGAATATAGGCAATCATGGAAAAGTATAAAACTTTTAAGAACTAAAAAAGAAATTGTTGTCCTAGCTTAGGACCCCAGAACTCCTTAGTTTTATATACTTCAAGTATCTATCTAAATAGCTCAATCAAAGTCTAGAGTCGAACTCTACACATGGCCTCAGCATATCATGGCCGAATATGTGCAGTCATAGAAAAGTATTAAACTTTCAAAAAAAATTAAAAAATTGTTGTGCTACCGAAGGACCCGGAACTCCTTGGTTTCATACACTTCAAGGGCCTTTCAATATGGCTCAATCAAAGTTCAGAGTAGAACTCTACAAATGGCCTCAGCATATCATAGCCGAATATAAGCAATCATGGAAAAGTATAAAACTTTTAAGACCTAAAAAAAAATTGTTGTCCTACCTTAGGACCCCGGAACTCCTTAGTTTTATACACTTCAAGTATCTATCTAAATAGCTCAATCAAAGTCTAGAGGCGAACTCTACAAATAATAATAATAATAATAATAATAATAATTTTCGGGGGCCCATTGACTGAGTTGGCGAGTCACCACCTGCCTATTTTTCCGTGTTTTTAAACATTGGTGAAGCAGGTGCCATAGTCCTTCCATAGCCCATTTTCCAATCCACTAGCATATCATCCCAATAGTCCCAATGTAGTTTTTTCCATTATACCTCCATAGTCCTGCACTTACTGGGAATCGTCAGTGAGAACATTTTATAGTGTGACTTACTGTCATGCCCTGGTGGCGCTCCATCACAAATTATAGCAAAAACTCTCACAAGGCCTCTACGTGTTGGACCTATGTCCCCATGCAAGCCTCAAAGGTCCGGGATACGTCCCGTGAAGGATAAACCTAGAGAGAACATAATAATAATAATAAAATATATTTATTGTCTCCAAAAGTCTTATAACTACGAGTACAACATGAACATTGGTAAAAAATGAAAAACAAATGGCCTCAGCATAGCATAGGTGAATATAAGCAATCATGGAAAAGAACAAAACTTTTAAGAACTAAAAAAGAACCAAGGAGTTCCGGGGTCCTTCGGTAGCACAACAATTTTTTAATTTTTTTTGAAAGTTTAATACTTTTCTATGACTGCACATATTCGGCCATGATATGCTGAGGCCATATGTAGAGTTCGACTCTAGACTTTGATTAAGCTATTAAGATAAATACTTAAAGTGTATAAAACCAAGGAGTTCCGGGGTCCTCAGGTAGGACAACAATTTTTTTTTAAGTTCTTAAAAGTTTTATACTTTTCCATGATTGCTTATATTCGGCTATGATATGCTGAGGCCATTAGTAGAGTTCTACTCTGAACTTTGATTGAGCCATATTAAAAGGTCCTTGAAGTGTATAAAACCAAGGAGTTCCGGGGTCCTTCGGTAGCACAACAATTTTTTTTTTTTTAAAGTTTTATACTTTTCTATGACTGCTAATATTCGGCTATGATATGCTGAGGCCATGTGTAGAGTTCGACTCTAGACTTTGATTGAGCTATTTAGATAGATACTTGAAGTGTATGAAACCAAGGAGTTCCGGGGTCCTTCGGTAGCACAACAATTTTTTAATTTTTTTTTAAAGTTTAATACTTTTCTATGACTGCACATATTCGGCCATGATATGCTGAGGCCATGTGTAAAGTTCGACTCTAGACTTTGATTGAGCTATTTAGATAGATACTTGAAGTGTATAAAACTAAGGAGTTCCGGGGTCCTAAGGTAGGACAACAATTTTTTTTTAGGTCTTAAAAGTTTTATACTTTTCCATGATTGCTTATATTCGCCTATGTTATGCTGAGGCCATTTGTAGAGTTCTACTCTGAACTTTGATTGAGCCATATTGAAAGGTCCTTGAAGTGTATAAAACCAAGGAGTTCCGGGGTCTTTCAGTAGCACAACAATTTTTTGAAATTATTTTAAAGTTTTATACTTTTCTATGACTGCTAATATTCGGCCATGATATGCTGAGGCCATTTGTAGAGTTTTACTCTGAACTGGGATTGAACCATATTAAAAGGTCCTTGATGTGTATAAAACCGGGGAGTTCCGGGGTCCTTCGGTAGCACTACAATTTTTTTTTTTTTTTTTTAAGTTTTATACTTTTCTATGACTGCTAATATTCGGCTATGATATGCTGAGGCCATGTGTAGAGTTCGACTCTAGACTTTGATTGAACTATTTAGATAGATACTTGAAGTGTATAAAACCAAGGAGTCCCGGGGTCCGTCGGTAGCACAACAATTTTTTAAATTTTTTTGAAAGTTTAATACTTTTCTATGACTGCACATAATCGGCCATGATATGCTGAGGCCATGTGTAGAGTTCGACTCTAGACTTTGATTGAGCTATTTAGATAGATACTTGAAGTATATAAAACTAAGGAGTTCCGGGGTCCTAAGGTAGGACAACAATTTTTTTTAGTTCTTAAAAGTTTTATACTTTTCCATGATTGCTTATATTCGGCTATGATATGCTGAGGCCATTTGTAGAGTTCTACTCTGAACTGGGATTGAACCATATTGAAAGGTCCTTGAAGTGTATAAAACCAAGGAGTTCCGGGGTCCAACGGTAGAACAACAATTTTTAAATTTTTTTTGAAAGTTTAATACTTTTCTATGACTGCTTATATTCGGCCATGATATGCTGAGGCCATTTGTAGAGTTCTACTCTGAACCGGGATTGAACCATATTGAAAGGTCCTTGAAGTGTAAAAAACCGGGGAGTTCCGGGGTCCTTAGGTAGCACAACATTTTTTTAATTTTTTTTAACGTTTTATACTTTTCTATGACTGCTTATATTCGGCTATGATATGCTGAGGCCATGTGTAGAGTTCGACTCTAGACTTTGATTAAGCTATTTAGATAAATACTTGAAGTGTATAAAACCAAGGAGTTCCGGGGTCCTTCGGTAGCACAACAAATTTTTAATTTTTTTGAAAGTTTAATACTTTTCTATGACTGCTTATAATCGGCCATGATATGCTGAGGCCATGTGTAGAGTTCGACTCTAGACTTTGATTGAGCTATTTAGATAGATACTTGAAGTGTATAAAATTAAGGAGTTCCGGGGTCCTAAGGTAGGACAACATATTTTTTTTAATTCTTAAAAGTTTTATACTTTTCCATGATTGCCTATATTCGCCTATGCTATGCTGAGGCCATTTGTAGAGTTCTTCTCTGAACTTTGATTGAGCCATATTGAAAGGTCCTTGAAGTGTATAAAACCAAGGAGTTCCGGGGTCCTCCGGTAGCACAACAATTTTTTAAATTTTCTTGAAAGTTTAATACTTTTCTATGACTGCTTATAATCGGCCATGATATGCTGAGGCCATGTGTAGAGTTCGACTCTAGACTTTAATTGAGCTATTTAGATAGATACTTAAAGTGTATAAAATTAGGGAGTTCCGGGGTCCTAAGGTAGGACAACAATTTTTTTTTAATTCTTAAAAGTTTTATATTTATCCATGATTGCTTATATTCGCCTATGTTATGCTGAGGCCATTTGTAGAGTTCTACTCTAAACTTTGATTGAGCCAAATTGAAAGGTCCTTGAAGTGTATAAAACCAAGGAGTTCCGGGGTCCTTCGGTAGCACAACAATTTTTTAAATTTTTTTGATAGTTTAATACTTTTCTATGACTGCTTATATTCGGCCATGATATGCTGAGGCCATTTGTAGAGCTCTACTCTTAACTGGGATTGAACCATATTGAAAGGTCCTTGAAGTGTATAAAACCAAGGAGTTTCGGGGTCGTTCGGTAGCACAACAATTTTTTAATTTTTTTTAAAGTTTTATACTTTTCTATGACTGCTTATATTCGGCTATGATATGCTGAGGCCATGTGTAGAGTTCGACTCTAGACTTTGATTGAGGTATTTAGATAGGTACTTGAAGTGTATAAAACCATGGAGTTCCGGGGTCCTTCGGTAGCACAACAATTTTTTAAATTTTTTTGAAAGTTTAATACTTTTCTATGACTGCTTATAATCGGCCATGATATGCTGAGGCCATGTGTAGAGTTCGACTCTAGACTTTGATTGAGCTATTTAGATAGATACTTGAAGTATATAAATCTAAGGAGTTCCGGGGTCCTAAGGTAGGACAACAATTTTTTTTTTAGTTCTTTAAAGTTTTATACTTTTCCATGATTGCTTATATTCGGCTATGATATGCTGAGGCCAAGTGTAGAGTTTTACTCTGGACTTTGATTAAGCCATATAGAGAGATACATGAAGTGTATAAAACCAAGGAGTTCAAGGGTCCATAGGTAGAAAATAATCCATTGGAATAAAAAAAAATCTGAATTTAAAATAATATTAAATTAGTAAATCATCAATGTAAGTCCAAACTTTAAAATTTTTTATTTGCTTTAATATAGTAGAACTATGTTTTTAATACATCAGGAACTCTTTTTCTTGCCCCGAAGCTTCAGTTTTTATTGTTTAATTTCAATTTTCCGGAAATTGATATGCTACGGGAAGTTAGCATATCATTTTTAAAAAAAAAATTTTTTCATGAAATATTATAGAACTATTTTCGAAATGTATCAGGAACTATAGAACTCACCTGGATGCGAATAGAACTTCTTTCAAACTTTGATATGCTGACAGTTGTTATGCTAAGTTCACTGAGGTCGCATTTTATTGGTATAACTCGTACATTGACTTTGAACAGACTTATTAGATGACGATCGTAGAAGTTACAACTTTTACGAACTTCGTCCAATAGTGGACGAAGTTCAAATCCTCTTAGTCTTGGTGCAACATATTTTACACAATCTCTTGATCACAATCACAAGTACATATAATGTAACATGTTACTTCATTAATTTCTTGTTTGTTTTGTAACCTCCGTTTTTACCACCGAAAAGGGTCAATATAAAATGCACAAACATTTTCAAAGACACCAGCAGGACATCAAACAGTATTCGTCCAGAGAAAAAAAAACTGTTGCGAAAAATTATACCACGCACTTACCTGGGTCTTTAACTCTTAAAAATGGAAATTCATATTGTTCATGAGTAAATATCATCAATTGATCTTGGACTACGACTGCGTCCCATATTTTGGCGTCGATATCCTAAAGCCGTCGCATATCGAGAGTCGATAATCAAAATCGAAGGTTACATGAATTTTACAGAGTCCATTGCTGCTCCCATTTGAAAAATCATTTGAAGGAAAAAGTAGATATCCCTTAAATGTTGTTCTGGGAGGCCCTTTAGAATAACTCTTCAAACTACGTGAAGCTTTACTTAGCGTTTCCACCAAAAGTGGCCGTTTTGACAAAAAAAGCTAAAATAATCTTCAAGTTCTTACTTCAGATTGTAAACAATAGTTCAAAGAATAGTTATAGGATTATCGCAGAACAAAATTTTGAATGATTTCTCCGTTTTCTTTCAAATGAGGGGTAGCACTGAACCTGGAAAAATCCATGCTTTCCTCAAACCTCCAGGGGTTAAACATATGGTGAAGTAAGAGGCGGTTTACGAAGAAGCGTTCTTTGTGCGTTTGAAAATAGCTAGTAACTTATGTTTCTTTTTTTTTCAGATAACCGACCTTGAAAGTCTAATAGACCAAATAAGCGAGCGTTTTCCGTCCCTCACCTACTTGAGCCTGCTGAGCAACAAAGCGTGTCCTAATCAACTATCGGATTTCGACAAAGATGACTCCGACTACCAAAGATACAGGTAACAATATAGGGATTATCATCAAAATTTAAGAGCAACGCTCTTATCTTTATTCCGCAAGCTCAAAGACTTATTTCTCCTCATCCGAGCGTTTTCCCGGTTGCATCCTCACCTGTGTTGCGTTGGGACCCGTGGTCCGCTGTTATGACAGCCATCGTGCTATAATACGATATAGAAATTTTCCATTTGTAAAAATTCAATTAAAAATTCAGTTATTTGTGTAAAAATCTTTTTTGCTTTATTGGCTACTAGAAATTTTTCCAAAGCAAATTTTATCCTGTGTTACCCTCAGATAAACAAGCTTTCTATAGGTGAAAAAAAAATTTTTAAATCGGTCTCGTAGTTTTGGAGCCTGTTCAATGCAAACGAACAATCAAATCTTTGCTCTTTTTATGATTGTTCGTATAGATTACACGAGGCATCAATTTTAGGTCTGTGAATTTATAATATGGATTATATGGGTAGAAACTTACCTTTGTTTCCTCAATAGGTTCTGTAGATTTTTAAATTCACATCTGTAATAGCAATTTACAAACTTCAGTGTAGTACTCAAGACTTATGTGGAAAGTTTTCACATCCAAAATAATCTCTGAGCTAAGTTTGGGAATAATAAATTACTAGTTTTCTAACATTTTCTCATTGACTAGAAGATAGCAACTTGCGAAGTGATTTATAAATAAATTATTTTAGGGGTAAAGGTCTACTTTGTGATAACACTCGTTAAACATGTCTTTCTGTGTTTTTTGCGCTAAACACAGTCGTTGCCATTTTGTTTATGGCCGTCTATATTTTTAACATTTGAGTGCCTATTTAATAATTGGTGAAGATTAACATTTGAGTTGTTAAACGGGGTGATTCTGCACAACCTAACAATATTTTAATGATGAAGTCAACATCCCTGATCTTCCCTGATAAAATCAACATACGCAAGAAAAATAAAAATATATTAAAAAAAAGTTGTACTTTACGTAGAAATGTGATCAGCTGTTTGGTGGAAACTTCAATATTTTTTTTTTTTCATTTTCACCTTTTTTGTGTGGTATATATTCTATTTGGGATTCTGATTGTGACATTTAAATATTGCCAAATGGTATTTGGCGGTCTCCGTGGCTCAGTAGTTAACATCGTTAACACGCCAGTCTGCGCTACGTAATATACTTGTCTAGTTTGTTAAACGCAAATGGTAGAATCGTTAATGAACTTACCAAAAAAAAATTACTTTGCAACATCTTTACCTCAAAGAATTTTTGAAATAATAAAAAGTATTCTTTCTTTGAGTGATATACCTATATGTGTATTATTTTCAGATACTTCGTGATATTCAAACTGCCACACCTAAGATTTCTCGACTCTCGCCGAGTATTCGAATCCGAAAGAAGAGAGGCGGTCACTCGCGGCGAATTCATGCGTGTGCGTCGCCCCCCTCCAGTCGATGTGATTGACGCCCCACAGCCTCGGTCTCAAGTACAAACCGCTCGCCCCCTGCCTGTGGACTTAGCAGCGTTGGGCAAACACAAAGGTAACCTGCAGCCCTTACACCTTAAACAAACAACCTTGTACCACTAGGAAGGGAGTGAAACGTCAACACAAAGCGAGATTACGTGCGTACTGCCTAACGTGGCCTCCTTGCTTGACGGCAATAGTTGACGATTTCACAGGTATTTGTCTGTAGTCATCAGGATGGTGTCCTGACACCATGCTGCTGCCTGCAGCAGCAGCATAGAATTGGGAATCTAGAACCGGTACGGCATCAGCAGCCTCAAAAGCGTATCTCATCTCATAACCTAAAAGTATCGGGTTCGTTAAAAACTCAATTGCTGGCTCTTCAATGTATACCTCTTCCATCCTTTAGCCCATCTCTGTTGCTCTTCTATCGCGACTCCGTCCGCGTGCATCCTTTGGAATACGTCTTATGCGTTAAGTCAAATTGTTATCTAATTTTGTGCCAAGTTTCATCTTAATCTGTTCAAGCATTATTGAGTAACAAACCTCCAAGTATGCTTTCGCGATTTGCCATTTACAATTAGTATGCTTGCTTCAAGTTGGATAGAAGGACCTCGCTGATACGGTCTTGCATCTTATTGCATAGTATTGAAATCTTGCACCCTTAATAAGCGCGATGGTCGCTTTATTTTCAAATCGTAGAACCGGTGGAAAATAACTATAATATTCATAGGGATAGCATATTATCAGGTAATAAAGTATTCCATAAACTCACGTAGATTTTCAAAAATTGTGGAAGAAAGGAAGATCGCACGACAAAGTAATTGCCTCACCACATAAAAATTTTAAAGTTTAAAAACAAAAAATTTATTGCTGTCACACGTTAAAACCTAATGGTGCTGCTGTTAAAAATGTTGACAAACATTTTCTAACATGATAAACATGCATAATAACATGAAAATAAAGAACTATTACAACTAATATTGATTATAAATATGCCTGACAAATACTTTCAAAACAAAATTAGAACAATAGGTTATTTTATTCGAATGTTAGAAAATGTTTGTAAACATTTTTAACAACAGTGTGGGAGCACCATAACCTTCACTATTACAATTTATTTCAGGTGCCTACGGAAAATGCCACTACAAGTACACAGGCAAACATTCGGAGGGAAACAGGTTCATAGTGAACAGCGATTTGTGACCTCAAACCAACATAACAAAACTGATACTTTATATATATAACGTACTCGTAACTAATAATATTACTATGAATATAAGTTTTATTTTTACATTAGTAAGTCGTGATTGTTATGAAAAAGAAAATCTCAAAACATGTGTTGTTTTCTCGACTAATGAAAATGACGTTTGTCTTGCATTTGCCTATTGTGCTAAGAATATAATTGATTGATATTAAGTATTATATAAGGTAGTGCTTGCTAGACGACGACTACAGGCGAACTTCTTTTTTCTATTAAATAATTCTATCTGGGCTTAGCATGGTCAAACTGTATATAGGACTAAAATTTTTGTTAATTTTTTGAAGGATTGAAGCACGTATCAAAATGTGGTAGCATTCCACATTAAAAAGAGGAGATAAAACAATTTTATTGAATTTAGTGTTATAAAAATGTATATTGAAAAATGCATCAAATATTCTTTTAAATAATATATATTTACCTACTTTAATATATGATATTATATTTTTGTAAACTACGAGTAGGTGTTATTTGACTTAAAAGCTTTAAGTAATAAATATGCATTACTACCTACATTAAGAGACCGGCTACTCTTTCCTAGACTCGATCGAGGTCATTATGTCTAGTATATTATGTATAATAGACTATCTTGTTTTTGAAAAACGTTTCGCGACTAGCAGTCCACAGGTAACGCACTCAATTCGTTTGACTAAATAAATTCTGAAAAAGCCGCCGGCCTTTTAGGAATAAGTGCCATTACGAAAACTAATGAGTGTACTTACCAACCATTTTTTGATAACAAAATTTCGGCAATTTTGCCAACAAAAAGTGTTTGGTATTAAAATAAATGAATTAATATTATGGTAGCTAACATTCCAGCATTTATTTTGGTTGTTATTTTATTAAAACAACGTCTAGCTTTAATTTTTTTATTGCATTCTAATAAACGATTTGTTACACTTATTAGATATTCATTTTTATCTTACATCTTAATCGTAGATCTTTTGAGATGCCCGTTCGATTTATCGGAACCCAATTTTTACTCACAGGGCACGATTTCCTTACCTCAATACATTTACGCCACAATGATTTACAAATAACATTCAAAAAAATAATGAATTCAATAACACTGATCACGGTAAACGCTCGGTGTGTATAAGTGTATAAAAATAGGCTACGGAATCAATTTGAGTGATAGATGATTGATGACATTTTTTAGTACGCTGTTGCTCTTAAAAAGGCACATCTAAGGATCTACGATCTCCCTTACATCTTAATAAATTCGCAATCAGCAATTTACAGCTTTTTGGGAAGTGCAATAGACACTGTTTTAACTTCCAAGTAGGGATCCACACAGTGAAGACCGCTGCAAGTAAAAAAAAAACTGGTCTCAACATAAATAGTTAAAGTTTAAATAATAAAACAAATTACAATGAAAGCTGAGGGAACGTCAGTGTGTGAAGTGATAAAGGTTCGTAGGATAAGGGTTTAAACCAAATCTTAAAGGTAGTCCTCGTTAGGTATATGAGGCGGAAAGACATTATTGACGAACTGCAGATATCGTACGAGAGTAAGTATTATATCTATAATTGATGTTAGAAACACCTAGTAGGTGTAAGCAATATTAACGTGGTTCCCACTAGTGGCATGTTTACAAACAATGCCTTTCTTTTGCAAATTCTACTATGATAGAAAAATAATGCATGCATACTTCACACCTACGCTGTCCTGTTTAACAGATTAATAAAAAAGTCTTACTTTTCCCGACCGACTCCAGACTCTTTAAATCCTCCGAAGGGACTTTGAGGACCTGTCTTGAAGTATGTATTGACCCTGTAAAGAAGAAGAATCAAGTTTTGTAGGTTTGATAAACGTTATAGTGGCAAAATTGCAAGGCCGCATGGTGCGTAGCGCACCATCGCGAGCTTTTTATACAACATATTTTGATTCCATATGTTGCGCACGCATCGCTTCACAAGACAAGGCTGATCATCATCATCCATCAGGTATTTTTTATCTCCACGATCACGATCCTCTCTGTACTACCAGAGCCATATATTAGCCAGAGCAGTCAGAGGATTTGGTCTACAAACTCCACGCTGTCCAGATGGGTTGGAGAGGTCTCTATGATGTTTATACCTTTGTTTAGCTTGTGTTTCGTAGGTCGCCTTCTACGACATCCACGGATAGACTGAGTGGTCCTATTGTACTGTGCCGCAAACCACACGGCATGCAGGCACACAACCACCACTATACAACACTAGGCAATACAATCACCACGCTTCAATCGTTGAACAAAAAGTTACAGGTATTTACCAAACTACACCAGCTTCGACATGCTTGGTAAACTGTAACGCGGTGTTGACGTTGGAAGTGAAGATGCCGGCTGCTAGACCATAGTTGGTGTCGTTGGCGCGCTCGATCACCTCCTCTAGAGTGTCGAACTTGAGGATGCTCTGCACTGGGCCGAAGATCTAGAATTTTTTATAAGCGTCCTTTGAAACCTCTTAAAAGGAGAGAGAAACATACCAAGTTGGCGTTTTGTAAAATTAATTTTGATAAGACGACAACGCCTCGTTGTTCGTTGATACTAGTGTCGTCTTCACTACATATCACTTACATACATATTATAAAACAAAGACCGTCGCGTATGTCTGTCTGTTCGCGATAACACAAAAACGACTGCACGGATTTCTATGTTGTTTTTAACAATAGATAGATTGATACATGAGGAAGGTTTATAAGTATAAAACATGCCCGAGGACGGCTGCTGGTTTGAAATAAAGTAATATAATATATTGAAAAGAAGCTGGAAATGCAATCCAATTGTAATTAGGTTTTATTTGATTTCATATTATCTTCTCAGCATTGGTCCAATAGGAAAAGTAATTCAAATCGACGGCCTGAATCACCCTTACAGGGTGGTAAAACACATTTCACCGTGTATATTATCAAAGAAAACAATGGACCTAGCACACTTCCTTGTGGCACACCATGTTTAACTTCTAGGTTTTTAGACCAATATGTTAATTCATGCCTAGTACTTTGGCATATATGTGTTATTTCAGTAAATTGTGTTCTATTACTCAGGAATGATGTTAGCAAATCTAAAACAGTTCCTCTAATACCTTAAGCATAAAGTTTGTTGAGTAGTTTTTCATGGTATAGACGGTGAAAAGCTTTAGTCACATCTTTATAGATCGTTGATTGATGTTGAAATTTCGGGCCCACCCAACCACACACCGCAACCTTTTGGGGAGCACCTGAGGTATTTGCTTTAGACCGAATCTGGAGCGACATACAGTTGTGAAGATGTTACATTGTGCTTTTACCTCTTCTCTAGCGATCTTCATGTCATCCTTGACATCAGCAAACACAGTAGGTTCAATGTAGTACCCGCTGTCGCCGATCCTCTTGCCTCCCGTCAATAGCTTCGCGCCCTCCTGTTTGCCCTTCTCAATATAACCCAGCACTTTCTTCATCATCTCCTCGTCCACCTTAAATTGAAAAATTCAATTTTAGTAATTTATTTTATATCGCACTGTACTCAGTAACCAGAGTTATGTGTGTAGATAACATACCTACTTAATTATTATTAAATGCGACAAAAAAAACATATTTCTACGTGCAAAGAGAAAAGACATTGGTCAGTCTAATTTGAAAAATATTGCATAACTGTTCATTCATGTGCAAACATGTATACTTTCAATATTATTCAAAAGTTCAATAATAGGTGCCTTTAAAATAATAAATTTTAATAATAATATTTCAATTTGGTACCTTCAGTTGTCACGAAGGCTTAACCCGCTCAGCTTTATACAGTGTTATTTGTGAAACATCAATAACCTCTTAATATCGGAATCAGAATCCTTAACATCGGTGAAAATCGGAATAAAATATTTAGACTACCCATAGAAACTTGACCAGCTGACCTGTGGATTTGTATGGGAGATCAAAATTTTTTTTTCTCCGATTTTCATCTTTTTTGTGGTTCTACATTATGTTTGGTATTCTGATTCCGACATTAGAAGTTATTGATGTTTTACCTACAAATAACCCTGTATTATTTCTAATCAATGTAAGTATAGGAATATTAGTAAAATTAGCGTCTAACATATAGAAATGCTAGGGAGCTAGAGAAAGAGGCGGAGCGCGTACTGCGTAGCTCGCAGCTAATATCCGAGACGCCATAAAGTTTGTATCGGACTGTATCTAATTTTAGACATCCAAAATTTAAAGAAGTGACTAAAAGTATATTATTAAAAAGAGCCTATTATAACGTTAATCATTATTTAGCGGATAAAAATGCATGGAGCCTTGACCTCGTGTGAGATACAGGATACCTCAAAAACGTTATTTATCTATTGTTTTTGCTATATTGTAATTGTTTTTTTTAACACACCCAATGTTAAATTATATAGAATCAACTACTAATTGATTGTAAAACATGTAAATGTTAGCGAGCGAGCAACAAGTGTAGACCATAACCTTATTTAACCTTGTTTGACAATGTCTTATGAGTTAGAGTTAGTCATGCTCACTAAAAATGTTCAACCTGGTGGCGGCGTTGTGTGTCGGGTCGTTGAGTTCCCTCTAATATGGTTGAGTTCAGCGATGGCTGATCCACACGTCAACTCGTGAACGGGTGCTGTCAGGGGGGACTGGTCTGCTCGGCCTCTTTGAGACTACTTTAAGTATCATATGTTGTTTATTATCTTTGCACACTCGATCGTTAACATAAACATTAAGTTTTAAGTTCTCTTTTTATTGTATGTTGATTTTATGTGTATGTGCAATAAAGTATTTACAAACAAACAAACAAACATGTTCCAAAAATAATAAATCTATGTACTTATATTGAAATTGTAACATGAAAACCGAAAAAAGAAAGAAAAAAGAAAAGAAAGAAAAGACAATAAGGAATAAATATTCGTAATCATATAAAGGCCTTCAGGCGAGGCGACCAAAACTGTTGATAAGAGTTTCTTTCGGCGTTTCTTCTCTGCAGTGGTCGGTTCCGAAACGCTAGTAGTCTGTAGCTTTTGAACAATTAATAAATACATATTATCTAATAAGATAATTTTAAATATGATATGACGTGAAAAAGTGCCTGCAAAGGCCTATTTTCTGAATAAACGTTTTGATTTTTGATTTTGATTTTGACAAATAAAGAATCTTCAATTTAACCTTCTGTCCTTGAAATAAAACGGTATACCATGAGAGTAAAGCAAAAAAACACAATCAATAGACCTGTGGTCCGTGTTGGGTGGTGGGATCAGCGGGGTTGCCAATTTTGATGGCCCGGGCTTGCTTGACGGCAGCCTCCACGAACTTGTCATAGATGCCGGCCTGCACGTACAGGCGCGACGCCGCGATGCACACCTGCCCCTGATGCACGAACACTGCCGATGCGGCCAGTGGGACAGCTAGGTTTACTGGAATTTAAGTTAATCGTATGTATACTTGTATACAGAAGTCTATCACGAATTCGAGATGTTAATAACAACAAACAACAAATAGTTGTGGTAGAGCCACGCTACTGGTATGAAATTCACTTTTGCTAGTGCATGAAGGGGCCGTCTCGTTCAGGGAAGTACCACACTCTCCCAGAAAACTTACGTTTGAGTAGTAGCTTTACCGCTGCTATGCTTCGTTCGGTGAGTAAGAGAGCCGGAAGCTCATCCCCTCTCCACTCTAGGAGGGAAAAATAAAAGGCCGGCAACGCTCTTGTCACACCCCTGGTGTTGCAGTTGTCCATGGGCAGCGGCGATCACTTACCATCAGGTGAATAAAAATATTTTTGAGATCCTCATAATGAGCCCTTTCATTTGATATATGACACAGTAAGGTTTGCAAAACTTTTTTTTTTAATTTTGTAATTGGGCCCCTCAAAATGACCCTTATTTAAAAAAAATCTTTATTTACTTTGCACATCCGTGTTTGGGTCATAGGATTACACTATCTTACCAAATTTCATCTAATTTGGTTCAGTAGATTCGGAGAAAATCGGCTGTGACAGACGGACGGACGGACAGACAGACGCTCGAGTGATCCTATAAGGGTTCCGTTTTTCAACTTTTGTACGGAACCCTAAAAAAGAATAAATACTGATTATAGTCGGTGCAAGTTGACAGTCTTGATACCTTGGACCTTGATAGTCTGTGTCTGTCCCTCTAAAAAGCTCTTCAAATTTGTTTTGTTAGGCAATTTTGGTAAAATCTTGTATTTTGAAACAAAAGTTAAAATAATATTTCAAAAATCATAGCTTACAATCGGCATCATCCATGATAACAAGAGGACTCTTGCCGCCCAGCTCCAGGGTGACTCTTTTCAGATTGTTCACCCCAGCTGCCTGCTGGATCAGCTTGCCCACCTGTCAATATTTTAAGTAGTAGTATTTACAAGGTGTACGATCCAGTTAAACTTACGTAACATTAAATTATCGATGATTCTTAATCATTATCTCTAAGTAGCGAATAAATCAAGATCAAAGAGTGATACAAAAACCATGACCAAAATATACCCCACTCCTTGGATAGGTACGATCACCTGCAGAACTCCATACTTAGGTACCTTCACGGTGAAATATTGACCGTTTCGGGCCCTTCAGCCCGTCAATTCGACAATTTTTATTTTATGATATAAACTACTTCAAAATGACCAAATCTATACAATAAAAAATTGGGGCATCTGTCTTTACCATATAAAAATATTTAACCACCATATGAATTTGTATGGAAACGTATTTTTTTTTATTCCAAGCTTTGGTCCCATAGGAAAAGTTGTTCAAATGGACAGGCTGAATCATCCCTTGAAGGGTCAAAAACGATTAATACTTATTTCATTTTACAGTGTATATGTAGCCTAAAGGTATAGATTTTATAGGGTAATAGGCGAGAGAAAATAAAAATAGATTAAATAAATACGTTAGAACGTATATTAAAAATTATAACAAGGATGGTATAACGTCTGTCTCCTAACACAGCGTAAATCGAAATGAGAAAAAGAGTGGGGATGACGATTGTATTTATACCGAGAATATTGAGGGCGGCCATAATAATAATATTACCATCAATAATTATTAATTAATTTTTGTTATTTAAATTATAAAAATGTCAACACGCCCCCTCAAAAATTAATCACTAATTATTTACAATCATAATTTTGACTAACCAGAACATTAAAACCATCCAAGTATTGCTGGGAAATCACAATGTACTATGGTCCAACATTTGTTGCAAGGATTAGGGAAACCCAGTAAAACCTAATCAGACCAATAAATAAGCAAATCTTAAACTATGCACTTAAGTATAAATTATGCATTTATCAACTGATATAAACAAATAAATCAACAAAATGTGGTTACAAACATAAGTTCATCTCATCTCTGAACTGTCTAAATGCGACGACAGGTAACGGCTTGGTTAACACATCCGCTATCTGTTTACCTGTGTGGAGATACAACAATTAAATAACATTGTTTTCTACTTGTTCTCTAGAGAAGTGGTATTTTATGCCTATATGTTTAGACCTTTTGTGACTCGTAGGATTATTGGCTATACTTATACAGCCATGATTGTTTTCAAAAATAGATATCGGATTATTAATATTTAAATGTACACTTATAATTAAAGACTTTAACCATAACGCCTCTTTCACAGCTTCAAACAAAGCCATGTACTCAGCTTCGGTCGAAGAAGCTGCTACAGAAGTTTGTCTTTTAGTATTCCAAGTTATAGTACAACTGTTAAACAATTTAAGCAAACAACCTGAGGTACTTTTTCTATCGTTAACAGCACTACCACCCCAATCTGAATCTACATAACCACACAAGATATCTTCAAAATTATTACACCTTTCATATTTCAGTTTTAACTATAGTACCTTTTAAATACCTAAGTACTCTTTTGAGACTTTTCCATAGCTCTTTATTATTTTTGTTTGTATACTTGCTCAAGACACTTACGCTTAAATCAGGGCGCGTACACAACAAAACATACATTAAGCAACCTATAAGGCTACGACAAGGCGCACTATATTCACTATCTAAATTTAGAGCTTCATAATTAGGCTTATTCTCTAAAGAAGTACTTATTGGATGACAGTCAGTCATACTGAATTTATCCAAAATAGTTTTAATATATGAACTTTGATCTACAAACATAATTTTCCTTATTAACTATACCATCTGGCACTTTCATATAAATTTCTTCCTTTAAAGTGCTATTTAAAAATGCGGTTTTTACATCTATATGATGTACCAATACATTAAATTGATTTGCAAAACTAATTATGAATCGAAAACTTGCTATACGAGCAACTGGGGCAAAAGTCTCATTATAATCTGTCAAATACTCCTGACTAAAGCCTCTGGCAACTAGACGTGCCTTATATCGAGATGGATTACCAAACTGATCATTTTTAATACTAAAAACCCATTTACAGTCGACTATATTTTAATTGTCAGGTCTAGGCACTAACGTCCAAGTATTATTTGCTAAAAGTGAATCTAATTCTTTCTTAATTGTACCTTCCCAAAGAGCTCTATCGTTTCGGTTATTAATCTCATTAAAAGATGTAGGTATTACGCAATTAATTGACTGAGCACACAAAAGAACTTCATCAAGTTCCTTATAAGATATTGGTGTACGACCTTTTACTTGAGCCTAGCGCTCCTCAATTGACAAGAATCATCGATATTTTGATCAAAACTACCAGTTGATTTATAACCAATGGCATTTCATATGACTTGTTTAGCTTACGAATCTTTCTACTAGAAACAGATTCATCAGATTTTAAACTATCTGATTTTTGCTCAACTGATTTAACAATATCCGATTTCGTACTAACTGATTTCGTACTATCAGATTTTGTACTATCCGATTTCGTACTAACTGATTTCATACTATCAGATTTCGTACTATCAGATTTTGTACTATCCGATTTCGTACTAACTGATTTCATACTATCAGATTTCGTACTATCAGATTTTGTACTATCCGATTTCGTACTAACTGATTTCATACTATCAGATTTCGTACTATCAGATTTTGTACTATCCGATTTCGTACTAACTGATTTCATACTATCAGATTTCGTACTATCAGATTTTGTACTATCCGATTTCGTACTAACTGATTTCATACTATCGGATTTCGTACTATCGGATTTTGTACTATCCGATTTCGTACTAACCGATTTCGTACTATCGGATTTAGTACTATCAGATTTAGACATATCAAATTTAGGACTGTCACACCATTGAGGTTTTATTTACTCTGACTTAGGTGTCAGTTCAGTATTTTGGAAATGTTCGATGACATCTCCTTCAAATCGCAACTTAGGCCTTGACTGCAGAAAATTAACCTCATCTACTATGACATCCCGAACCGTTTCATACTTTTCACGTTCTATGTTCCATACCTTATAGCCATTCGGTACATATCCTACAAGTATACCCTTCCATGATTTTTCATCAAACTTAGTTAGTAGCAAAAAAAACCTTTTAATATTTAATTGCAGGCTTTTTATCATGCCACATTTCGACCGGGGTTTTATTTTGTGTCAAAACGCGGGTAGGAGAAAAATTAATCAAATAAACTGCAGTTAATACTGCATCTCCCCAGAAACATTTCGGTAATTTAGCACCACTAACCAACGCACGTGCTTTTTCTGTTATTGTCCTGACCATGCGTTCGCTAACCACATTCTGCTGCGGTGTCCTAGGAATAGTTAAATGGTATGAAATCCCTCGCGACACACAGTACTCTTTCATCTGATTAGATTACTCCCGTCCATTATTACAGTATAAATTAACCAATTTTAAATTGAATTGTGCTTCACTTTTGGCTACAAAATCTTTTAAAGCTGAAAATACATCTGATTTATAGGCTATCAGGTACGTAACACAGTAATGGGTATATTGATCCACAAACAACACAAAGTAATTCTTGTTATCGATTGAGGTAGGAGTGATCGGCCCACACACGTCAGTATGTACAACAAATAATGGTCGTTTAATATGGCTTTTATCCTTAGATATATTAAATGGCAATCGATTTTGTTTCCCATTTATGTATGCTTCGCACAGTTTTTCATCAGGCGTTATTAAATCAATTAAACCAATGTCATTAATGATAGAATTCCTTTATAAATCCAAAAACTTTTGTTTACTAATGTGTCCTAATCTCTGATGCCACAAGTCGTAATTATTTTTATTATTACTGCACAACTGAGAAACAGTTCGATTAACACACACTTCTAAATCTATTGAAATTAAATTATTAATTTACTTTACCTCGCATCAGTACTGTACCGTCCTTACTGATATAAGTTCCGTGTTGATCGAAGGTGACGGTCAACCCGGCGCGCTGTATCCTCGATACGGTTGTACGGCACCTCCGGACAACAGTACATCCTCCAGAGTTCTTGTTCAGTTCTTGGATGCCAGAGTCACTAATTACTTGCAGTGTTCCACGTTTGGTGACTGAAACAAATTTACCATTCTTAGCTACTGAAATTCTAAAAGGTTTATGTAAAATTGTATAGGTACTGAAAATATCTTCCCTGTTAACAATGTGGTCGGAAGCTCCGGAATCCAACAGGAATGTTATTTGTTTCCTGTTTTCGCCAAATTGGTAATCACCAGCCATGAATGCAAACCCGGGGACTGGAAACCATTGCCTCCTCAGTCAATTCCACTGCTTGAACAATTCGAGGTCGTTCAGCCGGTTTCTTCGAGCTTCGCTCCAGCAGCCAAAGTTCCGTCATAAAATCATCGATCGTAAACATAAACATGTTCCAAAAATAATGAATGTATAATAATATTGTTAAATGAAAACAGATGAAAAAAAAAAGAAAAGTTAAAAAGAAAGAAATATAATATAATCATTAATCATACAAAGCCCTTCAGGCGAGTAGGCGACCTATACTGTTGAAAAGAGTTTCTTTCGGCATTTCTTCTCTGCAGTGGTCGGTTCCGAAATGCTAGTAGTCTGTAGCTTTTGAACAATAATGAGTAAATGCATAATATTTAATAAGATAATTTTAAATGTGATTTGACGTGAAAAAGTGCCTGCAAGGGCCTATTTTCTGAATAAACGTTTTGAATCTTTTGAATCTTTGAATCAAAAACCGTGAAGTGTTTGACTAGTAGAGTATCGCCTTGTAGGCGTAAACCCAACAGCTTCTTTCGTATTGCCAACTGCGTTGCTAAGCTTTTCCTTTCGTACAAGGCATCCAGGCTTCTAAATATGTCTTTTGCGGTCAGTTCTTCTTTGGCAAAACTAAGAAAGGAGTCCGACAAGTACTCGACAATAACGCTTTTAGCAATACGATTATTCTTCTGCCATACCTCGAACTGTAACACGGGTTCTTCATCGATGACCTTGATGACCTCCAATTCGGTTATTAGCGAGCGGATACGAAACTTCCAGATGCTATATTTTTCGCCGTTAAAAGGTTGGATGTTTCGCTTAGTTTTCAGGTTATCCATAACGAAAATGGTTTTGGTTAAAGTTGATTGGAGGACACGTGTGTTTTTAGAAAACAAAAAGAAATGAATTTAAGGAACTACAGCACAATACTTAAGGTAGTATGGCTGGGCCCATAACCTATAGATTTTATAGGGTAATAGGCGAGAGAAAATAAAAATAGATTAAATAAATACGTTAGAACGTATATTAAAAATTATAACAAGGATGGTATAACGTCTGTCTCCTAACACAGCGTAAATCGAAATGAGAAAAAGAGTGGGGATGACGATTGTATTTATACCGAGAATATTGAGGGCGGCCATAATAATAATATTACCATCAATAATTATTAATTAATTTTTGTTATTTAAATTATAAAAATGTCAACAAAAGGTGAAAATCGATACCACTTAAGGATGGCTATAATTTTTTTTGCAGTATGTAAATCCCTATGCAAATAGACTTTTACAGATAACCGTAATTCTCGTTTCTTTTATCTCTTGCAGCGTTCATATTTTTATACATAAACAAGCCATCAGATAGACCCATACATTAGCTGAATATCCGTATATTCAGCGAATTTATGGGTCTATCTAATGGTCAGATATGTAATGTTAATTCCCTCTACCTCAACAGAACCAGTAAAGGATATCTTGGCAACGTTAGGATGATGCGTCAGCGCCACTCCGGCGGTCTCCCCGTACCCGTTGACCACGTTGAGCACGCCGCGCGGCAGGCCTGCCTCGGCGAGCAGGGCTGCCAGCGCGAGCGCCGTCAGGGGCGTCTGCTCCGCTGGCTTTACCACCACCGTGCAACCTGGAAAATTTTAAATATTTATCAGAAACATGTTAGAATGGGTTTAGTGCCAGGAAGATCTACTAAACTAAACTGACTAACTTACTGATGCTAAAAAAAGTAAGCATCCTTATGCAAAAACATCAAGCCAATAAGGAGAATCTTTACCTGGTATTATAGATATAGACCTTGAGAAAGCATCTCAGTTAATCTGGCAAGCTATGGGGGCACAACTTATACCTACCTACCAGAGTTTTATATAACCTTGATACAGATATGTATGATAGCATCAGTACACAGGTTAGAAGCCTAATCAAGGATCTGCACTAAGCAACTTTAACTTGTTGATGGATTATCTCAACACATTCAGTCCAGCATTCCATGGTAATTCTTATACGCGGATGACATTGTTCTTAAAACACCATTTGTATAGAATTGGAAGCGGTACTTGAGAGAAACGGACTTTGTATTAGCAGAAGCAATACCGATTATTATCAGTGCATCTTTTGCGACGAACCCATATCAGACGCAGTCATATCTATTGACGGTAAACCTCTACCCAAGGTACACCAACTTATACTTAACCAAATATCTAGGATCAATGCTTACCACGAGTGCAAGCATTTATGCAGACGTAACCCGTGGCTTAAATGGACAACTCTCTCAGGAG
Organism: Rhodophaea formosa; assembly: GCA_963082605.1. Taxonomy (NCBI): domain Eukaryota; kingdom Metazoa; phylum Arthropoda; class Insecta; order Lepidoptera; family Pyralidae; genus Rhodophaea; species Rhodophaea formosa. The sequence goes on from OY720206.1 coordinate 7,977,336, forward strand.
TGCTATATGACCCTACAATACCCATACAACTCAAGAGCAAGGTCTACAAGACTGCGGTAACACCATACATGATGGCGCGGAGTGCTAGGCTGTCAAAAAGGCACGAACAAAAGTTGCACACTAATGAAATGAAAATACTGTGATGGGCAACTGGGGTTAAACGACTAGACAAAGTGCGTACGCTAAATGAGTACATCAGAGATTCCTTTAAAGTAACCCCCGTTGTTGACAAAATTGTCGTCAGCGATGGTATGGACACGTTAAGAGACGGGAAGAGGAATACGTAGTCCGAAAGGCGTTGGCTATACCTAATCAGAAAAAAGGCAGGGTCAGACCGCTGGCCACGTGGTGGGCAACCTTAACGAAGGACATGGCACGGCCACAGCTGCATGAAATATGACAACCCAAGACCGGAGGACTTGGCGCCGACTAGGCCCACAATTTTTTATTTATTTTTTCCCATTTCAAATAAAGGGATAAGGCACAGAAGAAGATGAAGAAACATACAAGAATCTACGTTGAGTTGAACATACCTTGCCACGAACACGCCACGCCACAACGCTTCGATTTGCGTTACAAAACTGTCAGCAAACGGATTCCGGGACAATGTATTGGGCCACACCCGACCAACATACCAGCCAGCATTCACCAATCGCCCCCTCTTAAAAAAATATAATGGCCAATACGACTGACGAATAGAGGAGTATAATGAAGGCATTAGAAAGATGAGACCTACACCGATTCCACGTGAAGTGGAGTAATAAAATGTTTGTTTTTTTGTCATCTGTGTAAGTGGCTTACACCGGTGTCAAATTCGACAAGCTACCTAAATGTAGCTGACTGACATAACTCTGAAACACCACATAGAGCACTAGAATCTTATGCAATAAGTACCTGCAGCTAAAGCCGTAGCGACTTTGATGACAAAAATGACGATGGGTCCGTTCCATGGTAGTATTAGGCCACATACACCCACTGGCTGCTTCAATGTGTACGAGAAAACATCGCCATCTGTTGGGTAAAATTAAATCTTTGAAAAATTGCTTAGTAGTAGTTTTCGACAAAGTATAAGGTACACTACTTCGTGTGGTTTTTGGCAGAGTAGAATTGGACCACTTCAACGAAATCTTCCCAAGGATATCGTAGAAGGCGCCTTAGGAAACGCAAGCTCAACAAAGCTTATAAACATCAAAGAGCCAACACCGACGACTCTAATGCCAGCGTGGAGACTATAGGCCGAATCAATATATGGCTCTCGTAGTACAGCAAAAGCCCGGTCGTGGTCCTGCAGTGGTGACTAGAAAAAGACAGGACGATGAAGATGAATCTAGATGCTAACCTGCAGGAATCGTGTCACCCTGGATCTTGTCAGCTAAGCTGGCTAAATAGCGAAGACTGTTTACGCCCGATGACACAAACGATTTAGCTAGGCTGAGGACCATCCCGTTGTTGTAAGACTCCAGCTCGGCGAGGTAGGAGGCGTCCCGCAGGATGAGGTCGCCGAACTTGTTGAGAATGCGGCCGCGCTGGGAAGCATCCATGAGCCGCCATTCCGAGTTGCGGTGGAAGGCGCGCCGAGCTGCTGCTACGGCCAGGTCGATGTCAGCCTGCCAAGTACAAGAAACAAATTCTTACAGTCCAATGCAAACATTATGGCGTATCGGATATTAGCTGCTAGGTGCGCAGTACGCGCTCCACCTCGCCGCGCGCACTCCGCTGATTCTGATAGATATTGTGTACTCCGCGGTCACGACTCGCGCGATGTTCCCGCCGCCATAAAGTTTGCATCGGATTTCACCTACAGTTATTAAACTGTTAGTATCGTCATAAAGAAACAAACACTGAATACTTAGAAATCAACGAGACCGAATTCGACACGCCATTTTACCCAGAAAATTCTAAGGTACGAGTGTAGTTAGGATATACCTATTTGTGTAACTACCGGTACATAAAAAAATTTTTGTCTGCATTATTTTCCTTATCCATCATACGAGTACCTGTGTTCCATTAAACTTTTATAAAAATTAGATACGGTAGGTTCCCTGTACCTTAGGGCCCATATACACGCAAGCCAGTTGCCGAGCCAGACAGAAAGCCAGTGATGCCTATGATTTATTCCAATCCAATACCACGAACGAATACCACTGGTTTGTTCGATTTGTTATTATTATTAGCCAGGCACAATAACTAAGCACACAATAGAAATCACTGGCTTTCCGGTCTCGCTCGGCAACTGCTAGCGTGTAAATGGCCATTATTTTACCCGTGTGTTGTAAATTAGCTAGAAAAGATCAATTTAATATCAACAGAGTTTGTCAGTTTTGCAAGTATAGAAATGCAATTAGAACTTAGACTGACCTTGTCGCCTTCAGCCACCTTGGCGATGACGGCTCCATCGTGAGGGTTGCGAGTTTCGAAGGTCTTGCCGCTCTTCGCGTCCACCCACTCGTTGTCGATGAACAACTAAAAATAAACCGGTTGAATAACATCAGGTAAACAATCAGAAAAAAAAGAACCACTCCAAGTTTCCCGTGGATGTCGTAGATTAATAATTATCAATTAATATATACGGACAAATCACACAGATTGAGCTAGCCCCAAAGTAAGTTCGAGACTTGTGTTATGGGATACTAACTCAAGGATACTATATTTTATAATAGATACGTATAACATTCAAGACCCGAAAAGAAGGCGAAACACAAGCTAAACAAAGCTTATTAACCAACAAAGACAACTCTCCAACCCAGTGTGGCGATTGTAGGCTAAATCCTTTGGCTACTTTGGCTAGTATAGGTATATATGGCTGTGGTATTACGGAGAGGGTCATGCTCCTGAAAAACGACCTGGTGTAGATGTTGTAGTAAACAATCGGAAAAAAAAATAATTTGATATCATCAGCTTTTCACGTAAGGGCCAAACAGGTGTAATTTTTTTTTTCAATCTTGATTACTAGATCTAAATATTAGCCGTGACCAACAGCTTCACGTGCCTTCCGAAGCACTGGGAGCAGAAGAAATAAACCGTGATGGTAGCAGTTAAAATTTTCTAAAATGATGATGATTACTGTTGCCGCTTTAACAACAAATTTTAGGTACCTAGGGGCTCCCATACAACAAAAGAGATTTTTTTCTATTTATAACGTAACTAGCTTTCAACTGCGGCTCCGCTTGCGTTCGTGTCGATTTCTCGGGATGGGATGAAAAGCCAAAGTCTTTCACCTAATCCAGACAACGTCATGCAAAATTTCACGACGATCGGTTCAGTAGATAGGGCGGGAAAGCGTAAAAAAACAAAAAAACTCACTGTCGCATTTATTATGTAAGTTGGGATTCATTACTATAAAAATAAATAAGTAAATCATGATAAAATTAATATTTAAGTTCCCGCCTTAAATCCCTTACAACCAACGTTATTTTATTTGCCGGTTTTTGCTCTATAATCTAATGATGTATATTTCTTCGAGCAACACGGCCTCCGTACCGGACGGAGGGAGTGGGCAAAGCGACAATTTACTATGACAATTTTTCTGGCGTTTTTTGCGGGGGGAAATGTGCACACAAGTTTAGTTCCGCACACCTACATACAAAACTTAAACTGTCACTTGATAGTAATTATGACATTGTCACAAAAAATGACATAAAAAAGAAAAAATAATTTGTGTACAGATGAGTCACACAACTAACACATAGACATGCATATGCCTAATTTTGGCTTGTACCTTGACAGAGGGGAATGCAGCGTATGGCTACTCCCTTCCGTGTTGCTCGAAGTGTATATTTAGATAATGGGCTTTTTACCCGACTGCCAGGAGGGTTATGTGTTTAGCGCGTATCTTGTATGTATGTAATATTCTTTATTACCTTGTATCTCTAGAACCGTTGAATGGATTTGCACATTTGAGGTATCGTTAGATTTGTCTTAATAGCCCGAGTGTTCTTAGGTAGGTGAAATATAAAATAATTGTAGTTATCCATGCAGGCGGGTTTTTTGTTTTTTAAATTATTAACTTGTTTGATAGAACATATCTTGCTAATAATAACTTGAACAGTAAAAAATGCCAAGACAAGTCTGAGTACTCATAACACGCGGTCGAGTATGTACATATGTATAGGTACACTTGTGTCAATAATAATTAGTAAATGAGTAAGTAAATCAATGAGTACGTACCTTCGTGTATTTTATTTGAGGAGCCATATCTGACAACACGTTATCACACTATGCCAGCAACCGGGTAACTAAACCTGTTTGTTATGAAAACGCACGAGTAGATTATTATACTGTTTAATAGGTAGGTATGCACTGATATAATAGCTTAATCGTTTGTTTAGAGTCGTTTTATCAACACAATGATATGATAAGTATTCCGTATCTACACCTCCTACATAGTGATAGATAGAAAATACTTGAAAACAATTGTATGGTTGAATAGGCAACAATAAGCATGTGAAGTGCCACTGAATAGATTGTACGCTCAGAAGAAAAGCAAGTCACCGTGACTGTTGATATATCAAATTAAGAAATATTATTTATTGTTATGCAACTCTTATATTATTATGTGTCTATATTACGTCGTGGACTTTATGACTCCGGCCGGCGTAAATACTTATATCTATACTAATATTATAGTTTGTTTGTATGTTTGTTTGTTTTGTTTGGTTGAACACGCTAATCTCTGGATCTACTGGAGCGATTTCAAAAATTCTTTCACCGTTGATTAGTTACGTTATCCCTGAGTGCCATATACTAGGTATGTAATGTACCACGGGCGAAGCCGGGGCGGACCGCTAGTGTATATATAAATACAAACCAATGTAGATACATAGGTAAGAAAATACTTGTTGCAGTGTTTTTTTTAGGGTAGCTCCCATACAAGTGGGAATATTTTTTTTCTCAATTAACCCATTAGTGTCGGGTATTGTTAAATAGAGAAAACCATTTTTCGATTTAGGGATCAGTTTCTGAAATATTTGGTATTTAAGAGTCGCCTGGACGCGCAAGTCTCCATACAAACGGAAATAAGGAATTGTGACAATGACATGACATGCGTGTCCTTTTTTGTTAGAGTTGAGTGTCCCCCTTTCTATCGAAACGATTATATATGGATACGTAAAAAAATTACAGCAGTAGTATATATAACGAAGTTGAAAGGAAAACTATCAGAGCTGAGTATTAAGTACAAACTTAAAAAGTTATAGCACTGTTTCATAAACCGCAAAAATAACTTTGTCATTCATACAAACACTATGAAAAACAAAGTTATCTTTGCTGGCGAAAATTTAGGCTTTTGTTGACATAGGTAGTTTAACGATTACCATCAATGATGAAGCGGGGGAAACATGCGTAAACGCTATAATGTTGATTCCAACTGGGCCATCGGGCTCAGGCCATCTTTTATGTTAGGTTATTTTTTAGGTGTCCCAAATCTACGATTCTTATACCTCTACAAAAATTGCTCATCAGCCTGAACAACTTTTGCTAGGGTATCATTTTTATTATTCTTAGTTTAACTGGACCTTTATGGTGCTGCGCTAGGTCACAGTAAACACATATAAGTACATGTGTTTACCGTGACCAGGTGTTCTGAGTTCCATTTTCCAAAATCATATAATACCCTTTGACTATGTAATACCCTATATGTTGCCCAGGCTTAGCACCTATTATACAGGATGGCTCGTTGATAGACGTCCAAAGGAAAAATTTTGAAACCTCTAGTCGAGTGTGGAGCGGGCTTTAAGGGGTACGCGAATCACCCCCCCATGTAATGTTCCGCGACTTTTATAGTTAAGGAGCTAGAATATTTTTATTGAAATTTTTACCTTTTCTTTCTTTCTTCTTTGTAATTATGGCTTCCACCGAGATTTCAGTGATTCTGCCAATGTCCAGTATAATGAGATACTAAGTATCGGTGTTCTACGGTATGTGGCATCAAAGATGGCGTATGTTCTTTGGCAGCCTCGTGGGAGATTTTGGCGAGAAATCTATACGAGTCCATTTAACAGTCTACTTTAACTATTTCACAAATTGTTCTCGAGCACGAGCATTTATAACACCAAACTACACCAATTTCATATTATAAAGTCCACTTAAATCAATTTGCAAAATTGTATAAGGCAAACGACAACAGAACCCTTTGCTCTAAGACTGAACCCCTTGACTTCCCACCAAAAACTCAATTTTTAACTTACGTACGTCGGTTTTAATTTTTTGTATAAATTAATTGTCACAATGACAGCTATTGCCTAAAATAATAAGAGATGTCTAGGCATTCTATTACGCAACTTTCCCAAAATATAATGTAAAGTTTAATATTACTGTTCTAAATAATTGGTTGAGAATGTTGTTTCTTCTTAAAAATAAAATAAGAAAGAGGTGCCAGGAACTTTTAATTTCCTAACTTGTTCCCCGAAAATGATTATTAAAAAAATATTTATTTACTTTGCTCATCTGTTTGGGTCATATAAGGGTTATAAACTTACACCATCTTACTAAATTTCACCTGATTTGGTCTAGTAGATTCGGAGCCAATTGGCTGTATGTGACAGACGGACGGACAGACATACAAACGCACGAGTGATCCTATAAGTGTTCCTTTTAATTTTTTGTACGGTACCCTAAAAAATATATGCTGTATATCTATGCTGTTGATGAATACTTTCGACAAAAATTGGGTAGAGCGAGAATTAGCAGTTTTTGAGTTAAAGAACATTTTACAAACCGCAAATATTACTTTGTCATTACACAAACACTATGAAATCGAAGGAATTTTTGCTCATCATTTCGTGTAGGTGACACGGTCAATCGACCTTGCACACCCTGGTGTCAGAGTTCTTCGGAACCGCCTCTCGGCCTCTGAAGTGGTTCCTTTAACGACTACCAGATGGCAGCCGGGACCACCGGCTTAACGTGCCTTCCGAAGCACGGAATCATCTTTCTTATCAGACAATCAGGTGATTCATGCCTGCAATGTCCTAACCAAACTGGAAGCAACTTAACAAAGTATGCTTCCCGTGGGAATCGAACCACGACCCCCGGGTCATCAAAGCAAACGCCTTAACCACTGCTCCACAGAGGCAGCGAAGATGAAAGAAGATGCAGGAATTTTTGCTGACGAAAATTGATAGATGGCTAGGTGTAGGAAAACGCCACAACCACTTTTTATTTTTTATTGTTTTATTTCAACTCCTGTGTACATTTTCTGCAAAAAAATTACTATCCTTTATTTATTCCTTTATTTTGTCCTCCATACAAAGATTGTACAATATTATAAGTAATGGCTACAGCAGTGGTATTGACAACCTTGTGAGGAGCTACAGGTATACAGGTAGGGTATCTTAGTTACAATGCTGATATTTCAAGCGATAACTTAAGGCTAATAATATAATTTTCATACCAAATCACATTTGGAAACCACCATTGAAGGTTTATTATTATTTTAGTATTAATCCCAATAAATAGCAAATTTCATAACGATAACTTGGAAAGTAATAAAAATTCCCTCAAATGACAACTCATGCAAAAATTCACCCTTTAAAAGGGGTCTCCCCTTTTTAAGGGTACGCTAGTCAGGTGTTTCGCCATACAAATTCTGTAGGGTGATGACTCCGTTGTTCGGTATCGTCTGTTTAAAGTTTTTAATTCTATCGATTTGTCTTGTCGCTATCTATGCTTGTATAGAATCATATTTGTAAAATTATAAGTACCTTAAAAGTTATGAGTCTCAAAACATTCCGTTTCAACACGTAATTTTAACGCAACTTTGGGTACAATTAAATACCAGAAGGAGTATAAAATCTCTAAAACAAAATTTATACAAGCACAGTTTGGTTATTCAAAAATTTAAATAACTTTACTTTTAATTAAAACGTTCAGCTGTTTTATCACAAGAACACTTCTCCCAAACGCATACTCGCGAATTTTTAGACGACGAAGATTTAGATTTTCAACAATAGTTGTGTTTGCACACACTAGACTGTAGTTTCGATGTGCTTTTACATCGGTGTAAATAGTTCCGCACTGTTTATAACCGAGTCTATTCCTTTCTGAGCGAAATAGCACGCAAATTAACCACGTGCGCCGACGAGTTCGAGTTCCGGACTAGCGCATCCTTAAGGGGTGAATTTTTGATATCCTTTAATTATATTACACATTAGGTTAATTCTAGTATTTACCCAAGATAAATGCCAAGTTTCAAAGCGAAAAAATAAAATTATCCGTCTTCCACATTTATCCCCGACTCGATCGCTAAAAGTACCGATTCCAAGAGTACTGAGTAACCAGTATTATATATAAGTAGATAGATATATTTGCCGTGTTATTTTATTTAAACACAGTGTAACTTCACAAATATTTTATTGGTAAGTATATATACTACCTATGGTATATATAAGTAGTTACGCTTATTTTATACTTGCATAATAACCTAATATTTTTTGACAACCAGCAATTACAGCTTCTTGGGAAGTGATATGGTCACTGTTTTAACTTCCAAGTAGGGATCCACACAGTGAAAACCGCTGCAAATAAAAAAAAAAACATATATATAAGTATATAATTATTGACCAAACATCATGATATCAAAATGTCTTTGTAAAATGGAGTAAGGGCATGACGGTGGTCATTGACGATGAAAATCATTTGTCCAGTGGAAAGATCAGGATGACGAAGCTATAAATTGGAAAATATTATTAGGTATAGGTAATAAATAACCGTTAGATACCCCATGTCTTAATTAGATAAATATGATGACGAGCTTGGTAGCCCGTTTGGCGTACACATTACTATCGCTAACGAATGTTAAGTAACACCAAGCAAGCAAGATGGGCGATGATCACCAGTGGCACAAAGATATCTCGAGCTTCTCTGCCGATCTTTGAAAGGTATACATGAGCCGTTAATACCGACATGTCATGATAAGATTACCTAGTCGTCAGAATAAGTCAAAATCCAATAGACAGCTTTAAAAAATCTGACACCAGTGTTGGTTTCATTATCACACATAAAAACAGAACAAATATTTACATGAATCAATATTTTAAGCCCCTTTATCGACTTTTACAATGAGACGAAAAGCGCGAAAGCAGTTGACACCTTAGCATTTTGTTTGCTCGCAAGCTTATTACGTTATTATCTATATCTGGGAGGAAATAAAAAAAATATAGCTACTTGGAATGTATATTCTTTCCAAGCTGATCGTAAAAGTTGGTTGAGAGAATGGATATCATAAAAATCATGTCATTAGGTGATACGGTTATCAACCATTTATCTAAAGTCCCTTTTCCGTCTACAAGCCTACCGTCATTTATCCTGGCTGGTTGTAAAGGCTCTAGGCTTTGACAACCCACGGTGATGATGCTGTTGATGATACAACCCACGGTACAAGGTAAATAACAGTAATAAGTATGTATCTACATATGTATTGTAAAAATGACAATCTTACTGTTCCCGGCCGATTCCAGACTCTTTAAATCCTCCGAAGGGAGCTTGAGGGCCCGGATTGAAGTATCTATTAACCCTGTGAAATAAGTCAATTGTTGTATATGTCATATTATTATAAGTATAAGATATACATACATCTTCGGATATACCAGACAAAAACGAATCCGTTCGCAGAATTGTCAGACTGAGGCTACCTACGTCTCAAAAATTTGGCTCACATTTTACCACTTCGAAAATATATAAGTTCTAGCTGTTACCCGCGGCTTCGCCTGCGTGATATATAGCCTATGTCCTTCTCTGTACCCTAACCTATGTGTATGCCAAATTTCATGATGATCGGTTCAGTAGATACGGCGTGAAAGCGTAACAAACAAACAAACTCACTTTCGCATTTATAATATTAGTTGAGATATCTTGTCTATCTTTCAAGCGATTGACTTTAAAGAAACACGTTTTTGGGAACCTCAATTAGACTTTTAAAGACCTATATCTATAGACACTCCGCATGTATAGATTTGATTTTTTTTATTTCAGATACTTGTATGGAGAGCCCCCTTATTCAATTTTGCGTTTTTTTTTCTATTTTTGTTTAAAAATCTTAAAACATTTTAAAGAATACATCTGGTTACCATGTTTCATCAGTGTATAACCTTAATAGTTTCGGAATGAAGTAGCTGTGACATACGGACAGACAGACATGACGAATCTATAAGTGTTCCGTTTTAACCATTCGGCTACGGAACCCTGAAAACTTCAAAAGCATCTTTATAAAACAACGTTTTAAATTTCTTTCTGTCACTATCTAAACAATAACTAGCAAGTACGAGACCACAGAGGAGAAATATCTACTACGAAAAGACATAAGAATGTCATTAGTTACAATAATGCGGCAGCTCGCGCACTCGACGGCCACGACCACGACCACGACCAGTGGCGACGACCACGACCAGTGGCCACGGCCACGACCAGTGGCCACAAACCATTGCCCAGATTAACTAAAGAGACTAAGAAGGTTACCCTGGGCTACGACCGTGAATGCCTTAGATCATTTTAAGGTGAATGCGGCCCGGGCGCGGCCAGCCATTCTCATACGAGCGTGCGGATAGTTCGCGAGAGAGCTTCGTAGTACCCAATTACGTCTTTCCGAACAAGTATTTTACATACACTACTTCAAGTAACTACAGGCACGCGAATTCTATGTCTATACTAACGTTACTCCGTGGTCATACTGTTCGACCTCAGAACAACAACTGCCGCAGCTTGAGAAATGGCTGCGGTACGACCAGTTGTGGCCAACTTTGCTGCAGCACAACCGTAACTTCTGCGACCAAGTTTGCGGCCACTACCACGTCTAATCGTAATAGTGCCGTCTAGTACGTGCATGTGAGGTGCTTTACGGAATTCGATACATATTCATATTGTAATATATCAATGCAAATATACAAGGAACAAACTTTACAAATGTCTACTAAAACTAAATTAATCATGGCAATGCCGATCACTTGGCCAAGATTTTGAGCAGCCCTCTGGTCATGGGAAACCTCAATACATTTTTGGGCAATGGTACCCAATAGCTTATAGACTGATGGATCCCACGGCCCCCAGGGTTTGTAAACTGTGATATAAGCATAGATGTAAGATCTAGACATGTATTTACCATGCTGCACCGGCTTCGACATGCTTAGTGAACTGCAGCGCGGTGTTGATGTTAGTGGTGAAGATACCAGCTGCCAGGCCGTAGTTGGTGTCGTTGGCGCGGTCGATCACTTCCTCTAGTGTCTCGAACTTGAGGATGCTCTGCACAGGGCCGAATATCTAGAAATTTGTTAAAACACGCAATGCGATAAAAGTCGGAGCCGAAGCATTGAGATCAAAAAATAAATAAGCCGAATTTAAATCTCTCTATTTAAAAAAAAAAACTATTAAAACGATTTTATTCGAAATTGCGCGATAAAAATATTAATTACATAAATACGAGTTGCATTTTTTAAAGTCAGTCAATAACTTTGGAGCACTGTTTAAAATGAAATGTTCAAATAAAATACCTGCTTTTATTCTTATTTATAAACTACAAAAATCCACTTGAACAAGTAGACAAACAATCACAATCATAGAACTTATTCATGAGCTAATAAACCACAGAGCAAAGAATGTCTCGTCGTTAGCACCCTACGCCGTCGTAGCGCGCGAGCTACAATAAAATTCCTTGGTCCGTGCCGTGTTATAAACAAATGGGTTTCATTTTACCTAATTTCAACCCTGGTTTAATCCTCGCCTACAACTCTGGTCTTCAGAGTGTTTAAAAGTGATAACAAGGAATGAATAAGCATTTTTATTTGATTAAAGTTATACCTAATAGTTAATCTAATAAGTTGTCAAAACCGGGTACAATAAAACGCGCGCAACGTTGGTGGTCAAAATCTAAATAAATGTTTAAATTCGGTCACTTTCCGTTTATATACTTATTGCATTTCGTCTTGTATAAAAATAAATCATTATTGATAAACTTTTAAATTATGTAGTAATGAATACCTAATAACATGAATATTCTTTATTGCAATCTTATAATAGTTCAACTTCTCCATCACTTTCATAAAAGTAATTTAACTTTCCATACTACATTTTGGACCGTCAGGTACATAACTTCAAAATTTTCCTAAATTTCATGGTAGTATGTTTTTAAACGGAGCTATTCTACCACTTACTGAGTACATTCATATTTGTACCTCTTCTCTAGCGATGGTCATATCATCCGTGACATCGGCGAACACTGTAGGCTCTATGTAGTACCCGCTGTCACCGATCCTCTTGCCTCCCGTCAATAGCTTCGCGCCCTCTACCTTGCCCTTCTCAATGTAACCGAGCACTTTATTCATCATCTCCTCATCCACCTAAAACGTTTTCAATTAGGACCAGATTAGAAGGTATTTTCTCCGAAAGGTATTTTCGACGATGGCAAATTCTCCGAATATTTGTATCATTGCTAGTTTCGAAAGCGATTGGTTTGGATAAGTAAATTGTTAACAGAAAGTAGGATAGGTTATGGTTACACAAAGACCACCACACGAGCGAGCGAGCGACTACCTAAGGTGCGAAGTGAAACAAATATTCGGAGAACTTTTCATTGGCGAAAAGACCGTTCGGGGATTTTACAATGACAGAACATTGTTATTAAGTTTAATAAAAATACCTCTGATTAAAAAGTCTAAAATAAAGTTTAAACAAAATTATTAGCAGCCATCTTCTCTCTATCGCTCTCTCTCTCTCTCTCTATCTATCTGAGCGTGTCGCTAGTGGCATCCTCAGCAGGGATGCTTTGAAGCCCGTGTCTGACATTCCATTCGCGATCAATTTCTTCAGAGCTAAAATGTTTGTGAGGTTAGCCAGGATTGGTAAGTAGAGTCAAGAGAAATTGCATTAAAAATACCTTTTTTCGTAACATACCTAAGAACCATAAAAATATGACAAAAGAATTAATTAAGCACCAAAAAAAAAATTGCAGACATTGAATACATTTTACAAACCTGTGGTCCGTGTTGGGTGGTGGGATCAGCAGGGTTGCCAATCTTGATGGCCTTGGCTTGCTTGACGGCCGCCTCCACGAACTTGTCATAGATGCCGGCCTGCACGTAGAGGCGCGAGGCCGCGATGCACACCTGCCCCTGATGCCGGAAAATTGCAAATGCGGCAAGTGGGACAGCTACGTCCACTGGAATTTATTATAAAGTGAATCATATTTTTTTAAATTATAGATTAATAATAAAATTTTCAATACAGTGAAAATGATTTACATAGGTACACATACGAAAAATGTAACAAACTAATTACCTACCTACCTACTTAAATGAGTCGATGATATTGTTGAGAACCGCAAAGAAAACGAGAAGTAATTATAATAAGAAACTACACCATTAAATTTATATAGCCCACTTATTTAGTGTACTGAAGAACCTAGGTACCTACCTATTTATTAATTCAATAGATAAAGTACTTACGGACTATAGTCTAGTCAGCTTATAAATTATCTTGACAACACTTTCTGCATCTGTTCCTCTTGATATGTAATTACCTACACTTCTTAAATGTACTTATCAAAAAACATTCATGTTAAGTACCTACCTACCTTACAAAAGTTGAATTGGAACAATGATTATTGTACAATGTTGTATTTTAATTAATATTGAAACAAAATTTTAAATGCATACCTATAAAAAATATTGCAAAGATAAAGACTTACAATCGGCATCATCCATGATAACAAGAGGACTCTTGCCGCCCAACTCCAGGGTGACTCTTTTCAGACTGTTCACCCCAGCTGCCTGCTGGATTAGCTTGCCTACCTGTCAATAGTGTCAATATTATTTTGTAATTAAGAGCGTATCCTAGCAGTATTTTTTCAGTATGGTTTCCATACAAATGTATTTCTCTATTTTCTCTTCTAGAAAATAGAGAAATACATTTGTATGGAAAACATACTGCTAGGATACGCTCTTAATCGTAAAACATACGAGTAAAAAACTTGCAAACTATTTGGACCTCCCATAAAATCAGCTGGTCAAAGGTCACTATGTGAAGTCTTAAAAATCTTATGTGCGTGTTTCTTTCTTTTTGTTAGGATTTTTAACTTTACCTATTATTAATCCTGGACTAGACATAGGTACTTATGTCTGTTTAATTTATGGACATTGGCGGTTTAAAATCAACTCGTTTCCAAAACAAGTACAAGAACAAGTTTGTAACGATGCGCATGATAACCTTCATGCTGCATCTTGCTTTTCACCTCATTTCCCAATCATCATCATCCTTTCCACTTTTAATTCGAAACTTAATTCATTTTATTCCAAATTAAATGAATTAAGTTTCGAATTCCAAATTAAATTCCAAATTCCATATTCAAATCTTCTCAGTCCTTCCTCATCAGTCAGTCATTCCATTCAATTCTTTTCACCAGTTTGGTCGTGATCACTCGACCCTCGTTTACAGACTCTCGCCTATCATATTATTTTATTAATTGTATTCTAAACTACTAACAGTGTAAAAGCTTGTGTGAAGCATATTTAAATCCGTTATCTGTGTTGTGTTCTTTCGCCCTGAGCTCTCTCTCTCTCCGCTGAGCATAGGTACATCTACCATACCTATTAATTAATGTTGGGCCTACTCTAACTAGAGCTGGGTGAGTAGGACCCGACAAGTTTAAGGTTATCAGAACTAAATGTAAGTCGGTACCTCAGCGGAACCTGTAAACGATATCTTGGCAACGTTAGGATGATGCGTCAGCGCCACTCCGGCGGTCTCCCCGTACCCGTTGACCACGTTGAGCACGCCGCGCGGCAGGCCTGCCTCGGCGAACAGAGCGGCCAACGCGAGCGCCGTCAGGGGCGTCTGCTCCGCTGGCTTCACCACCACCGTGCAACCTGGAGGATAATAGTGGATTGTTAGTTGAGGTAGAACCACGCTACGGGCAAAATTCGGCTTTTGCTAGTAGCATGAATGGGCCGGCTCGTCCGGGGAAGTACCACACTCTCACAGAAAATCGACGTTCAAGTAGTAAGTAGCTTTACCGCTTCTATGCTTCGTTCGGTGAGTGAGAGAGCCGGAGACCCATCCCACCCTCCCCCTATGGAGAAAAATAAAGGTCGGCAACGCTCTTGTAACACCCCTGAAGTTACAGTTGTCCATGGGCATCGGTGATCACTTACCATCAGGCTTGCTCGTTTGCCGTCCTACGACATAAAGAAAAAAATATTTGCACTGAGCAGAAAGAAGTTATTACTACACGAGTTTTTATTTGGAGCCCGAGCGCTAGCGATGGCTCTAAAAGGCACGAGCGCATTAGGTAAGTATAGGTGCATAAAGTAAAATAGCTGCGAGTACAGCGAGAAAACATAGGTGAAATATAAAACTGAAGAGAAATTAGGTAAGTACAATAGTTAAAAAAAGTTGTTTTTTCATTCCCGCCTTTTTTTCTTAAGAAAATGCTGGCCATTAAGCATCCATAAGGATGCTTTGTAGCCAGCATTGTTTTGTATTGCATTGCATATGTATTGCTTATGTAGTGCAGTTATGAATAAAATTATGATATGATAGAATTGCACCGTAGCTGAAAGAAGAAAAATATACTTATTGAAAGCTCAATTAATAACTTTAATCTTTCTAGGATGTTTTATGACCAGCGTAGTTCTTATAATATAGAGTTTGTATGATAGCATTACCTGCAGCTAAAGCAGTGGCGACTTTCATAACGAAAATGAGGATGGGTCCATTCCATGGCAGTATAAGACCGCATACTCCCACTGGCTGCTTCAATGTGTAGGAAAAAACGTCTCCATCTGTGGAGGAAATTGAAATATTTAAAAACTGCTGAAACTATAAAAAATGTCACGTACTTACAATAAAAAAACGCTTAATCACAGCATATGTCTGGAGTATAGCTCTATTTGGTTGTGAGGCCTGGGTTATGAATAAAAAGGATAGAGAACGAACAAAGTTCTAAAATATATGATGATGATGATTATCGATCAAAATAATCTAGATCCTAACCTGCGGGAATGGTGTCACCCTGGATCTTGTCAGCTAAGCTGGCTAAGTAACGAACACTGTTTACAGCCGCTGCCACAGACGATTTAGCTAAGCTGTGGACCATCCCGTTGTTGTAAGTCTCCAGCTCGGTGAGGTAGGAGGCGTCCCGCAGGATGAGGTCGCCGAACTTGTTAAGGATCCGGCCGCGCTGGGACGCGTCCATGAGCCGCCATTCCGAGTTGCGGTGGAAGGCGCGCCGAGCTGCTGCTACCGCTAGGTCGATGTCAGCCTGCCAGAACACAAGTCCAACAAACAACACACCTATACATGTGTGCAAGGAGAATACGAACTCTGCATGTGCGATTTCGAATTTGTTAGGAACGTTACCCGAGCCAGTCACTCAGGTAACGTTCCTAACAAATTCAAAATCATTTTAGTTTCGCTCATTATTAACCGAGAATGTTTTCGATGACAGGAAATATTTTTTGCGAAATGCTATTAGTGTAATTTTATATTAAATGATACTTATATACCTATGTAGATAAACATCCAAGACCCATAGGTACATACAAGGTCAATCTGCAAAATATCGTTTCCTATCATGACTAGGCTCCCATTGCACCCGCGACCCTGCGTTTCAAAGGCATTTGCGGTATCACTGAGCCACAGAGGTCTATCTTGAATAATTTTGTTTAGTTTCGAAATAATTCTAAGTCTTGAAGAATAAGAATTGCACATAATAATTGTATAATCTACTCGTGCTAGGTACAGAACGGAAACTCGCAGTGTCCCCGCACCAATCCTGAGTGGTAAGGTTTCGAAAAACGTTTAGCTGCTACTGTTCTCAGTCGCCAGGAGGTAGTCGTCGTTAGATTTGCAAGTAAAAAGGTGGTCAGAACTTGAATTGACCTTATCGCCTTCGGCCACTTTAGCGATGACGGCTCCATCGTGAGGGTTGCGAGTGTCGAAGGTCTTGCCGCTCTTCGCGTCCACCCACTCGCTATCGATGAACAACTAAAAATTAACGGGATAAATAACATTAGGGAAACAGTCGGATAAAAATATTTTTTAATACAATCTGTTTTTAAGGGGGCACGCTAGGCACAGTAGCGACGCCAATCATTTTATTCCTAATACTTTACAAATAGAAAGAAATTCAATAATGTAAATCATATAAGCACTAGTAAATAACTTAGTATTTTTGGAATCATGTTTTAAATGACAATCAGTCATTAAAAGAAAACGTGATTACCGCCAATCTGATTCTTATAATTCTCACTGATTCTGATAATATTAAATATGATTCCAAAAATACTTCAAGTTATTTACTATTGCTTATATGATTTACATTCTTGAATTTCTTTCTATTTGTAAAGTATTAGGAATAAAATGATTGGCGTCGCTACTGTGCCTTCAATTTCTGAAAATTGTTCGATCGCCAGTACGTTCTTCTTCTTGAATAACACCAACTGATTTTCTTAAAGTACACTGATTCATTTACTGCAAATGTAACTTTATAATCCTATATATTACAGCAGTTCGTGTTTGTAGAAAACTGGACCGAAAATGCGGAGTATTTAAATTTTCCTTTGATGCTTACATTAAAACCAATTGTTTTCTAAATTTGACGCTTCTATGTCTGCTAGAAGTGCGTTAGAATTTTGATGATCGGTCAGTGAGTGAGTGACAAAATTAGGAACTTTGCCTAGTTATAGGTAGTAATTCTTAACCTACTGGTCCAAACTGAATACCTAATATTTGAAATATACCGTTTTTATACAATGGCTGCTTGGTAACTGAAAATTTAGACCTATGATTTAACCACATCGAAGTTATAAGGCGTCGAAAATGGCCTGAAACGCTTCGAGAACAGTATCAGTACAGCCGTGCCGCTTTTTTGCTCGACTTGGGGGGCAGGGGCACTCCCGTGCCCCCAGATACTAAATATGATAAAATTAAAAAATATCAACGTTAGTAATTCGGTAGTAAATGACTTGTTGTATTTTTGGTATTAGGTACTTTTAATTATTTTTTTTGCGTTTGATAAATCAAGAGTCCGCCTAAAGCGGTCTCTTTTGGCGGTAAAGTAGTACAATAAGTAGATCACTCAATCTGAAATGATAATATTGATGAAAAGTTTTAGGTACTAACAATACTAAAAGTAATTTACTAGGTACCGAGGTACTTACGTAGATTTTTTGGATATGTTCTTATTTCGGAGTACAAGAATTAAATAACGGGTGCCTCAATAACATGTTACAAAGTAAGTACGCACCTTCGTATATTTTATTTGAGGAGTCATATCGTACCACTCGATAAGACACTCGATGTGCAACTAAACCTAAACGTGTAGGTACCAACTACTTCACTGATATTTGCACTGAGACACGAACTTCTCCAAATGTTTTAAGTAGGTACCAGCGTAGTTTTACTTATCTTACCTACTGTCATAAACTTCGAGCAACACGGCTTTTCCGTACCGGGTCATAAACAATAGATATCTAATCGGCCAAGTGCGAGTCGGACTCACGCACGAAGGATCCGTACCGTTATCTATACAACATTAGACTATCGAGCAAAAAACACGGCAAAGAAATCATGTTTGTTGTATAGGACCCCCAGGGAGGAGGAAGGTATTTTATTTTGATTTTATTTAATTTTTAAGTGAATAGGTAATCCTTATGCTGGACTGCATCTGCATAGCAATATGTTCGACTTAATCAAAGAGCAATAGCTTAATTTGTGTATGGACTAATCCGGCACAGTGAATACCCTAACTCGGTGAGGTAGGCGGCGGCGTCTCTAATGTGATCGGGAAACTTGTTCAGGAGCGCGCCGCGTCGGTATGCGTTTATCGATTATTTATATGCGAACTCTGAAACAAAATTTCTTATACGATATCATGAATAATATTATGTGAGACATGGCGCACTTACACGGAGGTAAAGCCATAGAATGTTTATACAGCCTGTACCGTAACCTCGACATACCGCAGCCCGTCAATATGAACAACATTTTCATACATGTGTTCAGCCACCCGGACAAGTATAGGAAAGTAAAAAAAGAAAATTTTTCAGCTTTGATCCCATAGAAGTAGGAATACTCTCAGTATTTTTTTTTAATCTATGTTTGATCCCATAGAAAAAGTTGTTCATATTGACGGTTTAAGTCACCTCTAAAGGAATGTCAAGGGTTAATTTATGCATTAGAAGCTTTGTGGGAAAAGCACATTTTTCTTCTACAGATTTATTAAATCTTCATTATCACCCGACCTTCGAGCAACAAGGCCTTCCGTGGTACGGAGGCCGTGTTGCTCGAAGTCACCCGACCCACATATTTAAAATATTTTTGGACCACCTTTCTCTTTGACTCATTCTCAATAAAAACTATCATGTTAGGAACTTTAGCTCAGTTAATTAAAACAATTTGATTTCTTCATAAATTTATTTTATTATTCATAATGATGAATATTCTGAACTGTTAACCTTAGGAATGTATGAAGTGAGTACAGTACACAATAAAAATAAATTAAGTACAAAAAAATATAACTTGAATGTCATCCTATATCGTACAGTATAAACTATGGTTTATCATATAAACCTTTTATATTTGCTTTATTATGTACTTTCCACTGATTCTGTATTATGTACAAAATTACATACATCTTAGTAATGTACAACAAAAAAATAAAATAAATGCAGTTTTTGTCGAACGGGAAGCTACTCGTAAAGACTCCCGATTCTCGTGGCACAAAAAATTATCTAACCCGTGTTGATAGAATATTTAAAGAAAATTACACCAGAATTCTATCATAGCTGCTAAATGCTTTTTTATGTTTTGATGGACAATGATACTTACCTAGTAAAACTAGAAGTACCATTAAAAGATTGAAAATTTTTAAAAGTCCCGTAGTTCCAAATTGCCTACCGACACAAAACTTGGTGGTCTGGTATCCTGTAGGTAGGTGCAAGTTAAAGGACTACTTTTCTATTGCTGTGCTTGTCACCGTGACAGACAATATAAGGAACATTTAAATTTAACGCAAGTATTTTAAGGGCTAACGTAGGCTAACACCAATAAGCTAAAAAACTTTAAATATAGCGTGTAGTTTTAAAAAAATCTACACGCGATTTTTCGAGGTATCATGAAATTATGTCTTTAGAAAAACGCAAAATAATTCCCGTGCACAAATATACACTTTCTTGGCGTATAACTTTTAAATAACCTATTATGGATTTCACTAATATAACGCCGACCATAGAAACAGCTGATTTATCGACTGTATTAAAAAAATAATTATTTTGTTGGAAATAACTAAAACAAAAACTATAAATCGATTCTTAAATTTGCTACTATAGAATATTTTTTACTTGTCAGCTGCCAGTCCTTAAAATATTTGCGCCTTCTTCTAATGGACCTCTTATACAACAAGGATGGCAATAGAACATGCCTTGCATGCAGTGATATTATTGTAAGAGCTGATGTAATGTACAATACAAACTGCAATAAAGTAATTGAATTTCGACATGCACCTAATATGACAGTAGATTGGTAAATATTCGAGGCACTCCATCCATTTATACAATTTTGAAGCTATTCATTACTTCACGTTTGACAATAAAATTTAAAGTTTCTTAAGGGTTTATGGCTTAATTTAATAGAAACTGTTTAAATGGATTGAGTGATAATATGTTATTTTACCAAATGTACATTTCATATTTTTCGAAGTTAAACTCTAGTTAACTTTGACAATATTTATATCTCGATGGTCTCATGAATACATGACCAGGAAGTTTCTGAACGGTAATAAAAGAAAACATTATTTAACGTTTTAAACAAAAAGCCATTACGAAATATTGTAGTAAAATAACTTCTCACGAGGTTAAAATGAAAAATCGTGCCCATAAAAATATCCATACAAATAGGAGATGAGTTCAGATAAAGGAACAATTATGTACATCGTTATTCGTAAGATAGCATATTTAATGTTGTTTAAGGAAAAAATATATAAAACAAAATATATTTTCCCGTGTACGTACAGCTATACGTGGATACGACATATGCGTATAATGATACAAACAAAATCTTTAGAATGGTTACGGATAACATAATTTTTGAAATAAATATATATACAATGCTGATTTCAACCTCTTTTGAATATGTTGTAAAAAAAATAGTGTTCAATGTACATCAAGGTTGAATGACTTCTTAATTCAACTCGGTACCTACAAATTATGTATGAAAATTACATGCTTTGCTTAATTTTCTTATCTGTCATTATAATTTCACTGTACTATAGTTAATAGCTCGAGGTAAAGTTTTTATTACGCAAATGTCGTATCCACGTCGATCAATAATGATATAGTAAAAATACTCTTGATATTATTATTAATTTATTTTAAAATGTTGACCAAAACTTTTACTTATTCTGACCCCAAAAGTAAATGGTGGTAAATGTGAACATTCAATTGCATTTTCCTATAGTTATAATAATATTATAAATAAATGTGGAAAGATTTGATTGTGTTTTCATTTGCATTGAATAGGCTCCGAAACTACTGGACGAATTTGAAAATTCTTTTTTTTAACAAATTGTATGCTAATTTATCTGCAGGTGACATATTGTCGGTATAATTTACGCGGACAAACCGTGGGAAAGTTGCTAGTATGTACATATAGAAGATTCGTATCATACAGCGTTTTCTGTCAGTTGTCATACAAATAATTTAAGTATAGTAAAAGAGGGTGTATGTAACGAACGTCTTTTTATGATTATGTTACCAATTTATGAGTCAGAATAGTCAGAACACTAAAAATCGTTATTAACACAGCATTTTATAACAGAAATATGAAAATATGACTAAAAGAAAAGATTTTATACAAATCCAATTGAACACTGCAACATTATTTTACAACTCTTTATAATTATACCATATTTTACTTTTATTTGAATATCAAAAAAGCGTTACACTAATTGATAGCAGTCAGTAATAATAATAATTTATAAACATTGTGTGACCTTACTTTGTGCATGATTAAAGCCGTTTGAACGATTAATGAAGAGTTTAGAATACGTAATTATATGTTAGGCAGCGTCTATCACATTGTAAGCTAAACCTACTTCTAGTATTTTAACGTCGCTTCACAGCGAGACGAGACGCTACGAGTAAGAGCCATGCGCGCCACCTATACTTATCAAAGAATCAATCAGAATCAAACGTTATTCAAACAGAACTAATTCAATCACCACACATTTTCAATTACGAGTCAGCATGTGATTATAATAAACCATAACATAGAAAGTTTATTGCAGTCACCCGACAGCTTTGCCTTGGTTTGGTATTACCTTTACAAGACGGGCATTAAAGTAGTTATCCTTAGATCACACTTAATATTTAGGAATGACTCATTGTTTTTTTTATAACCTAACAAACACCATCACACCGACGCGTTGGGGTTAACGTTTTGTATCAACGTTATATTATCGCATTTCATCATTATTCGCCCAATCTGTTTCGTGTTCTTCGTCTTCATGTGCACTTCTTCAGCATCATCCAAAACAATGTTCATGTATTCATCAAAGCCTACAATGTGTCCCTCGATCCTCAAATTCACGTTCTCGTACAGCCAGATTTGCACACGACTTCTGTTTTGAAGATATCTGAAGATAAGGTTGATGGGCTGTATCATTCCTAAAAGCTTGCACGGTGCAGACGGAAAAGGAAAGTTGTATGTGTTTCTCAGTCTTCCATATAGGACGACGGAAGGTGTAGGTGGGAGCGAGATGAAACATAATATAACAAACATTCAAAGATAATTGGCAGACCTCGTCAGTGATAACGGCAAATCTTGGAGAAACCTAAAGCTTGGTCTGGTTCGACAACGCGTCTATGGCACTGCTGCGCCGCATTTCGTCTTGGTGTGAAGCGATTCTTAGTTAAGAATTTACTTATTCTCATATCATTAATTTGCTTCCAATAGCTAACATAATACATATACATGTTGTAAATTTCGAATAATGCAAAACATTGGATGGCGCAACACAACCAGATTATTATGGTCACAAATTATATTTTAATTATTTATTAATCAAAATTTTAACTACAATATCTTACTATACAAGGTGGTTTTAAATTTGACTGATCCAATACAAATCAATACAATAGATATGTATACAAAAGGTACAGCGTTATTTAAATAACAAACAATTTCTATACAAATACAAAAATATATTAACTGTAGGTAAAATATGGCTCTTGATATAAGTAAATATACATTGTAATATAAACAACGTAGGCATTGGAACAGCGACCCGCCAAAAGCAAACTTTGGTTAAATATTAATCCAATAATCAAACATACATAGGCATTTTATACAAAATCGATTTAATAATACTTTACGCGATTATGGAATGTGTGAATCACAATCATTAACGGAACTTCAAATTACCATGCTTTCCAAATGAGCATAGGATGGTCAAACGGCTCTTTTCTATCGCTGGCCTTATCATTTCACACGAGTATGACAAGGTTAGCAATACAAAAAGCTTGAAAGATATACTCTTATATGAAACGCATACATCTATCTCTTTATAAAATATATTCCCTGAATCATATTAAATTTAGTACTGTGCAGCGAAATGAAATGGCACAAATTTTATTATCATACACAACGCTTATTCTTACCTACCAATCTTATCCAATTAGGCATTATTATACAAATTAGAAAATACAGTTTTGAGATACGAAGAATTCACGACACTGTCACTCGGCGCTTATATCTTTTAGATTAGGGCCTATTTATATGAGGGTTTTGTGCTTTAGATCCGAAGATATAATTTAATAGAAAATAACTTTAATTATTTTAACAATACGTCCAGTTCATGACAGTGTAAGAATATTAAATAGAGCGAAATGTCAACAATTGTTAAGTAAACCCCTACAAAATAAAATTGTCTTTACGTCCATATTTTCTTTACAAAAAGACTAAGATTAAAGTCATGAACTGATCGTTCTCTTAAAATAATTAAATTATGTTACTCATTAATATTTACTCTGTATCAAAGCAACTTTGTAATGTAAAATGACTATTGTTAAAATTTTACCTATCTCTTTATAATACGTATATCTTCATTCATACTACCACTAGACGAAACTAGTATACGTTTACAAATAATACAACCTCTTATAGAAATTCGTCAATGATTTCTCAAGTAAAATGATGTTACGGCTTCCAAGTGACAGTATTACTCTTAAAATTAATTTCCGCCCATATTGAGCTGCAATATAAACAAAAAAAAATACGTAATTTTGCATTATGACGGCTACAGCCTTGATTTAGAAGTCCGGCGGTGTTGTATGTACAACATAAAATTTCGCTAGTACGAGCACGCATCACAAAAGCTTATCAAAATATTGACTTCGATTCTATTGGGCACTGCCTCTGAACTAGACTATAGCTGTCCTCCATTTACATGTAAAATAAGAACGAGATGGAATGTTACCGTAACATTAAGCGACAGTTTATTGTTAAGGTGTAATATTACTGCACCAGAGAATTTTTACTTACGAGCCGTGAACATGAGAAACTAAATTGACACCAATCTCTTCTTACGCCCACACTAGTTTTACCATTAAGGGGCCGCACTAGGCACAGTAGCGACGCCAATCATTTTATTCCTAATACTTTACAAATAGAAAGAAATTCAAGAATGTAAATCATATAAGCACTAGTAAATAACTTGAAGTATTTTTGGAATCATGTTTTAATATTCAGACACTGTGCCTAGTGTGCCCCCTTAGTGAGCTTATTAGTCTCGGTGCTATTCGCCATTTTAAGCCCCGGCGAAAATTGTTTGAATGTGTAAAGCACCTTAGCTCCAAAAAAATTTATGAAACGATTTTTATTGGGTTGGTTGTTGTTTGAAAGTAAATTCAATCGAGTGTTCTTGGCTTTATTTTACCGAGATCGGCCAAACCTTTTTACTTATGACAGTCGGTTTATTGTGTCGGGTTGCTTATTTGTTTTAGTAAACTCTATCCTATAGAGTTAATACGCCTTACAAATTTGGCTTGAATTTCATTTTTAAACAATACTATTTGTAAATAAAATTATAAGCATAATAAAACTGCATTATCCACGAGAACTTAGTTTTTATTGGGCTTCATGATATTTTTTTCCACAACGAAGTTTTTTTTTGGGAAAGGGTGAAGTCTGAAGCCGGTTGTCTACAGTGAATTTTTTTTCTCCATCTCTTTATTATTTTACATGTCGAAAGATTTCCAAGAACAGAATTTATGACTGGCGTGCTCAACCGAATCGTGGTCGTTGTACGAAATAAAATATTACATTAGATAAAGCTTTAAATTACAGTAAATATCTTTATAAAAATTGTCGAGATATTCATACGCACTATATACATGTTTAGCACTCACTAAGCACATGTTTAGGACAACTATTCCCTATCTAAATGACGTTAAATGTTCAACGTGACGCACTACAGTGGAATTTTTTTTTTACTTGCTACTACTATGAATACAAAAAAATTTTTTTTTCATATTATTGAGTTATAAAGGTCGCAGGAAGGCGCTGGATGTAGGCCGCTTTTCAATTTCCAATCAATCCTCAATTTCCAATACGACTGTTTAGTCGTATTGCAAATTCTTGGGGGAGGCCTATGTCCAACAGTGGACTTCGTGCGGCTGAAATGATGATAATGAATGAGTTGACATTTCAATAAAAAAGCCTTCAAAACCCTTTTAAGTCTTAATCACTCTTTGAAAATATAAATTGCATACCAACCAGTTACGAGACTTTAAAGAGAGTAAGACTCTTCTATAAAAATAACAAATCTTAGAATTTACCTTTTATTTAATCTCGATGAATAAATTTATCTTGTAAACTAAGAAGATTATAATTATTACACAATGTAATGCGTCACGATCAACGAAAGACTTAAAAATATACATAGCTGGAATATTCCCTCGACGAAGCACGGCCACGCAGAATAGAGCCTAGTGGCGAGCGCAGTAAGGGCTACACTTGCGTGACGCAGTGCGCTAGTTTTTCGATCTCTGCTTGTAACGCTTGTCGCTTTTCCGTTTCGAGCTTTAGCTTGTTGTTGAGCTCTTCAATGGCCGCGTTGAACATTGAGTTTTGTACTTCTATAAGCTTCTCCAAGTTTGTTATCTGAAAAATAAACGTCATTTTTTTTTTAATTCTTTATTTATATTTTAAGAGGGTTAGGTTAGGTGAGGTCTAAATAGACTATGCCACCCTCATAGATGCAGCAGAAATTAGTCCCATCTACGCTTAATTACAACTTGAACAATGTTGTAAAGCAGCCTTGCTTTCCCTGATAAAGGAAATGCAAGAATGCTATTAAATACTCCCACATCTATGAGGTTTACATTTTCCTTATAAATAAAGTTTTGTCTAAAAACGTCATTTTAAATCCAAACTAATCCATACTAATATTAGGAATGCGAAAGTAACTATTTGTTTCGCTTTCACGCCAAAACTACTAAACCAATTTAAATAAAATTTGGTACACAGATAGTCTAAAGCCTGAGAAAGGACATAGGCTACTTTTTAATAACTATTCCACGCGGCGGAAACTATAGTAGTCGCTAGTCAAGTATATCGAGCTCTTGTCTGTGTCTCAATAGGTACAACAACCTATCGTATTTTTATGCCTCTCATAAATTAGTAGATTCGCTCGTGAATTAGTCTGTCGTAAATACACACAATATGTAGATATAAACTCGGGTAAGAGATCTACTATTTATAAGTTAAAAAGTTTAAAATCATTCAAAGTTCAGATTATAGTGTCAACTACTCACCCTATTATTAAGTTGAGCGATCAACGCCTCCGATCCTTCACTCTTGTCAGATTTCACCGGCTTCAGCCTCTCCAGAGTAGCCGACGCACTTTTATCACTAAAGCCTGTTCGTTCAGGCGCTTTCTCTTCTTTCTCTATAATCTCGGTGCTCGCTTTGAAAGGACTCGACTCAATAATGCTTGTGGTCTTGGAGATAGAGTTCATTTCGCTGTGTTTTTCCGTGGTGTGAACAGTCTTTTCTAGTTTGGAGACGGATTTGTCCATAGCGAATTCGCCCGTGGTCCGCACTGAGGCGGAAGGCGGCTGCGGCGCTGGAGGCTTCTTGATTTCGTCTAACATAGCTGCTAACGTTCTCCCTGCGAAAAATTATAACTGCATTGATACGGATTGAAAAATAACTCTTTAATAAAGACTAAATTATTTCTTTGTAAAGCAGACAGCCCATTGATATATGACGCATTTTTACAATTACATAATGCCCAGTTATCCAAATTACTCAAGTATGTCTTTAAGTTAAAACAAACAAATAAACGTTGGAAAATAAAGAAAGTTATGGTGACCCAACTTCATTTACAATACTCTTTTAAATTGGTAGTAGTATAAATACTGACAAAAGTATAGGAAGCGTATCTAGTTGTCTACATAGATCTTAAGAGCAAACTATTTAGTCACAAAAGTGGAAAAGCTCCAGATTTTCCGACCATACTATAATGTGACATGAACTATGCCTGTAACCTGGCGACTATGATTTGAGTTGAGACAACCAGTAGACAAGCATACTTTACATATTTACAAAATCCTGGTCACGGCACCTATGAGAATGTCTGCAACCCAGCCAATATTATCAGTCAAGTGCTGTACCATCATAATTTTTGTTTTACGTTTCTTGAATTGTCTTACAATTTGTTGCTTTATACAGCGGCAATGGAGATATATAGTCTGTGATAATCTCACCATATATTACGATTTAAAAGATACAGCCCTGTGACAGAAAGACTTGAACCTGTGAAGAAAGGCTTAGTAATTAGGTAGGAAACCCGTTGGCATAGTTCGGATAGGAAATCCTTCCTTTCGAGTCAAAACGTCCAAATAATGTTACAATAATTAAGACCAGGAGATCCAAATAAAGCTAAAAATGACGATAATAACGAAATGATAAATAAAGTGATACCTGCGGCGGTGGGCGAGGGCACGGTGGGCAGCGTGGGCAAGGCGGGCCGCGGCGCCGGCTCCTCGCGCGGCGCGGGGCTCGACTCCTTCTTGGAGTCCAACGAGTGCCGGACTTTGTTCTGAAATCACCGTATTTTATTGTCTACCGTAAATTATTGTTAAAAAGACATCTATACTTATATTACAAGGAGGAAAAATTTTTTGGTTTGCATTGAATAGGCTTCGAAACTAATGGACTGATTTTCAAAATTCTTTCACATATAAGGATTGCTAGTATTTTATTTAAAAAAAAAAACTTTGCCTCGCGACTTGATCCACGTAATTTATAGCCTACTAGCTGTTACCCGCGGCTTCACCTGCGTAATTTACAGCCTATCTCCTTCTCGGTACCCTAACCTATGTGTATGCAAAATTTCATGACGATCAGTTCAGTAGATACGGCGTAAAAGCGTAACAAACAAACAAACAAACTCACTTTCGCATTTATAATATTAGTTAGAATAGAATTAGAATAGCATTAGGACAAGCTGTTTCTCGCTTAATCAGGCGCGAGGGTTTCGGTTTTTTTACACCGGCCACATGATTGATGAGTAAACACTCATCAGTCATGCGGCATGCTGACTACAGGTCCGTAAAATAGAGTCCAAACCCTTAGAATTTCCCTTCTCTTCAAATAACATTTAAATATAATTGATTTTTAATTTTCATACATTTTTACGCGAAAATAACTCTAAATACCATAGGATGGCATTTTAACATCCACACAAACTTTCGCATTCATATTATTAGTAATATGTAAAAACACTTGTATTAATAATATCATAAGTCACACACCTCTTCAAAACTCTCCAGAATTGACATCTTGCTACTTATAGACGAAGTGCTCTTTGACATTTCCATTGAGTGAGTCGACGATCTCTTCTCTTCCAAACCGCATTCCAAAATTCTGAAACAAGTAGTTAAGAAGAAATAAGCGAAATGAAGTTGTCATGCATTCAAGTTATCTGCATGGATATTTTGCAGAAAGACACATTTATTTTTAAATCTATGATATTTCTTCAGAGTGGCTTTGACCGTGCCGTTTGGTTCCCAGCAGAGTAGAATAGGACCACTCCAAGTCTCCCCGTGGATGTCGTAGAAGTCGACTAAGAAAACACAAGCTAAACAAAGCTATAAACATCAAAGAGACCTCTCCAACCCATCTGGCAAGCGTGGAGAGTGTAGGCCAAATCCTCTGGCTGTCCTGGCTAATATATGGCTCTGGTAGTACAGAGAGGGTCGTGCTCCTGCAGTGGAGACTAACAAAGACCTGTTGATGATTGATTGGTTTTAATAAGTCGCAGTTTGTAAATCGAATGTCAAAGGGCATCTCAAGCAAGGCTAGCATAAAGGTATGTCTGCGTCTGCATCAGTTTCATATAATAGTTTTACGGCCCTGGATACAAGTCCTTTAGAGCCTTTCTTCATTTGTTTTGCCAGTTGGCGATCTATCAACGAAATGATAGTGTAATTAATTTCGTTGCTTTTAAGGAGCCGTGGCGACAACTCTTCGTGAATCCACTGGTATAATGATTAACGACGCAGCAAAACCGACAACCACCAGCCCGCTAAGGAAAACTCACTACTGCTGCAGCATGACAGTCTATTTTATTTATTCTACACATTGTTCTTAAATATGGGCATTTATAACACCAAATAACACCAATTTCACATTATAAAGTCCACTAGAATTAATTTGCAAAACAATCTAAAACAAACACCGTGTAGTCCGTTAAAATATTCCCGCCAAGAACTCCTTCCGGACTGTACGTGTCACCTGCCTTTTATTTTGAATGGACTACGTAGCTAGCTCCAAATGAGCTTTCGCTACTTCACCGGACTTTTCGAGTGGAGAGCAGAGTGCCCTCAACCTGTAAGGCAAATATCATCAAAGGATCCCCAGGAGGGACGAACCTCGGCTTTGGGCGTTGCCTGAGTGCGCAAGGCTTGGAGAGATAGCAAACTCTCATATGCCTGATGGGCCGCGATTTGGAGGCATGGCGTGAAGGGCTGAACTGCTCTCATGTTTTGCCGCATGGGCCGAGGGTACCTGTCAGTGCTGCCCCCGGCCTTGCCGGCGAGTCCGTCACCCGAGCCGCTGACGGAGCGCGCCTTGCCGTCCGATCCAAAGCTAGTCTTCTTGGCCTGGTTCAGCTTCAGCTCTTCCATCCAAGGGGCCTTGTGCTTCTCCCACTCGCGCGTTCGGGGCCTGATCTCCTCTATCTTTTCGGGGGGAGGCTTTTCTGGTGGCGCTACTGGAACTAAAATAATCGACTCTTTAGATAGTCTATTACTAATATTAGTTTGCTTATTATTTGTTGTGTGTTTGCACTGAATAGGCTCCGAAACTATTGGACAATGGGAATGTTGACTAAAAGATTTTTCGTGTTGCTATGTAAAGACCTGCCAAGAATAAACACAATATGCGTAGGCCTAATCCTCTGATTGCTCTGGCTAATATATGACTCTGACAGTACAGAGAGGGTCGTGCTCCTCCAGTGAAGACTGACAAATACCTGATGATGATTATTATGGCCGTCATGGAAAAGTTTCAAAAGTCCAAGAATTGGGAGAAGCCGATGTAAGCACAAGCTAGCAGAGTGGGGCTTACCCCGACCAGGAAAACGTTCAGTGTGAATGTGGTCACGGAGATCAATCCATGTCACACGTTTTGTCGTCTCCCTTTTAACCCCACTATCTGCACAAAATAAGACCTCAACTCTGCCTAATCGAGTGACGTGGTTGTTATAATCTACTGGAGGGACCAAAATATAAGGGTTTTTACGTTTTATGCCATCGAGACGATAAGAAAATGACCGTGATGGATAATTCTATAAACATTTTAAATAACGAGAAAAAACGCAAAAATGTTTTTTTTTTTTAGAGAAAAATGACTCACTCATCGTAAAATCCATAAATTCAAAAATATTCTTTAGTCAGTACGACCGTGTGTTTTGCGTTTAAACAAATACTAATCGATACTTCGTAATTGGATTTAAGTATCGGCATTTTGAATCACGCCTATCACATATACATATAAACCTATCGTAAAGAATCACATCAATCGAATATCATTTACAATCTATTTTATCTTGAAAATGATAAATAAAACAAATAAGCTTTGATACTCTTGTGCCACTCATGACATTGCGGTGATTATTTATTTACTTATATATCAATATGCTACAAAATAACTCATACTAATATTGAAATAAAACTACGAAGAAATTAATTCGATGTACATATTTAAGGGCGTAGAGAGTGACGAATAATAGAAGAGTAATATTATTACACAAACAATACGCCCGGAATAGATGCTAGTGGAAAGTTTACTTGATGGCCCAGATCCACTCACGGGGGTAGTACGTTAGATGATGATGATGATGATGATAATGAATATTATTACACAACAGCCGATGAAGAGGGTAACGATTTCGAGGGTCATGTAAGTCAGTTTGTTTATTCCATGTCTAAATGCATTCATAAACTCCATCCCAAGTAACACTAGCTATACATATTTTCATTCATTTTGCTCCCTCTACCAAATCTTTTGTGTTTTATAGATTTATGTGAACTATGTGTGGAGATAAATAATAATTATTATTATTATATTTGTGTAGGACACACACAGGTCTTTAACTTTCCTTTTTAAACCTTTTTACCCCCAGAATATTCAAAATAACCTTAACTAATGACGATATTAAATCTCAGACTGTCTGTGTATAGACAGTGACAACGAGATACTTCTACTAAGCCTTTGAGTGTTATTTTTTATTTGTTTAATTTTTTCTACCCCAAAAATAATTTCTTTTTCTATATTTTTATCTACCACTTTTTGGCATGATTAATATACATACCCATACCAAATTACAGCTTTCTAGTACTTATAGTCTCTGAGTAAAACCGCGGACGGACAGACAGACAGACATGGCGAAACTATAAGGGTTCCTAGTTTACTACGGAACCCTAAAAATGGTATGTTTCGCGTTAATTCCCGATATCGCATTTAATAAGTCACTAAACATACCTTCATGTCCATTACTGAGTCCTAGCTGCAGTGGCGTGTCGTCCCGTAGCGACTGACTCGGCGGCCTGCGACGAGGTGCCTTTACTCTGTAACGAGACAATTCAATTTGAAAAGCACTCCATTACGACGTCAACAATAGTCAGGATTTATGTTTAGTTTCCACATAAGACCGACTGAAGAATTCTTTTCGGATATGGTATTCAAAACTTTCAAAAATAGCGAAAATTAATCTCTTTTTTACCAATTTTCTTAGGGACCTCAACGTCATCATCTCATGATATCAAAATATATGGACATAATCTATAAATACCACCACAGCGCTCTAACTCTATATTTTTTTCTAAATAGTCGTTTGTATATGCTAATTTCCTGGGTCAAAACGATATTACTAAAATTAGTCCGTTGGTTATTATTAATCAATAAATCGAAAATTAGAAAAAAAAATCATGTCCAATATTATTTGACATCTCATCATTTTTAACAATAAATGACGAGATAAAGCGCGTCAAAGTTCATGATATTATCACAATTCGCCAAAACGTGTATGGGACAGTAATGTCACAAGAAATTTCAACGGGCTATATGTTAGGTTATAAAAAAAATACGTGTATTTTTTTTATAATCTAACTAACGGACTAACCTTTAGTCAACTAGTCTAATCAATCTTGCCGCCAAACTCATTCGTCCTTTTTGGTTCATTCGCCGCCACTACGGCTTAGTCATGAATTCATGATTGTTATTTTTTATGATATAGGACGGCAAACGAGCAAGCGCACTGTCCATGGACAACTGCAACACCAAGGGTGTGACAAGAGCGTTGCCGGCCTTTTATTTTTGGCTTTCAGAGAGCCAGAGGCAGAGGTGGGCCTGCGGCTCTCTCACTCGCCGAACGGATAGAAGCGGTAAAGATACTATTCAACACATCGATTTTCTGTGAGAGTGTGGTACTTCCCCGGACGAGCCAGCCATTCATGTAACTAGCTAAGTGAATTTTATCGGTACCACAACTAAACGTCAGTAATAAGTACGAATAATAATTTGATACCAACCTTTTAGCGCGCGGGTCGTTGAGTATAGTATTCCGCTCGATGTGGTCAAACGTGTTGGTGTTGGGTGTGTTGGCAGCATTGGCGGCATTGCTAGGCTTGCTGCCAACCCCGCCGTCCGTCCGGTCCCACTCACCCCCACTACTGCTGCCACTGCTTACTGTCGTTGACGATGACTTTTCTCTGCAAGAATATCAATAAATTCAATAGCCGTCTTTTTTGGGTGCCGAATTTTCAAAGTTCGAATAGAAAAGGGACCCCTTAGTGAGAGCACTTACTACGGGAAAACCCATATAGGATACGCTCCATGAGTCTCTGAGAAAAAGATTTGATTGAAAGAGTTGAAATTTATACTAAATACTCAGGTCTGGAATACCTTGAAGCTATGAACTTTTGAATAAAAACATTCAACAGATATGGCCCGTTCATACATTTCGTAAATTTTTATGCCCTCTTATGCGTGTTTGCGGACACTCGCTGCTGACTTTACAACATAATATCTTTGTGATTGTGGTATACGCTTGCGAGTCAAGCCGACGTCATGAGACATTGAATGTCGACAACACGATACCGACACCGCTATTTCGGATTTGGGCCTGGCTAATAGGAAATATAAAAGGCAGCCATTACTGACTGACTAATCTATCAACACACAGCTCAAACCACTTACTGGATGGCGATGAACTTTGGCATGCAGATAGTTATTATAATTATATAAAAATTTCAATTTAGATATTGTACTAACATAGTTAAAAGTTTTCTTTGTTACTAACACTTATGGGTTGTAAAGTTTTTTATTTTATTTATATTTATTTATAATATAGAAAATCGCTTAATGCGAGCGAGGCCGTGGGTAAAAACTAGGTCATTATAATTAAAGTCTTCTTTTATCTAGCCGATGTATGTATTACCCACGCCGATGTGGACCAATTAATAAACGCTCACAAAGAAATACTTACTTTTCTGTCGACGGTAACATTTTGCTTTTGAGTCCGCTTAGCAAACCGCCAACTCCCGACGATAGCGTAGGACTCTTCTTCAATGGCACTGGAGGTTTCTTTATCTGTGAAATGAAAAATGACTAAAATATTGTTTTGAGTTAAGAGTCGACTGGAAGCGCATGTATCCATACAAACGGAAAAAGGGAATTGTGGCAATATTTGATAATTGTGAAGTAAAATTAAGCATTTAATCAATTAATCTCATTATAATCTACGTACGTTCCTATACAGCTTGGTTAAAATACCAATGGTTTGAGAATTACAAGCCTTTTCAAATTTGTATGGAAATCTTAAGAGGCGTATAATTCTCAAACTATTGATAATTTAACCAAACTGTATATAGGAACGTACGTAGATTATAATGAGATTAATTGATTGGATGCTTAATTTTACTCCAAAATTATCAAATATTGCCACAATTCCCTTTTTCCGTTTGTATGGAGACATGCGCGTCCAGGCGAACCTTAAGATCTTTTCGTAAACAATCTTTGACGTTTCCACGACGTTTCATACAAACTAGAGCTGCGCTGCAATTATACATAGAGGGCACTTCATGCTACATTTAATATATATTCATACTACAAATAACAATTAAAAAAACATTTTTGGTTATTACATTTATTCAGATGGATTGTGTCATCCATTTTTAGGGTCCCGTAGCCGAATGCTAAAAACGGAATCATTAGGTATACATTCGTCATGTCTAAGCCATTTTATTCCGAAACTACTACTATTACTATTAAGACTACACAGTTAAAACTTGGTAAGTATGTGTATTCTACAAACGGCTTTACGATGTATATACAAAACTTAGAAAAACAAGTGGTATATTATCATCATACTTAAAACGACCAGCTTCAACAAGACAGAACTCCGTCAGTAGTTACTGGAAGATGCTACGAGCGGCCATTGGAGCCGACCATTTTTTACACGATACTGGTCTTTTGAGTAGGCGGATAAGGTATAAAATCCTATCACAGTATAAGTACTCGCCGCGTCGCCACGGTTTCTGTATTATTTACGCCCTAGATGCCCAAACAGCTACTTGGCCAGTTAATATCGACATCAAACATTGCAAACGCGCATGCAACGGTGATTTTTTTATATCTTGTAGAGACCACTAAGAATAGTCTACGTTTGCAACTTTCTTAACCCTGTGCTACTCCTGTGGGGCCCGAAAGAATGTGACTTTTTCAGTTTTTACGGAAAACCTACCCTAAGTTTGCCTTTTTCGGGTATCTTTATGGTTTGCTTTATGAAAAACAGTTAATTATCTGCCGTTTGACTATAATTTGAACTCTCTGTGACTTACAGTTATTAAGTAATAGTAGTAAGTAGTTTTCCTTTCCTGCAGGCCTATTTGCTAACTTTTGACTGCCCCGGTGTACATCATTTTCATGGTAACTTCAATATTCATTACGGCTTCGGTATGAATGACTATTTTTAATTAAGATATGAAAACCGTAATGGATGCTAAAGTGACAATCGAATCGTTGTACACCGAGTTAGCAAATCGGCCTGCTGACCCGTACCAAAGAAACTAAACTCTGACAGGAAAGTTGTAAGAAAATAGAAGACTATAAAGTTTCTTCGGAGGCTTTGTAATAAGATCCCGTTTTTACCCTTTCGTTACGGAACCCAAAAATAAACAATTCCATCGACACAGTAAAAAGAATCAAAAAGATAAGTTTACCTGTCCATCCGGCGTCCCATCGGGCGTGGTTTCACTGTGGACCGTTTTCTCCGACTCGCTCTTGTTTGTGTGCGTGATTGTACTTTGTGTGCTGTTCTCTTTGCTTACTGTATTTTCCTTGTGCATACTGAAATAAGAAAACGACGGAGATTAAAGAAGATTAAGAAGGATTTGATTGCTTGTTGTCAGATTAACTCAAAAACTACGCGACTACTATAAAAATCCACCAATGCAATACAATCGCACAATTTTTTTTCTGCAATTCCTCGTTGCAATGGTGATTTTACTTCGCTCACCTCTCCGCCAACTCAATTAGGTCCGGCGGACAGGCAGCCGTACATAGGCTATAAGCTACGCGGACGAAGTCGCGAGAAAACAGCTAGTTTTTCATGTCACGTTTAGGCATGTCTTTACCTCTTACGGGGTAGACAAAGGCCATAAGACCCAAAGGAAAACATAATGAAAATAGTGAGGAGTTGCTAGCCGCATCGCCTATTGACATTTCCTTAGATTTTTTTTATCTCCTCGGCCGGCTTCTACGGTGTGCACGGAAAGAGAAGTAGCTAGTACATTCTTCTCTTTTTTTCCCCTAAACCAGCATGGAACCCCCGCCCAAATACTCAAAAGCATTTCAACTACGTAATGGTCTCGTGCTGGCTCTGTCTCACAGTCGAGTGTTTTCTCGAAGGCTCACAATGCACACTGGTGGCAGCTCTGAGGCGTAGAGTTTGATAAGCTGCTGCCATTGGATAACATTTGACCAGCAGCAACAACTGACACATTACGGCCCATTCGCAGCTTACCAGACGCGATGCCTCAATGCTGCAGCCACTTATTTCAGAACACCCTCATTGCCTAGACCCTAGACAAGACGAGATATATGGTCAAATTTACTTAAAATTATTCATATTTAGGCATTTATTATTCGGGCGTTGTTAGGCGTAAATGATTCAATTCTTTTGAACTTTAATTTAAGGACATAAGGTTGCAATTGGTGGTATTATTATACCCTTCTCTGTTATACACACCTTATCCTAGAGGTGGTGAGTTCCTTAATCGAGGCAGTACTTTCAGAGTACTTGTTGAGTATGGGATACACATTTGTGGTTTTCACCGGCGGCCGTTCGGGTTTCTTTTCTTCCGTTTCCGATTTCACTGAAAATGAACAAAACAAAATCATATACATCCATTTTACTTGTTATGCTTATCACACTACAGATAAATTTCGAATTCAAACCCAACTAGTTAACGAATTTTGATAAAAATTTAAAAGGGGATTTGAAGAAAATTATACGCTTCCAAACGAAAAAATAAAACCTTTGACAGGATCGAGAAAAACACTAAAGGAACGCATATCTTGTATGGAACCCTACGTTTTTTGCTTTTTGTTGTTATAGCAGTTTCCCTTTTTTCATTCACATTCTGTGAAAATTTCAAGTGTCGCGTGTATTTCTCGTCTCCCTTTCAGCGATGCCTTGTTAAAGGTTGCATTGGCACTCTTTGAACCTATTTACAATCGCTTTATCAGATGATGATCATATCGAAAACTATTATTATCTATTATTATCATATCTATACTAATATTATAAACAGGAAAGATTTGATTGTTTGTTTGTTTCCGACCGATTTTCAAAATACTTTCACTTATAGATAGCTTATTTATCTGCGGATGACATAGGCTATAATTTACGCCGAAAAACTCGCGGGAAAATTGCTAGTATTATAATAAATACATTTAATATTCTAATGATATTAATAATCTGCGACAATGTATTAAAATTATTCGCGAGTCTATAGTTCGGCTTCCTACTTTCTATCTCGGCTCACGGCCATATCTATTATGTCATAGTTAATAATAATGCATTAAAATATTTTAAAGAAATCTTAAATATAATATTGTGGGCGCTAACTTCCATCTACACTTTCATCCAAATTGCATCATCAATATTAAAACACGGTATTTGAAAACAAATGTACAGGACAGAAATAATGTGACTACTTTTAAACTTTCGCGTTGCATGATTATTAAATACAATGTCGGGAATTAACGCGAAAACATACCGTTAAACATACCGTAGAAATAATGTGGTAAGTTTAACATAAAATTACAAAAATTCGAGATAATAAAACAATATTTGAACGAAACCATGTTTAAAAAGAGGTAGCGTAATAGGAAGCCAGAAGTTCTTATTTGTGTTATAATTAATCAAGTAAACATCGTCAAAATCCAAGTATATGTTAAAGGGTCATCCAACAAAAGATGTAACCTGTGATGACCAACCTTTAAGTAGAGGTTTATGTAAATATTATAAATATACATATTTTCAATGTCAAAAGTAAAAGAGGTGATGTCATTTGAATATTTAAATAATGCATGAAAGGTACAGTAAATATTTAATGCTTAGACTAAGCCGGCGTATTATTTAACCCATATTTTAAAGTTACAAACTAATTAAAAAGACGAAAAATATTTTTAGGGATCCCTACTGGTCTGGTCTCAAATGGTATCATAGGGTCCCATAGAAGTAAGAATAAGACAAAATTTTTTTTAATCTATGTTGGGTCCCTATAGTAATAAGCCTCCGGTATCAGACCGTCTGTCTGTCACTGGGCTGTCTCTCTGACAGTGGGGCTAGCTTAATTTGTGTGATTTGTCGTTATATTATTATTCATTTATAAAATTTAATTGAGTCCCCATACATACAAAGTGTTTTGATTGGCTCATAGTTAATTTACGTTTGGTAGTCTTTATCTGCAAACCCGACTCCTTAATATAATTTGTTGTGATAAAACCTATACATAATTTTGAAGACATTCATATTAAACTATAAATTTGTTTGTATGTATAGTCCTAGTTGCAAAACATTTTTAAGGATTATGCCATGTTAAATTAGTGCTATCTTTGTTTCATAGTTAGACAAGGACAACGTGAGATTAATTGTTTATTAAATTTTCTATACTTTTGGAACCATATCAAAAACATTAATTTAAAGTTTTAAACTATCATACTTTATATTGTCCGATATCAAAAAGTACCTCGAAAAGTACTTGCATTTCGAGGTACTTTTTATCATACAGGATAAATCCGCCACTAATTCATATGACGAAAGAGTCACCCATTCACTTAACACAAACAAACAACCGCAAACAATACACAGACACTCACACTCGACACCCATTTTGCGCAGAAAACTAAGGAAAAACTCCGAGACACAGCGAATCACATGGCTGTTAGGCAACTGAACATAAAAAAGTAACTAAGATAGCATGGCGAGTTGGTTACGCAAAATCACGACTCGAGCAACCTTCATGAGAAATGTCAATAGCGCAGCATCGACTGCTAAACCAGTGTAGGCGGCAGGCGGCGTGTTTACTAACATAATTGTACTACACGCGTCAGTTGTACGGTCAGCAGAACGATTACCATAATAGGCAGAAGTGATTGGCTTGTGTGCTCTTGCAAACAATTGTGTCGCTCGTGCCATCACATTCATCAAGGATGATTAGGTTCATTTAGTTAGATAGAGACATTTATATAGTTGTCGAGATCTAATTTTAGAGCTCTGACTATTGAAGTCACGTCTAGTCGTATTTGTTTGAAATATCTGGATGTTAAGATAATTTGTATTAGCAATAATTACATTACATTTTACTTTCCATAACAAGTTTAACTATACGTAGAAATGCACTAGTTAGTGTTATGTACGACGAATATTTATTTTCTGGTTCCCAGTTTGTCGTTTTACTTCAGAGACTAAACTGGTAAAGAATACTGTGCCTCCAGGAATAAACTTGTACATTGATTTGACATCAAGGTTATGGGGATATGGCTGGAAACAGCTTTTTTGCAATGTCTTTCACTGGCTTAGGTGTTCTTATGGCTGATCAACAGATCTTCTTTTGCAAGATATAGATATACATATCTTTGCTCAAGCAAATCGATAATGAAAAAGAGAGTCCATTTGCGATTTTCCTATCAGTTATTATGGTAACACAGATTTTCTGCTGATCTTTTTACCTCAGTATCGATCCTAAAGATATACCAAACATACTATAGCCACATATGCAATAAGAGTTATGCAAAAACTATAGCCACATTGTTACTATCCGTACTTTTAATACAGTACAGCTGCCACCATAAAATAAATGCACAATGTTATTGTTTTGACTGAAAACCAGCTTGACGTGCTTCTACAGAAAAGCGTCAAGGATTTTTATTTTATGTTTTTGTGGAAATGAAACTATTCGCTACACGTCAGTATCAGCTAGACACGACATAAATTAGATTTGTATGCATTTAACCTTGAAACTAAAATATACAATTGATTGCAACGAAGACCAGTTAGGCTAAAGAAATAGTTTTGGAGAAATAACGAAAACTACGAATCTAAAATTTTTTGGTAAATCTTGTAATTAGATGAATAGAAAAAATTCTATTGAAAAAAAAAAACAGATCATTTAAAATTATGTTTTACGAATAAACAGAATATAGTTAGAAGGGTTATCTAGGGCCTAAAATTTTACCCCGGACCCCGAAAAAAATCATGAGTGGCCTTAATGAGGTTCAAAACTTAGCATCTGTTTCTAGTTTTATAAAAAAAAACTTTTAATATTTATTCCGCAGTTTGTTTGAAACTAGACAAATGTAAACTTGTGTACCTTATACAAGTGTCATATCATATTTTAAGACTCGCTCTTGTCAGTGGTACCATATGAAAAAAAATAGACAAATAAAAATAAGTAAAGTTAAACCAAAAGTGATTAACAGCATTTAAAATAAAAACGAATGGACCTTCCATCGTTAATGGATTTTATTAAAATTCTATGGGAATTTCCTTTTCTTACGTTACTCACTCGGCAAGTTAGAACTTCCACTTTCGTTTCCAACCAGTCGTGTTTACAATCGGTTCACGTTACGTCTAATTACAGGAACAGCATCCGTTTCCGCCGCGAACACTGATTTACTGTGCTTTCTTCTCAGTGCGTGTAACATTTTATCGCCAGTATCATGTTTACTAGCTACCGAGGAGTAATTTTGATCGTTAACCATTTCATTACTTTCCATTTCATAAATCTTGTTTGTTTGTATACTCTTTATTGCACGCAACACAAAAATACAATTTAACAAGGGTAAGATACAGTTATGCCGTGTGGTTCCCAATAGAGTAGAATAGGACCACTCCAAGTCTTCCCGTGGTTGTCGTTGGAGGCGCCTTAGGAAGCACAAGCTAAACAAAGCTTATAAGCATCAAAGAGAACTCTCCAATCCGTCTTGCCAGCGTGGAGAGCGTGGGCCGGATCCTGACTGCACTGGCTAGTAACGGCTCTGGTAGTAAAAAGAGGGTCGTGCTCCTGCAGTGGAGACTGATAATAAAAGGACCTGATGATGATGATGAAGATACAGTTTTAAGGAAGTACCTACATGTACAGTGGCAGCCTTTTCCCTAAGGGATTCCTTTCAGTCAACCAAGATTAAAATCTTCTTAACATTGTCCCAGTTATTTCAATCTTGCTCTGTTGTCACTTTTCATAGATCTTTCATACAAATTCCTACATACTTAATAACTTTATGAATGACG
Source organism: Rhodophaea formosa (assembly GCA_963082605.1). Classification (NCBI taxonomy): domain Eukaryota; kingdom Metazoa; phylum Arthropoda; class Insecta; order Lepidoptera; family Pyralidae; genus Rhodophaea; species Rhodophaea formosa. Next base: position 8,018,686 of record OY720206.1, read on the forward strand.
GGACATGATCATGAATACATATTTCGTTTATGTTTTTATTCTAAGTGTGACCTTTGGATCTTGTGTTATTCGTAGGATAGACGATTTCTTTAAATCTATGCTCTTTGGTGTATTCATTATGTCCTCAACGTAAAATTTTAATTTCCATTCTATTTAGTGGCACACAAGAAGGTGGTAGACAAGAAGAAGAAAGCAGAAAAGAACTGCAGATTATTTGACTTTCTAGAATATAAAATACACGTTGCGTATCAATCATGGTTTTCAGGTGAAGTGATATCGATTATTTGACATGGAAAAAACTTTGCACAGCATAAAGACACTTAAAAAAATTGGCAAGCTTTTACTACGAATGAGCTCTCTGGCCACTTGCCTTTATCATGACTCCACAATATGCACTATCATTCAATTTACATAAGTATGTAAAATTTCGTGCTCCTGCAGTGAAGACTAACAAGGACCTGTTGATGATGATGATGATGCAAAAATTCAGTTTTATCGAACTTCAGAACGTAAATTAATTTAGCTTTAAAATTTTTACACACACATCTATACTATTATGAATATTATAATAAAGAGGAAAGCTTAGATGATTTGACTATTTGATTGTTTGTTTCTTTGCAATGAACAGGCTCCGAAACTACTATACCGATATTCAAATTTCTTTCACCTATACAAAGCTAGAGGGTCGTGCTCCTGCAGTGGAGAAAAAAAGACCTAATGATGATGATACAAAGCTAATTTATCTGCGGGTGGCATAGGTTATAAATTTACGAGGATGGATTCGTATGTTATAACATGGCAAGTTAAATTATAAGCTTGTAAAAATCCATTCTTCTGCCTTTTTGCATAGTAAACAATACCATGCATTCACACCAACCGAAATAGGTCGGCATTAAAAGAAGGCAATCCAGCTTTCTGTGCAAAGAATATTGTGCCATTTCGGAGATGAATCATTCGGACGGTCGTAACGTCCGTGTGACGCGCACTAACCCGGGAATACTGTTGTCGGCCTTATTACGAACGGGATGTCGTGATGGTCGTAATTCCCATAATACTCCCCCAGACATGACGCTCATAAAGTGATTGGGCGAAATTAATCACACAATCATATCAGCCAATCATGATGAACTAAGTGGGGAAATATGATAAGTATTTTGTTGTGATTTTATTGACATCATAACAGATTTTTTATGAGGTATCATCGATATGCATAAGTATATTGTGTAGGAAGGGCGGTTAAGAAGTAATGTCTTCTTAACCGCCAATAAGTGACTAGTAAAAAGCACGAGGCGAAGACAAGTTATTTCAGTAGTTAGATTTTGTGTTCACACAATGTTTTTCATGATCCTCTGAAAAGCTGTAGCAGATTCGTAACATAAGATCAAAGCTTTAGCGTGCGCGGGAAGACATTATTCTCAAAGCATAATGTACGATAACTTTTTTATTCTGATATAAGAAGAAAAACTCTTCGACAGCGGTGTTATGTAAAAAAAAATATGTCACTACGAAGACAAACTTCTAAAATATCGAACAAATAAGGGTCTCAACTCAGTAACAAAAGTATTAAGGGTAAAATACTGAAAAGTGTAATGATCTCCAGTGTCCGGTCAACGGTTTTGTAGGTATATGGTTTTGTCGAGCTCCGTGGCGCAGCGGTCAACACGCTAGCCTGCGACACGGGGGTCCCGGGTTCGATCCCCGGTCAGGTCAAGATGGAAAAAGATCTTTTTCATATTGACCTGGGTCTTGGATATTTATCTATATAAGTATATATTATAAAATATAGTATCGTTGAGTTATAGTATCCTGCGACACAAGTTCACAACTTACTGTGGGGCTGGCTCAATTTGTGTGATATGTCCCTATATATTTATATTTATTTATTTATATATAGTTTAAATACCTATTGATTTTTTGGGATCCCTATGTGAATTCGAAACCTGACTGATCGATTTTTATGTCATCGAGCACCATTGGGCGATAGCTTTTTTTGATCGATATCTTAATTTGATCAAGCATCGTATAATCGATGTCACAACTCATCGAAACACTAAGTTACCGATCCTTATTTCAGCGGTGAACACTATATTAATATCACAGCTCATCGAAAAACTTTTTTTAGGTGTAACAGTTCAAAATAGTAATATAATACCTCTAGGGTAGGGCTAGCGAATAAATCGCCCTCATCGCCAAACGATCTGAAAATTAACATCCAAATAACTACGAGTAAAAACTTTGGCGGTCCTATGGAATAAATAAAATACTTACTATGAATAGAAAAGATATCTGATGCTCTCACACGTAAACTAAAACGTAGAACTCTTCGAACCATTCGGCTATTAAAGCTGCTTTTAATGGTATTATCTCGTCTTTTAGGACTGAAAATGCTTGGGGTATTTCCTGTGGGGGCTAAGTGGTGTGTCCAGTCACACAACGTCACCGTTTTGTACACTTTTTACTAAACTGTAACGTCACAAGCCCCCACTCCCGAACTTTGACGCGCTATATCTTTATCATTTATTGTTTAATCGATAAAAGAAAAAATACGTGTCCAATATTTTTCGATTATCTAACTGACGGACTAATTATAATTTTATTATTTTGACCCATTCATCATGCCTATTAAATCAATATGAAAGAAATATTTAAGTGGGGCGCGTATACAGCAAAATTGTATTTTTTTAATTGCTTTTTGTTCGATATTAAGAAAATAATACGGAACCCTTAATGCGCGAGTCCGACTCGCACTTGTAATTTTTTTATATCCTATGTGCTAGCTGGAAAATTACCTTTAGGAGGCAAGAGTTGCACGAAGTTGTCAGGAAAGAGGCCCACTCGGCCGTGGATCTCCCCCCGCCACCATCCTCTGTCAGGCGCTTCTTTCGATATGATTGTCACTATATCTCCTTCAGCTAGTGTCAGCTCGTCTTCGTTCACGGCCGTGTACGGGAACAGCACCCGACATAGCTCCTTGACTGTTGGACCAAAACATTTTAATGTTACTTGGAATACTTGAAATTTTAATGTTACCAAAAATTTTAATGTACCTATACTATTTAGTTGTTTGCATTGAATAGGCTCCGAAACTACTGGACTGATTTTAAAATTCTTTTACCTATAGAAAACTTATTTATCTGCGGGTGACATAGACTATAATTTACGCGAACGAAGTCGCGGAAAAATTGCTACTAAGGTATACTTACAAGGTTTTGGCGGGAGCGCCGGCGCGGGCTCGAAAGGCGGTTGCGGCTGTGGCTGTGGGGGGTCCAACATCTCAACGAAGTTAGAAGGGAACACGCCAACTCGTCCCTGCCGCCGGCCTTGCCACCAACCTTCTTCAACCTACGACAAATACAAAGTCAGACTATAATAAAATTTAAAGAAATGTAGGTGGAATATAGATTTGGTCTTCTCTGAACACGTAGACCCAAATTACGTGAATATTGTAGCATTAACTGCGGTTTGGGTTCTACTAAATGCATCATTTTGACTAGCATAAAATATCATTGACATTAAAATATTTCACATAAAACGTTATTACGTTAATAATGTGTAACAATCCATATTTGGCATATTTTTATGCGATTAAAAATGAACTGTTTTGCGTAACCATCGTTATGCATTCAGACCCCAAACCATTGATTCCCTTTAAAGCAAACACGACGTTGTTGAATAATCGATCTTTAAAAAATTCGTAAAAGTGATACTAACTTCGATAATTTAATTAGATAAATAGGTAGTCTTTTGTAGAATAAAACAACTATTAGCGCATAAACAACGCTCAAACGACTGACAAGTGGCTGCTAAACGAAGATTCACATAATGTATGATCTTTCACCTAGTTATTGATAATCCAGCGCCTTCAACGGTATAAACTAGACTGATAACACAGATAGATGGATATTTAGGTACTTGCTAATATGAAACATATTCAAATGACCGCATTATGCCAACTATTTAGTGTTATCTTATGTTGGAGTCAATTAAATTCACTGTTCTGATAATAAATGCTTAAGCATTGAAATACTGAGAATATTGTTCAGTTTTATGGATAGATAAGACAATGTTACACATCTTCCGGGAAGGATTTCCGCTCCAACTTGAATCGTCTTAGTTATTCAAATTTAAAACTGTGGTTTTACTTTATACGAATACACAGGCGGCTGTTTCATTCACGTCCACAAGCTTGTCTTTGATCTCTCGAACTGAACATTTCTTAGAAATTTGACAGGGCAATGACTTGACAAATTCATCAACTCGAAAGTAAAGAGTTTGAATAACTCATTTACTGTTTCTATGCACCATAAACGGCTTCCAAACTTTACTTAGGACATAAGGTAATTTCCATCCCGGCAAAAAGTACGATTACTGTGGGATTTGCAATAAACATCTCGGCAAATTTATACGGCAAAATTGTACGCGAGCGAAGCCGCGGGTAACAGCTAGGAAATAACATTTTTTAAATACCTAGACGACAATCTCATGTTACTAGTCATAGTGATAGAGAAATGTGCCTTCGACAGCCAAAGTATGAGTCAGAGACTCAATCAGTATTGTGTGTCATCTGCATAATAAACAGAACATTGAAGTAGGTACTCCGAACTTTATCCCCATTCTATTATTCAACTAGACATCACACATCAAAGAAAAGGGAATGCCACCGAACAAATTGTAGTTTCCGTAATAGATTTCAAAAAGAGAAGTGTAATTTTTTTTATTGTTGTCACCTTCACTTATTCGCGATATTTACACTTCGTATATATGTGGAGGCGAGACAAGGCTACTCAAAAGAGGTACTTAATAAATTATTTTTTATGTTTATACGTATATTTCAAAATACTGTTACTCAGCTAAGACTGCTATTAGTAATTAATCTTACCATATCATCATTTTAGGCATGAACCACCTGATTGTCTGATAGATAAGAAAGATGATTCCGTGCTTCGGAAGGCACGTTAAGCCGTTGGTCCCGGCTACTATCTGGTAGTCGTTAAAGGAACCACGTCAGAGGCCGAGAGGCGGTTCCGGAGAACTCTGACACCAGGGTGTGCATGGTCGACTAACCGTGTCACCTACATGAAATGATGATGAGTAATCTTACCTCCGCAAGCACCTCGAGTACGTCCCCAACGCAGAGGGGGAGTTCGTCGGGGTTCGCCGGCTGGTAGCTAAAGAGCGCCCTGCACCGACCCTGGACCTCGCCAGATCTGACCAACAAACAATCATATCATAAGCGTAGTAAAGATTAAGTGCAAAGATGTGCCGCCCAAATGCTGATAATATTTCAGATAATGGTTCCCGGCAGAGTAGAATAGGACAACTCCAAGTCTTCCCGTGGATGTCGTAGAAGGCGACTTAGAAAACACAAGCTTAAAACATATAGCAATAAACATTAAAGAGACCTCTCCAACTCGTCTGGCCAGCGTGAAGAGTGTAGGCCAAATCCTCTGACTGCTCTGGCTAATATATGGCTCTGGTAGTACAGAGGGTCGTGCTCCTGCAGTAGGGACTAAAAAGACCTGATGAAGAAGAATGACGAAGATGATGATGATTCAGGACCCAGTTTTGCCTGGGCAGTTTTTACTCTTCAAATCATTTAGGTAAGGAACGCACTGTAGAATACCTGATGCTTTATGAAAACCCTTAAATAATGATCTCACTTGATTTGCCAAAGAATACCGCAGTAACGGATACTTTATGATCTTATATCTTTAATTTAAAGCCTCTATGAATGAATGAACATATCGTAACACGTCCACATAATATAAAAACAAGAACAATGTATAGAAAACAATTTAAATTGTAAGTGACACAGTTTTCTAATCAATAAATGAGTAGTATCATGAATGTATGAGTCAAAGAAAATCCTTAGTACACATCAACACTTGCTAAAGCATTACTTTCATGTATCTGTAATCAACTAATCATCGATTCAATACGCCCAAAGATAAGGCATATCAAAAACATTTATACCGATTTGAATGTTATTAAAATGATTGCTCTGACCGTGCGTAGAAATGTGCTTTGTTTTACTCAGTTCATCTCCATTAACATCTAAATTAAGGCTTGGTTCGCATCAAGTAGGCTTCGGGTAAACTTCTCTGCTACAAGTATCTAACTTTCCGACCAACTAGATGCTGTGCGTCAAACTGCTATCAAAGTACACTCAGCGTACATCAACATAAGTAGGACTTTGGCATAATAAATTCCCTTATTTCGTCTGGAAGTCTATTTACGATGTTATCAAAAATAAATATACACATACTACAGAAACAGGCAGCTATACATACTTCCATCATTTTATCAAAAGTTTTGGGGAACACCCTTAGAGTATCAATATTAACTAGGAACACCATTTTTGTAGATAGGAAATTCTGATTCTAATCTCCTAGAGGGTCTTGAGGCGGGAGAGCAGGCGTTAAAAAATACCGACTTTGAAAGTCAAGATGAAAGAAATTTCAACAACCTATATTATCAATTACATACAATACATATGTACCAAATTGAAATTTTAGACGTTGTAGCAAACCTTTTTTAACCGACTTAAAAAAGGAGGAGGTTCTCAATTCGTCGTAATGTTTTTTATGTATGTACCCCGATTTCTCGAAGACGCCTAGACCGATTTAAGATATTCTTTTTTTGTTCGATAGGTAATACTTTACAGATGGTCCCATTAAATATTTATCGAAATGTGTGGAGCGCTTTTTGAAAAAATACACAAAAACCAAAAAATGTTTAGAGGTATGCCGTTCGGATTTCACTTATTTCCATTTTTAGGGTTCCGTACAAAAGTTGAAAAACGGAACCCTTATAGGATCACTCGAGCGTCTGTCTGTCCGTCCGTCCGTCTGTCACAGCCGATTTTCTCCGAATCTACTGAACCAAATTAGATGAAATTTGGTAAGATAGTGTAATCCTATGACCCAAACACGGATGTGCAAAGTAAATAAAGATTTTTTTGAAATAAGGGTCATTTTGAGGGGCCCAATTACAAAATTTTAAAAGAAAGTTTTGCAAACCTTACTGTGTCATATATCAAATGAAAGGGCTCATTATGAGGATCTCAAAAATATTTTTTTTTTGTTTGGGTAAAATCAATACTTTTGATTTTATTCACGAAAGAAGACAAAAATTGACCATTCCCCCCCCCTGATCTCCGAAACTACTGGGCCGAAAATTTTGAAAAAATTACAAAATATAGTTCATTCCTTGAAGATTACAGGAAAAATAATAATAATTCTATCACTAGAAAATAAAGTGGTAAACTCACAATAATAAGTTCATCTAGGGAAATAGTTCACTAAAACACCACTAGATGGCGCTAGTCAATTGAATAAAACATTTTTTGCACATTGTGTGTGTGTTCACGAAGCATATTTGTACGGAACCCTCATTGCGCGAGTTCGACTCACAGTTGGCCGGTTTTTTTTTTCTTATGCTTATTAAAAACAATGATAGTTGAAGTCGGTTTTTGTTTTTTGATAAAAATATCTTAAATTATCTAAAATGGAGTTGTTAAGTATTACGCTCGCTTTGTGGCCGGCTGTACTTAAAAATTGTTATGCAATTGACAGTAGCATCAGTGTGGCTGACAGGGTCGCCGCGGTAACCGATACGGCCCATACATTTTAAATGTGTGCTCGAGATGTATAACAAAAGCCCAACATTCAGACTACAATGCGGTTTTTATGTGTTCAAACCAAAAATAAAACATACAAAATCAGCTTTACAATTATTTACAAATTAGCATGATCATCATCAAGTCTTTTTTTTGTCTCCACTGCAGAAGCACGACCCTCTCTGTACTACCAGAGCCATATATAAGCCAGAGCAATCTGGGGATTCGGCCTACACTCTCCACGCTGTATGTTTAGCTTGTGTTTCCTAAGTTGCCTTTTACGAAATTCACGGGAAGACTTACAGTGGACCTATTCTACTCTGCCGGGAACCACACGGCAATTAACATGAAATGAAATTATTTTCATTTGCAGGCAAACACGATAAAATACATGTTACATAAATAATTGGACCTGTTTTTAGGGTTCCGTAGTAAACTAGGAACCCTTATAGTTTCGCCATGTCTGTCTGTCTGTCTGTCCGTCCGCGGTTTAACTCAGACACTATAAGTACTAGAGAGCTGAAATTTGGTATGGGTATGTATATTAATCATGTCAAAAAAGTGGTAGAAGAAAATATTGAAAACAATTTTTTTTTAGTGTAGCTCCCATACAAGTAAAGAGGGAGTAATATTTTTTTCTATACAAACCCATCGTGTTGGGAATCGTTAGATAGGTCTTTACAAAATATTGTGAGGTTGAGAACACCATTTTTCGATTTAGGGATCCGTGTCCGAAATATTTGGTTTTAAAGTGCAAAATTTTGTTAGAGGTAAGTGTCCCCCCTCTATCTACTAAACGGTTATATATAGATACGTGAAAAAAATTACAGCAGTAGTATATATACTGAAGTTGAAAGGAAAGCTCTCAGAGCTGAGTACCAAGTACAAACTATAAAGTTATAGGCAACCAACTTATAAAATGTACTCAAAAATGTAAAATTTCATACATTTTCATTGTTACATGTTTTGGTCGGTTAACTGTGAGGTACGAGTGTGAAAAGTGTGAACTCAAAGTTGTCATTCGCAACTACGGAATCCTACACTGCGCGTGGCTCGACACGCACTTGGCCGGTTTTTATTGAACAAGCGTGTTAATGGTTGACAAGGTGTTTTATGTTGACGACACTTTTTACAAAAACTAATAAATTCTCCTTGGGTATTTATTCCAGTTTTCAAGGACATCTCCAACTGAAATACAAGTCTATAACTCATTTTCTATGAAGCCATAAACGCAAAAAATTACATAAAGAATGGATTTCTTAAAATTAAGTAAAGTTAGTTTATTTTTTCTAGAACTGAAAAGTTCTACAATATTTCATTAATTCTTTTTTATGTTTACTTATCAAAGAAAAAAAACTGACTTGATTTAATAGTTAGGTCAATAAATCATATAAGGAAAATTAAGGGAGAACCCATGGAGAACCCAAATGGACATTACAGGAAACTTATAGATATCATAATGTTATTAGCTCTAGGTATAATTTTAGGGTAAAACAAAGATAAAATCTTTGCTAATTAGTATTCATGGTTTTCCATCATCATTCATGATAAGACACATATAAGATTAGATATTTAAAATATTGACAAAATAAAAAATACAAGGGCAAATCACACAACTTATGTCGTATGATACAAAAATCTGATGCTTATATAGATAAACATCCAAGCAAGACCCAAGCCAATCTGAAAAAGATGGATCATGACCTGGTCGGTGATCGAACCTGGGCCCTCGTGTCGCAGGCTGGCGTGTTAACCACTACGTCACAGAGACTTATCATATTTCATTATTATCGCTATTCATTGTAACCGTCATTATAGAAAAGAAAAAACTAAGGAATATTTTCCAAAATAACTATTTCATATATCCTAGGTACCTTACGAAAAGAGTTCAAGGAAATCCATTTTGTATTATCTTACAATCTTTAAATTTAAACAGATTGTGATATTTACCGTGCACGAGATATCTATACCTAGGATTTGTATTGAACATAGATTGATTCAAACCACAATAATAATTTTCACATTTAAAAAATAGACACAGTATAAACACCACCGTTAAAATATGCACTTAACACAAACTCGTAGTAGAAACATCCAATTGATAATAATAATGGGTCTTTAAAATTATACTTAATGGCGTTTTTTGATCGGTACGAAACTGGTTTTGTCCTAAATCGATCTATCGATTAATTAATTTGTGAGTCATTCAACAGTCGTGACTTGGTAGTGGTATTCCGCAGAAGTACACTAGAGAGGCCACTGTCGAAAAGTAACTACTATCTAATTTTAATTTATAAAATAACATTATTACCTAATGAATATTGAAATGTTATTTTTCTTTATATTATCGCACAAGTGTGAATGGGTCTTTTTTCTATGGGTATACGTTCCTGCCTATTTTATAATGAGAAATCCTGTGATGTAAAGAAGAGTAAATAATTAATTTGTCCAGCGCTCTCCCACCTTTTATAAGCGAAGTAGCCATCAGTAGCCGACACAGATTATACAACCAAGTTTGTCTCATGACCTCTAGTAGTAGTATGAAATGAACCCTTTCTGAGTGATGAACCTAATATGATTGTGATATCAGCTTCTTGTGGTTCCCGGTAGAGTAGAAAAGGATTTCTTTCGGTGGACGTCGAAGAAGGCGACTTAGAAAACAGCAAAGAGACCTCTCCAACTCGTTTGACCAGCGTGGAGAGTGTAGGCGAAATCTTCTGACTGCTCTGGAGGGTCGTGCTCCTGCAGTGGAGACTAAAAAGACCTGATGATGATAATTGTGTTTTAGATGGGAACTTCAATGGTAAATGGCTTTTGGCCAGCTTTCAACACCGCGGCTTACTATTTACTTATAAAGTATTGGCCAAATTCTACAATATTTGTACTAATAGAGCCGAAATAAAACTATCCAAATTAGGTAGCGACCTAAAGCAAAAAAAAATACGTGTTAGGAATTAGGATATGGTCAGAGTATGAATTTGTTTGACCCAGTTACTTTACAAAGATCTCCTCATGAATACAAAACTTGTTCCATGTACGAGTATACAATAGCTACTTGGAAAATATGGATCTCGGGAGCATTCCCAAACGAAATGTTTGTCGAACTTTCAAAATAACTAAGCCGTTTTAATATGAAGACGTCGGAGAAGGATATCGTCGCTTTGCAATGTGGTAACTTTGGAACTGTGTGTCTTTCACAATACTGCTCGGAAAACAAAAAAAAAGAAATTACAGATGTCATCACAAGACGAGTGATTTTTCCATACAAATAAATGTTTTTCGAGCAATCACCCGTAGAAAAATAGCACTCCAGAACTTATATGAATATCAGAATTTTACAAACCGCCTTTTATTTTTTTTTCTCTCATGTGAATCTCAACTTCACCTAAGCAGTAATGCTTCGGAGCCCTGAATTCGCTAATGACAGTTTAGTTTCTTAATTAATCATGCTGAAAAAAATTGGTTATAACGCCTGGCCTCCTCTGCTTCTTTGGATAAACGGGGTACACGCCTCATATCATCCTACACCTGCTCAATTACTATCAATAACCGATAAAAGCTGATGATAGTCATTAAGGTACAAAAAGCCGTCCGTGACTTCTGAAATAGGGGGAGCCGAAGGACATATCACGAACTTATTTTAGTCCAAGCCCGACGTCGCTTACTATACGAGTGAGCTCTAATAAGAACGAAGTGTCTGAGATTTTTATATTCTGAGGTGACTATACAAATATCATAGGTAGTAACACAAAAACAACTTACGGTTTCATCTCCTAAGTATCGAAACACGTTATTTCCATTTTCACTGAACCACTAATGACCACACCTTATAGATTGTGTTCTTCACTATACTTTATATGCTTGCCAAATACGAGGTGTTATAAAATGGTGTAAACGTCGACTAGCGAATGGAGCGCCTTATCATGTCCTTATCCGCACTGATAAGATACCCAGCACATTCATTACTAACATACTAATCAGAAAAACATTTAAATGAGCATAACCAATCGCTTTACAATAATACTGGTTGCGTATAATGACTGCAAGTCGTTAATTGGTCAAAATTAATTATGTTATAATTTTAACTGAAATCGATTGTTATTGCAGGTTGATTTTAATCACATCAAATCCAGATATTTTACGTGCCAAGGCCGACTTAATGTTTTACCGCGTTTACCTATTCTTCGTTGACCTTCTGAATCTCTTTGGCTACAATATTGGAATTATAATTTCCATCTTATATTTTTTCATCAAAGTTAATGAATTCAAAGGAAGGGAAAAGTTTTTATTTATTACTTTCATGCAGAGATTCAAAATTGTATAACAAATTTAGATCTTTAATTCCTAGATTTTTTAAAATATATATTGGGATTGGGATATGTATTATTAAATATAAATTGGGATATGTATTTCTAATAATACGTGGGAACGCCCTGCCTGCTTATATCGTATGAAGAATAGAACTTTAAACTTAGCAGACCTTACCATCCGGATGAATGGTCTGAAATGAGACATAGCGTACATTATTCTCGTTATTTATCGAAAGTAGGTACTACATTATTGTACTATTTACTCTGAAATTATTACCCATAAAGAGTGTACCAAATTAGGTTATGAAGACTTAAAAGCAAATCCTGCAAAATTCGTTGAAAAACTTTTGCAAAAAAAAATAACTTATAAACCGGTCAAGTCCGAGTGGAAGTCGTGCACGAAGTGTTCAGTACAATATAAATCTACAACACCACAAAACAAATGGTTCTTGGACGAACTGTCTTTTATTTTTATTATTATCATACAGGTCATAAAAATACACATTCTCTGGCTGGGAACACTTAGTCACTACCTAAGTATATAAAACAGACCGCCCTGTGACCAACGGATGAAGGGACGGATAGACAGCGGAGGCTTAGGAACAATACGAAAAGAATCCTAAAATAAAGCGAAGAAATCATTTGTTTGTTTCAAAATATCACGAATCGATTTTATTTGGTCAAGGAAACAAATTGGTTCATAGCCAAATCTTAAATACTTAATCAGTTTAGAAATCGATAGCTTCTAGTTTTACTATTATTGAAAATGCCGGCAAACCTTCGAGACCGAATGACATCATTTAGTTGAGTTTAGCTATGAGTAATTCTACTAGTATTGTAACTAGCAACGCAAACAAGTGAACATTACGTGCTCATCATCAAATCTCTGTATGATACATGTTTCAAGATATGGTAACAATTTTGGTTGCGCTTTTAGACTTGCTGTTCCCGTTAAAATAGGTACCTGTTAAACATATGACCCAGTTCGACATAGCACGATATTATATCCACAATCGACTTCTTCTTCTTCTTTCTTGCCGTGCCCGTGTTTTGTTGGGTAGGTAAAGGTAGGCGTCGGTTTGGCTTTTCCACTTGATCGTGTCTTACGCTGTGCGTATCTATCCACCATCGACTAAATGGCAATATTTGTAGAGATGAAGTTGAACGATGAATAGAAAATATTTTCAGTTTTATTTTTTACGACTGCCTGGTGTTTGATACGTGATACGTTTAGGTTCGTAGGAATTTTAGATAGATTTGATTGTATTTCCTTTTGGGTCACGGGTGTTACCCCGGTCCTTTGAGAGGCTTGCGTGGGGATACAGATCCAACACGTAGAGACCCTTTGGAGAAGTTGATGTAGTGTAGGTCTCCAGGCAGGACCCGGTCCTGGGAATGTTAATGCATGATACGATAGTTCTGTGATGATACGCCCTTGAACAGGTCTTGGCCGGAGGTGGAGCTATTGTATTTTAATGGAGAAAAATAATGGGTTATGGCGTGAAATGTGGGTGGTCTTGTACTGGATTATTGTATAGTATTTTTACACCGTGCCAATAGAAAATAATTTTCCGTGGTCGTGGCCGGACAGTAGAACAAAAAAATAATGTTCCCCATCGTAAAACTTACATTAATTAGTTATTAAATTATTTCTTAGAACTAAATGCAAGTACTAATGTTTTATGTACCAAATGTAAACTTAAAAAATAACAAAAATACACCTACACACACATAATTCACCTATTTAGATTCCACGAATTCGATACAGTTCTAGCGTTAGAAAAGGCCGTATAATTATGTGATTCAGAGACATCCAAATGACCGAATGTGACATAATAGTACACGGATGTGTAATCAACAGGCGCGACAGGTGCCTAAAACACAACACGTCGAAGTATGTCAATGAACTAGAAACAGCAGACTCACATGGTAATTGTATACATAGGCATAAAACCAGTTTTGAAGGAACAGTCGCCCGCAGCAAAATGTATAATATCGCTAACGCAACGGTGTAACAGTAAAATTAGCTGCTTGCTCCAAGATTAGATATTAGTGGTTGTTTTTTCTAGTAAAGATCAAGATTAAACTTATACGGAGCTAACCGTGGAAGAATGTAGCACTTGTCCGGACTGCTCATAAAACTATAGTATATTACAGTTTACTAGTAACTGTACTGTATTGACACCATCTACTATTCGTGCCACACATACTATTGAAATATTTTTTTCATTTGACAAACTCCGTGGCGCAGTGGTTAACACGCCAGCCTGCGACACGAGTGGTCCCGTGTTCGATTCTGGTCAGGTCATAATACAAAACGTTATTTTTTCTTTGTCTTAGATATCTATCAAAGTATACAATTATCTATAAAAAAATAGAGTAATGTTGAGTCTGTGGCTGAGTTAGTATATTAGTTCCTTCCCCCCCGAATGGTTCCCATCTTGTCGCGCTCAGTAGCCGCGGTCTAGCCACCCGCGGTGAAATCAAGAGGAACCGGGCGGAAGGCGCTCGAGGAGGGTCTGGGCTTACCTCGCGCCTGACGTAGGTGAAGACAACCTCTTAAATAATTATTGGTAGGGGCGGTTCGCTTCGAGTGACCTGGCTGTGGGTGTTGATGTTTATAACTTTTGTTCAGCTTATGTTTCCTCATTCGCCTTCTACGACATCCAGGAGAAGACTTGGAGTGGTCCAATTCAACTATGCCGGGAACCACACGGCACACTTTACACACGAAAAACAAAACATCACAAATGTCACAAGTTATGTTTACCTGTTATTGGCATGATCCGCGACCACGGACACGAAGTTATCAGGGAACATGCCTCGCCTGCCCCTGAGCTCGCCGCGCCACCAGCCTCCCGGCAATCTGTCCACGTCCCGTAAGACATCGCCTGGCCTGATCGTCAGCTCATCAGGCTCTGACGCGTCGTACGAGTAGTTCACTATGCAGGACACTGTTGACAATGAAATTATTGTTTATTATTTATTACAGGTATACTAAATATCAAATACTCCATCAATGCAGCTGAGTGTCAATTTTTTGTAACTAGTAACAGACAACCTATGGTCATGAATGTATCTGTATTATTAAAAGGCCAGTCAATATCGAACTTTACAAACGCGCATGTACCTATCGGCGATTTTTTTATATATTGTAGAGACCACTAAGAATTAAAAATAGCCTACAACCGAGTTTGCAACTTTCTTAACCCTGTGCTATTCCTAGGGAGCCCAAAAGTAGGTACCTATGGGACTTTTTTCATTTTTTACGAAAAAACTACCTTAAGGATGCCTTTTTCGGGTATCTTTGTGGTATAGTTTTATGAAATACACTAAATTATCTACCGTTTGTCTACAATTTGAGCTCTCTGTGACTTATAGTTATTGAATCATAGCTTGTCACACCATGACAACTTTTTCCAAATTTGGCACAATTTGGGGTAGTTTTGCTTTCCGAAAACCACAAAGATACCTAAATATACCCATAGCAATGCCCAAAGCCGAGGTCAGTCCCTTCTGGGAGCCCTTTGGTGATGTTCGCCTAACAGGTTGAAGGCACTCTGTCCTCCTCTGAAAAGCCAGGTAAAGTAGCGGAAGCTCGGAGCTAGCTACCCAGTAATTTAAAAAAAGTGCCATGGCTCATGGCCACTGGTGGTCAGGGCTCTAGACAGAAGCTTATATGCGTGCAGTGTCCAGCGTTTCAATTAGCTGGTCTGCAGAGAAAGAAAACTACTGAACTGTAAATAGTAAGGTCACAAAACCTCATCATAATAATTATTCCAAAAATTAAAAAAGTAGCCTAGTGCGTGTCGGACTCGCCCATTATTTATAAAAAGTAACAAGAATTTCTTTTTGAAAGTTATGCATGAAGTGCAAAAAATGTCGGGTAATTCAAGTGTCGAACAAATTGAATTATAAATTCGACACATCCTACATAACGGGTTGTTGTAACCAATATTGTTTGAACAAGCGGGTACGTAAAATTGTTGAGGAATTCTCTGACGTCGTGTTGGTGTTTTAAAGTTAACTTCAGCTAACAAAGATATTTATAATTGTGAGTTAACAATTCTATACAAGTATGTTAGATCCATTACTGAACGCCTACTGCGAAGGGATAAAAAGAAAAAGAAAATATTATTAATAGCTGCTGCCTACATCATGTTCAAACCATTTGTTTTGTTCAGCATTTGTTTTTTTAGAGTTTTCACTCTCTTATTCTAAAAGTTATAGCGGTAGGAAATTTGACCACTTTGAAAGTGTCTATTTGAAAGATAGACAATTCCAAAGTGGTAAAATGTGCGTCCTGTCCAAAACTTTGAAAAAAAAATAGTGGTTATAGTCCTCTATGTAGTTTTTAAAGACATATCTATAGACATTCCACACAAAAACAACAGATGATTTTTTTTTATAATTGTTCCATTGATTAAAAACTTTTCCATCTTTTATTTTTGTATAAAATCGCAAAGCAGTAGTTTCAATGGTGTAGTCTCAATAGTTTCAAAGTGAAATGGCTGAGACAAACAGACAGACATTATGAATCTGTCCATTTCTGCCATTCAGCTATGGAACCTTAAAAAGCCCACTACCTTTTTGATACTTTACATCTGCCTTATTTTTATTTATAATTTGCTGATGTCACATAGCCTTTGACACTACTGGTAATATGATCAAATGACACCTCACACTTCCAAATTTGTGATGGTATTAAGGTTACTGGAGGCAACAATGGAACAGAATAGACATGCAAAAAACACTGCCCTCCTTCTAGGTGTGTCAGTCAGGTAAAAAGATAATTTTTGATAATCTTGTCATTAAGATCAAAACTCCTGCAAAAATCTACTTAAAGAGAAAAACTATCTCTAAGTAGATTCTTGTAGGAGTTTTGAGATCAGATAAAAACTATTTTTATTATAAGGTGAAATGGCAATTGGTATTTAAGAAGTTAATAAACTGATGAATGACATGAAACCATTCATAATTCCATATACAGCAGAGACATTGGTATACAGGGAAGAGCATTTAAAAATTCAATATCATCATAATGACCATCAGGTCTTTTTAATCTCCACTGCAGGAGCACGACCCTCTCTGTACTGTCACAGCCATATTTTAGCCAGAGCAGTCAAAAACTCAATAAATATATTCTACTAGCAGGTACCCGCGGCTTGGCCGATATATAGCCTATGACCCTTACCTATATGTGTATGCAAAATTTGAAAGGGCATGAAAGCGTAACAAACAAACAAATTAACAAACTCACTTTCGCATTTATAATATTATTAGTTAGGATAGTTAGGATTAGGAAGTTAGGATTTAAGTACTATTTTGGAACAGATGACTTAACAAAACTCAAAATTTTATGGGTAGCAATTTCTTACTTGCCTTTTCAAAAAGCAATCCATGTATCATATTTTGAGGGTAATTTAGGGATTACATTATTTCATTTCACAAATACTAGTCAAAGCAAGAGAAACTACTCCAAGTCAATGCCTACAACATGATTTTTATTATGTATTAATCGAGTTTATGTAAGGTATAAAGACATCAGTTAAAGTTCAGTAGGTACTCACTGAGATTTGTTTCGCAACAGTATCAGCGTGCGACGTATGGTTTGTTTATTAGCATTCAACATGCGTATGACATCACAATGCTAAGAAAGTGAGTCATACCAAAAGACAGGCATGTTTTGAACATGCAATTTTTTTATGTGATTTAAACCAATTTATAGCATTTTCGTCAAGATAAGATTAAGTACTTTTAGATAATTCATTTCTAACAGATGACGCCCGATAACACGGATGCAATTTTTTAGAAGCACGCTACCTACTATTGTATTTACTAGTTCTGAACTTTGCAGTTGAGGAGGAATTATCTAACAGATTTAGAAGATCACACGTTTATCGAATTGGTGCCGCGAAGTACAGTTATTTCATACACAAACAGATACAAGCCAGGTTGATTCTTTAGTACTCACCCTTCTGATTTGAATTTATCTCCATTTCAATAGTTTAATCATATCACATTATCACATAACATTCACTTAATATGGCATCAGCTGCACATTACAATATCTACGTAACAGAACACAATTTAATAAGATGTTCAATAAAACGAAGAAACGCTTGCGAGTTAAAACTCCACTGTTTTCACGACAAACGATCACAATCAACGTCAAATTTTTTTTTTTTTTTTTTTGAGAAGTACCCTTTTGAAGCAAAGACCGAAACGTCGTACGTACCTACTGTAAAGCCTCTGCTAGGCGGTCGTCGACAGGCCTTTCGACGGCGTGACCTTGATCGATGGCGATGGCTCGCGACGAGGACCGTCCGACTTGTGTTTCGGCTAGACCATGGCTGGCTAGACGGTCGGGACGGTTGATCGACCGTGCTTTGGCGTCAATGTGTGTAGAACTTGCTGACTGACAATATCTCTTAAAATGGCTCCCATCTCCAAACCTTAGTGATTTTCAAAAAGTTCTTTACAAACACATACCATGGTGACCTTTCACGGCCTGAGCCTGCCACCGGAAAGGTGGACGTAGACTCTTCAAGGACATAAGCCACGATTTCCTGATCAACCTTCTTGGAATCGTGGACGTTGATAGCTTGTGTACTAGCCACACTCTATTGAACGCCAATGTGAAGTCATGGAGATCTTGTTCCTCTTGTTGGCGTTATCCTGTGCAGCATCATTGCCACCTGGAACGTCGGTTGAATAGTCCGGCAGTCTGAAGCCAAATTGCTTTGCGCGATGTATGATATGCAGATCAAATGCTGGATAGAGCACTAGCCGTTCGAAGAACAGCGAGAAATTGATCAGCAGCACAATGGGCTAATGATTATCGGGTCGTTTTGCATCCTTGCTCGGTGTGGGTGGCATGATAATCTAGATTGAAGGAAAGTGACCCGACAAGTATCTCGTTGACAAGCCCCGTCGATTGCTCGCGGCAGCAAATGGTGGAGTGCCTCGTTATTGGTCCTCCCGCGAAGCTTTCCTGGGCTCCGATGGTGGATCACCCGCTGCACCTGGCCTGACGAGGTGACGATGGAATCTTCATTGGCTGCTAACTGCGCTGCGAAGTACTCTCGTAAGTTGATTACCCGTTGCGTGGTCACTGACGGCGATCAGCAAGCGTCAAGCCATGCTTTACCAGAATGTCGGTTCATTCCTTGGCTTTTGATTGCGAAAGACCATCCAAGCCGAGAAGCGGAAGTGGCCGCACGGATTGGGTCTCGCACGACAGCTGATAAGGACGATGCGTGGAAGGGCAACCGAGAGTTCGTGTTGTTTTCCCATGATCGGAATATTTATCCATTTTGCTCACTAAAGATACCAGGGCACTGCGGATGCAATGGGTGAGCGCGTTTGCTGCCTCTTTGACCTCTTCAGTGGAGGAAATAGGTAATTGGCTGCAATGGCAGGAATCATGGGTGGCCGAAGGACAAAAAACCGGCCAAGTGTGAGTCAAACTCGCGCAATGAGGGTTCCGTACAATATGCTTCGTGAACACACACAATGTGCAAAAAATGTTTTATTCAATTGACTAGCGCCATCTAGTGGTGTTTTAGTGAACTATTTCCCTAGATGAACTTATTACTGTGAGTTTACCACTTAATTTTCAAGTGATAGAATTCTCATTATTTTTCCTGTAATCTTCAAGGAATGAACTATATTTTGTAATTTTTTAAATATTTTCGGCCCAGTAGTTTCGGAGATCAGGGGGGGGCGATGGTCAATTTTTGCCTTCTTTCGTGAATAAAATCAAAAGTATTGATTTTACCCGAACAAAAAAAAATATTTTTGAAATCCTCATAATGAGCCCTTTCATTTGATATATGACACAGTAAGTTTTGAAAACTTTCTTTTAAAATTTTGTAATTGGGCCCCTCAAAATGACCCTTATTTTAAAAAATCTTTATTTACTTTGCACATCCGTGTTTGGGTCATAGGATTACACTATCTTACCAAATTTAATCTAATTTGGTTCAGTAGATTCGGAGAAAATCGGCTGTGACAGACGGACGGACGGACAGACAGACGCTCGAGTGATCCTATAAGGGTTCCGTTTTTCAACTTGTACGGAACCCTAAAAGTAGCAATTTGTGGTCCTTGGCCAGCTCCAACGAAACTTGCTGTTCTAGCGGTGTCGTGATGTCTTTATATAAGTACCACGTTAAGGACATTGTCCTGTACATACTGATCCTAATGGGTCACTTATTACGTCGAATCCACCCACTCCAACGTCCCGGCAACTATAGAAAGCACAAACTACGAAGAAGATACTATTACTAGTATCAGACGACCCACTGCCTTATGTTTTCTCTAGGCAATAAAGATCATAGACTAATAAGGGAGTGAGGGTGAAAATGAAAAAAATGCCATACAATTACGTTTGAGTTTCTATAGGGGGTCACAAATTCAAACTCAATTGACGTGTGTTCTATGCCCTAAAAACCGTAAAGGCAGTTTGTCGGCAGTGATAGAAAGTTGCCATATTTTTTTTCCCGTCTAACGTCCCTGGCCCCTGGCCCTGGCCACTGTTGCCAGTGCCGAGCACGCTCGTTTTAAATTTTTTTGCGTTCGATTTAAGGCCCATAGACAAAAAATACAATTTCTAAACGAAACTAGAACCATTCAGCCAAAGCCGTATGGAATAGATTTCTTTGCCAGTGTCTTTAACAAATTATAAAAACAAATATTTTGGACCAACAAATGTCACATTTGGTATTGTCATGTGTCAAGTCAAGACAAGCTAATCAATCTGTCAAAAAAATATTAGTTTTTCAGGGAAACGAGTGGCTCGAATTTGAGCTATTTTTGTTATAATTGGGCCCTAAGCACATTTAATTATTGTCCAAAATGCTTACCAAAACCCTTGTCTCAAGGGCATTACTAATACGAACTCTAAAAAATGTAGGAGAAAATGCAAAACAGACCAAAAGGAACGCAGGCCATGGGTATGTTGTTATGTCATAGTTCTAATATCAATGTACTAATATAAAGCTAATTAAGTATTGTACTAAAAATACTGGGATTAAAAAACCTTGTTATCAATAAGTTACAAAATCTGAACGGTCTTTCAAATATATGGTTACTTACCTATTTATTTTTCAGAGTGTGGTCGTATCGTGTCCCTCCGCCGATGCCTTCTAAAAGAGCTACAATCGGATCAAATATATTGGGAGGGTTATGCTGGTATTGGATACTCTACCACTTGGCAACTGAACCTGAACATGTTTATGTATGTACAAGCAATTTTTGTAGTTTTTAGGGTTCCGTAGTAAACAAGGAACTCTTATAGTTTCGCCATGTCTGTCTGTCCGTCCGCGCTTTTACGCAGAGACTATAAATACTAGAAAGCTGTAATTTGGTATGGGTATGTATATTAATCATGGCAAAAAAGTGGTAGAATAAAATCTTGAAAAAAAGTTTTTTTTAGGGTAGCTCCCATACAAGTAAAGTGGGGGAGTAATTTTTTTTTCTCTATTTACCCATCGTATGGGGTATCGTTAAATAGGTCTTTCAAAAATATTGTGAGGTTGAGAACACCATTTTTCGATTTAGGGATCCGTTTCCGAAATATTTGGTTTTAAAGTGCGAATTTTTGTTAGAGGTAAGTGTCCCCCCCTCTATCTGCTAAACGGTTATATATAGACACATGAAAAAAATTACAGCAGTAGTATATATACTGAAGTTGAAAGGAAAACTATAAGAGCTGAGTACTAAGTACAAACTAAAAAGTTATAGGCAACCAACTAATAAACTAATAAAATTTCATACTATTTTCATTGTTGGATGTTTTTGGTCGCTAAACTGTAAGGTGCGAGTGTAAATAGTGTGAACTCAAAGTTGTCATTCGCAACTACGGAAGCCTACACTGCGCGTGGCCCGACACAGTGCTTAAGGCGAAGTGAGTTCACACACTAGCACCACCCAGCAATTAATTCATTTACTCCTAAGTCAAATCAAATTTAAAAAATCTAATAGCTGATTGCCCTAGTTAATTACTTGTAGTATTCTTTTTGTTAATTTTCATAGATATTACAATGTAAGTTTAAGAGAACAACTCGTTCTTTTAATTCATCAAATTAAAAATAGTGAAAACTTGTACCAATAATACTACAAGTAATTTTCTAGGGCATTCAGCTATTACATTTTTTAAATTTGATATAATTAAGGACTTATAGAATTAATTGCTGGGTGGTGCTAGTGTGTGAACTCACCTCGCCTTAAGCAACCAAGGGGTTTACTCTTCACATGCTTTTAACACTGGGTAACTCTTATGAAGTTTTGAATATTTTTTTATAAATGTCTTATCTGCAATATGCTGAGCTACAATTTCGGTGAGCATTGATCAGTGCTTATGCAGTCAATGGAGATGACCACTGATCAGTGGTTCAAAACCTAACGGGTTAATGGTATAGTCAGAATTGGCATTAGAGTCAATACTATGATGAAACAGCCTTAATGTGGAGCACAAAGATCAAAACTACCGTCATTCTTATGTTGTAAGTAAATGTTATCATCCACAATTATTATTTTTCAGGGTGAATGGCCATATGTCGATCCTAGTGAATACACTGATGAGGAATTGGGAATTCCTCCTGATTCTTATGGTCTTCTGAAGTAGAAATGTACTTGTGATCAGAATACTGTAATATAATTTAGTTTGAAATTGTTGTTATGAAATAAAGTATTGTAAGAAAAAAGTTTTTTTTTTTCAAATAATCATGTAGATTTTTTTATACCCTTAAGGAGCAGTTCACACTGCCCACCGCAAGCTAGGGACGTGAACGATATGAGCTAAGCAATGTGGTTCACTTGTGTGTGACAGAGCTAGCTAGAAAGGCAGTGGTGATGTCTTCAGCCACATAACTCTTTTAGTTTGTTGTAAGAATAAAAGTATGAAAAAAGATAAACTATGATTGCTAGCTGTACTTGCTCTCTAGCTCCCTCGGATATCTCTCGGATATCTTCAACTGCATTGCTCATACTCGCTGTGGTGAAACGATGTTCACCGATCTCGCTTGCAAACTGTTGGTGTGAACCACATGGCGCTCATAGTTTCGTTCACGTCGCTCGCCGAATCGCCAAGTCTGCTTTGTTAGCTCTACAATTCAAATCAAATCATTTATTTCGCATAAGTGCAATACACCTAGCTGTTTCCAGCATGCAAAAAACAAAAAGTTTCATTAAATAGAGTCAAACATATAAGCTCCAGTTAGTGTGATATAAGTAAAATTAAATAGAAAATTGTTAGTCTTAAATTGCAGGCAAACACCTATAATAAATCGACCAAGTGCGTGTCGGACTCGCACACTAAGGGTTCCGTACCGATCGAGCAAAAACGGCAAATAAATCATGTTGTATGGGATGTAATGACCCTTTAACATTTATATTATTTTGATATAATTATTTATTCTTAAAGTAAATAGTGAATATATTTCAAGAGCCAACTGTTGCCGTTATTAATATCGAGCAAAAATCGGCCACGTGCGAGTCGGGCTCGCCCATGAAGGGTTCCGTGGAAGGAAGCTTAGATTATAACCAGCAAAAACCTCTTAACTATAATGTTTACTTCTATAGTGTTTGTATGAACGACAAAGATATTTTTGCGATATTTATAAAAATGTAATTGTAAGAATTCGGTGACCTTCTTTTGATTGGAATTTAGATACGAAGGAGTGTCCTAAAATACGATTGAGTTTATTGTATAGGAAAATGCCTTGGAAACAAAAAAAGCGAGGAGTGAAACTGTATTCAAAGGCGGCAGGACAGGACAAAAGGATGACGGCGAGAGGACCGTGAAGAGATAGGGGTACTTAGGTAATTTTTCATTGTCCTGCTTGAGGACGGAAGTAAGAACATAAAGTTGACGGACTGTAAGCACTTTACATTCTGCATAGAGGTGAGAAGTGGGGAAGAAGATGGGTTTGAATAGACAGACCTTCAGAAGGGGCTCTTTGTGCGCGTTCTATACAAGGTGTCGCTTTGCAGCACCACCCCAGGCTATTATACTATACAGAGTGATCGATTGACATATTGCTACATTCTAAATAATCACATGAGGATCGAAGGCGAAGTTTCTTGAAGACGTAGATGAGCTTACGGACCCTGCCGCTTGTTATTTTAAGGTGAGTCTGGAAGGAAAGTCTGTCATCCAATGTAATGCCTAAATCCTAACTAATATTATAAATGCGGAAGTGAGTTTATTTGTTACGTTTTCACGCCATATCTACTAAACCGATCATCATGAAATGCATGCACATAGGTTAGGGTACTGAGAAGGACATAAGTAGGTTATATATCACGCGGGCGGAGCCGCGGGTAACAGCTAGTATTTTATATTGGTAGAATTGACACAGGACTGACAGTGGAATGAGAGTGGGCGGTTATAGAAAAACAACTGAGATCTTCAGGTATTTAAAGAAAAGGTTAGATAGGTAGCTTTTTTGACATTGAGTGTTAGCAGGTTACAGCGCACCCAGTGTGACAGTGTATCGAAACCAATCTGTCCACAGTTGAAAGCTTCATTCTAGGAGTTAGGCGAGAATAACAGGGTCGTATTATCTGCATAAGACTACTTTGCAGTTAGGGATCTCAAGAGAGCAGAGGTCATTAATATACACCAGGAATAGGGTGGGGCCAAGAATACTACCTTGTGGGATCCCATATTCAACTGGAAGAAATGCGCTGACGTGCCCGTCTCGATAACTACACACTGACTGCGACTACTAAAGTAGCTCTTAAAAAGATATACAGCATACATTTATCAACAAATTTCAACTGCGTAGTCTCAATAGTTTCGGAAAAAAATCGCTGTGTGTGACATACGGACAGACTGATGGATATGACGATTCTATAAGGATACTACAGCGGATTGACAGCCGAACATCGAAGTCTCAGTAATAGGGTTCCGTTTTTACCCTTTGAGTAAGGAACCCCTAAAAATAAGTCCAAGTAAGTATAGGCCTCTGTCATGAATTCAAACAAGAACACGATTTTACTAATAATGCTTTATTCCAATATCTATCTACAATACATGCTTACAATATCTCTTGACTAGTTAAAACTATTAATAAATATTTTACTAACTAATATCAAAAAGCGGACACACAACACAAATAATTCCTATACATATGTGAAATTATTAGATCATTGGATACGTGTAGGTACCCTTATCATTTACTTTACAACTTGTAGCATCACGGCAGGGTTACTGCATACATTTTGGAAAAATGGACTGTTAAACTTAAATACTCCAAAGAATATTAAACCTTGACAGAAGCATTGAATGCGGACATTTTATGTCATATATTTTTCTTGAAAATAAACAATTATCTGTCTAGATAAAAAGGATACATGTAACTTAAATTGAATGCATAAAATATGAAATAATCCTGTATCTACCAACTATCCAAAGAATTAAACTTCATTTATTTTGTGCTTTACTCTGACAACATGGTCTGCGCTGTTTGGGAACCTTCGCAATGACAGCATTCTCGTTGAATGGTGTGTTCTCCAACATAGCAGTATCTTCAGTTATCTTTGCCTCTGAAAATAATGAAATAAAAGTACAATGCAAAAGATTGTGTAGTACCTATTTTCGGCGATCTCCGTGGCGCAGCGGTCAACACGCCTGGCTGCGACACGGATGGTCCCGGGTTCGATCCCCGGTCAGGTTAAGATGAAAAATGATATTCGCGCGTCCCAGTCTCGCGTTGTCCTTTCTTATGAATGAAACAAACAACAGACATTGTTGTTCAACAAAATATGATGTTAGCTGTCTACTCTTGCTTACTGGTTTTTTACAAATAACATAATGTACCAAATTCTAGAATATTGTAATTTTTTTTTACTTTTCATTTGACCATTAAGTATTATGTAAGTAAAGATATTAGCCATTTTTCATATTATTAGTAATACTGGGGTGTGGCCCCAAGGTTATAAACTTGTAAGCAAAGCAAAGTACCAAATAGCATTGAACATTGGAACCACTTTTTCCAAATCATGTTCATTTCTTTCGGGAAAAGTTGCTGATGTCACTATGTAAAACTCCCACCCCACATCCACCCATGTCACAAAAAAGACCGCACCTTACCCCTCTTTTGCTGCATCGTAATATAAGAATCCTTATAATTCAATTTCCTTAGATAAGAGTTTTATTTGCTGCATTATTTCAATTTGCATATTGAAAATGACAATGTAACAATAATAGAGAAGAATCCCTCTGAATGGTTTAAATAAAAACAAATTAACTTACCAAAAACACCTGGTTCTACCTCTCGTGCCTGTATAACTTGTGTTTTCAATTCTTTTTCAACATCTTCGCCAAATTTTATCATCTGGAAAAGCATAGATTCACGATTAACAACAGTTGAAATAATATACCAACTCAAACAGAGAAAATAAGTTATAAGGCAAAATATGAATAGAAATGAATGGCTATTTAGGCAAAATACTGTATGCATATCAAACAATTTTGAACAGTAGTGGACTAACAGCACACAACTTACAGCTTTTATCGCTTCCGCATCAGAGACATGCTTGTTTTTTCTAAATTCTTCATTTATTTTTAATCTAGCAGCAGCAAGGGCTCTTTCATCTCCTGAAAAAACTTTCATCCGAGTACGATGCAGCTTTTTGAAGGTATGTAGCACCTGAAATTCAGAAATTGTGAAATACTTATTAGCTTTCCTTCGTTTACAAAAAAGTTAAAAGCGAAAGACTTTCGAATGCGAATCAATTAATCATTCATATTATTCATAACAATTTATTCATCAAAAATTACATCATACAAAGATTGCTAGAACCTGTGCTAAGTTAAAAACTTGTGTTACAGGAGCTCCTCTCTTTACTCATTTTAAATTTTAACAACTAAGATATTCATTCTTTATATAAACTTTCACATATGTATATGGATAAATATAAAACCTTTAAAAAAAATTGCTAGTAAAACTAAGAAAAAGGTACATTAATTTAATGCTAGTATGATGTGTGTATATTAAATGTTTTTTGTATGTGTAAATGTAAAGGTCCATAAAATACTTTAATTAATTTTGTCAGTCTAATTTGTAAAGCGATTCAGTGTTGTCATAGTCAAGTGTCTTAACTAAGCCAGGTGCTGACAGCATCTTTGCATTCCCTAAGATTCGTTTGGTAAATAGTAAGTTCCCTGTTTATCTTGTTATACAGGTAGCGTGACAGAGAAGCATATTGTCTGGTTGCAAAAACAGTGTTGTAAGTAGGGTTGCCAGACATCCAGATAAAGCCAGACACACTTAGGCTTTTTGGTTGCATGTCCGACCGAATCAATCAGAGTCCGGCTTTTTCAATTTGACCATGTTTAATGAAGATTGATAGAATTTGCCACCAGCGTCATGGTGGCATACCCGCCATGGCATCACAGCTGAGGGAAACCATTTTGGTGACATATTCCGTCAAGCTGTCATTGTTTTAATTGTTTTGTATTTTTATATGCACCAAATAAACATTTTCTATTCTATTCTAATTTAAGAAGATTTTATGCCAACAAACCCTGCCTGATTTATATAAAATTGTCGTGTTATAGGTATAAGTACTACGTCTTAAAGACTTCGGCCTTTTTAACTCAAATGTCTGGCTTAACTGGTGGCTCTGTCCGGCTTAACTGGTGGCTCTGTCCGGCTTAACTGGTGGCTCTGTCCGGCTTAACTGGTGGCTCTGTCCGGCTATTAACTTTAAAGACCTGGCAACCCTAGTTATGAGCAATGTTTCTGAAAACTAAATCATTTCTCCTTCTGTTAAGCACAACACTAACAAACAGTAGTCGTAGTCATGAAGAGGAAGAGGCCGTACCAACAATGGGTGGCCACGGGCTGAGAAAGAAGTTTGGAGGTTATATATAAATACTTACTGAACTTCTTAAAATAGTGCTCATATTTATAGTGAAAAATAGGCTTTATCAAATTAACAACTGTATTAAAATTTCATTTCTATCTCATGGAATTC
This sequence comes from Rhodophaea formosa, assembly GCA_963082605.1. Lineage (NCBI taxonomy): Eukaryota > Metazoa > Arthropoda > Insecta > Lepidoptera > Pyralidae > Rhodophaea > Rhodophaea formosa. The sequence goes on from OY720206.1 coordinate 8,046,604, forward strand.
AAAGCCCAAAATATTCAGCAACTTAGAGTTAGAAATATCATCAAACTAAATACTACTTGACTGACAATCATGTAGAGGTGTTACTGATATATCAGAACCGATACCGCGAACATAATATGAACACTGCAGAACATAATACAAATATATTAGGTTATGTGATATCCGAAGAACGCGTTCCCGAAGAACCGTCAAGAACAGGTTAAAATCCACAGTATCGTATCGGTGAACCGGCTGCGTTACTGCGTTCCGCGCCCGTTCGCGTTCCGCATCCGTTCGCGTCCTAACTACGACGATACGAAACGTTATATATTGATAGGTAGATGTAAAATGTTTCAAAAAATAATATTGCCTGCAAAATCCCAGCCTGTTCTTCACCGTTCTTGGAGAACGTTTAACGGAACATAATATCGGTAAACTAATATATTCGATAACATGGTTCTTAATATCTGACCCTAATATAACACCTCTAATATCTATGCTGACAGACAATCGAGATGTTGTATTGTATTGTATGTCAGTCTGTCACTGACAGTCGACGTCATGTTATTCAAAGTTCATTTAAATTGACACAGCTGTTCACATTGATCCAGTTGATCCAGGAGTACTATTTTTGAACGCGGGACACTCTTTGTTCGAACGATTTTTGTATGGAAAAATCATTCGAAAACGAGTGTCCCGCGTTCAAAAATAGTACCCCAGTAGCTGGATCCAGCCGGCGCGGCGTCAGTCACTGAATCAATGTAAACATGTTACACTCGGGTTGACTCGGGACACTCGTCTTCGAACGATTTTTCCATACAAAAAACGTTCGAAGACGAGTGTCCCGCGTTCAAAAATAGTGCCCCAGTAAATAGTTATTGGTAGAATTAGGTAGAAAAAAGGTAGATTCCACCTATTTTGTTTCATGATGATCGTAACGCAGCATTACATTACACCCGCCATTCCGATTCATACATATATGTGCCAGTGCCACACACATCACCAAAGTAATGAATGTCTACTGGCCTTATCTAGTTTCAATGCCGATCCAGCGCTGAATGGAAACTTTGAATACGGGACACTCGTCTTCAAACGATTTTTCCATACTAAAATCGTTCGAAGCCGAGAGTCCCGCGTTCAAAAATAGTATCCCAGGCATGCAGTTGCTGGATCAATCTAAATCAGTTATTGCAAGTCAATTGCAAGTACATTTCTAGAAAAAAATTTGAAAAAAACATATTGTCAATATGACAATGACTTGTTAGCAGCTGGGTACTGTCAAATAAAAATCATGATGTGAGTTGAAAGATGAGAACCAATCAAAACTAACAAAATAAACAAGATGGATTTGAAAAAATAAAATAATATTAAATATTTAACTTTATTGTTAAAATGCCTAAAAAATAGTATCAAAACGTTTAGAAGTAACTTTTTCACACTTCACTAATTTTCTTTAAATTAAGTAGTTTGCAGAAAAAGCTGATAGTTGTGGTGAATAAGTTGTATTAGTTTGTAGTTAACTTCCAACCTCTCTTTCAACATGAGTTTTTCAATTTGCCTTCTACAATGCGTTTCATTTTTGGTAAGCTTTTTTGACCTCAGTAGCCCAGACTACAATGATGTACCTAGTCCCTATAGTACTAAGCTGCTTGAACTTTATTTAAAGTTTTATTAAATCTGCTTCCATGCCAAGCAGAGGTCCGATGGCCATAATAAAAAATACTACGTATGAACTAAATACACCCAATTCCCATGTTCTCTGGTTCAAACACTAATGTAAATTCAAAATAGAATGTTTTACTTCCCCAAAAACAAGTTTGCCAGATTATAAAAATACCAACACTTCATTCAAATTCTTCTTACAAAAACTAATACCAATCAAGCCATGCAGGATTATTTATTTATTTCTTTTCGGAAGATTTACAGGTTACTTAATAAAAAATATTACAAAAAAAAGACTTAAATTACTGCACAGCCATTTACGAATCTTCACAAATTTCTAACTTATTTAACACTGTTGACTGGAGCACTAATCCATAGCAATCTTGTATTTGGTAGGTGTAGAACAATCCTCACTTAACCCATCCCAACTAATAATCAAAGTACCAACTAATATTATAAATGCGAAAGAGAGTTTGTATATTTTTTGTTTGTTACCTCTTTACGCTTTATCTTCTGAACCAATTTTCTTGAAATTTGGCATACACATAGGTTAGGGAACTGAGAAGGACAGATAATTTTTCATCGCGGGAAAAAGTACTGTTCCTGTGGGATTTGCCATAAATGACTCATCAAATTTTGTAAAGAAAAATCGTTTATTTGGTATAAAACATAAAATGATAAATATAACGACCAGAAAGATACAGAGAAAAAAAATACATCTTTATGTTTATACCAAAACGGTCTCCGCTCAGCATATGTTGTGGCTGAACCACAACGCTGGTCTTCCGCGGACACCATACAAATATATAGCTAAGCAAATAATATAATATGTATTAAAGCATAATTATATGCAAGTGAAACTGGATCTAAAAGTTAGTTATTTATAATTTTCAGGATTTGTTGGCTATAGGCATCATTATACCGCTTGTACCTGGCCATGTCCGCAAGATGGGAGCTAACCACATTCAAGTGGGATTACTTGGTTCCATCTATGCTGGGTTTCAACTTGGTTCTGGACCACTAATTGTGAGTTTTTTGTAACTTCCTGTATGATAAACTTTATTTATTTATTTAACTTTATTACACAATTGTAAAAGAGAGACTTTATCTACCAGTCAACCTGCAAGTGGTGCAGAGGAAAGAACAAAGAAAAGAAGCATGTAATAAACTTATTTTTTGTAATTTATCATATTTATTATACATAGTATATTCATCACAACACAACTATAAACTAATTAAAAACTATAATTAATAAACTATTAAAAAAAGTGTTTTTCGTAATATAAAATAAATAAAATAAATATATACAGACAAATCACACAGATTGAGCTAGCCCCAAAGTAAGTTCTTATGAAAGACTTGTGTTATGGGATACTAACTCAACGATAGAATATTTTATAACAAATATACATATATAGATAAACATCCAAGACCCAGGTCAATCTGAAAAAGATCGTTTTCCATCTTGACCTGACCGGGGATCGAACCCGGGACCATCCGTGTCGCAGGCAGGCGTGATGACCGCTGCGCCACGGAGCTCGACGCCTTTAAACATACATCCAAGAATACATCTAAGAGTAGATCTCATAATATATAGGTCAAGTATTAAAAATATTTGTGCCACATTTTATCTGCTAAATAATGTACCTATTCTTTGTGTTTCAGGGCAGTCTTAGTGACTTAAAAGGTCGCAAAAACATTCTAATAATGACTCTACTCATTTGTGCTGCAGCTTATGCTGGCCTGGGACTTACAACATCAATAGCAGTTGTATTAATAATTCGGGCTATTTTAGGTAATGCAAATATTGTGAAGTTTGTATTAATATAACATTTCTTTCCAAAATTGGTTAATTGATATGATGTTTTTGCAATATTTTCTTATTATTTTTTAGTTTCTGTTACTGCTTTCCCAGTCGTAGCAGTAACTAGTAACAATAACATGTCTGTAGCAGGTTGGCTACTCTTCTCAAAATGTTTAATAAATCTTAAAGAGATTCAAATATGTTGAAAATATCTATAACTGGCTGTTTTCCCGAGACTTCGTCCGCGTGAAATATAGCCTTCTAATTTTCCCCCGCGACGCTGCTCGCGTAAATGTAGATCCATTTACAGGATGAATCACCTTTTATTCTGGACAGACATAGGCCATTTGTACATCCTCAGGCCTCAAACTAATATAAAAATTTTATCTAATTAGTTTAGTCAGTTACTTTCGCATTTTTATTATAGAGTGTATACAACGTGTTAATAAAAAAGCGCATAATCGAGAGTAGAATCGATTTAACAATAATAAAAAATAGGTGTCAAATTTTAACCAAAATAATATTTTAATTACGACGTGTATGATCATTACTTGACTCTATTACACGGCGGCACGCGAAGCGGCAGGGCAGCGTCGCGCTCGCTCGCTTTGAATTTGCAACAAACGCAAGAAAACAAAACATAGTAATATCTTCGTAAATAATCCGCGAAAATAAAATTTATTAATTTATAATAATTCTTTGATAATAAAAGTAAGTTGGGGTGTTTGAGGTTTTGCGCTTTCTCTTTATCACCTTGTATAGTATTAGTATGTATCATAAAAGAATTGGACCACTCCAAGTCTTCCCGTGGATGTCGTCGAAGGCGACTGAGGAAACACAAGCTAAAGTTCATAAACATCAAAGAGACATCTCAACCCGTCTGGCCAGCGTGGAGAGTGTCGTGACTGCTCTGGCTAAATTATGGCTCTAGTAGTACGGAGAGGGTCGTGCTCCTGAAGTGGAGACTAACAAGGACCTGATGATGATGATGACTAATTGTCCGGGCGGCTGAACAATTATGTTTGAAAATGTCGAATTTTTTCCCAGCTTTTCCAATGGGATCAACCATTGGAAAAGTTGTTTTTATTGAAGTGCTGAGTCACCCCTTTAAGGTTTTTCGGGTCAATTTACACGCTTTATATGTAGACTAGCTATTACCCGCGGCTTCGCCCGCGTGATATATAGCCTACGTCCTACTCAGTACCCTAACCTATGTGTATGCTAAATTTCATGATGATCCGTTCAGTAGATACGGCGTGAAAGCGTAACAAACAAAGTCAAGATTTCACGGAACAAGAATAAACGGATGTGTGTTTCAGGTGTGTTCAAACAAACTCAGATGCTGACAAGGGCACTGGTTCCCGACTATGAAAAGAATGAGCAAGAACAGTCGTCAATATATGGCAAAATGGCCGCCATATCGGGCATTGGGATCACAGTAGGACCGGTCATTGGAGGCCACATTGTAGAGGACTATCCAGAGAATGGCTTTTTCATAATTTCTTTAGTGGTTGGCTTCTGTTTTCTGTTAAATGCAGGTAATTGTTTATATCTTACCTCTTCGTTTTATTTATTAATGTGTCATGTCAACAATCTGCTATTTTCACAACAGTATGACTTTGTCATCATTCATATTTAATTTACCATCATTTTTGACAGTGGGACCATAAGCCCTACATTATACCTATGACTGGTAGTCCCACTAAGTAGTGGGACTACGAACCCTAGGGTTTAAGATTAGTGGGACCACAAGTAACAGTGGGACAAAATGGGTGGGGCCACGAATCAAACACCAATGGCTGATAAAAATTCTTATTTGAATCTGAAGTCTGTTTATCATAGAATTTACAGGTTTCCCTCTCAGACCATCATATGGATACATATTTGAATGTTTGTATAAGTAACACGGTATAAATTCATTTTTAATTCTAATTATATTTTTTACATTGAATGCAAATGCAAATAAAATTCTCTTTAAATTATTAAATGTTACGCGAGACATAATTATTATAATACTATCGAATAATAATATAATAATACCGACTAAATATAGCGTGAGTGCAACCGTTTTTAATGATAATAAAATTCTCTTTGTTTCAGTGTTAGTATACGTATTATTACCTCAAGATAGAAAAAAAGGTGCCAAGAAAAGAGCGAAACATTTGGCTTCTCAAGGCGTAGCACGCACTTTGTTATGTAGTCTTAAACAGTCTGTTCTAGAACTAAGCAAAGTAGAGTGGTCCCTATATTGGGATGTTTTCTTATTCAAAGCTTTGGTGGGTTTTGCAATGGGTGTTTACTACTCAAATTACCAATTATACCTCAAAACAATTTACGAGTTATCGCCAAAATATGTTGGCTATGTTATATCATTCCAAGGCACTATAGGTTCTATATCGAGTTTTTTCATTGGTTATATTAATAGTTTTTACAAATATGATGAGGATTACAGTTTAAGAAATTTCCATATATTTGGTTTATTAAGTTTGTCGTTGATGGGTTTGATTTTATCAGTTAATGTTTATATGTATGTGTTGTGGTTGGTTCCTCTGGCTTTAGGCAATGCTGTGGGTAGGTTAGTTACTCTAGAAATGATACTGAAGAGGTGTCATGGAGATCATCGAGGGTCGTTAATAGGAGCTTCCAATAGCGTCCGGTCTTTGGCTGGAGTAGTGGCTCCTATGACAGCAGGGGTGATAGGAGAGTATGTTGGAGTACCATATGTGATATATGCTGCGTTATGTTCTACCGTATTAGGGTTTATACTGAGTTACTATTTCAGAAGTAAAAGACTGAAAGTAGATTAACTTTTATTGACGTGTATGAATAAGTAGCATAATGTTGTGTCTTTAATTACATCGATAATAGACGCATAATATATTATACCTAGGGTTGCCACCCGTACGTTATAATAAAGTATTGTACGTTATTTCAGGCAATAGTACCCTGTACTTTATGAGAACAATAAAGTACACGAAAATACGTTATATCGCATGATTTGATTTCTTTGTGATTTTAAAAAGTTGATGAAAATTTATAGTTAAAAAATGAACTTATTTATTTTAATTTAAATATACATTGTAAAGATACTGTGCAATTGTTTAGTCGAGATCCAAATTTGATACAAACTGCAAAAAGCAATTAAAAAATATGTTTTTAAATAAAATATAAAGAAAAAAAATACTTTTATTTTGATACTATGTACTTTTTTTTCGTACCTAAGTATAATAACCAATGTACTTTATTTGCAAGAAAAAAAGGTGGCAACCCTAATTATACCACAATTTTATAAAATAAAACGTATGGCGAAATGTAAGTGATAAATCGATTGTTCACTTTTTATACGTAACCCGTATACATATTTGTTGAAAATTAATAAATAATGATTGTGTTAGTAACAACTGATTTTATTGTAATCAATGTCACAAATCCTGAGTTTCGTTATAGATATTTTAATTTTACAGGAATAGATCTCATCTGGCGGCAAGTTTATATACAGTGTCAAAGACAATAAAATCTAACGTAGGTATAGACTGCCCACCTCATACAAAAATATTGAACCAAATAAAGGTGGCGAAAAGTAGGCGTATGAGTGACCAAGTATGGCGGTGCAGACTACCGCCATCTGGTATAGAGTGGCTGATTTAATCTGCGTTAGCCTAAAACTTACTAAAACTGAGGTGTAATTTTGAAATAAATAGCCAAAAATATTGTTCTAATTATTTATAAGATATATTTTGTGAATAATGCTTTTATATTCTCATAATACGGAAGATACAATGTTGTGTAGCAATGAGTAGCGCCATCTATGCGAGTCTCTGAGAACAAATCGTACGATTAAGGCGTTGGGACCACATGACAGTGTGTAAATTTGCCCTCGACATAACCTTAAAGTGGTGACTCAGTTGACTCAGCCTGTCAATATGAACAACTTTTCCCATGGGATCAATGTTGGGAGCCCAAAATTGTTTTTCGAACATTTTATAAAAAGCGCTTAACTGCCATTAGTATCGGAAAGTTAAAAAAAATCTTGAGTTGCCAGCATTGATTTTTTAGTAAAAGTTATATATTCATTTGAAGGTTGAGCAAACAAGAATAAATCGTTAATTTAATAGTTATTCAGTTTTTCGTTTGCTTGACATGTTTAATGTTTCATGCTGGTTTGGGAGAAATGGAAAAACAAAGAATATAGCAGCTGCTGCACCCGCAGGCGTAGAAGCCGGTCAAGGGATTGGGCTAAGGAATCACGTTAATAGGCGATGTGGCTAACAACCCATCACTATTTTGATTCATCTTTCCTCACTAAACGTGGCTTTTAGGTTTTATGATTTTGGGCTCTGTCTACCCCGCAAGGGATAAAGACGTGATAATATGTATATGTATGTAAATATACCTATTTAATCGTAAAATATCATATTCATAATCAGGCGATTGTCGAATCACCTGTGGTGTGAGTGTGTCACATAATCAAGTATGATTTGTTACTCAGACATCAATTTTGAATATTAAAGTATATTTATTAAGTTTATTGGATGTTTTAGTATTCTAGATTGCATTTCGTTTGAGAACACAAGTTTAATAGCTTGGCAGCTTTTACGAGTATATTATACAGCCTTCAGGGTTAAATTTAACCATGTTATCTATATATAACTTCTAACAAAAATTTGCACTTTAAAACCAAATATTTCGGAAACGGATCCCTAAATCGAAAAATAATGTTCTCAACCTCACAATATTTTTCAAAGACCTTTTTAACGATACCCCACACGATGGGTAAGTAGAGAAAAAAATACTCCCCCACTTTACTTGTATGGGAGCTACTCTGAAAAAAATTTTTTTTCAAGATTTTATTCTACCACTTTTTTGCCATGAGTAATATACATACCCATACCAAATTACAGCTTTCTAGTACTTATAGTCTCTGAGTAAAACCGCGGACGGACAGACAGACAGACATGGCGAAACTATTAGGGTTCCTAGTTTACTACGGAACCCTAAAAACAGACATACTTAAAAACTTAAAAATATTTGCGAAAAACATTACCCACTTGGGTGGGTCAGTCGGGTAAAAAAGGGCATATACCCCGACTGAACTATGGCCGTCTGAGGCTTGGGCGTTAGGTATTTCACCTCAAGCGGATAAAACTAAGTAAGGCTGAAATAACAAGGGTAACAATCTATTCAAAACGTAAACTCATAATTTAAAATATTTTTAACAAAAAACAAAAACCGACTTCAACCCTATCAATTTGTTTAATAAGCGTAAGAATAAAATTGAAAAAAGTGTAAACCGAACGGCATTCGTGCAAATTTTTTCTTTGTTTTTGTGTATTTTTTCAAAAAGCGCTCGTCATAATCATATCTTGAATCATAATCATATCTTTATTTGCTCAAAAACACGGTATTACACAAGATGTCACATATAAAAAGAACAAACATGTTTTGCTAAAAGTAAATAGCATGCAAATATTATTTAGTACTCAATATAATCCTTATATAATCTCTAAGACTATAAAAGTTTTTTTCAACCAGCCATTTATATATAAACTTTTCTTAAATAATACGACATTTAATATTTTTAATTCATATTTTGAAGTCATATTTCGATAAAAAATTTATGGGACCACCTGTATAACCTATCGAACAAAAAAAGAATTTCTAAAATCGGTCCAGGCGTCTTCGAGAAATCGCGGAAAATACATTAAAAAAAATTAAGATTATGATGAATTGAGAACCTCCTACTTTTTTTGAAGTCGGTTAAAAAGACATGTGCTCTTAAATGTACTAGTACGTAAACCCTTATACGAGTGCCAACTAGAGTCTTTTGACAAAGGAAACTTTTTATTCGCTCCGCTGTCTGTAAGGATTCATAAGATAGTGTTTATTGTAGCATTATCATAAGCCATCCGGCGTGTGTTGTCGACCGGCTCTTCCCCAATACCCCACTATCTCGGAGGAGCAGTCTTCCGTAAATAATTTATCTACATTTGGTTAAGTTAGATTTAGAAATGTTGTACGAAAACTCTTTACCAGGTATTCTTTACCAAGTTTTTTTATTTCTGCACTGGATTTTGTTATAATAAATGCCAGAAGGAACATACGTGCCTAATCGACAAAAAACTCCTTTTAGGATTCCATAGTACCTAAACAAGGAACCCTTAGTTTCGCTTTGTCCGTCTTACCGCGGCTTACCTCAGATATAATTTTATTAGTGGATAGCTAACATAATAAATAACGTTTTAACGAACGTCAAGTTCAACTAAAAATTAAATTAAATACATATTTATATGTATATAGTATTTGAGATATGCGCGACACACACAAAATATACTAAATTAAAATATACTTAGTTACTAAACAAATGTGGCTCACGTATTTAGAAGCTGGTTTAGACTAGTATATACAAAGACTGTTATTCTGACAGTATTAAATACATACGAGTCGAATTGATAACCTCCTGTTGTTGAAGTTAGTTATAAACTTTTTAATTAAATTTTATTCCACACAGTTATTCGTATATTTATATGATATACTAGCTGTTACCCGCGGCTTTGCCCGCGTGATATATAGCATATGTCGTTCTCAGTACCTTTACCTATGAGTATGCAAAGTTTCATAATGATCGGTTCAGTAGATTGGGCGTGAAAGCATAACAAACAAACTCATTTTCGCATTTATAATATTAGTTAGGAAGTTCGGATTATAAATGTATAGTATGGCTGTCAATAATATCGTAGCCTACGGCGTAGCTCTCGTAGTAGATATTGTAGCAAACGTAGACGAACGCCATACGAATGTTACGAAAACAGGCGGGTTGTTGAAACTTTGCCTGTAAGTAGGTCCTATACCTACATAAGTGAGTTACCTACATGCTTTATGAACAGTGTGTTATGGATATAGGACATGTAACTTTGATGATTTCTCATAGTTTATGGTATATATCTCATATTTAGCTTCGAGTAACAAGGCGATGCTATATCGTCTTGTTACTCGAAGCTAAGGATATTGGTGACGAAACTAGACCTTTGAATATAATATCTATACGATAGGCTTAAAATTGAATTTACTCAAAAGTGCGGGCGGACTTACGAAGTTGCATTCAAAAGGTATAAAGCACATGCATGCACGCGGTCACTGCGGTATACTTAAATACCAACACCTGTATGCTTTGTGAACGAACCCATTGACGTCATAGGGTTGGCGCAGACGCAGTAGCAAGCGTCGCCATCACTGTTGCGGTACGGCATGTTGAATTAATCCAGTAGAACGCGGCACGCTCCCACAGCGGACACACGTTTCGCACCCCCAGAAACTTCCCACCGAGGAAACGCGGGAAATCTCTACCGGTAAGTACTCGCAATAATTTGACGAACGAAATGCACGTCGGGATCGCAAGCCGAAAAACTCATTTGGCTATTTGTAATTGATTCCAGTGTGGCGATTGCCTTTTTTATTTTTTTATTGTCTGTTTTTATAGCCTTTCGGAGATTTTTATGAGTTGCTGCGGTTTCCTCGCGTTTTCCATGCGTGCCACATACTCTGTTTTTGTTTTATTTTGCTGTTTGCTGGTAACTTGCCGTGAAGAGATATTTAAGAAAGTATATACGTATGTAGTTGTATAATTGGTACATAGTGAAGCTAAAAGAACAGAAAATATTGGGGATGTTCAGATTTTAAACTGCTTTAATGTCATTTTTAAACTTATAGATATTCGTATATAAAGAACTAGCTGTTACCCGCGGCTTCACCCGCGCGATATATAGCCTATGTCCTTCTCAGTATTCTAACCTATGTGTATGCAAAATTTCATGATGATCGGTTTAGTAGGTTGGGCGTGAAAGCGTAACAAACAAACAAACAAACTCACTTTTGCATTTATAATATTAGTAAAGAATATCTTTTCTCTTATTCAATTCACATTTATTATTCAAATTATAATTGCTCCGAATCCGAAGTAAATTAATACAACAACTTTCTTCGCAGCTTATTTGAGGTAAAAGCTTTTTAGCGTTTAGGCTGGTACAATTCATTTCCTTTTGTATTGTATTAGGTAGACTTGGGTTGTTATTCGTCGACTTTTATGGTAATCACAATCGTTTCCGATTCTCGGGACCGTTTTTTTAAGAGAAACCTACACGGAGGTACTTACTCGGCTTTGATTCAAACTTTTAGCAACTTTTCATTGATCGCAACTTATTTTTACCATCCAACTGAGGGCACTTTTCGCCGATTATGTACTCGTCATGTTAATAAAGCGTTTTTCTCAAACATGCTCGGAAATGTAGGCATTACTGTAGTAAAAAGAAGACCGGAAGTTTGTAATTCTTGGCTCATTCATCGCATTGCCGGCCTAGGCCAGGAAATAAGTATGAAAATTACTTCCCGGCCGCTGCTCAAAACTTTTTAATTAATCTATGTAACGTAAATTATGTCACTTGTCATACAGCCAGTTTACTACCACTGCATTTTTAAAAAATGCATATAATACGTGAATATAACTACAATTTCATTAAAATATCGATATGTGATCATACGAAAATATGCTTAATTTTCGTTGCGAGAGAAGAAAACAATAATCTATGATCTATTAAATTTTTTGTGAAAAATATGACTGGGCTCTATGGGCATTGTTTCCTTTGCTGGAATTGACAACTGAAAATAAAAAAATTAAAAACTCGGGAGATCTGTTATTTTCACTATACCCGTAGTGATTAACGCCACTGCCGAAAAACTGCCTTTACGGATTTTAGGGCATAGAACACACGTCAATTGACTTTGAATTTATGGCCCCCCATAGAAACTCAAAAGGAATTTTATGGCATTTTTTTCATTTTCACCCTCACTCCATTATTTGTCTATGATCCTTATTGCCTAGAGAAAACATATGGCAGTCGGTCGTCTGATACTAGTAATAGTATCTTCTTCGTAGTTTGTGATTAACGCTTTGCAGTAATTGATTGACATTGATTGTTTTCGGTAAATATGTGCAAAGTTGGTTATTTATTCGAAATGAAACGGTTCAAAATGAGTTTTAGTGATGAAAGCAACACTGCAATGGATTTTAAGTACCTACTTCGCCTAATTTGAAACTTGAAAGTGGAAAAATTACTACCGGCAAATACCTAGTAAGGGGAAATATTTAAGGCATGTAAGTTTATGTGTAACTTTAAGTTAAATTTCCTCACATTTATTGAGAAAATCTCTATACTTTCCTCGGCGGGAAAGGGATTGCCGGACTCGTAACTATTGTCAAGGCCTCGCTGACGCTCGGCCTTGAAAACTATACTCGTCCGGCAATCCCTTACTTCCCGGCCTCTGCAGTAATGTACTATTACCCAAGGGTTTTCGTTAAGTCTGTAGACAAAAAGATTTACCTAATATATCGTTATAAGTAGATAAGTCTTTGTCTTCAATCAAGAATAAAAAAAGTCTAGCTATGTTTTTAATCTCTTTGCGAGAAGACGAACGGACCAAATCAACCTAATTGATTTGACAATCCAGTCAAATACTTGTACCACTTGTACTTTATTGGTTATCGCCAGAAGAACGCATTTTTAGGGTTCCGTAGTAAACAAGGAACCCTTATAGTTTCGCCATGTCTGTCTGTCTGTCCGCGCTTTTACTCGAAAACTATAAATACTAGAAAGCTGTAATTTGGAATGGGTATTTATATTCACCGTCAGACAATCTTTTATTTTACAAACTGTGTTAATGCAGCATGCCCTTACACAGTTTAATCCAAAAAAGTTTGAAAACAGGCGACGAAAAAGAACAGTTTGTATTACCCCCACACACAACACAGCTACGGCTACCTCATTTTTCACCTACCTTGGACCTTACCTATACAACAAATTAAATGAAAAACTAAATATCTACCCACACAACAAATACAGTTGCAAAAGAACCCTCACAAAATACTTAAAAACATTAGATCACAACTCTACCGAACAACTACTCGAAACTATAAATTGACCTCAATCACCTGCTGCAATCGTTCCTCCACACTTAATAACCCTTTCACACACACTTTCCACCCCTACACAAAACTACTTCCATACATACAAACACACATCTTACAATCACACACTTTACATACTATGACAGCCGCAAACTTATATATATTATACTAGCATGTAAGCCAAACCATAAGGTTAAATAAAAACAAAAATGTAATTCTAGATTAATACTAAACAGGTAATTTTAGGTTTAGATAAACATACATATATATCATTATGCATTGTTTTATAATTCATGTTACTATAAGCAGCTACGACTATAGCTAGTATTCCAAGGGAGGGGCCTAGTTACCTGTAGCACAGGACTCTTATGAGACCTATTCAGGAGCTAGTCTCTTCACTAAGTGTACAAGTTCATGTCATACACCAGACTTATATTTTAATAAACTAAGAACTTATACTGTACTTTTGAACAATTGTGAAGAGAAAATAAAGATATATTATTATATTATTATTATTATTATATTAATATTGCCAAAAAAGAGGTAGAAAAAAATCTTGTAAAATAGTTTTTTTAGGGTAGGTCCCGCACAAGTAAAGTGGGAGTAATTTTTATTTTTTCTCTACTAACATCGTGTGGGGTATTGTTGAATAGGTCTTCAAAAGATATTGTGAGGTTGAGAACACCATTTTTCGATTTAGGGATCCGTTTCTGAAATATTTAGTTTTAAAGTGCAAACATCTGTTAGAGGTAAGTGTCCCCCCCCTCAATCTGCTAAACGGTTAAACGTAAAAAAAATAACAAGAGTAGGTAGTATATATAACGAAGTTGAAAGGAAAACTATCAGAGCTGAATACTAAGTACAAACTAAAAAGTTATAGCACTTTTTCATAAACCGCAGAAATAACTTTGTCATTAACACAAACACTATGAAAAACAAAGTTATTTTTGTGTTGGCAAACAATTAGAGTTTTTTATCTAATCTAAGCTTGCTTCTACGGAACCCTTCATAGGCGAGCCCGACTCGCACTGGGCAAATTTTTTATTTTTGTCTATGGTTATCGCTCTTAGTAATACGAAACTCAATTCAGAACTCTATTTAATAAATTAAATAGGTATATCACATAATAGTAGCTAGGTATACGTCATACCAGCGTTCTTTCAACCACGTAAGCTGAAGACGGAAAGAGAGCCCTGCGATTTTTGAGAGATGTAGGTAAGCGAGAACACGCCTGTTTACATCAGAACGTGTTCTGGCTTATACTTCTCTCCTGAGCACGGTTTTCGGCCTTGGTATTGGGAGTATTTGGGTTTTCAGGTTTTCTTTCCGTTCTGCCAGAGCCGGAGCCTGAGCGGTGGCGCAGCCCTCCCCGACTGCGCCCGGGCATGTATTACACCTCTAAAACTTCCTCATAAATCACTCTATCTACAGGTGAAAACCATATGAAAATCCGAACAGTAGTTTTTGAATATATCGCGAACTGGCAGACAGACAGATGCGGCGGAAGTCTTTGTTTTACGTATGTAGCGATTTTATGGCTTTGCGAAACGTGATATAGATAAATCTTCCACAATCACTATTCCTTGGATCTTGTGAGATAGAGGACGCCACAAGAAACATTATGGCAATAACATTCAATTTAGTTCTCATTGTGAACGAGTTAGCTGGCTTGTTGTCAGGTTATTTTGACCAGTGCAATAGCACATTGGACCTATACCTATTTAGTCATAGTTAGGTAGTATATTTGGACAAAAGGAGAATAGTTTTTAAACATAACAAAACTCGGTCTTTTAAAATACAATAATTCATAATGATACTAGCTATCGCCCGCAGCTCTGCTTGTGTAACTGAATCTCTCTGGATCAATATTTTATCTGTATAAAAAGTACCCTATATCCTTAAACTGAAGTAAAAGTAAAGTAAAAATTTCCTCTTTTTTATCCTTATTATTGTGACAACAAGATAGACAACGCAATTAATAAATAACTATTTTTAAAATAATATAATAAACAGCTTCTGCTATTCAATAAAAAAATACAAGCGTTTATTTTTTTTAAATAGCACCAGTATACTTTTTTAAATGAAATATTTTACAACTATCAACACGCGGCTGTCTGATAAAAAATTAAAACATAACCATAGTTGCTCGGTATGGTGTTAGGATTCAAACGATACCCAAGTAAGGAGAAAACTTTTTCTAAATAGATGTGGATACGTCAAAATTATTATTGAGGTATATATCATCTTCTTCATTGTCATCTATTTATATACCTTATTCAGTAATTGATTTGAAAATAATTATTCTGTTCAGGCATAAAAATGTGGCACAAGTTACATAAAATGAGCACGCCTGACACGAAAATCTCTCAATCTTGTTGACGGCTGAACCGATTTTCATAAAATATGTCTATCGACGATCGCTAAGAAAACTGCTTTCAAATAAAAAAACCGCATCCAACCATCATAAAATAAAAAAAAATTAATACGCCTGACACGAAAATCTCTCAATCTTGATGACAGCTGAGCCGATTTTGATACAACACATGTAAGGGCCATCGCCAAGAAACCTGCTTTCAAATAAAATAAAAAAACGACCACATCCGTCCATCGGTCCACCCGTTCTAGAGCTACGGTACCTCAGACAAATACACAGAAACACACACCCTCACAAAGGGGGAAAACTTATAACACCCCTATTTTTGCGTTAGGGGTTAAAAAGATTTCGAGAGATATTCTCATTCGTAACTACAAATTACTTATTTTTAAGCTTAATATATACATGCATATATTTTTTTTAAATCTATGCATGCATACCTATATACCATTCAACATTCAAAACCTTTTTGTCGCAATGTTATTATGGTGCATACATTACCTGGCCACAACAAACTTACCTACTTACAAAAACTTAGTATTCCGCAATGGAAGGTATTGTTATCATTTGTTTCTATATATTTATCCTATCCTAGCCTAATGCTATTCTTATCATAACTATCCTAATTGTTGATATTATAAATGCGAAAGTGAGTTTGTTTGTTTGTTTGTTTGTTACGCTTTTACGCCGTATCTACTGAACCGATCATCATGAAATTTGCATAAACATAGGTTAGGGTACTGAGAAGGACATAAGCTATATCACGCGGGCAAAGCCGCCGGTAACAGCTAGTTTTATTGTAAAAGGTGCAACTAAACAGGTTTCAATATCGCTTTAAACTAAATATTGATGGGCCTTTCTAAGTTCATTAATTGAGGTAAAAAAAATCCCAGGTAGGGCACTTGGTATAACAATGTCCAAGTTTCAAAGTTTTGGGATCTGTTGTGAGTAAATTCTAAGCGGTAAAACAATATCGTTCCATTAACCGTCAGTTAACTAAGTCTGGGCTAAAACAAAGCCTTTGAGAGCCCTTGAGATGAAAAGAAGCTAATCAGTGGGCTACGCAGTGAAGCGTTACTTTGCAGGATGTGCCTATTGTCTTTTAAAGTGATAATAATTGTAAGTAAATAAAGACCATTGAATCAGTAGTTAAATATTATGAAACTAGCTTTCGGAACTGTTCGCGTTAGTGTCTTTCCTTTGGGAACAGTACTTTTCTCCGGGATGAAAGGAAGCCTTTGTACTTCTCCGTACTCCACACAAAACGTATGCACAATTTCATGATGATCGGTTCAGTACATAGGGTGTGAAAGTGTTATAAACAAACTCACTTTCACATTTATAAATAAATAAATAAATATATAGGGACATATCACACAAATCGAGCTAGCCCCACAGTAAGTTGTGAACTTGTGTCGCAGGATACTAACTCAACGATACTATATTTTATAATATATACTTATATAGATAAACATCCAAGACCCAGGTCAATATGAAAAAGATCTTTTTCCATCTTGACCTGACCGGGGATCGAACCCGGGACCCCCGTGTCGCAGGCTAGCGTGTTGACCGCTGCGCCACGGAGCTCGACAATTATATATTATAATTATAATTTATAATATTATACTAGCTGTTTCCCGTGGCTCTGCCCACGTGATAAATAGTCTATGTCCTTATCAGTACCCTAACCTATGTGGTGTATGCAAAGTTTCAGAAAGCGTAACAAACAAACTTACTTTCGCATTTATAATATTAGTTGGGATAGTTGGGATTTAGAGTCAGCTTCTGCCTACGTTTTGATGACTGATCAAATGTTCATGCTCGCAATAATCCAGACAAATAACATCCAAATCCGCTCAGCCACCAACTTTCAAGTATTAAAAATAGTACATTATTACGACGTTTTTCAATACATTTGCGATTACCATAACCTAAAACAATATTGCACTTTAGCAAATAAGGAATTTATAAAAGTTAGGAACTAAAGCAGTTTGTAAAAATACATTTATAATAATCAGGTACATTTACTCAGGTTTATTTTCTCAAAAAAAGTACATTGATAATCTTCTCCTTTTCGAAGTCGGTTAAAAAATCACATCGCACGAATCAAAAAAAAGTTTTCATGCTGAATTTGAAACTCTTTGCTCGGATTCTATGAAGAAGTTTAAATTTTGCATCTGTGGCATAGGGCTATTGAGCAGTTGTGATTGGTGTAAAGTAAAAAGCACTAGTGGCGTAAATTCATCATCATTACGATACAGATTTCGATGTCATAAGAACTGTATTATTAGCAAATGTATTGAAAAGATTATTTTTTGATGGTATACGTACACAGTAATATTTTAATTAACAACTAAGTAGTTTTTTAATGTCTGAAATATAGGCTAGGATAAGGACACACATTATTTTTACAGAAAAAAAAAATTAAAGTTAATCTAAAACTACTATTTACAAATAAAATAGGCCTGGCAGCTCGTTGCCCCGTGGTAGCGTGCCCAGAAGGCTGGCAGCATTGCCACGTTGTATGGCAATGCTAATCTTTTGTCCAAAATATAAGCCTGCCCTCTGGTCACGAGACACCTCTATTAATTTTTTGGCGATGGCATTGAATAATTTATGTGCCGAGGGTCCCCACGGCCCTAGAGTTTCAACCCCAAACGGTTCAAATATATAATTGTTGCCAATACATTCATATTTGCGCCGTTTGAGGTTTTCCGCCGCCGCCGCTGCTGTGCCGGCTTTTGATCCTGTGACCGGGAGGTGAGACGTCGCCAGAGTATCGACGCAAGTAGCGTCCCATACCAGGGGCCGCCCCAACCTCCAAGGCACAAGAGTCATCCCATCCGGTCTCTTGCCATCATCCCTAGCCAATCCGTTTGGTTCTAAAACGGATGGCATGTTGATGGTAGCAAGAGCCCGATGGATTAAATTGTTTAGGGCGGCGTGGCGTCCTAAACGACCGGCACTTTTGCGGCAAGACAGACCATGGTGACCCAAGTCATCAACGCCATCGCCGCAAGGGCAACGATGTGGCACCGTACAAATGGCACCTAGTCTCAGGGCAGCTGCCAGGCGAAAAGTTTCGTCGTCCAATAAGGTACCAAGGTTGGCAGATGGTAGGGTTTGAAGCCAAAGCCCGGACTCCCATTCGGCGGCAGCTAGAAGACGGGCTCGCTCTGCAGCACTACCAGATGACTGTAATAAATTAATCTGGGCTAAACTGCAAAGCGGCCCGTCCCACAGCCTTTGCGAGGACGGAGAATCCGGAATTTTAGAATTTAATTTTTATTTAGTAGTAAATATTTTTACTTATTATTATTATTATATTTTTTTCTTTATCTAGATAAGTTTAGACGATGATTAATTAGGACCGCATGCCAAATTAAAAAAAAAATCATCTAGTGGAGTGAGCCCTGGTGCACTGTAATACAGGCCCTGCTTCAAACAGGCACCAGTCTCCAACATAATTATATAATTGTACTTTTCTACTTTTAAGTATACAATAATATGTCATGTTGGTATTTATGTTGGAGAAAATAAACAAATTTTTACTTTACTTTTACTTTACTTTACCTAAAATATCGAAACAGTGTGTCAGGCAGTATTATATTGTCTTTGGTCAGGCCATGAAAAGAAGCATACTAAGTATTTTACGTGCGTATATTTATTTTTGCGTTGCTTTTCAAAAGAGACCAATTTCAAGTGCGTCATATAAATAACTTATTATAATAGTATAAGGGTCTATGAAAGGTTTTCAGAAAATAAATATAAAATCCATTATTGCTGTTTGCTGTTCAATTTTGCAAAAATTGTATCGACATACGAGTATCTGTACTAATAATGCTTTTAAGGCCAATAAACTCAATAAAATTGCGTTTCAGAGAAAATCCATATTGTAAGTGAGTAGGTATTGTATTTTTATTACGCTCGCATATGTGTTTTCGGTACGAATATTTCTAAGGCATTTTATTGGAGCTCATAATAAGAGAACGATAATGCACAAGTTTTTATCGAAAATTTCATTTATGTGACAACTTTTATTAAGAGCGATTCATACTGTGTAATCTGTATTATCTATGTTTTTCAAGAGACACATCAATATAAGCCCAAACACGATAAATTACTTACCTACCTACATACTAGTAATAGTATCTTCTTGGTAGATTGTGCTACCTACTTAAAAAAAAACTCGTCTTCCATTTTTGACGCCTCACACTTAAAATCGTCTACAAGAGGCAATGGGTGTGGAGACATTGGAACGGACATTATATACTTACATACATAATAATAAACGCGCGAAAAATATTACCTTCCTCATATTAAATTAAGAATATTGTGAATGTATAAAAACACCTATGCCGTGTGGTTCCCGGCAGAGTAGACCACTCCAAGTCTTGCCGTGGATGACGTAGAAGGCCACTTAGGAAACACAAGCGAAATAAAGCTTACAAACATCAAAGAGACCTCTCCAACCCGTCTGGCTAGCGTAGAGAGTGTAGGCCAAATGGGCCAAATCCTCTGACTGCTCAAGCCAATAATGGCTCTGGTAGTTCGGAAGAGAGCCGTGATCCTGCAGTGGAGACTTAAAAAGACTTGACGATGATGATGATGAAAAACACCTAAAGAAATACCTAACCCTCCTACTTCGTGGGTCAGTCGAGCAAAAATACCTATGGCTACCTACGGAATCCATTATCAGATGTCTATGGTTTCAATATTGCATAAATACTTAAGTTTTTAACTTACTCCCTTTCTTGACTTAGCATGTTCGTTGTATTCTTTCTTAGTCGACGTTTTAGTAGTAACATATGGTTCATTACTTTAAATAAACTTATCGAATAGTACTTACAAATTTGAATTCATCATCATCATCATTTCGTGTAGGTGACTCGGTCAGTCGACCATGCATGCACACCCTGGTGTCAGAGTTGTTCGGAACCGCCTCTCGGCCTCTGACGTGGTTCCTTTAACGACTACCAGATGGCAGCCGGGACCACCGGCTTAACGTGCCTTCCGAAGCACGGAATCATCTTTCTTATCAGACAATCTGGTGATTCATGCCTGCAATTTCCTAACCAAACTGGAAACAATAACAAAGTATGCTTCCCGTGGGAATCGAACCCACGACCCCGTGTCAACAAGGCAAACGCCTTAACCACTGGACCACGGAGTCAGTTATTTGAAATTTGAATTGGAAGATTACTTGTGAATGAAGTAGGTACATTACTTCGATTACATAGCCCAATTTCTTAAATTACCTTAGTACTTCATATTGAAATTAGATCCTCGACGAGGCGTATGCTGCAAAACGAGGACAGATTGGCAATCCATCACTCATTTCCAACCGAACGCTTACACAAATATTATCGACACTTCAAAGTGCGCAAATTGTTAGATAGTAAACTGCGTAATTTTGAGAGAATTCTCTTTATGGAATTGTGTTTCAACAAGTCTTTGAAGTACTGATGACGATGTTTAAATTTCTTTGAAAATATTGTTTCATATAAGGTCAAACTATTTTATACATAGTAACCCCTCCGCCTCGTATTGGTCTGTATTGGGGAGATGTATGTGTAAAATTTATTTTTCTTTCTGATTAAGTAATCAGACGTGTTTTTAGGGTTCCGTAGTAAACTAGGAACCCTTATAGTTTCGCCATGTCTGTCTGTCTGTCTGTCCGTCCGCGGTTTTACTCAGAGACTGTAAGTACTAGAAAGCTGTAATTTGGTATGGGTATAATAAACATATCAAAAAAGTGGTACAAAAAAATCTTGAAAAAAAAAAATTATTTAGGGTAGCTCCCATACAAGTAAAGAGGGAGTAATATATTTTTTCTATACAAACCAATCGTGTTGGGTATTGTTAAATAGGTCTTTAAAAAAATTGTGAGGTTGAGAACACCATTTTTCGATTTAGGGATCCGTTTCCGAAATATTTCGTTTTAAAGTGCAAATTTTTGTTAAGAGGTAAGTGGCCCCCTTTATCTGCTAAACGGTTATATATGGATACGTGAAAAAAATTACAGCAATAGTATATATACTGAAGTTCAAACGAAAACTATCAGAGCTGAGTACTAAGTACAAACTAAAAAGTTATAGGCAACCAACTTATAAAATGTACTTGAAAATGTAAAATTTCATACAATTTTCATTGTTAGATGTTTTTGGTCATTAAATTATGAGGTGCGAGTGTGAACAGTGTGAACTCAAAGTTGTCAGTCGCAACTACGGAACCCTACACTGCGCGTGGCCCGACACGCACTTGGCCTGAAAATGGCCATACATGATTTTTTCGGGTTCCAATATCGGCCAGTGCCGCCATTTTAAAAAAGTATTTGTAATAAAACAGATATCGATTAAAATTTTGTTTAGCTTGCTTGGCCTTCCAAAATATTTAATGAACTACTGTTTACAGTTTAAAGTGAGAAAGTGAAGCCTTTGTGTCAAAAACGGCCTCTTTTGGCGAAAACGCTAGTAAACTTTCACGTTCACAATTTAAACTGTAATGATGATATAGTTTGAAGGGTTATCTAAGGCCTCGAAGAACAAAATTTTTAATGATATCTTCGTTTTTCTATCCAATAATTTATTTCAAATGGGTGCACTGGGCCTCGAAAATTTCATATGCAAATCTCCAAATTGCTATTGGTAATTCGGTACGTTAATTCGTTTAAAAGTTGGTTGAACTAGTCAATGTTAAAAGTATGAATAAATTTGAAAAATGTTATTAGCACCTTATTCCCAAAACTTAGAGAATATTTCTCTGCCGTTTTAATCGATTGGTTAGTACCCGTGTACAAGAAGCTTTATAGGAATTTTCCAATGAAAGCGAGGCAAACAAACCGATCTGTTTGCGAACCTCTGTTGGCTTTGAACAACTTCCGCCAATCGCAATCTGTTTGAGTTAGCCTTATGGACGTTAAGGGTAAATTACTCGAAAGTGAGAAGTATTTAGGTCAGTCCTCGTAAATATTTTATTTTCTTTAGTCTAATCTTGTCTCTCTCATCAAAGTCTTTGCTCTCATCTAAACATTTTCCGGTTACATATCCTTAGCTGTGATACAGTGAGTTGCACGCGCCGGGTTACAAACTTTTTGCCACTCGTACTCGTTAAGCGGGCTGTCGTGTGCCGCAGCACCACGAAGGCTATAATGGCAGCCGCCCATTCTTTTAACATTATCCATTACCATAGCTGGGCACCACGGAACAATAAAAAAGAGTTTTTTATTGTTCCGTGCTGGGCACCGTTAATCAAATAGTTGTTTGTTTGTTTTTCGTATGTGTAAGTGGCCAACACTGGTGTCAGATTTTTCAAGCTGCCTTAAGGCATCTGACATAGCTTAACGACTGCCATCAACGATGACAGCCGGGACCAACGGCTATATATCAAATAGTTAACTTCGTTAATTAACGATTAACGGATTAACGCGTTAATGCCTAGCTATGTGCATTACGTACAATCAAATCTTTTTTTAAATTCTTTATCTTCTTCTTCTTTCGATTTTATATTTGCCTTGACCAATAACTTGCAACTGCGACTGCCCAGTCATTTCAATTCTTTATAATAATACTTAAACAATAGTCAACAATAAGTATTCCAGAATTTAACAATAGCAGATTACAAATGCTCCTTATACTTACAAAGTTGGTTTAACAGCCGAAGAATGTTGTTCTGAGACACTTTACAATAAGATTACGAAGTTTTAACTTCGACAGACACCATTTTAAGTAAATGATCGTTGTAAGTCAAAATTTTAGAGTTCTTGAGAATTACTTACGCACAAATTTAACTTTGTTTTATTCGACTTATTATTTTTTAATGGTTTCGTGCATTTATTAACTGCATAACTTGAATTATTGTTTTTTTTTTACAAAATTCACATAATATATGACTTTATAATTTATTTTCACGATAAAGTTAAATATTTTTATTGACATTTGGATGTGTTTCTTTTTAATCGAAATATTTTTCTTTCTTTTTAAGTAATATTTTTTTATATATATGCAATAATACATATATTATACATATGCATACCTACTCCTATTTCAATCGAAAATCTAGTGGCTTTATAATTATTAATTCTAAGAGACAACTTAATTTTAATCTATTCTAACTTAAGTTAAGCAGACACTGTTTGCAACTCTAAATAACTATATTATGAAATTATAATCTCCCTTACATTTCTCGAGAATTTAATGATGCGAAAAGAAGTCTTAGGTCATAAGCATGTTCGTGTTTCTCATCTCATTGCATCCCTAGTGATCCCTCGAGGACAGTTGACACGAAACCAACCAGTCGTTGATAGCAGTGCTTCGGCACGGCTACAAATAAAACCTGCCCGTCGAACTCGCTCACTAAGGGTTCAGTACATAAAGTTCATTTTATTCTAAGCTGTTAAAACTAGTATTGATATCTGTCAAGCAAGTGTCATTACTCCTTGGTCAAAAATCATAAAAAATGAAAGTCAGTTCTGCGGTTCCATAAGACTGTAAAAATCAAACTCAATGATTGCCAACGGGCAAACAGCAAATAGCAAACTTGCCCCCTGTTTCTGTTTAACTTTTGAGCTGCAGAACTCTACAACATAGAAACGCGTAGTTTTAAGACATAAGACTATAACGATGTTAAAATGGTGTTTGAAATTCACGTTATTCATACCTAGATAACAATTAAATGATGCTTAAAAAAATTAAGGACGATCGGTAACGAAGCTGGTGGATGAACCCAATGCCAAAACATGCATAGGTACGTAGATATGTTTATTAATCATTCTTTCACGTCATACTCAAACGATAAGACCGTTCTTCTTTTCAAATTTCAAACGCTAGCTTTTTTATTATCTCACTTGGAAACTCTGCTTACATGGAAAAAGCCGTAGCTTTAAAGGAAGACTAAGATTTACTAGAGACAAGTTATTTTTAAATAAATTAGCATATTCTTGTAATGAAGCTGCCTAGAAAAGATTGTTTTCTTAAACATGGCTTTCTATACATACGTATTAAGGAAATAAATTGCATTTACGTGCCGCCACTGTTTACGAGCGTGACACCAGCCAAGGTTCTATGCAAATCGTGGATTATTTTGTTCCAAGTGTGGAAGCCGTTATACTTAGCAGCTTTTTTGATGAATTGGCGCTATATTTTCGTGGTAACGGACTAATGATTGACGAACTCGTTTAATGTAAACAAAGAGCGGGTGTGCTTTTTTGTCTGAAATATATGTATGACATGGCACACACAAATAGATTGGATTTTGTGTGCGTTAGTGCCCAACAGTGCCTAAAAAAGACGTGATGATGATGAATTGGCTTAAATAGGTGACAGATTTTTCGAGCTGCTTAAGGCATTTGACAGAGCCAAATGACTTAATTAATGATGATTATGTCCAACAGTTTAACGAGCCTTGCAAAGCATGAGACATGACATGATGAAGCTCGAAATATTTTTGGTGCTACTTTTGTTAGCAGGAACCAACCCGGGTGCGCACACAGATTAAGTCATCGTAAAGCTACTCTAGTTTTGATTTAAAGTTTTAAAAATGATTATTGCACGCCTAAAATGAAGCTATAGATATTGAATGGTTACAGTTTTATAAGATATACATCGACTGGCTTCACAATGAGGTGTTGTTTCACCACGCTATATAAATCACGTCACTCGTTGAGGGCAAGGAATGTCAATGAAGTGTGACAGAGTGTGACAACACTTACAAAGCCGATCACCGGTGCCTTTCTTAGCTAAAAAATCAATGTCCTTTTGAATACAACTACTAGTGTTCTGACTCGTGCGTGATTAATTTTACTCGAAAAACTGAAAAAGATGTATCGTAAACTCTATATTTTCACTGTTTGGCTTGATTAGAAGGTTCATTAAATTGATTTTGAAAATATATGACGTCATGTTGGAGGGGAATTGTCACACAAGTCTGACCTTTTGTGACAATGACGGAAGAGGGGTGTAAAGATTATGGGACAAGTATGACGTAATTTGTAGATGACCCCTAATACCTTTAATTGTTTGATAAACAATTTGCAATTTGGCAAATCACTAATGTACTGTGTTGAAACCCAGTTTAAAGTTAAATAGGACACGGTTATAGATTTTGAGCTGTTCCGATTCCTCGCTGGTCCACCGTGCTCCGGTGACCTAGTTCGCGGCCCCGGAGTTCCAGGGGTTCGATGCACCCCGCCGGAGAGATTGACACGTGATTTAACTGTTTGTTATTGAATTAAGGAGGATATAATATAAAATGAAAAACACGTGGTAGAATGGAATGAGGAAAACTTGGTTAGATCCTATTACAAATTATCCTATTATTATTATCAGAAAAAAATGCGTTAAATGAGATTTTAAGAGCGCATTCAATGTGCTATTGGAGAACAAGTTTAAGGTAAAGGTAAAATAATGTTATCTATATATACTATCTGTATTAAAATCACCAGTCAAAGGAAATAAATAAATATAAATATATAGGGACATATCACACAAATTGAGCTAGCCCCACAATAAGTTGTGAACTTGTGTCGCAGGATACTAACTCAACGATACTATATTTTATAATATATACTTATATAGATAAACATCCAAGACCCAGGTCAATATGAAAAAGATCTTTTTCCATCTTGACCTGACCGGGGATCGAACCCGGGACCCCCGTGTCGCAGGCTAGCGTGTTGACCGCTGCGCCACGGAGCTCGTCAAAAAGAAAGCTCGTCGAAAGATTTGATTGTTTCTACTTTGAGTTAAATTATTTTGTGTGCTTCCGCCACTAAGGTGCAACGTGCAACGCAGACAAGGGACAATAGCTGGCAAAAAAGTCTGCGGCGCGCACAGACATGAAATTTTTTTTTTATCTTTCTAATATCTGTGGCGGCGCGCTTTTCTTAGTACAACAATAAGGTTGCACTTAGTCTGCGTATGTCTTGCCCGCCAGGCGACATGAGGTATTGCGCGGACAAAGTGCAACCTTATTGCATTACTAATAAGAGCTCGCCGCGGACTTTTTAATGATACCACACCAAAAATATTTCATGCAAACTATTGTTTGTTTGTTCGCGTCGAATAAGATTTCAAAACTATTGGACTGATTTTCGAAATCCTTTCTACCTATAGAAATCTATAGAAAAGTAGGTAATTTATCTGCGGGTAACATAAGCTATAATTAACGCGGAAAAATCGCGGGAAAATTGCCTCAATATGTTGGTAGCGAGCGCTCTATCCAAAATGTATTAAATATTTTTATTTCTAGCAAACCTTCTTATTAACTTACCAAGATTATTTTGAGAGATGTAAACTTTTTATATTAAGTCACTTAGTTAATAATTCATTTTAAAAGTTTAAAACTAAAAGAGCGAAGTCTGCTGGTAAAAGCACATGTTTGCTTAAAAGGATTTTTTGCTGATCATTATCAATTGCATTTTTTTATAGTTAAGGCAAAATACCTAGCTAATAAAGTAACTAATGCGTGGATTTGCGTGAATATTTAATTCCACGTGTAATAAAATGCATTGGATATAAAAATTGGAAAGAAAATAATCATAATCATGGGTCCCGAATTAGGGCATAGGTTGTCGGATACAATGTGGCGACCCTCGTTACGGACGTGCGCGCTGTAAGCCTGTGGTGACATCTGACATTCACATGATTATGTTCCTTTCATACAAACATTAACACATGAGTTACGTTGTTTATCGAGTGATAGGGAATATCAATTAGATGTTCTCGTTGTTTGATAAGCAGTATCGATAATGTGGTCGGAAAATTCATTCGGTTGTATTGTATTAATATCTCCAATCGCCATTGATACTAGCCGCAAATACATAGATTTATGTATACTCTCTTGTTTATCGCTTACCATGTAGGCAAAGCCCAATACATTTTTCCCTTAGTCGGTTCATGACATGTTAACATGAAACAGATATTGATATAGAGCAATTAAAAGCATTTAATAGATCTTTTTTTTGTGTTTTAGTGACTAACTCTGGTGTCAATGTTTTCTGTTATATCACCTATTTAACTTACATATTTCCGCCACTATACAACTCTATCCTCCTCATCACAGGTGGTCCCCGTTGCGTCCTCATCTGTGGTGCGTCAGAATTCTGTTATGACATCATATTGGTTTACACTCATGCTGTAATATGATTTGGCGAGGATATTACAGCCGGCCGCGTGAGTAACGACAAACCTTTAGTCGCTCTGGAACCGTAGATGTGACGTTAATCTTTAGCCAGACCTGTAAAATGTGCGGTGCAAGTATTTACTTTGCTGGAAATCAAACCTAAGGTATCGGGTGTAAATTTTATTTGTAAAACAAAAAATCGTGTTTGTATGCAGCCGACACTGATATCTGATAATTAACATAGCTTAAAACGACTGCCATTAATGATGGCAGCCGTGATCAACGGCTTATAAGCTTAGCCAGCAATCCGCTCTCTGAACGGGCCATGGACACCAGATGGTGTTACCACTGACCATATTGCATCATACACTCGCATTGAATTTCAGAATTTGAAAAAACTGATTACTGGGACGTCTGTTTGGTCGCCCTCTGCAAAGAATGTATGTTATATGTGTTACAGGTTTACTTTACGCAAGTATCCAAACCAAACCTCCTCTTTTTCCTTCTGCTCCTTCTTTCAAGGCGGTGACCGTTATCTCTTAGATTATTACACGGAGCATTGAGCCATAGAGTGAGAATTCTATGAGCGATAGATACACATACCTAGCTGACATACGAGAAGATCTTTTTTTGATATCCAGTATTCTCAAATCAATTTTTAGGTAATAACTTCTCGCGACGAATTCTAAACCGGCCTTCTTTTGGGAACTAACTCTGGAGTGAGTACTGTAATCATAGATATCAGAATGTTTGTGACTGTAATACAGGCTCTGCCTCCATCACTCTCCCGTCTCCTTTAATCTGAGTTAAAATCAGGTACACTGGGTACACTATTGTGTTCTAAGATTGTTTGGAGTAAAATAAATCTATTTTTACTTACTTTACTTTCTTACTTTAGATATTTTAGAGGGCACCTATACTGTCGTTTCAAGTTCGATTGCGTCATAGTAAAATATTAATTTAGTGGGAAAACCAATTAAGTGACTGATCAAAGAGCAATCTGAGACAAAGACAAAGATATTGTTCAATCAATATTTCTCACAATCGCACTTAAAGGTCTACAGTGACCGTGTAGGTACTTGATTTTCCTTCATTTCCTACTTGGGTTTTTCTTGCATGTCACGAAGGCGAGTGTTAGGTAGGTATCCAAAGTTTATAAATTTAATTATTTTAGCATGTTTCGGGATTAACTTGTTAAAATCAATAACATAACTGATTTTGAATTGCTCTCAGCTAGGTTATTGCTATAAGAATCTACCACTGCATTAGAAAACTACTATTTTCAGTCATTATAAGTTTTTAGGGTTCCGTAGTAAACTAGGAACCCTTATAGTTTCGCCATGTCTGTCTGTCTGTCTGTCTGTCCGTCCGCGGTTTTACTCAGAGACCATAAGTACTAGAAAGCTGTAATTTGGTATGAGTATGTATATTAATCATGGCAAAAAAGTCGTAGAAAAAAATCTTGAAAAAAATTTTTTTTTTGGGTAGCTCCCATACAAGTAAAGTGGGGGAGTCATTTTTTTTCTCTACTTACCCATCTTGTGGGGTATCGTTAAAAAGGTCTTTGAAAAATATTGTGAGGTTGAGAACACCATTTTTCGATTTAGGGATCCGTTTCCGAAATATTTGGTTTTAAAGTGCAAATTTTTGTTAGAGGTACGTGTCCCCCCCCTCTATCTCCTAAACGGTTATATATAGATACGTGAAAAAAATTACAGCAGTAGTATATATACTGAAGTTGAAAGGAAAACTATCAGAGCTAAGTACTAAGTACAAACTAAAAAGTTATAGGCAACCAACTTATAAAATGTACTGGAAAATGTAAAATTTCATACAATCTTTATTGTTAGATGTTTTTGGTCGTTAAACTGTGAGGTGCGAGTGTAAACAGTGTGTACTCAAAGTTGTCATTCGCAACTACGGAACCCTATACTGCGCGTGGCCCGACACGCACTTGGCCGGTTTTTTTTTCTTTTGTTTTATCGTAACTTCCTAACTAATATTATAAATGCCAAAGTGAGTTTGTTTGTCTGTTTGTTACGCTTTCACGCCCTATCTACAGAACCGATCATCATGACACATAGGTTAGGGTACTGAGAAGAACATAGGCTATATATCACGCGGGCGAAGCCATGGGTAACAGCTAGTTTTACGGCAATAATCATCTTCAAGCACAACACATTAACGCTAAAATTAGCGTTAAGTTAATTTAATGTGTTGTGCTATTATTCTATTATTTATATTAATTTATGCAACAATGTTTAATGAACTAAACTAACATAATATTAACGGTAACTAAGATAAAAACAAAAACTAATCCTAAAATAAAAACTAACCTATAAAAAAAAAGAAAAACAACATTAAGATAAATAAAAAATTGAAGCCAAATCGCTGTGGTCAGCGGGCAGGGTG
Organism: Rhodophaea formosa; assembly: GCA_963082605.1. Classification (NCBI taxonomy): domain Eukaryota; kingdom Metazoa; phylum Arthropoda; class Insecta; order Lepidoptera; family Pyralidae; genus Rhodophaea; species Rhodophaea formosa. Next base: position 8,076,913 of record OY720206.1, read on the forward strand.
CCCAAAAGGCTGGCGGCATTTCCACGCTGGATGGCCAAACTCAGCCTTTGGCCAAAATGCGCGCCTGCCCTTTGGTCACCAGAAACGTCGATTAGGCGTGCGGAGATCTCTTTAAATAACTGTCGGGCTTCCGCACCCCAAGGCCCTAAGGTCTCCACGGCAAAGGGCACAAATATGTAAGGCTCGCCTAGAGCTGCATATTTGCGCCCCTTAATGGCTTCTGCCGCCGTTGCAGCCGCGCCTGCACGGCGAACGGTCGCTTGTAAGTGGGATGGGGCCACAGTATCCACGCATGTGGCATCCCATACAAGCGACCGCCCGTTTTTCCAAGGAATGAGTGTCATCCCGTCCATCATCATATATATATCTATTATATATTATTCTAAAAAAGGACTCTATCGTCTTCATTTCTTTAAATTGGCTAGGCAACTCCAAGTGAGCTTTCGCTACTTCACCGGACTTTGGAGGCGAAGGCAGAGTATCCCTCACCGTTATTTGAACCCCCCATGCAAATTCCACAACCAATTTGACAAATTTCTATACAATATTTAAATATTTTATAACTTTTTTTCTTGCATTATGTACATATTAGGTATTCTGATTCCGTTGTTAAAATATTGTAAGGTTGTTCAGTATCAACTTGTATACATATATGAAGCAACTCCAAATCGTGTTAGGAACTGTTCGCGGTACTTTGTTACCTCGGATTTTACTAGACTCACCATCATCATTTCGTGTAGGTGACACGGTCAGTCGACCAAGCACTCCCTGGTGTCACAGTTTTTCGGAACCGCCTCTCGGCCCCTTAAAGACTTAAAATATGTAATATGCACAATGCTAAAGCACAATAGAGAGACCGTAGAAAATCTTTCTCAAATTATAATTTGAAAGGTACGGAAAGTAAAATCATTGCTTAGTCTTTGCCCCTACATATTAAAAATATAAAAAATATGCATAAAACCTTGGAAATTAAAACGAAGAATAACTTTGTAAATAAGAATTCCTTTTTTCTTGAAGATCTTTGTGAACGGATGAAAAATACTGACATGACTTATATTATTCTAGAGTTTCTTTCAAATCAGTAACATAAAATAATTAAATCAAATAAGGCTTCAACTTCTTTAGGCAGGTACTTACAAAATTTCGTGGGCGTACTGTAATGGAAATAAACTCCATTGCTATTGTACTTATTGTTTCAATTAATTGGCGATGGAAATTGTATAGATATCTTGTGAGACATAAATGATAAATGCCTCCATTGTGCCTTCTAAATTATATAATAAAATCAATTTCATGCCTCTTCATCGGCGGTTACCACTCCAAATATTATTTGTTTATTGTCATTTATTTATTATTATTATTTTTGTAGATCACACTAGCAGCTTTTTAAGCTGATGAGTGTGTAACTGTGACTGTCTAGTCTATTCTTGTAATAATTGACTGATGGTGCCTTTAGAGTTCCAACCGGTAGTTAGTTCCAACCTGTGACCACACGGTTTGTTAGGAAATTTTACCTATAACATATGTCTATTATTCTTTATGTCTAAAGTACTACCTGCACATAAATTGATGAGTCTTGGGTATACTACGAGTAGAGAGTTGGTGGTAGAGTGTGCCTAGCGTCCAATAGAATTCGTGTGAATACTAGCGTTGGTAAAGATGATATCTTTTTGTAAATTAACACTAAGCTTTATGAGTAGTAATAATATCGGATCGGTGTATGGTAGAGTGTGCGGTAAAGTAGACAGCGGGGGAAGGTAAGTGGTGGAGTCTCTGCTCACGTTGCTAGTCACTCTACTATACTTACAGCTAAAGCAGGCTTTTATATTGGATGTAAGCTATTTTCCTTCTCCTGAATAAACAACTAGAAGAAATTATGGAAATTTACGGGGTCGAGTGCTGCTCCCGTTTTAGTTATGGTAGAGCCACGGGGAAAATTACTTTTACTAGTAGCATGAATGGGCCGGCTTTTCTTCGGAAGTACCACACTCTCACAAAAAATAGACGTTTGAGTAGTAGATTTACCGCTTTTTTTCTTCGTTCGGTAAAAGTTGCAAGTTTTGACAAACGATTTCATTCGTAACAAAATAGTAGTACATAAAATAGTTTGAAGATTTAACTAGTGTCTCGTACAAGAAAATTTTAAATTGAATCTTCATTTTCTTTCAAATAATTTCTTTTAAATTGGGGACAGCACTGGAACTGGACGCCGTAAAATTCATGTATCTCCTTAAACTAATTAAAAAAAAAAAGTTTTTAATTAACCTGTATTGTCCCACTGCTCGGCAAATGTCTCTATCATATCCTTCCATTTATATCGAATTAGAGCTACTTCTAACTAATTGCGCTAAAAGAGTCAAGACCATCGCGCCATCGTTTTCTAACTGACTCATACATACACAAATAGCTCTCTCTACAGTTAATGAACCAGACAAAAACTTAGTTTTAAAAGAGTTTTAATTTAATTCCTTGTTGACAGATCAAGATGGCCGCTACAAAGCTGTACAAAATGGCGGCGGTGCTCTTCGTGATTGGGTTATCGCATATCTTGGCAGCGCCTGTCGCTCAAAATGCAGGTGAGTTTCGAAATACGCCTTCTGGGATTTGGGGAAAACAATTATTTGAGGGACGATGAAACGCCAATGCGCTTCATTTCATTTAAGGGATGGGAAAGACGGTTTCGCTTAAATTTTATTCGAAATTCATTTTAGAAATACGCTTGTCTTAATATAATTTGGAGATTTTTCGTAATTAATTGTAATCGTTCAAGCTTCTCTGAAACCCTGCATTCTGTGTATCTTAAAAAAATTGCATTATTTTCTGTATTGACCTCTTCTTAAAACTAATGACAACTTAACTCTCTGTAAAGGCAGAGTAGCGTCCTACTCTATCCTCTCTTACTACTCCATTCGTATGCTATGGTTCATTGTCCCATCCTTTTTTTTCACGAATAAGAGGATGACCTCTTATCTTACCTGATAGGAAGCAACGATGAGGGGCACAAGCAAACTCAATTACTAGATACCGACTGGAGGTATCGGCTAATAGCGACACTAAAAGAAAATAAAACTGGCAAAGTAAGCCAACTGGCGCAGTGTAGGGTTCCGTAGTTACGAATGAAAACTTTGAGTTCACACTGTTCACACTCTCACCTCACAGTTTATCGACCAAAAACATCTAACAATGAAAATTGTATGAAATTTTACATTTTTGCCAATAACTTTTTAGTTTGCACTTAGTACTCAGCTCTGATAGTTTTCCTTTCAACTTTATTCATTTTCTGACTAGACCTGACCTGATATTAAACATAGAAAGTCCTTTTTCCACAAAATCAATGTTTATATTTGATTAGGAACTTCGATCCTGGCTGCTTGGGGTAGCCCAAGTTTCACTGACTATAGCTATGAACCTAATCCTTCCAGATTTAGCGAGCTAGGGGTACGATGCCACAGGCAGACATTATTACACATATATAGACTAACGTGTGCAACTTATAACGTTCCTTTTTGGTCTGCTATTAAATTCATGCAGACCGTACTGCTAAAAAGCAGATCGTTAGCAAGTTATGAGGTTGATACTATGAATATTGCAAATAGACGTGAAGAGTGTTTACAATGTTGTGAATACAATGAAGAGCTGTTAGACAAATGTGCTCGGAGACTTTGTTACAAATATACAAAATGAAACCGTTCGCATTGTTCGTTGCAACCTTGTACGAGTTGAGTATTCTCTTAGGGCATCGCTTTGTGGAACATATTACTTGATAAAATATTAAACATCCCGACCCTCTTGCCTAGTGCTGTCGCGCAATTACAAGTCGGCTTACAAATTCTGGTAATTCTGTTTTTACCTTGTAATTCTTAATCTAACTCAGTCTAGTCAGTAATGACACGTAATCTCCTGTCCAGCTTTATTAAAACTTAAAATACGACAGATCAAGTATTATTATTATTATTAATAAATTGAATGAGTGAGCGCAAAGCGCGGGTAGAGAAGAACAGGCAGACATATCAAAGATTTGCCCAAGCTGTAGCAAAGACACTTCGTTGGCGCTTTGCGAAATTTAATCAATTTTATTTTAAGATAAATGATCTTTAAACTTTTTTCCATTTACAGAATATTTTTTTTAATGTACCGTCGTCACAGTATCTACAAATTCGATCAAACTTAGAAAGTTCAACAACGAGACCTACACAAACATCGTTCACGTTGTGGTCAGTCCTGCTACATAAATAAGTTAGTGAGATGTGATTCCTCATACTCCTGGGGGACAGCCTCGGCTCGGGAAGATATAACTCAGGCTGGATAGTGTTTATTTTGGATTTTTGTCACGAGGGGCGCTTTTATGGCTTCTTTCGTGAAAGTGAATAGGTTCTCAATGATTCAAAAGGCAAAGGTACTTGATTTCTTTTTGGCCTCAGTATTTTATGTATATTTTATGAGTTTCGAAGAAGTTTGCTGGTTTGTAAGGAATAATAAAACAACCTAACCGCTAGCCCAAGTTTTCAACCATTAGCAGAATATGAAATCTCGTTCACTTTAGATAACTACTAATAATTTTAATTTAATTAATACTTAGTAGCTGAAATATTAGCCCCATTAAGGGTTCCGTAGTAAACAAGGAACCCTTATAGTTTCGCCATGTCTGTCTGTCTGTCTGTCCGTCCGCGGTTTTACTTAGAGACTATAAGTACTAGAAAGCTGTTATTTGGTACGGGTATGTATATTAATCATGGCAAAAAAGTGGTAGAAAAAAAATCTTGAAAAAAAAATTTTTTTAACATAGCTCCCATACTAGTAAAGTGGGGAGTAATTTTTTTTTCTCTACTTATCCATCGTGTGGTCTTTAAAAAATATTGTGAGTTTGGGAACACCATTTTTCGATTGAAGGGTCCGTTTCCGAAATATTTGGTTTTAAAGTGCAAATTTTTGTTAGAGTTAAGTGTCCCTCCCTCTATCTGCTAAACGGTTATATATGGATACGTGAAAAAAATGGCAGCAGTAGTTTATATAGGTACTGAAGTTGAAAGGAAAACTATCAGAGCTGAGTGCTAAGTACAAACTAAAAAGTTATAGCAATTTTTCATAAACCGCAAAAATAACTTTGTCATTCATACAAACACTATGAAAAACAAAGTTATCTTTGCTGGCAAAAAATTATAGCGGTTTTTGGCCAATCTAAGCTTGCTTCTACGGAACCCTTCATGGGCGAGCCTGACTCGCACTCAGCCAATTTTAATAATGTCGACACAATCATGCTATGTGTGTGTGAAATGAATGTTCTTTTTATAGGTTCCATACCCAAAGGGTAAAAACGAGATTTCCTAATTTTTAAAAAAGGAACAATCACCCTACACGCACATGACATGTGCAGTGAACAGATTATACTTGCAAAGTGGAAAATTTGCAGCGATGAAATTGTATTACAGAACATGACAACGGCGTCCCTTGAGAACATGGCTACCGTAATATGGTGGAAATTGTTCCTGGAAAGATTCTCATCGGGCTGTAATTTGATAAAATATGGCGACAACAGTTAGAATGGCAGCCATGATTGGAATACATTAATCACTCAGTACGATGATTTCCCAGAAATCGTGCGTGTCAAGTGTAGGCGAAGGTAGGACTAAAAATATGCTTCGATTAGCTAGCTAAGTTGTTAGTCACCAGTCTTCTAAATGAATAGACGAGCTCCGTGGCGCAGGCCGGCGTGTTGACGCCGGCCTGTGACACGATGGTCCTGGGTTCGATCCCCGGTCAGGTCAAAATGAAAAGTGATTTTTTTCAGAGTGACGTGGGTCTTAGATGTTTATCTATATATGTATTTGTTATACAATATAATATCGTTGAGTTAATATCCCATAATACAAGTCTTACTTAAGAACTTACTTTGGGGCTAGCTCAGTCTGTGTGATTTGTCCGTATATATTTATTTATTGTTTATCAGAATTTGAAGTGTCTATCATAATTTTACATTGATTTTTAAAGGTTATTATTGGAGTTGAAAAAAAAGTATAGCTACGGATTTTATTTTGAATGTGATTCGAGAGATGAAAAAAAATTGTTAAAAAAACTTCTGTTTCTGACGGTGAACCCACATTTCTTCTTCAGATCAAGTAAAATTTACACAATAGTTTCTTACTTTTAAACGTATTCTGCCTTATCCGAGCGTTTTTCCGGTGGTATCCACAGCTGGGATATGTCGAAGCCTGAGGTCCGCTATAAAATCAGCATTTATGCTGTAATACAGTTTGGCATAGTCTTTACAGCCGTCTGCCTATCGCCCCCTTGGGTAGCCTTGTAACCGCGGAAATGTACTTGTAAAATAAGAGTAAAATATTTGCCCGTGCCGGAAATAGAATCCGAACGCGAAGACCGCCCCTTAGTAAATATATACGGACAAATCACACAGATTGAGCTAGCCCCAAAGTAAGTTCTTAAGTAAGACTTGTGTTGTGGGATACTAACTCAACGATACTATATTTTATAACAAATACATATATAGATAAACATCCAAGACCCCGGACAATCTGAAAAAGATCATTTTTCATCTTGATCTGACCGGGGATCGAACCCGGGACCTACCGTGTCACAGGCCGGCGTGTTGACCGCTGCGCCACATATATTACTAAACCTTACGTTGTCTACTTGGTAAGCTTATGACCTAAAGACTTCAAGGGCACGTTAACTGTGGCTGTGGGCGTACAGGTGGAAAAGGGAATCAAGTATTTCGTGACGCTGGCCACATTGCCTACTGACATGATTCCTTAGATTTTCGATCATTCTCTCTACCGGCTTCTACAGTTTGCGCGGGAAGCTTTGAATACTTTTCTGCCGTGATAGTATTTTGAAAATCAGTTCAGTAGTTGCGGAACCTATTCATTCAATGCAAACAAACAAATAATCAAGTCTTTCCTCTTTATAATATTAGTTTAGACAAACTATTTTAACTGTTACCATGGCATCCATACTGGTTCACAATCATGAGCATTCTTTTGCGTTCTTAAATGTAGGAATAACTATGTAAAATTTAAGCTTTATGCATGATAAATTAGACCACGTTAAATATGTACTGGATTTAATTTCATTCATATTTACATAAGATAAATTCAAGTGCTTAGTTAGTAGTCGCAATAAAGAAGTTAAGTAATAGAAAATGTAACCTTTACAGACATAGACGTGAAAAATTGCGTTTACAGAGCTAATAAATGAAACCGTAAATAAGACTTTCAGAAAGGTTATTTAATATTGGTTTCTCAGAATACTTATTGATGCCACTATAACGATTCATCTTGCGTTTGTACCAGGTAATACACGCGTGGTATACACAGGTATACCACCACCCACGCGCGTACCAGCCTAGATCGCATCTTTGCCAAACTATTTATTATTTTTGTAGCTATTTATTACTCTCTATCGTTGCATCAGGCAAGACAGGTATTAAACGCACTCAAGTTACTCATTAATAAAATCTTACGTTATCTGTCGTTTGAGTTTTATGCAAATATTGAGAGTAGTAGCGCACTTAGTAAAATAACGTTGACTTTTGTGCTCCCCAACTGTGAAAGTTCGTTGCCTTTGGTCTTGTTTAATTAAATGATTTAATCATCTGTTTATTCTACAATTTGAAACATCCATTATTCCATTAACTTGTGAATATTTTAAAATTTAGTGTTTTCGCGATTGTTACACATTTAAATAAATATTTCGAGTCACAGCACGTCCCTGTCATTGCGTACAATATTCTAAATTACTTTTAATACGGTTTTATCACGTTTATTACATTATTTATACACAAAAAGATTCGAACATTTTACAGCGTTCATGTCCACAGGTAGACTAAGTTGACATTTGTCAATTATTTTATAAGAAAGAACTATGGTGGAACTATGCAAAACTACCACCGAAAATATTTATTGATAACGTTCCGCATGTAGATAAGCAGTATTAGCTCACGGTGTCTGAAAGTCTTGCAGTCTACTGCCGAGCTCTAATTGAATTGATTACTGGATCTCAAGCTGGTGTAACTGCCAAACATCCTCTCTATTGAAATTAATTTTATTTTTTTTATATTTCAATAGCCTCACGATGTTTTTTTGGAATGTATCTGTAATTAAGTGGACATTTAAAATGCATTGTCAATACATAAAAGGAAATATAAACTAACGGTGCCTGAGCTAGGACGAAAATCATTCTGCATTTCAGGCGGATGATCACAATTTTTTTGCCAGTTTTTTGCTCGATAGTAAAAGTTTGTATAACTACTACCCTTTGGGTTACGGAGGTAAGAGTAAAACCAGAACATCGTCAAATCACCTAGGTGTAGCGGACCCCGGGCTCTGAAATGTTATCGCCGAGGATGTAACCGGGAACACGCCTGGATGATATGATAAAGTTTGAAACAAAAGCACAAAATGCGTAATAGAAACGTAATCGTAAGGACTAAAAAAATATATGTAAGTCAAATCAGAAATCCTTGGTAATTTCATAGGATTACTTCGGCTTACGCAACGGGCGGTGACGCAATACCATTTTCCGCTTTTTTGCGTTTCCGTTTGCTCTTGACATTGAAAATACTTTAGATAAGTATATTACTGGCTCGGTTTGCGTAGGCTGCTAGCGACATTTATGGGACATTACCGAACAGTTTAAGGCCCGGTATATTCGGTGCCGGCGCGGCGGCGGGACGGGATGGGGCGCTAGAGACTCGACGGGCTAATTGAAAAATGTTTTATATTTTCATGTACGAAATTCTCGCTTCATTAAATTTTATTTTTCGTCACAGGACTCCAGATTTAACTAAGGGTTATAATAAAAATAATGAGTTACTCTTAATAAATGTAGCGTCATGAGATTTCTAGTACCTATATGTAGTTAGTTTAGGGTGCAAGAGTCGCATAGTTATAGTGCACCAGCTAATAAAATAACGTGCAACTACGGAATCCAAAACTGCGCGCACACACAACACGCACTTGGCTGATTTTTTAAACATTTATCGGCACACCTTTTATTTGTTTGTTTCTTCAATATTTCCTTCACTAGACATATCAATTAAAAACCACTTGCAAAGAAACCTTAATATATCAAGGCATGTGGAAGCTACCCTTGTTATATGTACTCGTAAGTAAACTGTTTCCAAACATGTGCGAAGTCCTAACGGCTGTTTTGAGGAATTCCCAGTCCCTCAGGTCAGAATGTACACGGTCAAGGTTCAAAGCATACTTGCTTTACAGCCTGATAAATGTGAAATTTTAATAGTCTGTACGTAACGTTGTCCTTTAACCTTCGTTTGTTTTTGTTATCATCAAAACTTGACTTTTATTAAATACTAACTAAAGCTTGCGACTTCGTTCGCGTAGACTTTATTATGTTTATGCGAATATATTAAACTTGATTCTGCATCAGGTTCCCAAATCTTCGATTTTTATTCCTCAACATAAAATTCTCATTAGGCTGACCTACTTTTACTAAGGCGTCTTTTTTATATTTCTTATAGTTTAGCTGGACTGTCATCATCATAACTGGAAAATGGTTCGGAAAATGGAACATCAGGTGTTCCATTTTCCAAATTCACCAACGTTTTTTGAAAGTCTTCGAAAACTCAAAACGAAAACTGTCAAAAGCAATTTGCATCTTATGTGATCTTTTTCTCATAATATTCTCATTAAATTTTTGTTTTCGTGGCATAACTGTGGACCCTTAGCGGCCTTATCTCGTTAACGTCCTATTTTTCTGCAACATGTCTCAACGTTGCTTGTTTCAATCTTCCACATAATTTATTCCCAGCGAATGAAAAACAGCTGCTTTTAATGAAAATTAAATATCAACTCGCGGGTAATTTCGTTTCGGGACCGTATTTTCTCAATTACAGGTCACAGGTCGGCGAACCTAGGAGATTGAGCGTAAATAACATAGATTAAAAATTCAATGATGTGCTGGTTTTATTCTCTCCACAAGGTAATTATTTAATTAATTAAATATTTAATCATTTTTTATCTCCATTCTGGTCTATTCCAACTGGCCCTGGCTATTTGTTTTGGGCGAAATTAACCACACGCTGTACTCCTTGGTATAAATTTAGGAAAAAAAAACAGAAGATTTCGATTAATGATTTATTCAAAATTTAATTTATTCTTAAGTACATATCTGTTATTTACGAGGAAGGCACCTACGTTCTCAGAAGAATTCCAACAAGTGTTTACAGACGTAGTCTGCATCTGCTCCAACAATACTATTTGTTTCTACTCTGCACACTCACTGCAATATAAGTATATAATACTCATATAACATATTACCTAGCAGGTATTTTAGTTTCCACTACAGGAGCGTGACCCTCTGTACTAGCCAGAGCAGTTAGAGGATTAGGTCTACACCTACACTCTCCAGGGTTGAAGAGGTGTCTTTGATGTTTGATAAGCTGGTGTTTTCTAAGTCTACGCCTTACATTTTACAAAAAATATTGCTCATAAATATTTTAAACTGATAAGAAAGATTTTGACTGCACAATTTCCGTAAAATGTTTGAAGCAGCTTACATGATTTCGTAGATTGTGTAGACAGAAGAAAATATATTTGCCTTGTACTTTAGCTGTAAATGGTTGCAATGTTCGCGCCTACGTTTCCCTTTGACGCCGTATCGCATTTCCTCTCGAGCCCCGTCAAAGACGTTACGTTATTATAGTGCTTGAGCTAAGGCCGCCACATATAACGTATGATCCACTAACTTTAACAACCCTTTTCTGGGAACGAGTTTTTTTTTTTAAATTCTAGAATTAAATGTACGTTTGTGATGTCAGCAAGCGCTGAACATTCACTTCTGATTATTTTTTTAACTAGCAGCCCTTCCCGGCTGTGCCCGGGCACTTATTATACATATAAAACTTACTCTGTCACACTCTTTGTAAAAAAAAAAACTGTATCGAAATCGTTGCGTAGTTTTAAAGATAGCATACCTACATAGGGGCAGACAGCGGGATGCGACTTTGTTCCACTAAGAGTATGTAGTGATGATGTTCACGGTTTTAGGTGTCTCTTTTTGATACGTCTAATTGTTTAATTTCCATGGTCTCGCAAACAGTTGCCATAAAATAATACTAAAGCCGGTTTTTCTCTTAATTTGTCAAACGAAAATGAATGAAAAGCCAAAAAACGTCAAGTAATTTACTACTGCAAGTGGGATTCGATTTTTAAATTTACTGTGAGTAAAATAATAACAGAAATAATAAATATATCGCACATATTAGGTCCATAATTATTTATTAAAATGAACTTAGCAAGAACCTTTTATTTATTAGATTCCGCTGATGTTTCAATGGAGTTACATCCATTGAAAATAAACGAAACTTTACTACTAGAGTAATGGCGTACTAACTACTGGTCAGTAATCAGTACTGGAGTACGCCAGTCTCGCTGTGACCACGATGGATGTCACTCCATTGATACGTCAGCGAAAACAAATAAATATAAGGTTCATGCTAAGTCCTGTTTATATTAATAACTAGCTGTTACGCGCGGCTCCGCCCGCGTGATATATAGCCTATGTCCTTCTCAGTACGCTAACCTATGTGTATGCAAAATTTGATCATGATGATCGGTTCAGTATATACGGCGTGAAAGCGTAACAAACAAACAAATAATCAAACAAACTCACTTTCGCATTTATAATATTAGTTGGGACGGGATTGGGATTAGTTGGGATTGTGTTCAAAGCGCGAAAGTTAAAAAAAGCACCTGGTCCTGGTCAAAGGTCCAGCAGACCTATTTGCTAACTCAGTGTACAACGTTTTGATAGTGACTTTAACATTAATTACGGTTTTCATATCTTATTTATAAATAGGCATTCATACAGAAGCAGTAATGAATATTTAAAGTTACCATCAAAATGATGTATACCGTATCTGTCAAAAGTTAGCAAATAGGCCTGCAGGTATTTCAATGTCGGCGCTCACGGAGCGATATATTTACCTTCAGTTTAGGCGGTTATTTCCCTTTCGGTTTGTTGACCCGCGAAGTTTTCGCGGCAATAATATAACCTTTTATGCCCTGTGAGATACTTGATATTGTAAAGAGTCTCGTATTCTACTTTCGATGATTGTTAGAAGTTCATATAGGACTTGGAGAGTATATTATCCGCTTATAATAATACATCCGTTTAAGGTTTAAGTAAAAAGGGAACAGGGACATTTCAAAAACGCTTCGTGGGGCTATTGAAATTAAATAACATTCAAGTAGGTAGAGGCGCCTTTTACCAATTCGGAAGTACCTATCATTTAAATAAAGGCTGACTCTAAGAAAAAATGGTTATACGAACTTCAATCTAATTTAAGTTTTCATCAATCACCGATCACACAATCAACCTACCAAGTTTCAAATGTTTCTTAATGGTTTGTGTTTGTGTATTCTTAATAGTTTCGGTATAAAATGCTGTGACATACGGACAGACACACATGAAGAATCTATTAGGGTTCTTTTTTTGCTATTCGGCCACGAAATTATTTAAACATCGAAACTTGCACACCGTGCACCTAGACTCGAGCTTGAGTTCTGATAATATCTTAATTATTCTACCGATGACGCTGCCAGTTAAATTATCTGTCTTGTCATTAACATAGTACTTCCTGTTTTGTTTTAAAATCACAAGGAACTCATAATAGTCATAGGTCCATTGGACCTACTACGCCATTTTGAAAATGTTCCAAAAACTGAATCGACAAATATACCCTGTAATTTTTGAAACTGCTTACAAACCTTAACGAGAATCGGTTGAGAAATGCGCTCCGTAAAGGGAAACAGCTGGACAGACAAACCAACAATATTTTACTCAACTTGAAATCAAAGATGATTCTCTCTTGTTTCGCGCTGGCTCGGCCAACCTGCAGGCCGGAGATTGTTGTTCAGGAACGCTTAACGCTTCGTCTGTGGGACTTGCTAAGCATAGATACTATGGATATTAGCCATAGACCTAATTCGTGACTAACTAGGTAGAAGCAACTTGTTATTCACCATTCCATTCTTTTTCTTGGTTCTCACTTAACACGGATGCGTGTCTGGAAGTTAAGAGAGACTTTGCTTTTAAAAATAACTTTGCCTGATGGAGTGGGCTTAATTTTCAACCAATAGCAGATATTTAAAAAATATCTGCTATTGGTTGAACTGCTATTGGTAAATTATGCTATCCTAACTAATATTATAAATGCGAAAGTGAGTTTGTTTGTTTGATTGTTTGTTTGTTTATTACGCTTTCACGCCCAACCTACTGAACCGATCATCATGAAATTTTGTATACACATAGGTTAGGTTACCGAGAAGGACATAGGCTATAAATTACGCGGGCGAAGCCGCGGGTAACAGCTAGTAGTATATAAATCTTTACTAAGAACTGCACGAAAATCATTCAAGCAGGTAGTTTCTAAGATTTACATTAGGTATTGCAAACATGAGATAACTATTGGTATACAGCCTTTATACATCGTGTAAAATTCCCAAAGAAAATTCCCGCCGACACGCGTGCGAAAGATTGCTAATATACGGGACATGAATGAACTGGGATGAACAAAGGAAGCGTCAATATGTACTTGATAAGGGAATATTTGTAACGTGTCGATATTTTTTTGTCTGCGCACATTTTTACTAAACAGGTCAATATACATATTAATAACGGCTGGATTCCTTACAGAGTAGACAAGGGTGCTCCTCACACACAGCTGTCATATAACGTTATAAAACAATGTGTAATACAGTAACATTCTTGAAAATGTATGATATTAGAGAATGTTATCGTTGTTGCATATCGTTTTATAACGTTATGTAACTGCTGTGTGGGAGCATCCTAAGGCCATAAAACATGAAGGCGAATTTGATTTTCATCAATGAAAATATTGCTGGGTTGCTTGGGGCGATGGGACTCTCCTTTGATATGATTCTTATGATTTTCGTTCATTCCCTCGGTCATTTTCTTCGATTTAAGCTGAGACGTTCTATGTTCTTTCTTTTCTTCCAGACCAGCGTAGCTGAGATAAATCGATATTGTTTTGTTACATGGTCTGGACAGAGTCTATAAATCTTGTTGTTGGCACTTGTCGTGGGCGGCATACCAAACCTGAGTGTTCACGGCTACGTGAAATTGGGAAAATTCCACTATTAATAGAACAGACGGCTACCTTGATATTACTTAAAATCTTGTGAAACAAAGTATTGACATAAAATTCGATCAATATATTATATTTTGATACTACACTTGTTTAGCCATTTATTAATTTAGGCAATGAGTCTTTATTATGACAACGTTCATTATAAAAGAAGTTTTTAAATATATCAAAGATTTTTTTTCAAAATAATTCGAGCCAAAAGCTTCGACATAAATTTAAAATGTACAAAGTTCTAGGAATTTTTAACTTAGTTAACTTTTGTAAATTTGTTTTGCAGACGAGACCGTTTATTTTGTTTTTAATATCAAGGGTGAGTTAATATTTCGAAATTAAAATCGACTGTACTGAGAACCTACTCACGATACCACTAAATTTTAAGTCTTATAATTAAGTAATATTTGACTGCAAATACCTAATACTGAATTTTGAAACCCACGACGCAATAACGGCTTAAATCAAACTTTGCCGAACATGACGAAAATCATGTTCCTCGATACATGTGGCTTCGTTAGCTTTTGACACGATCTCGACAACTAATTAAGCCTCCATAATTACTTGTTCACTTTCAATAAACTTGATTTCAAGAAAACCAATTTCCATTACGAAGTGACGGCAAAGGTTTGGAGAACTAATTTAGTCAATGTTACCTAAAATTAAATCTACGAAAACATCAAAAGTTTGATGGTATTGGTTACAGAAATTATTGCTATATAGTTAATATATAATAGTGGTGTGATATATATTTTTTTATTTAGCAAATACTCTTTTACAGTTTTGGGAAAAGAAATAACTAGTTGTAGTCTCCTCATCTAAGCGAGCTTTTCCGGGTTGTCCATAGCCCGGCGGGTTTTGCTAGGCTATAATGACTGCATAGGTATATTTAATAAGATTTGGAAAAGTTTTTACATTACATATTATTATTTATTTAAATTGATGTGAAAGTGTATTATGCTTCGTATGTAAATTATATATCTACCTACAGGGGTATTTAATTGGAAGCTTTTTTCTTAATTTCACTTCACTTTTCAATGTCTCATTGGTTTCACCCAACAAACAGTTATTGTCTGAATAACTTTTGACTAAAATGAATTTTACAGACTTTAAGACTTCGTAGGTAAATTATATATATCTACATACTGAAGTGTGTAAGTAGAAGTTTTTTTTTCTCTGAACGTCGTCTTTTTTTAGGGTTCTCACTGGTTTCTTCTATGCAAATTGGTGGAATGTATGCTTAATGTATGCCTATTTGCCTACTCTTTGTATAGTAAAAACCGGCCAAATGCGAGATGAACTCGCGTTGTCTATCTATGTGCGGGTGACATAGGCTATAATTTATGCGGATGAAGTCGCGGGAAAACTGCTAGTTTGATATATGACACAGTAGAGTATGCAACTTTTTTATAATTTCCTAATTTATCCCCAGATACAGACACATGTTTTAAAAAAAATGGTCTGGGTCATAGGATAACACCATCCTACCAAATATCACCAGATTTGGTGCAGTAGATTCGGATAAATAAAATAAATAAATGGACAGACAGAGATAGCCACGGCCCACGAGTGACCATATAACGGTTTTCTTATTTTCATTTTTTGTACGGAACCCTTAGAATAATAATTTTCTAACTTTTAACTTTGAGTTTTCAGGCTATTACATAATTTATAGCATTTGTACGCGTACAAAACCCATAAATTAAATAGAAACAAACCAGAAACAGTAGAATTTTGATTCTATGCAAATTCAATTATTTAGTTAAAAGTTAGCGTTATCTTTAGGCAAATTTAAATTAGTATTTCGTTATGAATATGTTTTATTAAAGAGTTGTTAACCGAGAACTATTTTTAAACTCCGACGAAAAACGAGGGGTTGGGTATTATACCTAAGTTTGACCGCTCTGTGTGAGGGTGCGTCTGTCTGTCTGCAGTTATTTTTCATTTGAAAGCAGGTTTCTCAGCAATGGTTTTAAACATGTTTTATTAAAATTAGTTCAGCCAAACAGGTTAACAAGATGGATTTTCGTGTTTTTCGGCGGTGGCAATTTAAAAAAAAATTGTATATTTTGTATGGTTACTGAAATTAAATGCTCAGCTTTGGCATAGTCAAGACCCTTCTCACTATCAGGATATTATAATTGTGTAAAACTTTGCTGTGAGTGATGCGCCAAAGACAGAATTTATATGTATATGAATTCAACAATCAATCGTTAGCTATGATAGTACACAAATGTAACAGCGGATTTGCCTTCGTGACTGCTGGTCTCTTAATATTTTTAAACTTCGTTAAAAAAGTTTCTATGTATCAATATGAACTATAGTTTCTGATGTAGGATTCGTGTAATTATTTAATTTTTTTTTATATATATATCAAAGCATATCTTCCATGCTGGTGTGGGATTCAAGAAAAAACGTAGAATGTACCAACTGCTTTTCTACCTACGCAGGCCGTAGCAACCGGCCCAAGAGAATGGGCTAAAATCTGACGAATTATGTAAATAGGCGGTGCGGCAAGCAATCTATCACTATTTTCATTCCATATTCCATCTTCACGTCCATCAACATGCTAAACGTGGCCTTTCAGTCTTATGTCCTTAGGCCCTGTCTTCCTCGCAAGAGATAAAGGCGTGATATTATCTACATATATGTAAATTTTTTATTGGTATATTCGCGCTGGAATCTATGTGAGTAACAAAAAATATACCTGCTCGGAAATACTAAAAATAGGTATCTCAACGAAGTGAAATTAATTTTATTTGACTCGGGAGAAATGTAGGTGTACTGCGCCTTACCTGCGTGGGTGCCTGTCAGACGGTGTTTTGTTTTGAATATAGATTAAAATAGAAAATTGAAGGCAAATACTAATCGACACGTGAACTTATTGTGAGGTGATGCGTTAAATAAGATGTTTTAATATTCAGCTTCAGATGTTTTAATATATTATGTTCACTACGGGACTTACCGCGATTATTTAATATGTACCTAGAGAAGCGTTACTCGTTTTTTTTTCTCTTTAATCCCTTGTTGTGGGGTGTCATTAGGTAGGTCTTTGTAATATGGACCGTGTCGTGGTTGATTCCGGGATTTGTTTGCGATATATAAGCTTCAAATTTGTTATATTCGTTGAAGTCAATTGTCATCACCCCTTGAAAGCTACGGCTTTCCTGCCTTTCTCTTCTGTTCACGCTCTTCGTGCAAAACAATAAAAAGTCAATTAAAAATTGTAAGGAGTATTGTTGCATATTTAACAATATTTTTACTCACACGGCGGTATACACATATGGCGGTGATATCGAACCATTTCAATAAAGAGAAAACATAAGAAAACATTAAAGAGAAAAAGACAAATAAAAAATGACATGACAATAAAAATATCGAAAAATGCTTGTTATACTCACAAAAAGCTTGCATTACAGTGGGCAGCATGGAATCCGAAAATCCGCTTACCAGTATCGCTATATCTCGTTACGGACGCTGTTAATTAAATCCAGTCCCTAGGATTTGCATAAAACCCGCCAACAGGTAGCTAATGATGTTTCGTCGTTTCGCATTAAAAAGTGAGCTTCACCGTTTTTTTTTTCACAGAAATATTTTACTATTGTAACAAACGGGACGATGTAATAGATGGGTTTCCGAAATTAAATATTAAGTTTCTCGTAGCCACTTAAGAGTCCCACGTAAAGGCAAGTACAAGTTTTCGATACGAAACTTCAACTCGCTGTAATTTTGTATAGGTATTGTTATTAAAATTGAAATCCGATTATAAACATCAATATGCCTTATCCGGTCGTATGTACGAAATTTGGTTGAGATTGGCTTAACTGTTGTAAAACTAAAACGAAACTACGTTTGTATGGGATTGCGCCTTTACGTGGGACTCTTAAGTTGGTAATAGTGGGTACCCAACTCACTGAAATTATAATTACTTTTTGTTCAAAAAATTGTGTGTATATTTCGATGACCTTTGCATTCGGAACTCTTGTTTCTGAAACAGTACGTACATAGTTTATAGCCTTCTCCGATATGCTTTATTCATATATATACATGGTGACATTTTGATCGCAAAGGATAAACTGTTCATATCGACGAACTGAACCACCCTTTTAAGGGTCCAAAGCGATATAAAATTTCGCCATACCAAAAGGTTTTTACTGTATTTTTAAATGATGATACGATTAGGGTCCAATCCTTACTTGAAGGAGAGTAGGTACCTACCCATGCTCATGTCTACATTGATGGAAAGAAATTGGAACATAAAAAAATCTGTTAAGCTGCCAAACGGAATTCCGTGAAAAAATGCCTTCACTACCTACACGTACAAGGAAACATGAATGTTGATAAAATATTGGTGAACGGCGAGAATAAAATGCTTTTAAAAATACGAAGCGTTTTCCTTCCCTGTAAATGTATGGTTTCATAGTTCATAGGCGGGGTACGTTCACCCTGAAGGCGTTTGGTGGGTAACTGGTACTATTGAAGGAAAATAATTAGAAAGTATTGTTAACGAAATGAACATGACTTGATCCGAGATTTTCAAAATTTGCTTAACCTATAGAAATCTAAATTATATTCGAGTCGCGGGAATATTGCCATATTTAAAATAGGTTGCTTACATCGCGAAGTAATCAATTTTAAAATCAGTCCGCAACTTAAACACGTTACGTAGGTATATATGTACACGTTATGTAAGATTTTTGACATATTTTCTTGAATAAGTATTTTGGCGTCGCAGGATTACTAAGTTCGAGAGTTGAGATTGTGATTAAAGTTGTTTCTAAGGCTTCGTGTTTTGATTACGTGATCCGCGAACTCTTACAAAACACCGAAATTGGTTCTCAAAATAAACATCATACTTTATCAAACTTTAATATACTTACCAAAATCTAAATATCACATCTAAATTCTACCGTGAAATAAATTTTTGATGTAGGTTTTCTTCATTTATTTTTGAAAATAGCAAGAGAAATTCATCTCAGTTAATCGGAATAAAATCAATCGTAAGAAATGGCTAAAGCTGTAGGCTCAAAAACCAATATGTTATTTATTAACTTGTAATCATATAAAGGTATTTGCTTTGATCGTATGATTTTGTATATATTTTATCAATACAATGTTGCGTTTCTTTTTTTACTTGTCCTGGGACATTTGGATTGCTTAGGTGAATCTAACGGTAGTCCGAACACCACAAACATCTCTATCTGTAAATGACCAATATCAATTCAGCCCTTTTGAAAATATCATCTTCATCATCAGGTCTTTGTTAGTCTCCACTGCAGGAGCACGACCCTCTCTGTACTACCAGAGCCATATATTAGTCAGAGCAGTCAGAGGATTAGGCCTACACTCTCCACGCTGGCCAGACGGGTTGGAGAGGTCTCTTTGATGTTTATAAGCTTTGTTTAGCTGGTCTTTACTAAGTCGCCTTCTACGACGTCCACGGGAAGACTTGGAAGTGGTCCTATTCTACTCTGCCGGGAACTACACAGCTCGCCGGGAACCACACTTCACTATCACGATCACTATCACTACATAGTATAAAACAAAGTCGCTTTTTCTTTCCCCATGTCCCTTTGTATGCCTAAATCTTTAAAACTACGTAACGGATTTGGATACGGTTTTTTTAAATAGATATAATGATTCAAAAGGAAGTTTTATATGTATAACTAGCAGCCCTACCCGGCTGCGCCCGGGCATGTATTATACCTTAAAACCTTCCTCGTGAATCACTCTATCTATTGGTGAAAACCGTATGAAAATCCGTGGAGTAGTTTTTGAGTTTATCGCGAACAGACAGACAGACAGACGCGGCAGAGCACTTTATTTTATAATATGTAGTGATAACATCCATTAAATAGTGGAGAAATACTGTTATTTTTGAGGTTTCTAATATGATGTCGTAAATATTCAGATTTTTTCCGCTTACTTTGCAAACGCAGGCTAAACCCTACGAAATTTATCAAAATAATGTTCTAAGTATTGTACATATTGAAAAGGTCTACAGAAAACTCCGCGATGGTGTATGTCTATCTGTTATGGATAACCCACAATAACATTTTTTTGTCATTTACTTTTTACGACAAATAATGGCTATTTTCGAAGCGATTTTAACCAATTTAGCATTAATCCTTATCCAATTAAATACTTTAAATACATTGTTGATTGAATATTGATATATATGGCCCTTTACAGAATATGAGTTAAATAAATATTTTCAAAGATATTACAGATGTAAAAATTACGGGACGTAGCGTTTGCGGTAGGCCGGCCAGGGCGGCGGCGGTGTGAAAATGAGTTTGATTGTTTATTTGTTTGTTTGTTGCGCTTTCACGCCCTATCTACTGAACCGATCATCATGAAATTTTGCAGACACATAGGGTAGGGTACTGAGAAGGATATAGGCTATACATCACGCGAGTGGAGGCGCGGGTAACAGCTAGTTAATAATATAAAGGTTCAAAAATTAGGTTATTATGTCATATTTCTAGGATTAAAAAATATAATTTGTAATCTGGTAACGGCTAATCTCGTAAGGAGCAGAGAAGCTTTTTATTTGTCTTTTTGGTTAAATCGTATTAAGAGATACTATGTTTGACTAAATCCTTATTTTATAAAACTTGATAATAAATATTTATGTGTAATGGCAAATTGAGAGTGTCTCAGCTTGTTTGCTAACAAAATCATAAATCTGTGTGAACGTAGGGTGACAATGTGTACGCAAGTAATATTGGGATGAGCTCACCGACGTCAATCCCGGAAAATATTTGCGATGCTATCAATACGTCGATGTATATATATCTAGTCTATGTTTATTTAGTTTTGGAGTTTATGTAACATAATTCTTTGAAATGTAGCATTCTTTTTCTGCAACTTGTGGATTATTATGTGAAATGAAAATCCGTTTTTTACTGGACTGATGCAACCAGTTTTTTCCGCGTATGTTTGTGTACATTATATGTATGTGTATGTACATAAGTATGTCTGTTCTATTGTAGCTTCCTTTCGCTTCAACAACTTGACGATTTTGAATTGTGACGTCATTAGATTTATATTCTTCCCCGGAATGTCAAAGACTATGTGACGTCAGTAAAAAATCACGTCAGTCCAAAAGGGGTAGTCGGTTTTTTGTATTTTTTTACAAAGCGGCTTGATCTAGTTAATTCACTTACCAGGTTAAATTGGCCAAGCCAATTTAAGGTCATTAGATTCATATTCTTCCGGAATGTCAAAGGCTATGTGACGCCAGTAAAAAATAAAATGGCGGACGTGAACTGTCAAACAGTCGTTTTCTGTTATTTTTTTTAATTGTGCTGCTTAGTCTAGTGACTCTTATCAGGTTAAAGTGGCCAAGCCAATTTAAGTTTTTGGCATAAGCTGCTGTCACCCAGATAAGTTATTTGGAATTCTTACAGCAGTTAACTACCTATGTATTGTAGAAATTATGTTGATAAGTTTTACCTTCCTAATTTATATAAACACTGGCGTAAGACTATTTAGATCAGAAACTAAATTAATTATGTAATAAACCATACATCTTTGATAAATTCAAAGACAAAAAATATTTTCTCAATTTCAATACTCATACCAGTTTGTCCTGCAAAAAATATAACAGAAAAGTAATGAGTAAAAACACTTTATCCATTTATATTTTTACAGGGTTATTCACATCCATTGCTTTTTTGTTCCGTTAGTGCTTTTTATACAGGAAAAGGTTCCTCATTTATGCTTTTATTGATTTGTCCATTTGTTCTGCTTGAATCTAGCCATAAGCGATACCAATGTAGGCAGAGATTTATTTCTGTAGAGTATTGTAGAGGTATGTATTCAATACTAGCTTTTTCGTGATTTCATCCGCGCGTAATTTATTGTCTGCTAACGGCTATGCTTTTATTAGAAATATAAGAAACTAGCTTTTGCTCATATCTCCACTCGCTATATTTATAAAGTCGGTACCCCAAACGCACGTACTCGGCTGAATACTTTTGTATGAAAATGATGATATTTTTTTGAGTTCCTAGCATTGATCCCATAGGAAAAGTTGATCATATTGACGGACTGAGTTACTCCTTTGAGGGTATGTCGAGCGTTAATTAACACACTGTATATGGGGCGTGAAAGCGTAACAAACACAGTCACTTTCACTTTTGTAACATTATTTCGGGTTAGGATCCTAATTAGGTTTAGAACATCCAAGAAAATATGACACGTTTATCGCTGGCGCGTAGAATTTCGGAAAAACAGTGTCCCTGTTTCAAGGGTCGTTGGGAGTCAGAGGCCTGCGAACTAATTAGTTATTCATACTGGTCACCCGGGGCCGGCGAAAGGTCTCCGCAATAGTCACAATTAATTCAAGGTATTTTTTGTGCTAGGTTTCGTTGGTCGCTCGCTGGTATTTTGTTGGTCTAAAACAAGATAATTTTTTACTCCTTAACAAAATATAAAATCATTGAAAATAACTAGAAGTAAAAAAATGGCACGTGTGAGTCGGATTTGCTCACAATGAGGGGTACTTAGTACCGTACAATATTTAACTACAAAAACTACTTTTATCGTACGAGGAACCTGATGACGCAATATGACATGGAAGTGTGTGAAGTCATGAAGACAGCTAGAGAGGTCTCTTGTAAGGTTACGAAACTCTTTCATGGAGATATATGTACTACGTACTTCTTCTTCTGTTTTATATTACGGATTCCACCGAAATTTCAGTGATTCTGCCAATGTCCAGTATAATGAGATACTAAGTATCGGTGTTGTACGGTAAAGTTTTTCCAAGTTCATCATCAGATGATCAAAGATGGCGTATGTTCTTTGATGCCTCGTGGTGGGAGTTTCTGGCGGCAAATCTATACGAGTCCATTTATCAGTTCACTTTAACTATTTCACAAATTGTTAATGAGCACGAGTATTTATAACACCAAACTACACCAATTTCTTATTATAAAGTCCACTAAAATCAATTTGCAAAATTGTCTTCGGCAAACTTCAACTGTACCTATTGACTTCCTACCACAAACTCCTACTACGTACTTTAATCATCTGACATAGGGTGGCAACTGTCAAGAGTGTGTTAAGTACTAGTCCTAGTTCTGTAAATTGTTCCAAACCAAAAACTATCAAATGTATGGACTTAAAAAAATCTGCTTAAACTGAGCCAATCCTGTGAAACAAACTATTAATTTGTTATATTTGTCCGTTTACTAAATATTGACGTACAAAAATAATAACATACAAATCAAAACAAAAATAGTTTTTAAACATTATGATTGAAAAATACTAAAAAAATCTATATACTAGTTTGATACATTTTCTAACGAAAGGTTAAAGGATTTATTACTATACTTATGAATTAAATAATAAAATAAAAGGCTATGAATAAAGATATTATATTTTTGTTAGGAACAAAAGTATGCAGTGACATCTGCATTAAGCTTCCCTCCTTTGACAGTGTCGAGAAAAATGAAAAAAAGCATCTTGTAGGTATGGGATCGTATTATGAGAGGCGATGATTTTAACGATATCTAACACATTCATCAAACATATCAAATGTGTAAGCAGGCATTTAGAAGATATGGTGGACAAAGAAACTCGCATACATTCATACCCTTGTTTGGTTACCCGTGAAAAAAAAATCACTCATTTTACCAAATAGGTTAGACCCTGTCTATATAATAGGTTTATAACACTAATAGTTTTATAGTTTATATGAAGGCAAAGCAGGGCGTGATACAATAATTAAGCCTGAAAACAATATAATTTGTAATCTGTATCGCGAAACGAACCCTTTGTGATGCTAAATGAACGTAAATTGCGTACTGCCCCAACGCTCACGTGGACGTGGCGCGTGCAGTTAAAGTACTTTATATAATATTTATCATCCAAATGATTAGCTTGATACTACTAATGCTTAATATATAAATATGGAAAAAAAAGAATATTTGAACACATACATATTTATCCCTTGCGGGGTAGATAGAGCCGTAAGCTGTAAGTTCCAAAGGAGTACTTAGCGATAGCGGTACTAGTGAAGAATTGAACCAATATAGCGACGGGTTGTTAGCCGTATAGCATTTAGTATTGATAACGATGATAAGATAAATAAGATTTTTTAATTCTTTCGACCAACTTTTACGATTTGCATGATAGGAGAAGCAAAATATTTCTACCTCAATAATTTACTTTTTCTTTCCAGACAAACGTGGAAAATTACCAAAATTTAACATTGAGATAAACTTATTGGCCATACACACACAGCCTGAATGCGGTAGGTCTTACATGAAAATATCGGGTTAGAAGGAAAACTTCTTATTTCCCTTATCTCACTAAGGCAATATATTAGAATCTGTGCCTCGAATACCGCGTTGTAAGGAACGCGTATTTTCCAGTGCGTTAATCCGATCTCACGCTTCGATTACCATAACCAACCCGTGGCGTGATGGAGGGTCGACGAACGCGCCTCCTACGGATCTTTATTCAACAAAACATTTTGGAAAATTATCAGTTTGGTAGGTCATAGGGATTTGCGATTATAGTTTTTAACTGGTATTCGTAAAATATGCTAAAAATAGACTTGGACTCTTTTATTGTTGAAACATTAGGAAGTAATTCTTCGCTCTTGTCAAATATCCCATGTATTTATTACAGAAACTGGTGTGGAATATTTGACAAAGGTCGACTTCGTTTTTTGTTCTTAGTTATCAACAGATCTCGTCGACTTTAATTGAAAATGAACGTTGAACTTTCTCCATCTTAACGAACCAGCGCGCGATTTTTCGATGAACATTTAATTTGTGATTGTACCGTCCGTCCATTAATGAAAAAGATCTCAAGAGAGCGGGCCCATTTATTCGTAGAGAAGTTTAAAAATCGCGATCACCGAGAGCCAAATTCAATTTGTACAGATGCTAGATCTGTGCAAATATATTGGAGTAAAGTATAGAGTTCGGGTTAAAACAATTTATTGTTTTCTAGATCTCTCTTATTGACTAAGTACCAGTGGCAAAATTACCGGGGGCTTTTGGTTTGACTCACACTGATTTTACTTGACCCCTAAATGTGAAACATTATATTGCTTACATACTTTTGTCCATTTTGCTGAAAACCAGTGGATCGGAAGGATTAAGCCTTTTAATATTCAGAGGAGTGGGCGTAGGGAATGATATCTCTTTGCTCAGGCTCAGTCAATTGGAACCATCGGCTGATTGGGAGAGGTGGTCTGGGCGAGATCCAAGCGGTCGCTTTTCATTTGAAATAAAAAATGAATATCCCAATGATGAATGAGTTGAGTTTAAAAATAGTACTTCAAAAAACGTTTTATGTTAATGTCGTAATTTCAGAATGTTCTTTAGAAACAAAAGGGGGCAATATAATGACATACATTTTCAAATTAGTCTCTTTTTGAGCAACTCAGACCCTTGAAGGCAAAAAAGGAATTTAATCTGTGTTGGACCTAGTAAACATTACAAAATGTTGAGTGTTGAAAGTAGGCAAAGTCATTAAAATGCTTCATGTTATACTTATAAGGGAACACAGAGTAAGCACATTAACTATTTGAAAGCAACTTAAATGTCAATCTAGAGTACATAATCCCTTATCCACAGATTGCAGTATAATCCAAGTCGCTCTGGAAAATTATTAACTTTAACCCTTTCAAGCCTTAAATAATATAACGTTATAGCCTCCCGTCAGTGATCACTCTCTAACCTTTGACATTTTGCAATATCAGCTCAAGCTACTTTTCACAAAACCCGTGTCTCTCCACAAGCAAGTTATCGGTTTATTTTGAGGATTGAGGGTATAGGATGGAAGATTTACACTACAAGGATGATTCTTCAAGTTTTCCATTCAAAGTAGGGTGATTGCAGTATATGAGCGTGCCGTCACAATTTTTAGTATCCTCCGTTGAAGCAGAGGGGTGTTACAAATTGACCGCTATGTGTAAAAAGCTGGACCGATATTTAAAAAGAAAACCTGCTTTCAAATAAAATAAACAGAATTTAAATATATCACTCGTTGAAGAGCTACTCGTACCGTGCCACTGTCAGACACACAGTTGGACAGATAGACGCACACCAAATAGCGGTCAAATTACACCCTCCTTTTTTCAAGGGGCTAAAATGAAACCCTTAAGCTTTACGATCTTATTTATGTAACTTTATTACATAACCGTAAAAACGCAGAATTTTCATCAACCGGTCAATTCACACGTGGTGCGCAGTGAGGAAAATATTTTGGAAGTCGGTGCAAATACGATCCTGTGCTCTGTCGACCTTTTTAGCATTGAAAAGGGTTAAAAAAAAGATTTTGTAACCTTTGTAACAAATAAGCTTTGTTAGAACAACAAATAGGCAGCATGCAGGTGTGATGCAATGCAAATCCATAACCCTTCCGTTTCAGATCGTGATCAGCGCTACAGCCATTTTCAGTCACCCAATGAAATGTATGATATAACGCACGTTACATAAACCTTGTCAAACGCTCTTCGTTTCGGAATAAAACCTTCTTTTGCACCTGCAGCTGCATTTATTTTTAAGTCTTATGAATTAGACGTGTTTTCATGGAACAGGTGGGGGGAAATGGGGATAACATTTATTGAATGCAAAAAATTTATTTGAATGATACAGGTCCAAACTGCCAAATAAATAAATTTGGAGTACCCTTGGGCAGTGTGTGATACTAAAGTTTAAAATCATACTGATTTACATAGTTTGATTATATGGGATAATGGCACAAACATAAAAAGATTGTTCATAGCTCAAACAAGGTATATAAGAGAAATAAATAGTTAAGCACCACGTACATAGTGTAGGCCATTTTATTTAATTATTAATATATATATACCCTGCTTGTATGTTAATGAAATAAAAATATTTGTAAAACAAAACATATATCGCTACAGGCCAGTTTCATTTGCCTTAGATCTTCGAAATTTTCACAGACTTGAATTAGATATAGTTCTAAAATAATGAAAATACCTTAAAAACGCATTATACAAAGACATTTACAATAAAATACCCTCAACTTTTAAAGAGCTTCTTTAAAATAAATTTAAACACTCTCTTTGTAAATGGCTTTTAGAAAAATGTTTTTACATCGTGGCTTAGTTTTAAAATTGTACTCAAAGCAAGAACGAATACTTTAATGACGATGAATATGTACTTTATGTAGCTTTTATTCTTATAGTAAAAATTGCACTTGCATAGAAAAATGCCAAATGAAAATTATTATATGGCTGAATAGGCTAAGTTACAAAATTGGGCCAACACCCAGTAACACTATTTTACTCAATTAAACATTCTGATACTGGAATCATAGAAATAAAATGTCTAAGCGATGAATGTAAAAGGGAACGTGTCGTGTATGTATGTATATACTTATATCTTATTACTAAAACAATGATAGATAACTTTATCTAGCGAACACCTTTCGACAAACAACTTTTACGAGATAGTCAACATTACCTTCGTGGTCAAACTTTGTGGCAAAATATTGACTTTTTGTTTTGAAGCGTCGTCTGCCTTGCAGTACGAAAAAACGAGAGTATAATTCCTGGCACTTTTACTTTAGAATCGCTCTTAATAATTATAATTTTGATTATACAATATGTGATGGTAAACACCGTTGTCCTCCGTTAGTTTGAGGGACAATGGTGTTAATCGTAACATCCCGTGTATGGTGAAATACGAAAATAGAACTTTAATAGTTTTTTTTACGTATAAACTTTGCACCCTATATAAAAACAACTATTAAATAAAATAAAAAAAAAAATAAGAAAAAAATTTAATCATAAAAAATCTATAAATTCATGCCCGTGTGGCGAGTTGGAAATTTATATATTACCTAGCTTTGCCCGCGACACCGCATCTATAAAATTTTTTTTGGAGAATCCATGAGATTAAAATAAAAACACAATGGTTCAGATAATGCTTATAGGGAAATTCGTTATTATATTTGTGCGTTACATACATTTGTTGAGTAATTTTTCTCTGTTCATGTGCTTGCTGATTTATTTATTTATATTAGGGAAACATACAGATATAAATAATACTTAATTTTAAAAAATAACTATTTAGCTTATTCGTAAGGAGAATTCGTTTTATACATTTGTCGCGTAATTTTTCTCCGTTCATGTGCTTACTGATGTTGTACTTACTAATTCAGTTAGGTAAATCCATGTCCATGTACAGGTTCCTTCTCTTTACTCTGACTTTACCTTTATATGCAGTCTGAATAATTTATATTCCATTATGGTAAAGCGACGCCATGTTTCCAGAAAGGGATCTCTAATTTAAATGTATGATGAGTTGAAACCGCGTTTTCATGAGTCCAAATTAAAGTACAAATATAAGAAGTAAGTATAAATTAAATTTCTCCGAAAAATCTTACAAGAAATAATAAAAAGCATTACTGTATGATTTAAGCTCAGATTGAAGGAGACTGGAGACTGACGTAGGCAGAGCCTGTATTACTGTATTCCAGAGCTCTCCTTTCTTTAAGAATAAAATGACGACATTAATGTTCAGTTGAGGCGCAGGTTTGAAAGCATATGAGGCGTCGTTATGCCAAGCTTTGTCACCGTAACGATAACAATGGATGTTCCCGGAAGTTATGGCCTCTTTATCGGCGCCTCATGTGCTGTCGCACGTGGCTGGTACATAAGACATGGTTTTCCGTTATTGTTTGAAAGAAAACGCACATCATTATGTGCTTTTTTTTTCAGAAGATAAGTCATTACTAATCATCATCATCATGACTTTTTTAGCCTTCACTGCAGGAGCACAATTCTGTTTATGCAGATCCATATATATGTCAGTGCAGTTAGAGGATTTGGCCTACTCTCCACGCTAGCCAGACGGGTCGGAAAAGTCTCTTTGATGTTATTATAAATATTTGAGAAGGTATCTCTCGCTAATCGTAATATTTTTTAGTTCGGCTTTTCCGATTTCAAACTTCATTTTACTTTTCCAAGTTTTCCGTGGTGCGAGAGCAAAGTCAATACCTGTAGAGGTCACGGATCTGTTTTACTAGGATATTCCTCATAATTGAATATTGTAGGTGGAGAGGGCTAATTTAATTTCTTTTAGTGCCCTTGCTTCTGAAGAAAAAAAAATCTTTTTGATCGTTATCTATTTCTTAAACTCCTCTCTCCTTCATTTAAGTGACTTTTTCTTCTCCACTTCGCACCGTCTTTGGCATCCTTGATAGTAAGGCCATTGACATGCATACCAACATCAAGCCAGCTGAGCTTTCATCTTTTGCAGGTGGAGGCATGATCTCCTTAGAAAATACGCCCATTTTCGTGAAACTTGACCTTACTTTTCCTCTTTATACAAGCAAACGTGTGTATCTTAGCCTAGCATATCATGATCAACAAAATTATGAACTTTGAATTAAAATTTTCATGAAACCAAATAATAGAAATATAGCAAAACACATTTTTCAAGGCCCTTTATGCGAGTGTGTAGAAAAGAGTTTATTTCAGCGGTTTTCCTCTGCAGCTGACGGTTCCGAGAGTTCTAAAACGCTAGTAGTATTTAGCTTGTGAACACTCATTAAAAATATAAATAAATTAGAATTACCTAAACTAATATATGTAACTAAAATTTTATTTGCTTTACTAAACGATAAGAAAATTACATAGCATACACTACATTACACGCCCAAAGGTACTTACACATCACGCTAGTAGAGTTTCCTCTTTGGATATCCTTTGGATCAGATACCATCCGGAGTGATGGTCGCAACCTTTGTCCCTCAAACGGCGCCCTACTTGCTACTAAAAGTATTATTTAAAATATGAATTAACGTGAAAAAGTAAAAAAAACCGGCCAAGTGCGTGTCAGGCCACGCGCAGTGTAGGGTTCCGTAGTTGCGAATGACAACTTTGAGTTCACACTGTTCACACTCTCACCTCATAGTTTAACGACCAAAAATATCTAACAGTGAAAATTGTATGAAATTTTACATTTTCGTGTACATTTTATAAGTTGGTTGTCTATAACATTTTAGTTCGTACTAAATACTCAGCTTCGATAGTTTTCCTTTCAACTTCAGTATATATACTACTGCTGTATTTGCACTTTTAAACCAAATATTCAGAAACGGATCCCTTAAGGGATCCGTTTCTGAAAGATAGAGATAGATAGAGAACACCATTTTTCAATTAATTGAAAAATGGTGTTCTCAACCTCACTATATTTTTCAAAGACCTATTTAACGATACCCAACACGATAGGTTTGTATAGAAAAAAATTACTCCCTCTTTACTTGTATGATCCACCCTTAAAATATTTTTTTCAAGTTTTTTATCTACCACTTTTTTGGCATGATTAATATACATACCCATACCAAATTACAACTTTCTAGTACTTATAGTCTCTGAGTAAAACCGCGGATGGACAGACAGACAGACAGAAAGACATGGCGAAACTATAAGGGTTTTACTACGGAACCCTAAAAAGGGCAATTTTACTTATATATTTTTGAACCCTATGGGTAAATACTTAAGGGTGCTCTTTGTCCATTTCGACTATGTTTAACCTCTATAAAAATGGTCAAAAATAAAGCACAATACCCAAAAAAAAAATATATATTGTAGAATGGTTTTTAATCTTTACTTGCTGAGGAGGGCTTTTTTCTAAAGTTCATAGTTTTTTAGAAAAATAAGTACCGCGTACATCGATTTTATTGCAAATATTCATTAACTACGTAACTCTTTGTCTTAGAATCACGCAATTTTTATGTTCAATACAATGGTATTGTATTGAACGTAAAAATCAACCTACAAACGCTCCCAAGGAATTTTTATTTTTCAGATGGTCTTCTTTTCAATATTAAATTTATGTTTTTTATTATATTGAATGCGCGCGGGCGACTGGTGGCAGTCGACCACTGACTTTCTGACAGGAACTAAGGTTCAAAACTCGGCCCATATCCTGAAGGTCATTAGCACATGTACGAGCCTTAAAGAGTAGTTGTGGTGTATTGTGAGTTGTGACCAAATTTCGAGATTTCAAGACACACATGTAGCGTTTTGTTGTAGCTACGTAGCACTCGTAGAGCTTCTACGCGTCGTAGCAAACTATAGGTGTACGTACAATTTTAATTTTAATAACAATTTATTGTCCTTCAATGCTGACTGCATTGAAGGACAATAAATTGTTATTAAAATTAACTTATCTTACTACTATTGGCGTACAGTTACTAATATTTGCGTACAGTAACATTTACAATACATGTAGAATATCTTATCCATAATGGGATAGACAGAAGCAAAGATTGCAGAACCATATGCCATATGAAATCAAGGATCAGAAATCGCGACAGATATCTTTACCATGCCATTCCAATAAGTATGATAATCTAAGTTTTATACGAACAGACTTCGACGCGAAGCGATGGCACAGTCATTGTTTCGAATATGCCTATTTACTCTATTTTTTGAAGATATTAAATTAGATAACTCATATCTTTATTTTCAGTTAATATTTTACGTGTCATATCTGAAACATATTTAAACTAAGCACATGTAACTTGAAATATAGAAAACAGTTCATAACCTAAGGTTTCTCTTCTCTGATCAATCTTGTGATCAAATATATAAGCTTTTAAATTTATTATACTCTTTATTATACTGTCGCTACCAATAGCGACAGGTGAATACATTATTACCCTGCCGCTATTGGTAAATTTTAAGGCTTTGCTTTTACTCTATAGTTTATATGTAAGCTTTGAAATGTATACTTACATATATTTGTATGTATATTGAAAAATAATATT
Source organism: Rhodophaea formosa (assembly GCA_963082605.1). Lineage (NCBI taxonomy): Eukaryota > Metazoa > Arthropoda > Insecta > Lepidoptera > Pyralidae > Rhodophaea > Rhodophaea formosa. Next base: position 8,108,828 of record OY720206.1, read on the forward strand.
TTTTTATTTAAGTTTGAGCTCTTAGTTTTTGTTTCATAGAAATAAAATGCTTTCCGAAAGCATTCAAACAGTAATATATTATGATCTCTTAACGAGAGATGTCTCATTTAAACTTGAAAAATAAAACTGACGTTTTCCAGGTCTTGACTCAAGAAACTAACTACCTGTTTTACGACCCCAGTCACACCTGTCTCATAAACCGCAAGTGGAAAATGCAGCTACTGCATTTGTTATTGTTCCCTATATTTTTGTCTTAATCCCTGCGATGTCAACAGCACCATTGAATAGTACCACTAATGGAACTATTGTCGCATGTCTATCTAGGTGTAGTTATAAAGTAACATATTTACTAGAAGCAAAATTTACTTGGAGCTTGGCACATTAACATAGTATTACATAGTTACTTAAAAAAACTCTAGAAGCAAATGGTTATCAACAAAATTTGAGGTATTCATAGGACGAAGAAATCTCACGTAGATCAACAGGTTTTTGGGTTTATGTGGGAAGAATAAAATTTTTCTTGGCACGGGCATGTGCTTCGTGTACAAGTAAATACAAGCCACGTAGACAGTAGCCGGTAGAATGGCCAAAATATATGGATTAGCAAAGTTAGGTACATAACACACCTTATTAGTATGCCGCCAGAAGCAAATAACTGACCAATAACAAAGTTATAGTTAAAGATAAATAGCCGTGTGGTTCCCGGCAGAGAAGAATAGGACCACGCCAAGTCTTCCCGTGGATGTCGTAGAGGCGACTTAGAAAACACAAGCTAAGCAAAGCTAATAAACATTGAAGAGATCTCGTCAACCCGTCTGGCCAGCATTGCTCAGGCTACTAAATGGCTCTGGCAGTACAGAGAGGGTCGTGCTCTTGCAAGGGAGACTAATAAAGACCCGATAATGATTATTAAACCAGATAATACGTTAATTTGCGTATTATTTGTTTTAAATATCTTTATTTTACCTATACAGTATGTAAATTGACCCTCGACATTCCCTTAGGGGTGACTTAGACATTCAATATGAACAACTTTTTTTTTGCCTTTCCCATTTTATTTGCTGCTGAACACTTTTGTATGAAAATGTCGAAAAATTTCGTGTGCCTAGTATTGATCCTATAGGAAAAGTTGTTCATATTGACGGGCTGAGTCACCCCTTCAAGAGTAAGTCGATGGTCAATTTTTACGCTGTATATCTATGCCACCTAGGTAATAATATCAAATCTACATTATAGTCGGTAAAAGAACTTGTCTGATCTGCATTCCAATCTGCAAAAATAAATAAAGAACACGATCACACCAGTTATACCGGTGTTCACAGTTTATGATCGACGTGAAATGCCACTTCAACCAGCGGTAGATGACACTTCAATAGAACGACGGCGTTATGTGCCAAGCTCTTATAGAACACGTTTCTATTTGTTTTTATTTTATAGATATACTATATGGATAAAAATAACTACAGATAAAAATAAAGCTATTTGAACCAGATATTACTTTAATTTATTGAAATATACTATTTTTATTTATATTATTATTTTTATACTTACAATTATTATATCTATGTCATCTAGGTAACAATATCAAATCTACATATAGTATACATACAATCTGCATGTAAATAAAGAGCACGATCATACCAGTTATGCCGGTGCTCACACTTTATGATCGACGCGAAATGCCACTTCAACCAGCGGTGGATGACACTTCAATAGAACGACCGCATTATGTGCCAAGCTGTTGTAGAACACTCTTATAAAAGTTTTATAGGTCCATATTAGTACCTTATAGCATTCCCCGTCTAATTTTTTTATAAAATAGTGGACGTAAAACATTAGGTTATTGACTAACTAGCTATGCCCGCGATTTTGTTCGTGTGGAAAATTGAGTTTGGGTAGTCTTTTTGCGAATCAAAAAGTGGCCTTTATGCTTTCTTAGGCTTTAGACTATCTGTGAACCAAATTTCATAAAGTCTGTTCAGTAGTTTTGGCGTGAAAGCGAGACAGACAGACAGGGGGTGTTGTCAATTTCTTAATTCCCACGTAGCACATTTGTTGAATATTCACTAAAAGGGACACTTTGTGATCGTAAGTCGTATTGATACATTACATTGGATCTTGGGCAGGTTTAAAATCTGTAGTATTTATTTCTATTTATAATTATTAATAAGTACTATACGTATATTACAGTTGACAAAAAATTGTTATAATTTGAAAGCTCTTAATTCAACAACATTTTAATGTATGGTATTCTATATCGATAATTTTGTGCGCATTTTATGCATAAAGAAATAATTTTATAAAGCGCTTAATCGTAAATTAAGACTTTTAAATTAATTACTTTGTAAAGCTGTGCTTATAACTAATGTACTTAATACAATCCTTCATACACACACATTAACTGATCCATTTTCTTTCTTCAATTACGATATTTTAATATTTTTGTATAATTATAATTTTTGTTTTAACTTTGAGTAATAAATAGAATAATGAATAAATTAAAATAATTATCTATTTATTACCCAAAGACCAAATATTAATAACAATCATGAATTTTGTGCATTGGCAATAAATGGTAAAAGGGTCAGTAAAACAAAACAAATAAATCAGGTGGGTCAACTGATTTTATTACTTCCAATGTAATAAATTATTTCATCAAAATCGGAATTTTCAGTATCTGAACATGTATCTGAATAAGAGTTTATACGAACAAATGTTGTCAACATATTTGATGGAATACTAGTGCGAACATATAAAACATGGAAAAGCTTTTTGGTGTGTTATGTATGCCGGTGTTCCTTTACATTTCATAGTGGGTCGATTGCTTGCCGTGGTAATATATTATATTTAGTAGCATATGTCTAGACATAATACGAAATTTTATATGATAAAATTTAAAATATTAAAACTATATTACCAAGAAGACATAGTTTTAAGAGCTTGTGAGTTGTGAGATTTTGAAGCTTCTTGATACACGAGGTAAGATAGGATTACTTGAATAATTTCAAACATTATTATCTTACATATTTCCACGAAACGAAATTTACTCTGTTGATTTATATCTGAAATAGTTCGGTATATTGGCAAGAAAGTAAAGATACTTAGGTTAACTGGAATCCAGCTCTCAGCGGGGAAGCTATACCAATACGAGTACAAGCATTTGGCACTTAGAGTGGAGAGCAGCAGGGTGCTTTAACCACGCTCAACAATACATCTGTTGAAGTCACTGCGATTTCAGGAGGGACTGATAGAACAGGCTAGTTTCCTGGGTTAAATGATTATATGTAAATAGTTCTTCAGTTAGATAATCAAAAATATTGTACGTACTTTTTCTTTTGCCTATAAAACTATAAACGATAAAAATAAAGCGCAGTTCATGAGTAGGGGCTGGTTACGTCAAAGTTTGCTTAAGGCAAAGTCGTTTCAGACCATACGACACACTAGCGCCACCCAGCAATTAATTCTAGAAGTCCGAAATCAAATCAAATTTAAAAAATCTAATCGCTGAATGCCCTAGTAAATTACTTGTTGTATTATTTGTACAAGTTTTCACTATTTTTAATTTGATGAATTAAGAGAACGAATTATTACTGCCAAAAACGGCCACTTTTGGCGGTAATAATTAGTTCTCTTAAACTTAGATTATAATATCTATGAAAACTAATAAAAATACTACTACAAGTAATTTACTAGGGCAATCAGCTATTAGATTTTTTAAATTGGATTTGATTTAGGAGTAAATGAATTAATTCCTGGGTGGCGCTAGTGTCGCGTATCGTCTGACTGAACTCACAGCAAACTGTCACGTCAAGCGAAATTTTAAAAGGATTCACAATTTTTGGTTTAAATGTCACAAAATAAAACTATGTGTCCATTATTTTTAACCATCCAACTGACGAGCTTATTATATGTATTTTTTTATGGAATTAGTCTATCGGAACAAATCCTGTCCTTTGCACGTCATTGTCGCAAAATCATAATTTTACATAGTTCGACGCCGAAATTATCACAAATTGATCGCGAAAACAATTATTTTAATATCAATGACCTGAACTATTTTTGATGCCCCACAGTCTGTACTTATACTTTCAAATTACGTTTTACATTTCATCAATTTTCATCAAACGAGAAAGTGGCGTAGCGTGGGTTTTGCTGCTAGAAGCCGACCGCAATTTCGCCGCCGATGACCCTTGTTTAAAAATAAAATGAAACAACATACATATGTAATATTTTTCTGTGTAAACATTTTTACCGTCAAGATTTATAATACGTTTTCTTGCTAGGTACTTGTTTTTAGTTTGGGTTTTATTTACGCTACGAAAGCCCTTCCTTCTCAAGGTTAAGTTGTGTAATGCATTAGCTCCGAATTTTATGCTGGGAGTTGTTTAGTCATAGTTGTTTTCAGGCAAAACTGTATCTTATGTGAAAAGATGTAAGGTTGAAAAAATATAGAGCGTGTGACAACACAGAAGTCTATATTAAATTTTATGGTCTACATTACTAAGCTTACATAAGTCTACTTTCTGTCTAGAAAGTAATGTAATTTGTTCTTAGGTTCTAAGGCGCGTATGCAAGTCGCACCTACTCGTAATATGGTAACTCTACATGTAAACTAGAATATTTTTGGGGTACCGTGCCCTAAAAGGTAAACCTTTATAAGATCACGGTTGGGTTTTGACAAACAAGGTATGAGCGTGTGTCTGTCTGTATGTCAAAACCTTTTTCTCATGAAAGCTTAAGTCTTATCAAGTCGATATTCTATGGTCTCTTGAAAATCTGTAAAAGAATTAAACTTCTAAGTCAACGTAATCGAAAGGTAGTAATGTCGCGAATTTTGTAAATTTGCTCAAAACCACAAGGTAATAAAAACGATTCGCACGATCGTTTTTATTAATATTGTTATTAGACAAGCATATAATGATGATAAAGTGTCGTGGTCATAAGGTTTTGTCGCAATATTGAGTAATGACTGAGCTACCATACGTATGCTGTTAATACGTACAATGTAACCTTTATTTCTTTTATTTTTGTTAAATCTGCAATACTTTTTAATATCCTCTCGCACATTAAAATGTATACTACTTTGTTGGGAACCACAAGACACTACAAGTCTTACCGTGGTTATCGTAGAAGGTGACTTATACAAAGCTTATAAACATTAAAGAGACCTATCCAACTCGTCTGGCCAGCGTGGAGAGTGTAGGCCAAATCCTCTTGACTGCTCTGGCTAGTATATGGCTCTAGTAGTACAGAGAGGGACATGCTCCTGCAGTGGAGAATTAAAAAGACGTGATGATGATGATATTAAAATGTATTGCAGAGGCACTTATTATAAATACACAAGGGTGCTGCATGCAGTCAGGCCAAAAATTCCGCTCATCAAGCTGTGCTGCGTCAGCGAATCGCGTCACTAATGCGTCGTGTGCGCGGGAGCAACAACACCATACTTATATTGTCTTTGACCATACTGTAAGGCATTAAGCGATAAACCAGACTGTCCGATCGTGAGACACTGTGTACATACGCACGCGGTCGTCCCGGTGTTAAACAATCCGCCAGGAAAATACCGTAAATAATATTAATATTACTAACATAGGTTTATAAGTTTCTGTATACTAACAAATTATGGACAAATATGTCTGAAATAAACGATTTTTTTTACTTCATTCACGGCACGTTTCCGGAGGCTGTCATCTTCTAATAGAAAATAACTTTTCAACAGCGCCTTATGAGCCGTGCGTGTTGCCGCCTTTACGCCAAAGCAAATGTTTTTCGAGTGATATTATCTATTACGTAAATACGTGTTGAGAGCGAGGGAATACTTAAAATTCATGTCCCGAAAATAATATATTGTATTAACCTTTTTGATATCTTTGATGCGAACTTTAGGAATAACAACACTGGAAAATCCTATCCTAATCCTAATCCTAACTAATATATAAATGCGGAAGTGAGTTTGTTTGTTTGTTTGTTTGTTTATTTGTTTGTTTGTTTGTTACGCTTTCACGCCGTATCTTCTGAACCAATCATCATGAAATTTTGCATACACATAGGTTAGGGTACTGAGAAGGACATAGGCTATATATCACGTGGGCGAAGCCGCGGGTAACAGCGAGTATATTTTATACTTGTCATACCAATAATTTTCATTTAGTTATGAAGGGTCCTCATAATAGCTCTATGGGGAAAACTTTTCAAATAAAAATAGTTTTACCAATAAAGTATAATCAACATCGATTTGAAACTTTTCAAACATGTAACCATATCTCGACGAGCTCCGTTGCGCAGCGGTCAACACGCCTGTGACACGGATGGTCCCGAGTTCGATCCCCGGTCAGGTCAAGATGAAAAACGATCTTTTTCAGATTGACATAGGCCTTGCATGTTTATCTATATTATTTGTTATAAAATATAGTATCGTTGAGTTAGTATCCCATATCACAAGTCTTACTTAAGAACTTACTTTTGGGCTAGCTCAATCTGAGTGATTTGTTTCTATCATCTCCGGGACTTTTACTGTGTCGTTTTATACAAATAAATGGCCAAGATACATGAAGCTGCTTACGTGCTAGGTAAGTAGTGTTTGTCCCACTTTTTCCTCAGTTGGTGAGGTAAGACAAAGTAGTTTGTTCTAAAGCTTACTCATCATCATCTTCCAAGTGTTTTCCCGGTCGCTTCATAAGCAGTTGCGCTTCAGAGTCTAAGGTCCCCTTCTTATCCTACGTGATTCGACGAGGTTACTGGTGGTTTTAACACATAGCGACTGCCGTGTGACCTCCGTCCGCGACTTAAAGGCTAAACCAGACTAATCCTAGAATAGGGTTAAACAAACGCTAAGAATCGTTCGGGACCCACAGCACAAAATTAATAAAAGTAACGTGCAGAACGAACTCGCAGCGTCCCCCGCAATAGCTCGCATTATGGCGTCCCCGCACCTCTCCCTGTACTCACGAGTTCTTAAGTTTGTGAAAGACAGCTTTAGCTGCTTCTGTTCTCAGTCGCACGTTTAGCGCCGTCTCTTATACGTTCGTTAGTACTTGGATTTACTCTGTGGCGACCCAGATAGTTTACTTACACATTAACGTGTGAACAGATGTAAAATTTCGTTAGTAGTAGTTTTAGGCGTAAAAAAAGCACTCCGCTTGTATGAAGAGCCATACTTTTGCCCGTGCCCTGCGAAGAACGGAATGATCTTTATTTTTGGAAAATCGGGTGATACAATCCTGGAATATCCTAACCAGTCTGGAAACAACGTTTTCAAAATATGCTTCTCATTTATATGAAGCCACAGCCTGCGGGATTAGGCAAACGCTTTGAGCACTTGACTACAGAGGTAATTTTGGAACCAACCAAGGTTTAAATCTCTTTACTCAATCGATGATTATACTTTGCAAATATGGTCTTTAATAAATATTGCAATGCAAATTCAAAAAAATATTGAAGTTAAATGTGAAGATCATCTTCGTAGTAACGATGGGGTATAATTTGAAGCAAGTACTTATTATAAGGTGTCAAAGAATTATTTTAATGACGTTAATTCGTATTTTCTCAGAAGGACTTTCGAGGAAATTCGATAGCATTGGTAACAAAAGCAGAAGTAATTAAAAACAAGAAAGATAATTACTAGCACAAAATTTTGAGTAAAGTAACTTTTATTTATTATATTAGCTAGGTATTAGAACCGTCTTTAAATTATTTTTTTTATTGCTTCTAGTTTGAGGCTTCAAAATGTTTTTGTGACTTAAGCATCATCATCAGGTCTTTCTAGTCTCCACTGCAGGAGCACGACCCTCTCCGTACCACCAGAGGCATACACTAGCCTGAGCAGTCAGAGGATCCGGCCTACACTCTCCACGCTGGCCAGACGGGTTGGAGAGGTCTATTTGATGTTAATAAGCTTTGTTTAGCTTGGGTTTCCTTAGTCGCCTTTTACGACATCCACGGGATGGCTTGGAGTGGTCCTATTCTACTCTGCCGGGAACCACACGGCTATAATAAATACTTTAGCATACAAATATTTAACTACTAGCTTTAACCCGTGGCTCCACTAGCATCAACGTAAGTAGGTACCTACTCCGGGAACAGTAAAGAAATACATTCTGGGATCTAGATACTCTATAGCCTTCTCTTTACCACAGACAACACAGACCTATGCAAATATGATGATCGGTTAAATAGGTAGCTAAGGCGTGAGAGCAAGTTGTTTTAAAGACAACATAAATAATATATTTTTTGTTTGGCAACATTTGCCCTATTGTAATGAATGACATCTGTCATCGTTCTCTCACATTTTATCCCGCCTGTGAAAAGTAATGTGCTCGGTGGGAAGTCAAGGGTCAAGTTGAAGTTTGCCTTAGACAATTTTGCAAATTGATTTTAGTGGACTTTATAATATGAAATTGGTGCAGTTTGGTGTTATAAATGCTCGTGCTCATGAACAATTTGTGAAATAGCTAAAGTGGACTGATAAATGGACTCGTATAGATTTGCCGCCAGAAGCTCCCACTAGGCATCAAAGAACGTACGCCATCTTTGATGCTACTTGGAAACTTTACCGTACAACACCGATACTTATTTCATATACTGGACATTGGCAGAATCACTGAAATTTCGGTGGAAGCCATAATATAAACAGAAGAAGAAGAAGTAATGTGCTCCTGTGCCTTGTCTAATTTAAATTATAAAAAAACGCAATCCAGTGTTAAAAACAGTTTTGATTAAATCCCCAGCAGACATCTCCCGGTCTGTAACACAAGTACTGTAATTGGTTTATTAAACCAATTAGGCAAGCAAAAAATAACCAAACAAACAAATGTAAATGTAACATAACTAACATAACCATTTACATATGAATAATTTAATTAAGTACCTATCTATCTATCTATCTCTCAGCCAGGGACGTCCACTGCTGGACATAGGCCTCCCCCATAGATCGCCACAAATTGCGGTCTTGTGCATGCTGAGTCCACCGATTCCCGGCGACCTTGATGAGGTCGTCCGTCCACCTGGTCGGGGGTCGTCCCACGCTGCGCTTACCTGTTTGTGGCCGCCACTCTAAGTCTTTAGTGCCCCAACGGCCATCCGTCCTTCGGGCTATATGTCCGGCCCATTGCCACTTCAAACGCGCAACCCTGCGAGCTATGTCTGTTACCTTGGTTCTTCTGCGGATGTCCTGATTTCTGATTCTATCGCGCAGTGAAACTCCCAGCATAGCTCGCTCCATTGCGTTCCAATTAAGTACCTACAGGTACTTAATTAAAATTATACAATTACACAATTGAATATTATACACAATTGAATAAATTCAACAAACAAACTAACTTTCGCATTTATCATATCAGTTACGATTGGGATTTTGTATTCCCTGATCCATGAATACAAGATAAACTTGATAGGTACGTCTTTTCAGTACAATATAAACTTGCTACGCAAATAACTGGTAAGTTTAAGACACAAACACTTAAATAATTTCCAATTCAACTTATAACGAGGATGAGTAAACGGTAACGTCTATTTATAGGCAACCAAATTTCTCCTAACTCTAAAGTTAAGTGGAGCAACTCTTGAAATTAAATCTGCTCGAGGAGTGTACAAATAGACACAAGCTGTTATTAGGGTCAAATGAAATACAATTTGAAATCACGCCTTTCTGATTCGTTTTCGAATCTTTGGCGTTAATTGAACCGTTCATTTTGTAACCTCTTATGAATTATTGGGCTTTAAGTACTATACTCGAGTACGAGTAATTAGGTTTTTTTTTAACTATAGGTTTTCTGATTTTCTAAGATCCTTCGGAGATTAATGACTAATAATATACTCCTACATTAAAATTATTAAGAGTAAAGATTTGATTGTTGTTTGCATTTAATACTCTGTTTTTGTTTGCCATACTCACCACGCTTGGCAAACGGGTTGGTGAGTGCAGTTAGGGATGGGCAGTTGAGGATAACACCCAATGACCACCACTTATATATAATTATTTTTATTTATAATGACAAATCTCACAAATTGAGCTAGCCTCATAGTAAATTACTAGCTGACGCTTCCGCTTGTAAAGCAACCCTGGGCGCAGTCCCCACTTGGATGGGTGACCGCAAGTGGCATAAAATATCTCGAGCTCTTCCGTGCTTCGGAAGGCACGTTAAGCCGTTGGTCCCGGCTGTCATCGTTGATGGCAGTCGTTAAACTATGTCAGATGCCTTTAGGCAGCTTGAAAAATCTGACACCAGTGTTGGCCACTTACACACACGAAAAACAAACAAACAAACAAACTTTTGCTACAGCGTCATTTTTATATTTCCTATAGTTTACTTGGACCATTATGGTTCTGCGTCAGATGTTTCAAATCTTCAAATTAAATACTTTAACAAACAAGTAATTTAATTTAAAAAATCTAAACAACCCGACTGACCATTAGCAATATTTACTGAGGGATTTTACGGTGAAACATTTTGAAATACTGCACTGGAGATCTCATCAGGTTGAATAACTTTTGCTAAGGCGTCATTTATATATTTCTTATAGTTTACCTGGACTATTATGGTTCTGCATGAGGTGTTCCAAATCTCAGATATTTTATACCTCAACAAAAGTGCTCATCAGGCTTAACAACTTTTGCTAAGGCTCCACTTTTATATTTCTTATAGTTCAGCTTAACCATTATGATGCTGCATCAGGTGTTCCATTTTCCAAAATTATTTCTACCCTATATGTTGCCCCGGTTTAATAGCTATATAGCAAAAAAGGTTTCATTCGAATCCGTCCAATATTTCCGGAGATAAATGTGATCATACATACAGACAGACAGACAGAAAAGAAATTCAACAAATTTTTTTTGTTTTCTATTATTCTTCTTAAGTGTCGCTCTATCCAATTCAGTCAAAAGTACTAAATGTACAGACAAAATATTGAGAGTTTGTGGTGGGAATTCAAGGGGTGCAGTTGGGGTCTACCTTGGACGATTTCGCAAATTGATTTTGGTGGACTTTATAATATGAAATTGGTGTAGTTTGGTGTTATAAATGCTCGTACTCATGGAACAATTTGTGAAATAGTTAAAGTGGACTGTTATATGGACTCGTATAGACTTGTCATCATAACCTCCCGACCACGAGGCATCAAAGAACATACGCCATCTTTGATGCTACTTGTTACAACTTTACCGTACAGCACCGATACTTAGTATCTCAATTTACTGGACATTGGCAGAATCACTGAAATATCGGTGGAAGCCATTTTAAAAAAACAGAAGAAGAAGAAGAAGATTTTTACTGTTTTATTATATGTATAGATGAACTTGTGTCAATGGTTAACGATACTATATATTATAATAGATACTTATATAGATAACCATACAAGACCCAGATCTATCTGAAAAAGATCGTTTTCCATCCATCCTCCGTGCTTCGGAAGGCACGTTAAGCCGTTGGACCCGGCTGTCATCTTTGATGGCAGTCGTTAAGCTATGTCAGATGCCTTTAGGCAGCTTGAAAAATCTGACACCAGTGTTGGCCACTTACATACACGAAAAACAAACAATCATAAGCTGGCCGACAAACTCTGGTCCACCAGAATGGCAGAGTGGTGTGTTGACCACTGTATCACAAAGGTCGTCAATACTGATATTTTTGAAGGTATAATATGGTTACTATCAGTGGCGGCCGCTCCTTCAGTGCACTCGTGCACTGCACTACCAGATTTTTATGTATTTCCCAATTTTTTTTTCGACACTTATTATTTATCCAAAAGTATGTAACTTTAATTACACACTGAAGAAGAAAATATTTTCAAACAAGCTTGATCTTTATGACCTAAAATTTAAGACTCATTTTAGCTAAACCAAAAATTGGGCGAGCGCTTTCAAAGTGCGCATGAAGCGTCTCCATAGAAACTAGGGTAAACGATACAGTGATTGCCCGGTTAGGGGAATGATACTCATTTTTTCTCAATAGAATCGTTTATTTAGGATTAAAATAAGTGAGCTTTGCCTTTTTGGTAACTCAAATAACTTAGTTATAGGAACAATAAACCAAATTTATAAAATATAAAGAAAATTAAGGTTTGACCATAAATCAAAAAATTCTTCTATAAAAACTCAGTGATTGCCCAGGTGTCACAGTAATTGTCCTAAGCCTACATAGTAATTGCCCAAGTGAATTGGGAAAGCGAATTTTGTTAAAAGTTGAGATCTCTTTTCGCTTTTTGAATGTTTGCTAATATTTGCAAACAATCCGAATCATCGTCACTTGAATCGTTGTCAGAATCATCAATTTTATAGCAAAAATGGCATAAAAACAATAACATGTCTGTTTTGTCTGGCATATGGCTTTTATGGCTCTTGGGGACACATTTTGGATGAAATGATTTGTGGCAACTGCTGCAATCGATTCCATTTTTTAAAATAGACTGTTTGCACATAACACAAACATTTAAAATAACTTCCTTTAAAACAGTAATTTTCTTTGTATCTTTTTCATTTTTTGTCTGGAATACTTTAGATTTTTCCTTACTTTGCACTTTCTCAGAATTTTTCTCAGAGTATTAATCCTTGATAGTCGCTATGCTATTGATACTATCGATAGTATCGATACTATTATCGCCTCTAACAACTTTACTATCGATACTATCGATAGTATCGATACTATCGATAGGTTTGAACTATCGATAGTTGTTTATTTTTCGATAGTATTGATTAAAGTTAAATAGTAATAAAACCAGAGAATCTCGTTAAACCCACATATAGTTACAAAAGTTTAGTTAGTACCATCAAATTAAGGTTTTATGATACAATATATGTGGGTTTAACGAGATTCTTTTGTTTTTATTGCTATTTAACCTTAATCAATACTATCGAAAAGTAAACAACTATCGATAGTTCAAACCTATCGATAGTATCGATACTATCGATAGTATCGATAGTAAAGTTGTTAGAGGCGATAATAGTATCGATACTATCGATAGTATCGATAGCATAGTGACTATCAAGGATTAATACTATCGATACTATCGATACTATTACAAATCATCAATAGTATTACCACTATTTGACCTATCGATACTATCGATACTGTCGATAGTATCGATACTATCGATAGTCCTATCGATATCCTAACTGATTTTCGAGGTCAACTATCGATAGTGGAACAATCGATAGTTCGGCAACACTAGAGTGGGTATTTGACATATTCTTGGATGTTCCAGGGAGACTATGGCTTCGTTCCATCATTGGCTTACTTTTTATAGGAGTAATAGCTTCAGGTGGTACGTTTAAGGACTGGCATTTAGATGTTCCAGGAAGACTTAACTGATACTGAACCATAGGCTGACTGTAACTGGTTGGAGTAGTAGCTTTAGCTTATCTCAGAGACTCACATTTTGGTGTTCCAGGGAGATTGAGTATGTCCTGATTATTCGGTTTATTACGGATAAAATCTTCGGGTAGGTTTTCTAAATCACGATGAGGTGTGCCAGAGAGACTAGGTAAGTAATCAAAATTGGGCTGACTTGAGAATATTTCAGGAAGATTTGGCAAAGCTCCTTCGAGATTTGTTGGTCCATCTGGTTTTGGTTCAAATTCAACTAAAGCTGAATTCACTGTACTTTTTGTCTGGAATGTATGTGCAGTTTCAGTGTTCATAATTTGGCTATCATTTGGAGTTTCTCTTATTTTGTCACTGTTTTTTACAAAAAATTCTTTCCAGATTTTGAAGATAGTTCCCAGATGTTCATTGTCGGTCTCAAACGATCCATCTTCAAATCTCTCACAAAGTGACAATCCAACTACGTTTTTGAAAGTTTCAAATGTGATTGCTGCTGTATCAGGAATAACAATATGTGGAACTTGTTTTTGAGCGACAGTGCCTTTACCTAAGCATTTTGAGTAGTCTATGGCATTGGGATTGAATGGGCAAAGTCTGCAAGCTCTAAAGCCATTTGCTAAAATTTCTGGTCTCAGACTTGTGTCAAGAACATCCTTGAGTATTGATGCGAATGTTTGCTTGGTAATACCCTTAGTTTGATTAGCTAATTGCCATCTCTTTAAGTATTTTCTCCAACCTACTTTTAAGGGTCTAAATGCCGCCACATCAGCAGGTTGAATAATTCTTGTTGCGTTTGGGTATAATGCAATCAGTTCTATTCTCAGGTGTGTACATAACTGACTTAAGTGGTAGTTTAAATGAGTTTTGTGGCCATCAACGTATAAAATGACGGGAAATTCAACCGATTTGCTTACAAGATAAGGGTGAAAAACATTCGCAATAAATTCATAAAATATCTCCTTAGTCATCCATCCATTATCTGACTTTCCAATACCCCATCCCTCTGGCATAGATTCACATATTTTTTCGGGCAATCTTTGATAAGGATATACAATATATGGACAACATATTTCACCGGCAGCTGAGAAAGTGAATAAAGCCGTTATTGACTCTTTCGCCTTTGACTGCTCAATGCTATAAACATTTTTGGAACCTTTTTCTGCTACAACTAGTCCTGTACTCTGACAAATCTGAAAGTTAGTTTCGTCAGCGTTAAAAATCCTGCGAGGTTCACTTAAAATATGGACTAAATCTTTTTCTTCAGCATATTGACGGATTTCTTCGAACCAGCCTCTAATATCCTTCCCAGACACGCAGGAGCTTGCTTTGGTAACACCTTCAGATGTTCTAATGCTTAATCTCGGATGGCGCTTTAAGAATGCTCTCCACCATCCGATCCCAGGCCTATTATTCAAAAAGGGATTAGGCCTTGGGTTATCTTCGAGGAACTTTTGAACGCTGTCTAATATATTTTCTTTATTCCTTGGAAAACCTTTACGGGCGGAAATAATAATCCAGTTTTCAAGTATACGTTCTTCTTCTGCAGTGAGAACAGGTGCTGGACCCAAACTTATTTTGTGACCTGGATTATCTTTATACAACCTGAGAGTTGTCCTTGGGACTCCATATTTTTTTGCTATTTCACGAACTGACAAGCGCTGGTCATTATTATGAATTTCGGCGATTGCCTTTTCTAGAACTTCTCGCTCGTATTTTACTTTGGCAACCTTTGGCATTCTGTAAATAATGCATGTAATAAGTAGGTATATAGGTAACTAGGTAATTTAAACCCACTAATAATAAATGCAGTTTTAGTAAAAATGCTTTGTCTATTGCTATACAGACATTGCCCGGGCAATAGCTGCACCTATTAACAATGGCAATAACTATAATTTGATATGGCAATCATTGAAATTCTCTTAAATTATTATCAGTGATTGCCCACCCCTCCTAAATGTTAAACAAGATAACTTGACAACAAAATAATGACATTAAATCACATTTAAATGTATATTTTAATAGAAATTCTAGTCACTGTATGTTTAAAGTTAAAATATCGAATGTAATAATCGAAATCAAAAGAGTTGTCCTTAAGAAAATAATTAAGAAACTTACTTTTTTGACGAGACGCACACCTGTTGCCGAAAAATCCACCATGACAGTTTTATTTTTTAAAGTGTTGCCACCTACATAATTTCAAATGCTACTATGTGTTCCACTGGTGACATCTAGAGGTTACAATTAGAAAAACTTCCTATAATAGTAGTTTTATGTTGTCATATTCTTACTTTGGGCATTAACTGTATACTGGGCAATGACTGTACTAGTTACTATGGAATGAGACAGAAATGCTCCGGCAGGTGAAACGGAAGATGATCCGTATCAATGTATGAGAAAAATTGAAAAATCGGGTCGGCGCACGAGTCCCGAATACTCCCGAACGGGCTCGCTCGGGCGGCATCGGCCGGGGTGTCTCGCTCGCTCGATGAAGATTTTTGTTGCGAAGGCGTGTCCTTGACCTTACTCAAATCAGTTTGTTTGTTTTATTTCGCACCTGTGACACGGTGTGATAGATAACGCGCGCGAAATTACCCAATATTTATTCATAGTTATGGTTTTCTACTTTGTGTGTGCTTCAAAGTGTAGTGGTTGAAAGTGGCTTCAAAGTTTGAACAAGAACTAAAAAAGAAAATAGGCTATGGCTTATTTAGGCGGTATGCCGCCTAATCTGTTTTTTGAAACCATCTTCTCGTGCTTTTCAACCTGAATTAGTAAGTACCTATTAGAATATTCATTAGCGCGCAGCTCCTCTCACTAAACCAATGGTAAGTCAAGATGATGTGATATTTCACTGCATGTACATAAGTACCTGATACTTTTTATACAGAAATGGATGCATTAATATTAACAAGAATTGTACCTAGAGTAACTGATTATGTATGTACAA
The DNA here is from genome assembly GCA_963082605.1 of Rhodophaea formosa. Lineage (NCBI taxonomy): Eukaryota > Metazoa > Arthropoda > Insecta > Lepidoptera > Pyralidae > Rhodophaea > Rhodophaea formosa. The sequence goes on from OY720206.1 coordinate 8,125,094, forward strand.
ATATTATTAAGTAGGTGCATAGGGGCAGTCGACTACAAATAATTGACGAACGTACGGCATTTCAATAGGTCGTTTTGCTTTTGAGAGACAGTAGGTAAGCAGGTAAGCAGGTGAACCACCACTCCTTGAAGTCACGAGCCGCCACTGGTTACTATCACAATACCAGTAATGTTTTAATACTTATCGTTTATTAACAAGCTTAAGTCTTACAGCAATATGTAATATAGGAATAGGTACAGTACTACTGCTTGTAAATTCAATTACCTTCTAGCGATTTTACGACATACGTCCTTTTTTACGACATAGGTTCCACTGATGGATATTTTCCTATATAGAGTTATTTATTGTTGATTGGTAACTACTTTATTATTACAAATGTCTTGAACAGAAGAGACAAGGGTTGACAACACGGTGAAGGGATTAAGCAATACAAATACAATTTATTCAAGCTATATTTATGATTATATTAAGAAACAAATGAAATCGAAAGATTTTTGAGTTAAGAAAACGTTAGCTTCTACAGTAAGATTTATTAATGTTTCATACAAATTTCTACATAATGAACTAAGATTTAATAAGAATGAATACTGCCCAATGTACCCAACATTGGGCAGAATATTCATCCCCCTTTGTCACGTTAGTGTTAACAGTTGTGATGCTTGTATGGGATCTTTACATAAGTACATTAAGTTCATACTGTAAAATGATTTACAAAATTTTGATTGCCTGCCTGAATTGGTTTTTATTCACGATTGGAATAAACAAAATATAGTCGACATAAAGTACACATGGGCGGCTGCGACCAAGCCATTTAAATATTAAATTTATTTACTCCATGTAAGGTCTAATTTCGTTATTGAAAGTAGAAATTATGATTTAGTACTTTGGAACTTAGTCATTCGTGCTATATCCATAGATAGTAACGAATTGATCCAATCCTCGGTCAAGTATAACGTGGCACACCAAACAAGAGGTTCAAAAATATAAATTCCGATGATAAAAAATAATTACAAAGGTAATTACATACAAAATGTCTCGGCGACCTTGTCAGCTCTCCATCATCCTAGTAATTTGGTTCCGACGCGGCGGCGCGTGCCCTGCTTACAGAGGCAAAACACGGATGTACACTTATATTACAGATTCTGCAACTATATCTTCCGGCCGTTTAATACATATGTATATGTGTAAAATATATTTTATTGCGGCGTACAGTATACTCGTAGTGTTGACGAGCTCCGTGGCGCAGTGGTTAACACGCCAGCCTGCGAAACGGGGGTCGGGGATCTCGGGCCAGGTCAAGATGGAAAATGATCTTTTTCAGATTGGCGTGGGTCATCATCATCATCATAGTTTTTTGTTAAAAATAATTTTATTTTTCAATTTTAGTGGGTGTGGTAGTTCAATCAAATTTAAAAGAACAACGTCGTCATCGACTTGTCTTGATTCGCGAAAGAATTAAAGGAAATAGAATTAAACCTAACGGCGTACTTGTACATTTTTTTATTTATTTGTTCTAAAAGCACTGGATACATTTCGATAATAAAATTATAGCACCACCTTTGAAGTTCAGTCAAAACAGAGGAGTAAAGTTCTCATCAATTTGTCTTGATTCGCATAAGAATAAAATAGAAATAAGTTTGAATCGAAGTATCCTTTAACAATTTTTTTGGGGTTTAGTTTATTTTTTCAAAAAGTGCTCGATACATTGCGACAAAAATTTTACGGGACCACCTTTGGAGCATTAAAAAGAATTCGATCCAAAATTGACTGAGTAATCGCGTAACAAACATACAAAAAAAAAAACAAAAATAACATACATACCAATTGAGAAACTCTTCCTTCTTTGTAGTCGGTTAAAAAGTAGATTTTCTATATGTTACGTATGTCAGAGTATGGTTTACCTATACGCCAAGCTTTTATTCAAATCCGTTCTGCGGTTGAGGCATGTTTAAGTAGCAAAAGATATGATGAGTACTTGATATTTTTCTAGGATAGCGAATTAGAGAGAATGAGATGTGCCCTGCTTAGTAAGCGACAGACTATCACTTATATTACAGATTCCTCAACTATAAATTTTCCAGGCACGCATACGAAGCCTTCCAGAGCCGGCAATATTGCTTCGTAATTTATGTGGTTATTGCGTATCAATATATTGTCTTGTGACGTGGTAAGAAAATTGCAAATATATTATGTTATTTGCAATTTCCTTCGTACTTATTCATATTTATATAATTTTATACACTATATAACCTTTTTTTCATGAGAGGCTTAAAGTCGGTCAATCAAATGAGGCTTTGTGGTGTGTTTCTAGAAAAACTATTCAGAAATTACGAATCCCGTAAAAGTACTGAGTAGTCCACTAGATTAGATAACTGAACTCACAGAGGAATCGGTGGCTGAAGGATCTCATAGGCAATTAGCAGCATCAGGTGCCCCTCAACGGGATCAAGGGACTAACAAAGGTCGCAAGAAGGCACTGTGGCGCTGGGCACTAATCGGTCGGTTGTCGTCGTCGAATTTTATACGGCCTCCACGATAATGTTAACATTAAAGTACATTGTTCCAGTAATAGTTTCTTCGTAGTACACATAAACATGTCCAGCAGTGGGCTTCTTGCGTAATGATGATGACACAAATATTATCATGACAATACTTGCTTATTGCTAATAAAGGAAAATGCTGTTTTTATCATGTAACTTGAATGAACTAAAGCATACAAAAAATGGCACCTACTATTAAATCTTTTAAAACTAATTTAAAAAACTTGTGCGACTTCGGTTGAACTAACATAAGCCAATCATATAGTAGGCGTTAGTACGATATGTATATTTATTTATTATTTATGTATTTATATAGCATGCATTATTTGTATTTTGTTTTGTTAAGTCATAATTAGAAAATTCATAAATTTTGTACTTCACTGCTTCCCACATTCATAAAAACCGAGCATTCCTCCCAGTTACTCGTTGGTTGACTGGAAGACATCGCATCATTTATGTGATAAATCCGCCCTTTTATTTTATGTTTATTGTTTTGTTTTGTATCTGTTTCATTTTTCTGTGTTAGTATTAAATACAAAGCTTTAAATACAAACGATAATTGGCAGAAAAAAAATCCTTTTTCAATAACACCGGTAACAAGGTCTTATAAATGACACAGTAAACAAATAAAATCTTCAATGATTTTGCAATTAATTTAAACAGCAGATCTGATATACGTACTTTGCTGAGTATTTCATTTGTCATTGTAAAGTGTTAATAAGTTAAACAAGTTTATGCACACTAAAACTTAATCCAGGTTCCCCCACTTCTAGACGTAATACGGAACTTTTGATATGCCCTACAAACTTGGTTTAAGATGCGGGTCGTAGTATCGTGACCTGATTCCCGGAATATATTTCGACTTGAGGCAATATTCTATGAATCCAAGCAGGTCATTAATTGCACAATCGGACAGTATTTGTAATTGAACACCTATTCTTGCCTTGATACTGTGCTAATTCGTAAGAAATAGGAAATAATTCCGTCACATCAATTTTGTATAACCCAGATAGTGACCACTGTAATTCAGTGAAAAAATATTAGTACATGTTGCTTGCTTATAATATGATAAAAAAACTGATTGATTTTTTTTCGAATAGATGGTTCATTTTATTTTTTTATTGTAGGTATATAAATATGGATCACTAAGTCTGAAATAGCGCTACTATTGGAAAATTCTATAAATAAAAATTAACTAAAGTCGATAGAGTACATTAATTTAGTAGTTATTTATTAGGTAATCCGCAGTTCATAACATAACACATTAATATATTGCTGGTTATTTATATCTAGACGCTAATAATTTTGAATAAGTTTTCAACTTTTCAAACATGCGATACATGATATTTTCATTAATAAACCATTAAATCGAATTCTATCAGATTATCCATCTCGTCTCCGTCAATAACACTTAAGGACATGTCCTCACATGTCCTCCTGCCGTGATCTCAGAGGAGTTTGCGAATTCAATGAAGCATCACACTCAACCTTGCCCCAATTGTATCGGAAGTGGATGACCTAGATATTTATCGTTTCATGGGTGTTAATGCTGAAACTATTGCGTATGCAATTATCATAAAGGCGCAACGACATGATAATATGCTGGTCTATAGTAGGGACTTCAGCATAACAGTAGCTATAGGCTGGTTAGGAAGCTTCATATATTGATATAATGCATCAATTTTGAATTCGAATGAAAGATAATTTTTAGTTAGCTTTAAAAGGCCGCAGTCAATATTGACATCAAACATTGCAAATGCGCATGTATCGGCGATTTTTTAATATATTGTATAGAACACTTAGAATAGTCTACACCTGAGTTTGCAACTTTCTGAACCTTGTGCTATTTCTGGGGGGCCCGGAAGTATGGGTCGCAGAGAGTTTAAATTATATTCAAATGGCAAATAATTTAGTGTATCTGATAAAAGCATTAAAGTAGTTTTTTCGTAAAAACTAAAAAAAGTCCCAAAGGTACTTTCGAACCCCCAGGGGGCTACGAAAGTTGCAAACTCGGGTGTAGGCTATTTTTAGTGGTCTCTACAATATATAAAAAAATCACCGATACATGCGCGTTTGCAATGTTTGACCCTTTTGTGTCGATATTGACTGGCCGAATTGGGTACTTGACTAAAAAAATTTCGTGTCGCTATGTAAAGTCCTGCCAAAAATAAACACAATGGCGACCGTAATACATTTCCAAACAAAAAACTCTTTCAGATATAGAAGTTTTAAAGACACATATTTTTAGACGTTAATTTTTAGATGTGAAAACGCGCTGCTGAAATGCCTACATATTTGTGACGTCACAACTTTGTATTTTGTATGGGCGGCGTGAGAACTTTGTTTGGTAGCTATACGAAATATTACGTTTATGGTAATGGTTTCATAACAAAAGTTGCTACAAATTTTGCGGAATACAATACAGTATAAGAGTAATTTAAGATTTTTATACTTTTAAAAACGCTCCTATTCACCCAACTTTAAAGAAGCTTTAAGAACACTTAACGAATCGATATCAAATTAAAAGTGTGTTTTATAGTGTTTTTAGAGAGAAATGAGTATCATTGGAAACAAATTTTATATAATCTTAACATTAGGCAAATACCGAATTGAACACTAAGTATAACTTATTTTTTAGAACTGGTTGATTAAGTTCAAACAGTAAAATGATTGCTATCCTTATAAATACTATATGACAAATAACGAAAACAAGACCAAAGACGTCAAACATAACTCAATTTAAACAATTCCAGCAATCATTATTTCAGTAATTTCCCAAAGCTTCCAGTGGTTAAGTAAAGACTGATAAAGATTGCACTTTATCGCAAGCCACTAAGGTCCTAATTTGTCTAAACGCGTCTCAAAACAATTTGAATTCTTTCGTTTGACTTTCAAAAGCAATTTGTTCATTATAAATCATAATGCTGACCGCGATGACTGATGTTTGTTTGTTTTTCGTATGTGTAAGTGGCCAACACTGGTGTCAGATTTTTCAAGCTGCCTTAAGGCATCTGACATAGCTTAACGACTGCCATCAACGATGACAGCCGGGACCAACGGCTTAACGTGCCTTCCGAAGCACGGAGGAGCTCGAGATATTTTTATGCCACTTGCGGTCACCCATCCAAGTAGGGACTGCACCAGGGGTTGCTTAACATATGTAAGCGCACATAGAGCTCACACCCACTGGACCATCGGATGACTGATGAAGCTTGGATTATAATAATTCTAATATTTATTTAAAATCCGACGAAAATATAAATACCTCACCATATTGTGGAAAACTATGGATTTAATTTCCTTAACAACAATGATATTTTTTAAGTCGTCAATAATATCGTCTGTCGATTGCTGTTTTCGACTCAGTTATCTTTTTAGGGTTCCGTACCCAAAGAGTAAAAACGGGATCCTATTACTGAGACTTCGATGTCCGTCTATCCGTGTGTATGTACTAAGCTATACCTCATGAACCTTAATGGCTAGTCAATTCAAATCTCCAATTAGCCAACTCGATGGGACACCCTATACATCGTTTATCTTGACCCTCGACAATCCCATAAAGGCGTGACTCAGACCATCAATATGAACAACTTTTCCTATTAGGTCCATGGTGGAAAGTCGAACTTTTTCTATTTATTTACTTTTCCATACTAATTAGCCGGGCGGCAAAACACTTCTGTATGAAAATGCCAAAAAAAATTTTGAGATCCCAGCATTGGTCCCATAGAAAAAATTGTTAATATTGACGGACTGAATCACCCCTTTAAATATGTCGAAGTCCAAGTGACACGCTGTATAACTGGTTACTATTATAATACTAATTAGTTTTTAGGGACTTTCTACATAAAATTATTCGCAAAGCAATTACTCGTCACGAATAATACGCATTTCCACATGGACAAATTAGCTTAGCCCCACACACGCGCCAAATTGTTATTTACGGTGGGGATATGAGAGTAACGTCACGGTTATATTTATTGTTGAACTCGAATTTGTAGATAAGCTAATTCACCAGTTTTATACGGGTACAGCTATGTGAACTTTAAACTTTGTGGTAGATGTAGAACTATGAATATTGCGAAATATATATAAATAATCCTAATCCTAACTTTAGGGTACTGAGAAGGACATAGGCTATTCATGCGGGCAAACCCGCCGGTAACAGCTAGTATAGTATATGGTTAAAGGATTCAATCGTTTACTGTTACTCGCCACACGCTTCGTTTCAAGCTTTTAATAATACGCTAAATTAAATTGTATCTGAACGTAGTTTCCTCTTTGAGATGAAAAAAATATGCTCTTGTTTTTCGTGTATGTAAGTGGCCGACACTCGTGTCAGATTTTTCTAGCTACCTAAAGGCATCTGGCTCAGCTTAACGGCTGCCATTGCCATTAATGATGACCGCCGAGTCTTGCCACACAAGTACATACCTAGGTAATTAATTTTAGACCAAAGTCACTTAACCCCTGTGGATGTGCAAAAGTAGATTTTGTTCCACTTTTGGTAATAAAATTGTTTATTTTTTTCTTTATTCGAGAGATTGACGTGCTATGTCACTTATTGTAGACCTGTGTGGTCGTTATGCCAGGCTGGCACTCCGAAGGCATAACGACTAGCATCAAGCTGGAAAATGATATTTTTTTAGATTGACCTGGATTCGATGTTTATCTATATAAGTATTTGTTACAAGACGATTTTATAAATCTATCTTTGTTAAATATAGTATCGTTGAGTTAGAATTCCATAAGTACATACAAGTCACAAACTTACTTTGGGGCTAGCTCAGTCTGTGTGATTTGTCCGTAATAAGAATTTATTTACAAGACCTAAGTCGAGCAATGGACGTCTCTAGCTGATAGATAGATAAAAACTTTATTTATCAGCGTGAGCTATTTCACACCAAAGATTTGACGAAAATCCCTGTCGTAATATTTCGAAATTCGGGCGTGGGTGTCCGCGTGTTATCCACCATTATTGTTTCATCAGCACAGATAATCTATTTATGACGACGTCAACGGGTGGGGAAATGTTGAACGCTCGATAGATTCTTTATCAGGTTTTGCTTGCTTGTAAATTATCAAGTTATAAGCATAACTTAATAATTTGAGGAATGGGCGCAAATTTAAGAAATCATGTAAATAGGCGATGCGGCAAGCGGCTAGCGGCTAGCAACCCATCACTATTTTGATTCCGTATTCCATCTTTACGCCCATCAACATGCTAATAGTGGCATTTCGGTCTTATGGCCTTGACTCTGTTTACCCCTTAAGGGATAAAGACGTGATACTATAAACTATGTAGGTATGTATGTATAAGTACGATGTCATAGAACAACTCATTACATATGAATTAAGAAATATTTATTTTTATATATTAATGTATGAAAAATATCTTCCACACTCGTATCAAAACGTGGCCATTACCGTCTGGTAATGGCTACGTTTTGATACTATCGATAAGAAACAGGAGATTTGGACTAACATAATACAAATATCTCGTATTATGTTGGTCCAAAACACTTGTCAAATGTTTAAATGAGAGCGAGAATTCTTAACACAAGAAGTATTTTCTTACTAGAAATTCTCAAAAACAACCCAGAATTGTATAAATTTTTCCAGACAATGAATGAATAATTTTTAATTTATTATTTTTTTCTGTAAAAAATGGAATGTATAAAATATAATAACATAATACATATGACAAGCCGTTGGCCCTTCTATTGTTGCTAGATGGTGCGGAAAAAAGAATTAATACTTTTAATAATATACTTAATACCTATAGGTTTGAGAACAATATTTTTTTACGCATTTAATTACGGAGTTTTATTACAATCAAATTCCAAGAAAATTAATAAAGTCTCTTGAATTAATCTTTATTAATTCTGAAATTATATAAATGAACAGGTGTTTGCGAAGGATGAACAAAGTACATGCTAGATTTAGAATATAATTTTGTAAACTCATTGAAAATGATCATTTAAATATTATGAGATAAATCTTAGAGTTCAAAGCGAAATTTTTTGGTTAATTTGATTTGTTTATTACTTTGTAAACTAAAATAAAATTTTACAAAACAATAGTTTGAATGGTTAAAATCTCTAATTGATTAGGTATAAGTAAATAATTCAAATATCCTAAAAGTGTAGGATGTGTAGATAATTTCTTTTCTTTCATTTATTTTAGACATGGCGAGCGCAATAAATATATTTTGGGTAAAAGTAGGTTAAGGGTCAAAGCTTAGCTTCAAAAATAATATATAGACGACGATCATCCAACCCGAGTGCGTTACTTAACTTCGAAAAACGCAACAGAGAATTCCACTTTTCGTAAGTTTACTAATACGCATCATTTAACAACGTTTGCACGCTTACACAAAACACTTATCACGGGAGCCACGCTACCACATTTAACGAAATCTCTAATGAAAAAACAGCAATTTTATCATTATTCATCATTAGCAATCAGCAATTTTATGCCTTGATTGATTGTCAATTTGATCATTTGACAATCAAGCAAGGCAAAATTTTTAAAAAAGAAAAATGAAATTAAACTGTTGTAAACTCATCGTTTACAAAAGTTAAGTTAATTACCAACAAGTTATGGTTTAGTCAATAGAAAATATTTTTTTCTGTGTTGTGAACCATATTATTCATTTCAGTTACGCGTCCTTACAATTTTCGTGAATTTGTACCTTATTTAATCCTATCTATGTATAGGCTTTTCCCGATAGTCCACCAAGATATTCTAAGGAGTAAATAGCAGCGATTATCATAAAAGGTCGGAGTGCATATTGTTGTTTATGATCACAGCAGACCGTAATTATGCGGCCGAGCGAGCACCTAAAGCGGCAGCTCAGCCCGTTGAAACTCAAGCCAAGCTATTTCTAGCTGTAATTAATCCAGCTTCAATGTTCGCCCTCACGCTTGTGAGATGCAAATGGCGGAAACTTTATTTCCGATAATAGACGAGAAATTGAATCTTGATGAAGTAGAAAATTGCTGGGTTTAAAGTTTATGCAAGGAACTTTAGCGTCGAATAATGACTAGTAAAACTTGATAACAACTACTGAAGCTGTGAAACTTCATGTCTAAACTATAAACTTTATCAACGATTGGATTCGAAATAAAGTAAGAGTTTGGAAGGCATTTAACTTAATGGCTCTACTTCATTTTTTTTTGTGATTTGTTCGTAAGAATCTTTATTATCTTGTAATAAGGGAGCAAAGCTCTTTGCCAAATTTTTGACTTCACCGGACCAGGCTTATAGACCATAAGATTGATGGTTCTAATCAGCGTTAATTTTTGTATAAACCAAACTACAAATTTTTGTTACAAAATCAAATAGCTTACAATAATGTTATAGTGTAATATTTATCAATCTGTTTTTTTTTTATTTTAGCTTCGGATATTATATATTGTTATGTACATACTAATAGGAAATTACAGACAGAAATAACAGTTTTTACTAAACACTTTTTTGTCAAATCGAGTTCTTATAAGGTTAAAAATAGAAGTTAATGATTCTTGTTTACTATTGTTTCAGGGAGCGACGGACAGGAGGGACGCGCGGTGAGTGAAGCCTTTAATTTAACGATCTCACTCCCACGCAACACTGTTTTGTTCACTTTGGCCGTGTGCGGAGGCATAAAACATGGAGAGAGCGGAAGGATGAGTTTGTAATAAAACTAGTACAAAGTAGCGCCGACCTTGAGCCGGCAGCGTCTGTTACACAATACGATTTAGGGGTTCATAGGTTAGTTCAACAATTTCTAGTAAGTGCAGGATTCTGAAGAAATAATGAAAAACTACATTGGGGTGATATGTTAGTGGATTGGGAAAGTGCTATGGGAAGGACTTTAGCACCTGCTTCACCAATGTTTTGAAATATATGTTATTTAATATTGGGACGTATTATACACACATTAAATTTTATAATAGATACTAATTATTGTGTTTGATGTCTAGTTTCTACCAGCAAGCCAAATTTTCGGAAATAGATAACGATTTGTGTAAGTTTATCTATATAAATAAACTTTCAAGACCCAGGTCAATCTGGAAAATAACGTCTTCCATTATGACCTGGCCAGGGAACAAACCTACTTTTGCAGTCCCACTGGGCAACAGAGGTTATATTACAATACGACTAAAAGACTTTAGCGTCAGTTCTTTACTATTTTTGTTTTCAACTGTTGTCGTGCTAGGGGACAGTGATAAAATGAAAGACGTGATCTAGGACGTAGATTAGATACACGACGAGCTAACAACGCGCACCTATTTCTGGTAAGGCAGGAAATGAATTGGTTATTGCAGTACAGGCTTGATTCGCTTTTCCCATTGTTATGGAAAAGACGTGACCGGAGGCAGAACTTAACCAATAATATACAAGTAATACCTGTGCTTAGTTTTATATGATTTTAAACCATTCTCGCTCGTCGCTGCGTGCCTTTGCCTTGCCTTTATACGAGTTTAATAAAAATCACCCTAAACTGAAACGTCACCCTCTTTAAATTGGTAGTGGTCGCTTCATCTACCTATCGAAAAGCGCTTAATATTCTTAACGACGAAGAGAAAGATGTGAGAAAACAGTTGAAACTTAATTTTGTACAAGACTAGAGGTAATTAATTTTTTGCACAACAAATTAGCATTGCCATCCAACGTGGCAACGCAGCCAGCCTTTTGGGGACCCTGCCGCAAGGCAATGATCTACGCGATATTTTTTATTTATAGTTTATCTTTATTTTGTAATTTTACTTAAGATTAGTTTTTAAATTAAATGAAAACATTTCAGTAGTTTATAGGTTAGTTATGCCGACAGTTGTTTATATTGACGGTCTGAGTCACCCCTGAAAGAGAGTATTGACGTTCAAGTTACACGCTGTAGGTATATTTTAATTTTATTTCACCACTTTGTCTTTGTATACCCACACATGCCTAATTAAAGCTAACATACAAATAGTCTCTGAGCTAATCAGTGACGGAGAAACAGACACACACACATGGCGAAACTATAAGGGTTCCTTTTTTACGACGGAACCCTAAAATGCGACTATATACGTTTTTCTTCAAAAGTTTATCTTTGCGTTGAAGGCAAAGTTGAATGAGAAATGAATTCGCACTTCAGTAAATCAATAAAAATTTGCTTTTTTCCAAAGTTTATTAGGTTTTAGTCATACTCTTATTTTAGTGTCTATTGTTGCTTTGCATTTATATGTATAGAAAACGACGTGAAGTTTACTTGTACTACGAGTAAGAGTAAAAAATAAAAATGTGCGAAACGAAATTACTTAGACATTTTAGGAGGTTTTGTCCCATTAAATTTTCTTTGTGTTACAATACTACGTTTATTGGATTCTGCTTCGGAGTCGGAAGTTATTCAGTAGGAATGTTTGGAAAAACGGCTTTCTTATCAAAATAAAATAATACAAAAGTCGACAATGTACCTACTATTTTGTATAATATTTGACGAGCTCCGTGGCGCAGCGGTCAACACTGTGCCTGTGACACGGATGGTCCCGGCTTCGATCCCCGGTCAGGTCAAGATGGAAAATGATCTTTTTCAGATTGACCTGGGTCTTGGATGTTTATCTTTATATGTATTTGTTATAAAATATAGTATCGTTGGGTTAGTATCCCATAACACAAATCTTACTTAAGAACTTACTTTGGGGCTAGCTCAATCTGTGTGATTTGTCCGTATATATTTATTTATTTAAAATAAAGAAAAAAAACTATTATGATTTCATTTAGATTTCCTTGACATTTTTTTGATCCGTAACCAAAGGGTAAAAACAGACTTATTACCTACTAAGATTTTGATGTCCGTCTGTCTTTCCATACCAGGCTGTATAAACCGTGATAGCTAGGCAGTTGACATTTTCACAGATAATAATAATAAGTTTAATAATAACTTTATATAATGTATTTCTGTTGCTGATATAACAACAAATACTAAAACAGAATAAAATATATATTTAAGGGGTGTTCGCATACAACAAACGTAACATGTTAGTTGTATGGAAATGAATTAAACAAATAATTTAATAAATGTCACAAGGCAAGAAGAACTTGAAAAATAATTTTATTTAATATATTTACTTATATATGTTTATCTTATATATGTTTAAAAAATATAGTATCGTTGAGTTAGTATCCCATAACGCAAGTCTCGAACTTACTTTGGGGCTAGCTAAATCTGTGTGATTTGTCCATATATATATTTTTTTTATCATTTATTTATTGAGAAATGTTAAACCTGGTGTACGATTTTGTTCTTACAAACGTTGTTACTTAATATGTTGTTATCTATCTGTTCCTTCAAGGTTATTGGTGTTGTACAAGTTACCGTGTATACGTATACACGTGGCAAATATACAATATTGGACGAAAATGCTACTAAAAAAAATCGTCTTTTATATCATACTTGTCAATATCATAATTGGTTATATTAGGTAACAGAAATCGAAGTAAGTTATAATTTGAAAAGTTTTGGGTAACACTTACGAATGTTGTGTTCGTATTCCAGTTGAGTCTTTCGAGATTTATATAAGATGTATCTATCACCTTGGTCCATTCATAAGTTATGAATGTTATGATGTAAGTTGAATAACAAACGCGTGTCTGTTACAGTTACGTAAATATGTATTTTGCAGAATTGGTCACTGGCACACATTTTTTATCGTGCAATGAAAAGAGCTCGAAATAGGAATATCAATGAAAAAATTACCTTGCTAATCAAACTAAAGGTTAAAAAGGCACATTTTTTCAAAACAACAACAAACAAGTGTTGTCACTTCGTAAGCATTATGTGTGGGTGATGTGAGAACTTAGTTCCAATAACCAAAGTTACAATCCTAATCCTAACTAATATTATAAATGCAAAAGTGCGTTTGTTTGTTACGCTTGCACGCCGAATCTACAGAACCGATCTTCATGAAATTTTGCATAGACATAGGTTAGGATACTGAGAAGGACATAGGCTATTTACCACGCGGGCGAAGCCGCGGGTGACAGTTAGTAAATTATAAAAGCTACAGCATAATCATATTACTTTTTTAAAATGTTTATACATTTGTAATTGACTTTTCCTGAATGATGAATTTTAACCAAACTGGGTAATGTATCAAAATAAGATACAATTTTCTTAACAGACCTTTTTTAGGAAGTTGCTTGTATAATCAGAAACATTCTTCAAAATGCACCGTTCATGCAAGTATACAATACGTTTGTAAAAATAAGATCTTCAACCACGGGCGGATTTCACCCTAGACGGTATTTTTTACACTGAGGAGATTCCATCATAATACATGAGAAGCAAATCAAATTATGTTATTATTGAACCTATAGAAAAAAATTTGAAGTATCATATTTCTAATTCATTTCTAATAATTATTGTTGATTTTTTGCCTTTGGGAAAAAATCCTGTATCCATTGTCTTCAACATTATTAACGTAAACCAGTCAACCAATTTCCCCGAAGCTAAAATGTCATTCTCTTTAAATTGGAATTGGTCAATTGATCCGAAAAAAAAATCCTTTGCGATGCTTAACGTCTGTTTGTATGTAGAAAAAACCTTTTGTATTAAAAGATTAACCTATTTCAAAGTTTTTTTACCAAAACTGAAGAAAGATATACTGAGAACATAGATTTAAAAAAATTACTGAGCATATGCGTCCGATGTTTAATTTCTTAATTGCTAGCGCGTTATTGCAATAATCGGTAAATGCACTTCGTAACATGAGTACTAGTAATTGACGAGATCTAATATCACAAATGCACTTGAGACATGAGGAAGTAATTTCATTACGAATATTATATACCATTGGAACCTACACAGGGTTACGTGTAAAACGCCCGTAGCCTCGTAAGAGAAGAAAACTGACATCAAAACCAACTTTTCAAATGAGACCAACCACTGGTATCTTGAATAAAAAAATTACATTTTCGTACGCAAAAGCATTCCGCCGTACCAGGAATTTGTATGAAAATGTTGGATTTTTTTATAGTCGGCATTGGTTACATAGGAAAATTTGTAAATTATAAGGGGCTGGTTTGATGCTTTGAAGAAAGACAATTTTTTTTCTGATTCCCTGTTCTGTATTTAAATTGACTGTCTGACACACAGGCTTTTCTCTTCATGACGCAAGCATGAGCAATTCCGTGATCCTCGAAAGGGATTATTTTTTTACATTTAATATTGGTAATTTTAAATTACCTACATTCGTATGGACACAGCAGTATTTGTTAAGTTTTTTGTTTACATATCTCAAAATGACAGTATTGATACCGTAGTATCCCAAGGGATTTTGAGTTAGTTTTAGCATGGTGGAATATTGTCACCTTGACTAGATTAATACGGCTCTCGAGGGTAAAAGGTCCTTGAACGAACTCCGGGTGTCAGTATTTGCTCATTATTATAAATGATCTGAGCAGCCAATTATAGACCGTTCTATCTTACATCATTGGAAAGGGCTCGGTGTACATAACAATAATTTTACAGGTGTACTGTAAAAATGTACTCGTATAATAGAAACCTTTTTGTGCAATTCATTACTTTTGCGTGATGAAATGAGCTTCTTATAAGGCTTATATTATGGGCTTTATAAGGAGCTCATACCATAAGAACCATAAGTCATAACCTGTTAACATATATTGATAGTACTTTTGTCTTTTGGCACTGAAATATTTTGGATGAGAAGACACAGCGAAGGTTGCTCAGGGAGGGCTATGCTTGGCGAATCAGAAACGAGGATATTCGTAGTCGGACATAAGTCACCATCACAGCTCAGCAGATTAGCTCTCGGTAGTGGGTGGGGCCCATAGAACGAAGAACCGATGGTCAATGGGGCAGATTCTTAAATGGCGGCCACGGCGGTTGCGTCGGATACCCACCGATTAGGTCGTTGGACGATCTGACCAAAATGAACAAGACGCTGGGTGCAGTCCACTTTCAACAAGACTTATTGGAAATCTATAGGGAGGCCTTTGTCCAGCAGAGGACTCGTGAGGAGCGGGTAAGATGATAATGATGAAACGAAAGTACAGTATGAAGGTAAATATATTTTTCGATTCAATAAGCACCTATAATATAATAAGCTCTTATAATAAGGTGCCTCCTTATTATAAGAGTAGCATAACGCGGTAGTATCCACTGACTGTCATACTTATAGATGAGCAAAGCAGCCAATTAGCCTACTTTCAGCGTCACAGAAACGGGCTCTGTTATTGTAAAAGTGACACCCTTTCTTCTCTCTTTTGCATAATGTTTTTCAGAATCACCTGCGTTGATAATATTTGCTATCTAATATCAAACGATAGCTTACTACAGTGTTCCGAAAACTTTTGGCGTTCAAGGTACATCTAGGAAAACAAAATTTTTTTGAGATACACCACAAATTAAAAATTTTGAGGTAGTGGGTCTGTGCGTGGTCCCCACTGGGATAGATGGAGCTTATAAAAACTGCGAGGTTCGTGCTTCGGAAGGCTGTTATCATTGATAGCACAATTCTTACAGTGCATCTGGTGCCTTTGAGCAGACCGTCAACATGAACAACTTTTTTATGAGTCTTTGAAAAATTATTTTACAAACTTCCTTAATATTTTTAATAAAATTTGTATTTTAGTTGAAACAAAACTAAAATTTATGTAAGTTTATTGCTTCCACATCTATAATACTTGCGTATATTTTAATTTTGAAAAAGCAGCAACTAAGTTTAATTTTTTCATGTCCCGTTTGACCCATTTTTCTAACAGTTCAATGGCAAAATTGATGTGTCAATAAAACCGAATTAATTTTTTACTGTTATTGTTGATATTGTCAGTGAAAGAGTATAGAGTGAGGAGGCCTGCCGTGTGTTTTCCGGTTTTTTATCCTTATAATGTAAATAAGGGTGGTTGAGATGATATTCTTGTAGATTTAATATACATATATTATGCGTAGCAAATGAAGGCTTGTTCAAAAAGACAACGGCTTACGTGTAATTAAATTTTATTAAACATTTAATGTGGGTTATAAAGTGTAATTGAATAGCTCAGTAAATTGTTTATAGTTCTAATTGTGTGATATGTAAGAGTATAGGAAAAAAGGTGCCACCTTTAATATAAGATCAGGAAGAAAGTAATTTCGTAACTTGTATGTGTAAAATTGTAATAAAATTTGTTCATTATATGTACGGTCACCTGCTGATGTCAAAGTCACACCTCTTTTGTATGGACGGATAAAATCGTCATAAAAAATACGAAACGCTTTTTCCCTGATCTCATATAAATGAGCCTCAAGTAAAAACAAGATACCTAAACAGCCTTGGTGTAACCTTGGCATAGCCGCATCATTATCATAGATAGCAAATGGCCAATTACCCTGGTTCCCACCTTCTGGACTCTTATGTACAGGTATATCCTAAAGGGGGTACTATTAGAGTCTAGGCACTTATGAATATTAATGATAACATATTATCAGTTAATATGTAAAACAATCATATGATTTTTTCCCCTGATAATTAGGTATATTATACCATACAATATTTGAAATTGCTTTTGACTGCGAATATTTTTTTTGACAAATCTCATTATTTGGGGCCCTAGTAAGTTCGAGACTTGTGTTATGGGATTCTAATCCAACGATACTATATTTTATAACAAATACTTATATAGATAAATATCCAATACCCAGGTCAATCTGAAATCATTCAATAATTTTCCATCTTGACCTGACCGGGGATCGAACCTGGGACCATCCGTGTCGCAGGCCGGTGTGATGACCGCTGCGCCACGGGGCTCTGTTCGAGTATATCTCTTTATGTTATAAAGAGATATACTCGAACACGAGCCAAGCTTTCTGAACTCTTAACTTATAGGTGTTTTCACGCATTCACATTGTTATTCTCTCATTAAATTAAGAGAGCATCACTAGTTCTTATACGACGAATCTTCGATCCTACATTGCATGTAACAAGAATGAAATGGTGGAGAAATTTGACGTAAACGAAGTGCGGTGTCCTAATTGGTTAGGCATTAGTCGTACAAAGTATAAAGACACTGGTGCAAAGCCTTCTGGGGTCGAAATTTTTCCATATTTTTTTCTTAAATATCATGTTTAGTCACTGGATGAGGCTTCAAGGTCAAAACATTTACATATCAGTTTTGTCACAGAAACAAAACGAGAATATTTTATTTGCTCTATTTGATACGAATATTTGTCAATTTAGCTTGTACCTAACATAAAAGAAGAAGTAAATTTTGTTTGGAGACATCAAAAGTGTAGAAAAATGACTGTTTATTTCTTTAATTTTACCCGACTGACTCACCAGAAGACGGGTAACGTTTTTCTCGCATATTATACATTTAAAGTATGTATGTTCCATAGTCGCTTCCTGTAGCTTAAACGGCTTAACTGATTTTTAGTATGAGGTGTTATAGATTCTGTATGTGACGTCAGCAAAAAGCTATAGGTATGACGGACGTAATATCAAAATCGACAGTCGATAATGCTACTTGTTGTCGCAGTTGCATTTTTATTTATATAAGACAAGTCAAAAAGTACCTACTAGCTAGTTCGCAAAGTGTCGCTCAATATAGAAAGATATTGAAAAAGTTCCAAGCCCTTGGCTCACCATGTTTTGCGAAACTAAACAACAAAATTGCTTTAGCAAGTCTCGGACAACTTGTCCCGCAACCTGGTTTTATGCTCCTTCAATATACTAATACTTTTGTTGAGCAATAAATCTTGTATCGTCAATAGTTCTTTTAATGTTGCCAACGTTAATTAAATACTTCGAAGTGCTTACTTAAAAAAAAACAAGAACTAAAAGGAAAAGAAAGACACTTGGCCAGTAGAAAAGATAGTGGATAAACCAAAGAGTGAACTCCGCTCATTGGTAGGGTAATATCGTGCGGAAGAAATAATGTTAAGATATTGAAGGAAAAATGGTGGTAAAAAAAATGTTGGCTTTCTTCATGCTCGAAAATTTGAAGGAGGGTTTTGCCCAAGAACGCGATAAAGCCAAATACTAATATAAGCTGATTGTAGACATGAATACTATTTGGAAACCCGGCTTTACTCACGTTTTATTTCGTCGGATTCGGCGGGGTTCGAACCCGCGGGACCTTTCGCTTATTATAGGTCGCGCTGATTCAATACCGCTTCCGGCGACTGATTCACCACCATTTCCGGCGTCGTCATAGTAAATACAAGTGTTCTTGTAATATTTAATTTTATATGCATTTCAAATTATTTACTAACATTGGTTAAGGTATACTAACAAAATATGGATCTAGCGATAACTGAAATGAGAATTTATTATTATATATCCCGCAAAATGTGAATAAGCTATTAAGTAGAAGTAGCAGGCTTTTATCATAACTGGCCATTAGCACAGTCCCGCTTGAATGTATCGGATCGGCGTGACGGCTTTAGGAGCGCCGCAATTTCTAATCTTCTGTTCATTCCGAGAATTGTTTTGTCTGGGATTCTTGCAAATGGAAAAGAAAACCGTTGCCCAATTTATTTACAAATTGCCGAATTTCGATTTATCCGAACATTTTTAATCATCTCATGGTAAAGTAGTTACAATTGAAATGAGTTAAATTAAATGATCGATATTATAATTATTTTCTGCATACATTTTTATGTATGGCATATTGTGCCATATTTTTGGATTACATTGCTACTCTTCAGTTATAAGTATATAGAATCTATATACTATGCAGATGTCTGTATCTGATACAAATTAAAAATATGGATGATTCGCTTGGTTTGTGTCCTGAACTCTAAATGCTTAATAGATTGATACGCATGACGATCTTTTAGCTATAACATAATATATGGCATATTGGTATAATTGTCCATATACGTACGTACAATATGAAAAAAATAAAAAATAAATTAATTGACACTTTCATACAAAAGTGTTCAGCCGGCCGTGTAATTTGTATAAAAAGCATACTGATCACATCATGTTCATCATGTTATGCCAATAAAAATTATGTATTATAAAGGCAAACAGATAGGGGGTCTGGGGTTTTGTTTTACCAGACAGTACTAAATATCTTTAAATATTTTTGAAGGACAGACAGACTTTTTCACTAACTTTTAAGCCTGGCTAACTTTCTACTTTTATATCGTTTATACCAAGACTTACAGATTATTTATTTTCCACAAATTGTTATATTTCAACTTGCGATAATCGATTTTACTTCGTCTTATAAGTCAGATTTCCCAGTGGGCGAAGATCTTATCGGTACTTTGAGGCGTCGCGTTAAATCGTCTGGCATACGAGCTGCGCATATCGTGTAAAATAACAAGCATTCTTTGTAATGCAATACCTACACTATCACACAGTAACACGGGGCACTTAGCGCGAAGAACCGATGGCTGATGGGGCAGAAAGGTTCTTGAATGGCGACCACGTACCGGCAAGCGCAGCGTTGGACACCCACCGACCAGGTGGTCAGGCGACCTGATAAAGGTCGCAGGAAGGCTCTGGATACAGGCCGCTTCCAACCGGTCATATTGGAAATCTTTAGGTGAGGCCTATGTCCAGCAGTGGACTTCTTGTGGCTAAGATGATGATGATGATGATGACCTACACTATCTGTATTTTTTATACTGACTGATTTTGAACCTGTAAGCTATATTGAAATCTTGGAATACAGAATTGTAAAAATAAAGTGAAAAACCAAAAATAAAATCCGACTATAGAAATTCTGATCAGTGACTTCGTATAAGATATATATGTTTTTTCGTTTTATTCTATTTTTTCTTGCAATTCTGGATTCCATTTAGGATTCTTATTCCGAGATTTCAATATAGCTCATAGGTTCAAAATCAGTCTGTATATGCCAGTTGTACTCAGCACTTCACACATTATCTGAGACACGTGTAAGTGGATGCCAAGTTTCGCGTCAAGGACATTGGGCTGTTTTTCCTGAAAAGTTTGGAACATCCTTTGCATTTTCTATTTAGAGGAAACAATGAATATATACTGTATTTTTGTCTAACGTCAAATAATAGGATAAACCGTAAATTAGACGACTCTAAGAATAAATTAGCACATACAAAAAATACATATTACGACTCGCGCTGAAGAAGAAATATAAGTTATTAAAATCTATGTAGACATCGATTTTAATAGAGTAGAAAGAGAAGTGTTGTTCATATAATGTTTATTAAACTTCTTTTTTCCAACAGTAACTACTTATCATACTTTTGTCAATACCTAGAAAACCCTAAAATATATAGATAATTTTATCTAATCGCTTTCACCTGCTAGAAGAATAACGCTCTACTTCTAACTAACAATTAATATGAATTTCTTCAGCTATTTCCTCTAATGGACCATCTCCACGAGCAAGAGAAACGCGGCGATTTTATCGCCTGCAACGTATTTCTATGAGCTATCAAAAACGTGTCTACAGGCGGCGATGTTATCGCAGCGATCCGACGAGTGGCGAGCGAATGTTAATTGTATCTCCTAAAGAATAGAGTATATAAATATCTAGCTGTTACGCACTAACACGCTAAACGTGGCCTTTGGGTTTTATGACCTTGGGCCCTGTCTACCCCGCAAGGGATAAAGACGTGATAATATGTAGTACTAGCTGTTACCCGCGGCTTCGCTCGCGTGATAGATAGCCTATGTCTTTCTCAGTACTCTTACATATGTGTATGCTTAATTTCATGATGATCGGATCAGTAGAACGTGAAAACGAAATAGATAAACAAACTCACTTTCGCATTTATAATATTATGTAGTTGGGATAGGAATACCTATTTGTTGTTCCCCCGTTGTGCCTGTAAACTAGGAACAATGGCGAATAGTCGAACACCGGGGTGTTTTTAGTGGGTTCAAGCCCCACATACCTACTCTGCTGTACCCGCAGTAGAGTGGTATGCGAAGCCATTTTTACCTCGTCAAAAAAAAGGGATACCTAAGGTAAGATAGAAGCGCGGACTCGTAGCAATAACCCACCACGCTTTTAGAGACGGTCCCTAAGGACTTTAATCAACTTACTGCTTAAACTTTTGAACTTTTACTCAACTATTATAAGAAGCGAACTTCAATTAGAAACTGCGATTTACCTTTTGAAGTTTGTAGTGGGTCTACGGAGGTCTACGGTCGTATAATAGCTATCGACACGAGATGTCATCAATCATTTGTGCGGGTGTGAGTTATTTATAGATGTTTATGATCTGGAGTATTGATTAGATATGTACCTACTTGTATCAACTATGTTTATTAGCTGAATCAATCAATTAAGTAAGTTTATTGTATAAAATCTGTATATTAATGAAGGAGCTCCAAATAACCACAAGCGATCCTTATGGAATAACTGATATACATATGAGGGAACGGGCGAGCGTTACAGTAGTGTCATATAATGCCAAACAACTTTTAAATTATACTCATGAATATATATTCAATTATTTTGAAACTATAACAGCCAATACTTATAGCCGAAAGCGGCCAGGAAGAATAGAGGTAGAAACCATTTTACCTTGAAAATTTTATTGGTACCAACTGTCGGTCAATTCTACCATCGTACGCGCTTATTTTATATGGGATTCTACCTGAACAATAAACATTTATTATACTATCAAATAACCTGCTATAGATAAAAGATGTCCCGCAAAATCACTGTCCTGCGAAAGTGTGCCCAGAAGGTTGGGAGCATTGCCATGTTGTATGGCAGATATGATTATTATATTTATGATTTTTATATTATTGATCATATCAAATAGCGCGCGCTTCCCCTGCTTCCTATTTGACACTTCCATTTTACGATATCACTCCCACAGATTGCAGGAAAGCAAGAGAAAAAATGTTACACATCTCGTAAAAACTCTATATTAGCTAGAGTTATTATAGCCGTTATCTGTCTCAAAAAGTTATTTCGATTATTGTTTGACATGCTGACAGAACTCCTCGAAATGAGATGTTTTTATAAGAAAAATCCGGTCAAGATATAATTTCTTTAGTTAGGGCAAAACGTCGATATTAATGTACCTCTATTAAAACGGTATTTGTGTTAAACGTTGCAGGGTGTTTAATTAAAAACGCAAAATGTACTTTTAGTTTTATTAAGTATACATATACTGGGAGATTTTGAATTCATTAGAATCTTTTCAAACAAAAGCCTATACCTATGATTCAAATTAATTTAAGACTAATTTTAAGTAAATTTAAATCGCACATATTTGCACTTCAGAAATCTTTTCAAAAATCTCAATCGCTTTGAGGTCATCACTTGAGAAAAAACAACAAAAAATTTAAAGCGTGATACCTTTTATGCTCGATATTCAAAACTGCAACAGGTAAACGCTTCAAATATTCACAGAATATTTAGTTTTATTAGCACTTTAAAAATAAGTAATTAAATCAAAATAAAATACATATTTAAGGGGGGCTCTCATACAACAAACATGTTTGTTTGCCGATTTTGCTCGATAGGTAGTCTAATGTTGTATAGTATAATGTTATAATGGTACAGAATCCTTCGTGTCTAACTCGCACTTGGGGGTTTTTTCTTTTACTTCCGACCGGCATCTAATCTATCCAAATACGAGGATTGTATAGAAATAATACGCCAGCATCTTTCTATTGGAAAACGTATAAATATTTGAACTCAATACTTGTTTTAAAAGTTTCTGCTACATTTGTTTTTGTTTTTGTTTCAGGACGTGCCTGTGGAGCAGTTGGAAAAACTAAAAATGGGTGAGTTTCACACGCTTTGCCTTTTACCGGCGAGTGACACATTTTCAACTAACGTTGTTATGGAATAAACTTTTGCCGCTACTAACAATAGTATTCATTTGTATGACTCCTCCTTGCCCAAGTATTTCTTGAGAAAAGAAGACGACTCGAACTCGCGTTATCTCTCATTTTAAGTATAATTTGTTATCTAACTACAAATTGAGGGAGGTAGCCTATTGGAATTGATTCCCTTGCGAGTAAAATCAGATATCATTGAAGTAACGCCTCGGTATTTTGTTGGTCGTCGATACTAGTGATGCCTTGTGAAAGTAAATAATAAATATAGGAAATCGTCAAAACAGGTGGTACAGAACAGATATTATAAATAGGTAAAATATGCGACCTAAAGTGGCTGCACTGGCTAATATATGGCTCTCGTAGTACAGAAAGGGTTACGTGCTCCTGCAGTGGAGACGAAGAAAGACCAGATGATGATGATGCGACATAAAGGCCATATATTTTTATTATTTATCTAAGCATGTAGTTTAATTTTTACAACCTAATTTTAGAGACTTTAACGGAGTTTTTACTTGATAAACATTTCAACTTATACGTTTGAAAGAGCCTGAGGGAAAGAGCCTTTACAGACAGACAGATGCACAATCGATTCAAAGGAACTTAAAAACACCTAGTGATTTTTTTGCACTTTAAAATCTAATGAACGGTTGTCGGTAATAGGTTATAGGGTATCGGATTTTATTGTAATTTAGGATTTAGTTATTAAAATGAGACTTACAAGCCCCGTGAATTGGATGAAATGTCGTTTTAATCGAAAAATATGTATGTTATGTAGGTTAAAGAGATTTTAAGTTTTTGGGTCAAAAGAGCTCAAAATGTTTCATTTACTGTGACCCACGACTAGTGTCGCCAGTTGCCTTTTTTCTTTTGCAAATAGAAAACCATTTTGAACAGACGATATAACAAACTAATAACATCAGTCTAATAACTAACTATTTGTATAAATTAGTTAACATAAAAAATAGATGTTTAAAGACAATATTTTAAGTAGTTCTCAGCACCTATTTAAGTATACAGAGACAGAGTAGTAAAACTTCACGAGTTTCAAGAACAAAGGGCAAATGAGCTCCTATCCAAGTACCAACGTATCAACCGAACATTTCAAAACAGTTCGCTAATTAAACACACGACGTCTGAATCCATTATCTCGGGACGTGTTAATATTTGATATCAACACTGAAAGAGCTCGCTTCGCCGAAATTACGCACTTGTGACAACATGTATATTGTATAAATAGATATGTACCTATGTTATTTATAATACACTGCGCGTGGCTATTCTTTTATGAAGGAAGTCATATTGGTATAATTTAATTATTCATGAAATATATGTCTGAAAGAACTTTTAACATATTGAAGTGAAAACTTCATAAGGAACAAGGAAAAAACGCATTCGGAATTTTTGAGATTGGAAAAACCATCAAACTTGCGATACCGTTACCAAAAACCTGACACCTCTGTATATACTGATATAAAAGTATTTCCTGCCCCTAATGATACAAAAAATACACACGTAATACGGTAGTTTCTTAATGTTAAGGCCCCACACTAGGCACACTAGCGACGCCAATAATTGTATTCCTAATACTTTACAAATAGAAAGAAATCCAAGAATGTTAATCATATAAGCCTTAGTAAATAACCTGAAGTATTTTTGGAATCATGTGATTACCGCCAAAAACAGCCGTTAATCACTATTTCTCTTAAAGACTGATTCTCAAATCGGATTTTTATAATTCTCACTGATTCTTATAATATTTCTAGTGTGGGGCCTTTTATTTCCAATGATACTAATTTCTTTCTAAAATCACTATAAAGAACACTTTTAATTTGATATCGATTCGTTAAGAGATTTTAAAGCTTGTTTAAAGAATGAATAGGACATTTTTAAAGGTATAAAGATCTTTAATTACAATTATACTGTATTGTAATCCGCAAAATTTATTGCAACTTTTATTATGAAACCATTACCACAAACGAAATATTACGTATACCAAACAAAGTTCTCTCTCACGCCACCCATACAAAATACAAAGTTGTGACGTCACAAATATGTAGGGTTTCACGTCTAAAAATTAACGTCTGAAAATATGTTTCTTTAAAACTTTTATATCTGAAAGAGTTTTTTTGAGTTTTTTTGATTTGGTTAGTGTGTATTTCTGTCACTATTGTGTTTATTTATGGCAGGTCTTTACATAGCAAATAAAAAAATTTTTTAGTCAACATGCCCATTGTTCAAGTTTTCACTTCTTTAGGCACGCCGGGGTGTCACTGTATTTTTTTTGTGACCGACCTAATTTATCTTTTTAAAGAAATAAATCATAAAATATAAAAGTTTACAAAGTCATAACAGGAGTATCAGATGATCAGAGGTAATCTACCGATTAATATTATCCGCCTTTGTGCTTTGCAAGTGCCCTCCGTCCTACTGACCTCAGACTCCTTTATACCCGAGAAAAACAATCCATTATTATTTAAACCTTTATTGAAGCTATTAAGCGGCAGTCACTCCTTTCAGGCTTGTTATGTATGGAAATAAGGTTCCGTAGAGAACGCTTGCATTACCTGTGACCTCGTTTTAAATTGTTTTAACTATGCAGTGGATACTCGTAAAGTTGAAGTACTATATATTTATAGGCGGTTAAAAAGACTTTTTAGTATATTAGATATTAATTTGTTCCAGAACTAAGAAAATAGGCTATTACTTCGTTATTACCTTACTTATAACGGCACAGTAGCGTGCAACATATTTTGCGTTTTGTGCCAATTCACAATATGTAAAGAGTTAATTATATTCCCGAAAACCTCTATTATTTGCTGTTTGTAGGATTGCTACCCTGCTTGACAAAATCTTTATTACTTGCAAAGTCTAAATACAGAAACACATCAATACTTAACTTAAAATACTTATCTGTCTGTCTGAACAGAATAATCTTGAAAACTACATCAACGAGAGCGTATAAATTATAATTTTGAATATTGAAGTAACTCTCTTTTAGGGTTTCGTACCCAAAGAGAACCAACGGAACCCTATTACTAATCCTCCGCTGTCCGTCTGTCTGTCCATTAGTCACAGAGATGTTTCTATTCGGAGGTAGAAAAGGTATAGAACATACTTGAACTATTTCGTACGTGCTTGAGAACCATCAAAATGTAAGGTAGTTAAATCCTGTTCAAAATTGTGGATCTTCCGTTAATAGCAATAATCTTTCAGCTTGTCTAAACTGTGAGATTGAGCCGTACTTCGCGAATGATAATACAATTTTTCACGCTGCCTGAAGAGCCATCTCAAACTTTGTATCAGCTGTCCTGCTATCAAGCTACAAACAGAGTGTGAATTGACCCTCGACATACCCTTATAGGGTTGACTCAGTCTGTCAATATTAACAAATTTCTATGGGACAATAATCAAACCTGGGAACTCGAAAAACATGTTGACTTTCCCATACAAATTGTGCGGTGGAAAACTTATGAAAAGTTTAAAAAAAAATTGAGCTCTTGGGCGTTCATTACTGAGTTACTCCTTTAACGTTATGTCAAGGTTCAATTTATATGATATATATTACTCATTTAGGTGTATATTTAAAGTGTGGGTGTAAGCATAATAAGCGCTTCCACATGTAAAGCAACCCCGAGTGCAGTCCCCACTCAGATGGGTGACCGCAAGTGGTATAAACATATCTCGAGCTCCTCCGTACTTCGGAAGGCACGTTAAGGCGATGGTCCCGGCTGTCATCATTGATGGCAGTCGTTAAGCTACTTATGTCAGATGCCTTTAGGCAGCTTGAAAAATCTGACACCAGTGTTGGCCACTTACACACACGAAACACAAAACAACTCATTTAGTTACTTACTAATAGTTTTACAACTACCCATCGTAAATCACTGTGACCCTTGGCGCACTTGACCCAGAAAAGTGACACTCGACACTGCAATAACGTTTTGGATGAAGATAAACACTGAGTGGTAAAATAAATTTCATGTGAGTCGAGACATATCTGCCGGTTGCGGATTCCGGTTAACATAATATCGGCTCTGCAATATTGTAAAACAATATCAAAATATTTTACACACTTTATTAAATTAAAATTTATTAATTACTAGCTGCTACCCGTGGCTTCGCCCGCGTGATTCATAGCTTAAGTCCTTTTCAGTGCCCGAACCTATGTGTATGCAAAATTTCATGATGATCGGTTCAGTAGGTTGGTCGTGAAAGCGTAACAAACAAACAAATTCACTTTCGCATTTATAATATTAGTTGGGTTTGTTTGAGACTTTACGTCTCAGTTGTGGTAGAGCCACGCTACCAGTGAAATCATTTTTGCTAGTAGCATGAATGGACCGGCAAATTTTTTGGCAATCTTCTCCGTGCCACCTGATCAAAAAACGAATCTTTTAAGAGAAAATTATAACTAGTTAAGACTTTGCATAAAAGGAAAACTAGCAAAAAAGAGTAGATTTAATGATAATAATACATCTAGACAAGAATTAAAATTACTCTTTTAAAACACAAAGTTAGAGGCTGGCCCCAATAATCTATCTCTTTTTCAGCGGCGCGTAATTTACAAAAAGTAATTCAAGTACAGTTTTAATAGCTATATATGATCGAAATTGTACTTTTTTTGTACCCAAATTGGGTATCAAATAAAAATGCATGATGTGTTTATTACTAAATTGTACGTACAGTCGGGGAATGCGTATTTTTTAAAATGATATATTATTAAAGTCGAGTTAATTTGTTTGAATGTATGGTCAAGCTCGAAAAGGAGACACTTCATGACGTTTGATTAGGCTAGATCGGTGTGCTGTCATAAGTTTGGTGATAAAATAATATACCACCAGGCGTCTGGTCTGATGATGAAGCTGGGTGGTGTTCATGGAAAACTTCCTAAACTTAACAAAGTACACCCATCGTTTTTGAAATAGTTGATGAAAGCTTGGAAAAAACTTAAAATACAAATTAACTAATTGATGGATATTGCACATCTATAAACGTAATATTAATAAAATTTCAAATGTGTCTCGTTAAGTTTAATAGCAGACTAGCAAGCGGGTCACCTGATAGTAAGTGATCACCACTGCCTATGAACTACTGCAACACGAGAGGTGTGACAATGTTCATTTCTAAACGAATTAAGTAATTGACTTCATAGAGAACTATTTCTCGTAATAGATTAATATATATTTCCTTGTCTTCAGCTGAATCCATAAAAGAAGGCGGCCCGGAGGTTGCAGAGCACGTGGAATATCACAGAATCGGTAAGGATTCCAAGGATAGCTATTACACATTTACCACCAAACACTGTTTGATTACTGATACGGGCTCGAGTATCCATTATTCAGGACGTCATCTTTGACGTTATACTTGCTGGATTAGTTATGAATTATTATTCTTGAATGGCACGTGTACCCTATAAACGCTCGTCAAGGAACATGGCGAGCATTTATAAGGTATTTTTAAACAAATTTCTATAAAAGGTTACAATGCAAGTTGTACTCAACAGACGAGTTAATTTTTATTGTCACTGCAGCTTTTTTTGGCGAGTTCGCTTTATCTGTTTTCATATATTTGCCTCTTAGCTAGATGATGGCAAAGAGTAAACCTATTTCTTATAAAAAAAGCTTAGCATGTTTTGTATATATAGGTATATGGTTGTGGAAATAATCGTACTCAGAGATTTGATTTTTGCTGTTACTTTGCAACTAAGTGAACGATTTAGATGTAGCACAATTCGAACTTCTTCAAATAGCGATTCTATACCCTTGTGATCATTATAAACATATTATTACGTTTTAACTCATTTTTATATTTATCTGCCTTTATTATATGGCATTGTAAAATGTGATTTCCTTTCCATAACAGGAGCTATTAATTTACATTTCGAAGAGTCTTTCGTTGAATTGAATTTATTAAAGTAGATGTATCTACAAGAAAAAGCTCTGTGAAAGTTTTGACCGTCGTACTCCCAGTCAACCTAAATTTTTTCCTTTTTGGACATTGAAGTTACAAATAGTCTCCAACTTGTAGACCTTTCTAGTTCAGGAGGTACCTACATCAAATAAACTAAGCAAATTGGGTATGTGTCTACCAATCGTGTTGCTTTAAGTAGGTATAAATACGGCAAAAATAACTACAATTTATTTACCTTCTGGGTAAATCACTTAGGTAGGTAGTAGTAGTAGGCACATCTAAATCTAAAACGCATGAAAATTTTATATTACAAGCCCGTACTTCTACGGAAATTAATAAAAGATAATGGCTTCAAAAGTGTAATTAGTATTTCTCAGAGCAATAAAAAAACTGTCATTATACCGTTATTGATATTTGGTAGAATAAGTATTGATTACTTTGATATACATCTAGAAGTTAAGTACGATTATGTCTACCGGTCACACATTCTAAACTCATTTTTGACGTAGCTATTGCGGATAGTCCTGTATGGAAGAAAGATTGCTATGGAGTAAATAATTGTTTAAATTGGGAAAATTAAGTTTGTTGCAAACGAAAATATTTGCGTTTGTTTTGGAGTACACGTAAATAATAGTTTCTAAACATTTCCTAAAAACCGTCTAGAACTATATTAGTGACCTCAGCCAGATTCTCATTAGATTTAATTTCGCGAACTGTTCTGACAGCTGCCATTTAAACTTTGGTACATTAACTTTAGTGAACATTAAACACCGGAATACACAACGGAGTAATCTCCGATCGACATTTGAGATATAAACACAGTTACAGTCTAATCCTACTTGTCCTGCCTGATAAGCGATAATGACGCTTGACGCATCAAAATCGATATTTAATGTTGGCTTTGCTATGCGGTGTTACAATTTTGTAACTTTCGAAACCCTTTCTCTTGTTTTCTCTTATTTTTCTCACTCTATTTCGCCCTAACTATAAACTGTACCGGTTTAAGTTGTTCTGGAAAACCTAGGACAAAGGAGAAACATGTATGCATGCCATGCTTAATGTAGTCTGCTAATCTCTCAGTTTCCATACATTATCACTCAACCGTCGGGGGTGTCATCCTCAACTGCCTGTCTATTGATTGCAAGTAAATATAACACTGGGTATGAGCACCCGACCTCCCGAGCTGCTATTTTCTCATCCCCAATTCATCCGAGCAAGTAGTATCCCAAATGCCTTTGTCCCGTTTCCCCCAGTCTGACAATCTCCTACCCTTTCCTCGCTTAAACAATGGTTTCGATGGACAGCAGCGTCAGAACCGATAAAAGTCAAACAAACTGCGCTCACCTACCCGTTCACCAAGCGTGGTGAGTATGACAAAACCCGCCCATGACGGCAATCCTTGGGGTACGCCTATCTTGGCAGTGGACTGCTTGCGATTGGATGATGGTGATCACTCAACTTATGTAAATTGATTGTGTTAGTATTAAATGTATCTAGTCCATACGTAACTAGTAGTGCAATAATAATAAATAAATATATACGGACAAATCACACAGATTGAACTAGCCCCAAAGTAAGTTCTTAAGCAAGACTTGTGTTATGGGATACGAACTCAACGATACTATATTTTATAACAAATACATATATAGATAAACATCCAAGACCCAGGTCAATCTGAAAAAGATCATTTTCCATCCTGACCTGACCGGGGATCGAACCCGGGATCATCCGTGTATGGCAGGCGTGTTGACCGATGCGCCACGGAGCTCGTCTAACTATACGACTATTAATCAAGGGTTGAAGCATAAACAGTAAGAACCAAACAGACCAAATTCAGTGCAGTACAGTTTGCCATTAAAATAAAGTCCACACTTCATATGCTTCATATATAACTTTCAAAACTACGTACCTACTTCATTTGCGATAAACAAATCGACGCATTTCTTTGCAGAAATTGAAATCGAACTAAGCTCGTATATACAGTTGTATTTATAGCTACCGAATCGCTGGTCGTGAATGGCGTGATAATAAATCTAATCAAAATATTCATGAGAACTGAAATAGCCGAGTATCTAAGTTCAACTGAATTTAAATTAGTTTCGAACTTGGGGAAAAAATATGTTTATGAATTTTCTTAGGAGAGCAATTTATCGTCAACTATTTTTCGATGGCTTCATGTTGATGAATATTAAAAAATATAAATAGCTAGCTTTCGCGCGCGGCTCCGCTCGCGTCAGTGTATATCCCTAGGGGTGAGTACTTGTCTCCGGGATGAAAAATAGCCTATGTCCTTCTCCCTACTTCAGACAGCGTTTATGCAAAACTCCATGCATTTATTATATTTGTTGGGATTAGATTAATGGATACTCTACTTATGACGCCTAAAACATATATAAGTAGGTTCGTTTAAAACCCACTGACGACATTTGACCGAGCAGATCTATGATATATTCTAGACTCTCGCCTTTTTTATCTTAATACTTTGTATTCTATTAGTGATTCTGATTCCATGATTTCAATATTGCCAGGGTTTTTAAATAAATCTGTATGTATACTAGGTAATCATCATCATCACCGTTAGGTCTTTCCTAGACTCCACTGCAGGAGCATCCCTCTCTGCACTACCAGAGCCATATATTGGCCAGATCAGTCAGAGGATTTGGCCTACACTCTCCACGCGGGCCAGACGGGTTGGAGAGGTCTCTTTGGTTTTCATAAGCTTTGTTTAGCTTGTGTTTCATAAGTCGCCTTCTACGACATCCACGGGAAGACTTGGAGTGGTCCTATTCTACTCTGCCACACGGCACATACTAGGTAATAAGGTGTCAAAATTAAATTTAAAGACATAATTTGACTCATGTTCAACAGATGCTGTCAAAACCAATGGTGAACTGGTATCCCGTCTAGAAGAACATGCGTCCGCAGATACGGCTCCCGGAGAAAAACCCAAAGTACACGCCAAAGCTCAACTGGACTTGCCAACGGAAGGTGTACACAAAGTACTGGTCCAAGATGGCGCCCAAGTCAGTGTGCAGGACGCTGCCGTGCCTACTGCTCCGCCTAGTGAGGAGGTGACTCCGAAGGTATGTCAGGCAGATTCTAGATATGTTTATTTTTCTGATATAAATGTTTTTTTTTTCTGTTCTGACTGTGTTTCTTTCTCACAAACAAACAAACTTCCAAAGCTCAAAGAAGCTCGATTTTCATGCCACAATCAGCCACTCCGAAAGTGGCTCACGCCCCAGTTATCACTACAAATGCGCACACTGATTGACTGTCGAGCTTCTCAAACCTTGGTTATATTATAAAAACGTTTTCAAAAAAAGCTATTCCTAGACAAGCTTTTATTATCAGCCATTCATAATGTAAAGTGCTCGCCAAGGCAAATCAAATGACCCCAAAAACGAGGGGTTTTTTTTTTGAAGTGACTATAACTACCTTCCAACTCCACCATCAAATAAGGTCTGCGCTAACATGATATTGCACTGCCATTAGACTAACATAATAAATAAGTATACAACATTTCAGTTCGATTGTTTAAAGATAAGTGTTTCAAAATCGACCCTCACAGACAAACTAAAGAAAGCTAAATACTTGTCCTGTAATTTCCTTAGGTGTTCCACGGCGCAGCCCGCCTGGTACAGCCTGGCTCCGCCACCAGTAACCCGCAGAACGGCCACACTGCGGCTCGCAGGGCCTTCAATGCCGACATCACTAAGGAGACTAAGAACAATGTAAGGGTGCCTATAATATTCCCGCTAACACGCTTAATGTTGTTGTAAGTGTTTATGGTCTAAGGCTCTATCTTATCAGTTAAGGATAAAGAAGTGACTAGAATGAATATATTTTTAAATTCCTATCCACTCACAGCTCACACTTATTAGGCAGAATAAGATTATTTCTTGAAAGTTAGTTTACCATCTTATTGAATAATATTATTCAAAATACGTCAGTTTATGAGGATGTGAAAATGTTTAATACTTCCCACTCTTTTTGTGATGAAATTTTACAATCTTGTCATCACATAGGCTATAAATTATGCAGGCCAAATCACTAAGGGGGAAATTTCTTGTTTTAAACAAACTGTCATTACCGATTCATGATTGAAAATTTGAATGAAAATGTAGGTGAACCATCCTATATATCCATATCCCAATCACTTTTACATTCAAGTTATAAAACTAGTCCCACCCGGCTACGCCCGGGCAAGTACGAGTATTAGGTATACTTATAAACCTTCGTCATGCATGAATCACTCTATCTATTGAAGTAATTTACGGTATGAAAATCCGTGCAGTTGTTTTTGAGATAAATAAAAAAAAAAGATTGGTGATAAATAGACAAACGCGGCAGACTTATAATATGTAGAGATTTATCAAATCCTTCAAAAAAAGTAATTTCAAAAATCGAATTAGGTATTTAGTCAAAGCAATGCTGTTTATCAATTACATATTATTATTTGTTGCCAGATTGACCACTACTCGTCGTACTCCGGTGTCCAGTATTCACCGCTGGACATGGCCGAGTACGTGTTCTGGACTGGCGACGAACGTGGGGTCACCACTGCCATTGAAGACTTTCTTCAGGAGGGATTGGTATAAATTTCATAATTATTTTTACCGACTTACGCTACCTACTGCTAGAATGGGGAACTGGCGTGGAGAGAAGAATTCGAAAATGTTTCCGATTGTGTAAGCATCTAGCCAAGAAAGACCGTTAAGCGCACTGTTAATTTTGATATCGATACATTAAATATGGTTAAAATTGGTTATATATTAATAAAACATACCTAGCTGCCGAAAAAAGTACAAAAAGCCAAACGTGTCGTGACGTCACTTATCTGTACCTACTATTTTCAAAATAATTAACGTTTAGATCGAATTTATAACCGAATTTAATTTGACTGTGTTACGTTTATTTATTTCTAAACATATTTGGGATAACAAGGTATGTTTTATCTAATTTTCCGTTTTTGTGAGGTCTTTTCTTAGCATAAATAAAACAAAATGTGTTGAACTTCCCGTTCAGGATAAATAATCGAAAATTTAAGGTATCTACAGTAAGCTTCGCCAATATATATTAGATATAATATATGAATTGGACTAAAATCAAAAATATGGTGTACGTGAACAGTCTCTCAATTTTTTTCTTTAAAAAAATGACCTGTGGTTCCCGGCAGAGAAGAATAGGACCACTCCAAATCTTCCCGTGGATGTCGTAAAAGGCGACTTAGGAAACTCAAGCTAAACAAAGCTTATAAACATCAAAGAGACCTCTCCAACCCGTCTGGCCAGCGTGGAGAGTGTAGGCCAAATCCTCTGACTGCTCTGGCAGTACAGAGAGGGTCGTGCTCCTGCAGTGGAGACTAATAAAGACCTGATGATGATGATGACTATTTTATAACACACTCCAAAATGTAATGCACGCGGCGGTCTATTTTGGAGTGTCCAATCAAAAGGGCATATATTATATTTTAGAAAATAAGCAAAAACGTGTCTACACCATTTCCAAAAGCTAATAAAATAAAAATGCCTCCTCGCATCAGCAAATATAACATTACTACCTAATACTAGAAGACGCTTGGCTTTCACTTTTAGGCTTTCAAAGGATATTTTTGCGAAAACCCTCCCAGTTTCTCTTTAGACGACGCCATTTGCATAATAATATTTGCATCCCGGCGCTCTCCGGCGAAACCTGACTTTGAGACTATTTGGAGAAAATAATTTAAAAATACCCGAGAGACATTACGAGATCTTTCAAATACTCGGTAAATAGAAATTGTCCTATTCGACGTGAAATTTTACAGCTTTAAATTATGGAGATTTAAAGCGATTCCACGATTGTTTATTAGGTTTTCAATTTAGAACTGAAATAAAATACGTCTTGAATATTTTATCAAGTGCAACTTTGATAATGTATGAATGAGTATTATCCGTGGTTGCAATTAAGACTACCTATCGTTTAATGAGTAAAGAGGCCGAGAGGCGATTCCGAAGAACTCTGACACCAGGGTGTGCATGGTTGACTGCCCGTGTCACCTACACGAAATGATGATGAATGAGTAAAAATCACAATAAATTTTGCTGCTCATCTTTAAACGGCATGGATTTTAGAAAATGGGCCACAATAGAACTAGTTAGGGCTAGGTTCTTATCCTAATCTTAACTAATCCTTATCCTAACTAATATTATAAATGCGAAAGTGTGTTTGTTTGTGACGCTTTCACACCCATCAACTGAACCGATCAGCATGAAATTTTGCATACACATAGGTTAGGGTACTGAGAAGGACATAGGATATATATAACGCGGGAAAAGCCGCGGGTAACAGCTAGTTTCAAATAAAGGTAACCACATCCAACAAATACGTCTAGAAAGTATGGCAGCTACGTTTAGACGGACTCAAAGAGACCCACACTCCCACTTTAACTTACACTTCTGTGTATGAACAGGGTTTGTATGGATTTTCTATTTGCAGATGACGAAAGAAGAAGCCATCGCGTTCCTGCAAGAGATCAAGTTCAACATTGACTACCTCCGCGCTCACTACTCTCAAAACCTGAAGGCTGTCGAGGAATCCGTTCAGCAGGAGAAGCTAAGAAATATGCTGATGGAGCAAGCGAATGCTAAGGTATGTGGACTCAAAACGGAAATTGAATGAATCTTTTTGATACATCCATTGTTTATGACAATCAAAAAGTTTAGAATACTTATGATAAGCGCTTCATCTTCTTTGTTTGTAACAAAAATAAATAAATGTACAGGTACTTAACAGACAAATTCAGCTAGCCCCGTAAGTTGCGAACTTGTGTCGTATGATATTAACTCAACGATACTATATTATATAATACATACTTAAAACGTGCAGGACCCAGGTCTATCTGAAAGCCCCGGGACCCCTAATGTCGCAGGGTGGTGTATTGACCACTGCGTCACGGCGAGCTCGTCGAACATTTTTTTATTATATTGTTGTTCTAGAATACGGCTTCTCCAATACTTCATGAAGTGAATTTAGCGTATTAAGCTGTGTACCAAGAGAATAACTAATTTCGTGAATTCAAGAGTAGGGTAGGGAGTTTCTCAACCGATATTCAAGCATGAAACTACAGGTACACAGGGTTCGCTGTCAAAGGTCGTAAAACCAACACATTCAACAAAGGTAAATAAAACCCGCCAAGTGCGTGTTAGGCCACTTTCGGTAGTTCGGTAGTTGCGTGAAATTTTATTAGTTGGTCGATTATTAACTCTTTGATGTGTGAACCCTACTTAGCTGTGATAGTATTCCTAGTTATTTCGTTAATATGCTATAGCCATATCCATAGCTTATAGAAGATGGAGACTCCAACAAAAATTAGCATTTCGATACTTAGTATATCACAAACGGATTCTTGAATCGAAAAATGGTACTCTGATACCGACAGTATTTTTGGAAAAAAATACGAGAAAGAAATTTTGTTTAACCATTTTGTCGGTACATATATCACAGTCATCTGGTTGAATCTGCTATTTGATTCAATGACTAGCGCGTTCATTGAATGACCATGTTTAACTGAATGACTAAAGGAAAACTCGTCAAGTCGTTGAATGTAACGTTCAACATCTTGACTGAATGAACGTCATTTAGCGAAGTCGTTGAATCT
Source organism: Rhodophaea formosa (assembly GCA_963082605.1). Classification (NCBI taxonomy): domain Eukaryota; kingdom Metazoa; phylum Arthropoda; class Insecta; order Lepidoptera; family Pyralidae; genus Rhodophaea; species Rhodophaea formosa. The sequence goes on from OY720206.1 coordinate 8,161,948, forward strand.
TAGCCGACTTTGTAATATTTGGTGTTAACATGATTTCCAAAGCTTTATTTAATCTCATATTTTTTAAAAAAAATCTTAGTTTTTAAAGCAGCTAGCGGCGGCGTTATAATAGGTAAATCAATGATGTCATACTATTTTATTACAAATAACGGACTTTTAAGTAAATTTAATCGAACAAAATATCATATATATCGCCATATTTGTTTTAGTGACTACTAGCGCTGCAGTGGGAAAAAAATGAACTAAATTTGAATCACCTGACTGATCCTATGTCCGCTCTTTTCAAAGGGCTATATTACAATCCGCTAACTAGTTGGACGTTGAGCGACGCTTGTTTAATCAACGTTCGGCCTAGTCATTCAATTAAACGTGGTCATTCAATGAACGCGCTAGTCATTCAATCAAATAGCAGATTCAACCAGATGACTGCGACACTTACACCCCTAACAAATTACAGTTTTCTAGTACTTACTCAGTCTCTGAGCTAGACAAGGGTCAGACGGACTTGACGAAACTATAAGGATTCCTTGTTTACTACGGTACCCTAACAATCGGAATAAACCAGAAACAGTGACCAACGGTTAACCCATTAGTGCATTACTAGGTTATGCCCGAGGCTTTATTCGTAGTACCTACTCGCGATGGCCCAGTGGACGTGAGTATTATTAGCGCTTACGCATGTTAAGCAACCCCGGGCGCAGTCCCCACTTGGATGGGTGATCGCAAGTAGCATTAAAATATATCGAACTCCTCCGTGCTTCGGGAGTTCCCGGCAGTCATCGTTGATGGCAGTCGTTAAGCTATGTCAGATGCATTTAAGCAGCTTAAAATAACTGACACCAGTATTGACCACTTACACACACACACTTTCATGATGATAGGTATTGTTAATCATTCAATCATGTTTATCAGTGAAAGCAAGTAAATTACAAGCAAATGGAATAAACTTATTTATTTATGCAGTTTTATTTCGCCTCCGTCTGATCTAAATATTACATTTGCAACGTGAGAATTTGCAAATGTTTTCATTAAGTATTTACTTTACAGAACTGTTGTTATAAAAACTAATAATCACCTGAGTTCGAAGTCTTTGAAAATTAATTGAATATTTATAGATTCAAATATATTCCAGCATAGATACCAAAACATATTACCTATTTAAATCGAGTTTACTGATAATAAAATATATAGTACAATTATACACACTCATAGACTCATATGTATTCACACTTTTACAGTATGTATCTAAAGAATCATGTTAATAGGCGATACGGCTAGCAACCCATCTCTATTTTGAATCCGCTTTCCACCTTCACGCCCTCATCACGCTAAACGTAGACGGAGACGTGATACTATCTATGTGTATATATTGAATTTCTTTGACATACGTACCTATAAATATACAGCTTGTAACTTGACCCGTGGCAGTTAGTATGGGAAAGTCAAAAAAATCGACTTTCCAGTATTGTGACCCAATAGAAAAAGTTTTTATTATGTGTATATTTCTTAAAAATTACTCGTGATAACATAATTATTCAACGAAAGGTTTCTCTTTCGTATTTATATTCGGAATCGCTGACAAGTTCAACTGAAAAGTTTCAAGTTATAGAAAAGTTTATTTTAACTATATTAATTCAACTATATAAATAATTTACTAATATAAGAAATGAATACTAATATACATAATATAATATAATAATGAATGAAGCATTTTATGCTTCATTATTTTTAAATGTATTCATAAGTGTTACTCAAACAAAATTGATCATATTTTTTAACGGCATTCAACCCCTATGCTCACGAAATTACCTTCGTTTACTAGGAACTATATCCTTTGTCTCACTCATAATGTTATTTCTACATTACAAGAAATTGCAAGCAGCTGCGTAGCGCTCTTAGTTATATTAAGACGTCCATCCGTTAGTAACTCAATTTCACGCAATCCAATTTAACTCAAAGGTCAGATATCATTTTTCAGTTGGCCAACGGAAGTAGGTCAATCAGCCGCCTTGAGCTCTTTGACCCGGTATAATCTTTTAATAGGATAACGTGTGATCAAAACCTTTCACGCATTTGTGAATTACATAGATAGACATAGATTAAAATACGTCTGTAGATAGATCATATTTAGAGGTTTGAACGGATTGTGGAATATGTACTCACACAGCTCTTTTTATAACTCAAAATAATAAATTTCCTTATCTTCTGTTTGGCGTTTGAATTTGAAGAATATAAATAAATAACACTTAATAAGATATTGGTTTATATAAAAGAAAAGAAAGTTATTAGTGATCGTTTAGAAGTTGGTTATAGTGTCTTTAAAACTTAAAATACTTAGTGTCGTTTTAGAATGTTAAATACGACCTATTTTGTTAAAGGTAGACTTTGGAAGCGTCTATAGCGTCAGTGGCGCCGCGTCTGTGACGTCGCGACAGAGCGACAGATCGTTGTTCAATACATTCTAGGTTTATTTGTTTCTCCCAGATCAGCATGGAAGCTCTAACGACTTTGAAAACATGATCCAATCAATCGATCCTGGTGCTTTGTAATACCCCTACCCGTCTGATCTGACACTAACAGGGTAATGCACACGTGTTCAAACCCTTTCACGGGTTGTGAATTTCGTAGACTTCAATGCGAAATAATAAAGATAAACTTGAGTACGGTTTGAATAGATGTTACTCTTCGATATTATTGAAGGCCTTTTCGAAGGCCTTAATTTACTAAGCTACATCATTTTCGCTTTGGTGTACTGGCTCCGTGATGTAGTGGTTAGAGCGTTTGGCTCTCACAGCGGAGTTCGCGGGTTTGATACCCGGCAGGCATAACCACTTAGCGTTGTTATTCTAGTATGGTCAGGACATATCGGCTGATTGTCTGATAAAAAAGATAACCCGTACTTCGGAGGGTTAAAAGCTATTGATTCCGTTCGCTGCCTTTGATAGTTGTCATTATACCAAAGAAAAACCATGTCTAAGGTCTATAAGGTGGTTTGAAATCCCTGACACGAGGGTTTATCTGGTCATTCTTTAGTTCAGTCGGGTTAAAATAATGTATAGCGCTACATAATAAGCTAGTTTCTTAATGTCAGTTCGATTGCAAAGTAGTTATTATGTATTTTTTTCTTCGGCTAATTGAACAAAACATTATAAAGATATATCCCGTTAAAATTCCGTGTGACGTCAGTTTCCTTTACTGTTTAGAACTATGATGTCACGAGCCCCCACTCATTGACGTGCTTAATCTTTATCACTTATTGTATAATTGTCAGAAAAAAAAAATATGTGTTCAATATTTTTTGATGATCTACCGACGGACTACTTTTAATGTTATATTTCGACCCAGAAAACTAGCCAGTTACTAGTAAGTTGCAGATGAAGTCTAAAACGGTGTCGGTGCCTTGAGCTTTGCCCTAGATTTCACACCGACATTTCCCTTGAAAATGACCTTTGTTGATGACGAACTTGACCATCTAGGGAGAGGGCCGTTTTGATCGTGCCTTATCAAAGAGAGTTAGAAGAAGTGGAGTGTTTCCGATCTTTGCAGTAAATTCTTTTGGATTTCATGGCCTTTTAAAACGCGTACATATAGACGTGGTAAGGTGGTGCTGAGCACATTATATGCATTGTACCTAACCGTTCAGGTGTAAAATGCTTTCGGTAAAGTTAGAGCGCCTCTCCGTTTTAATTACTGTTTCAGTTAATTACTCATATATTTGTTAATTGGATTAAGTGGTTGTTAATGCATAACATTGTATAAATATGTAAGCTAAGTAAGGAAAGCTAATTAATGTGCGGGTGACATTGGCAATAATTAATGCGGACGAAGTCGCGGGAAAATTGCTAGTATAAAATAATAAAAAATATTTTAACTCAAATTGGTAATAACGTATTATATTAGGTACCTACCTAGCTCGTTTCGCACAATAATTTTAAATGCTGGTCAATCCCGCTAGACGCGTAGTAAACACAATAAATAAATACGACCCGTTTAAGTACGCAAGAATGTTAACAAATCAATCGCGCCGAGCCGTTTCGGTTTATAGTTATTAGCCTCTATTGCCGTACATCTAATATTGGGAACCTAATCCCTTAATCTCCGTTTATGGACCACGCACATAAAGATAAAAATAGACTGCGAAAGTTTCCACGACTTGAGTTTAAGTGGAATAAGGGTTGCTTGTGTTTTTACTATAATATTATAAAAAGAATATATTGAATGTTTGTTTGTATTGAATAGGCATCGAAACTACTGGACCGATTTTAAGAATTCTTTCACCTACAGATAGCTTATTTATCTGCGGGTGCTATAATTTACACGAACGAAGTCGCGGGATTGCTAGCTTTTTATATTATAATTAAAAATAATGATTAACTTTATTATTTTTACAAAAGTATCGAGGTTCTGAAACGCCACGACTAACTACAGAGCAGCAATCATTACAACTTTCTAATGCAGCGCAGCACTCGCTCGCTTCAACTGGTTACGAAGCGTAGCAATCACCAAGAGCTATGCCGTGTAGAACATGCTACGAATAACTACAAGGCGTAGCAAGCAACCACTGAGGGCTACGAGATGTACTCGTAGCACTCGCTACAACTTTCTACGAATAATGTAGTTGTTTGTGTGTGACTGACATAATATATTTCTACGTACTTTAAGAGTAAAAATTTTCTACTTTTCTGTCTTAAAATAAACGTCTGTAATAAAAAAAGCCGTGTTGCTCGAAGAATAAAACAAATCGTCATAAAATTTCACAAAAACAAAATACAAGATACAAATAAATGACAGCCTGAGAGTTCAAAACATTTAATTTCAGAAAGACGAAAAAAATTTTTTTACGTCTATGCATTTAATACTGTCAATTTTCCTGTGACTTCATCCGCATAAGAACCTATGTCACCCACAGATAAATTAGTTTTCTATGATTTATGAGCATAATTTTGAAAATCGATTCAGTAATTTCGGAACAAATCAAACAAACTTTAAAATATTTCCTCTATATAATATGAGTATAAATAAAACCTTAACGCCTTAACAGAAGGCTCATTTTTCATTATTACTACAGCCGAACTACGTTGAATGAGAAGGGTGTATGGACTTACTGGCTGTATTACTTGTAATACCAGCCGAAGTCAAACACTCGATATGTGCTCGCCGTCCACGTCAGTTCGAAAGCTGGTCGGCAAATATGCACTCCAGACAAGTACTGACGCGGTCATGTCGACGAAGTTGCATGTGCAACCAGAAATAGAACTTTTATTATGGATATTTCGGAAAGTAACTTTCAGGTGGTTACGATGTGGGGTTTATCCGTAAATGGTAGACAGATTCTCGAATTGAATAGCTCAGTCACCAAATTTCATAGTACCATGTGGCCCCAATTTACAATTCGTACGATTTTTTCTGGCTGTTGCACCATAGATGGTACCTACTCAATACCTACTACAGGTAGAGAAAATGAATGCGTGATTCACACAATACCTATATTTTTTCGAAAATTAAAACATTTCGGCATAATATTTGTAAAACTATATCGCAGTTTTAGCAAGTTTAGGCTAACGCGGATTGACGACACCTGGTGACGAGTAGAAAACAACTCTTCAGGACCATCATCTTAGTATAACAGCCTACCATGTCTTAGAAGATGTTTGTATGAGGTTGGTCTATACGATTGTAATTGACGGACTAACTAATCGGCTCAAAACAAAAGATTGTCTCACAAATTTATTTATTACACACATACATACATATTATCACTTCTTTGTCCGTTGTGGGGTAGACAGAGCAAGGTCATAAAACCCAAAGGCCACGTTTAGCGTGTTTGAGGGCGTTAAGGTGGAAAGCGGAATCAATTAGTGATGGGTTGCTAGCTGCATCGCCTATTGACGTGATGCCTTAAATTTTCGCCCGATCCCTTGACCGGCTTTTACGGTCTGCACGAGAAGAAAAGCAGCTGGTATATTCTATGTTTTTACGTTTTTCCCAAACCAGCATGGAAGAGATTTATTTATTGACTTTCATATTAGGTACGAATGTCCCGATCCCAGCATATATATACTTACTAGTATCACTAGATAACTGAGCAGACTTGTGGCAACCCTGTGCAAACTAGTCCCTTTATTGCTTTAATACAGCTTGCACGTTGCTTGATTAAATCCGCGGAGGTACTGAATCTACTCGCAATTTATGAACTTTAATCACGACTGTTTTGTTACTCGTTAATGTTACAGTCGTGTATTTGAACATATCTGTGAAAGTCAGTGGTGTTTGTGTTCAGTGTCTAACTTAGTATTACATTTTATATATACTAATAATATTTATTATAAAGACAAAAGATTTGTTGTTTATTTGTTTGCATTAAATAGGTCCGAAACTACTGGATTTGAGGTTTTTAAAATAAATAAAAAAAGGCAACAACATAGACATGGAAAAACAAACGAATTTTCTTGCATTAAAAATAAATTTAACAAAAACCAAAAACCGTCTTTAACCCTATACGTAAGTGTAAAAACTGGAAATAACAAGAAGTCATCTAAGTAATAAAAAAAAATATTTCCCTAAATTTTTCGAGAATCACTTTATGATCCACCTAGCCACATGGTCACCTGACTTGGTGACCACGGTGACTATCTAGAGGTTGCAACATTTCACACAACAAAAGAATTTCTTAAATCGGTCCAGGCGTTTTCGAAAAATCGGGGAATATACATAAAAAAAAAGATTCCGCTGAATTGAAAACCTCCTCCTTTTGTGAAGTCGGTTAAAAAACATTTTTTTTTCTTTCAGGAATACCAATACCGCAATCCTGTGCCGCTCCAATCGTTTCCGTTCGGTAACAGCCCCGACATCATCCGCAGCATCGCCAGCAAGAACTGGGAGCTCAGCAACAACCTCTCACCCATTCCTGTTCTCCCGGTGACTTCGGAGATGCGACCTGAGCCCATGAAGAGGACGTACGACCCGATGCTGCAGACAAATATCATAAGTAAGCACAAAAAGATGCGTCAATTTTATCTCTGAAGTTTTCTATAATAATGTTTCCTAATGTTTTCGCGATAGTTACACATTTAGACACCTGCAAACTCGAACACTGTAAAGTGTTCGAAACGTTAGGTGTATAAATAATGGAATAAACGCGATAAAAACCGTATTAAATCTATTTTATTTAAATAGGTATTATAAGTTAATAATCAGCATAGGTAACATTAATTTATTAAATTAAAAAAAAAATATGAATGTATGAATGGAATGGAAGATAGAGACTGTTCTGAAAGAAGATAGACGTAGTCTTTCAGGTCCAAAAATTTGATTTAGAAAAATGTTCAATTATGACAAAATGCTGATTATGTAAAGCAAGTAGGGTTGCTGTTATTTATTACAACTATCTAATAAGATTTTAAACAAAAACCGCAACAAAACAACACGAAACTTTAAGAGATTCAACATGAAATATTTGATCGGACAAACTTTAGATTTGGGCTACCTACTATGATAAATCATAGTGTTATTCCTTTTTTCCGTTCTGAACCGTATAGTAAGTAGTATTTTAAAACCAATGAATGCATTTCTTATTTTCTTAATAATCGGCGTCATCGCTCATTTGACCACTTTTTCTTGATCTCATATAGTTTTGAAAATGTCCCCACTGACTGATCTCGATTAATCAACCTGTAAAATGTTTGTTTCCTCAAGAACAAAATTCAAATTACTTACCTACATTCTATATCTTTTACTCACATTAGTGAAAGACATGTCGAATAATACGCACAAATTGAAGGACATTTATCGGTTGAGGACTATTCACAAACCTTGACATGTAACTTTAGGGCTAGTCGCTTCTATTCGACATCAAGGCATAATATTCTTGAACGGTTTTGTAAATTTAATGAAACGAAAGTAATTTGTAAAGTGATAGACAATGTTTAAATTAACATAGTTGATCTGTACACCGCTCAACTATGCAAAAGCCTTCAATTCTAAGAAAATTCAGCTTGAACTATTAGTAAATTGAATAATTCTATTAATTTTAAATGTACTCGACGTCTTTCAAAATATTTACTTTAGTTTATATGTTGAAATGTACAAAGGCTTCAAGTATTTGTACATCTATTTATTCTATTTTTTTTAACCTTGTGAGTGATCGAATTTTGTTTGTACACACGGAGTCTAGTTTTAAGTTGGCGATGAACATTTTGTTACAAATTCGTTTGCATTAGTGGCAGTAAACAAGTCATATAATACTACCTTCTACATATATACATAGCTTCTCAATTTCGTATTTTTTGTCATTAATTGTATATATACATATTGCTGACAATAATGGCCGTTATTTCAAAAAGCTTTACGTACCAAGTGACAGTCATCTAAAAGAAGGACTTAGACTATTAGACAACACATGCATCTCAAAAACAACTATATTTTATAAGTAGAATCATTATATAAATTAATATAATCTATAACAGGCACCTCGGACTACGACCGTGATGGACAAATCATCACTGAGGAAGAATACGAAGAGATGATGGACAAATTGAAGGCCGCCGACACTCTGTACACGGAGTACACGCTTGAGGAAATTATTTATCAACTCGCCAAGGTAAATACTTATTATACAAACCTAGGCAAAACTAATTATATAGATATTTAAAAAAAACACTGCGCTATTAACAAGTATGTGCCTACTTAAAGTTAATGAACCAACTGCTTTTAATGTGTAGCGTTTGCAGACTACTTCTGTATGTGTGTGTAGGTGCAAGAAGTCCACAATGATACAGTTTACCGTTTATTTCTTGTAATATAGAGTGACTAATGCGTGAGTGAATGAACTAGATTCTAGTAAGGTAAAATAAATATACAAATTCACAAATTTATGTGTCAAAAGTACTACTAACTTTTACGTAGTACTGTTTTCCTCAGTGCTTTTACCCTGTTTTACTGAATTACCACAGAAGAAATAAATACTAGTATTTTTGTTCCAACCAGAAAAGCCTCAATAGAACCGTAATCTAAGCTCTTTTCTCAAAAGTTTGTTGGTAATATCCAGGTGAAATGAATAAGTATTAAAAACACGTAAAAATTAAATTAATAAAGAAGCTTGCGTAAGAATTTTATGATTCTGGAGATCTTTGCTAAAAAGGGGTCGAGACTTTTTTGATCAACTTTTTAACTTATTACAATCTTATTGTTCCGAGGTTCAAGCAAAGAGTTGGTATTAACTTTCCATTGTTCGTTCGAAACAATCGACAATCTAATCTCCCAATTTTTAGATGATGTTCTCCCAATCCCTGTCACGAGACCCCGCTTCGGCACGAGCAGCGACACAACGATTCATGGCCTTCTTGGAGTTGGAGGCTGAACGAGGGCAACTATCGCGTACTATTGAGAAGAAAGTTCTCGGTAAGTGAAAAATGGACATTAAAAATATCATAACAGCACTGCATCTCAACGATTTACATTTTTGTTGGGCATGAAAAGGGTTGTTACTGGTTGCAGTTGTTTGGGAAATTAGTTTCGCATAACTAACAAAATTTTTTGGCTCCAGTGAAAATCTAGGTGATTTTTTTTTTTATTCTGGAAGTGCGATTAAATTGAAAGTAAGAAATGTTTTTAAACAACTTGCAGATGTTATGATTGCCGCGCTCACGGACACTATTGGAGACCACCCTGAACTATTGCAGGCTCGTGAAGGACTTGGCATAAACCCTGCCAACAGGTACATGTTCACACAACTTCTTGTTATTAAATCCCAACCAAAAGTAAATAAAAATAAATAGATAGCCCCACAGTGAGTTGTGAACTTGTATGTAGGATACTAACTCAACGATGTTTAATAATAGATTCCCATCGGTGTCGAAACCCTTGTTTAATGGTGTAAGTCTTTTTAAGTAAATAGTAAAAAGGTTAGTCGACATCACAGGAGACGGAAAAGTTGGCAGCTACCACGGACAAAGAATTAGTCTTGCTATTCAAAGGGGGAACGCTACCAGTATCTTCGGAACCTTGCCTAAAGGGACTCCTTTTACTAATATATTTTTGTTATTATATTATATTTTTTAAGGTTTTAAGTTTTAGGTTCATTGTTCTAGTATATTTTTATAGATTCATATATACCTACAACATCTAAAACCGAGGCCAATCAGATAAAGATCTTTCATGACTTGGCAGGGGATCGAACCCGTTTGAAGGGCGCTTGTGGTACTGAGCCACAGAGATCATCAAAATCGGTCAAGTAGTTTGGGTGAGACAAGCCTAAGCGGCTTGGGGTATTATTTTTTCAATAGAGCGTCTACCATGCGTACAATATAGCTGACTAGTTTTCAACTTTTGTAATTAAAAACAACTGTAAACGAAAAGGAAGCTGTTAATAGGAATATTTTTGTTTAGTTACGTCCCTATGAACTTAAAGATAACCTTTGACTATGACCATAAAAATTCAAAGGATATTACATCTATCGAACTGGTCCTAGGATACATAGTCAAATAGGATAACGTTACAAAGCATTGACTAATGTTTTTTTTTTTCATAGACTAATGCATCAATTTTTGGAGGCGAGCGCATCTGAGCCGAGTATGTCACGAGCTATCCTAGCCGCTTACAAGGATGAGCTTCTGAAAGGGCCACCACTGCACAAAATGGCTTTCCCTGAAAGGAACTAATTCTTTTTAATAACTTTGATACACTCTGTATAGCGATGACGATTACAAGTTAGCAGGGATGTATAATTTTTTTGACCCGTATACGAGATACTTGTGACAATCAGAAAACTTTTTGGATCTTGAAAATATAGCTCTTTGGAGGAAAAGGATTTAAATAAATTATGGAAATAGTGAAAAGCGTTCTGTAGCTGTTCTTGGTAGCTGGTAAGAAGAAATTCATGGCTTTCTGACGTGTTGTATGACTATAGTGTGAGGCGAGTATAACATTATTGTAAAATTAGGTACAAAAAATTAAGTACTGAGCAGTATAGCGCCTTTAAGTGAAGTCTATCGCTCTTGTGCTTACAGCTGCATTTTCAGGAATTAAAAATGTATGTTAGCACATGGAGTTACAGTACAGTAAAGAGAAACAGTATTATTTGAGGAGAGAGATGCAAATTTGACTAATAAATGAATATGTCAAGAATACCTGATAATTTAATTGTGCTGAGACTGCGAGTAAAGTTAATCTTTCTCTAGTTCAGTCTTTAGATTAAGAAGGACGGTTAAATTGTCAGATATTGGATGGTAGGGTAAAGCAAAGATAATGTTTTCATGTCTGTGGTGTAAACACATGTTTCATGTCTGTGCTATACAGAGTGTACCTAATTTTAGTTTCAAATTGTTTCTTTATAATTAAGTACATAGGTATTAACATCGTTTAGTATTAAGTTTTGTTAACTTTTTCATTTAAAACGCCCAAATAGAAATATTGATCTCTGTTATTTTACTTTTAGGTATGTTCAATTGCAAAATCGTAGTCATTTAAATTATTGCTTCATATGTCACTTTTTTTAAATTAAATACTGATTTTAACCACTTATATAATAAGCTTACTATTATTTACCGCTTTTTTTAACTTTAAGATGAATATTATGTTTGTTAGCGTGTCTAAAAAGTAGAAACATAAGTTTATGCTGTCTACTCCTATAGTTCTAACTTGGTTTAGAAAACATAATGTATGTTTGGCATGTTTTACAAATTCCCTTATTTTTTCAACAGAAATTATGAAACTTTTTATAAAAATATGATTGCAAATGTAGTTCGAAATTTATAAAGATCTCCCAAAATTCTGTGCCGGTGGATAAATTAACCCAGACAGCCATTGTCAACGTTGGTTTTAAAAATGAGACATAAATTCAGCTCCTAATTACCACCCAGTTATCTACATGAATACTATAAAGAGGAAAAATCTGATTGTTTCTTTGTTTGCGTTGAATAGGCTCCGAAACTGGACCGATTTTTAAAGGTCTTTCACGCTTATTATCTGCGGGAGACAGGCTGTAATTTACGTGGACTAAGTCGCGGGAAAATTGCTAGTACAAGATACATGAGATTGGAATCATGTGCCTATATCCATATCTGATTTTAAAAAACACTTATAATACCATTTAGAGGATCTTTAGCTCATAACGATTGGTTTTTTCTGCTGATTGTACATAAATTAGTTAACTGCCGGCACCATCGATTTTTCTTTATCTATGGCCGGCACAGACACTTTTTATGGTACCTCTTTAAGAAAATTTGCGGTACGCCAAAAATAAAGTACCTGATCCCCGACCCAGAAATTGGTCACTTTTATAATTTTGTAAATAGCTTACTAATGCCAATACCCGGTACTATGGTGTGGAGCCCTAAAAGACTAATTGCAGCTATTATATAAGTACCTATATGTGGACATTATGCATTACGATATACGAGTACTATGTTAAGATTAAGTAGCTTTGCATGTTACATCAGTATTGTCACGAATATAATTATAACGTTATATGGTCCTAATACCAATTATCATTTACTTGTGCTTAATTCAAAAACCCTACTTTTAAGTACTCGTATCTGCCAGTATGATTTTAGCCTTAGCCTAAGAACATACTAAAGCTAAGTATAAAGTTCAAATTCAATAATATGACATTATAGTGAAAATTTCAAATTCCTAAAAAAATCATGATATTTAATATTATTATTAGATCATTATTTATAAATTATGTATCTATGATAAAAAAATTAAACATTAATTATTTATGGATTTATTACGGCATGAAATTTTTGTGTAGCTAAAAATTTCACATTTTAATAGTTTTCTTGAAGGAAATATTTTAATTTTTTAACTAGTGACCCTAGTTTAATATTATCACAGAGGAAAATACGTGTATTATTAATTATAGCTAAACTACTTCTGTAGCCGAACTGTCCTGTTTACTTACATTTCGTTAATCAAAAGTAGAAGAATATTATAAGCAGTAGCATAAGATATTGGACGTAATTTATATATGATAGCTAGTCAAATATTTCTTCATATTTTTCTACCAAATCTTCAAATAGGTGACACGTGATTATGTGTTGTTAATATAATTAAAATTGTGTCTTCCTAAGAAAGAACATAAACGTGTTACTCAAACAAATAAAAAACGCTTGGATTATATTTTTGTAAAAATACAGAAGAGCATATCAATACTTATTGAACTGTGTGTGGCAACTTGCACACACGAAAAACAAACTTATGGAACATATCTAAGAACAAATTATTTCAAAAATAACGAAAGTCAAAATCTTTCTGGCGAGAAAATCATGTCTTAAATTGTATCACAAATATCATAAAATGTAGCTACACCTAGCTAGAAACAAAATTTACTGTAGATCAAAGAGCAACACAAAATTGCTTGTCACTCGATAAACTTTCGACTTTTAAACTTCATACCCAAGTTACATCTGTATATTTTATAAGGATATACTGTAAAAATAGATTAGAATCGTGTCTTTCTATGGATTAGAGTCACAAATATTTAACCGTAAGACTTATATCCAGCATTGTTGGGAATAATGCTATGTTAGTGATGGGCAAAATTTATTATATTTATATTATTCTTTGAAATATATTGTGGATTTAATAAAAAATATTTAATGTCATTATTGTTTCATTTCTGTATTTAGTATCAAATACTTATCAACATAATTCACTTACAAAACATAGGTACAAAATTATTTTTAGGTATCTAATACAAACTTGAAAGAGGCGGAAAAGCATTTTGTTTACTGACTACAACTTTCTTATGTTGGTATGAGATATATCCCTTGATTTTTCCATCGTAAATTAGGTTGGCAACAATGCATTGCGTCTCATCCGAATCCACATCATCTTGTCCCATAATTTGTAATGCTGCTTGAAAACTGGCTATGTCAATCTGATGTGTGTTCTCTGCTAAATAAACTTTCCTAAACAAATTCCTGTAGGCAGTGATCTTTAGTTTTTCCACAATCAAATAAATGCCAGCCTGTATGAAAAAGCTCTCGTGTTCCTCCATTACTTGGTCTATACCTCTCAGGTCACCATTCTTAACAGCTGACACCAAATCCCAAAACTGCATGAGATCATATTTCTGCAGTAAATGTTTTGCCGGCATAAACCCTAAGAGCATTTTCACAGGTACCAGATATGTTAAGATCAATTGCTTATTCTTATAACTTTTCCGATGGCAATTTTGGAATGCAAATGATAAGAATTCATCAGCGGCTCTGTAGTCTGAATCAAACATAGCTTTGCGGCCAACAAAATATCTGTAAGTGATTTGCTGTGCCAATGGGAACTGATCTTTGAATGGAGATGAGTCTATAGCTCTTATTAAAGGTTTACATAAGTGCAGCTTGTTAATACGAAAGTAGACTTTGAGTAATTGGTTGACTAGGTTGAGCATTCCAAGTCTTTTTGTCTCAAAATCTGTTGTTCTATTGTCTGCTGCACATACCCTGAAGCAAGCAAGTAGACTCTCTGCTGCTTTTTCCAATATTTTTCCATTACTTTGAGCTGAAAAGGAAAGTATATAAGTTTTAATTGCCATTGAAAAAACTAGCTCTATATAGCACCAGACCGAATGGTTAAAATGGAGGAAGGCTTTTGCCCAGCAGTGAGACCTATGCTCTCCTCCACTGCTGCTTTTATACTATACTAAAAACAATCAACAGTCAATATTAATGAATCTATCTTGTTTATATGCTTTGTCAGTTGTGATTTTAGCACCAGCTTGACTGTCCTCTGGTAGAGAAATTAATATAAAAAAATTAAAGGTTCATGATGGTCTGGTTTGTGTATCAGGACTATTACCAAATTAAATAAGTTTAAAAAGTTCAAACGTGAATCAAGTTTTGTGAATTATTGCTAACAGTAAAAAATGTTTTAATGTAACTCACCATTACAGCATTCAGCTTTTTGAGCCACAAGTCGCAGATCCAGGCAGACAGTGTACATTAGGGGGAGACTCCAGTTCTCGTCCCTTTGAGCCTGCAAAAGCCTCACTACTGACCCCACACATGCACTCTGGTGGTTGTAGGCTTCCATGTAGTCTTTGAGACATAGAGCCTGGAAAAATATAGTGCGTGTAAAATTTTACAGGCTTCCTTGCTGCGGATGTATGAATGGCGTGTTTTGCACCCAAAATATTTTATAGACTAAGATATGAACCCTGAATAATATATGAATAAAAACAAAAAATATTATACAATACATCATCTCTACATAGTATAAAACACAGTCTGCCTGTCTGTCTGTTTGCGATAAACTTAAAACTGCTGCACAGATTTCCAGGGGAGTTTTACCAATAGATATAGTAATTCATGAAGATGATTTGAAGAAGTTATAATTGATGTCCACAGCCAGGGAGGGCTGCTGGTATAGTATAAGGGGCCATTTAAGTATTATCCAAGACAATATAATACTAACATAGTATTATGTAAGCAGAAAAATAGCCATGTTTTACCCCCTCCCCCCTCTTGTCAGCAAAAATAAGAAAAGTTCTTTTCCCCTCCCCCTAAGCTTATGTAAACACTGGTATCATTTTCACAAAAAATGTTAGTGTAAATTGCCAATTGTCACTTATATCAACACCATGTCAACTCTCCCGTCCCCCATGTCATAAAAAATAAGCCATGCCTAGAAGAATGAAGCAACTTGAAAATGTTGAAATATTTAAAAATATGCAAACCATCACATTCATAGATATCAGAATAATCACTGTGATCACATTGCAGCATCGTGCTTAGAAGGCTGGCAGCTTTGCCAAGTTACCAACCCTTTGCAGTTAAAGAGAAAATAAGTAGAGACTAATGTAGAGTTAAGATTTTCTTATATATATATATATATATATATATATATATATATATATATATATTATATACTTACTTTCACACATAATAAATGTGCAATGATAATTTCATCCAGTGGAGCCACACAGTTTCCTTCTACGAGTGTTGCGATATCACTGGACCGTAGACTCCTGTTGCCTATATGCTCATCCCTCAGAGAGAGTAGCCGAGCAAGCATTGACCCTTGAGAGGTCCTGAAGGCCCTCTCCACCATCTGGATGTACTGGTTCAGAGTACATGTCGCCATATTCTCTGAATTTTACTTAACGTAATAAAAACGCGACCTACGGATTACTCCGTGCCTATCCTGTTCATTTACACAATGTAGAAGCGAAAAATAAATAAATCAACACAAAATTAATGCACTGACTGATGAAAAAGAAAACGCCGGATCAGACAGTCAATCTAATCAAGTAATTGTCAATGCCATTGCCAACACGATGTCTTGGCGATGTCATGTCACTGTCAATATCTTTTACGGGCCTGTCTACGATCAAGCTGCTTGATCAAACACGTAATGGGAATGGCAACTGCCCCCCTATTTACTAACTCGGATGACAGGTGTCGATGCCTATCAATCTAGAATTTTTAATTACAATGCGGGTTTTGCTTGCTCGAACTTTTTATTTGAAATACAAAAACCGCATTGTAACAGCAAATCCTAGATTGATAGGCATCGACACCTGTCATCCGAGTTAGTAAATAGGCCGGCTGGTAAGTGTGGCGTAGTTTACGATTGTTCCTAATTAAACTGTAAAATGAATATTACACCCTTAGAGTATCAATATAACTATAGAGCGCTCCTAATATTTTTCGTCGTTGTGCAGAGCGTAAGCTGCCCCCGTAGCATGGCTCCCGCGACGCCGTTTATATCGCGCGATAAACTATCTGCTTCTCGCTCTTCAGTATTGCGAAAAACGAGATCGCGGTAGTCGATAAACGTTGTCGCGCGTGCCATGCTACGGGGGCAGATGTTCTATAGATTGTATCTATAGATGTAGCGCGGTCGGTAGTGATGTACATCGCGTCGTGCGAAATGTCGCAAATGAATGAGTTACATCCGAGGGCGTCTTTGGATGTAAATCACTTTTAATAAATTTTGGATCTTTCAATCTGTAGTTAGTTTCTAGATATGAAATTAATCATCGTCCTCGTCATCAACTCATCATCGTCATCATCCATGTCATCGTCATCGTCCTCGTCATTGTCAACGTCTCGTTATCGTCACCGTCATCGTAATCGTCGTCATCGTCATCATCCATGTCATCATAATCATTCTCGTCATCGTCGTCGTCATCATCCATGTCATCGTCATCGTCATCATCCATGTCATCGTCATCTTCACCGTCATCGTCATCGTCATCGTCATCGTCATCGTCATCATCGTCCTCGTCATCGTCGTTGGCATCATCGTCATCATCCATGTCATCGTCACCGTCACCGTTATCGTCACCGTCATCGTCATCGTCAACCTCATCGTTATCATTATTATTACCACTGGGAGTGTACCCGGGTGTTTCCAACCGGGTACGGCCAGGAACCACTAGGTACTAATAGGCATGATCGGATACCATCGGGTACCTACAATCGGCTACCATCGACTACAATCGTGTGACATCAGTTCCCATCGAATTCCATTGGGCTACCACTTCCATGTTTCTACTACAAAAAAATATTCCTAACATCCAAACAAAAGTAGAAGGTAAACCAAACAAATGGTAACAAACATACAGTCGTACAAAACCTCTTTCTTTTTAAAGTCTCTTTAAAGAGTTATTTTAATACGTTTTTTATCGCGTTTATTACATTATTTATACACCTAACGTTTCGAGCACTTTACAGTGTTCGTGGTCGCAAGTAGACTAAGTTGACATTTGTCTAGTATTTTATAAGAACTGCAAAATCTACCGCCTAAAATATTTATTGATAACGTTCCGGATGTACGCAGTATTGGCTCACGGTGTCTGAAGGTCTTGCAGTCTTGAAGTCTGCAGTCTGCGAACATGCCCTAGACAAACCCAACCATTATATGCGTTTTGATAATCCTCAAGTCCTTGCAAAAGAAAACAGATACATTCCAAGAATGCTTCGTGAGGCTATTGAAATTAAAAAACATCCTAATTTCAATAGAGAGGATGGTTGGCAGTTACCACCAGCTTGGGATCCAGTCATCAATTTAATCAAATCTCAAGCTAAGCAGAAGACTGCAAGACCTTCAGACACCGTGAGCCAATACTGCGTACATCCGGAACGTTATCAATAAATATTTTAGGCGGTAGATTTTGCAGTTCTTATAAAATACTAGACAAATGTCAACTTAGTCTACCTGCGACCACGAACACTGTAAAGTGCTCGAAACGTTAGGTGTATAAATAATGTAATAAACGCGATAAAAACCGTATTAAAATAATTTTATTTAAATGTGTAACAATCGTGAAAACATAAGAAAACATTATGTAACGGTGTACGGGCCGGAAACAGCCAATAAAATACGTCGGTTGGAATGTCTCAAGAACAAACGCGCACGGCTTCTCACTTCAATCAACTTCCTCAAGAGATGCCGAGACCACAACATCATCCCAGTATGTGTACGTATAACACCTAAGAAGAACATACGAGGGAGCGCAGACATCCTCCGACAAGCAAGTAAGGACCTGCTAATACGTTGCATTCGCCAAAATGGATTCGACGCAGTAAATATATTAAAAGACATTGAGAATTTGTCCAAAGAGCTTCAATCAAAATTATCATCCCAAGACTTTGAACAGTGCATTAAATTTACGGATAAACGAGCCAGTCATACCTATGACGCATGTAAACAACGTCAAATTGCTAAATTCGAAAAACTAACAACCCAACGTTCGAAAAAAGATGTCACTGTCACTCGTGAAAATCAAGAAATGTCAAAGTCAAATGAATCGGTTGTCAATTTATGCAAACAAACGCCGATAGATACGTTAGCAATTGAGGCTCTGAAAAATGGATTAAATTATGCGGTGGCACCCAGGAGAATCCCATATGAACATATCATCTGTTCGGTAGAAAACGTCCTGGTTAAAAATCAGTTAAAAAAGGACGATTTGGAAGCGATACGCCAAGATGTGTCAGCAGTTCTTCGTCATGGCAAGCCGCCAAAACCAAATCTTCCTTGTGAACAATATCTTGCACTTACCAGCCTTCGCAAGAACCCGGACGTTACCATCTTACGAGCTGACAAAGGTAATTCAACGGTTATAATGGACACCTCGGATTATAACTCTAAAATAGAAGAACTGTTATCGGATGAAAGTACATATAAACAAGTTAAAAATGATCCTACTAACAAGATCGTCACAAAAACAAAAGAATTAATATCAAAATACTCCGAAAAACTAAACTTAGATGCCATGTCACTCGTACCTTCCTGTGTGAAACCGCCAAAATTATATGGCCTTCCAAAAATACACAAAAAAGATTGCCCATTACGACCCATTGTGAGCCAGATTGATTCACCAACTTACAAACTGGCACAACACCTAGCGAAGATATTATCACCACTTCGTGGGCACACTGATACTTATGTCAAGGACTCTTACCACTTCATCAGCTTAATTAAAGATCTACAACTAACTGATGATGACACAATGGTTAGTTTTGATGTGCAGTCATTATTTACCAACCTTCCCCTGTATGACTGTATTGAAATCGTTAAGAGAAGACTAGAGGACCACCAGCTACCTCAAGAATATGCAGAGTTGCTTGAGCACTGCTTAACATCAGGCTACCTTTTCTGGGAGAATAAAATTTACCTACAAATCGACGGTGTTGCCATGGGGTCACCAGTCTCCCCCATTGTCGCCGATATATTTATGGAAGACCTTGAGGAGAAGGCTCTTTCATCCACCCTGGCTATGCCGAAGATGTTCAAACGGTACGTAGATGATACTTTCGTTGTTCTCCCAAAAACTCAAGTTTCTTTATTACTAAACCATCTTAATTCAATTAATAACAAAATTAAATTCACCTTAGAAACTGAGACAAATAATTCATTAGCTTTTCTTGACATTTTAATAATTAGAAATCCTGATAATACTATTAGTCATACTGTGTATAGAAAGCCTACCCATAACGACAAATATCTCAATGGCAAATCCCATCATCATCCATGTCAGTTGGCTACCGTTGGTAAATCTTTGTTTCAGAGAGCACATGGCATCTGTGACACCCACCACCTCAAGGAGGAGCTTCAACGAGTAAAATCGGTTTTAAGAAGCAACAACCTCAACCTCCCAAAAACACATCACAGAAGCCGCCCAAAGCCTCACACAGTTGATCGCTTTCCTGCCATCTTACCATATGTAAAGGGAGTCACGGACAAAATTGGTAATATACTTAAGCGTGCTTCAATCAAGACCTATTACAAGCCGCACAAGAAAATAAACCAACTTTTAAGACCTGTCAAATCTAATATCCCGTTACAAGATGCTGGAGTTTATAAAATTGACTGTGAGTGTGGTTTATCATACATTGGGCAAACAAAGAGAAGCATCGGTACCCGTATAAAAGAACATATTGCTGACATGAAGCATAGGCGCTCAACGAAGTCTGCAGTCTGTGAACATGCCCTAGACAAACCCAACCATTATATGCGTTTTGATAATCCTCAAGTCCTTGCAAAAGAAAACAGATACATTCCAAGAATGCTTCGTGAGGCTATTGAAATTAAAAAAACATCCTAATTTCAATAGAGACGATGGTTGGCAGTTACCACCAGCTTGGGATCCAGTCATCAATTTAATCAAATCTCAAGCTAAGCAGAAGACTGCAAGACCTTCAGACACCGTGAGCCAATACTGCGTACATCCGGAACGTTATCAATAAATATTTTAGGCGGTAGATTTTGCAGGTCTTATAAAATACTAGACAAATGTCAACTTAGTCTACCTGCGACCACGAACACTGTAAAGTGCTCGAAACGTTAGGTGTATAAATAATGTAATAAACGCGATAAAAACCGTATTAAAATAATTTTATTTAAATCTCTTTAAAGAGATCATATTGGAAATCCTTGGGGGAGGCCTATGTCCAGCAGTGGACTTCTTGCGGCTGAAATGATGATGATGATGATGAATAGCTAATTGCCCTAGTAAATTACCTGTAGTATTCTTTTTATAACTTTTCATAGATATTATAATTTATGTTTAAGAGTTTTAACCGTTTTTAATTCGTTCTCTTAATTCATCAAATTAAAAATAGTGAAAACTTGTACCAATAATGATAAAAGTAATTTATTAGGGAATTCAGCTATTCGATTTTTTAAATTTGATATGATTTAGGACTTATAGAATTAATTGCTGGGTGGCGCTAGTGTCTGATACCACAACGCCTAAAACCTTTTCAAGGCAGTGGGAAATATATAGCCACCAAAAATTGAACTTTATGCTCCAGAGATAAGGTAAAAAAAAATACTTTTAAATATAACTACTGCCTTGTAAAGGGTCGGGTGATTCAGCCCGTCAATACGAACAGGTTTTCCTATGGGACCAAATTAAGCAATTAGATTTGTAAAATTTGATATGATTTAGGACTTATCGAATTAATTGTTGGGTGGCGCTTGTGCCTCGTATCGTCTGATACCACAGATTATTAGATTAGATTTCAGCAGATTATGAAGAAAAATATTTATTAGGTCAAAAGTCTTTATAATTGACAGTTTGTTTCGGAACAACCGTAAACAATGATTAAGCTAGTCTTGTCTTGATAGTTGTCATCCCCTTGTGTAAACACGTAAACATTGAAAAACGTGATTGACCGTTCCGAGAGTGCTATTTTTGAACGCGTGACTCACTAAAGTGCAAGTCGTGCACGACTACACGTCACACTCGTCTTCCAAGTCACGAAATGCCATGTTGCCATATTTTTAAAACCATCGTTTGGGATGGCTTCCAAACTTCAACGAAAAATATTTCATTTCTTCTTATTTCACGCAGAATTTTTAAAACTTTTTTAAGGTTATTAAGGATATATAAAATGTTTAAAGCGAGCTCCACACTCATGCGTGATTCACAGCGTGAATTCGCGGCGTGATTTTGCCGCGAACTCGGCGCCAAAATCGTGTCTCTCCACATTCACGTTCGTTCACAGTCTAGTTCGCGCGGTCATCTAGGATGGACGCCGAAACATGGACTGCTATATGGCCGCGTGACGCTCTGCGCTCACTATAATTTCGTGTATATGTATAAAAGATAAAAAGAAATGACTGGTTTTCAGAATCCTTGACCTTTCCTCTTTTTTTAACTCGGTCACTTCAATGTTCATAGGTATGTCTTTTATTCGCATCCAAGCGTCATGTAGATATTTTCATTTTATTTTTATGCTCTTTTGTGTCTTGCATCCAATAAGAGGGGTTCGGCATGGTAGCATTCAATTAATTAATCAAAGAAACCTATATTAAATAAACGATTGAATTAAAATTAGTTCCTGCTCCTTTGTCCAACTAACACTCATTTTGACGCACCGTCCGTTTGACAGTAAAATACTTGCAAAATCTGCAAAATACAACTACACGCCACCGAGTCTCGCGCGATTCTGTTTTCACGCGCGAATGTAGATACGTTCGTATTCACGGGAGTTTCGCGCCGCGAAATCCCTTTATCGCGGGCGCAAATATGACATCGATCGGGGAACATGGCGCGAACAAGCGCGAAGCCCGCGAACGGCCGCGAAAGCCATCCACATTCACGGTTCGCGGCGTTCGCGGGTGTTCGCGGCGCGAGTGAAGAGCCCGCTTAAGAAGTGTAGCGTCAAACGGAACGTAAAATGATGGCAGATGAACTTCAAATGACAGGAAGTAACTTTGACATAAAAGCGTTCGTCGCCTGCGGAAACGAGCGGTCTCAACCGCTCGTTGCAATCACTCGTCAACTAACGATTCAAAAATGCGGCCTTTTGGAAACACACGCGTCAATCACTCGTTTAGTGAGTCACGCGTTCAAAAATAGCACTCGACCCCCAAAAATAATTATCCGATGTGACACATAAAACTTCGAAATAAGGTTATTTTCCCGTAAGTGGCAATCTAATTCATTATATCAATCAATCATTCTTTCTTATCAAAACATTACCTACCGTGCGGTGAAACACGTGAATTTTAGTACATAGTAATAATGGAAGAAGTTGTTGCTTTAGATTCTAGCAAGCAAAAACAATTTGTAAAATCAATCAAAGGTATTAAGAAAAAGCTAGTCAAGGTAGGGTATTTTAAAACTATTCTGGTTGAAAATGTTTTGAGGTTATATTTGTGTGTTATATTTTTAATTATTATTCTTAGTTTTAACCTTACTATTTTACAGAAAAATCAGCAACCGGAATCCTCTAATATTGTAGCTGTTGAAAATAAGGATGAGAAAACAAAAAAGCGGAAAATCAAAGAACGAGGTCTTGTATACTTGGCGCACATTCCACATGGATTTTACGAGGTGACTACTATCCCCTTTCCTGTGATTCCTTTTAATGGTAACCAAAACTTACTTCTTGTAAATCGCTTTTTGTGGTGACTTAAAGAAGCTTCAGAAACCTACCTAGAATTTTGAGTGTATGCTCACAGCAACTAACTGTACTAATCAAGATTGTATGTGCCAAAACTGTTAGAGCCAGTGATTTCAAGGTGTCTGACATAATAAAATGACTGCCATCTTATGACGACTCACCGCAGTATGTTTTTTATCCCATACCCATCTCACTAGAAACCACGTCCCCAACTGCTTTATATGTGTATACACTCTCTTTGTCCATATATAATAAATCTATTTTTGGATGTTTGAGGTTTTCGATGCTTATCCCTTATATGTAAGTTATTTGAAGTAGCTCTTAGATAGAGCAGCCAGGATTTAAGGCATCTTATTAAATAATATTGGACCTAGAACATTGATTTTAAGACAATCAGTTGGCACAGATGAGAAAATTTAAGGTAGTCAGGTGTAAAACTGAGTTAGGTGAAGAATGTAACAGGAATTTAAAAAAAACCCTACTCATTTTTCAGAATGAGATGACTCAATATTTCAAACAGTTTGGAATGGTCACCAATGTAAGAGTGATCAGATCAAAGCGGACTGGAAACTCCAAAGGCTATGCATTTGTTGAATTCAAAGAGCCCACAGTGGCTCAAATTGTGGCTGAGACCATGAACAATTACTTGATGGGGAAGAGACTGTTAAAAGGTATGACAATTAATTATGTTGTTAGTAAAATATTACAGGATTAGAGATGTATTGAAAATGGCCTTAAAAAGTTGCTCAAGTGTAGAAAACAGCCCATGTCACAAAGTGAATTTAGTGGCAGGCTGAAGTCTATAAAAAAGAAGGCCAAGAGCCTGGCTACATGTCAATGGCACGGCAACGTCGCCAATGAACGACACACTACCATGCTGCGCCGGTTAAGGATATGGCACCATAGAGATGTCACTAAGCGGTTATGATTCCTTTGATTCTTGAAATCCATATACAAGAGATTCACAAGCACAATGAGCTCGAGTCTTGAAATTGTGGCCAGTATTATAAATATATATATTTGACCAGAAGTCTTTCCAATCTGCTAGCTTTATCTATGTTTATATTCGTAGATGTTTATGCAGTTTTGTTTAATGTATTCAATATTTTAATATTTCAGCTGCCTATATTCCACCTGAGAAGCAAAAGCAACATGCCTTGAGAAAGAAATGGAACCCTTCCCATAATCCAGGTAGAGATGACATGATAAAACAGAAAAAGGTAAGGAAAACACATTTTTAAAGAAGGTGATTCAGATCTGCAGATTGCAGACTCTGAAGGATCACAACTGATATTGCTCTTAGGAAAAGCCCTGAGGCGTTTCTCTTATCTGAATAAGAGGTAGAGAATAAACTTTTTTAGACTTACACAATTCTTCACATATTCTGTTATAATATACAAGTGTGATTTATTTATTTATTTTGTGATGAATGTTTTATGTCAATTATTTTGTTTAATACTGGGTATTTCCTATGACTGATTATAACCTCTGGTACTTGTGAATCAGCTTTCTATTGGTAAAGAAATTTTTAAATAACATCTGGAGTTTAACAATACAACGATAAAAAGAGACATTAATAATATATCAATTAAGTACCTACTTCTTATTTTAAACTAGCTGTAACCCGCTGGTTTGCCCGCGTGATTTATAGCCTATGTCCTTCTCAGTACTCTAACCTACATGTATGCAAAATGTCATGATAATCGGTTCAGAAGATACGGAGTGAAAACAAACGAACTCACTTTCACATTTATAATATTAATTAGGATGTCCTTCTCAGTACCCTAACCTATATGTATGCAAAATGTCATGATGATTGGATATACGGCTAAAAGCGTAACAAACAAACAAACAAACAAAAAAACAAACACACTTTCGCATTTATAATATTAGTTAGGATTAGGATTGAACTTCTTTGAAAAAAAAATTGTTTGTAATTATTATTGCATTATTTCTGTAATGATTTTGTTTACAGGCATACAATGCTGAAAAAACTGACTCACAAGACTTGAAAATTGCAAGAAAAATACTTTCAAAGTAAGTTCCTTCATCCTTCTGACATAAATGAATTTATATTTAAAAATGGGTCACTCACTCACACTCTATTTTGTCGGGATTAGTTAGTTACATGCCGAAATCGCCTTGAGAATGCATTCTTGACAAGACCGAAACCATGCTCAGTGATCCCAATAAAATCACATGGGCATTTGTGACCCTTTAGAGTTTCAATAGTACAATTATGGAAGCCGTTTGATATTTGTTTGCTGATTACAAACTTGCTAATGTTTTTATTTTGTTAACAGTATCAATAAAACTAAGCAGAAACTTCGTGAATTGGGAATTAATTATGACTTCTTCACACCAGTTGATGTACCTGAGGAGCTATTGGCATCAGTAAACATTAAAGGAAACGATAAGGAAGAAAAGTCTAAGAAAGTAGTCAGTAAAGAAAAAGTAGCAGAAACTACCATCCAAACAAAAAAAGGAAAACAGCAGAAGGATGAAGTCAAAAAAGATAAGAATAAAAGTGTAAAAGAGCCAGAAAAGACTGCAGTCAAAAATGTTAAAAGTATTGATAAGGACTCGAAAAATAATAAAGTTTTACAGGACACACAAGTCGACACTAAACAGCAGAAGCAAAAGGATAAGAAGTTAAAAGAAAAGGGTGTGAAGCCTGCAGAAAACTTTATAAAGATTCAGGAAGAGTCAGGCGATGAGTCTGACAGTTCACTGGAGTTTGATTCTGATGAGTATGAAAAACTGATGGGCGATGAAGACGATTCATTAGGCTCGGTAGAGGAAGCAAGCGGGTCTGATGAGGGTTCAGAAGATGAAGACAGCGATGATGAGGAAAGTGGGGAAGAGAGGTAACTTAAATTATGAATTTATTCTTACTCAATTGTCTAAGTCTATCCGTCATATGGTAGTAAAATAAATTGTTAGTTAATACTGTTATATACAAATACCAGCTGAGCTGCTTTCTCAGGCTCTCGACTGTGTACCAAATTTCATTTAAATCGGTTCAGTAGTTTTGGCCTGACGCTTTCACGCCACACAGACAGAGTAATTTCCGCATTTATAATATTCATATGGATTAAATGTGGATCAAAGAAAATAAATTTGACTTTAGCTGTTACTATTCCTCGAGGCTAAACGAAAATGAGAGTTTCCAATTCTATAGTAGGACATATAAATCATAATTTGTTTTAATGCCTTTTTGTTCCCAGTGAAGAAGACGAGGTACCTAAAATACCTTTAGTTATGAATCCAAACAAAATGAAGAAACAAGAAAATAAGAAGGATAAGCAGCCTCAGCCTCAAGTGAAAAAGCGGGCAATTCCAGGTAAAAAATATAGCATGGCATGAGCATAAAATTAATTTCAATATGTACTTAAATTTATATTACAAAGCGATGGTCTGACGATATCAGACGACACGCAGGGCATGACTGGATGGGACGGGCACAAGACCTCCATTCATGGTTGAAATTGGAGGAGGCTTACATCCAAGACTGGATTTGATTGGGCTTATAATGATGATGATGGCTTAAATTTATATTTTATTATTTAAGACTTAATTACGTGATAATGCTATGTGGGGTTTTATTTAAAATTATGTTACTATTTTATGATTTATTCAGTTCAGCTATGCTTATCCTATATTAATATAATCGTGCGATAGGATTAAATACTTAAATTTTTCAGTTTCAGTTGTGTCCGCTCCACCTAAGAAGTCCAAATTTGAAAAGCAACAGAAGAGCCCACAGTTCGCAAAGAAACAATTCAAGAAGAAGAAATAAATGTTTTAGCATATGTACTTATTTGTTAAGTATAATAAAACACTAATTAAATGCAGGTACATTTTATTGACTTCATTTACTTAACATCACAGTTAACACCAATATTGCTTTATATTGAAAATTATGTGAAGAAAAATTTAGTTGAATGAATATCATACCATTAAATATCTAGGTAGGTCTAGGTATAAAACCTATCGCAGATGTATTGCATAATATGATGTATGTTACACAAAATAGTTAGAATGGTGTAGAAAACAGTGCGATTTCTAAAACGGCCAGCAAGATTGTCACATTCAATCGTTATGTTAGTTTTGAGTATGCTACTTAATGTATGCTAGTCCACCTTTTGTACACATTTTTTTTAAATTGTGCAATGAAGTTTAAGTAAAATGAAATAAAAATAATGAGCATGCTTGTGTCCCGCACGCGACCTGCACATACACATGCAAATAAGTATGCTTGTTTGCTGTACGCAGCGGTATACTCAGTGAATACCCTTCCCCCTTCCAACCCCGTCTCAGGTAGCATGCGCAAAAATCCGACCCGCGACCGATTTTTGCTAAGTAGCATCTTTATTTTTATCCATGGCTGACACAGAAGCATGCTACATTTGTATCCGTACCTAAATGTATAATTTCCATCCATCTGCGACAGATTATTCCATAGGCACATAGATCTCTGAAAGGCTGCTATTATATCATTACATTAGACTAAGATATAGATCTGCATATTTATATACAATAAGACAGAAATCAGAATTTAAAAATAAGAAACAGAACAGACACTGTTATGTTAATGAATATGCTATCTATAATAGAAAATATAAAATGAAAACAATGGACTAAAACTATGTTGATATGTGGTTGTTTAACTATTATGCAGATCTACATTCAAAAGAGCTACATAAATATTGCAAGTTGGGGTCACAATTAACGATATCTGTGCTACTATTATATTGAAGTATTCTTAAAAAGAAAAGTTAAATGTACACAGTACACAACTACACATATTGATATTGGTTACGCAAACCAAGAGTAGATGAATGAATTAAAAATTACCTCTAATAAAAAATATATTTATTCCCCATCTCCGTCCCCGTCTCCATCTAGTTTTACAATAACTGGTCTTTCATCTTCGTCATCAGCATCCAACCCAGTAAAGTCCCATTGCAGTTTCTCAGTCAAATTCTCCTTAAATCTTTCGATCATGGTTAAAAGCCTTCCATCGACTTTGCTCATATACGCTGTGCGGAAAAATTCACGCAGCTTCTTGTAAACCAGATTTTTGTTCATGACAATGTCTGCCAGAAAATCTTCAGGCATTTCCTCGATTTGGATCTCAATAGTTCTGATGAAGTGGAAGAAAACGCTTCTGTATTTGTGTATGGCGTCGTCGCAGGAGCAAAGAAGGATGACAAGATTCTTCCAATGCTCAAATGCTTCAAGGGAATGTCCGATGAGGAAGCACAGGTATGCAAATTGCAGCTCACCAATGATGTGAAGAGGTCTGTAATAAATAAAAGATATACATATTGCATAATGTTATTAAAATTGAACATTGTCAGATTTTTACTTGAATATTTGTCATCTGCAGATTAAGCTTTTTGAAAATCAGTCCAGTAGTTTTGGAGCCTATTCAATCAAACAAACAATCAAATCGTTCCACCTTATATTATTAGTTTAGATGACTTGTATGTCTCTTCTCTGATTGTAAAATTCATCCAAAGGCATCAAGTCTTTTTTTAGTCTTCATTGCAGGAGCATCAGTCAATAAATAAAAATAGTTTATTTTGATGTTTTCTTATGTTTTCGCGATTGTTACACATTTAAATAAAATTATTTTAATACGGTACGTAGATGATACTTTCGTTGTTCTCCCAAAAACTCAAGTTTCTTTATTACTAAACCATCTTAATTCAATTAATAACAAAATTAAATTCACCTTAGAAACTGAGACAAATAATTCATTAGCTTTTCTTGACATTTTAATAATTAGAAATCCTGATAATACTATTAGTCATACTGTGTATAGAAAGCCTACCCATAACGACAAATATCTCAATGGCAAATCCCATCATCATCCATGTCAGTTGGCTACCGTTGGTAAATCTTTGTTTCAGAGAGCACATGGCATCTGTGACACCCACCACCTCAAGGAGGAGCTTCAACGAGTAAAATCGGTTTTAAGAAGCAACAACCTCAACCTCCCAAAACCACATCACAGAAGCCGCCCAAAGCCTCACACAGTTGATCGCTTTCCTGCCATCTTACCATATGTAAAGGGAGTCACGGACAAAATTGGTAATATACTTAAGCGTGCTTCAATCAAGACCTATTACAAGCCGCACAAGAAAATAAACCAACTTTTAAGACCTGTCAAATCTAATATCCCGTTACAAGATGCTGGAGTTTATAAAATTGACTGTGAGTGTGGTTTATCATACATTGGGCAAACAAAGAGAAGCATCGGTACCCGTATAAAAGAACATATTGCTGACATGAAGCATAGGCGCTCAACGAAGTCTGCAGTCTGTGAACATGCCCTAGACAAACCCAACCATTATATGCGTTTTGATAATCCTCAAGTCCTTGCAAAAGAAAACAGATACATTCCAAGAATGCTTCGTGAGGCTATTGAAATTAAAAAACATCCTAATTTCAATAGAGAGGATGGTTGGCAGTTACCACCAGCTTGGGATCCAGTCATCAATTTAATCAAATCTCAAGCTAAGCAGAAGACTGCAAGACCTTCAGACACCGTGAGCCAATACTGCGTACATCCGGAACGTTATCAATAAATATTTTAGGCGGTAGATTTTGCAGTTCTTATAAAATACTAGACAAATGTCAACTTAGTCTACCTGCGACCACGAACACTGTAAAGTGCTCGAAACGTTAGGTGTATAAATAATGTAATAAACGCGATAAAAACCGTATTAAAATAATTTTAGTTTATTTTGACACAAAATGTGGGAATATTTAATTATGACTGAGTATGTACTTTGACTGCCTGCCGTGTGGTTCCCGGCAGAGTAGAATAGGACCACTCCAAGTCCTCCCGTGGATGTCGTAAAAGGCGACTAAGGGAACACAAGCTAAACAAAGCTTTAAAACATCAAAGAAACCTCTCCAACCCGTCTGGCCAGCGTGGAGAGTGTAGGCCAAATCCTCTGACTGCTCTGGCTAATATATATGGCTCGGGGGGTCAGAGAGGGTCGTGCTCCTGCAGTGGAGACTACAAGACCTGATGACGATGTACTTTGACTAAATTTTTTTGTTACGTAGGTAACAAAAAAATGCCCCAACTAACTACATCACATAGCTTTGGGTTACCAGTAATTTACTAGTATTCTACTGAATACGAGTACATTACATAAATTAAAGAAACATACATACATACATAATACATATTATCACGTCTTTATCCCTTGCGAGTTAGACAGAGCCCAAAGATCATAAAACCCAAAGGCCACATTTATCATATTAGTGGGCGTTAAGGTGAAAAGCGGAATCAAACTAGTGATGGGTTGCTAGCAGCGTCGCCTATTGTCCTGATTCCTTAGATTTTCGCCCCATCCCTTGACCGGCTTTCACGATCTGCGCGGGAAGATAAGCAGCTGGTATATTCTATGTTTTTCCTTTTCTCCCAAACCAGCATGGAAGAAAGAAACAAAATACCAAATGGGGTTTTTTTTTGTGGCAGTAGTTTTATATTTTACTTACTCTTCATGCTGTGCAATCATCAGCTCTAGGGAATATGACTGATCCAAGTAATGTTTGGTGATTTCCTCCGGTGTTGATCCAGGTGGGTACTTGTCTTGTGGAATCTCTGTGAACCTCATAGACATGCCTGAAATTATGATTTTTATTGTATTGCATCTGATTGCTACGCTTAAGCTTCAACACAGGTAAGGCGCTACATTAAGTGGAGTGATATGCCTAAAACGAAATTTTACATCCGTGGACATGTCTGTGTGTGAGTTAGCTATCAGGGTCGCCACTGCAGAAAGAATTGAAGTACCAACGTACGTATAAGAGAAGGCGCGGAACGGACGACTGAAAACAGTAACAGCTAACACTGTTTTTCAGAACATTACGAACTCCTTACCACAGGGAGAAGTGCAGGGACGCCATAATGCGAAGACGCTGCAAGCTTCCGTTCTGTACGTTAGTACTATTCATGTGTGGTTTTACTAGGATTTCAACAGTTTAATCCCTTGATTTTTTTACAGTGGTTATTAGGGATTATACTAAACAAATAAAAAAATTATGTGCATATCTTCTCAGTTTCCAAAAAAAGTTACATACACTGGTTTCAAAGTAGTTATACAAAATCATATTCTAATTGTAAAAATGATTATCTTAAAGCAAGACATTTTTTCAAGTTCTAGTTTAATTGAAAATATTTCATCAGAAATTAAACTGCACAATCATGCTCAAAATAAAATAACTTACCAGGAGCTGGTTTCAAATCTGGCAACATGGAGTTTTCTTTCTGCTCCCTCGTGACCCTTTTAGCCCGTTTAGCATCCGACTGGCCTGGAGTACTGTCTTCTCCTTCAGGTGTTTTGGCCTCAGAGTCCTCTCCAATGCTGTCTTGGCTGTCCATAGATTTGTCAGACTTGACGCCTCTTGGTCTGTCAGCGTCGGTTGTGGACAAGAGTTCCACTGATGCCCTGATGATGCCATTTTCTGGTGACAGTTTTGTGGCCAGTTCAGCTGGAAAATAAAGTATGACTACAGTATCAATTCGTTATCAATTGACTATCACTTAACTAAAATTTAAAAGAAGGAGGAATTAAGAACAACAGATTGAGATGTTTTTTCAATTTAGGAGTAAATGCCAATTTAGGAGTAAAGAATAAAATGATGGGTGGTAAGAGTTGTGCTTGTCTAAGCCCCTTTAACAAACGTTGGAATCATGCATGAGCACTAGTAGAAAAAATCTCAGGGAGGTACATGTACAAACATTATTTAGTTTTACCTCATCATCCATAGGTTGCTTCCTAAGCAATAACATTTCAGAGCCCTGATTATGCTACCTATACAAGGTGGTTTGTATCTAGGTTACTGGTTTTTACACAAAGCTACTTCTGTCTGATCTCTGCAACCTAAAGCGTAAACAGAACCAATTGTTGGACAGGTTTAAACAAACACTAGATTGCTTAAGAGCAATTGCTCCAGAAATTAGGGCTGGACCTATGACTCACAGGTCCTGCCTTTAACCTGAAAAAAGAAATTAAATCAAAACTTACCTGTGACTTGTGAGGTCAACAGCTTCCATTTCTGCCATATCTCATATGGATACGGTCCCAAGTGGCGGTCAAGATTAAGAAGATTATCTTTAAGACGCTGGATGCTCTCCTCGCTGATCTCCTCCCTGCTTATGTCCTCAGTCTTTTTGTCCCACATTTTAACGAGAAACTCCTTTTTATCAAAGTAGTGCATGAAGCCAGACCTGAAAGTGTTTAGGGTACTAAATTAGTAATAGAATAAATGAAAAACAAAAAGATTATTAAATATCCCAATTATTATTAATATTATAAATGCGATAATGAGTTTGTTTGTTACGCTTTAACAGCCTATGTACTGAACTAATAATCATGAAATTTTTTATTCACATAGATTAGGGTACTGAGAAGGATATAGGCTATATTTCATGCGGGCAAATGACTTTAGATGTAATTCAGTTGCTTTATCGTGTAGTTAATAATACCAATCAGAGTCTGGCAGCTTTGCAAAACCACTTGCTTCCGAATCATTGTGCCAAACCAGCACAATTATTGCTCACTCGTTTTTAGTGAGTAAAATAGTAAAGACAATGATTAACAATGTTAAGTACAGACATTTCATTACATTGACAAAAAAAGTAAAACTCTTTCCACACATTGACACTAACAAGCTAATGATATCAGTGAGATAAGGAACTTGATCCTAACCTAAAATAATGGAGAAACTTGTAACTTAAAGTGTAAGGGTTATCTTCTGTATACTTATAAGACAGCCGTTACTGACTCACTGATCTATAAGTACGGACAAATCACACAGATTGAGCTAGCCCCAAAGTAAGTTCGAAACTTGTGTTATGGGATACTAACTCAACGATACTATATTTTATAATAGATACATATATAGATAAACATCCAAGACCCAGGTCAATCTGAAAAAGATCGTTTTCCATCTTGACCTGACCGGGGATCGAACCCGGGACCTCCGTGTCGCAGGCTGGCGTGGTGACCACTGCGCCACGGAGCTCGTCGTCTATCAACACACAGCTTCAAGCATTTAACTGATTGAGCTGAAATTCGGCACCCAGATCGATAGTAGGCCAAGAAATGATTTTCAGTTCACCCCTTACGGGGATTGAAGCAGGGGTTCATAGTTTGTATTTAACGCGAGTGTAGCCGCGGGAAAAAGCTGGTGTTGTTATATTCTCGTTGGAAAATTAGACAAATCACGACAATAATGTGGCCGATATTGAAAGAAAATTACCTCGGCGATATGTCCCCAGTGCCTTTGCTGACTCCGGAGTAGTGTATATAGTGTAATCCTGGAGGAATCATTTTGATACCCCGGAAATCTTCGTCTGTATTCCAACATTGCATATCAATGCCGAACTGTGTCTCTTCAGGCACTCCGAGGAATACAAACGTTCCTCCTTCTAAAAGAAGCGTTTTCGCAGTCTCCTGGTCCATTTCCATGTTGTCACTAAACACAAATCAATAAATTAAGATAAAAATACAACAGATCAATATGTTTACATTTCTGTTCTGAGAAAGGTAGCGTGCGTTGACATTGACACTGACAGTACTGACATTAAGATAATGATGCTCTAAGTAAAATTAGACAGTGTTGCTAGTTCAACAAGATTAAAAGGCAAAGGTGTAGATAAAAGGTGAGTTAGGCCTACATGATGCATCCCCAACTGAAGGTCATTGGGACCCGGGGTCCGCTAAGTAAATAATTACTGAGGATACAACACCGTTATATAATCAGTGCGCTCGAAATGTCAAAAGTTGATGAATGTATCAAAGTTCGATCGTACTTATTTTCCGATTCACAGATTTGTATTCCCGTCCCGGTTGCATCCTCAACGCTAACGCTTCAGAGCCCGGGGTTTGCTACCTATCGTAGGTAATCTGACGAGGTTACGGGATTTTACACAGAGCAACTGCTGTCTGACCTCCGCCACCCAAAGGGTAGACCAGAACCAATCCTAGGATAAGTTTTAAAAAAATCAAAAAAGTGTTCTATTCAAAAGACCCAGTTCCCACCCACACATAGCATAACGTGCATTCCGAATACGGATCTTTCTTTACGGATAATCTGCAATACAACCTAACAAGACTGCAAAAATACAACTTGCTTCTAAGTGGGATTTGAACCAAGACCTTCGGGTAGTACTATTATTAATTCTATGGTAAAAGTCAAAGGTAAAAGGTAGGTAAGTAGTTAAAGGAATGGCACAAATACCTACCTATTTCTATACAACTGAAATAGGTGGTTAGGTGAGATGAGTATATAGGTACTTATCCCGTGGGCCGAGGGTGGGACACACCAGGTCCTTCGTTAGAGTAATAGACTCAACATAAATATATTTTATTTTTATACAAAAGTCTATTAAGATCACCTTACCTACAAATACTCACGTATCCTTAAAAACCGTAAAAGTCAATTCAGGGAATGGGAAAAAAACTGTTACCTAGTAGGTAGGTACTCTGAATTTGCGCAAGTCTTAGTCATTAATTACCATATAATTGATTCCTATAACCATCGTCCTGCAAAATATTTATTTTTGTCTATCGAGCTTAGGCTAAAATTTTGGATATAATAGCCTCACTTCAGGCATTACTTTAAAGAAAATTTGCTATTTTTTTAAAATTAGGATAATAGCCTTACTTATTCGTAGTAAATACAAAGTTCTCCCTACTTCACAAGACACAACCCGCGACATTTATTTAAATTATCTACAGTTTACAATAAAAATAATTAGTCTCGCTCGCAGACATAAGCAATTAAGCACCCAGCATTAAGCCCGAAATAAATTCATAGTGGAGTACATAAACCCAGTAATTGCTCGCTCGCGACAGGTACTGAAGCGCTTTTTCCGATTACGCCACCGTCTCGCCGCAGCGCTCGAGCCGCTGAATTCGTCACCTGTTGAAAATAATTAGGCAAAAAAATTTGTGGTAAAACAAAAATCCAGGTGCTGCGCTGCAACGTTCAACAGCCAGCCTTCTGTGTTGCCCACTCGACGTGAAAGCTCGAAATTTCCAGACGTATTTTTGGATGGATTTTGCAGCAAACTATGACGAGTAGGCTCGCTTGGCTGGCGATATAGTAAAGGGAATTACAACTCCACGTATTGATTATATTGTGAATATAGGGAACAGATTTTTTATCGTCATTTCTGCTTAGTTTTGCTGAATTTTTTTTTAACGCAAGTTATCATAGAATTGTCAGAAAGAAGATAACATGGTTAATAATAATGGATATTTGTAGATTTATATCAGAGGTATTACAAGTACTTTTAAAAGTTATATAAGTACCCGCTTGTTTTTAAACTGAAAGTAATTTCATCCTTTGGTTACTTTTAAACGGACTTATTCCCAATTTGCATTTTTATTACAACTTTGAAGTCCAATTACTGGGATTGTGAAAGAAATTAAAAAATACAACATAATTCTCTACAATGAAAATAAAATAAATGTCTAAAATTAGTTTACAAAATTTTAATTGAAATATAATTATACCATCTTATAAATATCTTTATTTAAAGTCTAAATGTAAAGTAAACATTATTGTTATGTTATATTAACGCCTGTGTTGAACAAGTAGGTATGTATGCTAGCATTTCAGATTTTGCTTATGTTGATTAAGGTGTCAGAGGCCAGAGGCATAGCTAGCATGGGTGCCACCACTGGTTAACGTAACGTGGCGTCCCGACATTCGACAGGGTGTCACCCCAACACTGCGACTTGACGATAGTCCGGTACGCGCAAATTATAACCGGCTGCAGCACAAAAATGCGCTTAAAAATCACTCGTGTGTATTTTCATTAAAAAAAAAACACAGTCATAATGTACCTTAAGGCGACGCCCTGGCACATATAATATTTTTTGCCCCTCTTGTCACCTTAACTGTGCCATTTGAGATGGAATAAATGTAACGCTTTTGATTTTTTTTAAATAAGAGATTAAGGTACATGTAAGTTTATGAAAATTCCACTATCTAAAATTCCCTACAGTTTTCATTTTATTCTATTATATTTTACACAAATCAAGACAGAATTCCATAGTAAGTAGATGTTAATAGTAAAACCTAATTTTGACTGAACCAAAGAATACTAACTCTCTAGCCAAATAAATATATTTTTTGGCCTACCAGGGTTTTTTTATTCGATTTTTGATATCGCTGACGAATAGTGGTATACACGTGGGAAATTAGGATGTAAATTTCCATTCGCCTGCTCCTGCGAACCTGTATTCCCGGATTCTTTTGTTTTCATCGGAAATTTAAGGATACGAACTCTCTGGGGCCTCCCGTGGGTGGAAGCGAATCGAAACCCATCGTAAGTGGAAAAAATATTCGAAGGTATTGAATGTATCTCGACTCGACACTTTTTTGTAGTGTCCTTGTTGTTTTTTGCTTTGCATTTTTTCATCGTGCTTGAGTGACATTAGCTAAGTAGTAAAATTTCAATAGTTTTTATCAAGTACCTGTTTAATGCTATATTTTTAATACATATAGTTTAGACAAAGACAATATAATACTAACGTAGTTTAGATAAACATCCAACATACAAGCCAATCTGAAAAATGTCATTTTGTATCTTGATCCTGGGATCGAACCTGAATCGTTACCACTATTATTAAAAGAAAAGAATTTTCCTAA
This sequence comes from Rhodophaea formosa, assembly GCA_963082605.1. Classification (NCBI taxonomy): domain Eukaryota; kingdom Metazoa; phylum Arthropoda; class Insecta; order Lepidoptera; family Pyralidae; genus Rhodophaea; species Rhodophaea formosa. The sequence goes on from OY720206.1 coordinate 8,199,001, forward strand.
TTTAATTAATTATAGGGGCTGTGTGGCCAAAGTCACAGTATTGTAGTTGTAGTTAAATAAGAATTACGATTATCGTGTTCAATTAATCATGTTTAATATATTTACATATGTTAAAAAAAAAACATTTTTTCCTAATTTAATAAAGTTCCAAATTTGACAAACATACAAGATACAGACATAGGTACATATAAATGTATTTCCAGTTAAATAAAAGCTTGTAAAAAGTTCGACTTGAAGAAATTGGAAACAAAATACACATTAAACAAACTGAAAGTCTGGATTACACTAGTATAAAGCAACAAAATAGTTCATCCGAACATTTTCCAAGTATTTTATTCGCCGTCTCGCTTGACTTGGCAAGTATTTGTGTAATAAATTGGTAGATAGCCGGCAACTTGACGTGCTCCGACGTTAGGGTTACCATTTTTACTTGGTACCTGTTTTTGTACAATTAGGCACTGTAAGTACCAAATTTGCCTCAAGTAATTTTAAATAATCTAGGTCAAATTTACATTATTTATATTATTGTGATGGGTAAGGAACCTTAAAAGCTGCCATACAAATCGGTTAGTTGATGAATTAGTAATTTATGTCCAAAATATTAATTTGTATTTCAATATACATACATGCATACTATCACGTCTTTATCCCTTGCGGGGTAGACAGAGCCCAAGGTCATAAAACCTACAGGCCACGTTTAGCATCGCAGTGGGCGTAAAGATGGAGAACGGTATCAAAATAGTGATGGGTTGCTAGCCGCATCGCCTGTCAATGTGATTCCTTCGATTTTCGCCCAATCCCTTGACCGGCTTTTACGGTCTGCGCGGGAAGAAAAGCAGCTGGTATATTCTACGTTTTTTCTTTTCTCCCAAACCAGCATGCTATGGTTAATTTTGCAACCTTACATCTCTGGTAATTTTACAATTATTACCTATATAAGACCAAATATATTTAGTTCTGTTTGTACTCATGCTGTATATCTTTTACATGGAGTCAGCTGTAAAAACTTTTGTCAAATCGTATCACAGCATAAATGCTGTCACAATAGATCAACCCCGTCACCAAACGCTCGAAGGAAAGTAGCCCGCTTTTATCCCGGTTGATGAAGCGGCCAAGAGGAAAATATGTTTGCCAACCAACGTCTTTCATCACCAGCTTTTTTTAAGCTTCTTTTGCAGGAGCACCACCCTCTCTATTCTACCAGTCATAAATTAGCCAGAGCAGTCAGAAAATTTGGCCTACACTTTCTACGCTGGCCAGACAAGCTGGAGAGGGCTCTTTGATGTTGCTTGCGAAGCTTGTGTTTCCTAAGTCACCTTCTACGACATCCACGGGAAGACTTGAAGTGGTCCTATTCTACTCTGCCGGGTACCACACGTCTGTCATATGGCAACCCTATTCCCGTAGGCACTCACGGGACAGGAACACTATTAAAAGTTTCGCCAACTCCCTGAGAGCACCGACGCAACTAGTTTATGTTAGGGGATCTATCTAAACACCAAATAGCTTCGGAGATGTAAGTCTCAAACTTTGAGTTATAAAGATTGTAACGTTGTGAGATTACTTGTAAGTTGTAGCAGACTATTTGTCGACGTTGGATGCACATACGTAAAGGTAGGTATATTTTTGTTTCTTCACTTATAGTACTTTTGTAATTTGCACTGTGAACATCCTTTGATTATTAAGTGTAAACCCTAATTTGTGGCAATCTAACAAAGCGTTTGATTAGATTAAACCTTTCATTTTAATATATTTTGTAAAAAAATACCGTAACTTTTCCTTAAATTTTATTTAGTCGTGTTGGATTTTTGGTATACCACATTTTATATTCAATATCTATTATGGAAGCGACAATCTTTCGATATTGCATGTAGTATTTTTTTTATTCAACTAAGTTGGTAAACAGGCATACGGCCCACTTGATGGAAAGCGGTTACCATAGCCTATCGACGCCTGCAATACCAGGGGTGTTACTCGGGCGTTGCCGACCTTTCGTAGCATTGTAGAAGTGGTACCAAATGCTTTTTGGTGGTACCCATTGAAGCATCCTTGGGTATTCTACAACACAATGTCTACCTCCAGAAGTACTTCACGTCATAGTATTCGTAGAAGTGCTACGGCACCATAACACCCATTGAAGTGCTACGCATCGTAGTAACCTTAGAAGTGCTACGCGTCGTAGCTCCTGTAGAAGTGCTACGCGTCGTAGCTCCTATAGAAGTGCTACGCGTCGTAGCTCCTGTAGAAGTGCTACGCGTCGTAGCTCCTGTAGAAGTGCTACGCGTCGTAGCTCCTGTAGAAGTGCTACGCGTCGTAGCTCCTGTAGAAGTGCTACGCGTCGTAGCCGCTGTAGAAGTGCAACGCGTCGTAGTACTCGTAAAAGGGCTACGCTTTGTAGCACTTGTAGAAGTGTTACGCGTCGAGTAGTTATGTTAGGGCCATTAGAAGTGCTACACTTCGATAACCATACTAATTATAAAGCTTATGTTAAACTTAGTAGCAACTGTAGATGAACATAATAAATACATTTCTGCCTAGTTGAATAACTAAAAAAAAAACTAAAATTTCGACTGCTAAGTTGTGACTTTTTGTCGTTGCTCTATGAATAAAGATTTCTACAAGTTACATTATTTAAAAATAAGATACCCGACTGCGGTTTTTGACATTCAACGTCCACTATTGACGAGCTCCGTGGCGCAGCGGTCATCACGCCTGCCTGCGACATGGATGGTCCCGGGTTCGATCCCCAGTCAGGTCAAGATGGAAAACGATCTTTTTCAGATTGACCTGGGTCTTGGATGTTTATCTATATATGTATTTGTTATAAAATATAGTATCGTTGAGTTAGTATCCCATAACACAAGTCTTTCATTAGAACTTACTTTGGGGTAGCTCAATCTGTGTGATTTGTCCGAATATATTTATTTTATTTACTATTGACTTGAATAATTTATATCATCATCATCATCATCAGGTCTTTCTAGTCTCCACTGCAGGAGCACGACCCTCTCTGTACTACCAGAGCCTTATACTAGCCTGAGTAGTCACAGGATTTGGCCTACACTCTCCACGCTGGCCAGACGGGTTGGAGAGGTCACTTTGATGTTAATAAGCTTTGTTTAGCTTGTGTTTCCTTAGTCGCCTTTTACGACATCCACGGGATGACTTGGAGTGGTCCTGCCGGGAACCACAAGGCGAGCAATAATTTATATAATTGTGTTGAATAATTTATATTACTGTAGTTACAAAACTATTTAGGCTACAGTTGGCTATAATAGAACCGATATACTTATATATAAAAAAAATCCCTCCATCTGGGTGTAAAAATAGGAATATCAGTAAAAAATTACCTTGCTTACTGTAAAACTTTTTAAGATAGAAAACAGACCCTGTCTTGGGGCAATCGTTCTGTTTCTTGAATAGATGTGATGAAAAGAATATATGATTTATGAATATGCACAAAGAAGATATTTCTTCTGCTGTCTGAAAAAAAAATACCACGCCGGAACAAAATATGCTTACCTTTCAATTAATTCTCGATCTGTGTGTTCTTTACCTTAATCGCCTGTTTGTTTACTGTATACCTGTGATCCCGCAGAAATATTCCCAGATCCTAATCCGAGCAAAACCAATAAAATGGAGGTAATTAATTTCAAAGCGGTATCGATACAATCTGCCCCGGTTGGAAGTTGTTTTAAAACCAACCAGTTTTATTTCCATCTCTTCGCTTCCGAGAAGTTGAAGCCTTCTCGGAAGGCTCTTCTCTATAATATTTATACTTTTTGTGTAAAAGCCCATTTATATTTTAAAGAAAAGTCGCTTACTCTGCCTAAAAGGATAAGGATTCTAACGATACCTCATACATCCAAATCAATCAGAGAAAATGGGGAACTTACACATTTTTTTACGTTGTGCTCTCGTCGTGCTATGAAAAGAGCTCTTAAAAATTCGAATATCAGTGAGAAAATGACCTTGCTTAATCACTATAGAATATAGAGGTTATAAAGTTACAACTTTTCCTCGTCGCAAACGTCGCTAATAGAAACAACAGACAAGCGACGTCACTCCTTTAGCATTTTGTGTGGATGATTTCGATTTCGATTCGGCAGCTAGCCGAAGAAGTTCTCACATCATCCACTTTCACATTTCACATTTTTTTTCTTGCAATTGTGTTCATAATATTATGTAATGTACTTATTAAACACTAGTTTCTCTAACTTAACGTTGATATTTCAAAGGTTGATTTTAAGTAAGAATTCCAAATTAATTCAGGTCATTCCCATTAGTTCCATCAAGTATTTGTTCCATGGAACTAGTGAGACTTTATTTTCCTAATTGTTCAATTGAGCAAATGAATGGAACTACTGATACTAAAAATTCCGATTAGTTCTATTATAACAAAATAAATATTAATGTGTTTTAAAATAAGGAAACGTAAAGGAAAAAAACAGTAGAGCATTAGGAGATATGTGTATATTAAAAATAATGTAAAAAATCAGTCGGAAACAAAAAAAAACTATACCAATAAAAGTTGTATGATTCTATGCGTTAAAAGTTCGGCTCGACGCTTTATATGTACCTATTATTCATTATATCGGAAAACTATGGATATTATATTTTAACCCAAAAGTAAAGGTAATTCACTAGCTACTGTAGTCTTTCTATTTTCAGCCATGTCACCGTTATCGGTATCCGCTTAGGGTATCCAAAAGTGAGAAATAATGGCCGCTCGGACGGAGCTTCCAGCAAGTTCTGGAACTTTTAATTACTTTAAATCTAGCTTGAGCAAGCCACGTCAGATGCTGTTTTCTATACTTAAGCTTAAGTCACCTGTATTTTATTTTTACTGGCATTCGCCGGCGTCTATGCTAGTGTTATTCAAGATTTCTTAGGAACCGTTCGGCTTAAACTTATTTCTATTTTATTCTTATGCGAATCAAGACAAATTGATGAGAACGTTTCTTCTCTGTTTTGACGGAATTTCAAAACTGGTCCTATATTTTTTATAGCAATGTATGTGCTTTTAGAAAAATAAACAAATCAAAAAAAAAAATTACAAATATGCCATTCGGTTTAATTTAATTTCTGTTTAATTCTTTCGCGAATCAAGAAAAGTTGATTACGACGTTGCGTTGTTCCTCTATTTTGTTTGAACTACCACACCCATTTACGTATTGGGTTGAAGTCGGTTTTACTTTTTTGTTAAAAATAAGTATAACATACTGCGCTCTTTGGCAAACCTGCAGTTTGAACCTTTGCTTTTTGGTCAGGGACCAAGTCTGAGTTAGAATGGGCATGATACACATGTTGAGGAGTCTTTTTTTAAGGCAGGTTGGTAATTTTCCTTTGAATAGTTTCTTCATCAACTCCTCCACTTAATAAATTTGGACAAAACATATTAATTTGTTTTCGGATATGAATAATACATTATTTAACATCTAGTAAGTAGATGTAAAATCGTAGAGCATCTTCATACTGAAAAGGATCTGAACTTAAGACTCAAATAGATGCACAAATAAATACAACTGTTTACCTCTTTTTGCAAAAATATTCCAACATTCTATTGATCGTCTTTTAGAATTTGCGAAATGCCAGCATGGGATAACTTTCTGAATAAACATAAATTAAGATCTGTACACAAGAGACAACTATTTCCCGTGACGTGGCAGTTTCAGCCAGACTTAAAGTAATTAAAACTTGCTAAGAGCTCTGTCCACGCCGCCATTACTTTTAATTTTGGACAGAGATAGTGCTACCTTCAGAGTAACGAAGCGAGAAGACTGTCTTGTAGTTTATAACAATGGAGCTAAGTCATTATAAATGAATTAACAATAAAAAAAAGAAAGATAAGGCTCTTCACTGAAAAACAAACTTGTTCAGTTAGCGTAGCTCGTTTCTATAGCAGGAGTGCAATTTTTTTATAATGTTTGGTAGTATGTTTTATACGTAGAAGAGCGTTCCAATTTTTCTGTCTATGACACTAGTTCCATTATATGAAAATTAGACAAATCTAAGATTTTTATTTTGCTTTAGAGCTAAATTGTAATTAGCTCATTGATCAATCGGTATTAGAACACAATTTAATAATTCGCAAAGCTATTTAGTATTATCAATATACCGTCCATCTTTGTGAAAATTACAAAATTTTTTAGAAAACCTTAAGAATTTTTTTAACTTATTTTTAAAGCTCTTAATTTAAGAGGTTTTGTGTTTGACATGGCAGCTCCATTAATGCAAAGATGTTAACACATTTAACCTTTAAAATTGTCAATAATAGCACTTCCCGATTCCTAACCTTTAATCAAATTTCCAGTCTTTATAAAGTTTATTGGTCATAATCTACTAAACTACACAAGTAATTATAAATTTATAAAATCGCGCATTGCGTTCCAGTCAACAGAAAAATAAACATGAAAAAAAAAATCCAAGACGTGATAGAGTCCCGCGCTGTTGCAAAATGAATAGGCAGTGGATCGTTTCGGCTGTTGTGAAAAACAAGATTGGAAAATAGAACGTTTGTTTTTGGGTCGGATCCGCATTGCAATCCCGCGGATTGTGGACAAATTCAATTTTCCCCGGCGATGACAGAAACAATAACTCGATACGTTTCACTATGAAAGGAGAAGGTTTGTAACGTTGACCGCGATTAGGTTTGGATCTGTGTCTTAGCGTTTAACTGTTTTCTAACTCAGTTTACGGAATTCGACCTTACTTTTTACTTTGCGACTGCGATTAATGATGGCATTTGTTCGTTGTTTGTGCTTTATAATAACTATGTACTGCCGTGTGTTTCCCGGCAGATTATAATAGGACCACTCCAAGTCGTTCCATGGATGTTGTAGAAGGCGACTAAGGAATCACAAGCTAAACAAAGCTCTAAAAATTAAAGAGACCTCTCCAAACCGTCTGGCCAGCGTGAAGTGTGTAGGCCAAATCCTCTGATGGCTCTAGCTAATATATAGCTCTGATTACTAACCACATTGATGGATTGTTGATGATTGATGATGTACTTATGGAGTTTTGGCCGTTCCATAATGGTTCGCATATTTTCCAAAGGTCAATACTAAAGCTATAAGTAAAGCCTTCATTTTCAGTAGTATTTAATCAGTAAAAAAACGTGGAAAATATGTATAAAGCACTGCTGAAATTTCCTGAATCTGATAATATTTTCAAAAACAAAAAGTTCCTTTTAATGGTACCTACGTAATAAAGAAAGAGGTTCGAGTTTAAAGTTGTACTGAGAAAAACTGCGGTCGAAGACGGGGTTCGAATGCAAAGGGACTGAAATAAAAGAGCCTGATCAAGTTAATTAGTAAGGACGTTTTGTGGAACACTAATTGAGTATAGGAGTACCGTACGAAAATGGTAAAACCATTTTAGAGTCAGTCTCGACGAACGATTTTACTAACAATAAAATCATTTTAAATAAAAAAATTTTTTGTGAATATTTGTTAGACAAAAATCGTAAGTAAAGATACACTTTCAAGATGTCAAAATATTTAACGATTTTTTTAAATCTATGTTTAACTATATCATAGAAGTAGGAATACCGACTTTTTTAAATCTATGAACTATATAAATAAATTCTTATTGATGGAAATTACAAGTCCGGAAGGCGTAAGCTGAGCTCTGCATTTGTGTGAGTAATCACCAAAAGTAGAGTCAGACCAAAAACTCTTAAAAATAAATTTGACACTTGACACGTCTTTATCGTTCATGTTTTTAAAATAACTGTTTAAATTACAAAATATTTCTATTACATGGCTATTTAAAGGGTTTCGTATTTTTCGTTTACTTTTGTTTGCAGCCATTTCACTAATAAATCGGACACAAGAACAGAATATTAAGAATTAAATACGTCACACTGCTACCAGTACAAGGGTGAAGTGTGACAGGTGCGCGGCGGAGATGCGCCGCGCTGTAAGCCGATATCACACCTACACTATCTATGTGCACTCACACAAATGCAAAGCTCAGCTTAGGCCTCGCGAACTGTACTTACCTAATCATTTTTGCTTCTTTATTGTAAACGTTATACCTATAGACATTCAGATCCTGACGGGCGTTGCAATGGGGTAGGTGCTTAAAAGTTTCAGACATGATTTTGTAGTGTTAATTTAAGTGTTTTAAATTATGTAATATACTCGAACATTTTGTTGTATTATATATGTGGGAAGGTGGGTGTTATAGAAAACCAGGATTTCGAGTATACTTTAAAATATATTAAATAAATTCACTTTTTACAAAATCTTACACGTCTTACAGCTTAGCGTCTTTTATCTTCTTATGTCTAGTCTGCATACTAAATTCAAATCTAGCGCGCGTCTCTTTCTTTCTCTTTCACTCTGTTACATAAGTCACCTCTTCCGTCTCTTCTTACAAAATACGTTCCGTTCACCTTATTAAAACCTTTCATCCTACATCTCGGCCGTCCTGTACATAGTCTGGTCTCCAGACTCCCTATATACAGCTTATTTACAACTTATCTTAATAACGTCCTAAAACAATTAGTCTTTAAACTTAATAAAAACTTCTTTCTAGCTTTAAACACATTTTCACAACTGAATTTACACCTGACTATAAACAAAAATCTTTCATCATAAACAACAGCCTCTTTTATATACAAATTGGCAACTGAAATGCATCTTTAAATGTAGGTAAAAACCTCTTAACAAAAACAGAAACATAACTTAAATCTTAACTTAAACCTAACTGCACTGGTGTGGTACAAGGAGAGCGTCTTACCTCTTACACTCAAATAAAATTATAAAAACATACATAAAATAAGATAAAATAACAAAAAATACCTTAATCACTCCATGCTGCAACCAGGCCACCTTTTCATACAGTCACATGAAGTTTACTACATAACTACCTCATATTGACCTAAAAACTGGGACTTCAACTTCATATCCAACTCTAAATTGGGTCTTCTTAACAGTGACTTTTTCACCTAACATATACTTTGTGATTTTCTTTTTCCTCTTCTTGTTGTAGGCTTGTCTGTTTTCTTCTTGTATCTTAAGTATTAGCTTCTTAGTTTTTCTTCTATACTCATTATAAAAATATCTCTGATCTCTTGTTAAATCAAAACTCTTACCAGCTTCCTTACACTTCACCTTAGGCATTTTTTCAATAAGCAAACATGTTAAAATAAAGTCTTTTTTCTTCTTTCCAATGTTCTTAATATCATAATCTTTGCTTATCAAACATAACATATTAGTTTTAGAAAAATGGCCATTCTTATCTGCTTTCTTTATATTTTTATTGCCCAATGGAATTGGCACAACAAGATGCTTCTGCAGCCCTTTGTAAAGCAAACCATTTTCTAAATAATAATCCTCATAGTTCCTTTTTGTTTTGAGTATCGTCAGTCTTGCCTTGAGTTCTCCGTCTTGAGCTTGTGCATGCCTTATCCTTGATCCCTGTTGATGCTCAATCTCAATATCATATTCTTGTAGTAGCAATATCCATCTAGACACTCTGGTTGATATAGCTAGCTCTTTTTTGTGTAATGTCATCTGAAAAGCCTTACAATCTATTACAATTTTGAAATGATAACCATACAAGTCACTCCTGGTCGACATCGCCTGCTCAAAATGCTCGTCATCACCACCTTTATCCTTACCCTGCGCCATAATTCTGGGAATGCGTCTTCAATTCTCAGAAATACAGCTAGCGAACACACTTCGCCCTTACGACAACACGCCGACTCACGCCGTTTGCCTCGTCTTTTTGTGATGATCACTTGCTGGCTTCTAGGACCTTAAACACCTATCCCGGACGAGCCCCCAAAAATACTGTGGGAAGGTGGGTGTTATAGAAAACCAGGATTTCGAGTATACTTTAAAATATATTAAATAAATTCACTTTTTACAAAATCTTACACGTCTTACAGCTTAGCGTCTTTTATCTTCTTATGTCTAGTCTGCATACTAAATTCAAATCTAGCGCGCGTCTCTTTCTTTCTCTTTCACTCTGTTACATAAGTCACCTCTTCCGTCTCTTCTTACAAAATACGTTCCGTTCACCTTATTAAAACCTTTCATCCTACATATATTAGCATTTTACCTTTCCTTTAGGATTTTAAGTCAAAATTCCTATTGAGATTTTAAATATTATTGTCTTGTTTTGAAATGATATATTTCAATCTGAAATTTGTACGGAACCTTGAAAAGCGAGTCCAGTTCACATTTGACCGATTGTTGTTTTTTTTGCATCGTGTCCTTTATGGGACGAAAGTTAAAGTAGATGGCCTCATTAGTGGTCCAATAGTCCGTGTTCCTGTCTCTTTGATTGCTCTGTGCTTAATGAGGAATCCGAGGATTTTATTGAGATTTACGGCTATGTTCTAAACACAAATGTAAAGACTTTGAGAAATACGTTATCATAGGTCATAGTTTTAAAAAAATGCGTCTTTTCATGCGTCAGTGGCAACAAACATTATTTTAAAATATGTGTGTGTATACACATGTTGTTTGCGAATTTCGTACATTTCTAGCTGACAATCATTTCAATCTTATTGGTCTTATTGGATAGTATATTTTTTGTCTGTGATAATGTTTTAAACAAAATGAGATCCATGAGTCTGTGAAAATGGCAGCTGCAATGTTGTCGAAATATCAGACAGAACTCAAAAATAATCGCGGTAAGTCCCGTAGTGAACATAATAGTAAAAATGAGATCCAATCAAAAAATTTGATAAGTTTTTATTTATTTTGCAATATATGTTATATGTTTTGATTTTTCGATCAAAACTAGCACCTTAATTTTTCAGGAATGCAGTTATTTTAGGAGAATATTGTTGAAACATGATCATTATTAAAAAAGTACTTATCATTATTATACCACGAAAATACAGAAAAATTTGAACCACTCAAAGTAATGCTCACTTCAAAAACACTTCGAACCTAAACCCAAAACTTCCAAACGCTAAATAAATTACACCAAGAATTAATAACCGACACGCAGTTCAATCAGTGATGCGTAAAGCTGAAATTTTGCATTCTTATGGAATGTTGCATGGAAAAGTCAATATTATGGAGTCATTGAGCCGATCTAATGACGAAGTATTTCTCATTGCTGAAAAGCTTAGTCACAAAATTTTGAAGAATAAATTCGCGTATAAGAATAGCTTATCATAAATGGCTTTGTACGGTCCGTGACTCATCTATCCTTTTATAAGGAAGATTGTTCAACAGCCAAAGAAAAGGAACGAATTCCAAAGAAAAGCATTAAAATATGTTTGTTCTAGATCTCGCCGTGCAAACATCTCTGTCGGATTGAAATAAACCCTAGACATTGATAGAATTCGTTTGGTGTGCAAACAAGATACTTTTAATGCCTCGGGAGTAAACTAAATTCAATCCAGACAGACGTTTATTTACTTAGTATCTATTTGTGTTAGGTAAGTAAACACTCTTCGTATAGAAGTCTAAAACTTGCCAGCGATATATCTGAATACAGTTTCTTAGGCAATAGTATTTGTTTGTTAGAAAGTTTTTGATTTGTTTATTCTATTGATCGGATGATTCTTTCTGTTAATAAAACAATGCTTGAAGTAAGGCCTTGTCTCGGTTGTTGTGATAGGTATGAAAGTTGAATAAAACGTTTCGTTATTTCAATCTGGAGGTACGAAAATTCTTCCTTAGTGTTGAAACCTGTACCTCTATTATTTGGTAAATAAGACACTCTTAAAAAAAGTGGCCAAGTGTGGGTCGGACTCCCCCATGAAGGGATCCGTAGTAATAAGCTTGGATTAGCCAAAATACATTAATTATATGTAGACCTCAGATTAATAACGTGTAGACGTATTTTTGCCAAGCAAATGCATCTCGGCGTAGAACGCGAATCATTACGCCTCGTACACACTGCCGACTAACGAACGAGTGCGAGACGAAATGAATGTATCGCCGCGCCTCATTAGGCAGGCTCCATTCTCGCGTGGCATGCAAAACGAAATACACTATTAGGGCAGTGGTGTGTAGCTAACATTTTTCATGTGAGCCTAACATATAATACATTTTACATATGAACCAAATCTATATTATGAAATGAAATGAATTTATCGTTGCATCTCATTACACCATTCTCATTGCATTCATGAAAATATTCAATTTTTTTATTCTTTTAAGCAATGCCAAATAATTCACATATAGGTATGCTCTCATGACAATGGGCCTGGGTTCGCAAGTATCAACGCTAAGTGTAACCAAAACACGTTCAGTAGACGAGGAAATACGGCGCACAGGACATTCCTTTTTGTTCAACCAGGATATTATGGCAAGGTGGTGGTCATTTACCTGTGTGAAAAGTATTTAGAAATTATACTTATGTCAACCACTAAGGCTAAGAAATATATGTACATTCAAAAAATAGCATGTTACAACTATCGTACAAGAATTTGTTTATACCAACTTTTTCCGATTTATTTATACCAACAATATAACGTAAGTCATGGTTAATTTGCAAATATATAAACATGTCTAGACGTATTTTTGTAACGTAAATAAATCGGAGTAAAACGCGAATCATTACACCTAGTACACACTGTCGACTAACGAACGAGTGCGAGACGAAATTTATGTATCGCAATGCCTCATTAGGTCGATAGGCTCCATTCACACGTGTCAAGCATAATATACACTATTAGGGCAGAGGTGTATAGCTGAGCCAAAGTTGAAAGCCTAAAATGTACGGTATGTGAGGAATAGGAAGAGACAATGAGACACAAATTGTGTGACTGTTACTTTTTGGCTGGAACCTGTTTGGAACTCTTCGTATCTGCTTATCCTGATCTAGAGGATAACAGGCACTTTCCATTTTAGAAAGTTATGAAGAGACACGATCAGAGTAAATGCAGATTCATTTTTGCAGTGACATTTAGGTTACCAAGAAATATTGATAGCAAACTGACATAGTAATTATAGCGGCCAGCGCTTTTACAACATGAGTGGAGACATAAGCACTGGTAAATCCTTGTGGCTCCACTGATCCACTACAGTGGAGACATCTGTACTTGAAAGTCCTTCTGACTCCACTGGTGGAGATGAGTAGTGGGGCCTTCAGTCGGTAGGTACAAATCGGTCTAGTAAAAACGTTCCTTACTCTTGATGTTTTCTCATAAAAAGTGAGGAAACAACTGTCAGCTTGGGGCAGCAGACTATCTATCGATGAGTTTGAGTTGAGGAAATACTTTTGAACACTTTCGTATCTTGCACACACTAGTAAGTAAGTGTAGGAAAGTCGTCAACAAATGCAGTAAAAGTTTAAATTATAAGCAAATGCAACCTATAAATATGACATATGGTTGCATTTGTTACTCGTAGAAACACCATAACTTGAGAAATACTGAATTGCTTTAGATGTCATACTGTCATATAGAAGAATGACGGTATTTTTAAAAGTTTTATGTTAATGGGGATGGCAACTGTCACGTTACAGTTTAGTAGGGTTGTTCCGATACAACTGTCAAATGTAAGGACTTTTACACTAATCAATATTTTTCTTCATAATCAGACCAAATCTCGTGAAATAAACTATTAAATTGTTTATACTAGCTAGTTTACCACAAATTGGCATATATATTTTATTGTTACTATAACAAAAAATATTATTGTAATTTATGTTTGCAAAATACTTAAAAATCTTTTGTTAAGGGAACTACGATTTACGAAAGGTTTAATGTTTTGTCACTATTTTTATGCACTAATTAATTGCATCAAAATCTAAAAATAAAGATATTTATATTTTTGTTAAGGATGAACGTACGCAGCGACATCTACAATTAGCTTTGCGCTGCCACCCCTATTATTTCACATCGCGCAAGAGTAAAGCCGAGAAGAATATCTATTACATACTTCGAAATAGGAATTGTTGTTATTCCTAGAATCATACGATTTGAACTTTATACATAGGAAAGAAAGGCGAAACATTTTTAGGGATATATCACGAATTTAACACGTCATTCAGCGGGGTTAATCCAGGTGTAAAAGACGGACAAAAGGGAATAATAAGGGGGTTGAAGAGGGTTGGCGGCGGCCACAGAGAAAATGTGCCCTATCATCTTGGGGTGTACGTCGAGTACCTCTACAGCTTCAAGGCAGTCGGTGCTTAGCGAAACTGCATCGGTTGCGTGCTAGCAATTTGGGATTATGAGTGCTGTGTATACGTGTATTTTCGTAATAGATATTAGTAACGTTATTAGGTATAGGCAATTTAAAGGTGTGGACTATTTGTGCCATATAATGATTATCTATTATGCTACACTTTAATATGATACGAAAGATTTGATTGTTTATTTGTTTGCATTGATCAGGCGCCGAAACTGTTAAACCGATTTTCAAAATTCTTTAATCTAAAAGAAGCTTATTTATCTGCGGGTGACGAATTTCAAGTGCAAAACGAATTGTAATGTCTACGAATACCTTAAGTAATAAGGTTTCTTATTCGTAGTGTATTGCGCAATATTTTTACTTTTATTTACCTTGCAATGTACGTCTTCTATTATATTGTAATCTTGTGCTTATATTTATTTGTTTGGTTTAAATCTTGCAGCTGAATTTTAATGCAGCTATCCTCAAGCTCATGAGATGATTTATTGCATAATATGTAAGTGGAATGTTTGTGTCTATTCCATTAAAAGCTTGGTTTTTTTCAGTGTATTAACATATTCACTGTATTCGTGATGGAAAGTGTTTTTAAGGGTTCAAAAATCGTTTTAAATAATTACTTATAATTAACAGTTCTCCAGTCTGGTCGTGCATAAGTGCCAGCAAGTTACAGGAAGGCATGTAACATAGATTTATATAATTACTTTATGTCAGTTTTTGAAATGGGCAAGTAACTAACTGTATTGAGTAGGCGCTGGCTAGCAAAAGCTTGCAAGAACTGGTAGCTTCCGCTAAATGGTAATTTAACCCAAGTGATCTAACTTTGACTTTTACTTTGTAACGCCTGAATCAGTTACAGTAAATAATATCACAATCACTACAAAGTATAAAACAAATTCGCTTCCCGATATCTATCTGTCCCTATGTACGCTTAGATCTTTAATAATACGCAACGGATTTTGATGCTGTTTATTTAATGGATAGTGTGATTCAAGAGGAAGGTTTATATGTATAATACTTAGATTATATAAAGCCTAGATAGACTCTATTAGCCTAAAAGCGTTGAAAATAGTACATTGTGTAGCAAGGGCGGGATAGAAGACATTACGTCAAACGAGCGACTACTAACAAGCACGAGGCGAAGCCGAGTGCTTTTAGTAGTCCGAGTTTGTAATGTCTAATACCGGCCGTGATACACACAATGTTTTTCATCTCACCGAGTAAATAGTAGAGTAAAAAAAATATTTTTCATATTATATTGGTTGAAATTGTATAGTATGAATATTCTATATAGTTTACCTTGAAAATTAATATTTATGCGTCTGCAAGCTGGCTGATTATATTATCTATGATAAATGAATACATGGTCAATAATGTTGATACATTATTGACCATGTATTCATTTATCATAGGGAATGCATTTCATGCAAATTAATGAAAATTACGATTACTTATAAATATTATGCCTCAAAATAAATAGCGGCAAACAGTGAACAAAAATGCATCCGAGGATTACACAGATAACGAAAATGTTTTATCCAAAAAATGGAAGTCAAAGATCGATAAATACAAACAGCCAGCCACGCACGGCCATTAACAATTCCAAATTTGAATTAAGGAAAAAAATCTCGCAGAATAGTTCAAATGTTTTTTCATCGGGTTCACTGGCAATTCCAAATTTGAATATTCGACTAGAAAACTTTTTGGATGTAAAAGATTTGACGCTTGTGCATGGTATAGTGCTCTATTAAATTTAAAAAAATACTTAATGCGCTCTCGGGCTTTATGGAATTTGTATGAAATCTTATAGCCCGCGGTCGTAATAGCTACCATCCAGCCCACTTTGCTTGCATTTAATGACACTGTTTAAGGGTAGGTGAGATGAAAAACTAGTATCCAACCCTAAGTCGGTCGCGCACACACACAGCGATCTTATTTATATTATAATTTGACGGATTTTGAGGGCACTTACCTCTAACAAAAATTTGCATTTTAAAACCAAATATTTCGGAAACGGATCCTTAAATCGAAAAATGGTGTTCTCAACCTCACAATATTTTTTAAAGACCTATCTAACAATAGCCAACATGATGGGTTTGTATAGAAAAAAAAATATTACCCCTCTTTACTTGTACGGGAGTTAGCGTAAAAAAAATTTTTTTTCAAGATTTTCTTCTGCCCCTTTTTTGACATGATTAATATACATACCCATACCAAATTTCAGCTCTATAGTACTTATAGTCTCTGAGTAAAACCGCGGACGGACAGACAGACAGACAGACATGGCGAAACTATAAGGGTTCCTAGTTTACTACGGAATCCTAAAAAGAGTCTATTTTATGAGGATTAAATCATGCAATCGTACAAAAGCATCTTAAAGTTTTATCTCTTCTGAAATATTGAGTTCCTAAATAAATAAGAGTTGTATCCCATTGTAATATAAAATCTCAAGGCGCGGTGTTCTTATCTGTGGCCGGTTTATGGCCACCTAAATAACGTAATTTTATTCAATATACGCCACAATAGGGCCAAAGTGGTGTTTTATAGTTTACCAGCAATCTACAGCGGCCGAGTTTTACGAGTTTGTTGAAAATTAAATTTGATACTGCGAAACAAATGGCTTGTTTTCATTGTTAATAATTTTTGAAGTGCATATTTCTTACTTCCTTAGAAGCGATGTCATTTTTTACCAAATTAAAATGTTTAAGCATATCGGTGACATAATAGCTTATGCTTAATAATCAAAGAGCTTATGGTGATAAGCATAGCGTAAAAGGTAGACTTCGGGATGTTCTATCAGTTTGATTTTCAATTAACAATCTTTACGATGCAAACCACTGAGTCGCAACTCGTGCCAGCGCCGCAAAAAGGGTGGTTCCGTATTCATCCCAAGTATTTTCATCCGAATCTAAAATCCAAAATTTAGTTGTCTACAACAACATAAAAATTAGCCATAAAATTTTTTGCCACAATATCTTTCACGTACCGTCGGCACGATAACTAGCCCAAGCTAGCAGGTATGCCCATGATCAATTAGAAAATTATCCCGCATTAGAAAATAAGTAAATATAGCCTTATGTAATATGCATATGTAACTAAAGTTTGGGCTTAGTTTTGTTTGTTTTCGTGTGTGTAAGTGGCCAACACAGGTGTCAGATTTTTAAGCTGCCAAAGGCATCTGACATAGCTTAACGACTGTCATCAATGATAACAGCCGGGACCAACGGCTTAACGTGCATTCCGAAGTATGGAGGAGCTCGAGCTCAAGGAGAGGGTTTGCACAGTGAGTGTCAAAACACGTACATACAATTTATATAATAACATGCACAGATTGCACTCGGGATGCAATTATAAGGTCCTTTGAGCCGCCGGCGACGCGTTCTTGTAATTACATTATATCGGCCATCTTGTAGTTTCAGAGGCTTATGCTTATACCTACAGAGTGTAACATGACCCTCGACATACCTTTAAAGAGGCGACTTAGATCCTGGACCTATTTTTCTATTACACTTATATGTATATACGTAAAACTTATCGATATGGCTTATCTCCCTTGGTCACTAGTTGCACCACCAGACACTCGAAAGTCGCAGATTTCATTCGCACTTGCATTGGTGACCCTATAGTGTCTCTCGTTTAGTGGCTCAAAATACGATGGTAACGCAACTAGTGGTGCCACCATTAGTCTTCTAATGATATAGGGCTCTAAGACACGTTCATATTAATATAATAACAAGCACTGATTGCATTCGGGACGCAATCATTAGAGGTCCTTTGAGCCGCTAGCGACGCGTTCCCGTAATGACATTATATCGGCCATCTTGCAGTCTCAGTAGCTTAAGGCGTTTGCTCACTCAAGCAAGCCTAAACACACATAAATGTTACATTGATCGTAATATTAATACATTTATGGTTTTTAAGTACGCAGTATGGACCTGGGATTGAGAACACTAAAGTAAAAAAAAATGCTGAATAATACGAGTATACTGGTTCTGAACCAATCAAGCATTGGAAAGCGGATCCCGGATTATATCGATATATGTTCCGGACGATTGATGTCACATCACAGAATAGTAGGATTATTAGGATGATGATTCCATGGTGATGAAGTTGTGAAGCCATAAACATAAATAAGTTTTATACAACTACATAATATAAACCAAACTATAAAATTATACACAAAAAATATCTATAGGTACATAAAAATATTGCACAGGTCGTTGCTTTGCAGTATTGCAACGTTGGATGGTAATGCTAATCGTTGTGCGAAAAATTTCCAGCTCTTTGGTCACCAGATACCTAGACCAGTCACTTGCTTATGGTTTGTTATGGAATTGTTGTTATGGAAAATGATAATATAAACTAAAAAAAGATAGATATGTAAGATAAGTAATGATAACACTCCAATATATAATTGTGACAAACGAAACAAATGAGGAAGTATTAACCCCTCAGTTACTTTAGGGATATAAACCATGTTAAGCTGTGACCTGATATTGTGGAGATAACGGGCTCGTAAAACACCAGAAGGTCACTATAATTCAAGGGCGGCCTGGGTCCCATGGGTTTGTACACCTAGACGTATACGTTCTCGTATATGTTCTCGTATATCTCGTGGAATTCATGCTATGTACGATATTGAATTCTTTACCTAATAAAATTATGATGGCACTCGCATATCAGTTGAATAAAATAGCTAGATCAAGAAAAAAAATAATGGAAACCCGGCTTTACTCACGTTTTATTTAGTCGGATTTGCCGAGTTTCGGTCTAAGTCAGTGAGTAGAGTGGTCAGTGCTTTGAGGGGTAGTGAAATGACGGTTACGCTTCCCTCGTTTACGTTAGTGTAAGGATACTCGCCCCGATGATGGTCTTCGTAACAGAATGAAACTAGTCGGCGAATCCGATGAAATAAAACGTGAGTAAAGCCGGGTTTCCATAATGAATTTATCTCGTGGAAGTTTTAATTTATTAGAGAAAACAATATTTACTATGTTATCCTGGTTTTGTCCTATTATTTTCTTCTTTACAAATACACTCTAAATTTCAAATTCCCGATTTTAACGTCTTGTTCATGCACATTCTATGGATTTATAAATTGGATTTACTCCATTAGACGTCGTCTATCAGATTGGCAGAAAATTTGGCCCACGCGCTATTAAGTCGCCAATTAGGCCCAATTTACTCTTCGCAGTATTCAGTCTTTGTAGTACATAGTGTTGGCCATATACACACAAGAATAACAATCAAAAATAAATAAAGTTGTCTTTCATGAATTTCACAGAGTCCTGTATTGGATTCCTCTCATCGAACTGCGTCTATCGGAATATCACAAATAATGCCACTCGGCTGTAAACGGGTAAGTCATTAAGTGGGCCCAATTAATGGCTCGCAGTAGTCATTCTTTGTCGTATTTAGTGTTGGCCACTTATACATGAATAAAAGCAAAAATAAATAAAGTTAGTCATTCATGAATTTCACAGACTCCTGTATTGGATTTCTCTCATCGAACTGCGTCTATCGGAATAGCAGAAATATTGGCACCCGGGCTGTACACGAGTAAGTCGTCGATTTGGCCCAATTAACGGCTCGCAGCATTCAGTCTCTGACGTCGAGAGCACTCAAACGAATATTTAATTTGTGAGGTATCTGTGCGACAAGTTGCTTTTTAGGGTTCCGTACAAAAAATGGAAAATTAGAGCCCTTATAGGATCACTCGTGCGTCTGTCCGTCCGTCTGTCACAACCAATTTGCTCCGAATCTACTGGATAATAAGATGAAATTTGGTAGGATAGTTTCCTTTGACCCAAACACAGATGCACAAAGTAAACAAACATATTAAAATAAAAATCATTTTAGGAATTTATGAAATAATAATAAAACCTTATCTGTTATCAGGATCTCAAATATATTTTTGTTATTTTTGTAAAATAAATAGTTTTTGGGCCAATGCTTATCGTGTCACCTGAATAGTTAAAATAATAATAATATAATGAATACCAAATTATTCACGGTTGAAACCTTCCTACTTGTATTGCGATTGTTCACTCAACCGCCTTTAGTGTTGGATTCTATTACATCAAGTGTAACTTAAATAAAGGAGCTTCGATCTAAATCTCATAAATAATTATGCATAGATTTAAAAAAAAAAATGTGATCGAAGATCGGGACAAATGCTTCGAGCAACACGGCCTCCGTACCGGACGGAGGGAGTGGGCAAAGCGACAATTTACTATGACAATTTTTCTGGCGTTTTTTGCGGGGGGAAATGTGCACACAAGTTTAGTTCCGCACACCTACATACAAAACTTAAACTGTCACTTGATAGTAATTACGACATTGTCACAAAAAATGACATAAAAAAGAAAAAATAATTTGTGTACAGATGAGTCACACAACTAACGCATAGACATGCATATGCCTAATTTTGGCTTGTACCTTGACAGAGGGGAATGCAGCGTATGGCTACTCCCTACCGTGTTGCTCGAAGGGACAAATGTCATCAAAAATTTTGTTGTTACGAATAAGACTATTTTTTTTTATTGTTCATGCAAAGACCCTTTTGTCAGTAAAATAATTCAAAATGGTCGTCGAAAAGACTTTTGTCTTTTGTGCACATTCCAGGGAAAACTAAGACCCACTTCATAAATAGGACTGCAACCATCGGAATGCTAGGAATTTTTTCACTAGTAAAAAATTCGTCGCTTTTACAGTTTTTTGGAGCAAACTTTGACATCAAGTGTTATTCATTCATATAGCCACGCCTATCTGAAAAATATCGCTTTCCTTCATGCCCTGGCCGGGAATCGAACCCGAAACATTTCATAACTAATAAATTTTGTAGATATGTCGATGGTTAATTCACACGCTTGTACTGTCACGTCTTTACATCCATACTAATCATGTATTTTATCTCTTACGCGGTAAACAGATTCTAAGCCAAAATCATTTAGACGCAACATCTAAAAGTGGCCTTTTACTTTTAGATGTTGCGTCTAAATGATTTTTGTTCACTGATGTAAAGTTTTTTAGTACATTTGGGTTGTTAGCCACACATATTACATTTATTTCTATAAATGTCTTTTCAGCGTAGCGTGGAATCTGGTTCATTTCCACTAGAAAAAAAAAATGTTACCCATTTACGCTTATCCCAGTCTACGAAACAGTCCAAAACGGCGTTCATTCTCACTAGTTCTACTAATCAGTTCGATGATCGAACTAGTGAGAATTTATTTTCTCATTTGTTCGACCGTCGAACTACTGAGACTTTTATTTCTCATTTGTTCTACTGTCGTAATTATTTAAATCGATGAACATATGAAATAATAAATGCAATTTAAAAATGCTTCTTTATTAAATTCAATCTACTAAATCATTAAAAAATACCTGTGAAGCTAAACCATAAAAAATGCTGCTATGCTAATATAATAAAGAGGAAAGCTAGTGATTTTTATAAAGACCATATTTTAATTTATCTCACTTAGTCTTGATTTGTATGATTTTTTAAATATTTTTTTATATGTGGCCAAATATAATATCATTCTCAACTGCCGTAATTATTTTAATCGAGGAAAATATTAAACAATAATAACAAGACAAAAACGTTTTGTGAAAATCTGTTTATTAAGGCTAAAATAAAAATATTCATGTTTCTCTTAACTAAAAAATAACAATAATAAGAAATAATAACAAAATACTTAATCAACGCATTTTTTCTAAAAAATGTCCTACACTAATCTCTCCACAGGTTAATTGCATTTGTGCATCAATTATAAAATCGTCTTTATATACATCAATTTTTCTCCTTTTACAACTTTGATTTGATGTGGAAGGTTTATGGTAAATATCATTTCGAAAAGAAGATAATTCAGAATCGTCTTTTAAAATATGTAATATTTGCAAAAGATTTACGTGGCCTTTTGTAATCAGATTATTTATTTTATGATGCCAACCTTTCACTGCATTATTTGTACGGTGCCGTTCGGCATAAACTGACCAAATTTTATAAAAATCGTCCTTCATCCAATAATTTCAAAATAATTTTTAAATTTCATCATAGAATCGCATTTTTCAATCATGTCATTTTTAATGTACACCCACCCTGAAGTGACTTCACTTGCGGGAAGCAGTGCCAAGTTGGCGCATAGGGAAATTATTCTTTGGTTATGTTTCTCTTTACTTAAACCCAAGGGTTTTGCCTTGCGCCACAAACTGTTAACGTAATGGTAGTAGCATCCTTTGACTGTAACTTTCATTTTCTGTAACGCTTTTATTGAGCCTTCTTCAAAATCTATCGTGACTTTCGTGGGTTTCCACTCTGGAATCCGGGATGCAATGGGAAACTTGCATGAAGAGTACATTTTGAAAACTATTTCTGATTATAGAAGCATCTAGCTGGAAAAATCTGTTAAGGACACTTTCAGTCCGATATCGATACATTAACTTTAGTTAAGAATGGTTAAAAAAGTCCGTTTCAAAAATATGAAAATTTTAAAAATCTTATATTACTATGAAATAGCTCTTTAAATTTATAGCAGTTTTTGTTATGAAGACATTTCCCTAAACGCAATATTTAACATAGCTGACAAACAAAGTACTCACAACACGCATACAAATTGCTAAAGGAGTGACGTCACTAGTCAGTTGTTTTTTCTTGGGGACGTTTAGGCCGAGACGAAAAATTAGAATTTTCAAACCCTTCTATCTCAAAGAGTTTTTGGGTTATCAAGATGATTTTTTCAGTGTTATTTCTATTTTTGAGAGTTCTTTTCATAGGACAATGAAAAAAATAGTGTGCAAGTTCCGCATTAAGTTAAATAAAATTGAAAATGCTGTTTTAGTCCTGTGAATCATGAAAGCATACACCAAAGGAATCACATTTGTGTTATTTGTGTCACTACCGATGTCTCCGTGAATAGTAAAAAGTTGTTCCGTGAATAGTGAAAAGGCTTTGGACATGATTTAAAGGTCCCATCCATGAAAAAGTGATTCATATTTTTTATAATTTTTCGCGCTTCTATTGAACAAAACACTAATATTCTCATTTTTTTATTCCTAAAATCAGCGAGTAAGAAATCTGAAAAAGTACGGGGAACCTCAATTTCGTTAATAGCGTTTGTGTTTGTTTTTTTTACATGTGCTAACTTATTTCTCTTTCTATAAATACGTGACTTTATTTGTTGAAATTCAGGTACATTAACACTTGAAGCTAAATGCAGGCCCTGATTTTTTAATGTAATTAGAGCTCTGTCATAAACTCTGGGAGCTGGTTCTCTTCCCACTGCTGCTTCATCGCAAGCATTACTTATTATAATATTAACTGTGTTTCGTGTTTCATCTGGACTACATTGGTCGCAGTGGGGTTTTTCTTTCGACTGTATACATTCAGTGTGGTCCTTAAACAATATGAAGTGAAAAGTTTAGAAGTAAGAAAATATAGGTATACATATATTACAACAATTACAAAAAAAAATTAGTGCTCTAGATGTCAGTATTTTCACAGCTATTTTTAACCGACTTCTAAAAAAGGAGATTATCTATTTAACCCGTATGTATGTAATATTTCCAGAACTGCGCAGTTTTCGAACATATGAGAGGAAAATAGTCTGACAGAAACATAAAAGCCCGGACATTCATATTATTATTTACATATAAAATACTCAACACTCACCATATTCACTGTTACGGATCCAGTACATTTTAATTTTTTATAATTTTTACACCGCCATATGCTCTCACCATTTTTGTATTTACGCATTGAATAATATTGATGTCCTGCTAATTGCAGAATCCTTCCACGACCACTTTCAATAAATTTTAATTCTTTCGACGTCATTCTAAACATATAAACGGTAAACTAAACTGGCACCATAAAATAAAATATTGCTTCTGCAGAGACAACGTAATACATCAAATTTGCAAAACATCTACCCTCAAAATAAAACTTATTCTTGAACCCTAAAAATAAGAAACAGAAACTACTAATAGTTTTGATGGGATGTTTAATATGTATTATATTGTAAGTACATATAAAGATACTATAGGTATAGATGCATCACAGGTAAGGAAAACACAGTGGACAACTTCCGGGTGATATGACGATGACTTGTAAAATTGTTTATATATACTATTTGTTTTATATAATTGCTATATTTAATTTATGTTATTTTAAACCTAGCCGCAGCTTGGATCTTTTCTTACGTTTCAAATATGTTATTGTAAAATTGGTATCTTTAAGAATGTTAAATTTTTAGATAAATGAAACATGGGAGACCTTGATCCTTTATATCATATACAGAAGGCCTATTTTTGAATAATTCTGTGTACTTAACTCGATTTTGGCCAAGCTGTGGGTTGGATCTGGTTTGCTTAACTACGTCCATTTTTAGGGTTCAAGAATAAGTTTTATTTTGAGGGTAGATGTTTTGCAAATTTGATGTATTACGTTGTCTCTGCAGAAGCAATATTTTATTTTATGGTGCCAGTTTAGTTTACCGTTTATATGTTGAATAGGAACTTTTTAACATGTGTAAATTGTACCTGGCATGTTATGTTTGAATTGTATTCAATAGGTTTTGTTATGACAGGTTTTGTTATGACACTTTTTGTATATGTCACTGCGTACTACACTCCGCTACATTATATGTTTAGAATGACGTCGAAAGAATTAAAATTTATTGAAAGTGGTCGTGGAAGGATTCTGCAATTAGCAGGACATCAATATTATTCAATGCGTAAATACAAAAATGGTGAGAGCATATGGCGGTGTAAAAATTATAAAAAATTAAAATGTACTGGATCCGTAACAGTGAATATGGTGAGTGTTGAGTATTTTATATGTAAATAATAATATGAATGTCCGGGCTTTTATGTTTCTGTCAGACTATTTTCCTCTCATATGTTCGAAAACTGCGCAGTTCTGGAAATATTACATACATACGGGTTAAATAGATAAAAAATACTGACATCTAGAGCACTAATTTTTTTTTGTAATTGTTGTAATATATGTATACCTATATTTTCTTACTTCTAAACTTTTCACTTCATATTGTTTAAGGACCACACTGAATGTATACAGTCGAAAGAAAAACCCCACTGCGACCAATGTAGTCCAGATGAAACACGAAACACAGTTAATATTATAATAAGTAATGCTTGCGATGAAGCAGCAGTGGGAAGAGAACCAGCTCCCAGAGTTTATGACAGAGCTCTAATTACATTAAAAAATCAGGGCCTGCATTTAGCTTCAAGTGTTAATGTACCTGAATTTCAACAAATAAAGTCACGTATTTATAGAAAGAGAAATAAGTTAGCACATGTAAAAAAAACAAACACAAACGCTATTAAAGAAATTGAGGTTCCCCGTACTTTTTCAGATTTCTTACTCGCTGATTTTGATAATAAAAAAATTAGAATATTAGTGTTTTGTTCAACAGAAGCGCGAAAAATTTTAAAAAATTTGAATCACTTTTTCATGGATGGGACCTTTAAATCATGTCCAAAGCCTTTTCAACAACTTTTTACTATTCACGGAGACATCGGTAGTGACACAAATAACACAAATGTGATTCCTTTGGTGTATGCTTTCATGAGTCACAGGACTAAAAAAGCATATTCAATTTTATTTAACTTAATTGCATCCCGGATTCCAGAGTGGAAACCCACGAAAGTCACGATAGATTTTGAAGAAGGCTCAATAAAAGCGTTACAGAAAATGAAAGTTACAGTCAAAGGATGCTACTACCATTACGTTAACAGTTTGTGGCGCAAGGCAAAATCCTTGGGTTTAAGTAAAGAGAAACATAACCAAAGAATAATTTCCCTATGCGCCAACTTGGCACTGCTTCCCGCAAGTGAAGTCACTTCAGGGTGGGTGTACATTAAAAATGAAATGATTGAAAAATGCGATTCTATGATGAAATTTAAAAATTATTTTGATAATTATTGGATGAAGGACGAATTTTATAAAATTTGGTCAGCTTATGCCGAGCGGCACCGTACAAATAATGCAGTGGAAGGATGGCATCATAAAATAAATAATCTGATTACAAAAGGCCACGTAAATCTTTTGCAAATATTGCATATTTTAAAAGACGATTCTGAATTATCTTCTTTTCGAAATGATATTTACCATAAACCTTCCACATCAAATCAAAGTAGTAGAAGGAGAAAAATAGATGTATATAAAGACGATTTTATAATTGATGCACAAATGCAATTAACCTGTGGAGAGATTAGTGTAGGACATTTCTTAGAAAAAATGCGTTGTTTAAGTTTTGTTATTATTTCTTATTATTGTTATTTTTTAGTTAAGAGAAACATGACATTTTTTTCATAAATGATTTTCCTTTTTAGCCTTAATAAACAGATTTCACAAAACGTTTTTGACTTGTTATTATTGTTTAATATTTTCCTCGATTAAAATAATTACGGCAGTTGAGAATGATATTATATTTGGCCACATATAAAAAAATATTTAAAAAATCATACAAATCAAGACTAAGTGAAATAAATTAAAATATGGTCTTTATAAAAATCACTAGCTTTCCTCTTTATTACATTAGCATAGCAGCATTTTTTATGGTTTAGCTTCACAGGTATTTTTTAATGATTTGGTAGATTGAATTTAATAAAGAAGCATTTTTAAATTGCATTTATTATTTCATATGTTCATCGATTTAAATAATTACGACAGTAGAACAAATGAGAAATAAAAGTCTCAGTAGTTCGACAGTCGAACAAATGAGAAAATAAATTCTCACTAGTTCGATCATCGAACTGATTAGTAGAACTAGTGAGAACGAACGCAAAACGGAAATGACCAAAACCGTGGTAACTCACAAAGAAATAACAGGCAAACAAAAAAGAAAATAAAAATTCGGGCATAAAGGTGGAGATAGCACTTTCGGAGGCATCAAGTTGAGATGGCGGCTAAATTGTAATGTTTACAAGTTAAATTAGACGAGGGCCGTGGAAGTCGTTCATAATGGAAGCTCACCTTTTTGCGGCGACGCCGACTGCGCGGAGATTACGCACAATTTGTTCTTGGAATTCGCGACGTTGTTTTCCTCCTGTCGCTGTTATTTTGTCGCCTGAGCACAAGCATACATACTATCACGTCTTTTTTCCTTGTGGGGTAGACAGAGCCCAGGTCTGTAAAACCTAAAGGCCGCATTTAGCATGTTGGTGGGTTTGTAGTTGGAGAACGATACCAAAATATTGATGGGTTGCTAGTCGCATCGCCTATTAACATAATTCCTCACGCCTATTCCCTCGATCGGCTTTTACGATCTGCGCGGTAAGAGAAGCAGCTGTTATATTCTACGTTTTTCTTTTCTCCCAGACCAGCGTGGAACTGAGCACAAAATCTACTTACCTATTTGTAAAGAAAACTTGTTCTGTCAAGTATAAAAATAACATTGAGCCTCTATTGATTTAAATACTAAAGTTCCATAACTATTTAAACAATCCAAAGATTTTCAAAATGTTTTCTCTGATATGGAAGAACATGTCTATCCAGGTGTAGTTTGATTTAACTAACATTTTAATTCCTGAGGCAAGGCGAGCACACCTTAACAGCTCCCCAATCCTATTTGCCTGTTTAATTTGATTTCGCCGCCGCCACTGACGAAATTAGAAATAATTGCCATCCTTGCACTTAAATTTTTATGTCGATGACTATTTTTTGGAACAGCGTAATTTCTAATTAGGGTAACGTCTTATTGGCCAAATTAATTTAATGTAATGTTTCTATTCACCTTCTGAAAATAACTTGAAAAATATTTTTGTTTTCACTTCAAATGGTCAAGGATCTGAATAGAACTCGCAACTCGAATTTGTAGTGACCACCCAGTGCATTTTCTTTAAGAATGAAGTTAAATGTTCAGCTGGAAAGTAGACCCGAATCCGAAGGAGGCTGATGATGCGACCGGAAAAACTCTCTAATTCAATTAAGTTGAATGGTTCATCAGCAAAAGAGCTTTATATCATACATGGAAAACAATTTTACGTTTTTAATTGACTATATTTCAGTTAGTATTTTTTTTATTTTGAATCATAAATTCACTAATAAATCATTTTCCGAACGGCAAAAGTAAGTCATAGTTCAGTTACGAGTATTTTAATATTCAATTCACATGCGATATATGGCATAATGTCATTAAATAAAGAATACAATATCGCACACAACGCACGAACCCGACTATATATCTTGTGAACAAGCTCATGGTCCCAGGCCTCCCCTGAATTATGGTGACCTTCTAGTGTTTTACGAGCTACCTTCGCGATATTAGGTCACAGCTTAACAAATTTTATATCCTTGAAGTAACCTTTATCTTAACATATGCCTTCTTGTTATAAAAAGAGAACTAACTTTAGAACCTGGTTTAAATCATTATGCATGACCTACGTAATTCTTCATGTTTTGGCCATAAAATACATTTAGTCTTTTATCAAAATATGAAATATGTATGTTTACTTATAAAGTATGTAAAGTACTTTGGTGGTGGACTAACTTTACTCTTGTAATAATATGATCCTATATGACCAAAAAATTCTTACAAAAATAAAATGACAATCTTAGTATTTATCAAATTCCTTATATGATCATGCGAGATTAGTAATAGGGTTAGGTACATCGTTTGTTTTCTGTCTGACGACATCATATTTTTTTTTATGTTTGAGCAGAAAATGAGCTAAAATTGCATCCGTGGCACAACTTTAACCTAGCTGCCAAATAGCAATGCCTTGATAATGCGTTTGTTCACCGGCGCATTTAAGTGATATTGTTCGTCATTGCCTCTCCTTTATTTCTAGATTTTATTCGCTCATCTATATTGAAATTAAAAGATTTTCTTTTTAGAAAAAGAAATTGGCCAGCATCTAAGGGTTGATTTATATGCATTTGCGTGATCGAGAGGCTTAGCCGCAGATTTCAGCAACCGCGCCTGCACCGATTTATATGAAGCGGTTTGGACGTTTCCACGCTCTACACATTCTCTAGTATTTAGTTTTTAGTGTTGTGGATGAATAATAAGCTACGATAGAATAAAATCGAAAATATGCTTTGTTTTTAATATTCGAAAGATTTTTTAAAAATTACCAATAGACATGAAAACGGTGAAACTTCTATATGGTCAGATGACGACTGCCGCGCCACTTCAAGCTGACCTCGTCACTGCCAAAAAACGATACTATTACTAGTATCAGACGACCGGCTGCCTTATGTTTTCTCAAGGCTAATTTTATATGATGAAAAATGATTTAAAGTAATACCATTTGTTTTGGGGACACAAATTTAAACTCATTTGACGCATGTTCTATGCAAAGGCAGTTTTGCGGCAGTGCCGAAGTCTGTTTGGAGCGGCGCCGCAGTCGCCAATACCAAACACTATAATATAGGTACATAAGAACCAAATTGCGTTGAGACGACGGTCTACTAACGCAACAACTTGAGCAGTTCAGTATTTTTTGCATCAAACTCCTTACTGCAAACGCACACTATCTGGGGGAACACTAGGCACAGTAGCGACGCCAATCATTTTATTCCTAATACTTTACAAATAGAAAGAAATTCAAGAATATAAACAATACAAGCCTTAGTAAATAACCTGAAGTATTTTTGGAATCATGTTTTGATATTATGAGAATCAGTCATTGAGAGAAAAAGTGATAACCGCCAAAAACGGCCGTTTTTGGCGGTAATCAGATTCTCATAATTCTCACTGATTCCGATAGTAATAAACATGATTCAAAAAATACTTCAGGTTATTTACTAAGGCTTGTATTGTTTATATTCTTGAATTCCTTTCTATTTGTAAATTATTAGGAATAAAATGATTGGCGTCGCTACTGTGCCTATTGTTCCCCCTTAACGTAATCACCTCGCCTTGGGATCAATTTGGTCAACTTGTGGTCCCCGTCTTTACAGCTTGTTGTCCACGCGCTCAGTAACTCATTGAAGAAGTGAAAAAATATCCGTTATGAGCGCGGCGTTGCTTAGCCTCAGCTGAGCCGATTTACTGAAGCAGAACCATTTTGATTAGAACAGAATAGAAAAATATTTATCATCTTTTTGGTTACGTGCTTACGACAGGTGAAAGACTTAACGGTGTCGATCCCTTTCCGAGTTAATTAGTGTGCTGTGACCTTAATGATTATGTTACATACAGTTGCTTGTAATTTCACGGTGTAGCAGGCGGGCCGCTCAGTCGCAAGGAAGCATATAAATGATCGTCATCGTCAAGTCTTTTTTAGTCTTCACTGTAGGAGCACGAACCTTTCTGTACTTCTAGAGCTATATATTAGCCAGAGCAGTCAGAGGATTTGGCCTACACTCTCCACGCTTGGAGAGGTATATTTGATGTTTAGAAGCTTTCTTTAGCTTGTTTTTCCTAAGTCAGCTTTTACGACATCTACGAGAAAACTTGGAGTGGTCCTATTCTACTCTGCCGGGAACCACACGACAAAGCATAAAAATAAAGGTTAACTATTCTAAGGTCGTCACTGTGCAACTGGTAGAACTATTACATAATAGGCAGTAGGTGAGCCATCAAATTGTATTCGTGGCTCACCTTTGAACTGGCTGCCAGCTTTGACAATGCATTTGTCCACCGTCTGTCGAGTAATTGCATCCGCAGGCCCGCTTTGCAACGATATTGTTCAACTGTTCCGTATCCTTTGGGTTAAATATCCTCATTTAAGTTCCTTTAGGTTGTTTTTTTTTACTAAAAAACGGGACGGAAAATATGATTGGGACTAGGTACTTTCAGTTGGAAGCATTAAAAGTGAGAAAATTTCATAATTCATGTATTCATCTTTGGGTTGAGTTCACCATTTGGGGAGTCAAAGAGCATATAATCACTACGTTTTAGTGGAAGTGGTGTTTATTTCTTCCCAATAGGAATGGCAACTGTTATTGTTTACGGTTGTTCTGACATAAACTGTCAAATGTATGGGCTTTTGACTTTAAAAATTATGCTCCCACACTCTATCTCAAATATATGAAACTACATACTTTCATATGAGTAGGTATGGAGACTCGATGTAGCAGGCTGTGCGTTGGGCGTGGTGTTTGCTGTTGTAAAGAAAAACCATATGACATAACCTCATATCCTCACCCTTGTCGCCGATGCCGTGTGCACTGCCGGCTAAGTGTCGTTTTGCCGCGCTTTTTCCGCGGATATCTAAAGCGAACGCACAATAAAACGTCTCTCCGTACCGTGCATAGTCGTCTAAAAAAAAAAATATTGAAAGGATATGGGTATCCTAGGATTTTAGGTTTTATGACCTTGGGCTCTGTCTACCCCGCAAGGGATAAAGACGTGATAGTATGTACCTAAATTGCATGAAAAAACTAAACTCACGCAGACAAAGTCGTGAGTCGTTACAGATTAAAAGCAAATACAAAACCTCTACAAATGTGTAGTAGCAAGACCACAGAACTATATCAAGACACATTTTTTCGAATACGCTCTGCATACAAACACCCAATCAAGAGAATGTGGAATCCGACGGACAGTGGATATGCCGTCAGGATTTTGACGAGCCGAGACGAGATAGGTACATCAAAGTGAAAATTTTAAAACATCAAAGAGAGGTTGTACACAGGGGAACGTTGTACTCTATTTTTTTTTACCCCTTAAGCTTGCATTGTTGGCAGTTTGTCGAAAAACTAGCCATATGGTTTCTATCTCATCTGAGCTCGCTCCCGGATGCATCCTTGCTGGAATGCTTCGGAGCCCAGGGTTCCCCTTTTTGCTAATAAAAGCGGCTAACCACAGCTAACTGTATACCGAAGCATACAGAATTTGAGACATTGTCGGGACATAAAAATTTACTTTTTAGTTTGAATATATTACCCGTAATATTGAAAAACGGCTTAACTAATGAAATTCTTAAGTCTCGCACTGTCTTTGTCCTAATTATTCAGGCGTAAATCGCTTATACAATGCAAGAACCAAAGTGAAAGAGCAAAATTCTGAGAAAACGCACTAAGATAAATATTTAAGCTTAAGTTTTTAATATATAAAATATTCTTCCGGGTTAAGTAAGCGGCTAATGTTATTATGCTTCTGGGCTCGAAGATAGCTCTCGGCCAAAGTAGATTACACACGGTCTACCAGAGCTTCTAAGTTAGTTTTCCGAACTTCAGACTGTGTAGAGCGAGGCGAGGTCACATAAATTCAATTTGGTCACCTCGAAGAGGCTTTGACTGCCTCGTCCAGAGTTAGCCCTTTGACTGACGCCATTTTGTCATCCAGTAATCTGTTGCAGCATTTCGACGTCAGTTACATTTGATTGAAATCGTAGATTTCAGTCAAGGGCGCTCGACGATGCAAGGAGGTACGGAATACGGGCGAATAATATTACCTTTCGTATGCGAGACTTCTGATAGGTTTGAACTAGTTCCCGATATTGAACATTTCCTTTATTGAAATGTGATTTAAAAGAGGGTGTTATATTTCATTTCCAAGCGAGATCAAAGCACTGATAGATACGAGCTCCTTGGCGCAGCGGTAAACATGCCAGCCTGCGTTACGGATGGTCCCGGGTTCGATCCCCGGTCAGGTCAAGATGAGAAATCTATCTTTTTCAGAAACGCATGGGTATTGGATGTATTTGTAATAAAATATAGTATCGTTGAGTTACTATCCCATAACACAAGTCACAAGTCTCCTCAATCTTTGTGATTTGTCCGTATATAGTTATGTAATTAATTTAAATGAAACAGATTGAAGTAGCACTAGAAGATATACACAATAGTAGTATCAAATAAACAAAATAAGTAATAGAATTAAGTATTTAATAAGCACAAGGCCATCAATTTTCTATGAAAAGTAATTTACTTCTAAAAATATATATCAGGTACATACAGTACACTTTTTCCAAAAACGTGTCATGATCGAATTTAAAATACATAAAAATAGGTACCGTTACCTATGGTACAACAAAATTTACCAATGAATGGCTGACGCCGGATGTATGTCATAAAAAGTTAGTACTCGGGGCCTGCCGAACTATTTACACTTACGTCAAAAGCGTTGTTCGACGTCTAAAGAATTTCAAGTCTTTCTATTATAAAGTAAGGTGGAGGATTTTTTGTTAACGTTATTTGTATATTCTATATTTACTTTAATTGTTAAAGATATTTATTGCAAATATTTGTCCTTTTTTTCTTGGCGTTATTTGACTTCTTTTGGAATATTTTTGTCTTGCTGTATCAAATAAATGTATATCTTTTATGTCTAACAGGTAAGTCGGTGTTGAAAATATGGCTTTATCATTGGTTGTTGGTATATACTAAGCTTAATAATTTAGCCACCTAATGAGTCTAGCGGCAAAACAAAAACTTTCTCATAGTTTCTTTCTTCGTTTGGTTTAGTTTAATAAAATTAAAAATAAATAGTATACTAATATGGTCACTTGCCTAGGCCGTATTAATCCTTTTAACTATTTACCTAAGCATACATTACATTTTATCTCCAATTTATAATCAGGTCAATTCTCCTTCTGCATAAACTACTCTCATGGTGTTGGTGAACCCAGATCCCTGTTTCCAGCCCGTGATGAGAACGACTGGGTCCCCAACCCTTATAAACCCTTGTTCGATAGCCCATTTGGAAGCAAAGCTTACACGTTTGTCTATGTCAGCCTGCCAGTTCACGTCTGGAGGATCTGTAAACAAATTTGAACTTATTAAAATACTAGGTGTTACCCGCGGTTTCGCCCACGTGATATATAGCCTATATCCTTCTTAGTACCCTAACCTATGTGTATGCCAAATTTCATGGTGATCGATTCAATAGATATAACGTAAAAGCGTAACAAATAAATAAATAAACTCACTTTCGCATTTATTTATAGTTGGGATGTGACAAAGGTTACTCTTGCTCATATAGTCAGTCACTGGCCGACATGTTTCGACCGTACATTGTTACGTATTTTAATGTCTGCAGCTTTTGTTTTTGTCAAAAAGGTTTGATCTGTATAGGAACGTACGTAGTTTATAATGAGATTAATTGATTAAATGCTTAATTTTATACCAAAATTATCAAATATTGCCACTGTTCCTTTTTTTTCCGTTTGCATGGAGATATGCGCGTTCAGGGCCCTCTTAAGATTATGTAAAAAAATAGTTAACTTAGGGTTATATTTGTATCAAAAAAATTGTAATATTATGAATTTTTTTTTTTATATTGTTTATCTTCTCTATTTTCCTATCTTCTTTTTCTTCCTAATTATTTAGCTAAACAGTATTCGACAGGCGCCTTACATAAAAGATTTGAAAATGTTTATAAATGTCAGCTTGCATCTTAACAATCAATATAATAAACGGAGATGGAATACGTTACTTAGTTATTTAGTTTTACCTACATTGTACTCGACGCCACACGATATTTTCCTAAGGGGGTACGAACATGGGAACCTAACCGTTGATAAAAATAATGTTAGCGCCTCTATATTAGATACATTTTTAACGACCTGCCTCTTCTAAGCCCTGCACAGGTAAATATGTCTCTGATACTCACCAGCATAAACAATCGGTATTACCCCCCGCCACAAATGCAGTTGCCTGGCAATAGGCGGGTATCTTGTCACTGCAATGATCGGACAGCGAGGCTTGTACTTGGAGACTATGCGGGCGGACTTTCCACTGGTTGTGACGACCATGATGGCAGACGCCAGGCATCTTTGGGCAGCCAGCACTCCGGCTAGGCAGGCTCCGGTAGCGTGATCACATGGTTTAGGAGTCTATTGATAAAAGAAAACGAAACATCATCAAAAACTATTTACAATCTGAACTCGCCTTGAAAATTGACTCCTGATGAGCCCGAAACTAAAGTCAGCAATCCCGAAAAGTAGCACGTGAGTGACCCGTTTTTAAATATTATGTATTTTAAATTGCTTTGAAACTATTTATCATAAAGTTAGACGTGCTTCCGATTTATAATCGGCCCCAATGAAGATAAGGTAGTAGATCATAAACTAAAAAGCATAAATCAATAATGAATGCAATATATGTGTAATGAATATCACATTTATAAAACGCAATCTGTTATGCTTGTGGAATGGTGTATCGAGATATTTGACGTCCAGGATTATATAATAAGTTTTCTAGTTTACTGCATCAAGAGAGCGTTTAATTTCGTCATCAATTTATCACACATAAAGTCCAAGCCTCCAATCACCCATTGATCCCTAGCTAATAAGGAGTAGAAATTTTCCCAGCATTCATATATTCCCAGCAATATTACGGAGTATTTTATAGACGTGAAAGACCCTGATCTGAATTTCTGTCGCTATTCAGATAAATAAAAAAATATAATTTAGATTCTCAAATCTCTAGCGTGAACTGATAAAACTAAATGAACAGGTTTCCTCACTATGTTTTTCCTTCACAAAAAGCAAGAAGTCATCGATAATAATACTTTAATAATTTCTTTATTGCGCCATAAAATACATACAGTAAAGATGGTACATACTACCATCTATACGATGGTACGTACAGGTAGTAGCAGTTTTCG
Source organism: Rhodophaea formosa (assembly GCA_963082605.1). Lineage (NCBI taxonomy): Eukaryota > Metazoa > Arthropoda > Insecta > Lepidoptera > Pyralidae > Rhodophaea > Rhodophaea formosa. The sequence continues at coordinate 8,234,636 of OY720206.1, forward strand.
TTAGTTGCATTATACTGAGTCCCTTGATCCAGCCAGTTACAAACCATCTCTGAACTAGACGATAATCTGTATCTCAGAGACAACTGGCACCCGGTTGGTAAGGCACTCATAGTATGTAGCTCGTAGGGCAGTAAAGATTCAGATAAATTACCTCCCCGAGTTTAGGATTTACAAGTATTAGAAGCACTACTAAATAAAACGTATATTAAATAGTGAACGGGCATACCAAATCAATCATGTCATGATATATCTGTTTAGTCCAAAGACACGCCTCGGCCTCTCTACAAGCCTTCACCAGAGCAATGATTGTCTCCACTGGGTACATCCCCACAGCAGTTTCCCCCGAGAGCATGAAGTTGTCGGCACCATCCAGGATACAGTTGGATATATCCAGAAGTTCAGATCGAAGCGGCACTTGTTTGTACCTCATGCTGCAGAGGATATGGGCGCTGATAGTCACTGGTACATTGGCCTGTTATAAGAAGAAGACGTTAATCGATAATAAGTACACATAAAATTCGCTTTTGATTTAAAACCAATCGCTAAACGTTAAGCAATTCGTACTAAAATTTTAAATGCGAAAGCAACTCTTTCTGCCTGTCTGTCTGTTTGTTTCGCTTTCACGCCAAAACTTCTGAACCAATTTAAATGTTTGGTCCTCAGATAGTCCAGAGCCTGAGAAAGGACATAGGCTACTTTTTTCACGCGGACGAAGTTACGGACACAGCTAGTTCAAAATAAAGGTGGCAAAAGACCAAAAGTGGCCACGGTTTTTCTCTTAATTTAGTGAAAACGAATATCAAAATACTACAAGTAATTTACTAGTTATGTACATGTTAGATTTTTAAAATTCGATATAATTTAGTATTAAAAGAATTAATTGCTGGGTGGCGCTGAGGTTACTTAAGAGCGCCTTAACAAGCAGATTTAAAATTATCGTTTTGTCAGGTTTATCTGCCCACCACTGTAGATAAACTAGGTTTAGGTACCCAACTTACCTTATTAGCTCTAGCTATCATGTTCTTTTGAGCTATCACCAGTTTGTCTGGAGAGATATCTGATGCCAATTCCTGTCGCGTAATCATGATTCCATCCGTAGCCTAAACGAAATTATGAATGAATGATAATGAAATTGTATTTTAATTTTAAATTAATTTAAAGTTTTAGCTATAAATATTTCACATGATAATTACGTAATATACCGTGCGTTAATAATCAACAAAACAAAAAATACAACCGTATAATTAATTAAATAAATAAATACAGGTACAAATATTGGTAATTAATTGAGTCTTGAGCAATTGGTATGCAACTTTTACCATGCATAGCCAGCACCTTTTTTAAGGGTTTCGTAATCAGAAAGTGTCAACGGGACTCGAAATATATACACTAGGTACGCGAACTATTACTAACTTTCTGCTGTCCGTTCGTCTGTCACTGGGTTGTATGTATTTAAAACTGAAATAGGGAGTTGAGACTTAAGATTTTCGTACAAAGAATTTCAAAGAAAGTATACATATAATTGGAAATAATGACAAATATTAAAATAAAATGTATTCTACAAAATTATTTTTTTTTGTGTTTTTATGCATGCATAATAATTCTTTTACCTCAGTTGTATTTCCCGCAATAAATTATCATATCAATATATATTTTAAAAAGTCTATTAGAAGCCACAATAAAGGTTGCATTTTCTCATAAAAAAAAAAAATAAAGAAAAGACTCATCTTTTTGATCTACTATATTTTTTGAATATGCAATGTTGTAAAACTGCTAGCGTTTCGGATCAGCTACTGTTGTGTAGAATATACCAAAAGGAAACTCAGTATCAATTTATTTCTACTTAGAAAATCTTGTTAGCTTACTGCAAGAATCTCGCCAAATTTGTTGTATCCAAAAAGAGTTTGTATGTTGGAAATTATAGACATTCTCTTTCCTTTGTCACCCAATAATGTTCTCAACTCTTCAATTGGTTTTGCAGAATAGATAAAAGATACTATTAGAATATCCAACTGAAAAATAGCGACAATATGTAGGTAAGACTGTTAATTTTATGTATATTGATCTAAACTATCTTGTGTGCCTGTTCCACGTGAACTACTGCCGGACAAAATCTCTCGAAAATGTCCACACATGTCAATTTAGCCAATAATATTGGAAAGAAGTTCCTCGTCGCGCGTTGCGGGACTTAGAGGGGGCTAGACGGAAAAAATTAAGACCAAAAGTTGTAACAACACTTTTTGATATATTCTCATTCTGTTATAAAATTGCTATAGAAGCAATCTATAGGAGTTTTATAACAGAATGAGTCGTCAGCCGGTGTCTGTTTAATAAAATGGTGGCGATCGAGGAATTCACACTTCTCACCTTTTCGTCAATTATATCTTGAGCCGGGGTCAGGTTAATCTGGTTGGCATCGAGAAGTTGGTGCAAATTTTTGATCCGTCCAGTGTAACTAGAGCTCTTACTTTTTTAAAAGGTGGTGGATTTTAGATGCTGTAATTAATCGAAAGGAACTTCGTTCCATCCGGGTGTCCCTAGACAACTCTCAAGTATTTTTTTTCTTAACACTTTGTCTACGGGTGGCGACTGGAGTTGATGTGGAAAATTTACTTGTAAGAACATGGCTCATCTCTTTTCTATTCACTAGCAGACTTCCCCAACTGCGCCCGGTTATGTATTATTATACATATAAACCTTCGTCTTGAATCACTTTATCTATTAAAAAAACCGCATCAAAATCCGTTGCGTAATTTTAAAGATCAAAGCATAGCAGGTTACTTCTTTCAAAAAAAAAAAAAATGGAAAGGATGAAACAAGCACATACCGCTCAGCCGGTATAATGCACCTATTGTTTCTTAAATAAAACAAGGAATTCTAAAAAATGTTTTTTGCTTTCTATTATTCTTTTTAAGTGTCCCTCTATCCATTTCAGTCAAAAATACTCAATGTACAGACAAAATATTTTTACTGTTTTATCATATGTATACATTGATATTAGAAATAAATTTGTGCCTTAGCAATATACTATATAAAAAAAACATTTAACATAAAAATAAATAAATAATTACCTGATAGTGTATGGCCATTTCTATATCAACTTTATCTTTCTTTGAGAAATTTGGCATATCGAATAGAACATGAGGGACAAAAACATCTTTAAAGGATCCCAACTCTCCCCCTCTCTCTATTGTGCAGGTCAGCGTCGTTGACGATATAATTTCGACTCTCAGCAGGATCAATTCATTGTCTATGATGACTACATCATTTTTCTTCATTTGATCGGCGAAGTTCACGAAATCAACGTAGATTGTGTACGTTGAACATCTGTCCTTGTAAGAGTCGTCAGTGGTTAGTCTTATTACTTCTCCGGTTTTTAGTTCAACCGTTTGACCTATGTTCTACAACAACAAAAGTAAGGATTAAAAAGTAAAGAAATGCATAAATAGTTAGTAAAATATCAGTCCATTCCATACCAAACATTTGGACCCAACAACACTGTTCTAGCTGCGGTATTTAACCAAAAGCCTTAGAAACTGGCCACCGAGGGTGATTTCACTTTGAAGGTGATTAAACTTCCACCAACTATAGTTTAAAATGAAAAAAAAAATACCGTATTTAAGTCCGCTAGCTATTTGGCGGCTCCGAGGTTAACATACATACTCACACCCCAACAAACATGAGCAAGTTATTACATCTCTCTTTTTGATTAAGGGTTTTTTTTCCATTCTATCAGGTCCTTTTTAGTCTCCACTGCAGGAGCACGACCCTCTCTGTACTACCACAGCAATATATTAGCCAGAGTAGTCAGAGGATTTGACCTACACTCTCCACTGATTAAGGGTTATAAACTGAATATAATTATCAATCAGTGTAAAAGTCCCAAGGACCAATGGATACGTAATTAAACCAAATACTGTTTAGTACTAAGGTTTTATTGTGGCCTTGTACTATAAGCCAGTTAGGAGTATCGTAGTATCAACGAACGTTGAGAGTACGAACGAGACCAAAGTACATAGGCAAACTGTAAAAAAAAATCATATCGCGTACTAAAATACTCCCAATGCAATCTATTTTGTCATGGATGCCGTGTGGTTCCCGGAAAAGAAGAATAGGACCACTCTAAGGCTGCCCGTGGAAAGCGACTAAGGAAACACAAGTTAAACAAAGCTATTATCCATCATAGGCAGCGTGGAGAGTGAAGGCTTAATCCTCTGACTGCTCTGGCTAATATATGCCTCTGGTGCACAGTACAGAGAGGGTCATGCTCCTGCAGTGGAGACTAAAAATGCATGATGATGATGTATCTATTATCACACATCCCTAATTAAAATGATTCCTTTGACGTCTAACTTATGGTCTCCGAATACAAACCCTGGCAATCAGAACCTACCTCAGCAATCTTCCCAGTCCTTATTGTTCGCCCATTCAAGCGCACAGCGATCCCTAAAGGGTAGTACTTCCCCACTTTTGCGCTAACGTTCTTCACTGCCTGGCGTAGCATCTTGATGGTCTCAATATGATCCTCTCTAGTCCCAAACTGAAGATTTAGCACGGCTACATTCATGCCGCACAATATCATCTGCTCCATTATTTCTATGTCAGCAGTTGATTTGCCTGTGAAAATATTTCCGTTAGAGAATATAAAACAACTCAGATGACTAAAGGATGAAAAAGGAGATGACATGCTTTTTTTGAAACCCCTGTTTCGACTCTTTATCCAGTGGCATGGGCATACTAGATCTTAAAAAGTTTTCTAATCGGATTTTCAAGCATTGCTAATGAACCCGAAAAAAATAACTAGACTGCGAGATACTCGTATTACTCCTTAATTAGAATTTAGTTAGAATGCTAAGTTGGACATAGATATTACGACTATTTCAGGCTTGAAATAAGTCTGTTATTTAAAAGCAGTATATTGATTGTAACATTTTTATACCAAGTTATTTTATATAGCTACCTATTTTTTTGCAGATGAGATGAAAATCAAAGTGGAACACTTTGGTTTTCAAGCATTATACAAATTACAAATTTGACTACAACCAAACCTCGGCATTGCACGTTATATCATTTCTTAAATGCTGCCATCGATGTACATTCTATAATTGGTATTATACGATCATAAAATATTGGTCTAAAAGTTCTAAGGAAGCCTCGGCATCCGGCGCTGCATTTCTTAAAGCCTGCCACTGAATCAAATTCTATCATAGGCATTGTACGATCTTAAATATTATTATCAGTTCTTTACACGGTAAACGCATTACTGCAGGCCGACCAACGACAGGGCGCCGCCACAATCTGGTGCAGTTAAGTGGTGCAGTAGATAACCACGCATTTGGAATTTTCATTTCCCGGTGTGGTCGCACCCGGTACGGAGGCCGTGTAGCTCTATGGGTCGCACCAAATGTTCCCGCTAGCGTATGTACTAACATTTCTTGGTAGCGTATTCGTTGTTAATGATCTCCCAAATATTTTGCTGCTATGTACGTAAAAACTTGAAAACCTGCAATGAGTACGTGAAAACTTGCAACGAGACATGGCTTTGTATTTAATGAAAATTTGGGATAGGATAACATAGTATCGAAATAAAATAATATTGTCTTATTACTTGTTGTAACAGAAGGCGATCGATCTTTGCTTAGACAACTGAAAATTTGCCGAAATAAAGGCAATGGTAGGATTAAGAACGGGGACAAAGAATATGAGTTTCTGTTCTGTAAACAGCACGCGCATTATTGCAGGCCGACCAACGAAACACCGCCGCCACAATCTGGTGCCGTTGACCACGCCGCAGATAACCACGCACATTATTTGGGAATATCATTTCCCGGTGCGGTCGCGCCAAATGTTCCCGCTAGCGCACGTACCAACATTTCTTGGCCGCGTATTCGTTGTTAATGATCTCCCAAGTATGTTGCTGCTATGTACGTAAAACTTGCAACGAAAGATGGCTATCTATTAAAGAATATTAGGGTGTTTACATAGATCGAAATAAAAGAATATTGTCTCACTGGTTGTTGATGACATAGTTTTCTTTCTAACAAATGGCTTAAATGGATCTCTATATCAATGGATGACTGAAAAATTGTCAAAGGTTTGGCAATGATCGATTTGGCAATGGTGAGATCGGTAAGATTAAGAACAAGAACTAAGAATGTGAGTAAAAAGTATGTAGTGAATTGCCCCAGTGTTTTAAAGATTTTATTACCATTTGCACTTTTTATGGCCAGACATTATCGCAAAATGTGAAACACCAGCCGTTAAAACTTACGAGTTATATTACTGAGACTAAGCCGTTACTTAGAAGAAAAACTAAGTCGTTACACAGTCATACAATTGACCCTACTTGAAAGTAAAACCTATGGAAGAATGCACTGGCAGGCAACTTGAAACCGGTGCTCCAGATAGTTCATCCACCCTCACCCTCAACATGACTTCATTTCCTAGAAAGTTCTTCCTCTTGGCCAAGGGCATTCAAGGGCATATCATTTATAGATATTTCCCGGAATGAGTTTGAGCGTTTGGCAGGGGCTCTACACGACACAAAAAAATTAAATATAAATTATGGGGACATATCACAGAAATTCATGAGCCAGCCCCAAAGCAGGTTGTGAACTAGTGTCGTGGGATATTAACTCAACGATTCTATATTTTATCATAGATACTTATATACATACTTCGATAAACATCCAAGACACGGGCCAATCTGAAAAAGATCGCTTTCCATCATGACCTAGCCGGGGATCGAACGCAAGCTTCCTAGCAACAGGGTCACACTTTGACTTGTTGGGGATAAAAGTAATAAATAGAAAATAGGTAGTGATAATAATCACTTACCCATATTTGCCATAATGCCGGTTAGGTGTTGGCATGCTGGAGGTACCTTGTTGTTGAGGTTCAGAAGGTGTTGCAGCGGCGTGTAGGCATTTGCTGCTGCCAACTGCTGTCCTGGGAGATCCATCACGTCAAACTATGAAGAAAAAAATATAAAGATATGGAAATCTCAAAAAAATTATCCGAGCTGCTTAAAGGAATTCGACATAAATTTACGACTGACATAAATTTACGACGAACAGCCTCCGTGGTCCAGTGGTTAAGGCGTTTGCCTTATTGACCCAGGGTTCGTGGGTTCGATTCCCACGGGAAGCATACTTTGTTAGGTAGTTTCCAGTTTGGTTAGGACATTGCAGGCATGAATCACCTGAGTGTCTGATAATAAAGATGATTCCGTGCTTTGGAAGGCACGTTAAGCCGTTGGTCCCGGCTGCCATCTGGTAGTCGTTAAAGGAACCACGTCAGAGGCCGAGAGGCGGTTTCGAAGAACTCTGACACCAGGGTGTGCATGGTCGACTGACCGTGTCATCTACTCGAAATGATGATGATGACTGCCATCAATGATGACAGCCGGGACCAACAGCCCTTCCGAAGTTTGGCGAATCCCGAGAAAACTTTTTAGTTCCATACCAGTGGGGATCACGGCCATGGTTATTTTATTTTTAAGGCGCACGCCAACTGGGCCATCGAGCTCTTTGAACTGAATAATGACTATGAAATACCCACTGTGTTATTTTTGTACGACTGCGAAAATTTGTGTATGTATTTAGGCGAGTTTCTTTTTTCATTCATAACATCTATAATATGAGGTTGGCTGGTAGAGATTGTACATTGCGATAAGTTCGCCGCCGTACCAGTTGTACCTAGAGAAGTACCATTAATGGTACAACTGGCACCGATTTATCCCATTAGTATTTCGCCTTTGTACTTATTATTTGTTTTATATCCTTTTCTATGTTTAATTTTGTATGATGGTGCAGTAAAGAATATTCATTCATTCAACATCTAAATAGGTACTAAAACAGCTTTTGACAAATGGAGTATCGTAAGAATCCTTATACCCTTCCAATTGCCGCAAATAATAAAATATTTTTGTATAATAATAGTGTATGTAATAAAGCCGTGTGGTTTCCGGTAATGAAGAATAGAACCACTCCAAGTCTTCCCGTGGATGTCGTAAAAGGTGATTTTAAGAAACACAAGCTAAACAAAGCTTATAAACATCAAAGAGACCTCTCCAACCCGTGGCCAGCGTGGGGAGTGTAGGCTAAATCCTCTGACTGCTCTAGCTAATGGTTATGGTTCTGGTAGTACAGACAGGGTCATGCTCCTGCAGTGGAGACTAAATAATACCTGATGATGATGAATAATAATAATAAAAAAAACGTTACTTTGCCATATAATATAACCATTTATAAAGATATAAACTGTGACTTTCACAGTAGGCTAAGCCTGTTTCGTGGAAGCCACATTACAGAACATGCTGTGGCGTAGCGCACGTTGCTATCAAAGCTTGTGTCCTTTATGTATGTTTGTAGTGAATATATGGTTTTTGGGTATTTTTAATTGGTTATGTTGTAGCGTTGATATTTTGTTTGTTGTGGTTACCTCGCTTAGTTTTGAGTCTAAAATCGTGGGCCAAACCATGTTCCTTAGTAAGTTGTCGGCACTTTTAGCAGATTCAAATATCTAAATAATTATTTAGTAAAATCTTTACACAAATAATTATATTCAATAATAAACTCTAAGTACTCAAAATGACAAAGAAATCTGATTGATGCGTATCCAAATATCTATGGTATTTACTTGGTGCATTGCACACCTACGTAGTACATTAAATCTCCATGGTTGCACCGTTGTACCCTTCGAGCAACACGGCCTCCGTACCGAAGGTTGTACCTTATATCTCCTTGATATTACGTTACTATAAAGAACTCCATGGTATTTACACACTGTCAGATAATCAACATTTTGCGAGTTCAACATCACAAGAATCCAAAATTTCGCAAATTCAACTTAGTGGTTCTTAAGGGATTTTTCTATGGCAATGAGCGTAAAACTTTCGTCGGAGAAACTCTGAGAAACTTTATTTTTTGGTCTATTCATGGTCTATGTGGTCTTTAATCTATACGTATAACAAAATATTTTTTCATATCTTTGGTTTTTAGTTCAAATATCATCCAGCCCCCGTAGCATGGCACGCGCGACAACGTTTATCGACTATCGCCATCTTGTTTTTCGCAATACTGCAGAGCGAGATGTGGATAGTTTATCGCGCGATATAAACGGCGTCGCGGGAGCCATGCTACGGGGGCAGGTCTCTTTTGGTATCCACTGCAGCAGCACAACCCTCTCTCTACTACCAGAGCCATATATAAGCCAGAGCAGTCAGAGGATTTGGCCTACACTCTTCACGCTGGCCAGACGGGTTGGAGAGGTAGTAAGTTTTTAGTTAAATTAACAAGTTCTACAAGTGAAAACTTAATTTTTCGATCCACAACTAGGCAAATACACGTTATGCTCTAAGCCAACAATAACCCTCAACGCATCTCATATAGACATGACCTCCCTCTTAATAGAGCCTCCCATAAGGATTTCCAATACGGCCGGTGGAAGCAGCCTGCATCTAGCGTCTGCCTGCGACCTTGGTGAGGTCGTCCGACCACCTAGTGGTTGTTCAACGCTGCGCTTGCCCATACGTAGTAGTCATTCAAGAACCTTACTGCCCCATCGGTCATCGGTTCTACACGCTATATAACGAAATAATAAGAATTATAATTCCTCCAAAAGAATACTATCCACGTCAGAGTTCTCAATGTACGATATATATCCTAACTGAACCTATAAATGTCATAGCCACTTTGGCTTTCACGCCTTCTATACGATACTGAACCGATCGTCGTGAAAATATGCTTATGCTTACTCGTGATCATCCGTGAGTCGCTACTAAATAAAGTCATTGAAAAACTATAAACAACAAGCATTTGTTGTGAATTTAGTTACCGTTCTTGAGAAATGGTTGATTTCGTTGCAACCTTTCACCCCAATTTCTCGGATCTTAGATGTATTCCGGAATAATAATAAGAATTTACTAATTACTACAAATTGAACATTATCAAAATACCTTGTAATTTTTTTTATTATTTGGTAGGTGACCAAAGAGCATATAACTCCTTGTAGCTTGGTAGGTAACCTTAGATTATATATTCAAAGTAGGTAACATTCGACTGACATTTTTTATTACTACTGAAATGTTTAGGTATTCTGTCCATGCAAGGTAGAACTGAATATGGACGAATAGTCAAAGAATAGAAAAAAGACGCATAATATTGCCTACTTTGAGTACATAGGTATATTCCACATTTCATTTGAGACTTCCAACTGTCAGACCAGGGTGAACTAGTTTTCGATATTGAACATTTTCTATATTAAAATTAAGTAGGTATGTGAGAAATACAATTAAACTGTCAAAATATGAATAAAGTTTATTTTTTACTTTATTACAGAAATATATTAATATAATCGAGATTTATTCGAACAAGATAATACGAGCTAACAATGATCAAATATAATAGTACATAACGTCAGGTAAGAGTTTTAATAAATTCTCAAAGATAATTAAAAAAATATATTTATTAAAACACAATCCGTCTTGTTATGAGACGAGGACTAATCAAGGGTCATATAATTACAGACTAACTTAAAGAAAATACACTATCAATCAAGTCAATTATTTTGACGATTTCTTAGCTGTCTTTTTATAATTTTATTTAGGCGTCTAATGATTTGAACCTAATACTCTCTAGTCTGTTTTTTTATATAAAAAGACGAATTAAGTTCAAAAAAAACATAACAGGATACCCATTGGCGCAAAAAAGAATGTAGTAGAAATGTAGATTTGAATTTTTTAAATAATCTCTAGAAAGGAGCAAAGATATAAAAATGTCAAAATTAGTGATTCTGATAAGAACCCATAATAACCCAATGGTGACTGGGCTGTATAAATCGTCTAATTGTAGACCCTAAAAACCTTTCAATAAGAGTATATCTACCAAATAATATTTAGGAGAGACTAGTGTCTGTAGCTGCGTAAACTATCCTCATAGTGTTTGTGTACCCAGATCCCTGTCTCCAGCCTGAAACTAACACTATTGGGTCCCCGATCCTTATAAACCCCTGGTCAATAGCCCATTTAGAAGCGTAGTTCACACGTTTCTCGATATCAACTTGCCAGTCAGCGTCTGGAGAATCTGCAAAAATTAAAAACCATTTCACAGAAGTTGGTTTGTTTTACCGGCTCAGCCTTTAGAGAAACCTCTAAGTAAAAATCATATAGCCTATGTCAATCAGGGGCAGAAGACAGTAAAAAATTCAAAATCGGCCGGTTTAGGCTACATGACACGACAATGGAACAGACTTGGTGTGTCTGTCAGTTAAAAATACTGTCATGATGCACATACAAAAATGATGAAATGACAGTACTGGTCTTAAGGGTGTGACTCTAAAACCCTAGTGTGTTAAAACATGTACTGTATGTAGACTTTCATAATATTTCCCTGAATTCTATACCTTCATACAGGACTGGAATGATCCCTCGCCACAAATGCAGTTGCCTTGCAATGGGCGGATATCGTGTGATTGCAATGATCGGGCAGCGTGGTCTGTACTTAGCCACTATGTGAGCAGACTTCCCGCTGGTGGTGATCACCATGATGGCCGCTGCTATGCATCTTTGGGCAGCCAGGACTGCAGCGACGCACGTTGTGGTGGCTTGGTCACAGGGCGCAGGTGTCTATAAAGAATCAAATAGTAACGTTTCGTCAAGCGTAAATAACGTACGCCGTGTGGTTCCCGGCAGAATAGAATAGGAACTCTCCAAGTCTTCCCGTGGATGTCGTAGACGGTGACTTAGAAAACACAAGCGAAACAAAGCTTATAAACATCAAAGATACCTCTCAACCCGTCTGTCCAGCGTGGAGAACGGCAACATGGCTCTGGTAGTACAGAGTGGGTCGTGCTCCTGCAATGGTGAGTTAAAAAAGACCTGATGATGATGATGACAAGCGTAAAGGGCTAAGTCGCCCCTTTGGGGAAGCTGAAGTGAATTTACTTGCTGTTTATACGTACATAATTATATTATGTTAAATCGCCGTCTGGTTCTCAGCAGAGTCAATCCAAGTCCTCCCGTGGATGTCGTAGATGGCGATTAGTTGATATTCTCTTTGATGTTTATAAGCTTTGTCTAGTTTCTGTTTCCTAAGTCACCATCTACAACCTCCACGGGAAGACTTGGAGTGGTCCTATTCTACTCTGCCGGGAACAACACGGCAGATTTCACTTTTTATAAAAGCAGATTAAATACCTTATCAATCATATCATTATAGATCTGTCTAGTCCACAGGCACGCTTCAGCCTCTCGACAAGTCTGCGCAAGAGCGACGACAGTATCCACCGGGTACATTCCTACAGCAGTTTCGGCGGAGAGCAATATGTTGTCTGCGCCATCCAGGATACAGTTCGCTATGTCGAGCAGCTCGCCTCGAAGAGGCATCTGCTTGTACCTCATGCTGCAGAGGATATGGGCGCTGATGGTCACAGGTATGTTGGCCTGTGAAAAATCCATACTAATATAATGACACTTCCCTCATTCTCACTACATCTATAACACCTAATAACTTTTCTTTTGGGACCAATGGTGGAGACTCGAAAAAAAAAAAACGCCTTTTTTATACAAAATCTAAGGAATCACGTTACAGGCGATGCGGCTAGCAATCCATCACTATTTTCATTCCGCCTTCCCTCTTGACGCCCACTAACACGCTAAACGTGGTCTTTAAGTTTTATGACCTTGGGTTCTATCTACCCCGCAAGGGATAAAGACGTTGTAATATGTATATATGTATGTACCTGTGTATTTTTATATAAAAGTGTTCGTCCGGCCCGCTAATTTGTTTGAAAAATTTCGATTTATTTGAGATCCCAGCTTTGGTTCCATTTTGATGGGCTTATTTGATGGTTTGAGGGATAAGGAGTTTACCCCAACATACACACATACATACAGACTAATGTTGAACCTATGAGCTATATTAAAATCTCAAAATAAGAATCCCTAATGAAACACATAAATGTAAAAAAAAAAAATTGCGAAAACTTTAAAATAAAATTTTACTTAACACAGAAATTCGCCCAGCTTGATAGGTGACTTTGTATGGGAGGCCGAATTTTTTTTCCTTTTAAACTTTTTTTCTTGCAATTCTGTTTTCCAATAGGGATTCTGATTCCGAGGTTTCAAAATTAGTGATGGGATAATGATTGACATGATTACTCAGATATTCGTTTATTCCCTCGATCGGTTTTTACGATCTGTGCGTGAAGAGAAGTAGTATATAGATATACTTTAGATTGTACACGGTTTTAAAAATGTTACCTGGTTAGCCCGTGCTATCATATTCTTCTGAGCTATCACCAATTTGTCTGGAGATAGGTCTGAGGCCAATTCCTGTCTAGTTATCATAACTCCATTTGTGGCCTGAAATAACAAAATTTACATAAATTTCAATATGGCTTTGACTCATATAATTCACCGTATATCAGCGAAACTCACAGGTTTCTCAAAAACTACTGCAATGATAGTTTTTCAGTCAGTGAGGGTTTTATAAAGTGCCTACCACCATAAGGCCGCACTTAGTCGTCGACCACGATAATCATATCGACCGCTATCATTGGAAAATATTTGACAAGTAGCAGCAACTGATACATAGCTTACCAGACCCGATGTCTCAGTGCTGCCGAGGGAGGATATTTCAAAGACTTGGAAATAATTTTTAGAGTTTCGCAAGGACCATAAAGACGCTTTTAAAAGGTGTGGTTTGGCGTTCCCACTCATTGCGTCTAAAGTCATTCAAAATATTACATACCAGTAAGTGTCTCATCGAGATGATTCAGTAAAGATTTGTTTTAATCTATAACTATAGGCAAAGTTTGGGGTTCGGTAGGCAGCAGTTAACATCTGCTCCAATTCCTGGTACGGTCAAATAGTTGTACTTAATTTTATTTTAATTTTTTGGTTCTTGGTTCTTGAGCTTACCTAAAAAGCGGTTGGTGCCAGGCAGGAGGCTGGTCATAAAAACTTTGCTAAATCATATTTCAGAGTGAATGCTGTAGTTTGGACGCGGACTCCGGGCTTGACAGACCATAGCTGACGATGTTACCAAAGAAACATTCAGATAAGGAGATGAGAAGGTCAAAGATCAAAAAAGTTTTGCTTGGACACTTTATAGTCGTATAACTTTTTGTAATGAAATTTTTAATTAAAATTAATTTAATATTTAATACGGTTTTTATGGCGTTCGAAACGTTAGGTGTAAAAATTATGTAATAAACGCGATAAAAACGGTATTAAATTAATTTTATTTAATACACATTTAAATAAAATAAATTTAACAATCGCGAAAAAATTTGTGAAATCTTGTTAGCTTACAGCGAGTATTTCGTCATAGTGTTCGTACCCAGCCACAGTTTGTATGTTGGAAATTATAGACATTTTCTTCCCTTTCTCGCCTAGAAGGCCTTTCAGTTCTTCAATTGGTTTTGCCGATGACACAAACGATGCTATAAAAATATCGACCTGCAATTATATTGATAGAGCGAGGTTAGCCTTGGTTTCTGTAAAAGATTTAAATGTGGCGCAGATACAAGGCGTATATTAGGTCGTAGAAAGCTGACGGTGATGATGTGTATAAGAAGAAAATTGATTTGATTTTGATTTTAAAAAGAGGATTTATATAAAAATATATATGGTCTCAAATTGGATACTAAGAAATGAACTTGTGCCGTACGATTTAAACTCAACTGTACATTATTTTTGATAAATATTATTTATATAACGTAGATAAACATTCAAGATTCAGATATATATGAAAAAACTGGCCAAGTGCGTGTCGGGCCATGCGCAGTGTAGGGTTCCGTAGTTGCGAATGACAACTTTGAGTTCACAGTTTAACGACCATAAACATCTAACAATGAAAATTGTATGGAATTTTACATTTTCGAGTACATTTTATAAGTTTGCCTATAACTGTTTAGTTTGTACTTTGTACTCAGCTCTGATAGTTTTCCTGTCGACTTCAGTATATATACTACTGCTGTATTTTTTTTTCACGTATCCATATACGAGTACATCCGTTTAGCAGATAGAGGGAAGGACACTCACCTCTAACAAAAATTTGCACTTTAAAATCAAATATTTCGAAAACGGATCCCTAAATCGAAAAATTGTGTTCTCAACCTCACAATATTTTTTAAAGACCTATTTAACAATACCCAACATGACGGATTTGTATAGAAAAAAAAATATTACTTCTTCTTTATTTGTATGGGAGCAACCCTAAAAAAATTTTTTTTTCTATATATTTTTCTACCACTTTTTTGGCATACCCATACCAAATTTCAGCTTTCTAGTACTTATAGTCTCTGAGTAAAACCGCGGAAAGACAGACAGACAGACATGGCGAAACTATAAGGGTTCCTAGGTTACTACGGAACCCTAAAAATGATAACCTGACTCTACGATTCAAAGTCACTTATGGTATTATTGAACTATAGAAGTTGTCATGTGTACTCTGCTTATAAAAAATATCAAATTGAAATTGCCTTTCAGCTAAGAGGCGATTCAGATAGAAACTCTTCTGAGCCTATATAACATTAATCATAATGTAAAACAAATTCCACGATTTATAATTTCATACTAATATTCCATAATCTGAATGATCCACCTTGATCTGGTAAATGACAGATCAAGGTGGAGAGAGCTGATATACTGTGCCGACCCCACATAAAAAAGTGGGATAAGGTAAAGAAAATGCTATTTAATTATAACTTTCGAACACAAACTGTAAAAATTTACCGTGAAACCAAACTTATGACTATTAAACAATTGTATACTTATCATATTTGCATTCTCATCTATAAAATCATGAAAAACAAGGTCCGCACCAACCTTAACTTTACTAAGCGAAAACAAGTTGGGCGTCCCTGCACTCGACGCGCTAGCTTTATCATTTTGCCTAAGACACGGACAAATTACGGCCAGTCGACAATAACATGCGAAGGTGAGCGCCTTTTTAACAAGATACCCTCGGACATTAAAAATATCAACTCGCTCGATGTATTTAAGAAACAATTAGCCAGACACATAATTTCCAAATACTGAACCTGTCTGTTTGTTGTTTATTAGTGTGACAACTTTGTGACAATAGTGACAACGAATATATGTAACTACTTATGTGTTATAATTTATGTTCTCATGTAAGTGATGTAAAATATGTCTTAATGAGAATAAAAAATCTTTAAACCTAAAGGAAGAAGAAGAAGATTCCATAATCTGAATACGCTTTCAGAACGAGCAAACAATGAATCGTTATTTGCTCGTATAAGTAGTTATATAAAGACCCTAGTGATGGTGACGCGGTAGACCAAATACAGTTAAAAATTACTAAACAAACCTGCCAATGCAAAGCCATTTCTATATCAAGTTTATCTCTTTCTGAGAAATTTGGCATATCAAATATAACACTGGGTACGAATACATCTTTGTAAGATCCCAGAATCCCCCCTCTTTCTATTCTACACGTCAATGTAGTCGCTTGTATAACTTCTACTTTCAGCATGATACTCTCGTTGTCAATCAAAACCATGTTGTTTTTGTTCACTTGTTCGGCGAAGTACATGAAGTCGATGTAGATTGTATATGCTGAGCATCTCTCTCGGTAGGACTCGTCGGTCGTTAGTCTTATCACATCTCCAGTTTTTAGTTCTACTGTGTCACCGTAAGTCTGAAATAACAATAATTATATAAAAATCAGCCAAGGGTAGGTTGGACTCGCGCAAGAAGGGCTCCGTACCATTGTCCTTAAAATACTATAGAGTAAAAAACGGCAACAATCAAACAAGCCCATCGAACATTCCTACGTTAATGCTACCTTCCCAACTAATATTACCTAGTCGGGTCATAAGTTCTGTTAAAACCTTATTATTTAATTTTTTTTAAAACTGGCTAGATGAACTTCACCAATTTTAAAAATAGAACGTTTGCGCTTGCCGAAAATAGAAAAGACATTAATTTTTATTCATTTTCAAATATGGAGTGGTCGAAGAAAGAAGATAGAGTAGCGGTTATCGCGTTGCACCACTGTGGTTACGCGCCAAAAGAAATTTTCAATATTCTACAAAAATTGAAAATAACCCTACGAATTGTTTATCGCACTATCAAACGATTCACTGAAGATTCAAGCTTCGAAGATCTTAAGAGGACCGGCCGACCTCGTACAGTTAGGACACCAGCGATCATCAAAGCAGTGAAGGCGCGAATCCAACGAAATCCTGTTCGTAAACAAAAAATCTTAGCTCTTCAGATGGGCCTAAGCAGAACCGCGATCAAGAGTAAAGACATGGACTACGAGCTTATCGTAAGAAGACTGGACATTTTTTTAACGAGCGTTTGAAAAAAAATTAGGCTGGATAGATCCCGCGCTTTGTTACGTCGGTACACGGGAAAAAAATACCGCGAAATTTTGTTTTCGGATGAAAAATTTTTTTAAATCGAAGAGTAAACAAAATGATAAGGTGTATGCCCACAGCAGTGAAGAAGCCAGCACGCGTATTCCAAGGGTTCAAAGAGGACATTATCCTCCGTCACTCATGGTTTGGCTTGGATTCTCATATTTAGGCTTAACTGAGGTGTTTTTCTGTGAAAAAGGTGTAAAAACCAGTGCCGAGGTGTACCAAAATACCGTCCTAACAAACATAGTTGAACCTCTTTCTCAAAAAATGTTCAAAAACAGACATTGGATATTCCAACAGGACTCTGCACCAGCTTATAGAGCAAGAAGCACGCGAAACTGTTTGACCGCCCGTGGAATTGACTTTATCGGACATGAAGACTGGCCCTCTTCTAGTCCAGATTTAAACCCACTGAATTACAAGATATAGCAACATTTGGAGGAGAAAGTCTGCGCTAAACCTCATCAGAATTTGGAATCTCTACGAGCATCTTTGGCTAAAGCAGCGGCAGAAATAGATATGAATGTGGTGCGTGCTGCGATTGATGATTGGCCGCGTCGATTGAGGGCATGTATTCAAAATAGGGGAGGGCATTTTGAATAATGTAAATAAAATTGTATAATATAAATTGTGTAATAAAATCATTAATTTTAAAAAAAGTTTTTGACAGAACTTATGACCTGACTAAGTATAAATGTGAGTTTGTTAGTTCGTTTGTTGAACCGATCATCATGAAATTTTGCATATACATAGGTTAGGGTACTGAGAAGGACATATGCTATATATCACGCGGGCGGAACCGCGGGTAACAGCTAGTGTATTGTAGTTCAGATATTAACTCTTAAAAAGGGTGAATAAACGTACATCAGCAATCCTCCCAGTTCTTATTTTCCGCCCGGACAAGCGCATGGCAATCCCTAGAGGGTAGTACCTCCCCCTTTTCATGCTGACGTTCTTTGACGCCTGACGCAGCATCTTGATGGTCTCAATGTGATCATCTCTAGGCCCAAACTGCAGATTTAGTACAGCTATATTCATCCCGGCCATTATCATCTGCTCCATTATCTCGACGTTAAATGTTGAACTTCCTGTAAAATATTCAAATAAAATAAATAATATAATCCCAATACCATCCCAACTAATATTATAAATGCGAAAGTGAGTTTGTTTGTTTATTTGTTTGTTTGTTTGTTACGCTTTCACGCCGTATCTACTGAACCAATCATCATGAAATTTTGCATACACATAGGTTAGGGTACCGAGAAGGACATAGGCTATATATTACACGGGCGAAGCCGCGGGTAACAGTTAGTATAAATATATACGGACAAATCACACAGATTGAGCTAGCACCAAAGTAAGTTCTGAAGAAAGGCTTGTGTTATGAGATACTAACTCAACGATTCTATATTACCCAGGTCAATCTGAAAAAGATCATTTTCCATATTGACCTGATAGTTGCATCCGTGTTGCAGGCAGGCGTATTGACCGGTGCGCCTCGGAGCTCGTCATAAATATAGAGCCTACAAGTTGTTTCTTTCTTCGATCAGGTAATGGGTGATTAAGTCAGCCTTTTTTTTTCAACCTACTCGCTGAGTATCACGCTGAATTATTAATATTTATCTTTTAATATTACATCATTCCTATTCTTTCGAATTCAATTAGCATACATTATTACGCCTCTTTCCCATGGGGGTAGGCAGAGACCAAGGACCTCCACTTGCTACGACCCTTAGAAACCTGTCTCGCTTTATCTACCTTCAATTGACCGTGAAATTTAATAAGGACAATGTACTCAGTCCACATTGCAAGTTTTTAATGTTAACTGAAATTTTGAGTGTACGTCGATTGGAGAAAATGCGCTGTGCAGTTTATTACTACTGGCATTAAACTTGTTGAAAGTGGCATTAAACTTAGCCATAAGTGAATTACTGACGTCAAAAATGTTCAGCAGTAAAATGAAATATATAGTTATGTATGTATGTATGTATATGTATATGAATGACAATTAATAAGTGTTCTAAGAGACTTATATTAATAAACGTTTTGATTTGTGACCTTTAAATCTTACGTTCTAAGGCTCTCTTCTTCTCGTCTAGTTCTCTCATCCGTAACACAGGTAGGCGTTTCAAACAAGTAGTAATATATATACCTAATGCAATACAAACGCAATTTTACATTCGTGCACACGTCAATGTGTCAATAAACAGTCACGGTCGCTACCGCCTATAAGAGACGGGTCGTAACGTGCGAATAACAACAGTAGAAGCCTTGATTTTTAAAACCTTATGAATTGCGGGGAATGGAGGAGAGGTGCGGGGAATAAGTTTGAATTTTTAATGGGGTCACAAATTCAAACTCAATTGACACGTATTCTATGCCCCAATATCCATAAAGGCAGGCATATTCGGCATGGTTGGTTAGTTATACATGCGAAAAAACAACAACATTACTCAGCAGTCAGCACACGCATTGTGACAGCGCCGCCACAATCTGGTGCAGTTATCCGAGCCGCAAATGCAAATGACCACGCACATTATTGGGATTTTTATTTCCCGGCGCGGTCACACCAAGTTTCGCTAGCGCTGGTACCAACGTCGGTTGCGTAATCGTTGTTAAAACGACTAAGAACTTAAAATTGCAACAGTTTACCTACGCCGATGATACGGCCATCATAGGTGCAAGTGAAAGTAAAATCACATAATTGTTGCGGAGAATGGAATGCTTAAGCCAAGAGTATGAAGTCTAAATAAATCGGAGTAAAACAAGTTAATATTCGGCAACAGACCAGAAACTCTGATTAAAACACACGAGTTGGCACACTTAGACACCGTCAACGAGTTTGTCTACCGTGGCTCAGTCATCAGAAGTGATGGAGACTGTAAACAGGAGATCGCACGTAGAGCCCAAATGGCGAAATTAGCAGTAAAGCTAGAGAAGATATGGAAAAATCGCAGCATCAGTCGCAAAATGGAAATTTTACTTATGCGAACTCTAGTATGTATGCTGCAGAAATGCGAAAAAAAAAACATTACTCACTAGCCAGCACGCGCATTGTGACGGCACCGCCACAATCTGCTGCAGTTATCCGAGCCGAAAATAACCACACACATTATTGGGATTTTTATTTCCCGGCGCGGTCACACCACATGTTTTGCTAGCGCACGTACCAACATTTCTTGGGCGGTAACCGTTGTTAGTGTTCTCGTTAAAACGACTAAGAACGTAAAATTGCAACAGTGTACCTACATGCTTTTGAACTATAAATAATTGTAACTGTTTATCCTTTTAGACATTAATATTATCACCAGTTCATCATTTTTCTTAGTTCTTTCAGTCTCTTCTACAGGAGCATTCCCAACATGTACAATAAGATCCATATATTAGTCAGAGCAGTCACAGACATTTTTGTACAGCATGTTGCATTCCCATGAAGCAGTGAGTAGGGACCAATGTTAAAAAAATTTTCATATACAATCTTCGATCACATATATAAACCATAGAATATACGTTAAGTCATCTCTTTACGAGAATGCTGTAGAAGGTACAATAATTATACGATTTTTACGTCAATTTGTCATTTTAAGGCATTGGTGTTGGTAGAAGACTGGAGGTAGTTGCGTAGTTTCTACATTTATTTTTTACATTATTTTGCATGATTTAGTTACTTACTACAAAAAATTTTAAACAAAATATGGAGCACATACAGGTAAATATGATAAATAGATGTTTAGATTACAAGACAGTTAAAAAAGAGTCGAAGTACCTAGAAAAACTGAGACACGAAATGGAAAAGGGAACACGGTGAGAAGTGACTCAAATTCAATTAAGTTTGTGGCTAATCATGGTAGGGGATGAGTACTGGAGGAAGAGGAGTACATTGTTTAATTGACCTTGACCCTCAGTGTTCCCTTAAAGGAGTGTGACTCAGCCCGTGTTATGAACAACTTTTTCTATGGGACCAATGCTGGGACTCGAAAAAAATGTTGACTGTCCCATACTGATTGCCCGGGCGGCTTAACACTTTTGTATGAAAATGTCGATTATTTTGGAGCAATGATCTCATAGAAAAAGTTGTAAGTACATATCGACGGGCTGTGTCACTCATTCAAGGATATGTTGAGGTTCAATTTACACGTGTATAACTTTAACCCACGGTACTAGAAGTGGGTCTATCCGTTTGAGATAGATCTGCTTTATCAATTATAAAAAAAGAAAACAAGGTTTAGGTACAACAAAACTTACCCATTGTAGCCATAATTCCTGTGAGGCGTTGGCATGGTGGCGGTGCCGAGATGTCGAGGTTTAGAAGGTGTTCCATCGGTGTATAGGCATTAGCTGCTGCCATCTGTTGCCCTGGTAGCTCCATGGCATCATACTATAAGTACAATTACAAAAGTCCTTCGGTACAATCGGTCTACAATCCCGATAGGTCAACTTTCACAAGCGGTCTGTTTTCCCAAATTGTAAATGTGCTTTTCCCAATCGGTCTGATTGTACCAGAGGGTTAAAAATGTTTGGCTGCCATTTTTCTGCTGCTCAGAAAACTGAATATAGATAACTAAAAGGTAGTTACAGCTATTTCATGACAGAATCAAAGTAGAAGCAGCCTCTTCAGATGCAAGTAGCTACTTCCAAATGGAATTTTCACAATAGATCAACTACAAAAGCCTCGCAGGTGTAAGATATTCTCATAAATATAATACGATGTATGTATCTGAATTTATGACTTATATTTTATTTAATGTTAACCCTAGAACCCTACTAGAGGTGTTGGAGCTTCCCAGAAGTTTATAACTTTACTTCTTCGATTTATATTACACAATTTTGACTTCCTGCTTATTTTACCTTGAGATCACGAGCTACGGATTTCGGGAAAACTTAGCGACAGCCAGATGACATAAACGTGTGTACAGTACATGTATAGCGCGACGTGAACCGGATAGTCTCGAAAATACCATTTTGCTAGACCATCACCCTGGGCGCAGGAGTCAGGGAAAACCACCAGTTAGATGGACTGACGCAATCAGACAGCCAATCCGCACCAACACCCAGGGCGCCATATATTTAGCACAAGACCGCACCATTTGGAATGATGTAGTAAGAAGAGTTACTTGAGGTGGTCACGACCCTCAGATATGAGGATACGACCAGCAGGCCTATTTGCTAACTTTTGATAACTACAGTGTAAATCATTTTCATGGTAACTTTAATTTTCATTACGGCTGCGGTATGAATGACTATTTAATCAAATCGTTGTACACTGAGTTAGTAAATCGGCCTGCAGAAAGAAGAAGAAGTACATGTGTCATTACATAGTAATTAGTAACAAAGTTCCTACATTTCTGACCATTGT
This sequence comes from Rhodophaea formosa, assembly GCA_963082605.1. Classification (NCBI taxonomy): domain Eukaryota; kingdom Metazoa; phylum Arthropoda; class Insecta; order Lepidoptera; family Pyralidae; genus Rhodophaea; species Rhodophaea formosa. The sequence goes on from OY720206.1 coordinate 8,257,386, forward strand.
TTTAGCTTATTGCGATTTATAAACTATCAAAATTAATGTAAATAATATATTTTAAATAATTGTTATGAATATGTTATAAATTAAAAGTTAACATTTTAACTTCATTCAATTTAGTTTGGCTTACGGTTTTTTTGTAAACATTGCTATTGCATTGTCTAGAGTCGGTTGTAACAAGGGGATTAAATGTTGAGAAATAAAGATCATAGTAAATAAAACAAACAGGTGATGATAAAGATTTTAGTCGCCAATTAGCATGAAAACAATTATCGTCGCACTATTCTTAAGAAATTGGGCCTGAATTACAAAGTATCACATTTAAACCGTTACATCTTCCATCTTTGAGGAGGGATATTCAAGAAAATACTTCCATAATTTAAAATAGTTATGGCTGACCTATCTTAAAATCTGCTACTAGTACCGCGGACTAAAGGTATATACGTGTAAATTGACCTCGACATACCCTTGAATGGATGACACAGCCCGTCGATATGTACAATATCTATGAGTTCATTGCTGGGAACTAAAAAAATTCGTCATCATCATACTGTCACACGTTTTAATGTTAACTGAAATTGTGAGTTGACGTCGATTGGAGAAAATGCGCTGTGCAGTTTGTTGCCAATTCTTTCGTTTTTAAATTTAAATTTTTTTTAATTCCCAACTTTTAGCCGTGAGTGCCATATGAAAAATTGTTCATTTTGAAGGAACCAAGTCACTACTTCAGGGCTATCCTCTAAAAATCTATGTCTGATCCTCCTACTGGGTCTGAATGTCATGAACAGAGGCATTGTGTTTTCTATCCAAGGAAAAAGAATCGTAACTTCAGGAACCGTTGGAATTTTGCACTTAGTGCTCACTAACAGATGATCAACTTGGAACACCAATTCAAAGCATGATACAAATGCCTAAATTGATATTTCACTCATAAAATTAGTAGACTAATTTATGATCTGTATGTTAATTAATAAAAATAAAGGTTTAATTTGCGAAAACTTTTATTAATATAATTTATAGATTGTTTGTTTAGTATTGGGGTACCTCTTCGCCCCTATGTAGGAACATTGTATACGCCAGACTGTGTAGGGTTTTAAGGTTAAACTACTTAGGTCCGATATATGCAGTAATAATGAGCTGCTTCTTTGAGCGCGAATAATGTTATATTGAATATGGAGGCTTTTGTGTTTAGCTATGATTTCAAGCTTATAATTTACGTAGCTTACAGTTACGTAAATTAAATATTTTTTTGAGTGTTGGTTTTAATAATAATCATCATCATTATTTGTAGGTGACACGGTCAGTTGACCAATTGAATAATTGAATGTAATGTGCTAAACCTTTAGAGAAGATGAAATAATCCTCTCTTCTACAGGCCTGAGGCACGGCGCTCGCCCTTTGTATTCTTGGGCAACACAGTAATATGTATACTTACTTCGCCTAGTTTTGTATCTGAACTCGTGGGCCACACCATAGTTTTCGTCGTAAAAACTTATGTGTAAAAGATATAAATAATTCCTTAGAAAATAAGGTTCTATTTTTGTTTGGTTCCAAACTGAGGTTCCAAACTTGGATAAAATAGGTATATTATGATGTATGTCAAATTTATCTCTTTGACTTTTTTCCTTGTTTGAACCGAGGGCACCAAACTTCGTTCAGATAACCATAATATTTTTTAACCTTCGATGCAAAAAGAGGAGTGTCATATCATAAGTTTGACCGCTATGTCCTTGTGGGTGTGCGTGTGTATGTGTGTGCATGTCGATTGATGTGTCGATTACAAGATAGAGAGATTTTTGAGTCGGGGTCGTACTTCAGACAACGTGTATAAAACAACATGATAGTCGGTTCAGTAGATAGGGCGTGAAAGCGTAACCAACAAACAAACTCACTTTCTCATTTTTAATATGGAAAGGAGGAAATATGGATGTCGTGTATTTGTCATGTCTGTATTTTGCAAAGGAGAGATAAAAGGCAAAAGATGCTTGGAAGATGAGCTTTAAGTATGCATATGCAAAAAAATAACCCAACGGGTTGCAATTCGGAAGTGCCGGGAGAAATGAAAACTTAAATCATAAATACCATCACTCATAATTTAATACGTTTCTTATCAGCAGTCACCATCAATGGATGAGCGGAGCGCATGGAGATATATTATGTACTACGGTGGCGGAGCGTAACATGGTTAACACGCTGTAACAATTTTTTTTTTTCATGGCTGTGGCTGTAACCTCTTAACGCCTTTATCACAAACACACACGCACATTCGCGCAAGTGCCCTGCCTACTTTAAAACACAATCTTTTTAAATCTATATTGCCACGTCTGTCAAATAAATTTGACGAAATAAGAATTTACTAAACTTATTATTCCTTTAAACTAATGGTAAAAAAAAAAAAATACAAATCTTTCTTCATGTTACTGTCAAAAGCTTAGTACACATCAAAACGGTGCAATATTTTTATAAAAAATACAACAATATTTCGCGTTAAATTAAAGGAAATAAAATCACTATAATATGTTGTAAATTAGAAGCTTTTAGAAGTTTTTTGTAATATTCAAATATTTGTATAGATAGCTTCCTAATAAATCTGGTAAGCACAATGGACATATTTGTATATAAGAATAAAAAAAGCGATGGTTTGCTAGCCGCATCACCTATTGTTACTATTTCTTAGATTTCCGCACATTCCATCGGCTTCTATGGTCTACGCGGAAAGGGAAGCAGCTGGTAAATTTGACGTTTTTAGGGCCTATTCATGAGACTTTTTGTCACTGTTCACTGTTTGTCCGTCTTTCAAAGGCTGTATCTCATGAACTGCGACAGCTAGTTTTATTTCTCCCAGATCAGCATGTAAGAGATGGAGAGATGGAGAGATGATATTGATATGACTTATTAGTGTAATAAGTACACTTGATTAATACAAAATAACTTTGATGTATTCTTTCGTTTTTAGAAAAATGGCGGCACTAGTAAAGCCTGATCTATTTCTTGGCTACGAACAAGAAATCATCCGCAAAAAAGAAGTTTTCAATACATTTCGACAGACTTCATTTATAACTACTTTCAGTAAGTGCCTAGTCCTAACTAATAGTATTATAAATGCGAAAGTGAGTTTATTTGTTTGTTTGTTACGCTTTCACGCCCAATCTACTGAACCGATGATCATGAAAATTTGCATACACATAGGTTAGGGTACTGAGAAGGCCATAGGCTACATATCACGCGGGAGAAGCCGCGGGTAACGGCTAGTGGTTTATAAAAACATAAAATAGTTTCATCATCATCAAGTCTTATTTAATCTCCACTGCAGGAGCACGACCCTAAAAAAGTTTATTTGCATAAAATCCATAAAATGCAATACATAATTAAGCATTCTTAAAACATTTAGATTTTTTTTCTAAAACAGGATGTCCTGTGCATTTAGTCCTCTGTCGTTACATTTCGTAAACACATAAAAGAAATTACTTCATCGCGGCAAATTGATGGCAATGCCATCAATCATTTTTAATTTCCCCCAAATTTTGTTTATAGTAGTATATAGTATAGTCATATTAGTATTTTTCATTCCATGTCAAAAACTGTAGCTGTTTTGTTTACTTTTCTGTATTCTTCGAAATTAATAAAAGAATATGTAAGAAAAATAATATTATTTTATGTATTGCACGTAAAAAAAGTTATGTAATTAACATGATAATAATTAAACCATTTAATCCACGTCTTTATGGCACCAGCTGAAAATCAGCGCTGTAGCACCCCGCTACCAGCGTAAAGCTGAGCTGGCCACCTTTTCGGCAATTGTATTTTTAATTTGCTAAGAATTGCTAATGATTCATTTGTTTACATGACAACAAATGAATCATTAGCAATTCTCTTTGTCGAATAAAGATTTTTTTTCTTTCTTATTTACACTCACATAAAGAGTAGGTAGATAGAAGATTTACACATCAAATTGATCTTAACTACTTATTGATTTTCCAAGAAAGTCTTGTAAATTATTGAAGAACTGGATTTATCTTGGAACTGTGCATTAGTGACGAAAAAACAAAGTGGATGGCTGGAAGTATCGTCCCATACAAATAGAATGCATACAGCCTTTTATATACCTAACCCAAAGAATTCATAATAGTAAATCATAAATCCAAGTTTTCAACAATATGGTACATAAACTTATCTAATAAAGAATCAATGGGACCTAAGTAATATTTTTTAAATATGTCAGAATAATTTAATTTACAGAGCTTGTTTCCCTTACAATTAAAAAAATCTTACAAATAAATTAAAAAATCTCAGGAAGGGCAGAAGTTTTTGGCAAATAGATCCATTACGTGACAATATATATGAAATCTTTGCATGAGATCCAATTTTCTTTATTGCATTGTATATCTATATCCCATCGTATTTCCCATCCTGCTCTGTCAGAAGAAATAGTTGGTTATCTTACACGCTTTATTTCTTTTAGGTGAGGAGTCTCTTACGTACATAGACATTCAAAACTTCATAGAAGCTGGACTACGAATAATAAGATTTAAAATGAGCCTTTGTCGGAAAGAGCAGAATTTGAAAATTTTGGCGATGTTGACAGACGCAATAAAAGGGTGTTGTGAGAAGTACGAGATTAGTTCTTGGCCAATAGCGGTGTCTATCGATATACCTAATGCGTGCATCAGAACTGGGTTACTTGACTATGTAAGTTAGCGATTCTTTTAATCTATACTAGTATAACAAACAAAAAGTATAGATTGTAAGTTTTTTTTCGGGATAAATCCAAAAAATAAATTGTGCTTAATGTCATTGCTAGTGACTAACAAAATTGATTTGTAATCTGGGGTAATGTTTTTGAACGTGTGACACTCGACTTCGAGAGATTTTTGTACGGAAAAATCATTCAAAAACGAGTGTCACGCGTTTAAAAATAGTACCTATGCGGGCTTACTAGTACGTAGTTACATATATCTCCATTGGGCCTACTCAGTTTTGACAGATAAGGTGAGAACGTTTCAATGGTCACTTGACTAAAACCTCCATTACGGCTTATATAACATAAATTAAAATAGTCAATGATTCGAAAGCGGTAATGGATGTTGAAGAGCACATCAAAAAGTTATTCACCGTAATCAAAGATCAGAATTATAATCACTACGTGCCGTACTTGTCAAAAGTTACCAAATAGGTCTGAACCAAAACGTACGATTTTTTTATGAAAATATAAATAGGTTAGTAAAGTTTAATGTAAAAATATAAGTAAGCTGGTACGGCGACAATGATGAGGTCTGATAAGTTTATTTTTTTCTGGTTGTCTCATGTACCAACTTTTATGGCCCATTCGCTACTACTAATTCAACGTAATAGAATACGATAGTTTAATTAGTATATTTTTCTTAAACATTTAGAGCATCCAAGAGGATGAAGTCGTAATGAAAAGCATGTCTTTCGTGGAAATAACCACTAACAACAAATACTGGAACAAGTGTAACTGTGAACGCATATTCATGGACGATCCATTCACGTTTCCAAGCATAAAAGTGGGCACAGAGATAGCCATAACATTTGGCAAAATAGTGATGGTCTGCACAGAAGTTCTGTCAAAGGATACGGTCAGGTGTCAGGTTCTTAGAGAGGGAATGCTGAGGAACACAGAGTTTTTAATGATTCGCGGCGTGAAGCATTTACGACCTCCAATGGGGAAGAATGATATGGAACTTTTGCAATTTGCTTTAGAGAATAAGGTAAGGAAAGGACTTTGATAATTTTCTATCTGCTTTTATTTTTTATTGCGATTTCCAGGTTTTGTTTATTATTTTATAAATAAATATTTCTTTAAATGTAGTACGCATATTAACGTGATTAAATAACAGTGGCCAAGTTCGAGTCGGATTCGCTCACAGTATTGGTTCTGTACCACCAAGAAACGTGGTCGCAGGTAGACTGTCAGACTCAATCTACCTGCGACCACGAACACTGAAAAGTGTTCGAAACGTTAGGTGTATAAATAATGTAATAAACGCCATAAAAACCGTATTAAAATAATTTTATTTAACTGTCTTTTTCAGTTTGATGTTGTTATAATTAATTGCATTCGTTACCTATCAACTATAATAAAAGTCAAGAATTTTTTCGTAAAGGCCAAGTGCCGTACGCCCGTGATAGTAGCCACCATTTGCGATCAAGAAGGATTAGATAACTTTGATGAAATCGTTCAAGTAAGTTAAGTGTTCATATTCAAAATTTAAATAGTTTTGTGCTCAGAAAGTGCAACGCAGAGCCAAAAGTATCCAGAGTTAAATTTTGAGGCAACAACGACTTCTAAGTTTGTGTCTCAGTGACGGACATTTTAGGATATTCGAATATTGATTTATTTGAGGAAAGCAATACAAGCAAATCGTTGCTATCTGTGTACTTCTGTTTGTCAACAGTCTCATTGTTTTAAATAACGCTAGATGGCAATCATAGTTATTTTCTTATTTCAGTATTTTTTTATACTACATGCATGATAAAGGCGCTACTCTCATGTTAAATTTTTATTTATTAATTAGTACAAACTCTTTAAAAGGTGACTTAGCTCATTAAAATGACTGATTTATCCTATTGGACTAATGCTGGTGACTCGGACTTCGGTAGACACGGCAATTTTTACGAAAATGTCTAATTTTTATTGTATCTGGCATTAAATTTCATCCTGTAAAAAAAGTTGAACATTCTGACTGCCTTAGTCATCCCTTGAAGTAATTGTACTTACTAATAAAAAAAGGAAAAGGTGAAAAGATGAGCTGAATAATAACCATAAAAAGTCAAAAATTAAACGATGAGAAAAATCATGAAAACAATTCGTTTAAATAACTATTTATTTTGATCAATTGTTAATTTAATGATGCAATAAAAATATGATCCACTATTTCACGTAGGTATTTGAAAGAATTCACGAATTCATTGTACTAATACACTTTGTGTTAACTAATCGCCGACATCAACCGTCCGACACACACGTAAGCTAAGTGGTAGAGTAGCCTAGAATACTAAACTACCGATTCGGGTAACTCTACTAGTTTGGGTAAAGTTAATGTCTGCCCAAACGTAAATTTAAGTTTTACTAGTAGAGTAAGAGCTGTCACAAGCACTTGAAAGCACTAAGCATGGGTAGAATAAGGAAAAAATGTAAAATGTAAGAGTGGAGGAAGCATTATGGTAGAGACTTACCCAAGTTGCTAGTTACTCTACTATACCATTTCTTTTTTTTCTTCTTCTGGTAATCTGGTTTGACGAGCTCCGTGGCGCACCGGTCAACACGCCGGCCTGTGACACGGATAGTCCCGGGTTTGATCCCCGGTCAGGTCAAGATGAATAATGATCTTTTTCAGATCGACCTGGGTCTTGGATGTTTATCTATATATGTATTTGTTATAAAATATAGTATCATTGAGTTAGTATCCCATAACACAAGTCTTACTTAAGAACTTACTCTGGGAGTAGCTCAATCTGTGTGATTTGTCTGTATATTTATTTATTTTAATCTACGGATGCTGTTTACACCGGCATATTACGTTGCATAGTAAGACCTCTACCGTCTACTCTAACGTTTACTCTACGCAAGTACCGGAGGCTATATTCATAAATTCTTTCTCAACATGACCTTATTCTTCAACTGTTTCAATCTAAATTGACAGATTCAAGATTAAATCGTTTATTTAATATAGGTAGGTTTCTTTGAACACTTATTAATTGTCATATTTGTGTTTACATTTTTAACAACAAAATTTTTTTGTTGACGTTAATAAATACTTATGGCTAAGTTTAGGCCAAGGCCAGAGAAACAGACGTATCGTATCTTTATCATTAATACATTTCTTTGTCATTGTCATTTCAGGAAGCCGATGCTATAGTTTTGGCCAGAGAATTTCTCGCTTTCGAGATTGTTAATAAACATTTGATGGTAGCTATTCAAATGAAAATATGCGCCAAATGCAGAAGTGTAATTTTTTTGACTATTTGTAGCTTCTATTATCATCATCATCATCTCAGCCACAAGAAGTCTACTGCTGGACGTAGGCCTCCCCTAAGGATTTCCAATACGACTGGTTGGAAGTGGCCTGCATCCAGCGCCTTCCTGCGACCTTTATCAGGTCGTCCGACCACCTGGTCGGTGGGCGTTCAACGCTGCGTATGCCGGTAAGTTACTATTCAAGCTTTCTGCCCTATTGGCCATCGGTTCTTCACGCTATGGGCCCCGCCCATTGCCATTTCAAAGAGCTAATCCACTCGGCTATGTCGGTGACCTTTGTTCTTCTTCGGATTTTTTCGTTTCTGATTTGATATCGCAGAGAAACACCGAGCATAACCCTCTCCATAGATCTTTGAGTGACGTTGAGCTTTCTCATGAGGCCCATAGTGAGTTCCTTCTATTATGCCCATAAAGTATTAACATTATCCCTAGCCGTTTCCATTACCACTTATTGATTTAAAACAGGCTCACTGTTGATGGACACGTCAGGGATGATGTCATTATCATCATCGCTACATAAACATACATTTTTATACGTATATATTAACACTTTCTAAAAAGGTTTCCAAGTCGATTGTATGTTTTTGTATGTCTATTACTCCATATTTCCGTCATTTATGAACTGATTTTAATTTGAAAATTCTTCTTTGTTATAAGATTTTAATTTAAATTTGAATGTCTAAAGATTGTCTGTAGTGTAGGAAAATAGAAGGTAGTTTATTTTCACTTGATTTGATCCATGTAAATGATTAGATAACCATATCTTTCATCGTTAGCTATATGTATACCTATCAAAGCGTAAGATATTTTTATTATTTAAGTTCCTACTTTTCTTCTATTACTTAAAGTTTCATAAGGCGTTATGGTATTTGACACTAGCGCCACCCGGCAATTAATTATTTTAATCCTAAATCATATCAAATTTAAATAATCTATTATTAAAATAATATGATATATAATAATAAACATATTATAGTGTATTGCCCTAGTAAGTTACTTGTAGTATTTTCGGTACAACTTTTCACTATTTTTAATTTGATGAATTGAGAGAACTACTCATGCACCCTTTCACACCAGTGGCCACTTTTGGCGGTAGCGAGTAATTCTCTTTTAAACTAAAACTATGGTATCTATGAAAAGTAATAACAAAATACTACAAGTACTTTACTATGGCATTTCACTATTAGATAGAAGAAAGAAAAAAAGAATTAATTACTGGGTGGCGCTAGTGTCTCATATCAAACGCCTTAACAATTTACCATTACAGTTGGGTATACCAATATATATATCCGGCAATGTCTTGGAAAAAATGCTGCAATATGGGGAAACTACTGGATGCGAGATAACTGATATAACAAATATAGTTCTCCAAGGAGGCGGATTGTTCTTGAGGAGTTATCAGGACCCAAACTTCGTGTTACGAGCTATGCACCTGCTCAACTCTATTTGCAAAACAGTTGAAACGGTTGCAAAAAGCGATTTTTGGGATTTGGTATTCACTGTGCGTATTATTAGCAAATGTTATACTTGTATAATCATTCAGTATTTGTTTTCTCATGATACGGTCGGGTCAATATTGTGTGTGTTAAAAAGTATATCAGAAAGAACATAATTAAAAAATATGTACTTGACAAACTTTCGATTGTTTTAGACCCTAAAATGGGTGATTCGAGCTCCGTGGCGCAGCGGTCAACACGCCAGGCTGCGACACGGATGGTCCCTGGTTCCATTCCCGGTCAGGTCAAGATGAAAAACGATCTTTTTCAGATTGACCTGGGTCTTGGATGTTTATCTTTATATGTATTTGTTATAAAATATTCTATCGTTGAGTTAGTATCCCATAACACAAGTCTCGAACTTACTTTGGGGCTAGCTCAATCTGTGTGATTTGTCCGTATATATTTATTTATTTATTTATTCGGCCCGTAGAGATGAAAAAAATCTTATGCTAAAAAAAAACATTTTCAATTAAAAATATTCAGCCACATGGTCAATTGGTATGGGAATGTGCGATAGGTATATATAGCCATAGTCCTATTCTGATGTGTATTAGTTATAACATGTCTATATACTTATTAGTTGTCCGTGGGCGTTGATATTTAATATCAGGTGACCCGCATGCTCGTTTGCCGTCCCATATCATAAAAAATTAAAACATGGCAAAGAAAAGAAATAAGAAACTTCTTAACACCCATGCACATTTTCACATTAACATTAATTAATAGGACGGGATTTGTAAGATAGTTTTAGTTTATTGGTTGCAGCTAAGGGTGCCAGTGAATGCAGCTCAGGCGTGTACTTTAGGCTGTGCTATCGTAGCAAGGCAGACCCTTTCCAAGGTATGTCTCGTTTTGCCTACGAACTGAATATAACATTTGGATACCATCCAAATGTTTTATTCCGTTCGTGAAACGTATACAAGAACTCTATTAAAGGTATCGCTATCACTACATAGTATAAAACGAAATCGGTTCACGATGTCTGTCTATTCCTATGAATGCTTAGATTTTTAAAATTATGACAGTAAGGTTACCAGTTTCGGAATACTATTTAATTAAAAAAGCATGCTTCTCACATAATCGAATTACTTCGTATTTTTATTGCATCCTATCTACACTACAACTACTGAATATTTTGTGCTCAGGTAATCATCGTGCTAACAGTGACTGGGAAGTCAGCCATCTTGGTTTCCCGCTTGTGCCCGGAAGCTCTGATCATAACGGTCAGCGTGGGCGGGTTCACCGCCAGAAAACTGTTGTTCTATCGTGGCATTATGCCCTTGATATACACAGGTACCTAAGTAATAATTGAAGTATCAAATAAATTATTTTTCTTTGTATTTTTTTAATTTATTCAATTATATTAATATTTGGTTGGATGACTTTTGTTAAGAAAAATAAAAACAAATCTGACCTGCCAAAGACAAAAATAAATTATGTCATTCTAACCATATCTGAAACGCCCCGTTGAGGCATTTAGGAGTTATAACTCTAACTACAAGTGGCCAACACTGGTGTCAAATTTTTCAAGCGATAAAGGCATCTGACAGCTTAAGAGTCGCCTGGACGCGCATGTCTCCATACAAACGGAAAAAGGGAATTGTGGCAATATTTGATAATTTTGGAGTAAAATTAAGCATCCAATCAATTAATCATCTTATAATCTACCTACGTACCTAAACAGTTTGGTTAAATTATCAATAGTTTGAGAATTATACGCCTCTCAAGATTTCCATACAAATTTAAAAAGGCTTGTAATTCTCAAACCATTGGTATTTTAACCAAGCTGTATAGGAACGTACGTAGATTATAATGAGATTAATTGATTAAATGGTTAATTTTACTCCAAAATTATCAAATATTGTCACAATTCCGTTTTTCCGTTTGTATGGAGACATGCGCTTCCAGGCAACTCTTAATGACTGCCATCAACGATGACAGCCGGCACCAAAGGCTTAACGTGCCCTCCGAAGCACGGAGGAGCTCGAGATACTTTTATGCCACTTGCGGTCATCTATCCAAGTGCAGACCGCGCCCGGGGTTGCTTAACATGCAAAAGCACTTATGATGCTTACCCTCTAGTGAGTGTAAGCATTATAAGTGCGTGTAAAAGTGTAGTCCTAGTAGGACTAGTAAAGATAATATTTTCTGAATGTACAGAAAAGCCACAGAAAAATTGGTACGACGAGATGAACGCACGCATAGACTATGCAACGGAATACGCGGTTAAGCACGACATCCTCAGGTACGGGCAGAACTACGTCGTTCTTCGGAAATGCTCCCCCACGAGCAGCTACGCTGACAGCGTTAGCTCTTGCAAGGTTGCCATTGGAGAAAATAAAAGGCAGACGTAAGTTTTGTTCGTGTTATACATACTACAAAATATATTAGTTCTAGACAAAGAGATAAAAAACCACAATTATCGCTTAATGTCGTTGCATTAAGTCCATATAAAGAAATTGTAACAATTGTGGTAGGCATAAAATGGTATATAATGGATAAATGGAGTAAAAACCCGTCATAAATTTATTTCTAGAATGAAAAGTATGTATTAATATGCATAAATTGGATTATTTCTTAGTAAATCGTTTAATTTGTTTCCAAAATTTTAACTTCATGTCAGTCTCACTAAAATCCGGCTTTGGTGCATAATTTCCTTTGGCTCAAAGTTTTGGTTTTTATTTTCTTTATGTAGTTTTTAGTATTTTTATCCTATGTTACTGTGCGAGTGATGATAGACTTAAGTTATTACTTACCTTAAAAATGATCTGCCGATGAGCCTAAAATTATTTATGTAGGCGGGAATCCCAATAAATAGCACCTAAATGACGCGTTGTTCAACTTTTTACATTTTACTTTATTGAAACATCTTACATTAAAATCTTAAAATATGTAAAGCAGGGTCTTTCTCTTTGGGACCGCCTGTAAGGTCAACCCAACTATGCGTCGAACGGCTTTTTTGAGTATTGTTGTTTCACCTGCTAGAAATGAGGAAATTACACGAGAAAATGAGACTAGGGGATGTTTCACACCCAAATCCGGAACGTTGCACAACAAGACTCCGAGCAGACATTCGGCGTGAAGTTCGGTTGACCTAATATTACCTTGACAGGCCGAGCCAAACGAGCGTGATTTTGTCGGTAATGTGTCCCGCAAATCAGTTTCTGAAGTTACAATTTTGCGATCGCTTGTCTCATAAGTAGAGGATTTTTATGTAAAATGCAGTGCATGCGACTGATTTTGCGCGACAGTCACAAAATTGCGCCCGTTCGGCTTAGCCCTAACTGTGCGTATATAATACCTACCCTCAACATCTGCAGTCTGCACCACACTAAGATTTTTTATTTATTTATTTATTTCAGCATCGTTTGTGAGGATCCCAACGAACTAAACCGTGGTTCAAAGGAATCTATGTTTCCTTATAAAACGTTGTCAGGAGTATTAAACTAATGGGGTTCAGTTATAAAAACCTCAATTAAAATAACAGCACTAGTAGACGCGCTGCAAAGCTCCGTACTCGTAAAATATTATTATTGCCTGTGGGAAGTATACCTACTGAAGTATCTGGATAACACTGTAAAGTCCTTACAGAACTCAGAACAACATAATTACAACATATTCAGGATGATAATGTGCTTATGTGTTTTTTTAAGACACGCGCTGCGCATGTTTGTTATTTTCGTTATTTTAGTAATTTTGTATTTCATTAGGTAGTTTGACTTAAATTGTTTTCTAGAATAGGTTGTTATTTATTTCTTTATTTTGGTTATTTTTAAGATTCTTACATAGTATTAAAGCGATATTTAGTGACTTTGACTTTCAATAAACTCAAAAAGGCACTATTATTAAGACAATGTTTGTATAACACAAAAACACCTGCAGATTTTTTTAATTTCTCTAAAAATATACTCAAATGTTTAATCTGCCAAGTCACATCCATTCTCCAGCGTGGTCTAGTTTTGCGTTATGTTGAGGGTAGGTACTTGTAGACAAGTCCGTTCAATCCTTCCTCCCAAAAGCACGAGACACATAGAAAAGGCGTAAGACGCGGATGGAGCGCGGGCAGGGCGAAGACGGGGCGCCGTCGCGACTTTTGAAATAAACATAGAAATGACGGGACACAGACATGACGCTTGGCACTCGGTAGTTGTGGGTGTGACAGTGACGCGCGAGTCCCGGCGCCCGCGCCTCACCCCGCTTGCTCTGTGTGTTTTACCGTAGGGCGCAGATCCGTCGCAGACGGGTAAGCGTCGTGTTTGCGTCCAGTCTTTTCTGTGTGTTTTAGGTCACGACGCTTCTATACATTTTGTATGAAAAAAAACGCTGAGGAGACATATGTCTGCGCCCCGTTCTCACCCTACGTCTTTTCTATGTGTCCTTCGCTTAACACGACCGATAATCTCTTATGAAAAATACAAGTGTTATTAAAGTGATTTATTCAATCTTACCTAATAAACCGTCGTAAGGCATGAAATGTGCCTTTATTTGTATTCATACTGGCACGGTATCGGACTACCAGTATCAGGACGACTAGAATATGGAAAATTTATATTTAACAGGCCGGCAGCATTTTGTAGATGTCACTCTTTGACCCCGTCGCACTCGCCACCGGAAAAGAGCGCGTATAGTTGTCTTAGCTCTAATAAACACCTATAGAAACAGCATGAATGTTGTTATAAAAGTGGACCCTGAGACAGAGGATATCTCCGATTTGAAATCTATAAGTTAACACATTGAATGGACTTGTATACAAACAGGCTGGTTTGAAACTTCTTGGCAATATGAAAATCTTGAAATCAGAATAGGTAATAGAATGTCAAAATCAGTAAAAAGGGTGAAAAACGTAAAAATAATACTCCCTATAGAAATTCGACTGGCTGATTCGAATTTGTATAAGTCAACAATTTCATTTAATATGATATTACAAATTCCATTGTGTTATTAATGATTCTTATTTCTATGCCAGTAGGAAAAAATAAGACTGAATTATTTTTTATCGTTTTTTTCTTACAATATTGTGCTTGTTCTAGTCGTATTCGATCGAGGCCGAAATATTGCTAAGGGTTTTCACTTCAGCCATTTTAAGCCGGCCTTACACAGCTAGAATTCATACTCTGACGAGAGGTACGTTGCAGATCGTAAGTCATAAACACACAGAAAAAGCGTACGGCGAAGGTACGGCGCAGTTCAGATACAGTGCTGGTGCAGACACTATGATAGAGTTATTAACCTTATTATTATAAATAGAACGACCAATATCGCAAGATAATTGACGCTTCCTCTGCCCGCACGTGGCATCTTGCTGGAACGTTTTCTCTTGTGATTCTGGACTTTTGTGTATGGCAATAAGGCTCAAAATCCGATCACAGTGGTCCATGTCTGCGCCATATCAGCGCCGCGCGCCTTATTAGTTTTACGCCTCAGACATGCCTAGAGATATCAGAGTATGAATTCAGATTGAATATAAGATATAAGAAGGTCAGCCTAACATGAAATTTTTAATTAGTTCTCGTCGAGAAACTTTCAAGTACTTAATCATAGATATTTTTTAATTTAATTTCAGTTGCCCGAGCGAGGACGATGATGTTTTCTTTAGAAATCGTTACTTTTTAATGGCTTAATTTTTTAAATTAAGTTTTGTTCTTTAGATACATTTAATTGTTTATGTTATTATTTATTGTGTATTGAAAGAACTTTTATGTCATGTGTGAGTTTTACTTAACACCTAACTTACTAGTATTATAAACGTGAAATTTGTCAATTCGTTAAATTCATATTGTACAAAATTTACAGAGTATCATTATGCATCTTAGACCACAAGATGTTAAATTACTTGGCATAGTATTGAAATGTAAATTTGTCTTATACAAACTAATTTATTTATAAGATAAATGATGTAGCCAAACCAACAGTATGAGTTTGTAACAGTAGTGGGTGGGAGCTTTTCGGGAATATTTTGAATAAACTACTGGTGGTTAAGCACATAATTTAACTCAAAGCGCATGTTACTTTGACTTACGCAAAGTCACGCACGCTTGAATCAATCTCTTGAGAAGGTATTGAGCTGATTACAGGTGTTTTTTCCAAAACTCATGTCGTAAAGTGGCAAAACCCTTATCAGTTAACTACGAGGAAAACAGCAACGTCCCTAAGTCTCATGCAATTTTATCACAAGCAACACGAAAGTCTACAAATATTATTTAAGACATTTTTTACAAAAAATAAAAACCGACTTCAACCCTATCAATTTGTTTGAAAAAGCATAAAAATAAAATGGAAATAAGTGTGAACCGAACGGCATCCTTGTAAAATTTTTTTTTTGGTATTCATGATTTTTTTCAAAAAGCGCTCTACACATTTCGATTAAAATTAAATGAGACCATCTGTAAAGTATTACCTATCTAACAAAAAAAAGAATTTCTTAAATCGATCCAGTCATCTTCGAGAAATTGGGGAACATATGTACATAAAAAAAAGATTACGACAAATTTTTTTGAAGTCGGTTAATAATCATCGTCATCTCAACCGCAAGAAGTCCACAGCTGGACACAGACCTCCCCCAGGATTTCAATCATGGAGGAGGAGGCACCTTGATTAGCAAACGAGTTGGTGAGCGCAATTGGTTTGGCTTATATTGGTTCCTACGCTGCTGCCCATTGAAACCGTTTTTAACAACGGAAAGGGTAGAGTCAGTAAGTTTGTTGGACGGGGAAACGGGATTAAGGTGTTTGGGATGCTACTTGCTTGGATGGATGGAATATGGGATGAGAAAGTAGCAGTTCAGGAGGCTGTACGCGCGTACCTACCCACCGCAATGTTATTCCTGCAACTACCGGACAGCCAGTTGAGGAAAACACCCTGCCCTGACCATGATAAGAAAATAAAATATTTTTTCTGATGTGTTATCGAGATTAATAAAAACTTGCATACGATAAAGTTTGAAAACTATTGTTTACTAAGTTTTCCATATAGAAGGTTTTGCGAGTCAGCTTTGTTGGAATAGCGCAAAGCAAATTCACGTACTGAAAGGCCAGGCTAAAAGCGCTGATATATCGGGATTTTTCGCTTCCCTTTGAAATTCAACTTCATGTAGAATACATTACAAGGCATCGCCCTGAATTTCATTGTAGCGCTTGATACGGGCCCGTGGGCCGCAAGCGGCTGTAAGTTTTAAACCAATGACCTTCAATTGAATATTATACTAGACAATACATGTATTTATCCAGATTATACCTACTTAAAATCAATGATTTTTATGCACTGATGATATACTACACTATAAGCATTGTAGCATACTCGGCAACTTCTTTGCCCTAGTGGTCATCATGCCGGGCTGGCACACCAGAGGTCCCAGGTTGAATCCTCGGTCAGGTCAAGATGGAGAATGATCTTTTTCAGATTAAAGTATTTCAGTTAATTTCGAATGCAGAAAATTAGCTTACACCATCTATAAAGGACTCCAAGTGAGTGGCAATCCTTATAAGTTTGAGAAGAAATAGAAGAAAATTTCAAAGGAAAATAATGTGTGGAAACCAAGAGGTTTCTTCCCGTTTTTCCACACACATTTTGACCAGCAGAAAAAAAATATCGTTGACCTCTTATCCCATCCATAACACGTCTTATACTTACTTTGAGGCTTACTATAATATGAACAAATAATGCTATATAACATTATACATCCAAATAATATTTCGCGAAAAATTACAAAAGGTAATTATGATGTAATTATCATAGATATTATTATTGGAAAGGAATAAATAAATATCTCATCCGGCGGCACGCGCACAGGCAAAGGCTGTGACAAGTTTATTTCCAAAAGCCATCATGCGCGGATGTGATGGTAATCTATTCATTATCATTATCAGATCTTGGTTGGTCTCCAATGTAGGAGCATGCCCCTCTCTGTACTACCAGAGCCATATTAGCCAGAGCAATCATGAGGATTTCGCCTACACTGTCCACGCTAGCCAGACGGGTTGGAGAGGTCTCTTGGATTTTTTTTGAATTGAAAAGAAAGCGATATTTCCTTTAGGTTCATAGAGGTCATCGGTCATAGCACAAAGGGTTTTACGCATCGGACCAGAGAGGATTTTATAGATGACGCCTCCTCGGGGAATCCTAGCACAACTACGGGTTCCCAGTAACAATTTGCACTGGAGTACGCCCGGGACTTACGGGATGTATTTTTAGCTTTTCTTTCTAAATTGATATAGGCCATACAATATATCACATGATATAGAAATAATGACTAGACGGATAATTTTACTGACAGCGTCATCGACGGAATAGTTAAGGTGGTAGAAGTCTTTAGATATGTGAATGTGGGCGATGTTCACATCATCATCATCATCATCATCAGGTCTATTTAGTCTTCACTCACGGAGTATAACCCTCTCTGTACTATCAGAGCCATATATTATCCAAAGCAGTCAGAGGATTTGGCCTACACTTTCCACGTTGGACGGTTTGGAGAGAATGATGTTCACATTGGGGCACATTTTTTTTCCGAAAGTTTTATTTTTCATTTTTTTTAAATAAAAAAATATTTTGTCGTAGGTAACTGCGATAGATCCCATATTATCAAGGGCCTTTTAGCTTTTGTTTTAAAGTGCGTAACGAACATTTATTAAATTTTAAGCTTTCCAAAAAATCTCGCGAGTTCTACAGCTCACAAAGCCACTAGTATATATGTACAACTTCACATAAGCCGTTATAACCAAAACAAGCGATGCCACTCCAATCCTTATAATACATATTACGTTCACGAGCGTCCGAAATCTGTATTTTTCATTTATCTCTTCCGCAAGCCTCGTTTTGATCCCCTAATGGTTTTCCCACAAATAAAACTTGGTTTTGTTTATTTTCGCGGGCTTTATTTATTTCCGGCGTTGTTAGCGACAGCTGTGCGTTTGTTTATCATTCCGCTTAGCCTGATCAACATCTTTGCTGTTTGTAATTCACCTGACGCTAAACAGGGGTAAGGCCTTTGACACACAGCCAAGAGTTGGATGATTGGTCACCGCTAGTGGCTCAAAATCCCATCCCAACTAAAGTAAATGCGCAAGTGAGTTTATTTGTTTCTTACGCCTTATCTACTGAACCGATTACCATAAATTTTGCATACACGTTGTCTGGAGTACGGAAAAGGGATAGGCTACTTTTTATCGTGGAGAAATATATATAATTATACATACTTACATACAAAAACATTGTTCCCGAAGGATCGATACTAACGCGAGAGGAGCCTTGGGCGAAAGCTAGTAATATAAATTATACCTAATAATTATTTATTGATGTCCACATAAATACATTTCTTATTTCAGTAAGTAATTATCGATTAATACATTTTTAAGTGTAATTATCATGTTAAATAGTTCCTGAGGTATAAACTAGGCATAGTTATCTAAGACGTTAGATACTTCCTTTGACTAACAAAGTTTTCATCAAATTTCAATGCGTATAGTAGAGAGTGAGAGAAGAATTAGAAGTATTTTCTGTGTATTACTAGATAAAACTAGTATGCGCTAGGTGTGATAGATAATGGCTGTATGTCTCAATTTTGAGTAGGCATAAAGAGCCAAGTTTAGCTGCTATTAGCCCCTTGACTACCTAATTCGGGACGAGCTCCGTGGCGCAGCGGTCAACACGCCTGCCTGCGACACGGATGGTCCCGGGTTCGATCCCCGGTCAGGTCAAGATAGAAAATGATCTTTTTCAGATTGACCTGGGTCTTGGATGTTTATCTATATATGTATTTGGTATAAAATATAGTATCGTTGAGTTAGTATCCCATAATACAAGTCTTACTAAGAACTTACTTTGGGGCTAGCTCAATCTGTGTGATTTGTCCGTATATATTTATTTAATGATCTTTTTTTGATTGACCTAGGTCTTGGATGTTTATCTATATAAGTATCTATTATAAAATATAATATCGTTGAGTTAGTATCCCATAACACAAGTTTCGAACTAACTTTGGGGCTAACTCAATCTGTGTGATTTATCCGTATATATTTATTTATTTCATTCAAGTGTAAAGGAATACATGTGTAGCAGGGTATATAACGGGTGCGGAAAAAAACATCTCATGGGTACCAGAAGTTTAGCTGTGCTAAACGTGGCCTATAAGAAGGCAACGTCCCTGTCAACGAGACTCCTTGATATGAACCAAAGTTTCAACTAACAATCTAGCGAGGTACATACTTAGCTATTTATACTTAGTAAGATACTGGTCACATAAGTTTATTATGTGACCAGTGCCTTACAGTCATTCTAATCCTGTTAACACTGAATTGTGACAAAGGCAGGCTTTATTGAAGATGCGGCTAATGGAAATTTACGGCGCCGATTTGACCTAGAAAGGTAAGCTGACTTTTTGCTTTCGTAGTTCCGAGAACATAAATCATGCCCTATCTTAAAGTCGCAATGTTTTTTTTAATGATTCCACATTTATGGTTATGAATATTTTAGGAGTAGATACTCTTTAATCTTTTAACCGACAACTTCGGAAGAATCTGACAAACATTGTCGTGTCCATTTCTTCAGCATCCTGTATTATAAAAAAATATCGTAGTGGCCTGGGTTTCCCTCCTGTACTTATACATTACCATGTGAAATAACAATATCTATACCTGCACTTCTATGTTATATAAAAACTTGAAAACCGACTAATAAGTTACACATTCCGACATACACAATTTATAATTAGCCTAAAATACATACATACATAATATCACGTCTTTTTCCCTTGCGGGGTAGACATAGCCCTAGTCTATAAAAAATAATAGGCCACGTTTAGCATGTAGTGGGCTGGTAGGTGGGGAACGGAATCAAATAGTGATGGGTTGCTGGTTGTTTCCCGACTCCCATTCCCTCGATCGGCTTTTACAATCTACGCGGGAAGAGAAGCAGCTGGCACATTCTTCGTTTTTTATTTTCTCGCAGACCAGCATGGAAGCAGAATAAAGCCTAAAATAGAATCTAAGTAATCTCTATATATCCGCCGTGTGGTTCCCGGCTGAGAAGAATAGGACCACTCCAAATCTTCCCGTGGATGTCGTAAAAGGCGACTTAGGAATCTCAAGCTAAACAAAGCTTATAAACATCAAAGAGACCTCTCCAACCCGTCTGGCCAGCGTGGAGAGTGTAGGCCAAATCCTCTGACTGCTCTGGCAGTACAGAGAGGGTCGTGCTCCTGCAGTGGAGACTTATAAAGACCTGATGATGATGATGATGAATCTCTAAATTCTCTTTCGCATATGTTGGCAGTTTGATGATCGACTTCCTATTAGTAGTTAGTTGTTTATCGCAAACCTCTCGAACATTAATTTAAATATCTCATAGACTACTGAGTTTTAATATCCGATGAATTTGAAAATTGTACTAGTAGTAGATACTTACATACATTTTGATTCATCTCATTTAGAGCATCGGTTCGGAAGTTATTGCGGACCAAACGGAAAAAATAATAGTTTTCACCTCAACTCGACTTAAAGACCTTGCTCACTTCGCTCGCTCATTTATTTAACAAAAAAAGCAAAATAAACATATACCACAAAAAAAACTGCTTTGAGTTCAAAAAATAAATTTGAATTGTCTGCCAAATTAATATCTTAACAAAATGCACTTTATAACTAGCCAAAAATAAAGTCTGCTTGTAACAAAGCAATGTGTCTTTCATTCTTTCCTATATTTGAACAGTTCGCGGCTGGCTAATGGACAAACAAGGGTGGCTTGCGGCAATGTTGATTTTTAGTTAGCTTGCTGGCGACATCTTTCTTGTATCTTGCAAGATTTATTTTAGCCCCGAGCGGGATCTCCCTGCTTTTATTTATTCAACTCGTGTTATAAGAGTTTTACATAAAAGATTACTTATTCATATTGAGAATATCACTTGTTCAAAGACGACTTTTTTAATCTATGCTTGTTCACTATATCGTTTGCTTGAGAGTATAAATCTATTTCAAAAGAAAATAGTTATCCTTTCGCCTTTTTTTTCAGCCTTGCTTGCTATATTCGTGTTGAAGTCCGAATATCCCGAATACACCATTTACTCATCTTTCATGAATAGCGAATATACCGAACATTTTCGAATATGTTGTTATTTTTTATATCGAATTACATCTATCCATGAATGAATAAGCGTACTTATTCTGCCGATAAACATTGCAAATCCCAGCTCCTGATTTCTCTGACTTAATTTTAATATTTTAATTCCGATATGCAGCTATCGAAGTATGTTGCTTCTTTAAAGCTCTTTTTGTGTGCCTGTATATCTTATATTATTCTATGCGACATTAACTATAGTTCTGTTTTTGAGAGGCATGATCAGGATGCAGGGATGCTTTCGATAATATTCCAAAAATTACATGATAAGGTCATTTGTCTAATTTATCTTGGCGGGATAGAGCTATAAACAAACTAAGTAAACACAACCGTCGCTTTACCGCACACTACTGAGTGAGCAATGTGTGGACGGTAAACGAACATATTTGGCATCTTCTCAATCCTTTGATATGTTGCAAAAAACCGACAGCCAGGCGGATACCGAAGTTGATGTATTTACGTATTCGTCTTTTACGTGAGAATAGGCAAATATAGACGAATAGACCTCTTCACATCGTCGTATTTGGGCGAATAAGACAAATACGCGAACATGAATAGCGACGTGAAGTTCTAGCATATATTATGACGCTATTAATTAGGTACATACGTAACTAGATGGAATATAAAACATTGTCAAAAAATAGTCTCTATAAAACAGTTAGTAATAATAATATATAAAATGTGCAATCGATAATCGAGTTTTGGATTTATAAGGATAACTATACTGTACCTATCATGGAATTTTACTTCTGAAATATGTTGTGGTAGATTTAGAATAAGTCATCTATATCGTAAGTCTAATGTTAATTCTAAGTGCTTTTTACTTAAAATTAGCATAAGACTTTCAAGTAGGTAATTTACCTAAAAATCGATACCTTTAAACCAATTTGAAATACTTACAAACGAATTTGGGTTAAAAGCATTCTTAATACAAAACTCGTTTACCGTTACTCCCCTTATATTTTCGTATAAGAAGAGTTAAATTTAATTCCGATGTAGATAGACACATCGGTCTGCAAAGACAGAAATATTCCGAATACGAATACCGGTAATCTGATTCCCGGGTAATCACTAGACCCCATGCATTCCTCTTTCCCGTAACGAATCTAATTTAGCGCAGAAATGGAAATTCTCGTATATTTTCGATAGTCGAACTCTACTCACGATTTGCAAGGCTTCTACGGATAACAGCGACTAAGATCTTTTATGTTGGGCTGAGCGGTATTCCCCAACGTTCCTTAAGTTTTACTTGTGATCTCGGCGACATCAAACTCTCTATTCCTTCAGGAATAACCCATGAATTATGGAAAAAGAAGGGATCTGGCAAAACCCTTGTCGTCGAAACTTTTGCAATGTTTTTCTACTTGAAAGTAGTTGGTGTTCGACTAGATACAATTTATCAACTATTGATTAGCAGTTTACTGCCTTTGAGATTTAGGTACACACAAGTACCTACATAAGGCAGATACATGAGAGATATGTATGTCAGTAGTAAGATTTTTATTACTTAAAAGATTTTTAGAACTTAATATTATGGTAGTATAATATTGGTGTGATGATGGTGACTTTAAGGGGCTTCAAATAAGGTTTACGAAGGGAATAATACCTTTTTCGTCATTGAACCGTAGCTCATTAGTAGTTATATCGAGGAATTGCTAATATAGAAGCTAATGATGATATTTTATCATCCCAGAGGAAAAATAATCTACGCAAAATTATCATATTGTAACCTTTAGTTATTAATCTGAGTATTGTACATCGCTCGGTTGTCAAGTTTAAGTTTAAAGGTTTCTTTTTTTTTAGCTCTGGTGTTTTAACTGCCTCCGTGGTCCAGTGGTTAAGGCGTTCGCCTTGTTGACCCGGAGGTCGTGGTTCGATTCCCACGGGAAGCATACTTTGTTAAGTTGTTTCCAGTTTGGTTAGGACATTGCAGGCATGAATCACCTGATTGTCTGATAAGAAAGATGATTCCGTGCTTCGGAAGGCACGATAAGCCGGTGGTCCCGGCTGCCATCTGGTAGTCGTTAAAGGAACCACGTCAGAGGCCGAGAGGCGGTTCCGCAGAACTCTGACACCAGGGTGTGCATGGTCGACTGACCGTGTCACCTACACGAAATGATGATGATGGTGTTTTAACGATAACCTTTTTGCGTTCATTAACTATTATACGAAGAAAACGATATATATTGAAGAAAAAAAAACAAGCATCCGTGCTAGTCACTAATACAATAAAGACATGACAATTAGATTCACAATTGTCATTGTATTACAATTTTATTAGGGACGACGTTGTGTATAAATAAGTAAATTATAATTATAATTGTGGGAATAATTCCAACAATTTGAAGTAATTGTTTAATAATTTTCTACGAGACCTGGTACTCGTATTTAATTTTCTAAATGTAGCATAAACCGCTGTAATTACAGAATAAGCTACTAATGAGCTTAATGAGACATTAGGGACATGGAGATATCTGTTTTCTTTTAACGTAGGTGTACCTTATATCTTAATTATTACAAAGCTTTGTAATGAGATGTCGTAGAAAAAGCATTTTCGTATTTTGTACAGAAATTATATACGGTAGGTGTATATAATTTCAGTTCAGTACAATTCTGTACTCAGAAAGGACTTATTGGTAATATAAAGATTTAATTATTTTGAAATTGTCTTAATAAAACCTATTAGACTCCATACAAACGCGAATAGGCTTGAAATGTGATAGGTTTTGAAAAAATAAATAGATGCTTCTGCACAAATTCTAGACCTATTGATAGAAAATTTGAAATGAGATAATATTATGTAATATATTAGCTGTGTAGTTCCCGGCAGAGTAGAATAGGACCACTCCAAGTCATCCCGTGGATGTCGTAAAAGGCGACTAAGGAAACACAAGTTAAACAAAGCTTATTAACATCAAAGATACCTCTCCAACCCGTCTGGCCAGCGTGGAGAGTGTAGGCCAAATCCTCTGACTACTCTGGCTAGTATATGGCTCTGGTAGTACAGAGAGGGTCGTGCTCCTGCAGTGGAGACTAGAAAGACCTGATGATGATGATGATGATGATAATATTATTAAATTAATTGATAGCAGATAAACTTAGCTTGTAATATAAAATTCGGCCAAAAATATGGTTTTGGTCATATTTTTGTCTTTGGTCTGGTCATAATACGAAACACTGGTTTTGTTGTTCCAACCATAAAGAAACTATGCATAATTCTGACTGCTATAGAAAGGTGCAAAATCGATAAAACGATCCGCACTGATGCAAACACAGGAACTGGTAGAAACTACAACTGATGATGTAGACCTGACAAATCATTGATGAAATTGAGACGTACTGACCAAACCAACCATCTCGATACCGTGATGACCACCTTCTAGACACATTCTTCTCTTCACTTATAGATCTTGTATTTGCTTTTTTCCGTTATAAGAAGTTGGCATTAGTATACATTTATTTAAATTTTGGCTGTGCTCGCGATGTCCTTCTCAGGCTCTAGACTATCTGTGTACCAAATATCATTTAAATCGGTTCAGTAGTTTTAGCGAGAAAACGAGACAGATTGAGTTACTTTCGCATTAATTATTTTAGTTGAGATTAACTCAATCATGATTGAGATATGATTAATTCAATGCTACTTTTATTATGATGATAATACCTATACGATACCTAGTTTGAAAGCTAAAATTTTACACGTTACGGTATTCTCAATGGCTTAAAACTTGGGGCATATCAGCTTCACCTGGCAAACTAAGTGCAAAATCCGACTAAAACACGAGAAGCCCGATCCTGCTGGGAATGCTGGAACCTCTTCGTCCGTGAGACTTATTCATTATTCATTTTCACTAAATCTTGGAATATATCTTACGGTGCAACTTGCACAGTGGCGGAGATGAAACATTCTTCGGGGAAAATACCTATCTTAATTTTAATATCCTTACCTGACATTGCTTCTTTTATGTGCATCCATGTTTTTTTAATGATAGAGTGTTGGCCAAATCCTCTGACTGCTCTGGCTAACATATGGTTCTAACAGTCAGAGAGGGTCATGCTCCTGTAGTGGAGACTAATAAAGACCTGATGATGATGGTGATGATAACTCAAAATAATTAAGTTTTTATGCACCAGGTTGACTTGAAGGCCTGTTTTTTTATAAATAATTTGAGTGCGTTTGACCGCTATCTTTTCTGATGGGAGGGCAATCATGAGGTCTAGGGCGGTACACGCTAACTCAAATAATTGCCTAGTCACTCTTGCTTTGAAAATCCCTAAATTGAACGAGTCGGAAAACAGCAACGCGGGGAGGTAATTCCATATCTTCGCGGTTCGCATCATGAAATAGAAGGCGAATTTAGAGGTGCGATGAGCGGTAATATTGACACCATGTGGATGGAATCCCTGCTCACGCCGTGTCGTCCGAAAAAGGAATGGTGCAGGGAGAATAAGATCGGCCAGTTTTGCTTACTTTTGATAACAGCAGTGTATAAGTACAGCGTTTTGATGGCCACTTGTCACTTTCAATATCCATTACAGTTTATACATCTTAAATTGACAATTTGTCAAGCATATGAAAGCCGTAATTTGTTAAAGTTACAATAAAACGATGTACATACACCGTAATGGTCAAAAGTTAGCAATTAATAACGGGTACTACACGAGGCATTGGGTGCAACCCTGGCGCGAGTTTTAACCGCAAAAAATATTCTGGAATAGGTAATTTCTTTTTTCTAAGTATTGTAGCCAAATTATATCTAGGTAAGACCAGGACTACTGATACGCTACGCCCTCAACAAAATTAAAATTTAATAAGCTCTCTGTAAGGCCAAAATTTTAATATTGGAGGGTAGCAATATATTTTTGGTTATTTTGACCAAACAAGATAAAAATATCGACGAAGGCAACATCATAATAACGGCAGAAAATCAATTAAGAGTCATCCTGTTTACTTTAGTAGGTCAAGCAAATCCCCTAATTATGTTTTCCGAGGGCCGATACCTTTCATATTTTTCTCCACAAACAAATATCAGCCGGCGCTGCGGCAGCAGTAAATTTCCTCCAAAATGACTCCTTGGGGCGCAAACAAATTCGAAGCATACTAAATGTCTGCAGAATGTGGGAATTGGAAGTTGGGGGCAAATTTAAATGAAAAATGTATCTTGGAATGCGATGTTGTCACATTAAAAATAGTAAATCGTTAATTAAATAATCAATTTCATTAGCTCATGAATTTGGTTCTTATAATCGGGAAATTGGATATACTCGTAACTATACAAAATTTCGTAGATAAAAATAATACTTTTCCTCCCTTAATTTCTAACAACATACAATACATACATACTTATTATCACGTTTTTATCTCTTGCGGGGTAGACAGAGCCCAAGGTCATAAAACCCAAAGGCCACGTTCAGCATGTGAATGAGCGTTAAGGTGGAAAGCGGAATCAAAATAGTGATGGGTTGCTAGCCGCATTGCCTACTGACGTGATTTCTTAGATTTTCGCCCACTCCCTTGTCCGGCTTTAACGGTCTGTGCGGGGAGAAAAGCAGTTGGTATATTCAGTGTTTTTCCTTTTCTCCCAAACCAACATGGAAGAGTTGTCTAAGAAGCTCCGTCTATTTCAGAGAAATCAGGGATTGTTTACAAAAATCGAAAAAATTAAACTGACTAACTTGAGTCTCGAAATCAGGTTAAGCATTGATCTATAAGAGCTCTACTAAGAAATCATTTTCATAAAGAATATAAAAATGTTTTCTAAGTAGTGCTAGAAGCTGGCTATTACTATTGCTTTCAATGATTGCTAAATATAAGTATAAATAAGCTTTACGGAATTTTTTGTAATTATTTTAGCACTGTATTTAATTCAACACTAGTTGCGTACTTAAATGTTTAGAACGCACAATAAAAGAAGTACTCATGATTAACGAAGTATTAAATTAAATATCTGCCCGTGACGTTTTTAGAAAGTTTATTTGAGAAATATGGAAGTATAGAATAATGTTTTCTTATGTTGTCGCGATTGTTACACATTTAAATAAAATTATTTTAATACGGTTTTTATCGCGTTTATTACATTATTTATACACCTAACGTTTCGAGCACTTTACAGTGTTCGTGGTCGCTACTATGTTGTTACTATACATGCTAGACAAATGTCAACTTAGTCTATCTGCGACCACGAACACTGTAAAGTTCTCGAAACGTTAGGTGTATAAATAATGTAATAAACGCGATAAAAACCGTATTAAAATAATTTTATTTAAAAGTATAGAATAAATAAAATATTCCTTTATTGAACAGTTTTTGAGATACTCATAAAGCTCCTCTTATGTAAATATTAACACGTCCACTTTTTATTATGTGAAGATACATATTTATTTGTGAATTCTATTTTTTAGTTATTGTTGTTGGTTCTTTTAGCGTGAAACGAAAGCGAAAAACTTACACTTTTACATGAAGTTGTTACATGGTAATAGGAAGGATTTCTCATTTCAACAGTCTATTTCGATATTCCAGTATTAACTTTAAAACAGAAACTTGCGTTGGTCTTGAAATGTAGAACCGAATTCTAGATCATAATATTACCTACTCACGAACTCTTCACTCAGGTATGTCTATTTATTATTCTACTTTAGTTTTCGTAGTGGGACTAGGTTAATTTTAACGGCCTCCACCGTAGGCGTAGAGTCGTTACTAGCATCCGCCTAATCCTACAACCTAATGTAATTACAAACGTTTGTAAACGTAGGTGTGAGTTTTATTTTTAACCGACTTCAAAAAAGGAGG
Source organism: Rhodophaea formosa (assembly GCA_963082605.1). Classification (NCBI taxonomy): domain Eukaryota; kingdom Metazoa; phylum Arthropoda; class Insecta; order Lepidoptera; family Pyralidae; genus Rhodophaea; species Rhodophaea formosa. The sequence goes on from OY720206.1 coordinate 8,285,770, forward strand.
AGGTTCTCAATTTGTCCGTTTTTTTGTAGTACTTTAACCTTATACGTAAGTGTAAAAACTGGAACTAAAAAGTAGGAAATAATATTGATACTTTCATACCTATTTACAATTTATAATCAGTTTTTATTTAGAGTCAGTACCAGCCAAAGTAAAAAGAACCCTAAAGCAACTTCGAGCTGCCCAAAAGATTAAATTGTTTTTGTTATATTGTTGGGGCCGACCCCAAATAAAAACTGGTTATAAATTGTAAATAGGTATGAAAGTATCAATATTAATTTCTACTTTATAGTTACAGTTTTTACGCTTACATTATAAGGTTGAAGTTGGTTTTAGTTCTTTGTTAAAAAAACATTTTATTATAGGCTTATATTTTAATTTAAATAAACATTCAAAGCTTTTGGTGGGACCACGGGTTGAACTATTGGCGCAATATAAAAACTCAACAAAAAATTCCGCAATATTTTTATCACAATTGGAGTACCGTGAAGAGTGTTGACTACATGGCAGTGCACACAAAAATGGATATCTGTTGGACGGCGACGCTCGACAGGGCTCCAATCAGTTGGTGACATCTGGATTGGGTCCAATATTCGCTGAAACTGTCCAAATAACATTGATGGATTTGGTGAACATTATTTTGTACAATTTAAGTCATACTGTTTCAATTCCAGTCTATAGTAGTTACAAGTCGTAAAAAAGAGGGATTTATTGAAATTTGATACATACAGTGTAAACGGAAAACCTGCACAAATTTTGATTATTATAAAATTAACAGATTTATTTTTTACCTTTAACGTACAATTAATCTACAAAAATAATGTTATTATTTGTATATTAACATACATTAATCTTTGTTTTTTACTTGCGGTACGTATCAAAAAATGTGGTGGAGCAAAAGTAATTACTAATATAGTTTAAATGTTATTATAATAAAAAAATCAAAACAGGAAAAGCTCTTAACAAATTCATAAATAACACCAAGCAAGCCCGTACAAACTTTAAATTCAATATAACAGACATAATATGTGCCATAAATTCTCACATTAGAAGGCTGTGGTTGAGAACGCAACTTTCCACTTTGGGGGCCGTGTCCAAAAATTAGCCTCGTTATGACGTAAGTAGCTGCGGGTAAAAGCCTCCTAACTTTGTTTGTCAACGCTCACAACCTGTTCACCTCATGTGTGGACATGACCCAATGAATTGAGTTACTACATGCTTAAAGTGCTTGTATGTTTGGGATGTACGTACAGGACTTTCGGCAGTTCCGAGCAAGACAAAAAGCCGCGCTAGCTTCTCTCTCATCGATTTTCTCATTATAGCTTGTCTTCCGCTATGAATTAGTGAGGTACAAACATTTCCTACCACTATATTAGAACAGTAGTCAATACAAGACTTGAAAAAAATACTAGTACAACTCTGACATCAGTACCCACTAATCGATTATTTCATGAACTACTTTGACGATTTGATAAATCTTGTAAACAATGAATTTATGAAAGAAAAACCTAAAATTCGGTAATATATTTTATTTAAATTCTTATAGTTTGTTTACTTTATTTTAATTTTTGTAGTCGTGACATTATATGCTTAAAACAGAGTTTAAAAAAACATCGGCGTAATTAAATAATTTATATAATTAGTTGAAATTTGATTTTCGGCTGAAAAGAACAGGACCACTACAAGTTTATCCGTGGATATCGTAGAAGGCTTATGAAACACAAGCTAAACAAATCTAGACGGGTTGTCTAGCCAGCGTGGAGAGTGTAGGCCAAATCCTCTGACTACTCTGGCTAATATATGGCTCTGGTAGTACAGATAGGGTCCTGCTTCTGCAGTGAAGACTCAATAAGACCTGATGATGATAATAATTAGATAAAGTTAACTTTTTCTTTTGATATAGGTTAAGTACTTATATTAATTCTGTGGTCTAAGTAGGTTCCATTGGAACGTAGATACTTATAAATCGCACGTCCATAATAAAGTTATAATGTGACGTAAACATTTCCCACATTACTTGCTGTGTATGTACTTTAGTACGTGTTGGTGTCTGTACCACAAACTGCTTTTAAGAACTTTGCCCTGCCCTGGCCTATAATATACGGACCCTTGAGTACTCGCAACGAAGGATTAAACTTTCTAGATATGACAAGCAAAGTTTTTGGCATCATTAAACAATTTTGCTGTTTCTCGTTATTTGTAGCTGATAAAATAGTATTTCAAAGTGTCAACTATAACTTTGTATCAAAATCCATCAGGCAATTATTACGTTATGAAGTAACAGACATCTTCACATGTTCATAAACTTCCATATTTATAATATTCAAATTGAATGAGCAATCTCAAGTGCAATCGGAAACACGCTATCAATTTGGGCCCAAAATCCATTTCGAACTTCTGACCCCGGATCCCAGGTACCGAACCATCTAAGGTGAGGACGCAACCGAAAACATGCTAAAGATAAAAAAGATTTAACATAATAAATAGTTTGCACTCGGCCAATAAAACGTCAACTTATTGGGTTACATCTTTTTAATTTTTTAAGGTTCTCAATTTTTTTCAATAAAACATATTCTTTATTCTTCGTTATTAATATAGCTTTCTATTGTTAAAAATATGTTTAAAATCGGTCTAATGGTTATTGAGTTATTTCATAAACAAAAAAAAAAACAGAAATATAAATCTTTCCTCTTTTTAATATTAGTTTTGAAAAACATTTAACAAAGTCGCAGACGCATAATGTCACTTCCAGAATAAGCAACGTACATCGTGTGTATAATAATTCAGTTAGTGGAAGTTTCGGTCAAGCCCGTTAGTTTACGAGTTAACTTTTTGGATGTGCCTTCACCAATGGAGAATAGTATCCTGTAGTGTGGTAATTAGCTAATATGAGTACTTCAGCAATATTTCGTATACTCTTGAGAATGGAAGTTTCTATAGCATATTCATTAAAATTATAAAAATAACAATATATGAGATGATATATACACTTTTCTTTGACTTCAGTAAATTATAAAATACAGACATACTACCACGTATTTCTTTATCCCTTGCGGGGGAGCCAGAGCTCAAGGTCATAAGACCCAAAGGCCACATTTAGCATCGTATTGGGCGTGAAGATGGAAAGCAGAATCAAAATAGTGATGGGTTGCTAGTCGCATCGCTTATTGATTGTAAAAATATAAAATGTAGGAGTAAAGTAACAACGTAAATATTGTGATTAAAATAGGGATACATAAAAAAATCATCACAGTGTTGGTGAATAACCAGACCAATTCAGTTCAAAATCAATTTTGCCCCTGAAACAATTACCAAAACATAGCAAAGCAAAACACGTGAGATGCCAATAGCGCTGCAACTTTATTCTAATGTTGTTGTTGTATAACAAAGGATAACAACTGCAACGGGGACCCAGACACAAACTAAAGAAGAGGGCGGATGCGACACCAAAACTGTAGGTGTAACAGCGCATCCATTATTAGTATATGCAGGTTTTAAATTTTATTTTACATCAGGATGTTCCAAAAATCAAAAAGGGTTTTGATACACACTAAAATTGCATGGATAGTATACGCATTCATCGTAGATCCCAATATTTATCCCTCTCTCCCTTGCATCTAGATCTATAGATACCACTTTGTGAAAGTAACTATTACAAGGAAGAGATATTTACCACACTACATTTATTCACACCTATTGCTAAAGCACTAATACTTGTATTGTTTTCTGGTTTTCCTTATTTGACTTATAGTTTGTGTGCTATTATTGAAAATGAAGTTCTTTTCAATCAATATTCTTCTGTGATTAAAGTATTTTGCTGCATAGGGGAGTTCGCAACAACATGGCACCGTCAAAATGTTTTCCTTAGTCCGGAAGTGATTATATTCCTTGTTTGTACTGCGTGGCGTGTGGAGATTCCTCTCCTTAGTGGGAAATAACTACGGATTCTTTTGATATGCAGCCATTGCTTTTTTTGAATTACTTTTTAGGGTTAGGGAAAATCGTGCAAATAATAGATTAAAAAAATGCATGGTGCAATCAAGCAAAATTCTGATTTCATAGATTTGAAAAATGTCAATGTATGATGTGCGGATATATATGGTTTATTTAACAATTTTTGAGGGTCATAGTTTGTAATACGTATTTTAAATGACTATATGCACGTTATGATTTATCGGTATCCTTTACTCCCAGTGCATTTTTATTCTTCATATTCTCTATATTTTATACCAGTAAGATATTTTGGATTTCAGTTACCAAATAGATACCTATAGATAAGCAAAAGGTGTGTCTGTACAAACAAATAGTGTCTTAATTGCTGCTTAATCGATGTGTTCCTAATGGAGATGAAACGTAGCGGTCCGACACGTAAAGACAATTAAACAGCCTTTATTGATTCACAGACGAGAGTCTTAAATATTTAAATATTTAAATTAAACTTGACATACCTCCGAAATTAATTTTCTCCATTTAATTAATAAAAATATACTATCGCAAAATTACTCTATTTTATTAAGTGTTCCATTCCTTAAATTATTGCAATCATTCTCAAAGATCAGTCAATCAAACAAACTAATTTTCGTTTTAATATTATTGGGTAGAATTTTTATAGATATTTATCTTAATATTGCGAAAGTAGGCCACTGATACCAAGTGCACATATAGTGTCTAAATTGCTGTTAAGTAAATTCGCGTCTAATGGAGGTGTAATTGGCGCGCCGTCGCGTAATGGACAATTATACAGCCTCGTTTGCCCCGGCGCGCTGAGTCGGAGAGGATTTTAATATCGTCAATGGGCCAAGACCTCAAAATGCAATTTTTGCTAATAATTGTTTGGAAATTGGAACTAAAAAATCTTAAGTTAAGTGTAACTTAAACCTCGACATTTCTTGCTTAAGAGTCGCCTGGAATCGCATGTCTCCATACAAACGGAAAAAGGGAATTGTGGCAATATTTGATAATTTGGGAGTAAAATTAAGAATTTAATCAATTAATCTCACTATAATCTACGTACGTTCCTATACAGCTTGGTTAAAATACCAATGGTTTGAGAATTACAAGCCTTTTTAAATTTGTATGATAATCTTGAGAGGCGTATAATTCTCAAACAGTTGATAATTTAACCAAACTATATAGGAACGTACGGAGATTATAATGAGATTAATTGATTGGATGCTTAATTTTGCCCTAAAATTATCAAATATTGCCACAATTCCCTTTTTCCGTTTGTATGGGGACATGCGCGTCCAGGTGACTCTTAAGCACTGATCAGTGCTCTATGAAATTGCTTAATTGTCGGGCTGTCGAATTTTAAAAGTTTACTATAAAAAATTGTAAATTTTCAAATTTCCGTCTCTTTTCCGCAACAAAAAAGTTAAAGGGGTGACTCAGATAATATGAACAATTTGTCCTATCGGAACAAATACTGGGATTTCAATTTTGTTTTTTGACATTGTGGCACACTTTTGTATAATAATGATGAAATTTTTATAAGTAAAAGAATTGAATTTTGAAAAATTAGTCTTGATTATTTGTAACTAACATAATATCACCTAAGCAAAATAATCTTCGCGGGAAATCCTGATCCGCTTCTAACACTAGAGTGTCCAGCAAGCGTGAACTCTGCGGATATCCGATAGAAGAACTGGAGTGCTGTGTCCACACCCTCCGACCTGCCGGACAATATTTGCTAATCTCATACGAGCCGATCAGCGCATATTTCCCCACTTCACCTTTCAGAGGATCCTGATTTCTGCGATTCCGCAATAGATAATCCACGCTTTTGCAGAGAAGGCGATGCTTTTATTACTTTTACTCGATTCATATTATTATGTACCTGACTTACTTTGGAAAAGTTAGTTAAATTTTCTTTTGTAAACTGAATAAAGATAAATATATTTATTTAAGTGAATTAAGTGAATAACTCAGTTATAATTCAAGTAACTCAGTGCAAATTGGGACGACATCATGCGCACGACTCAATTCACATTCGCCCTGAGGAAGACCTACGGATGAGGTCGAAACATGTCGGCCAGTAGCTGACTATTTACGTGAGTAACCCGTTATTACTTATTTTCATTAAAGTAACTACCTATTACAATATATTTCCTTAAACGATATCGAATTTCTACGTAAAAGTTACTTTGTAACGTAATTTAATTTCACCCTTTAAAAACATACATTTATAAGCTAAATACATATTGAACTTTTTTATCATGTACATTCAGCATTCTACCAGTTCTATGTGAACACAAATAAAGAATAATCAAAATATATAATAATAAAAACGTTCTATATTTAGGAGTGCATTTCTTACAAAACATTGAGTATGAAATCTGTGCCCAACTTGCATGTTTGTAACTGGTAAAAAACATTTGTTTTCTTATGCCTGGTAACAGTAAAACACTTCAAATTAGTAATAATAATCAAACCCTTATTCCTGGTGACCACCACCACATTTTTTTATATAAGTGTTTCATTCAAGTTATTGATTTTGAAATCTGTATCCACAATGCAGTATTCAGCATCTGGTCTCTTAAGAGTCGCCTGGACGCGCATGTCTTCATACAAACGGAAAAAGGGAATTGTGGCAATATTTGATAATTTTAGGGCAAAATTAAGCATCCAATCAATTAATCTCATTATAATCTGCGTACATTCTTATACAGTTTGGTTAAATTATCAAATGTTTGAGAATTATACGCCTCTCATGATTTCCATACAAATTTTAAAAGGCTTGTAATTTTCAGACCATTGGTATTTTAACCAAGCTGTATAGGAACGTACGTAGATTATAATGAGATTAATTTATTAAATGCTTAATTTTACTCAAAAATTATCAAATATTGCCACAATTACCCTTTTTCCGTTTGTATGGAGACATGCGCTTCCAGGCGACTCTTAATAGGCCAGGTATAACATCGCTTCGCCGCGTTCGCCACACGTGTCCGCTTTAGTAACTGAAGTAATTTGGGGAGTTGCTCGAACGACTGTTCCTTCTTTGTCTACAATTAAGCCGTATGGGACTCAATTTAGAATTTTGTGAATGCTTTGGTTAATATAAAAAGAAAAACTGTATACGACTTACCTTACCTTACCAATTTGGCCACCGCGGTTTGATCCTACACGTCGAATTTCTTCACTATATCCCATTCCTCTCCGCATTAGTTAGTTGACGAATTGATAATGCGTTAGTAGTATGAAGGCTAAGACGCAGGTTCGAATCCTGCTTGAGAAGATTTTTTTCACATATCTTATTTTATAATATGATACGAATATAAAATTTAATATTTAAGAAAAAATACCTTTATAAGATCTTCACCTATTTAATAGCATATTATGACAGTGGGTTAAAAATAATCATGAGCAACTTTTGACTTTTTTAATATATTTTTATCATTAATTTCTATGTAGAAATGTAAAGTGTTTTAAGACTTGTGGCTTTTGTGCAAAGTTTATCTATTAAAATGTCAGAACATATTTATATTTTTATTTCTAAAGTAGTGGGAATTTTACAACGAAGAAACTAAACGAAACAACTTTTTATATAACCAGCATAAGATCTTCAAATTAAAAGTAAATGAGCTGTACTCTCAGAAACTAGGTATTTTAATAAGGATTCCCAGACGTGTATTACCTATCCTATTACTGTTATTGCAGCAACAGATGTTCAGTTCTACTTTGTATCTTTTTGGGTTTTATTTTATTTAGGTTTTATATTTCTAGATGCATTTATTATTATTTATGAAGATTATTCCTCCTTATATCTTAAGCTAAGTTATTTCATAAATTATTAAAGTTATTACATACTTTTATTTCATCCGTTTATTATAGAAACATGATATATCTACTATTTTTGTTGGTTTAACAAGGATTGGGTTATTAAAGAGAAGATTCTGGCGCACCTTGGTATTTTATTTTTTTACACAAATGACAAAAATCGAACAATTCAATTATTAAACCTGAGGATTTAACTCAAAATTTCACATATAGTCAAGATTTTTTAAATCATATTTAGATCAATCCAGCCATGTAATACGCTAAGTTAAAGTTTATGAAAAAGTCTCTACTACCCAAAGTTTCAAGTACCTAAATACTTCAAAATAAAGAATATAAAATTTTAAAACTCCACTTAAAACAGCGAAGTTGTTCAACTAGTTTGAATTAGATTCCTGAAGAAAAAGCAAGCACTCATTGCTTAAAGTATTTTGTATTTAGCAAAGTAGGTAGCGGGCGGGCTAAATACCAAACGGTATTTTCTTAAGAACTTTTCAGAGTACCTTCAAGTTTTCTGAGCGTATTCGTGCCTTACGAGACTATAGACGGCGGTAAAGGTATTTCTACTCAAAGGGTTTAAGTAGACATGAGAAAAGTGTGGAACGATATATAAATGTGGTCTCCGGAAATTGTGGGTAAAAAGGATAAGTATTATGTAAGTGGTACAAGGGCAACTAAATGCAACGTGTAAAGCGCCATGATGTTCCTATTGAAGATATTATTTATCATGCTAAAAAAGGGTTAATTACTTTGTATTGACCCTTTTCTAGTGTGATATACTAACTGATTCGACTACAAATACCTAAACTTCTTTTGGAAAATATCATTGTAAAGTTACACAACCTGTCATCAACACAGCAATATCTAATTACTACCAAAATACTTGTATGATGGACTTACCTCATCTTAAAACTTATAGCATGCCTTATAGAAAAACGCTACTGTCCATTTAATAACACTGGGAAGGACTATGTAACAGGACACCTCAATCTTCTATATTGGGGTAGCCGTTGAAGCTACATTAGGCCACAAGGGAACACACATACCTACTGACATACTACAGAGTAAAAACATAACGTAAGTCTTTTAGGTGGGTCAGGAGACTAAAAAATATAACATTAATTCTTCAGGTAAGACAATAGCGCAACTAACTCCCAACTTACTCTCGTCTAACAGCGAAAAATACTTTATGCGTCCCAGTAGGTCTATACGGGATGCTTAGAAAGTGAATTATCCATCAGGGAGAGAGGGCAAATAAAACCTACCCAAATAAATAGGGCTAACAACGTGCACGTAGGCAATCATTTCGTTAAGAAAGTACGAGTGAAGTTATTTTTCTGGGGTGTCGGCTGCGGCGAGTCGGCGAAGTTGGACTACAAATCACTATTATGTCAACTTGTAGTGGACTTCTGTGGAAGTCGTTAAGTTGTGGATATTTTTGTGTTGTTGTTTCTCACTCGCTGGCAAGTCTGTAACTTATGTGTATCTACGATTACTTAAGGGGCTCTGAAAGAGGGTCATTATATAATGTGTTTGGTATCGAATTAGCAATAATTTAAATTTACGATCTCAACATGAAACCATAAATTTTTTATCTGTGGCCAAGTCTGAAATCGAGGAAAATTTAAGTATGAACTTTTCTATACTACGTTGAATACATACTCATCCAAAATTTATTGAGAAGCCGATATTATTTTTTCTTCAGTCAGTTCAGTTAACTTCAGTTATTTATGAATAAGGCTCTTTTTTAAGAATTCATCAGTAATGTAGAAAAAAATACTTGATTGAAAATACTTCTGCCACAACGTAAAAGGTCTATACGACTTATTTAGGTAAATTCTATTATTTATTTTGATGTAATAAAACAAGTAGTATCGATAACGATATTTTGTTTACCCAGGCCAGTATCGTGTTACAAAATATTTTGATCGTAGGTCATTGCACGCGCTATTTCCAGCCTCCGATAATTCGATTCCTGGCATAAATTAAACGTCAGAAAATAAAAATAAACAGTCTTAAAATAAATTCTCAGATGGTAATTTCCTTCAGTAAATTGAGTCTACTTCTATTCCAAGAGAGGGTAATTAAAGTAGAGTTAGTATTCTGTCCCGTAACTCAATTTAAAACGTTGAACCTCTTGGCCACCTCGGATGCATATTAAAATAACCAATCTTGCGCTTGACACGATTAAAACTATGTTTATGTACAGGAAGTGACTTATTATTTAGTGAGATAAGAATTTATTACAAGTCAGGTGGGTTAAGGTAGCTGAAAAAAATTTAAATCGTGTTGTACAGTGTTGGTCACTTTTCTTTTTTTCTTCAGTTTTTAGTCTCCACTGCACGACCCACTCTGTACTACTAGTGCTATATTTTAGCCAGAGCAGTCAGTCAGTGGACCACTTACACAAACAAGAAACAAAACAAACACGTAATAGTAGCACCTTTATGTTTTAATGTTTCAAGTATATGTGTCTAGAGAAAAATAAATTGATATATAAACATAGAATAAATAATAACTTACTAAAATAACTCTTAGTTTATTATTGATTCTTTTCGACATCAGGTGCAATAAAATAGAGCTGTTAGTCGTAGGGTAGTATAATTTTCACAGTCAAAACACTTCTATGAACCTCAACTTACAGAAGTCATTACGATGGCTACGAAAGATTTTAAAGCTAAATAAGAGGACTGAAGTAACGTTAATTAAAATACATTTATTTTATTTTACTCTTTACATACTTACAAACATACTGTCACGTTCAAAGCCCATGTCTACAAGACCTATAGGCCAAGTTTAAAATCTTGGTGATAGGTGGTAAAAGTAATCAGTAAAGTGATGGGCTGCTAGTCGCATTGCCCATTGACATGATTCCTAATATTTATAGCCATTCCCTCGATAGACTTTTACGACTTTTTTTTACTATGATAAGGTTGTTTACGGTATCCTCTATGTATGTACACATTTTTTGAGGAGCTCGATGGTCCAGTAAGCGTCATCGTTTATGCATGTAAATTAACACTGTGCGCGGTCCCTACGTAGATGGATGACCATAAGTGGCATAAACGTATCATGAGCTCATCCGTACTTTGTAAAGCACGCTATACCATTCGTCTCGGTTGTAATCATTGGTGGCAGTTAAACTATTTCAGATGGCTTTAGGCAGCTTGAAAAATCTGGCACCAGTGTTGGCCACTTACATTCACGAAAAACAAAACAAACATGATAGCCTCTTCCATGAATGAAAAATAAATCTGTGTGAGACCGCGACACTGTCTTGCATAGTGAATGATTTGAGAAATTGGTGTCCAAGCCGCTATCCAACAGCGATAATCTAAGATTTAACGGATATTCCAGTATTCTGTTTCTAAGAAAACGGCAGTTTCTAAGAAATTATCATGCTTTTTTGTTTGTAAATAAAACTATTTATAACACAAAGAGTAAAAAATCTTTGTGATATAAATTAAAAGTAAGGTATTTGTCGGTGATATTGTTAAGAAAGAAACGCGTATAATGCCTATTTTTGCGAGAAATAATAGACAGCATACTATCATTCTTAAATTTCACAAGAAACAATAAAAATAAAAGATGTTTATTGATTATAGGTTTTACTATTGGTACATTAAGCCAGAGCTTTCGTTTCATATTAAATACTATCTACGGTTTCACTCCGTGGCACAGTGGTTAACATGCCAGCTCATAAGAAGAAAACTTTTTTCAGATTGGCTTGGGTCTTGGATGTTTATCTATCTAAGTATATAAAATATAGTATCGTTGAGTTAGTATCTCTGATCTAATCGTCAATATGAACAACTTTTCCTATAGGAGCCATTTTGGGGACTCGATTTTTTTACTATCCTATACCCGGAAGGCTGCACTATGTATGAAAATATCTGAAAAATTGAGTTCCCATTTTTGATCCCGTTAAAAAAGTTGATCATATTGATGGGCAGAATCACCCCTTTAAGGATATGTCAAAGGTCAATTGATTCGCTGTATTATATATATATATTTGTATCTTCAATTCTGTTGCCATACCAGCATTTCAACAATTATATCCATGTAACCAATTTAAACAGATAGCAAGACAAGGGCCTAAGATATATGAAACAAAGGGTTGAATGGTAATTAAATACCCGCATGGCAATCCCGTAAGTTCATATTTGCTCCTCTTTGATTACGAAGTGGAGACTCAATATTTACACAATGAGACGCTCTGCGACTACTAACTGTACAATGACATTTAAATTATTCCTGCAACTTTGTCCAATAGTATATTAAAATAACTAGTCGTACTTACAAATGTGTAATTGATGTACGTATTTTACAAAAAAAAACTAACAATTTTATACGGAATCTGTTTTAAAGTTTACCATTTCAAGGGTTATGAGTTCATAAACGATAGAATTAGGGCAAAAGAAACAAAAAAGAAAAACTGGTCAAATCAAGAAACCACTCTCTTTAAAAATGAGCTTCGGCTTTATGTAGCCATTGGTCATCTTAAATTTAGTTATGTACCTACTTAACCTACAATTATTATAAGGTGTTATTATCATTACTAGATTTTGCCCACAGAGGTTTTAACTGGTGGTAATGTAGATGCTAGAGAAAATGTCTTTTTTTTTTTTCAAAAAAATATTTCTATTTTTACTGTATCATGTATATCTCTGTATTCTTGTAACTTGGCTAAGCTATGACAGAGTATCAAAAATAGACACAATAATACTCATATTCATCGTTATAATTCTAGGAAGTTAAGATGAGGATTTCTATTTAAATGTTTCTAGTACTGAGAGAATTAAATAACCGATAAGTTCCCGATTGACAGCATTCATCATCATCATCAGGTCTTTGTTAGTCTTCACTGCAGGAGCACGACCCTCTCTGTACTACCAGAGCCATATATTAAGCCAGAGCAGTCAAAGGATTTGGCGTACTTTCTCCACGCTGGCCAGACGGGTTGGAGAGGTCTCTTTGATGATTAATAAGCTTTGTATAGCTGGTGTTTCCTAAGTCGCCTTCTACGACGTTCACGGGAAGATTTGGAGTGGTCCTATTCTACTCTGCCGGAACCACACGGCATTGACAGCATAACTTTCATTTTATAAAAATTTTATCGAATCCGTTTAACCATTTTTTTTTTGGACAAATCACACAGATTGAGCTAGCCCCAAAGTAAGTTCGAAACTTGTGATATGGGATAATAACTCAACGATACTATATTTTATAATAGATACATATGTATATAGATAAACATCCAAGACCCAGGTCAATGTGAAAAAGATCGTTTTCCATCTTGACCTGACCGGGGATCGAACCCGGGACCTCCGTGTCGCAGGCTGGCGTGGTAACCATTGCGCCACGGAGCTCGTCAAAATGTTCATACAAAATGGATCAAAAGACCAGTATGCAATAACCTCTTCAATAAAATTTGCGTATCACTATTTCCGAAATGTTTACCCACCTTGTTCTTGTAAACATCGTGCCCTCAATATAAGTACTAAAACTTTCATAGGGGCAACACTTTCTAACAACTCTCCAGGGAATATTCAAAACAAAGATAGTTATTTGTTTGATGGAAAAGACAAACCACCTTCGCGGCTCCAGGAAAGTAAGAAAGTGGTTTCGCGAACAGTATGTGTTGTGCACAATACAATAATAGTTATGTACGCTTTTAGGAACCAATATAAGTAAAAAGTCATTGAAATGAACATTTTAATGAGTCGTATGAGGTGAATAACGACGGAAGAATTAACATCTTGCAAAAATGCATAGGAGGATTGGCGTCACCACCTAACCCATAGAAGTCCCTTGTTGAATAATTGTACAAAACTAATGGCATAAATTAACACCGGGATGCAACTGAAAATATGTTTAGTGAAGGCTTAATTCAATAAGAAAATAAATGTATTATTCTATCAACGGTCTATGTAAATGTTAAAAAAAATTAAATCCTATTTTAGTTAGGTATACAAACTACGTATGCATATTTATGAGAACAGCTTGTTTATAAAGATTTGTATGTACTAGGTGTACCCGCTATTCATAAGATTATAGGTTCCATACTAGACTTATTTACTATACCAAATTATAAGAAATAAAATTTATATTATTTAAAATCATAGCAATAACAATACAACATAAATAATGACATACATAGTTTTTAGACAGATTATTCGTATAGTAATCCTAATCCTAAACGTTATCCTATCCTAACTAATATTATAAATTGCGAAAGTGAGTTTGTTTGTTTATTTGTTTGTTACGCTTTCACGCCCTATCATGAAATTTTGCATACACATAGGTTAGGGCACTGAGAAGGACATAGGCTATAATTCACGCGGGCGAAGCCACGGGTAACAGCTAGTTATAAAATATAATGTATACTTGCGTGTGAGTGATTTTTATTATAAGATTATGTACATTTACTCTTTACATTTTATCAGCAGTTAAAACTTGTTAAATGTAAATTGCATAGTAAATTTGAAATTGAGTTTGTTTGTTACGGTTTCAAACCATTTAAACCCATCATTACAAAACTTTGCATACGCGTTGTCTAAGTCTAAGAAAGACATATGCTTTACGTTCTAAATGAGGAATAGCTAATAACAATTTTACTTCAAAATTCAATCTTTGTCATTGCAGTAAAATTACTATATTTCATGTTGTTAAGTACTATACGTAATATTATGTAACATCAAAATTTCATATTTTCACTATAAGCTAAGAACTGCCCACTGCTTTTATAGTAAAACTAATGTTATTGTGATGAATGTTTACCTATGTATTCGTAAATGCTGTGTTCACCTTTAATTGGGTTTCATGCTAGAATAAGTACTTTATAAATATTGTTTAAAAATGTTTACATGTTACCTGTTGGTGTACCTTAAATAAATTAATAAATAAATAAACGTAAGCAAAGCCACGAATAAAAGCTAGTTTTAATTAAAATCTCATCCAGTAACCGAACATCAACGATCAAAAACAAGACAAAGGATTGTGATGAAAGATTACCGAAGCTTTGTTTGCTGCCTCCAAATTTGATTAGCTCAGTAAACTATGCGCGCGGCCAGAAAACCCTTTGAACTCCCATCAAAGCTCTAATTTGTCTTCCAATCTCATGGGTGTAAGTTAAACTCCGCTAATGAACTAACCGCAACAGTTTTAAAAGCTTATCACCCCTTGCGTTAGAGCTTTTCATCGCTGTTGCGAATATTTATGCAGCTGTGACGATGAATTTTATAATAATAATAATATTTGTTTATTCAGATAACAAGGATCCACAATATGTTAGTAATACAATAAACTTATGCAACTATGTTAGTAAGTATTGTTATAAAATCAATCAATTATTTTCAAATCATGTACAGTACAGTACAGTTAGGTACAATTTTTAAGGTAAGGGATACTTACTTTCTTTTAAATGTTATCAAGAGGACAGCTCGTCTACTGGTAGGTACTTGTTCCAGTCACTGCAGCATTGGTAGTTTCAATATAGATTTGATGCAAATAATAGAGTTTTCCTCTTTGTGTAATGAAGTTCATTTGTGTTAAGATAAAGAGACTTACTTCTCTGTAACAAGTAAGTAGACTAACAGTAGGGTTCATGTGTATGTATGCGTGTAAATTTATTCCTCCAAAAATTCTAAAGGCTTAAACCGATTAAGGTGTATGATGCTGATATGGGCTTATTATCTTGGCGAGTTTGTTAGGTACTTTTAAAGATAAAAGTAGCATCAGTAAAGTCAGCTAAAAAATAAATTGCTGATTAAATTTAACTATTTTAGTAGTAATAAAAAATATGAAATAAGTATTATTTCATATTTTATATTTTTATTCTGAACGTACTGCATCAGAGAAGCACGATCCAATGATAAAGTATACCAGCAATAAAACCGTTGAAATTCTCTCATACTGTCTTGCATCGTTATAGTGGCGTAACCCAGGGTGGTCAAATGTTGTCTCCCGGGTAGTCGACGGGTAGAGACGGGGACGAAGATTGCAAATTGAAATACCCTGCAACTTTAACGACAGTACCTTATAACAGTCGCTATATTTTGACGTTTTATTATTTTGTAGATATCACCCCCCTAAGTAAAGCACCTAGCCACGCCACTGAATACTTATATTAAACCCATATCGTAACAAGATCGTAACACAAACGTTACGCAAAATACATAAAGCACAAGGCTGGCATCAGTCATTGGACAAAGGTAACTTTAAAACAATTTGTGGCTTCTAACTTTGCTGCATCACGCTACAACTAATTTCAGTGAACTTTAGACAAGGGCGGTGCTACAACTTTCCCTTCTTGGTTGATGTACTTCATTTTGAGATTGATGTGCATTCATAAACGTTCGTTATCCTAACATTATAAATCCTAAAGTAAGTTTGTTTGTTACGTTTTCAGGCCTTATCTACTGAACCGATCATCATAAAATTTTGCATATACATATATTAGGGTACCGAAAAAGACATAGGCTATATATCACGCGGGTGAAGCAGCAGGT
This sequence comes from Rhodophaea formosa, assembly GCA_963082605.1. Classification (NCBI taxonomy): domain Eukaryota; kingdom Metazoa; phylum Arthropoda; class Insecta; order Lepidoptera; family Pyralidae; genus Rhodophaea; species Rhodophaea formosa. The sequence goes on from OY720206.1 coordinate 8,302,053, forward strand.
GACAGCTAGTTCTATTATAAGATACTTGGTGCCCACCGGGTTCGATATCCGACGCGGGAAATTATACGGTACTAGCTTCGGCCCGCGGCTCCAGTCGCGTCAATGTCGATCCCTCGGGAACACTATTCTTTTCTCCGGGATGAAAGGTAGCGTATGTTCTTTTTCATACTTTAGACAACATGTATGCAAAATGTCATGATGATCGGTTCTGTAGATAGGGCGTGAAAGCGTAAGAAACAAACAAATAAACAACCTCACTATTAAAATATTTGTTGGGATTTGTCCGTGGTTCTGGAGTTACCACAGGAAAATTTTATAACATCAAAATTACTGTCATAATAGTGGTGGTACTCCTACGCGCCACAGCTGGGGATGTAACTGGGAAAACGCTGATGATGATTACGTTTATAACTTTAGTTTATTGAAAGTTATTTTAAGTTATTTAAGTAAATATAAGTTTTATTAGGATCTTTATATCTTTAAGGTGTAATGGCGAAATGATATTTGATGGACGTGATAATATTTTCCGCCTGACGCATTCTGTCCTTGACTTGACTTCGTAAGTATCATTTAGGTACTCATAGTAATTACAAAACCAGTAAGTAAATATAGATATTTAAGCTGGTACATATTCGTGTAAGCTAGAGTAAGTGCACGGCACAAAGTGCCGTCACTCACCGGGCAGAGGCAAGTTCCAGCAATTTGCGGCTTCTACGAACAACTTTAGTGTCGCCGCCTAACTTACTAAATGAACTGGGTTTAAGCACTAATTTAAAACCTTTTTTTTAGCAAATATTCAACGTATTATATTTCGCTGTGTGGTTCCCGGCAGAGTAGAATAGGACCACTCCAAGTCATCCCATGGATGTCGTAAAAGGCGACTAAGGAAACCCAAGCTAAACAAAGCTTATTAATATCAAATAGACCTCTCCAACCCGTCTGGCCAGCGTGGAGAGTGTAGGCCAAATCCTCTGACTACTCAGGCTAGTATATGGCTCTGGTAGTACAGAGACGGTCGTGCTCCTGCAGTGGAGACTATAAGGCCTGATGATGACGATGATGATGATGATTTAACGTAAACATTATTTCTTAATTTTTTTTAATTTATATTAAACTAGCTTTTGCCCGCGGCTTCGCTCGCGTTAAGAAGTATAGTTTTTGCGGCTTTACTTTTGTTTAGCGTGTGTAAAAAATTAGGGCCTACAAAACTTCTTTGTACCTACACTGAATTAATATCTCAAATGGTGAAATTTATCAAAATCCGTTCTTAGAGGATACCTACATCATAGTAGCTTTATGAATGCAAAGTCTCAGCCCGATCGGTTTGAAATTGTCAAAGTTTTATACAAACTTTCATCCCCTATTTTATCCCCTTGGGGGAAGAATTGATCAAAATCCTTTCTTAGCGGATGCCTACGTCATAACATCTATCAGCATGCCAAATTTTAGCCCGATCCGTCCAGTAGTTTAGGCTGTGCGTTGATAGATCACTATGTCAGTCAGTCAGTCACCTTTGAGTTATATATATTTAGATTTCTATTACAAATTTTTGTATGATAGCGTACCGGTAATCACAGCGTTGGCCACCTACCGACGCGACCCGATAGTTTCTTACCGACATGAGGAGTTTGGGGGTTCAAAAAGTACACTACATTTTTTATGTAGTTTAATTTTAAATCCCCTGCAGTATTCAAATCTTAGAATTAGAATAATTAATATAATGCGATACTGTAAGCAAAAGGATGGCAAAAATAATAAGGTCCACACAAATTCACTCACCTGTTGGTCAATTTTCTATAGAAAATCTGAAACTAAATTATTCACTTAAATATATTATTTTATTGAATTCATATTCCTCAATTCCAAACAATAAAACAACAACTGCAATAAACCTAACAAAATGTGTAAAAAAAACTCAACGTGCCAGCTTACACGTTGATTTTTTTTCTTCATATTTTACTTATAACACGCTTTAAAAGAACCTCGTAACCTTCAATGTTACTAACTTATAGTGTGAAATGTTCAATTTTTTTTTGCCAAATGAGTATGTACGAGTTCAAAAACACGTTTTTGAAACAAACCCCACAATATCGGGTAATAAGTCGGGAGCACGTTTTATATTGCCTGCATGCAGACTTGACACTCTATTTATGTCACTTCGGGTGACATGAAGCTGAGAAATTTCAGAGTGCTATTATGATTTTAAAGCATATTAATAACTTTTCAATGCTGAAAAGTGTGATTAATACATTTTAGAATATACATTTTGCTGTAAAAATAAATAAATAAATATATAGGGACATATCACACAAATTGAGCTAGTCCCACAGTAAGTTGTGAACTGGGATACTAACTCAACGATACTATATTTTATAATATATACTTATATAGATAAACATCTAAGACCCAGGTCAATCTGAAAAAGATCATTTTCCATCTTGACCTGACCGGGGATCGAACCCGGGACCTCCGTGTCGCAGGCTGGCGGGTTGACCTCTACGCCACGGAGCTCGACATATGGTTATAGTAGTATATAGTATGGTTCCCGGCAGAGTAGAATAGAATAGGACAACTCGAAATTTTCTCGTGGATGTTGTAGGAGGTGACTTAGGAAATACAAGCTAAAGAAAGCTTATAAACATCAAAGAGACCTCTCCAACCCGTCTGGCTAGCGTGGAGGGTGAAGTCCAAATCCTCTGACTGCGCTGGGCTATATATAGCTCTGGTAGTATAGAGAAGGTCGCGCTTCTGCAGTGGAGACTAACAAAGACTTGATGATGATAGTAATAATAATATATTTTATTTATCTCCACACATACACTAATCTAATAAAACACAAAATAAAAAATCACATTAGCTAGTGGGAGCAGAATGGACGAACATTGGAGTTTACCTCTAGTTCCTACACTAGGCTGTGCCTGTCTTGTAGGCAACTAGTTAATTTATGATATATCCGAACAATGAATAATTATATATTTATGATGATGAGAGTATACATTTGTTCATAATAAAAACTAACTAGTGATTCTGGGAGCTGTAGATCTCGTAAATCTCTTATTTGATATATTAAAACTGAATAAATGTTTACCAAGAATTGTAATAAATTCCAAGTTGAACGACCTACATAAAGGGTAATATTTTTCGCACCAATGTATATATATGTCTGTTCCATTGTCATCTCTTGTAGCCTTAAAAGCTTGACAGATTTTGAAGAGTGAGGTGTCAATGGATTCGTTATCTTCCCTGTAGTGCCATAGGCTATGTGCCGTTTAGGTTGCATGAGGTAAACTGTCAAAGAGGCAGGGAGTTTCTTTATATATTTTTTGAAACAAAACTACTTGTTAGATAAGACATGATCATCATCAGCAGGTCATTTTTTGTCTCCACTGCAAGAGCAAGACCCTCTCTGTACTACCATAGCCATATATTATTCAGAGCAGTTAGGGGATTTGGCCTACTCTCTCCACGCTGGCTAGACGGGTTGGAGTTATTTTTAATGTAAATAAGCCTTGTTTTGCTTATATTTACTAATTCGCCTTCTAGGACTTTCACGGGAAAACTTGGAGTCGTCCTATTCTACTCTGCCGGAAACCACACGGCATAATTATATGCTTTACTTCTATATGTTCTGTGTGTTCTGTTTATGTGTATATTTTATTTAAGGGTGTGTGCCACTTATATTGACAGTATTATTGAAATTCTCCCCAACTGATATGTAGAATTCTGGCTGTGGTGCTTCAGAGCTCAGTGTCAACTATTATGATAGCATTCATGCTCTAAAATGATTTGGCAAGGTATTTAAGGCCGACCACTTGATGCTAATCTTCCTTGGATAACTCTAGAATCGCAGAAGAGTTTGTTTGTTTGTTTGAACGCGATAGTCTTAGGAACTACTGGACCGATGTAAAAAATTCCTTCCGTTTAATAGGTTCATTATCCCTAAGTACGTATCTAGAACGGTTAAACCGGCGCGGACTGTTAGTGTAAAAATAAAGTGCAAGTATTGACCTACGCTAGGAGTCGTACCCAGAGCCCCACGTGTAAGGCTGGCGTGTTAACCACAGCGCTACTGACTCCATCAAAGCGTTTTAATTCAAGTGCCACATCAATATCTTTGATGTACGGGCTTTAGAAGCTAGGTCACAGGCGTCAGCAGGGTAATTAGTTAGCGCTATGTAAACTAAGGTGTCAGGTCACAGCTTCGATGCTAGAAGATCAATAATACCCAAGACACGTTTAAAATATGTGAAGGTGTGTTATATACTTACACATATTTGTAATGCTGTTATTTAACAGCATTACAAATATGTGTAAGCACAGAGCTCTGTGTAAACACAGAGTTATTGCTGTAAAATCCCATCCCAACTATCCCAACTAATATTATAAATGCGAAAGTGAGTTTGTTTATTTGTTTGTTTGTTACGCTTTCACGCCGAATCTACTGAACCGATTATCATGAAATTTTGCATACACATAGGTTAGGGTGCCGAAAAGGACATAGGCTATTTATTACGCGGGCGAAGCCGCGGGTAACAGCTAGTATTATTATTTATTAGCGTTCGCCCGCGGCTCCGCTCGCATTGGTGTCGATCCCTCGGAAACAGTATATACGTGCATACAAAATTTAATGATGATTGGTTCAGTAGATAGGGCGTGAAAGCGTAAAAAACACCTACGGACTGGTGGCCCCACTAAACAAGCTCAATTTCGCATTTATAACATTATAAGAATAAGTTGGGATAATAAAGATTAAGCTCGTATAAGCTGATTAGACTGAGTTATATTATTATGGTACATTATTATGTTAGATACCTACCGAACGCATGTCAACTATTTTATATTACTATTCTAGCTTTAGAATAGAAATAGAACAAGAATAATAGATGAGTAGATTAGAATAGAAGTCTGAAGTTAAACGGCTATAATGCCAAAGGCTTTTTTTTGATGCTGATGTATATTATATTCTTAGTGGGATCAATTATATATTCATTAATATATTATAACTTAATTTATTACTATTATATTACTGGGAATACGTGTAGACAAGGAGGCAACTTTACATCTGAATCAAATGCCAACTAAACGTGTAAATATTTAATTGGGAGGTTCCGGATCCAAATCTCCTTGTTCACTGTACTATTCGTTACTGTTTAAATTAATAAACCCTGTACAAAGGTCAAATAACGGCGGATTAGCACGTAATAGACAGTGGGTGTTGCTTTGGGTCTAAAAGCGTAGGACGTCGCCTACCAAGATCCGTGATTTAATAGAATTAACTAAATATAATGCTAGTATAATTAGTTCATGCATGCCAATTATTTTAAAAGTCTTCCTTATCAAGTTTGTAGTAACAAGTAGTTACGGACATAGCAATTTAGTATCAACTTACTAGTTGAGTGCACATAGTGGTTGATTTTGAACCTATGAACTATATTCATAATTTCCCAATTTGAGAAACCTTAGTGGTGAGCATTCTAATGGCCTATGTTTTTCAAGGTCTTCAAAAGAGCAAAGTTCAGAACTACGGCTGCTTTGTAATCAGGTGCCTGAAAATGTATGTAGGCGATGTCTACAAAGCAGACGACGTTAATATTACGGAACAAGGAAGAAAATTAAAGTAGATACTTTAAATTTTCCCTCGTCATTATCAATACAGTGAAATTGTAGTGATTTTATTCAAGAATCATCATCATACTGATATCAACTTAACATCCTGAAAAAAAAAATATGCTAGCGTTATTATCACTGAAAGTGAGAAATACGCTATTATTAACATTATACAAAATATCTTATTTATTGAAATTAGTAAAGCCATTGACTACCTATGAACAGACTTTTAAACCTTCTCTTTTGGGCTTTTCCGCTGTCGAGGAAAAGTGCATTTCTTTGTGAGGGTCTGTTTGCAATTAAAATTATCTTGTTGATTGACTATTAGATTTAAACATAAATCAGCTTAGCGTTTTTGCTGTTTCAAACATCAAAAATTTTTAAATGTACATGTTCATACTTCTTTTTACTTACTAAAACAGCAATTTGTCTCTTATATACTGTAATTTATCAATTAAAGTAGGTATTCTGAATAGTCGGCGACAGTACTGAGGCGTCGGGCCCGGTAAGCTGCAATTGGTCACAATATGCCAGTTGTTGCTGCTTGTCAAATATTATCCAATGACCGCGACTTATCGAGGTCAACGCCTCAGTGCTGCCATCTTATAGTGGGCTTTATAGAAAACCCTCATTGCCCTGCTAATTTGTTTTTTGAAACTACCACGTAATATGATCATAAACTACACACTATCTTGCATGCTTTTTAGGGTTCCGTAGTAAACAAGGAACCCTTATAATTTCGCCATGTCTGTCTGTCTGTCCGTCCGCGGTTTTACTCAGAGACTATAAGTACTAGAAAGCTATAATTTGGTATGGATATGTATATTAATCACGCCAAGAAAGTGGTAGAAAAAAAACTTGAAAAAAATTTTTTTTAGGGTTGCTGACATACTAGTAAAGTGGGGGAGTATTTTTTTTTCTCTTCTCACCCATCGTGTGGGGTATCGTTAAATAGGTCTCTAAAAAATATTGTAAGGTTGAGAACACCATTTTTCGATTTAGGGATCCGTTCTCGAAATATTTGGTTTTAAAGTGGAAATTTTTGTTAGAGTGAAGTGTCCCCCCCCCCCCTCTATCTGCTAAACGGTTATATATGGATACGTGAAAAAAATTACAGCTGTAGTATATATACTGAAATTAAAAGGAAAACTATCAGAGCTGAGTACTAAGTGCAAACTAAAAAGTTATAGGCAACCAACTTATAAAATGTACTGGAAAAATATGAAATTTCATACAATTCTCATTGTTAGATGTTTTTGGTCGTTAAACTGTGAGGTGCGAGTGTGAACAGTGTGAACTCAAAGTTGTCATTCGCAACTACGGAACCCTATACTGCGCGTGGCCCGATACGCACTTGGCCGGTTTTTGTTTCTTTGATTGTCTAAGATAATTCCTGAAGTCGGATTCCTAAACTGGGATGTAACTCTCCTTATGAATGATATACAAGGACAAGAACATTGCGAGTAAGCTAGTCGGGTAATAAAGCAGGCAAGGTTAATTTTATTAATAACGCCCGACCCGCTGGGTCTACGAAGGTCTACGGCGTAGGCGCTTGGCAATAAATCTACTGTATGTAGCCGTAGCACCGTAGCCTGTAGCGTTTGTAGGTCTACGTTAATAGTTTAGTAATGTGTAAATGTGGTGTGAATTTTTTAAAATTTACCCTCTGCCCAAAATAGGACTTGACTATGTAACAAATATGTGACAGCACCACGCTGATTGAGACACTCAATCCGTTTAAAACTCAATATTTTGGTGGCTTCGATATAGTAGTAGGTAAACAGTCTCATACAAAATGTAACTACTATACTTATTTGATCAAAGTATAGTGGAAATGTTTTTAGCTGTAGCTCATTGATCTCTAGATCTGAACCATAACAATACCATAGCTGAACTAGGTATGTTATTGTGGGGAATATAATACTTGGATAAAATCTAACCACAAAGAACCTTAGATGGAATACAGATTTATAGCTATATACCTGACCTGACTATATAGATCTATACCTGATCTTGGATCCCGCAAAAAGTGCTGTCCCCGAAGAATCTACATTAATACATGTTCTAGACACACAGTAATTTTAATAATTGGTTCACAAAATTGTGTCACACTCTATCTTTAAGATTTCATAGAGTCAACGCATAAAGGAATGCACAAGGAAGACCAAACGCGATCTCGTGCTCGAAAGTATGCTCGGGCGATCAATAATTCACGGCCGTGTATACAACACCTTATGGAGTATTCACATCTACTGGGGTAACTTGTTAACGCAGATCTAGTCTTCAATAATTGGTTCAAAAACTTTGTCACACTCTAACGTTAAGATTTCATAGAATGAACGCATAAAGGAATGCACAAGGAAGACTAAACGCGATCTCGTGCTCAAAAGTATGCTCTGGCGACCAATAATTCACGGCCGTGTATACAACACCTTATGGAGTATTCACATCTACTGGGGTGACCTGTTAACAAATAAAACTTCTGTAATCCCAACTAACATTATAAATGCGAAAGTGAGTTTGTTTATTTGTTACGCTTTCACGCCCTATCTACTGAACCGATCATCATGAAATTGTGCGCACGTTGTCTGGAGTACGAAGAAGGATATTGGGATCCTTTTATCCCAGAAAAAAGTACTGTCACAAGGAATCTGCATTATCTTCAATAATTGGTTCAAAAACTTAGTCACACTCTAACGTTAAGATTTCATAGAGTCAACGGATAACGAAATGCACAAGGAAGACCAAACGCGATCTCGTGCTCAAAAGTTTGCTCGGGCGATCAATAATTCACGGTCGTGTATACAACACCTTATGGAGTATTTATGTCGACTGGGATGACTATTTAACAAACTTAAACTCCTTTTCTTTAATTTAACATACATACAAATAATCATGTTTTTATCTCTTGCGGAGTAGACAGGGCTTAAAGTCATAAAACCCCAAGACCACATTTTAGCGTTTGGGCGATAAGGTGGAAAGCAGAATCAAAATAGTGATAAATTGGGTATAGTATAGGGAACCATAGTAGTGGCTTGCTAGCCGTATCGCATAAAACGTGATTTCTTTGATTTTCCAATCCCTTGACCAGCTTTTATGGTCTGCGTGAGAAGCAAACAGCCTGTATATCCTATGTTTATCCTTTTCTCCCCAACCAGCATAGAAGAGATTTCTTGAATTTTCACTATTAAAATAATTATCATCAGATAATTTATCCCGGTAGCATCCTCAGCTGCGGCGTATTGGAGCCCCGTCTGCAGTCGCCCGCTTACCAGACGCAAGCTCTCTTTTGCTACACACACAAGTAATATAATCACAAGTACATATTTTTTTTAATGATGACTACATTTGATTAATTCATTGGGCTACATTAAATAGAATAAAAAATTGAGTAGATTAAATAGTACGTTTACAGGTGAACATAGCATCGCATACGCGCAACCGGTCTCCCGAGCTACAACTTGTTTTCCTCCATTTTTATCTCTATACATTCCATTTCCAAATCCAGCTAACTCCTATCCGTCTCCAGCTTGAAAATGCTTTCGGTGAGCAGTAGGGTCAGAAGCACAAATTGTAGGTTTCTAGTAACTGAGATGATTTTAACTTTGACGTAAGTCATAGTTTTTACATGGGGTTACGTATAAGTAGATACTATAGATCGGGAACAGGAAAGTTAAGTAGTAGGGCCAATCAATAACATCTTGTTTACTGTAAAAAAAAATGCCAATATTTAAATCAACTTGTCAAGACAAGGTAAGACCTTAATATAAGAATATATTTAAAAAAGGGTTCGTTATTACAGATATTGTTTCACAAATTCTTTTTTTGCTTAATTGAAATTATTGATCCTGATCAGAATCAAAATAGCGTCCTAGTCTCAATATAATTAAATTTATGCTTCAGTTTTCTTAGACAAGATTATAAAACAGTGCTTATTTTCGCGGATAAACTGCAAGAGAGCCGCCTACGCTGGTACGGTCACGTTTTGCGAAAACCAGCAAATTACATCGGTAACAAATGTCTGGCTATGCCGCCCCCGCCATGCCCTGGTAGAAGGTGGAAGCCCAAGAAATGCTGGTTTGATGTCGTCAGGGAGGATATGCGTGCCAATGGCCTCAAAACCAAGAAAGACCGTGCGAAGTGGAGAAGAAAAAGCTGGAAAGCGGAGAAACCAACCGAGAAAACCCTCGGATGAGAGAGAGTGCTTATTAGCGCATGATTATTCTCAAGAAGACGGCTAAGAAAGTGGGGCATACGAGCAATACAGCATTAAAAAGAACGCAATGGCCCAATCAGCGTGCACATTATTAGATGCATTTAAATTATCGCCGGGCGTGGTATCCATTAACATGACCACAAGTGCCACAAAAACCAGAGCTTCTCTGTGCTTTAGAAGAGCCGTTGGTCCCGTTTGTCATCTTAAAATAACAGTCGTCAAGCTATATTATTAGATGCCTTTAGGCATCTGGAAAATCTGTCTTATCATTATTGGCCACTTACACACACGAAAAGCAAACAGCCATACCTGTAGATACGAAAGACCCACACTTCGGCGCGTCTAATCCGTATTTATTTCCCCAAAACAGCGGAACAGCTGGCTTCAGTTTGCGTCCCAGAATTTATGTTCGTACTCCTTGGTACAAAAAATCCAGAGAACAGGAATAGAGTTTATAAATGATGCGTTTAAAGATATCATTAACATGAAATGTACATAAGTTTTTGCTTGAAGGAAATAAGTACTGAAATACTCTTGAGTATTTCAGTGATTGTAAATCATAATCGTAGATGCGTTAAGACGCATCTACGATTATGTTTTAGTTTATGCCAATCACGTCATTCACTGATTATAATATAATAATGCCATCTTCAAATTATAAAACCTATATACACTCAGTGATTGAAGCGCCCATAGATATCAGAATATGATGGAAGCGCCTTACTCTAAAGTATTGGTTTTTTATTATTTTGAAGACGGTTAAACGTTTCATGGTAATGAATAAACCATAGTGCTGGCTGTAGTTCTTTTTGGTGTGTAACAAGAGAGAACCACATACTCGTAAAACGTCGAAAGAAGCGTCACATCTGTTTACTATTTAATTTGGGTCCATGGTACTCGGCAACTCACGTACAAGCAATGCCGCGATTCTTGAAGCGAGAGATATTTTTGTAGCGAAATATGAAAGAAGACAAACATTTCTCATAAATTATATTATTATTTGACCTTTTGCTGCTTATTTCCTTCGTAGCTTGACATAGACAATGATTGAAAAGGAAAAGAATTAGGATAAGGATAGAATTTTGAGAAATTGTAAAGATAAATTAAACTTTAACAGTGAGCATAGACTTAAATGTGCTAGATGATCTAGTACATAGATTTTTTATTTAAATTTATTTTCTAGTTGATGATATAGTAACTGATTAGATGTAGGTATAATAGACGAAAGAGGCAGTATAGCTTTTGGTTTACATCATCACTTTAAAGTAACGAATACGCAAATATGTCATTTAGGTCATACAATTTCAGCATATTTACTATAGTCAAAGCATATTTGACTGCTGATAAAAAAGAAAAACTAATGTACCAGAACCTACCGCTCAGGCCATGGAAAGAAGTCTAGATAATGGTCGAAAATCAAAAGAATATCAATAGGTGATTCGGCTAGCAAGCCATCACTATATTTATTTCATTTTGCTCTATACGCTCGTCAACATGCTAAACGGGGTCTTTGGGTCTTATAACTTTAGGCTCTGTCTACTCTGTAAGTGATAAAGACGTGATAATATTTATCAATGTAATTTCCAAAGATTATGCCTGATAATCTGTTTGCGTTCTTTACAAACCTAGAATCGATCTCATATTAAAGTAAAAATTTAGTCCTCTAACATTCGATGACTGAATCTGAAAACTGAAATCGATTGAGTTCAAGTTTCATACAAATTATTTTGAAAGTTTCTCATATTTAACTTAAGCATCATCGTCATTCATCATTCAGGCCTCCCCCAAAGATTTCCAATACGACGGGTTGGAAGCGGCCTGCATTCAGCGCCTTCCTGCGACCCTTATCAGGTCGTCCGACCACCTGGTCTGTGGGTGTCCAACGCTACGCTTGCCGGTACGTGGTCGCCATTCAAGAAGCTTTCTGCCCCATTGGTCAATTGGTTCTTCGTGCTATGTACCTTAAGCATCTCCACTCACAAACATCATTCTAATAGCAATGCGATTTCTTTTTTTTTTAATGTCATAGGACGGCAAACGAGCAAGCGGGTCACCTGATGGTAAGTGATCACCGCTGCCCATGGACAACTGCAACACCAGGGGTGTCTCAGGAGCGTTGCCGGCCTTTTATTTTTCCATCCCCAGAGGGGAGAGGGAGATGGGCCTCCGGCTCTCTCACTCACCGAACGAAGCATAGCAGCGGTAAAGCTACTACTCAAACGTCGATTTTCTGTGAGAATTTGGTACTTCCCCGGATGAGCGACATTCTGGTATTGTAAAGTGTTTAAACAAGTGTGTATCTATGTAAACTGATTTAATAATAAATAAATAAAAATAAGTATTCAAATAAGATAAAACGAGTAAACTTGCCTCAAACAATCCTGGATTGCTATTGTTTGGTAATTAGCCTTATCGACATTGCCTAATAGCTACGAGCTGATACTGAGCAATTAAGATAATCAAATTGATTAATACAATAACGCTTCAGGCATCGATATACGTATTTATGCTTATTACACGTGACCATGATTTTGATGGCTCTGAAACTTAGTATGACTTCTCCGTAAATTATAATACATTACAAATACACTAATTTATACTAATATTATAAAGAGGAGAGATTTAATTATTTGTTTATTTGCGTTGAATACGCTTTCAAAACTGGACGGATTTTCAAAAATCTTTCACCACTATAAACCTTATTTATCTGCGGGTGGAATTTACGCCATAAGTGGCCACTTATGGCGGTTAAGTGGATAAGTCCTTAATATAATAATAAGTGATGCTTTAAAAATACATAAGATAATAAATACAAAACAGATTGTTTGTCGGATTTTTTGAAATTTAGTCTTATTGTTGAGTAATATAAAAAAATACAATTAGAGGTGCTTCTACACTCGGCGCCATCTTAACGTTTTTTCCGAAGCACAAAATTGAAAATCAATATTTGTTGACCTATGCGTATCTAAAAAGCGTAAATTTTCGAGCGATTTGAAAATAAACGTCTCACAAGTATTCCAAGTCAGCCCGTTGAGTGCGGTTCTGTGTTGTGTTTTATTGCTGAGTCATCCAACTCAAATGAGTTGATAAGGCCGGTATTTGCGTAAGCTCATGGCATTTGTGAGCTTACGTATTGCTATCGCACATTTCAAGACTCAGGTATTAGACGAGCCACCTGATGGAAAGTGTTCGTTCAGCGTCGTCGTCGGATATCTGCGACACCAGTGGAGCTCCGTGGCGCAGCGGTCAACACGCTAGCCTGCGACACGGGGGTCCCGGGTTCGATCCCCGGTCAGGTCAAGATGGAAAAAGATCTTTTTCACATTGACCCTGGGTCTTGGATGTTTATCTATATAAGTATATATTATAAAATATAGTATCGTTGAGTTAGTATCCTGCGACACAAGTTCACAACTTACTGTGGGGCTAGCTCAATTTGTGTGATATGTCCCTATATATTTATATTTATTTATTTATACGCCTTTGAAGGTCCCCAAGTCATAGCACAAACCATAGAAATTAAAAAACGATATGAAAAGAAATGGTCTCCCATACATCAAATCCCATCATTAAAATTAAGTAAAAAAGAAGGTTGGATAATCCAACGACAAATTATTCGTAGATTACAGAAATCACCTGTGCACATTGTTTATTTTGTATGTGGCTATTACTGCTTTAAAATTTTTCAAGTTTTCTAATATATATGTAACATAGTTTAACGACTGACATTATGTGTTTTTCACCGCGACCATGGTCGAGCAACGTTTTAAGAGGGTATACTAGCAGTGCGTTTTCCATACAAATGTATTTCTCTATTTTCTAGCTGAAAACTGCTTCTAGAGGCACAATTCTTTTTACATACATTCTATTACTAATATATGTTTGTTTTTTCTAAAAACCTGTTTAAAAGAAAAAAAAAATACAAAAACAGTTTTTTTAGAAAAAGTAAAAAATAGGGGCATTCCTATTTTAGTACTAGATTTTATGAAAAAAGAATTGTGGCTCTAGAATCAGTTTTCAGCGAGAAATAGAGAAATACATTTATATGGAAACCATATTGAAAAAATACAGCTAGTATACACATAGCCACATTTTAAAACATAAAATAAATTTACCTATAATATATACCTTATGTACACCTATTGTATACTTAATGTATACCTAATGTATGCCTAATGTGTACCTAATGTATTAATGTACACCTTATGCATCCTACAAACTTGCTTGAAAAAGTTAACTTTAAAATTTATCCAGATTTTAATATTCCCAACGGAATTACAACTTATTACATACAACTTATTAAATTATTACATACATACAAAGCACGCACATTCTTGATAAACAGAATTTCCAGTAGGAACTGCAGTTTTAAAGAGCTATTTCTCCAAGAGTACTTAGTCTTAATTATTTTTTATTTAATCCTAAATGAATAGCAGCGTGATGACTTAAAAATAATAGTAATATGAAGTTATATCGGAAATTATTAATGTTACTATCTTGACACGATGTATTTTTATTTCAATACGTTTTCTAGATTTCTTTCTTGCTAATAATTCAATTGATAATGGATTATCCCATCCCCACCACGGCTCCCTATCTGGAAGACAACATTCTCATTTAAATAGTTCCCAAGCAGATAGGGAGGGTTCAATAAATCACTCCACGGTGGCGGCCCGCCATTTAAAAAGTTAAGCTGAGATGCTCTTATTCGTTTCGGAACCTTTTAAAAGATGTTCTTTTTAGTAGGAAGTAGTTTCCTTTTGAATTATGAAAGTAATTGATATTACATTTTTGCAGAGAGAAATGCGAGTCGAGAAATTCGCGCTTTTTTGATAGTTTGTGTTTGTGAAGTATCATCGTCACTAATATCCTATCCTATCCTGCTATCCTACTAATATTATAAATTCAAAGGTTTTAATGTTTGTATGTTTGTTTATCAATCACGCCCAAACGGCTCATGAAAATTTGCACACAGATAATTTGTTACCCAGATTAAAACACACGCTACTCTTTGTTCCGGTAAAAGTTCCCGAGGGATCGATAATAACGCGAGCGAAGCCGTTGGGGAAAGCTAGTTTTTTAAAAATAAAATGATGCATTCTGTTGTGATTTATCTGTAAAAATCTATCAATACAAGGAAATAGTATAAAGTAACCAACTAAACGATAGACTAGGACTATAAACCAAGAGTGTAGTCTAACCATTTACCTAGATACAGAAAATTTTCTTTATTTAAATTTATTTAACCAGATAACTTTACAAATTACTTGTCTGTGCCTGGGAGTAGGGAGGAGCTAACATTGTTAAATTGCATCATTATGATGCATAAGATGTTTTTGCGAGTACAAAAAATTATACATTCATTCCTTCAACGACGAGCTCCGTGGCGCAGCGGTCAACACGCCGGCCTGTGACACGGATGGTCCTGGGTTCGATCCCCGGTCAGGTCAAGATGAAAAATAATCTTTTTCAGATTGACCTGGGTCTTGGATGTTTATTTATATATGTTTTTGTTATAAAATATAGTATCGTTGAGTTAGTATCCCATAATACAAGTCTTACTAAGAACTTACTTTGGGGCTAGCTCAATCTGTGTGATTTGTCCGTATATATTTATTATTTATTCAATATTATTATTTAAAATTTATGTAACTAAGTTAACTGCTTATAAAATTATTTAATTTGAACTATATCCATTTGAAGTTCTTCTATGTTCTGTTAGGACGTTTAGTATAAACCCCTTCATAGACTCAATATGTACGATATAATTTTTTCATAATGTTGGCGTACAAAATTGTATTCACAAAACTACTTAGCACTGCGCAAAATAACCAATTCGCAGAGCAATCTTATTTTCCAAGACATTCAATAATTTCCAGATCTAAGAAACGTATAAAAGAAAAAGCGAATCGAAATAGATAAGAGCGAGCTCCATTACTGAGATAAAGAGGGAATCACCTCGATAGCACTTGATGTCGTTTTCAAACTGTAGAATCGATCGCACAAACAGTTTTAACAACGAAAGGCAATACTCGAGCCGTTCGAGTAAATAGGCGAGCGCCGTAACGGCTCCTCCCTAATTGCACGGAGAAACTAATAAGAAAAGGATAGCTGGGGAGATAGTGGGTCTGCTTTGATATTTTTGTATGTTATTTGATACAAAAATAAGATTTAGGAACATTTTTTTTGTGTGAGCGTCCGATGTGTGATTTTCAAACTATCATCATCATCGTTTCGAGTAGGTGACACGGTCAGTCGACCATGCACACCCTGGTGTCAGAGTTCTTCGGAACCGCCTCTCGGCCTCTGACGTGGATCCTTTAACGACTACCAGATGGCAGCCGGGACCACCGGCTTAACGTGCCTTCCGAAGCACGGAATCATCTTTCTTATCAGACAATCAGGTGATTCATGCCTGCAATGTCTTAGCCAAACTGGAAACAACTTAATAAAGTATGCTTCCCGTGGGAATCGAACCCACGATCCCCGGGTCAACAAGGCAAACGCCTTAACCACTGGACCACGGAGGCAGACCAAATTATACAACTTAAACATAACAATTTAATGACTACTATTTATACGCAGGAATCCCTCATATGTGATGATGGCAGACTCCTCCCTCTTATTGCAAGGAGAAACTAATATGAAAAAGATAGCTGGGGAGATAGTGGGTCTGTTTTGATATTTTTGTATGTTATTTGATACAAAAAGAAGTTTAAGAAATATTTCTTCTTTATTGTGAACGGCCGGTGTCTGATTTTTCAAATTACATTTACCTCAAATATCACAGTTTGACGAATACGTCCTATTTATAACTTTTTACATACAAGTATTCAACGTGTTGGGGTTCAACACTTCGCAAATGCAAAATTTTGGTTCGGGAGGAAATTCGACTTTTAATAAAATCAACATTTAGGGATTCATTATTACGGGAATTCAATATTTTGCAAAATCAATATATTGAAAATTTATCTTTTCTAATCTGAAGGTTTTTGAATCTTCATTATAGAAATGTTAGAAAAATTCAAAGAGAATGGATAGGGAAATCTTATGTTTTCGCAATTGTTACACATTTAAATAAAATTATTTTAATACGGTTTTTATCGCGTTTATTACATTATTTATACACCTAACGTTTCGAGCACTTTACAGTGTTCGTGGTCGCAGGTAGACTAAGTTGACATTTGGCTAGTATTTTTTTAGTGTATAAATAATGTAATAAACGAGATAAAAACCGTATTAAAATAATTTTATTTAAATAGGGAAATCGTTGAGTTTAAATATGAGTGCTAGAGAGATTTGTCAAGAAATGCTAGCAAAGCTAGTGGAGATTAAAGATACTACCCCCATAGGAATCAGGCTTGCCTGTGTTATTTTATATGATACAGGTTTGCAAACGAGCAAGCAGGTCACCTGATGGTTAGTGATCACCACTTCCCATGGACAACTGCAACATCAGGGGTGCGACAAGAGCGTTGCCGATCTATGTGTATTTATTCATGTATTCCTTATTTCGTAAACGCAGATGTTATTAATGTTTTTCTTAAAAAAACAATTGTTTAATGAAATGTAAATAGAACACCTCAACATTATCACCTTCGCCATACACATTAAAAAGAGATTTACGGCCAACAGTGAAACTTTTTGCTGTATGCGTGAAAGTTTTGTTTTACGCGTGAAGTTTTTATTGCGAAACGAGTGAAGCAACTTGTCCCGACGCAATATGAGCGGGTAGAATTACACGATCATCATTTCAGTGGAATTAATTGTACAGATTTGATTATATGCATTCATTCTTGAATTTTTTATTACGTCAAAGTAATTTTGAATGAATTTCATGATTTTTTTAAATGAAATGCAAATATAAAACCTCAGAGGCGTCACAGTTAAACTTTTTGATGTTTGCGTAAAAGTTTTGTTTTACGCGTGAAGATTTATTGCAAAACGAGTGAAACAACTTGGTCTGACCCGATATGAGCGACTAGAATTACACGATCATAATTTCAGTACAATTAATTGTATATATTTGATTATATATTTTTATGCTTGTATTCTTTATTACTTCAAAGTTATTGTTAATTATGTTTTTGTTAAAAAAAAACATTGTTCAATAAAATGTAAATAGAACACCTCAACATTGTCAGGCGTCACCGTCGCCATACATATTAAACAGAGATTTACGGCCAACAGTAAAACTTTTTGCTATTTGCGTGAAAGTTTTGTTTTACGCGTGAAGTTTTTATTACGGAACGAGTGAAACAACTTGTCTCGACGCGATATGAGTGTCTAGAATTACGCGATCATCATTTCAGTGGAATTAATTGTACAGATTTGATTCATTCTTGAATTTTTATTACGTCAAAGTAATTTTGAATGAATTTCTTGATTTTTTTAAAATGAAATGCTAATATAAAACCTCAGAATTGTCAGGCGTCACCGTCGCTATACACATTAAGCAGAGATTTACGAGCAACAGTTAAACTTTTTGATGTTTGCGTTAAAGTTTTGTTTTACGCGTGAAGATTTATTGCGAAACGAGTGAAACAACTTGCTCTGACGCGATATGAGCGGCTAGAATTACGCGATCATCATTTCAGTAGAATTAATTGTACAGACTTTATTATATATTTATTCTTGTATTGTTTATTACGTCAAAGTAATTGTTAATGAAGTTTATCTTAAAAAAAAGCATTGTTTAATGAAATGCAAATAGAACACCTCAACATTGTCAGGCGTCACCGTCGCCATACACATTAAACAGAGATTTACGGCCAACAGTTAAACTTTTTGCTGTTTGCGTGAAAGTTTTGTTTTACGCGTGAAGTTTTTATTGCGAAACGAGTAAAACAACTTGTGCCGACGCAATATGAACGGCTAGAATTACGTGATCATCATTTCAGTAAAATTAATTGTCCAGATTTGATTATATATATTTATTCTTGTATTTTTTATTACGTCAAAGTAATTGTTAATTGAAGTTCAACTTAAAAAAGCATTGTTTAATGAAATGCAAATAGAACACCTCAAAATTATCAGGCGTCACTGTCGTTATACACATTAAACAGAAATTTACGACCAACAGTTAAACTTTTTGATGTTTGCGTAAAAGTTTTCTTTTACGCGTGAATATTTGTTGCAAAACGAGTGAAACAACTTGTTCTGACGCGATATGAGCGGCTAGAATTCCACGATCATCATTTCTGTAGAATAATTTGTACAGGCTTGATTATATGTATTTATTCTTGTATTCTGAAGTTCTTCTTACAAGAACAATGCAAATAGGACAACTCAACATTGTCAGGCGTCACCATCGCTCACATTAAACAGAGATTTATGGCCAACAGTTAAACTTTTTGCTGTTTGCGTGAAAGTTTTGTTTTACGCGTGAAGTTTTTATTACGGAACGAGTGAAACAACTTGCCCCGACGCGATATGAGCGTCTAAAACTACGCGATCATCATTTTAGTAGAATTAGTTGCATTTTCTTTATGCAAAATTACTAAGGAACTTGTAATTTTCTTTGGAGGCTTGTTTAACAAGCAACCAAAGAAAATTACTATAGAGTTAATGAGTAAAAACTGAAAGATGAGGTTTTGTTGTTTGTTTTTTGTGTGTGTAAGTCGCCAACACCGTTGTCAGATTGTTCAAGCTACCTGACAAGAGGCATCTGACATAGCTTAATGACTGCCACCAATGATGACAGCTGGGACTAACGGCTTAAAGAGCCTTCTGAAGCTCAAAAGATGAGGTGATAATAAGGTAAATTTATTATAGCTTTAAATAGTTAAGAATCATTATCTTGGTGAATGATATTACAGCTAGAAATCTGAGACAACTAAAAATGGCAGACCCCAGGCTTCAACGCTTTACAGATGAGGATGCAACCATGGATCTTCCTCCTCATCTGAGCTAAATGCTCATAAGTATGCGATGCATTGCGGTCAACTATAGAGAAAGCTTTCATGCTGTGATTTCATTTGGCGAAAACTTTTACGACCGATTGCCTACCTGATTCTACCCTCCTTGAGTAGCTCCAAAATCACAGACAGAGTAACACACATGGAAATAAAGCAGGTAATTACTATCATTATTTGCCTGCACCGGGATCGAACTTGGAGCCCTCGAGTAGTAGCCAATTATTAAATAAAGCTCCATGCAAGCCGTCAGTTTAAAATTACAGGCAAACAGTAAGTTTTTGGTGTTTGCGAGAAAGTTTTGTTTTACGCGTTAAATTAATTTCACTTTAACGAGCGAAACAACCAATCTCAAAGCGATATGATAGACAAAAATTACATGGAAATTTCGAATTTTCCGCTGAGAACAAACTGTATTGTCCCAAATTTAATATCTGCGACAATTTAATTCATTACTATTAGATACAGTTCTATTTCATGTCCGTCTAGAATCCTCATTTTTATCTTCACCAATAGAATAAAATCGTTCACAACAGCCTACGTTTTCAGTCTTCAAAACATATATGAACCATCCGTTCAATAATTTTATATTTTAGGAACATCCTTCAAATACTATCAGCTTAGAGTTACATTAATAATACAATATATCCACGTGTGTCTAGCAATATGGCTGCTCTATGTACGGTGGTTGAAATTAAATCAATAAAATGAAACCACGGCGTGCCTGGAGTATATTAGCTCCGTATTATATTACAAGCAGAACCACATACGATATAACTGTATAGAGAACCCCTAGGCGTTCGATGCTCCTTATGTTACACAACTTATATGCCAGGGGCTCGGCTGTAAACCTTACAATATATGAAAACTATTGACTGCAGCGCCGAGATAGGAAATTGAGAATTTTAAAGAATATTGTGCAGACTTTAAAAGATCATTGGTGGAAAATAACGCTTGGATTGGAGATAGTACGTCCAAAGATAACTTTCGCTTTATAAGATTGCCACACTGTTAATCTAATGGTCTTCGTGGCGCAGTCATTATCATGCCAGCCTACGACACAGGACAAACGGGCTCGATTCCCGGTGCGAGAAAATACTTGTACTTTATTTTTACAGGTATATACCTGCGGTTCTAAGGCTAACCAAAGAAGGTGAAACCGTTTGTCAAATCTTGTATCAGCATGAATGTCGTCTTATAGAGGACTTCAGGCTCCGAAAAATCACACAAGGATAAAATGGGAAAAAAGTCTGGATGATGATGAATAAGGTTGACACAGAATCAGTTCTTTAAAATTGATATTTAATTTGAAGTCTGTTGACTTAATATGAGCCCTACTGCTGGGAAGCCTTTTAGAGAGGCTTTTGAGATTTTGTAATTCAAAATATTTAGTTATGCAGTAAAGATATATATTTGTATGTATGATGTATATTTATGTAATAATATTTCAAATCCAAGGCATATGTGCAATGAAATTCGTTTTTCTCTAATGTACAACCGGAAAATTATTCACTTCCGATAATTTCATTTTGTGTTATAGCATAAACTTTATCCTTTATCACTCGAAAATATTTTTGGGGGAGGAAAACAGTGTACAAATAATTATTACAACAGTTTCCGATAACAAGATAACAGGTTCATAAATAATCCCTGATCGCAGATACGGATATTGTGTTGTGCCACAAACATAATATTCTAGTTTGACCCATATTTGCTAAAAGAACAACAATACATATCTCAAAAGAAATAAAGCCTGAGTTTTTTAAGATTATATTATTGGAACTCTCAAAATTTCTCTTAATTTGTTGTAATTTTCTGAACAGATGTACAATAAGAGAAATTGGTTGTTGGGCAGATTATTCATGTAATTATAACTTAATTTGTAGGGTGTGTTTTGTACCTATTTATTTATTTATAACAATACTAGCTTTTGCTCGCAACTACAATTGCGTAAGTAAGAACCTCCGGGAGGATAAAAGGCAGCCAATGTCCTTCGTCATACTTCAGACAACGCGCATGTAAAATTACATAATGATCGTCTCAATGGTAAAGGCGTGAAAGCATAACAAACGAATAAAGATCCCACTTTCCGTATTTTTAATATTCATCAACATTTCGTGTAGGTGACAAACTCAATCGACCATGCACTCCCTGGTGTCAGAGTTCTTTGGAACCGCCTCGCGGCCTCTGCCTTAATGTTAATAGACAACTTAGTAAGAATTAGTCTAGAATTGAAAATGTTTCAGTCACGGTGTGCGGAAACTTACAAGTTAGATAGCATCATATCTGCTGGACTCTGGTACTATCATCATCATCATCATCAGGTCTTTTTAGTCTCCACTGCAGGAGCCCGACCCTCTCTGTACTACCAGAGCCATATATAAGCTTGAGTAGTCAGAGAATTTGGCCTACACTCTCCACGCTGGCCAGACGTGTTGGAGAGGTCTCTATGATGTTTATAAGCTTTGTTTAGCTTGTTTTTCCTTAGTCGCTTTTTACGACATCCACGGGATGACTTGGAGTGGTCCTATTCTGCTCTGCCGGGAACCACACGGCGCTGTACTCTGGTACTAAACACCCAAGAAATCCTGGCCTGACGTAGTAGTATGTACTCGCATTGGATTGGCATACGCAGATGCTGAGACCGTTTGGGGGAAAACAAAAAAGCTGGAAAGCGTACTTCACAAATCAAAGCCAACGCCATGGCAAACGCCAAGATAAAACACACTGAAAATTGAAGCTGATATAAATGAGGACGAACCAAATAAGTACAACCGTGACCAAAACTAAATGTATTTGCAAACGTAGTGGCTATCTCGGTTGATCTCTGACGTTACGTATGATGTATTACTACGACTACTTTGTGACTGAAAAACGTTACCTTGTTTCAGTGCATCGTTGATTAAAGGCTTTGCGTCGTTATTCCCTTATCATATTTTTCTTATCCTTTGTACAATTTTTTTTTTATTTTATTTCATAAGACGGCAAAGGAGCAACCGAGTCACCTGATGGTTAGTGATCACCGCTGCCCATGGACAATTGCAACACCAGGGGTGTCACAGGAGCGTTGCCGGCCTTTTATTTTTCGCTCCCTAGAGGGGAGAGGGAGATGGACCTCCGGCTCTCTTACTCACCGAACGAAGCATAGCAGCGGTAAAGCTACTTACTACTCAAACGTTGATTTTCTGTGAGAGTGTGGTACATGCCCGGACAAGCTGGTCCATTCATGCTACTAGCAAAAGTGATTTTCGCCGGTAGCGAGGCTCTATCACAAAGGAAATATTATATTAATTATTTGCAGTGGTATTAATTTTATCTTCTGGTTGTATATTTCTTATAAATGAAATTCTAACTGAGAACTGAAACTGATATAAATGGGAAAATACATATACGTATTTGCAAATGCAGTTGTTTATTGTGGCCATTCTCTGACAGATAGTCGTTACGTACGATGTATTACCTCTGCAAGTTTATGCCGCCTCGTGCCAGGGAAAACTTTAGTTTGTACTCTATGCATCGCAAATAGAAGATTCGAATCTTTTAATGATATAAGGCGTAGTACCTGGGTACTATTTTTACTCAACTGACCCATACATAAGAAGGGTTATGTTTTTCGCGCGTATGTATGTGTGTCTGTTACATTATAGCCTCCTATGGCCAACACGGCTCAATCGATTTTGAAGTGTGAGCTGTCACTACATTTAAATTCTTCATTCGACATTTTATTTTATAGGCTATCTAACGTTAGCAAAAAAAAAAACAATATATTAACGCAAAGTGTAAAATACCAAAATCAGGTTTTTGTCTCTTTTATAATGCAACTAACAAAACCTAAAATGGAAAAAATAAAAGTATTGAAAATCTTCTTTCTAGCGAGTCAACTCGGGCG
Organism: Rhodophaea formosa; assembly: GCA_963082605.1. Lineage (NCBI taxonomy): Eukaryota > Metazoa > Arthropoda > Insecta > Lepidoptera > Pyralidae > Rhodophaea > Rhodophaea formosa. The sequence continues at coordinate 8,325,679 of OY720206.1, forward strand.
AATTAAGTATATTTGTACTTTGACACAGCGTTATCAGTGACATTTACGTGTGCAGATGGTAGGACATGCTGCATAAGACAAAAGGTGTGCCATTTTTTGAGAAGTGCAACCCCTTATGTTCATATTCTCTTTACTTGGCCGATTTGAGTCCCGTGTATATTTAAGATCTTTTATGTCAGCCATACCATTGTTAGGGGAAGATGCTCTGATAGCGGGATGACGGATTCTGTTGGATATCTTTCCTTCTAGAAGATAAGCATGGATTTAGAGACTTTGCCAGCCAATGGGAGCATTTTTCAACTTTATCAAGTATTTTAAATTTTATTTTTGCTGGTAGAGTCCCAAAAAAGTGTCAACCGACAAATTATCAGCATGACAAAAAAATATCGTTTGTAAATCAACCATACTATCCACCTACACATACTCTTCACAATATGGCGATCAGATAGAAGTCACATGCCTATATAATAAACGAACATATAGATATTTATTAACAATATATATTGTAAAACTATACTTTTGGTATTAAAAAGATAAAAATAAACCGTCTAACAGTCACTCATTTTATTTCCAAATATTTAAATACACAAATCTCAAAGCAGATTATCGCGAGAATTTGTAACCAAATAAAAACTTATTCAATTAATGTAAAATTATTCTCCAAGACAACATCCAATCCTATTAAGAACCGTATCAGAAATCTTGTAACTTTCGCCTTTAGACTTACAAAGAAAAACGCGCCTTAAAATTTCGTCCGAATATAAGCTCCCGGCGGCGGGGACCGATTTACATAAAACTTGTTTAAATGGTAATATTAGAAGACGTCACCCACCGCAATCGTACCGTAGGGTCTTGACAAAACCCATCTTAACATAGGCCACAGTATATTAAACTTCAATATCCCTGCATTCGTACACTGCAGATTTTCACGATTTCTTGTAAGCAGATTTTGTGCTCTGTGAGAACTTTGAGAGTGGTTTTGTGCGAGTCACAATTTTTCTATTTCAAGGTAGTCGGTTTCGTGAGGTCAGCTCGGAGTCAGGTCGTTATGGAATTTTATAAATCGCTCACCTTTTCAAAATCGAGATGCCTTTAAATTTGATCCTGGTGCAGCAAAATTTTCAGTTATGAAGCCCGACGTGTTGAGTGCATTTTATAAATTGCACTTGTATTTCTTTTATTACGGAATGATAAATTTTTGTTTAAATAGGAAAAGGAAAAGAAAGAAACAATAATTGTGTTCCATTTTTGTGTTTGTTGATTATTAGATTGGAATCGTTTTTGCACCTTTATAAGGTGCAAAAACGGTTCCAAACAATTAGGAATATCCAGTGTGGAAGCAATAATGGAAATGTTTATAAACATTTCAGATACAATCAAAAACATTAAGGAATGTTTAGGGTGCATACAAAAGGAGTTTGCAACTGTTCTAAACAGTTAACGAATATCTGAAAACATTTATAAACAAAACATTTAGGTACTAACATTTGAAGACAAATCAAAATTGTTTATAACAGTTATAAACACCAGTGTGGGCGCTAACTGTTATCACTTATTTAATTTTTTTATCTTTGCATGCTAAAGTTATTAATGAAATAATATTCTATTAAGGAAAAAGTTTATTTAAAATAAATTTCAACAGTTAGTAACAATTAATTAAAAACTAACGGTCTATATTCTTATTGCTTGTACTTATATTATTAAAATCGGAAGGATCGGATGCCGAGAAGAATGGTCTGGTAAATAGAAACCTACCTATTACACCGAAACGTAAATTTCTTGACATGTGTCTGCCCATAATCGTACTTACCAACGGCACCCTTAAAGATTATATTTGTAGAGTAGCAATTAGAAAGCTTAAGAAAATAGTTAAAATTCACACAAGTATCCTGAGATATTTTTCAAAATCAACAATATAGTACGGTCACGTACCAAGCTATCAGCTGTATTCGCGAACCAAGTCACGACTTTAACTTATAACTCATCGCACCCCAGGTATTACGCTCTTAATTACTAGCTTTTGTATCCAACAGATAAAACTTGTGTACCAAGCAGTTGATAAATTACTGGAGTTATTATTCCGAGAAATGGCAAACAAAACGTTTTCATTATACTCTTCGCAGAAATGCTAGGCTATCAAAATTTGGTATGTAATAATTATGCCGTTCGGATAGTATTTAAGTAGTCAATCGTCGGGAAAATATCGTGTAGTTTCAGATATTAGCACTGAGTTTTCCATCTCAAATCAAATGATCATTTTATATAAAAATAATAACGAAGTGGCTTAGTTAAATATAAATATCAATTAAGAATAAGACACTAAATATATCTGTAACTGTGTCGCTATTTCATCAATTCTATTCATCGTATGGAGTATTGATACAAGGTAAATTTGTAATAGTTTTTTTTTTATTATTTTGATAGGTGTGTTGAAAAACGTCGTTAGATTTCTCGTGAGCTATTTTGAAAATAACAGCACTGGTATTTTCAAGAGGGTATACTAGCAGTGCGTTTTCCATACAAATGTATTTCTCTATTTTCTCGCTGAAAACTGCTTCTAGAGGCAGAATTCTTTTTACATACAATCTATTACAAAAATAGGTATGTCCCTGTGTATTATTTTTTTCTAAAAACCTGTTTAAAAGAAAAAAAATTGTACAAAAACAGTTTTTTTTGGAAAAAATAAAAAATAGGGGCATTCCTATATTAGTACTACATTTTATGAAAAAAGATTTGTGGCTCTAGAATCAGTTTTCAGCGAGAAAATAGAGAAATACATTTGTATGGAAACCATATTGAAAAAATACTGCTAGTATACGCTCTCTTCGTTCGTTCGATGCTTAAAACTAGTTGAGTTGTTATGATAAACGTAGCTTACTTGCATCATAAATACTAAAATAGGTAGATAATAATGTGTCAGGCGATAATTTAAAATTTAAGAAGAAGATGACTTAATATAGAAGAAAAGGATGCCGATTACTCAAACATTTCTGATGTATAAATGTTGAAGACCGCTTTGGCGCAGCGGTCAATACGCAATTGGTCCCGGTTTCGATCCCTGGTCAGGTCAAGATAGAAAACGATATTTTTCAGGTTGATCTGGGTCTTGGATGTTTATATATTTATTTTTTATTATTAAATATAGTATCGTTGAGTTAGTATCCCATAACAGAAGTCTCGAACTTACTTTAGGGCTAGCTCAATATGTCTAATTTGTCCGTAACATATTTATTAATTTATTTTCAATGTAAGAAGTTCGGCGAATACTCCAGCGACAAGAGCTATAAAGCTCTTAAATAAAAAGAAGAAGAAAGTAATAAGCTATGCATATTGTAAATAAAATAAAGGAGCCAGAACACAGCCAGAATAATCATCCGTGCTGTTTTATTGAACAACGTCATATCCATATAATGCAAAAAAGAATAGTTTTATACTGCAATTAAAGGTATATGATAATCACAACTGAATAAAGGTAAACTTACGCGTTAAAATATTTTCATATTGTACTTCATTACAATGCTCCATTACGAGAGCCGTTTATTTAAGTAAATTTATGCGAGTCGTTAACTCAACACTACAATAAAACGATGTCCCAACAAAAGCCTAGTTAAATCGTCTAACAAGACACAAATTCGCACGATCGCCCGAACAAACAAGACAATTCGTCCTGTGAATTACCGATTTCGCTCGGGGCGCCTTCCGCATAGCAAGACGCAAAGAAATTTAATTAGTGTTCGTCGAGATAATTCACTGGCTCCACAATAGGCCGCCGTAAAGACAACTTTTCCCTAAGTATGTGATACATACAGATGGACAAGTCAGCAAATCTTAGTAAAGAATACGGAGCTCCAGGTTGCAGGATTTCTTGGAATAAGACGACAGTGTTGCTTCAACCATTTATTTAGCTGGGAAGAGAGAACAAGTGACAGGGAAAAACGCAAAGACAATGATCAGGCCTCGAGTGTTGCCTACTACACTTAGCTTCCCCATTCTGAGGTTTTTAGAGTAACTACTATCATAATATTGGTTATGGCCAACAACACACAATGAGACGCGTGTAGCAAAGTCTGGAAGTGTCTCGATTTAGCGCGTTGTAACAAAATCTTGAACTCTTGACTTTTATTTTGACCAACAATAATGAATGGTTAGTTAAATAAAAACTTGACAATAAGGATATTTGATTTATATAGAATAAACTAGCTGTAGAAATGAATATTTTTTAAAATTATTTAGCATTTATGTAACTTTAAGGCCTGTTCGTTTCTCGTAATAAATAAAATAAAAAAATAAAATATATAAATGCGTCGCTTTGTAAAAAAAGATATTTAAAAAAAAATGTATTAGTAAAGCTACAAGGAAATGAGGCATTGTATTAAGAGGATCGAATATCGACTAAACCTTTACGAAATGAGGAAATTTTGGTGTCATTCGATTTAACACACCTTAATCTAGGGTTAACCGTTTTTCTTTTTTATTGATTCGGTTTAGTTTAATTTAAATAAATTAAAATGCCCCGGGTATTTTTTATGTAAAAAATATGGATACTTACTTAGATGCTCATAACTTTTGTTGTAAACAATATATCTTAAATATCAAAACGAACAAATTGGACTATGTTTAAGGGGTGGCAAGCGTTATCACTTATTGTATGAAAATTTACAGGTAGTCTATCTTCTTAAATAAGATAAAGTGGTTATACTTGCAGTAGAACGATACTTTCAACACTAATATCTTTTTGCTTAGCAAAAAATATTTGGCGTTTGTTACCGGCGGTTTTAGCGATCGGCCGAATGAGCCTGCTGTATGTAGTCCTCTCCTAAACAACAGATCTTGATCCAATTATCTGACTGTAAGAAGAGATAAGTAACAAAGCAGCACTGCTTGCGTATCAATTATTCAATGGCTATTTATTAACAGACCTGATTGTGCGTATGTTTATTTTGAGTTACTTAACAGAAGTTCTTTTTTGCCCTCTTTTTACTATTTCCGGATGGCTTTTTGCCTTTTTTCTGCTCAGGGACTCTGAGCAACAATTGGGTATAGAGAAATGAAGGCTTTTAGTTGTGAACTAAGTTATATTAGTATATATAGATTTTTGTAATACTGCTTACCTAAGAAGTGTCGACCTCAGAAAGGCAAGCTGCTGTAAGTAATATTTTTCAAAATCATTTAACAGTATGAATTGAAAACACGCTCATCATAATAGGCGACTCTAGGCTCTGACGTACCATAGTAAAGCTGAGGGTGCAACTGCGATAGTGCTTTTCCATCATTATCATCTAAGGTCTCTTTTAAGTCTCCACAGACCAGTCAAAAGATTTGGCCTACAGCCTCCACGCTGGCCAGAAGGGTTGGAAAGGTCTCTTTGATGTTTATTTAAGCTTTAAACAAAGCTTGTGTTTCCTAAGTCGCCTTCTACGATATCCACGGGAAGACTTGGAGAGGTCCTGTTTGGGGAGTGTGTTGTGGATGTTGAGAAAAAGTGTATGTTTTGAACTCACTTCACTTTGTTCCCGAAATATGTTAAATGTTACAAAAATGTTCAATGCTATTGAATGCAACCGTCTTCGCGCGTCTCAAAAGGGCATGATTTTCTAAGAAATACCTAAATGCAACGGCGGCCGGCTGATCAACGTCATATGTAGGTGATCGGTTACACCGAACAGCTCCTTTTCTACTCTGCCGGGAACCACACGGCCATATATAGATAGTGTTAATATGAGAGGATTACAAGAAGATAGTTAAAATCTTCAAAATGTTAACTTTGAACTCTAGTATTGCAAAAACACATACTAAATTCCATTTTGGCATAATGGGATTTAGTATTTATTTTTGCATTTGTATTTAAATACAGTCATTAAAAATTCAGGTTGAATGATTAGCTTTTGAATTTTGTCTTTATTTTATTTGTCGGAAATAAAACTATAAATTGACGCATCTTTTTCAGTTTTTTATCCATTCTTTCAGACAAAATTTTAAAAAGATACCTGCTAATCAAAAGAGACCTTAGCTTGTAATCAATGAAGACGCGAGCACCGTCGAGATGAAGTTAAAACAGAACTCCCTTTGTATTGGGGAAGGTCGAGTGCCCTACAGCGAGTCCTTACGCCGAGGGTAGGATCACCTCGTTCATACTACGTGTACTGGTTTCCTGTTATAATACGAAACAATACAAAAGACTCCTGATGAGTAGTTGACTACTTTCAAGCAATTATGTCGTAAATAACAAAAATTGACACTTGAAAAGTTGATATCAAAAATTGTTATAAAATTTATAACAATTTTTGTTTACAATATAGCTTTAATATTCATAAATATAGCTTTTAATATTTAATATTAAAAGCTAAATATTACATAGGAATAGTTTTTAAAATTTCCTTTTGTAATGGATTTTTTTATTCTAAGTGATGTACGAGTAAGGTCACAAAAAATATTAAGGCAATTTTTAAAAGTTCTTATCATAGCCTACTTTACTTTTTATTTTTTCCCATCGGCAAACAACAGACTATTGGCATCACTTCTGTAGAATTTGAATGAAGTGAGAACTTTGTTCGGCACCTATGTCAAATATTGCATTTATGGAGATGGCTTGATAACAAAACTTGCTATAAATATTAAAAGCTATATATCTAATATATTGATAATAGTTATTAAAATTTACTTTTGCAATAGACTTTTTTGTTTAATTTAACCAAACTTAATGATAAAATACTTATGATAACCAGATACATTTTTCAAAATCATGCAAGTTTTTTTTTTTCAATTAGATATTCTAAGAAGATCGGACGAAACGAAAAATTATTAGACATACGAGTATTACAATTCATTTGCCGCATGCACAGTTCTGTTGGTATCAACTTGGCTGAGAATTCTTCACATTGTATCTATTAAAGGACGCGTTAGAGTTGCGAATGTGTGTACACTGAGCAACGGGTGCTGACGGAGACCTCTTGCCGAACTGAGCGGAGGTGCGGCTTTGTCAAACTTCACCCAACAAAGACCTGATTATAAGCTGCACTAATATACCGCCGGTATATAATAACCATGTTGACATTTATGCACTCAAAAATGTATATGTAGATAAAATAAATGATGTTTATCAGAAACTGAATTTTCTGAAAACGTTATTCATGTGTATTTAAACAAAAGATTGAGTTCTACATACTAACAAAATTTACGTGCATATTTTTATATTTTTCTTTTTATTGTTGGTACATTTTATACTTTTTATGGAAATAGAAAGGTCGCAGGGCTTGCTGTAGACTGTGAAGATTTTCACCGAACAAATTGAAAAAGATTTAATATTTAAACGGACAAACATTCAAGTCGGGTTGCAAAACTATGTAAAAATCAGAGTGTTATTTCTGTTTACGCCTTGTAGAGTAACCGAACGGGATATGAATGTCTAATAATTTTTCGTTACAGTTCTACTAAGCTTAATTTTAAAATGACATGTTTTTTTTACATTGTTTTGAAAGTACTTAAAATAAACAAAGAATTTCTACCTTTTTTCCAATTGAGATGTAGCTCTTCACACTTTCATGTTTATAGTATCCACCGGGTCGTTAAAATGACTGCAGACAGAAAGCGATCGAGTTTTTCATTTCAAACTCACTCATGTGAGGATTTGATTCGGGTTCGACTTATCGAGTGAGTTGGGTTCTTGACGTACGCTGGGTGCATAAATTTTCTCGAACTAACCGACTCCTACACACGATTTTAATCCTCTTATGTAATGATTTATGGGTGATTTTTGCTTGATTAATAGGTTTATGTCATGTTCTGCCTATCTAAGTCTAATAACATTTCCATGTTTGGATACTCCGTCGTGAGACATCGGTAAAGTTGGTCGAATAATTAGAAGGTGCGAGTTGTGGACTCAGTTAATGTAAACTTGAGTAATTATAGATGTTTGTCATAGTTTGATGGATAGGCGTTGTTTCTGTTTATTTTAAAGAGAATACAGATAATTTAGATTTCAATGTCTCTTAGACCAAAATCATTAATAATGATTTCAATAATTTTAACGTTTAAGAATATCATTTTAATAATATTATTTTTACAATAATTCGTGTGAACTGGTAATCAACAAAGCAGAACACAGAGTTTTAATATTAACTTGTCTAAAAACGAAACCACTGGAGAGAAACATGAAGAGGTATACGTAACTTAACTTACCCGTTATTTTATACTTTTGGTGATAATCAACAATTCTCAATTGTCAGACAGAAATATACTAAAATAAAATTATACCAAAACACTATAATTAATTTAGTAAGTAGTAAAGTAAAGTTTTAGTTTTTATTTTATTTGTTTTGATTAAGGACTAAAATAAATAAAATGATGGGTGATGTTTTGTTTATGTAAGTTTCTTAACTTATTTAGTGTACATCAGAAATAATCAAGAAATAAAAAATACAGTAAAACAATTAGGTGCTCCAATTAAATAGGAAGTACAGAAATTTAAGAACAAAGGGCTTACTTTTTACTTTTGCTGGAAGGAAGCACAACATTTTGAATAAATTTTAGTATTTTCGTCTTTTCTCGCGAGCTTTGTCAAAGCTTTTAGATGAGATCGTAACTCTTTAAGTACCGCCTAATTACGGTCCTCACTGTTTTCTAATTAGAGTATACCTAAAATGTAGCCTTACACAATGTTATTTGGTGCTTAGCGTCAAGAAAAGCTGTCGTGGCGAAGTACCTACGAAGTATTGCTACAGTTTAACGCTCGTTACATTTACCTTCATTTGATGATTGTATATATCGTTTATATCTCTGAAACGATCTTATTTGTCCGTATACAATGTTTTTAAATAGTTTTCAATCAACATCTCTGTTATAGCGATTAGACTGGTACTGAACATTGTAGGTAAGTAATATTTATATATACTGGTTGTTATTTACAGTATTTTAACTTAAAGCAATAATTTCTTAAAACTAATAATTTAGAATTTTAATTAAAGCTTCAGCGGTACACGTGTTTTAGTATTTTCTTGAATGCCGTGTTCTCGGCAGAGTAGAATAGAACCACTTCAAGTCTTCCCGTGGATGCCGTAGAAACTTGTGAAGCTTATAAACATCAAAGAGACCTCTTCAACCCGTCTGGCCGGCGCAGGCTAAATCCTCTGACTACTCTGGCTAATATATGGCTCTGGGAGTACAGAGAAGGTTAGCTCCTACAGTGGAGACTAAAAAAAAATCTGATGATGAGAATAAATAAATAAATATATACGGACAAATAACACAGATTGAGCTAGCCCCAAAGTAAGTTCGAGACTTGTGTTATGGGATACTAACTCAACGATACTATATTTTATAATAGATACTTATATAAATAAACATCCAAGACCCAGGTCAATCTGAAAAAGATCATTTTCCATCTTGACCTGACCGGGGATCGAACACGGGACCATCCGTGTCGCAGGCAGAATGAAAGGAAATAAATCTTTATATGATGTAGATGTTAAAAACTAAAAGTACCTATCTCAAGAGTGGTGAGGAAAGTATGAGAAGCTAGCCTTTAATACGCTTTAATGAAATAAGTCTACTTTACTCTACAAAGTAAGCTTATGTGTAACTGGCAACACTAGACTTGCACCGCTGTTCTGTGGTTATGGTACCTCACAAGTGCGCGGTTAAGCGAGGAGAGCATATTGAGCTAACCTTTTATACGCCTTAACAGTGAGGTAAATCTAATTTATACAATGAAGTCAAATTTCTTTGTAACTTCTTTTTTTTGAGTCTAAATGTCTTCAGTTGTCTGTGTAACTGGCAATACTAGACTTGTACCGCTGCTCTGCGGTTATGGTATTTCACGAGCGTGCGGTTTGGCGAGGAGTGCTTGTTGAGCAAACCTTCAACACGCTTTAACAGTGAAGTAAATCTGCTTTATACAATGAAGTCAAATTTCTGTGTAACTGGCTAGACTCGCACCGCTTCTCTACGGATGGTTATGGTATCTCACGAGCACGTGGTTTGGTGTGGAGAGCATGTCAAGCTGACCTTCAACACGCTTTAACAATCAAGTAAATCTAATTTATACAACATAGCCATTGTTCTATGTAACTGACAACACAAGACTAAAGCCGCAGCTCAGCGGTTATGGTATCTCACGAATACTTGGTTTGGCGAAGAGCGCATGTCAAGCAAACCTTCAACACGCTTGTAAATATACTTTATTCAACTAAGTCAAGTTTTTTGTGTAACTGGCAACACTAGACTCGCACCTTTGCTCGGTGGTTAATATTCTGATATCTATGGTGGTTATAGATCTCACAAGTGCGCGGTTTGGCGAGGACAGCATGTCGAGCTAACCTTCATTACATTTTAACAAGGTTTACTACCCGAACGCATATTTTTTTTGGTATAAAAGTTATTTCGCATAAAGATATGTTACGCATAAATTTTCCATACAAATTTTATGCGTAACATACCTTTATGCGAAATATTTTTATGCGAATCAACTTTTATACCAAAAAAAGTTATACGTTCGGATAGTGAACCCTTTAACAATAAAGTTAATATATTTCATCCAACGAAGTCAAATTTCTGTGTAACTGGCAACACTAGACTCGCACCGCTGCTCTGCGGTTATGGTATCTCATAAGTGCGCGGTTTGGCGAGAAGAACATGTCGGGCTTACCTTTCACACGCTTGAACAATGTAGCAAAAGTACTTACTCTATAGGACGAAGTCAAATTTCTATGTAACTGACAACACTAGACTCGCGCGGCTTCTCTGCGGTTACGATACCTCATAAGTGCGCGGTTTGACGAGAAGAGCACGTCTAGTTAACCTTTAACATGCTTGAACAATGAAGGCAATCTACTTTATTCAATGAAGTCAAATTTCTGTGAAACTGACAGTACTAGACGGTTGCGCAGCTCTGCCATTATTTGGGTTTTTTTCTAATATCATAATGTTTCTTATTTTCGTTCAGTATAACTATTTTACCTATATTTGGCATGTTACGAAAATATGACTTACCACAAAAATGTAGTACACATATTTCCATGGTATTTAATTTATATATAATATTAACCTTCATGTTACTAACGGCATGACAAAAAATAATGAATAGAATATATGAAAAATCTAATTTTGACATTAAAGTAAAAAAAATCTGTACCTATCTTGCTTCTATGTATATTTTATGTCTTTATAACACATATATCTATATGTGTTAAAATACTGTTATTTTGACCCTTGGCATGATCAACATAAAATATAGTATAGTGTGAATCATAGATTTAAAAACAAATTTTTCGTCTCGTGTGAATACATTTTAACTATATGCTATATTAATTAGTACTGCAAGTATCTTTAAATCTCAGATTCCCGATCCTCAGTCAGGAAAACGATCTTTTTCAGATTGGTTCAGGGCTTGGATCATCATCAGGTCTGTTTTAATCGCCACTGCAGGAGCACGAATCTCTGTGTACTACCATAAGTAGCCAGAGCAATCAGAAGATTTGAGCCTACACTCTCCACGCTGGCCAGACGGGGTGGAGAGGTCGCTTTGATGCCAATAAGCTTTGTTTAGCTTGTGTTCCCTAATCGCTTTCTACGACAGCCACGGGACAACTTGAAGTGGTCCCATTCTACTTTGTCGGCTACCACACGGATATTTCTTTGTAATGCAACCATCACAGGATATAATATCGTTAAGTTAGTATTCCGTGACACAAGTATACCAGTTAGTAAGAGGCTAGCTAAATTTGTGTGATTGTTCCCATTTATTTATTAAAAGTTAAAAATAAACGTTTCACCTTAAAATATTATTCATTTTAAATTTGTATAATTTACTAAAGACGTTAAAACTTAGGTCGTATAGAAACTTAATAAATCTTAAGTAATGCAATAACTTGAGTCAGCAATAAAATTTTATACAGAATTAGGTACTACAGAGTGAAACTAGTATCCATTAGTAAAATTAGTTTCTAAAGTACGGATCAAATAAAAGAAAGAGAACTGCGAATTTTTCTTTGTCACTTTAACGATATTCATTTACATCACAATGATAAAAAAAAAACCTTGACTTGTGTAGAAATTTACTTATTTCCTGTAAAATTGAGTTATGAAATTAAATAATAATTGTTTGTAATTATATCTTTGACTTCATAACTTTTGTATATCTTTTTCATTGATTTGCGTATTTTCGGGGTCATTTCCATAACATTCGGAAATATATATCTGCAAGATCTTTCATTATTCAGCTTGCAAGATTTGACCCACACATACACCCTCATATATAAAGTTCGTTAAATATTATTTTTCATTAGTAACGCCCAGATTATTTCATGGTCATTCAATTATAATAAATGCATATTAAAAAATACTTGATTAGTTAAATTATACGGATAATTTAATTCAGTTTTCACAATCTGCCTCTTCTTTCTTGGCTAGTTCTTAAGTAGTTCTTAAAATTTTACTTCATAATTCATAATTCATTTATTAATCGCTTCACACACATACAATATAATACAAAAGATTATAAAATAATGCACATGTACTTACCCTGTTAGGGTGTTGCGATATTACAAATCAAACAACAAACAATTTATGTCAAATTCTAAATAATAAATTAATATTGTTCGATTTTATACATAATGAATTAATTAATTCAAATTTAAATTGTTTCATGCTATAAATATTGAAGTCAATTTCTAAAGTTTTTTATCATCTAAATATTCTTTGACGGAATAGTAACATTTATTTGCCAATATAGATTTAAGCTTATTTTTAAAAGTCATGTTATTTGCTATATCTCTTAGTTGCTTTGGTATTTTGTTGTACACATTTATAAATGAGCAATAGGGGGGCTCTTATGAAATATTTCTAAACCAGATTGAGGTAGCAGTAACCTAGTTTTATGTCGTGTATTTCTAGTATGAGAGTCACAAATTCTCTTGAATAAATGATCTTGATTTCTTACAAATAATGCTACCTCCAAAATATATATACATGGCAGGGTTAATATATTATTATTTACAAAATGAGGCCTGCAGCTGTCACAATGCTTAATATTAGTCAAAATTCTAATACATTTTTTCTGCAAAATAAATATGCTCTTTGCCTCCGTGCTGTTGCCCCAAAGAATAACTCCATATTTGAGCCAGGAATAAGCATAGGCATAGTATGCAGATAAGGCCGTTTCTACGTTTGTATTCGCTTTGATCACTTTAAGTGCATAAATAAATCTAGACATCTTCGTTTTGATATTTGCAACATGAGCTTTCCACGTAAAATGCGAGTCAATATTTATGCCTAAGAGATTAAAAGTAGTAACTTCTTCAATTTCCTGACTTTTGGCTTCTAGTTTTAATTCTAATGCTACCTTTTGGTACGGCCTAAATTGTATTATTTTCGTCTTATTTAAATTTATTTCTAAATTTTGCTTATGCAGCCATGAGTCAATAGTACTTAAAGAATCCGATAAAATATTATTAGCGTCGTTAGAGTTGTCAGTTTTAAATAATATTGAAATGTCATCTGCAAATATGACACATAGGTTATCGTCAAAAAGCTTTGGTAAGTCATTTATATATACTAAAAATAAGACACAACCGATAACACTTCCCTGCAGAATGGAACATTTTATGTTCCTGAGGTCGGATGAGATGTCCTGCACATCGCCAGAGTCCCCGCAGTAGTGTTCCAGCTGCACGTACTGCTGGCGGTCGCTTAGGTATGATTTTACCCATTGTAATGCCTGTCCGCGTATGCCACAATTATAAAGTTTCTCAAGTAATAACTTATGGGATACTTTATCATATGCCTTGGTCATATCGAGTAACATACCAACAGCATATTTTTTCTCATTTATATAATTAAGCGCTTCTTGGATGTACGTATAGACGGCATACGTATTCGAGTGATTTTTCCTAAACGCGAATTGGTTATTATCTAGTATTTTATACTTTTCGAGAAACTTATATATTCTATCTGTTATGGCTTTTTCAAAAATATGTGAAAACTTACACAGGAGTGCTATGGGTCTGAGGTACCCAGGTTCCATTATCGCGCTTTTCTTTTTTGGTATGGGCCTTATTTTTGCTATTTTCAGCTTATTTGGAAAACAACCCTCTGTGAACGATTGATTAATCAATTTGGTTAGCGGTGGCGTTAATTCACATTTAGCGATGAAAAATACGATAAAAATAATACAAAAATGAGAACTTCGTGTCGTACTTTTTGTCGGTTAAAATGAAAAGCAAACTTGCCGTGTAGTGCCCTCGTCTCTGGTGTGCTAGCTACCTCCTTGTATTTTAATGCAAATTCACAAGCAAAGTCTGTCATCATGTGTCCTTATAAAATCTCTTCTTGGTCTCGCACCCGTATGTCCATTTTTCTGCCTGTAAGTGTCGATTGTAATATTTTTTATTGCTAATCATTTAGGTCAAAATCAAGTGATTATTCAGAAAATAGGCATTTGCAAGCACTTGCTTATTCGTCACATAACATTTTAACATTAAACATTTATATTAATAAATACTAATAATTGACTTCTAGCGTTTTGGAAGCAACCGTATTTTGTTGACCGAGTGAGTGCGAAACTTCTTTGTTTCAGCATGGACAAAATGTTCTTGATTTTGATTGTCAAAGGGGTTAATAATACGGAAAAAACACACAGATTGAGTCAATCCCAAAGTAAGTTCGAGACTTGTGTTAGAGGATACTAACTCAATGATACTTATATTACACATATATAGATAAATATCCAAGACCCAGGTCAATCTGATAAAGATCACTTTTCATTTTGCCCTGACCGGAGATCGAACCCGGGACCATCCGTGTCGCAGTGTACATGTCTGTACGGATAGATTGTTATATTTTTTTACCATATTTTCCGCCTTATAATTTAGGCTTACACAGATGAAACCCCCAGAGTAACGGACGCGAAACCACGTCTCATATGAATTTTGCGTCGTCTAATACTGAATTAAGAATTTTCCTCGTTATACCGCTACCCTTTGAAATGCAGTGGAGACAGAAAACTTTTTATTTTGTGTGAAAATTTTATGTAACGTGGTAAGACTTTAAATATTTATTATTAAGTCTTTTATTTATATTTTATTTTACGATGACATTGATATTCTTTTTCTGCAAAGAGCTCTATCAAAAATACTCTCAATAAATCTTTACTCTCATATTTGTAGAATTTGCCGTCATAAAAAGCGGACATTTTGGAAAGTTCCCGCGCAGGGGCTTTAATCTTTACTTGTATCAAAACAAAGACAATAACGAACGTCTGTTGCATCTGATAATTTCCAGGATGATACATATTTTTAAGAGGAACATCTGTATTTTTACTTGTTGAGTTTATATATTAAGTCAAAAGTAACGAACTGGTTGTAACTATCGTATAAACCGCCAAGCGCAAACGAAGCATCTCTGGTTCACTTAGTCCTTTATAGTAGACTGTTAACTGGGTAAAATCCATAAAAAGTGTTCTATATATATTTCCAGCTGATATACTAGCTGTTGCCTGCGGCTTCGCCCACGTCATATAATAGCCTATGTCCTTCTTCATAACGTTATCAACGTGTATGCCAAATTTCAAGAAGATTGATTCAGTAGATAAAGCATGAAGAGGTAACAAACAAACAAACAAATTATCGCATTAATAATATTAGTTGAGATATTTTTTGTCGATGAAATGAATGAAAGACGTTTGTAGATGTAAAGTAACTGTCGTTGTCATTATCATCGAAATATACCATTTAAAAAGCAAATTTGCTTTCTTTAAATCTTTTCACAGCAACGTAAAGAAAGACCTATCAGAGACACTCTCAAATTAAAAGGTTTTTATCAAAGCCCGATTTTTGGCATTGCCACTTAAAACCCGCATATTCGCCGATGACAATACCCAGAGTTTGTTTATGACAAACGAAAATACGTCGAAATTTGTC
Organism: Rhodophaea formosa; assembly: GCA_963082605.1. Classification (NCBI taxonomy): domain Eukaryota; kingdom Metazoa; phylum Arthropoda; class Insecta; order Lepidoptera; family Pyralidae; genus Rhodophaea; species Rhodophaea formosa. The sequence continues at coordinate 8,341,590 of OY720206.1, forward strand.
CCAAAATTGATTGGCGTTAAGATTCCCTTTGTTTTTGCGATCCTCGATTGTATATTACGCGGTTGATGAATGGCGTGGTTCTAATTATTGTACTTGTTGGCGTCATATTGAGGGCTCGTGTTTACATGACAAAGAGGGTTTGGTTTTGTATTTTACGAAAAAATAAGGTTGATTTTTAAAATCGCGCTATTTTTGATTACGCGGCTGTAATATGAAATTATACTTATGTAAATTGGTTTGTTGTGTGCCTTGTGGTTCCCGGCAGAGTAGAATAGGACCATTCCAAGTCTCCCCGTGGATGTCGTAGAAGTCGTCTAAGGAAACAAAGCTATAAAAATCAAAGAGACCTCACCAACCCGTCTAGCCAGCGTGGAGAGTGTAGGCCAAATCCTCTGACTGCCTTGGCTAATATATGGCTCTGGTAGTAAAGAGAGGGTCGTGCTCCTGCAGTAGAGACTAACAAAGACCTGTTGATGATGATGAAATTGTTTACCAAATTTACCTATTGTAGACATTCTATGGAATGTGTAATTAACCGCTTGAGTAATATTGTGTCAAAATAGAATAAACGTCACTCTGAACTGGATAAGTGACTAGTTTATTAAACATTAAGTTAATTAATTACTTGACTATAAAGCCAAAAAGAAAATTATGATTTTGTTCGCCAAGTATGTTTTGAACAATGATATCTCCAAAAATACTTCATCATCATGTCTTTTAACAGGTCTCCACTGCAAGAGCTCATCCGTTTTTGCACTTCCAAAGCCATATTAGCCAGAGCAGTCAGACTCCTACACCTTCCACGCTGTCCAGACAGATAAGAGAGGTTCCTTTGATGTTTATAAGCTTTGTTTAAGTTATATTTCCTATTTCGCCTTTAATAAACGACATCGTCGGAAAGACTTGAAGTGGTCCTATTATACTCCACCGAGGACCACACGGTCTTCCTCTGTCTCATGACTGAAATATTTACCCTTTTTTGCACTCCCCTTCGAAAGATATTAGAATCTTACCTACACTAACGCAATTACAGCTCAACAAGCTACAGCTATTACAAATGCAGCTTGGTAGCAGTCGAATCTATTCAGCGAGCAGACGGCGATGCATGTTTGAGTGTCCTTCGCGTGTGAGACGACTGGTAGCTAGACGAATCTGCAGATAATGAACTTTTATGAGCAGGCATGACGTCTGCATACAGTTCGTTGACTTGCCATCATTAGTGATGACTTTTACATGACTGTCTAAAAAGGAATTTATTGTTTTTCGCGTTCACGTATGTATGTGAGTTTGTAAATTCTACGATAGCTTCTAAATGTCGTAACTGATTTGGACGTAGCAATGAGGCATCTTTAAAAAGTAAGGCTTATCAAAGATATAAATAAAAAAATAAAAATAAAAATACGTTTATTGTCGGTTTCTACATTTATGTTTACAGTAATAGTACCTAAGACTAGCTTACTAATACGTACTACCATTTAGTTTTGAACAAACCAAAGTTCATCCATAATTAGCTGCCCACCATCGAACTAGGAATAAACCTGTATCTCGAGTGGTGGGGAGCGTCATAAAGGATTCAAGGGTGAGTCCGATACAGCGATAGTAAGAAACCTAAAAGTAACTTATGCTTATGAACACGCTGATTCCCAAACTAGCTTTTGCTGTATTTTGGGATACAGAGAAAGTTGAAATAGCATTTTGACTTATTGCATTAGCAAAATATCTGTATAATTTCTATTTCAACAGTTGCTCTCACGTCCGTAAATGATTCACAATATTTGTGTCTGATATGTAAAAGGTGTGTGTGTGTGTGTGTGTGTGTGTGTGTGTGTGTGTGTGTGTGTAAGTGTGTGTGTGTGTGTGTGTGTGTGTGTGTAAGTGTGTGTGTGTGTGTGTGTGTGTGTGTGTGTGTGTGTGTGTGTGTGTGTGTGTGTGTGTGTGTGTGTGTGTGAAGTTGTGTTTATCAGTGATGGTGTGTATGTATGTGTATGAATGAAATTGTAAAATATTTGTGCTAAACCGCTTTTTTTTAATTACTTATTAATATCTTATAATCGTTCCAACTAATATTATAAATGCAAAAGTATCTCTGTTTGTCTCGCTACTATCACGCCAAAAACTACACAACCAATTTTAATGAAATTTGATATAGATGCTCGAGCTCCGTGGCGCAGCGGTCAACACGCCGGTTCGCGACACGGATGGTCCCGGGCTCGATCCCCGGTCAGATCAAGATGAAAAACGATCTCCTTCAGATTGATCTGGATCTTGGATGTCCATCTATATATGTATTTGTTATAAAAATATAGTATCGTTGAGTTAGTATCCCATAACACAAGTCTTACATAAGAACTTACTCTAGGGCTAGCTCAATCTGTGTGATTTGTCCGTATATATTTATTTTATTTATTTAGTTACCTACGGTTTGAGAGTCGGGAAAAGACAGTTTTTTATTTATTAAAAGTTAGACAAGAGATTCTCAGTTTCCGAATAGTTTAGTGTCATCAACCATTTTTGAACTTCAAGTTTAATTTTTCGCTTAGTTTTGGGGTAAATATCTAGAATTTTATTTATTTTATTATACAATTTACCGCTCAATACTTTAAAGTGCCGTCCTGCAAAAGCAGTCCTGTGGCGAGGGGTAGAGCATACAAGATCTGACCTTCGTTTGCGGTATTTTAGCGTAGGGTCATAGGGAAACTGGGTGTGTTTACGAAGTAAAGTCATCATGATGAAAAGCTGTCTCACTGTCATGACCGCTGTATCTGCATACAGTTGTATAGTGGGATACCGAATAGGCTTTTTGATCATGACTTTGAGTACAGTAAAAAGGAAATCATGCGTTTGCATTATAAAGGAAAGCAGGATTGCAGGATTACAAAAAAAAATCGGATAAGTGCGAAACGGTCTCACACACAAAGAGCAACGAGTTCCGAACCATTATCTATACAACATTAGACTATATCGCAAACAAATCATATTTGTTGTATGGAAGCCCCCTTAAATATTTATTTTATTCTATTTTTCGTATTTGTTGTAATAGCGGCAACAGAAATATATCATCTGTGAAAATTTCAACTGTCAAGCTATCACAGTTTATGAGATATACCCTGGTGACAAAGTCTTAGTCTTTAGTTTCCTCTTTTAAGGTGATTGAGAATTAGATTTACTAGTTCCTAAGATACAGGGCCAGTCTAGTTTGGGGACCGCTGTAGAACTCATGTTTTTCAAATATTATGTCAATAAACACATTTATAATAATTGATGAGTTTTGTATACAAGCTTTCTATTTCAGAACTAGTACGTTTTTACTCTAAATAAATAAACAAATCATGAAACCGAAAGCACTCACGACATCAGAAAAACATTTTTGGCTTAACTCACTGCACAAAAAGTGAAATAAAGTTACACACTAATCCATATGCAACGATAACAAGCTAAATAGTGAAATTCGCGTCATCGCCTTTAATACTGCACAAGGGCCGCAGTAGCAGACTGTTATAATGAAGTGAAATATTCATCCGCGCCGTCTGGAGACCCAGCCTCTGCTGAAACGCAGACGGACGCCTATTCTGGCGATGATTTTTTTCTTAGAAACTCATTGCTGTATGAATACATGGAATATCCAAAATCTGACTAATCATTCCAATTTTTAGATTTAATAAGATTTTCCTGAAATGTCCAGACGGCATCGTTGAGGCGTCGACCTCGATAAGTCGGTGTCGTTGATTAATTTTTGACAAGCAGCAATTATATTTGACACATTGTGGCCTAATCACAGCTTACAGGGCCCTATGCCTCATTGCTGCCGCCTCTTATTTCTGAACAACCTCATTTGGCAGCTTTCACCTAAAAAATATATTTTTTCAGTTGAAAGCTGCCGAATGAGGTTGATGAATTTTACTTACCCAACCTGAAAGTTCAACCGAATACCAAAAGTTCTCAGCGCAGTATGTTTTTGTCACATTGTTAGACTTTGATAACAATTTCAATTAAAGAATAAGCTAAAAGTCTTAGCGTGCGTACCTATGCGTTGTTATCATTTAAGCATATTATGCTATGCAGTCACTGGACTGAAACGTAGCTGAAAAATCTACCAACACGAAAATCATATAACCAAATTAAACACTTACAAATACAAGAGTATTTAAAAAATTATAATTTATATATGTATAATGTGATATATCACACAAATTGAGCTAGCACATAGTAAGTTGTGGACTTGTGTCGTAGGATACTTAGTCAACGACACTATATTTTATAATATATACTTATAGGTATAAGCATCCAAGTCCCAGGCCCATCTGAAAAATATTGTTTCCCATCATGACCTGAGTAGGGATCGACCCCGGGACCACTCGTATCAGAGGCTAGCATGATCACCGATCCGCCATGGAGGTCTTAAAAAAAAATTTCAAAAACATAACTTGTAAAAGTGAAACGCAAAAAAACGCTACAGAATAGTGGCGCGACTCGCGTCGCTGAATTTTTGAGGGCCCGTGTGAGGCTCGGCGCATATTTCGGATGAAAATCTGCGGCGTTGCAGCAAAAAGAAAACTCGTTTACCTCACAAATTTTTAATCTCTTACGTCTCGGGGTACTGCGTGATGCGTTCATTGTTTTGGGCATAGGTAAAAGCAATTCTTGAAGTAGGTACTACTTACTAATATAAATATTAAAATGATTTGTATTTAATTTGACCGATTATACAGTGTGTAAGGTAACCCTCGTTATAACTTCAATGACGTGACTCGGGCCGTGAATATGAAAAACTTATCCTTTGGGACCAATGCTGTGAGGACTGCGCCCGGGGCTGCTTAACATGCGGAAGCGCTTATAATGCTTACACCCACTAGGCCATCGGGCTCCTCCTATAATTAATAAGATATACCAATTGTGCTTGGTCTTATTTGATTTACCTTAGAAATAATATGCAGAAGCAAGTTGCATTATTTAAAAAAAATATCCGTCTGACGTTCGGACAGCTGTTTACGTCCGCCATATTGAGTTTTTGCTGACGTTATATGGCCTATAATACACCGGAGAAGTATACAAATCTAATGACACTTTCTTCTCCTTCTTTTTCCTTTACCTTATCCCAAAATATATTACAAATCCAAACTAATATTATAAATGCGAAAGTGAGTTTGTTTGTTTGTTACGCTTTTACGCCGTATCTACTGAACCGATCAAATCTAATGACACCAGAGGCTTCAAATCGATCAAGTCACTTAGGCTACAGGTGGCAACAATGTAAGATACTTACGTACACATTTACATACATATGCGCGAAAAACATAAGCCTCCTTTTGGATGGGTCAGTTAGATAGAAATACTCTTGTTCCTAAAAACTTACTTTGTACTGATCTTTACTTTTTTAAATTCATTGGTATTAAATGATATTATTTATGGGTGCGTTATATGTGCACACGTATTTATAGTAAGTACAGTAATATTCATATACATAGGGTACATGTACAAACACACATGCTCTTGTAATTAATTTCACGCGGCTTCATGGACAAACAGGGCTGTAATATACCAGCGCGTTGCTCTGTTTGACTTCGGTTCTGATACGATCAGATATTAAAATTACACGCAGTAACTTCAAGAAGGTTATATTGAAATTACAAACACTTCAGTCTTTTAGAATTTAAAGACAATAAATAAGAATATAGTAAAAAAATCTTTTACAGAAACAGGGTTTGAAGTCAGTTTGGTGGGTTGTGCAAAAAAAAATAAGTAAGGTAAAAAGTATTTTCTTGCTTCTTCTACGTGCTAAAAATAGACGACTATAATGCCTTGTGTCGTACGATACTTATTCAATATAATATCAGAGTTACGTAAAATCATAATACATTCATCATCATCATCGGGTCTTTTTTAGTCTCCACTGCAGGAGCATGACCCCCTCTGTACTACCTGAGCCATATGCTAGAGCAGTCAGAAGATTTGGCCAGCACTCTTCACGCAGGCCAGGGTTGGAGAAGTGTCTTTGATGTTTATGTTTAGCTTGTGTTTCCTAAGTCGCCTTCTACGACATCCACGGGAAGACTTAGAGTGGTCTTATTCTACTCTGACGGGAACCACACAGCAAAACACATTACGTATTATCAATAAATATATTATTTCATTCGATCTTAATACATATCCAATCCAAATCCAAACTAATATTATAAATGCGAAAGTGAGTTTGTTTGTTTATTTGTTTGTTTGTTACGCTTTTACGCCGTAACTACTAAACCGATCATCATGAAATTTTGCATACACATAGGTTTGGGTACCGAGAAGGACATAGGCTTAAACTAATATTATAAATGCGAAAGTGAGTTTGTTTGTTTATTTGTTTGTTACGCTTTCACGCCGTATATACTGAACCGATCATCATGAAATTTTGCATACACATAGGTTTGGGTACCGAGAAGGACACAGGCTATATATTACGCGGGCGAAGCCGCGAGTAACAGCCAGTAATATATAACTACCTAACGGTAGTACCACACATATATATTTTTAAATAATTCCTAAAAATATTTGAACTTTTTATCAAGAGGGTCTCAGTTGCGTTGGAATGTGGGTAATCTGCGGAGTTATTATTTTAGGCGAACTAAAGATTATTAATGTAATTGAGCACAGTCAGCGTCTCGGGCACCCTTTTCTCTTACGTTTCGAGACTAAAAGCCTCATAGACGCGTGTAAGTTATAAGCGAATAGCGATTTAGACTCTACGCTATGCATTAGGAATAAGCCAGTTCAATGCAAGTTATGACGATACCGATTCGAATAAAAAATACCATGTCATACTTTTGACGATCATCGTGGCGCAGTGGTCAACATGCCTGCCTGCGGCACGGATGGTCCCGGGTTCGATCCCCGGTCAGGTCAAGATAGAAAATGATCTTTTTCCGTTTGACCTGGGTCTTTAATGTTAACTATTATAAAAAATATAGTATCGTTAAGTTAGTATCCCAACAAGTCTCGAACTTACTTTGGGGATAGCTCAACCTCAGAGTAGATATTGTTTTTTTTTGAGACAGCCTTATTTTTTTATTTTAATTTTTACCTCTAATCATGAAAGTCAAAGTACAAACAAAAAACGAAACGCCGGCTTGAACCGAGCCCAGGGAAATAATAAGATCAAAGGGTCCTTTGGAGAAGATGATGTAATTTTGGTGACTCTTCCCAGAACTCGTTCCTGGCGATATCAATGTATGCTATACACTTGAACATGTCTTGGTCGGAGGGCTAACTATTTCATTTAACGTGAAGAAATGAGTTGGTCAAAAGATTTATACTTGAGCGGACTTGTACTGGGTTATTGCAAAGGGTCGGACACCTGCCATAATCATGATAACTGACTTCTATTGGCAGGTGGTTGTTTGCCGCCCACTAGATGGGCCCCTAAAACTAGCCGACGATAACTGCCAGCAAACGGGGCAACAACACCAGTATGGGCGACTCTATTATTATAATTCCTTAAATTTTCGCCCATAACTTTGGCGGCTATGGTCTGCGCAATTGGTAGAAGTATTGTATGGTTTTGCTTTTCTACCACGCTGCCTTGAAAAGTATGAATTTCAACGCTGAACCTATTGGTACCATTCGCTTAACACTTGGACTACAATCTGAAGATACGTTCGAAAGGTGGAGGCGTACGTAAATTTCATTTACCGCTGGAAAGTGCCGAGCACCGGCTCCAAGCAAACTCCACTTAATTACGCACATAAATTGAAGTGCTCTTCCCTACACGATGGATGTAGACGCATTTTAACTCATAAAATATCGTTTCTTAGACGCCATGATGCTGCTGTAATGGAGATGTTAATAAACAATATTTATATTTTAGCTGCGGTGTGCAGTGAATCCTCTGCTTTGGCTAACATATGGCTCTGGTAGTACAAAGAGGTCGGGCTCCTGCAGTGGAGACCATGAAAAACCTAATGACGATGATGAGCACTGAAGAGAATATGGTGATTTAATTTAGATACAGTAGCAAATCTTCGTAGCGTGGTAGAAACAGTCAGAAGTGGACGGATCCAAAGTTTATTATAAAAGATGGTTTTTAGGGTACGTACGCACCGGGAGCCTTTTACTGAGACTTCAATGTCCATCTGTCTGTCTGTCTGTCCGTCTGTCACCAGGCTGTATCACAAAAGCTAGACAGTTGATTTTTTTGCCACTATAGCGGAAAATACTCAAAATAGAATAATATAAATATTTAAGGGAAGCTCCCATACAACAAAGATGATTATTTTTCCGTTTGGTAGTCTAATGTTGTAATAATAGTACGGACCCTTTGTACGCGAGTCCGACTCGCACTTCGTCAATTTTTTAAAATATTTACGGATTATATTGGAATGTTAAGATTTACGGTGCAAATCGACGTGCAAGAATGGTTAAGGGTCCGTCTGCAAATCAAAATTTTTCTAACAGAACATCTCATAAAGATGATTTGTTTGAGATTTTTTAGGATTAAAGCAGTGAAGTGAAATTTCATAAATGATAGTAATTTAGTCAAGATTTTACAGTTGTTTACTAAAGATAACTTTTATTTTATGAGATTTTGGTATTTATTTACCTAAATATAGTTAGATACATTACATGCTCGATTTTTGAATCCTTATTCAACTGAGTGTTTTCGTGGTTGCATCCTCAGGATATACGACATACTAAGATAGCATATGTTGCAATTTGATTTCCTTTAGTTATTTCATCCAACCGCTTGCCTGACGCCATCCCTCCTAAGGAAATTCACAATTCATAATCGCTATTACCTTAGTATTAATAATAAATATATGGGGACAAATCATACATTGTATGATTTGTCTTACTGTGGGGAACTTACTGTGGGGATAGCTCAATTTGTATGACATACAAATTGAGCTATCCCCACAGTAAGTTGTGATCTTGTATCGTAGGATACTGACTCGGCGCTACTATATTTTAAAATAGATACGTTTTTAGAAAATTGTGTAAGATCCATGCCATCCCAAAAATATCATTTTCCATCTTGACTTGATCGGGGATCGATCCGGGGACCCTCGTATCGCAGGCTAGCTTGTTAACCACTGCGCCACAAAGTCTGTCAAAATATTGCTGGTGCTCTTGTAGATTTTATGTCACTCTTTCACAAACTGACGAGATTTATCAAACTCAATAGCATAGTACTATTTAATTACAACAACGTCACAAAAGGTCATCAATATTTAACAAAGTTCACGCGAACAACATTGGCAATTAGTGGTTGAATTGTTCTAACAGTGTTTCAACACTTCCTAACAGTCGGGGCAAATATTTGAGGAACAATTTACTGTTAAATTATAATACACACAATTGCATTATTAATAATTCAAACACACAAATCTCGTTGGGCAACCCGTTTAGTTAGAGCTGTATCGAGTTAAGTGTTTGATCAACCCTTAATTGATTTAAAGAGGCATTGTTAATAAATAATGAAGGTGAGTGGCTTAAATAATGACGGAATTCATCTTTGTTTTGGTTACGTTCCATAAAGATTAAGATTGTTTTATCGTTAAGGCTTAATTTGATATTGGGAATAAAAAAAAGTATTTCATAAAAAAGTATCGATCACGTGTATGTCGGAATCGCTCACCAAACGTTTTATACAAAGAATTGTTATAAAAGATGAAATAACTTAATATTTCATAATTATTTATATGTTATCGACATTTAAATATTAGAAGGTTTCGATTCCGTAAATTGATCGACTTCATTAGCACTATCATTGATTGCGTTAAAACGTCCTATACGGATTCACATCCCATTTATTTGAGATCTCTAACCCTTTTTTGCGTATACTATTTACGCCTATTGCTAGTATCACAATTTTTATAATACAATGTACTATAGACCTAATAAACAATTGACCGCCAAAATAAATCCCATTTATTACAAGCACGAATCGGCCTGCCCAAATCTCAGAGGAACGTTGCTAGAATCTAAATGTTGTGCTATTTGGAAGCATCGCCTTCCTCGGCACCACTAATTTGGCTGCAGTACAGAACAAGCCTCGTCTTCAGGGTGAGTGCCAAAAAGCGGCCAGTTTACGTCCCAAACTCCTATAATTGCCGCACATTATGCTAATAGGTGTTTCTATTGGTTTAACTATCAGATTTTTGAAATAAGATTATCATATATGAAAGGTTTAAATTTAAAATGTTGTCTCATAATAATGAATTATAGTCTATAAATGACGAAAATTCCAAATTTTTGTCTTTTTTTTCCGATCAACCCTGGTCTTCTACACTGCCTTGGATGTACTAAAATGTCATTTTCTCTTCTATACCAATCATTTAAACTCAAAATCTGTGCAAAGACACAGATTTAGAATGCAATATTTAATGCAATCTGTTGACATAAAACTGTTATGGCAAGAACTGCTAAGAAAATGTTTAGGATTTAGTTGCAGACTTTCTAAGAAATATAGTTATATCTCACGCTGCCGAGACAAATATAGTTTGTCATACAACGTAATCCAACATGTAAACAAGAGTGCACCATATCGTGATGCACAAAGCATATCGCATCGTGTTAGAAGCATTCTTTACATTCAGATGTGCTCATCCCAAATTCGAGCGGGCAATTCTCCACACTGTCTGGAGTTTCTTTATGTCGCTAACGTATACAAATGCATACGATACGGTTATATAACATAAGCCCAGGTAGGGCACTGCGTATGATAGAGGAGGCCAATGGTCCAGTGTTGTGTAAAATCTGATACCAGTGGTAGTCACTTCCACACAAAGAAACAGCAAAAATTGCTTTTATGTATTTGTGATTTTTTGTTTGGTATTTCAGTAATAGGTACTACATACTGTAAATATGGCCGTAGTATAAAGGCCAGGGCCGCCTGCCAGACGTCTTCCCTTCTTTTCTATCTTTTTCTGTTTTCATGCTACAATTTCATCTACACTATATACGCTACAATATCTAGGTTCATTATGTTTATGTTTACGATCGTGTGAGCAATTATGAAATACACGCGATACGACACTGTTGCAGAATAACCATCCCTTTGTTCCTGCAGCGAGCACCCGCTAATGTCACGAGAAATAAGACTAAAACAGGGATATTAAGATGAGAGCCGCCTTTGAAGGATTGTGCTGCGCCGAAAAGAGTGCAGACGATGGTACTCCACGCCATTGTAGCTGAAACGTCAGCAGGCTTTGAATATACGCGGCACACGTCACGTTTTGGATTTACGATTATTTTTAAGCGTAGATTTTCAGAATATGAACTAGCCTCGGCTTTGTGTCATTTGTAATAGATGATACTTTCTTCCAAATGTTTTTTGGAAGCTGCTCATCTGTGTAGTACGGATTCCGAATTTTAGAAAGCGTATTAGTTTATTGGATTCATGCTGTATAAATAAATATTCAGAAGTTTTTTCGACCAACATCTTGCCCGATTCCTACACTTCTTGTTATATACATTTGCATATGTTACCAATTACCCAATTACACTAAGCATTTCTTTTAAAAACTAAAACAGGGACATTCAGATGAGAGCCGCCTTTGAAGGATTGTGCTGCGCCGAAAAGAGTGCAGACGATGGTACTCCACGTTCATCAAGAAAATTTGCACACGTTGTCTGGAGTACGGAGTACATAGGCTAACTTTCATTCTGGAGAATAGTACTGTTCCTGAGGGATCAACACTATCGCGGGCCCCAGGCGAAAGCTAGTACCTTACTCAATAAAATTCTGACTGCGCCCCCTAGAAACTGATACGCCCATACAAAATTCCAACGTATTCATTGTTTCTTTAAACGCTCCCAATAAAAATGCAAATGGCGCTGTATGTGCCGCGTTATCCCAGAATTGACTCCGGAACGAGTTTATCTGCTAGTTTCAGCATTCTATTTTGTCCCTGAAACGTTTTTGTTTAGTGTCTATTTTTATTTTTTTATATTAAGTGCTCAATATTATATGACGAAACCTCTCCAACCCGTCAGGCCAGCGTGGAGATAGAAGGCCAAATCCTCTGACTGCACTGGCTACTATATGGCTTTGGTAGTATAGTGAGGGTCATACTCATACTGTAGTGAAGACTAAAAAAGACCTCCTGATGATGATTATATGACGAGAGGTTATGACGATGTATGTAGGGGTATTTGTTTCCATTTAATAAAACTATATTTTTTAACTTCATAGAAAACTCACAGTTATTATATCATCGTTATCAATTTACTTGCAAGAAATGAATTGCTATTTGTAGATAACCTTTTTTTCATCATACTGACTCACCCAGAAGGAGGGTAATGATTTTCACGCGTATAAATGTACGTAAATATGTCGGTTCCCTTGTTGCCTCCTGTAGCCTAAACGGCTTGATCGATTTTGAAGTGTGTGGTGTCATTAAATTTAATTTTTCTCCGGAGTATTAAAGGCTATGTAACATAAGTTAAACATCAAATATATCGGACGTAAACTGTCAAAAACGCCAGTTTTTTTTTTTAAATAATACAATTTGTTTCAAAAACTAATAGGTAAAGAATAAAAATACAAGCTGAGTAAATAAATCAACGATTGAATTGTTACATTCTCTCTTTATTTTTTCGTTTATACTCGTAATTGTATCGTCTGGTTACCGGAAATCTTGGCTAAATAACATTTTAAGTTAAATTGCCCCGAGTTTCTATAAACAGTTTCGTTGAACTATTTAAACAAAACTTGCAAAGATAGCGGCATATTCCTTTCCTTTGATAAACTTCTAGAGTCTTGGTTACTAAAGTTAAACATATTTTTAGTATTTTGGTATTCTTATAATAATAAAGAAAACATTGTTATTTGTTAAACATCTTTAAAGTTGGAATTTGGATGCAGATAACAATGCGCGTTTCAAGTAAACAAGAAATATGTATAAATCATAAAAATCTAAAGTATTTCAGCTAAAGATACACCTGGGAAAATGCTCAGGTGACAGAAAGAGAGGGAGAGAGAGAGAGAGAGAGAGTAACAGAGAGGGCTTGCATCCTCAGTTTAGAGGTTTTGGTGCCGTGGTTCGTTAAATCCACGTAAAGCATTGGTCTTAAGGGTTTTTTTATTTAGTCAAACTCAGTCGTCTCTTCAAGAATGCCTCAAGTGTACTTTTATACCCGTTGTACAATAATAAATGAATAACATATGTTTTTTTTTTTATTAAATAATAGGAATTTTCTTTGGACTTTGTCGGCATTAATTATAACTATTGCCACGCGCTAGTAAGTTAGCTTTTCTAGGTGAAATAATTTTGACAATAGGTCCTGTAATTTTGGAGCCTGTTCAATGCAAAAAAAGAAACATACAATCTAAACTTACCTTTATAATATTAGTACAGATAACACCACAAATGCACGGGAATCCGCAAAATGCCCATACACTCCCCAAATACAGCTACTCGTATTGAAACCATAAAAAATAAACAGTGAAAAGCCCGTCGCATGGGAAATTATGAAGTATATTTATACGTTCGTCACCTCACTGGATATTGGGATGTTATCCGCGCGCTGATAAATGAGGATTTTTAGTCATCATGACATATTGCGTTAGCTCCGTTTGGTTGGAAAAATAGATGAAGTTGTCAAAGACTTACAAATTTTAAATGTTTTTGCTTTTTGAGTAACAAAGAATAAAGTGTAAATATACTTATATGGTTTTTGCCGTTTTATGGTCTTACAGTGTAGTTCCCGCCAGAGTAGAATAGGACTATTCCAAGTCTTCCAGTGGATGTCGTAGAGGGCGACTTAGAAAACACAAGCTAAACAAAGCTTAAAATATCAAAGCGACTTCTGCAACTTGTGGCCAGCGTGGAGTGTGTAGACCAAAACCTGTGACTGCTCTGGCTAAAGGTAGACTTTGGAAGCGAGCGTCTATAGCGTCAGTGACGCCGCGACAGAGCGACAGATCGTTGTTCAATACAAATGTATGAAATTTTTATGAACATCATTCGAGCATAGCGATACTGACGCGACGCCACTGTCACTGTGACGCCGCCTCAGTGTCGCCATGCTCGAATGATGTTCACTAAAATTTCATACATTTGTATTGAACAACGATCTGTCGCTCTGTCGCGGAGTCACAGACACGGCGCCACTGACGCTATAGACGCTCGCTTCCTAAGTCTACCTTAATATAGTAGTATAGAGAGGGTAATGCCCTGCAGTGTATAATAATAAAGACCTGATGATGATATGGTTTTTATGTTCGTCCTGACTAGTACCTAACGATGTAAATTAGCTGCAAGCTTCATTGAATATGCCACATTTCACGGAAAGAAAGGTCAGAAAGCTTTATTCTATAGTATTTTTTCAGTATATTTCATTGATATTTTTTCTCCGCATACACTGTAGAAGCCGGCTAAGGAAATAGGCAAAGATCGAAGCAAGTAGTGAGTTAATAGGCAATGTGGCTAAGAACGCATCACTATATTGAATCCATTTCTAAAATAAAAAAAAAACACGCTCTACATGACTTTTGGGTCTTATACCCTGGGTTTTGTACCCCCATAAGGGATTAGGCTGTGATAATATATAATGAATAAATATCTATTTTTAATTTTTTATTAAAATTAGGTTCATAATTTTCCAACAAAAAAGATAGAAACGAAACGTACGACACATTGGTTATTTTTTAATTTATACTTCAAATTTAAGTTATATTTAAGGGATTTTAATATTAATTTCGCGCAAACTTAACTACATATTACATTGTGGTGAAATATTAAAATTTTATATTCGTAAAGTCAGCGGAAGTGTCATTTCAAGTAACTAATTTCCTATTAAAACTACATCAAAGGCTATAAACTTCAACAACTTGTTGCAATCGTAAAACATAGCGCCATATTTCTCGAATGTATATTTTTAATGGACTTTTCTGCAAATCAACTGTATCGCATATTTTTGCAGCATTTTAAAGCGCTCTCAAAGCTGATTCAATAAATCTCGGCGAATTGAAAATACTCTAAGCGAAAATCGTTATGTAGTAATCTCGAGAGGTTAGTATCAGCGGTTTTAGAATTGAATATGTCTTTTCTACTAGGTATATGTTCCTTAGAAATTTATGAATGTGAAAGTTTGTATAAATGTCAAGATGGTCCTCCTTAAGAAATAACAAATACACAGATTTTGATGAAACTTTCAGCTATAGCTTGTCGTAACATAGACTAATGTATGCAGAACTACCTGGCTATAAGTTACACCGATCAATTTGCAGGAAAAGCTAGTATTAGTAACACCTTGTTGAGAACTCCAATACGGAATTTATTTTCAACGTTCTTGAAGTGAATTTATTTTCTTTAAAACCATTTGTATTTTGCACAATAATTACTCAGAATACAAGTAGTTAGTGTACACATTGTTATCATACGTTTATTTTTTTAATGTAGGGTCCGTTAAGCCGTTGTTCCCGGCTGCCATCTGGTAGTCGTTAAAGGAACCACATCAGAGGCCGAGAGGCGGTTCCGAAGCACTCTGACACCAGGGTGTGCATGGTCGACTGACCGTGTCACCTACACGAAATGATGATGATGTAGGTTTCTTTGAACGCTTATTAGTCATACCTAGATTTACAATTTTACACAATTTTTTTTGTCGACTACAGTAATTTACTTATGGCTAAGTTTAGGCTTACAAAGCGGAGTGCAGAAGAAGCGGCAACAAATTTTTCTAACCATCGAAATTTACAACTTTGAAATTGTAAATTTTGAAAAATCATTTTTTCTTTTTTTTAATGAGAACAATGCTGAGAAGTCCCAATTTTTTTCGACATTTTCATACAACTACCAGGCCAGCCGAATACTTATTATTTTAAAGTAGATTCATGTTTCAATTAAACTCGAAGAAAAATTAACTACTCAAAAAAGAAAAACGTACTTATGTCCTCTAAACATTGAAAAAATTATTTTTGCGAGTATATATCTATTATACTTATATTTTAGGCTACTGCCACCTCGTTTCCTTTGAAAGAACTAGTTCTTCGTAAAAGTCAAGGGAATTTACTTTTCTAATAAAGCCAAATACGATACCATATTTATTCATAACATTAACATTGTTTATATCAAGTGACAAATTATCTTCTAAATAAAAAAATAAAAAAATTCACCGGTACGTTAATTCCTTACAACATCCTACAAAACTCTTGTAAGTACTAATGTTCCAGGATACAACGTCGTAAAAATATCTTTTTTTAGTAAATGTAAGATAAAATTAAATAACATACAAATTGTGGTCTATAATGAATATTAATGGCAAAACTCTCAGAATCAGGCTTGACATGGGCCGCAAACTCTCCGGGCCTAAAATAAATCACGCTTAGCACTGTCACAAACTAGTGGTGGTAAAGATATAAAACACAATGTTCTAATAACAGGTTTAAAGTTTAAAGTTACCGCTCCATGAATGACTTACCCACTGTAGCTACTGCAAATAACTGCAAAAATACCGTGAAAGACCTACTTTTTGAAGTAACTACTAAGTAGTAACTAGTAAGTAAGTACTAGCAATTTCCCTGGAAATCGTCCGCGTAAATTATAGCCTGTGTCACTTGTAGAGAAATTAATTTCTATAGGTGAAAGAATTTCGAAAATCGGTCCAGTAGTTTCGGAGTCTATTCAATTCAAACAAACAAACAATGCAGTTATATCTTTCTTCTTTATAATATTAGTAAGTATAGATATAGATGAGTTATTTATGTCTTAAATTATTTAAAAAAAAAAAAAAACTAGAATTAAAGACTACTCGTACTAAGAAACTCAAATCAACTGAACAGCCTACGGCATAACATTTTATAGTATTTTATTTAAAATGTTACGGATGGAACCATTCGTTAAAATCTCGTTAAAATTTAATACCTGGGTACGGCAACACCGGAAATAATCGTATTAAATGCAAGGGAAATAAAACGTAGTTCCTGTAATATTTTTATTCTGTGACAATGTCTAGTTGGGGTTCCTCTTGGTCAGTTCAGCCCCCTCTTATCTGGATTACGTTAATGGTAAATCCTAAGTTAGATATAAAATATTTTTTAATAAATATGACGCTAGTGCCACTTAAATGTATCAGTTTTATTAATAACTAGCTGTTACCCCCACAGCTGCGCCCGCGTGATTTAAAGTTTATGTCTTTCTCAGTACCCTAAGTATTAACCTATGTGTATGCAAAATTTCATGACGATTGGTTCAGTAGAGGTGAAAGTATAACAAATAAACAAACTCACTTTCGCATTTATAATCATAGTTAAGATAGGATATAGGAAGGGGGTAGATTATTTTTTAACGGTAGGGGACGATGAAGGACTGAGGCCACCGATTTTCGAGAAATGAAAAACTATTCTATCTAATCTATAGATTTTTAAACATATGTGTCATCATACTCGATCCGGGAATCACTGCGATATGTATTTAGGAGACTCTTTATGTAAGCAGAGTTGGGACTTCCAGATCACTTTAAGACTAATAAGTTCCAAACTGACGGATTTGTAAACCCAATCACATTTCTCAATTTATCCGCTTCCAACTTACCGCTCGGCCTAGTTTAGCCAATCAAGGCGATAGACCCAAGTTTCCCAATCTCCGAAGCAAAATAATTGAATTTTCTGCGAAAAATTCGGTAAAAATAGCTGTTCCCACGATCACGCGACTCGCGAGCTACGCACCGAGAGATTCTAAACCGGTGAACAAGAAAAACGTTGTATCTGAAAAATGGCTTCTGCGAACAATCGATTAGTCTTCATTAGCGGGAATATAAAATTATATTTATGCTGTGGATACAAAAGTTACTTTTTTCCTTTAAGGATTATTTTTTCTCTTTTTCATGAGAAAGTTAGGAATAGCTTGCATTATTTCTTGGTTAAAAAACGCCATCACAAATATGGTTTACTTATTTCCTAATAAAAAGTGGACCTTCTCAGTACCTTTAACAAAGTGTAATGTATATGCTCATCATAATGATCGGTATAGTGGTCAAAAGTGGTTGAAATAAATTATCCTCCTAAAAAAAAAAATTATTATCCTAAATACACTAAAGCGTTATTTCTTAAAATATTTTTATACATAGAAACTTCCAAATGGCAATAATTCGCTTTAAAATTGCATACTAACGCTAATATTATGTAGTATTTTGCGGCGTAGTCTGTTACTACGCCGCAAAACATAACAATATTGTTTACCTAAGACGATGTATCACTTATCTTTCCCCTTTACTTTGTTTAGGAAGCTGCGAACGTACGCTTCAGGCACCAGACATGCCTTTAATCTCAAAAAGTGTACGGCCATAGTGTAATTTAGATCCTATCCGGAAGGACCATTGAATCTGCGCCGATGTAAAGGGTTGTAAGTGTCGAAAAACGCGCAAAAAATACAAAATTAAAGCGCGGTGAACGGAAGATACTTCAAAAGGATCGCGCGGTCGGCAATTTTAGGTTTCGTGCGAAAATTTTTCATCAATAGTATATAACTGTCTGCGAATTTTCTTGTTAGGGAGATATGTGATGTGAGATGAAGAGCTTTTGGAAACCTTTTAAACTATTTTATGACTAGTGTTGCTCGTGTTATTTATGTCCCTATATATTTATTTTATTTTGTTTGCTATAAGTGAGATGTAAGAATTCAAAGAGTTTTTTTTTTGCCAATATTTGCCATTTTCCCGAAAACGCTAAGTTCGTCTAGACGGGTACCTCTAAAACTTTGATTTACATTTATAAAATAATTAAATAACTTATTGAGGGCCTTACAAGAAAACATTTGACATGACATCTCCGTTTTTCATCAAAAAATACTGGACCCTGAAATATTCAGATATCCTTCCTTATGAGAGATTTTTTAAACATTTTCTTTTTATAGTCACTACGTACATTTTTTTCAATAAAGACAATAGATTTTAATGTAAATAGTAAGTAGAGAGTAAAATGTTCAGGCAGTGTTGTGGTGGCAAACGGAAATTGACATACTGCATCAATCATGGAAAAACAAAATTTTCATTTTAGGGCAGTAATATTAAAAACACAATTTATCTGTTTAAACCACTATTAATACTATAGGGCAGTAATATTAAAAACACAATTTATCTGTTTAAACCACTATTAATACTATAGTTACTCAATATAATGTTTCATAAAAGAACTCTATTTAATCAACAAAGAGTTAAGAACTGAAAAATAAGTTTTGACTTTCATAGCTACTTTATAGCAAAACTTTTATGATGTTATTTATGATAAGCCAGAGAACCCTAAAAAAGTCGTCAATACGAGTGAGCGACGCATTGGATCGAATTCAATTTGGGAGGAGGCTCTGAAGAGGGTCCGGTGATGAGAACGTGAACGTGTCAGATAAGCACGAGCTTTTGAGGGCTCCCGTTGTTTGATGGAGAACTTTTATGAATAGAATTAACCTAGGGTTTCTACTGAATAGATGCGATGAAAAACTATCCTAACTAATATTATAAGTGCGAAATAAATCTGTTTGTTTGTTTCACTTTCACGCCCTATCTACTGAACCGAACATCATAAAATTTTGCATACACATAGGTTAGGGTACTAAGAAGGCCATAGGCGATATCACGCGGATGAATCGCAACAGCTAGTTTGTTATAAAAGAAAAACTAAAAATTTTAAAAACCCCCCGACACTTTCAATATTATTGAAATAGCATGGCACCAAATTTCAAATCGATCAGACATGTAAATCAGATCCCTTAATCAACTAAAAAGAGCTGATGATCTTCAAACGGCTGGACAGATTTTCATGAAACATGGCTCAGAACACTCGAGATAAAATTATCTATCATACAAAAATCTAAACGAAAATCGGTTCATCCGTTTGGAAGCTACAATACAACAGATAGATTCACAGACAGGCAAGTTGAACTTATGACACAAATCACATATCCATCTAATTGTCCAATCTATTAGTTAATTTTCCACTGGAAGTGTGCTCGTTTGAAGCTACGTGGATACGTAAATAGTGTTCAAATTGAGCTCATGTATATTCATGAAGTAAAATCAACAGCCACTTTTCAGAGCGGAGCGCCTAATTTTCATATGGGTGCTTTACATCAAAAAATTAACTTTTCGACGTATGAGATTTTTATAAAACTTTTTATTATTTTGTTTTTTAGTATTCTGTGGTATGTTTTCTTTTTATATCATACTAGCAATTGGTCCCGTGATTCCATCTGCGTCATTTATAGCCTATGGCACCCGCAGATAAATTAGCATTCTATGGGTGAAAGAATTATAAAACTCGGTGTTTCGGAGCCTATTCAATGCAAGCAAACAAACAATGAAATATTTCCTCTTTATAAAATTAGTTTAAATATACCTATATATATTGGATAAAATGTATTTTCTAAACAAATTTATAAATTAGAAACCAAAAAAATGCAAACGAAATATAAAAAGTAAATAGTTCCATATTGTATCCTATCCCTCATGACTAATATTATAAACGTACGAGTAAATTTTGTAAGTTTATTTAATGTTTGTTAAGCTTTCACGTCGTAACTTATTTTATTTAATTTTTTTGCGTTCCCAGCATTGATACCATACATTAACAGTCTGTGTTACCCCTTTATGTGTCCCACTGTATGTCTACGTATCTGTTGTAAAACGGTATCGTTGAGTCAAGTAGTATCCTACGACACAAATTCATTAATTACTATGAGGCTAGCTCAATTTGGGTGATTTGTCCCTATAAATATAAATAAATATATACCTACGGACAAATCACACAGATTGAGCTAGCCCCAAAGTAAGTTCGAGACTTGTGTTATGGGATACTAACTCAACGATACTATATTTTATAATAGATACTTATATAGATAGACATCCAAGACCCAGGTCAATCTGAAACAGATCATTTTCCATCTTGACCTGACCGGGGATCGAACCCGGGACCTTCCGTGTCGCAGGCAGGTGTGTTGACCGCTGCGCCACGGAGCTCGTTTATTACCCGACTGATACCCAGAAGGAGGGTAATGTTTTTTACATTTGTGGTATTAGTAAGAATTTTTCCATCTATACATCTGGTCATCAACAAGCTAAGCGTGGTCTGTAGCTAATGGTCGACGAGCTCCGTGGCGCAGCGGTCATCACGCCTGCCTGCGACACGGATGGTCCCGGGTTCGATCCCCGGTCAGGTCAAGATGGAAAACGATCTTTTTCAGATTGACCTGGGTCTTGGATGTTTATCTATATATGTATTTGTTATAAAATATAGTATCGTTGAGTTAGTATCCCATAACACAAGTCTTTCATAAGAACTTACTTTGGGGCTAGCTCAATCTGTGTGATTTGTCCGTATATATTTAAAAAAAAATGTATTTAATTTATTTATTTATTTAATGGTATGGCCTTTGTCTACCTTGAATTACATAATATTGTGCCTATAGGACGAGAAAAATTCCCATAAACAGGAAGAAACCTCTTTATATAGTTTACAGAGCACTCAGTAGTTTCAGCAATCAATACATTGTTGTGTGCAAAAGTTTAACAGCTCGCTTAACTGCGGAAGTTAACGATTGGATCTTGGGCACTTTGCGGCTTCCTGCCTACTGTAGTTACATTTTAACCGTTTTCTCACAGTAAAGTATTTTACTAGTTTTCTGTACATACTTACTCATAATAAGTAGGCATTACAAGCTTAAGAAAAATACGGGCAAACATTTACTGTGATGTCACTAGTGTTCTAACTTTTCAATTCAATGTATTCAGCTTTTAGGTACTGTTAATCATCAGACTAGCTTAGTGATATAATTTTATTGTATTAAACTTTTAGATACACATACTGCTGAAATATTACATACACATATTATCTATAAACCGGAGGGCAGTTTAAAGATATGTGTATGTAAAACTTCAATTCTATGAAATACCACAACACAAGTGAAACTTATTCTGTAAAAATATATATATATATATATAAATATATATTAATATAACGACGACCAAGGTCGCAGGGAAACGCTGGATGCAGGCCGCTTCCAACTGGTCATTTTGGAAATTCTTGGGAGAGGCCTTTGTCCAGCTGTGGACTTCTTGAGGCTGAAATGATGATGACGATGATGATATTTAAATGAAAGTTTACACCTATAAGAATAGTCAGAATGAAAATACTCGGACGTAAAATCGGCAACATATTTCTTATACAGTCCACATTCGTATGAAGACGTCTATGACTCAAATGGACCATCCTAAGAAAACAAACAAGGTCGAAAATACCAAAAGTAAATCTAAATTAATTAGACTAGAACATATTAGTTTTGAACACAACAACAGCCATGAGAAAAGAACGAAATGAAAGTTAACACCTATAAGAACAGTCAGCAATGAAAATATACTCTGCTAAATTCGGCAACATATTTCTTATACAGTAGACATTCGTATGAATACATCTATGACTTAAATGGGCCGTCCTAAGAAAACATACAAGGTCGAATGGACCTTGATTTCCTCTTTGTTCTGCGATTTCCACATTTCGGTTGGATCGAGGATTTGGTATTCGCATTTCACACTCGTTATTGACTAGGGACTATGGGGTTAGTATATGGCACATAACTTTATATTGTTTTCTGTGTTTATTTCAGTGTAGTAGTAGTGTATAGCTGTAATAGTAAAATTTTGATTAGACTTGAATATTATTATTTAAGTAGTTTTTTTTTAATTGTGATATAATTTATTCAATAATTAAAACAAAATAGTTACATAAATAAAAAAAATACTACGTACAGATATTAAAACTGTAATTGTGGACTCAATATGCACAGGATCACAATTTGTGGCGATTTATGGGGGAGGCCTATGTCTAGCAGTGGACGTCACTGGCTGATAGATAGATAGATAGATAGATGTGTCAACTTTACACATGACTTCATCACAATTATTATTATAATTAACTTCACTTCTATGCTGGTTTGGGAGAAAAGGAAAAAAGACAGAATATACCCGCTGCTTTTTTCTTCCCGTGGAGACCTTAGAAGCTGGTCAAGGGATTGGGCAAAAATCTAAGAAAATACGTCAATAGGCGATGCGGCTAGCAACCCATTACTATTTCGATTCGTTCACGTACCAACGTCCACGAATACGCGAAACGTGGCCTATGCATTTTATGATCTTGGGCTCTGTCAACTCCGCAAGAGATAAAGACATGATAAAATATAGATATTTATGTATTCCCTAGCTGCTACCCGTGGCTTCACCCGCGTAATATATAGCCTATGTCCTTCTCAGAACTCTAACCTATGTGTATGCAAAATATCATGATGATCGGTTCAGTAGAAAGTTCGTAAAAGCGTAACATACAAACAAACTCAGCTTCGCATTTTTAATATTAGTTGGGATTAGGATTAACAACACACATACTTTTTTGTCTCTCAGAATTAATATAAATATTCAATCCACAAGAGCTTTAATCAAATTTAAAGTAAAGGAATCTATTAAGGAAAAACATTCATTTTCTTAGCGAAGTTTTATGGTTTGTAAAATATTGAGGACATAAATAAAGAGCTGTCGTGTATAGCACGTCCCCCGCCACTCGCCGTATTTTATGCCGGATTGTCTTATTCCGTGAAAATAAAAAATGGTTATAAAATTGCTTACGTGTGCTGTTTTGGATGTAACGTCTCGAGGAAATATTTTCCTATCCAATGTTTTGTTATGAAATGCAAGGGAAATTATGTCTCATTTGTTTTGTATGTAATATGAATAACAAACGTACTGTTTTACGTTCAATGCTCAGTAACGCCAGTACTGATATCACTGAAATGACCTTGTGGTTCCCGGCATAGTAGAGTAGGACCTCTCTTACTCTACCCGTGGAAATCGTAAAATACGACTTAGGAAACACAAGCTAGACAAAGCTTATAAATATCAAAGAGACCACTCCAACCCGTCTGGCCAACGTGAAGAGAGTAAGCTAAATCTTCTGACTGCTCTGGCTGATTATATGGTTCTAAACGTACAGATAGGCTCGTGCTCCTGCAGTATTAAAGAAGACTTGATGATGATGGCAAATCAGAAGTTAGTTTATTGGCTTGTTGATTATGCTATTTCGTCTACTACTCACACAATATATTTTATTTTATATGTATCATTATATCGAGGTTTATTAATTATAATATAAATGACCAATGACCTGCGGGACATTTTCTATATATAGGTAGGTTTTATTTTATAGGTAGGGTTAGTTTTTAGTTTTTTAGTTTATAAGTTAATATAAATAACATACTCGTATATTTATTTTCCTACCTCTCCAACCCGTCTGCCCAGCGTAGAGAGTGTAGGCCAAATCCTCTGACTACTCAGGCTAGTATATGGCTCTGGTAGTGTAGAGGGTCGTGCTCCTGCAGTGGAGACTGGAAGGACCTGATGATGATGATGATGATGATATTTATTCCTAACCCTGTGGCTCCATAAGACCTCCTTACAGCACTCTTTGTATATACTATACACTATTGCACAGAATATTCAAGTCTCAACATTCAGTATGAACCGGGCCTCAGCCTGAATAGAAAGGTTGGCGCCGGCTTTAATAAATGTTAAACATCTGGACGGGCGACGACTGCAGCCTATTCATTCATATCGCTTACTTTGCGCGTCCTATTTTGTTGTTCAGTACGAGTAAAATTACTGGTAAACAACTAAACGAATATTTTTATATGTATTTTTATGTATTCACTATGATATTCAGATATACTTTCTATAATCCACATTAATTTATTTTACTGGAAAAAATCCACGTGGTCTAATTGGTAAGTCATTATTCGTATAAACACTAAGACGCAGGTTCAAAGCCTGCGCGTGTGTATTTTTTTCCCATATCATATTTAATATTTTTAATAAGAGTGTTGAGAATACATAAAAATAAAATGTTACGGCTTTCTAAATTCTATTATTAATTATCAGCTTCATTGTAAAATGAGTTAAATCAAATACCACACTTGTAATGATGGTTGGTTATCGTAGGTGACGCAAGCTCTAATGCGTATAAGACATGGTGGAGAAATTCGACGTGTAGGATCAAACCGCGGTGGCTTAATTGATAAGGCATTAGTCGTACAAAGGTTCAAATCCTGCTCACGGAGCATTTTTTCCATATCTTATTTCTCGATTTAATACGAGATTTAGATGCATTGATGTAGTGTAGAGCTAAATAGACATGGACAATAAAATCAAAGGTTTTCCAACAATTTCCGTTTGATCAAACGTTATTTAGGTTAAAGCAGGTAAAGAGTTTGAAACACACTTTTTAATTATTGTATATTTTTATTACTAAGAAAGTTATGAAATTTTTTATCTGCGTTGGTTATCAAAAAACGAACAGGGCACAAAATTGATAATGATGCTAAAAAATTTAATACAAGGACTTCCTATGCTTGATCGATACCTTTAAGGAAAAAAAAAAGAATTTTGATTCTTACTGTTTCACAAAAATATGATGATAATGCATACTTCACTAAGTACTCTAATAAAAGTGATAAAGATATGACATCATAATAAAACAGATTTTATAAAAGTCAGAGCAAACAGATCAAACGCATTCGCAATAAACCATACAAAACAAAGTGTGAAGAAAACATACTTATTCACTGCGACTAGTAAAAATCACTACAGTTTCCTCCCTTCCAGCTTGACCACTCAATTTCGATTAGGGTTCGATTTGACTGTAGCGATTCGATAAAATTCGGGTTCCGTAACTGTTACTGCGGCGTGAAGGGACCGTTGTCCGTCCCGTCGTAAAACGTTTTCATAAAAATGCAAATCGCTGGCAACGTATTGCCGCCGGCGGATAAACTTCAAGGAACTTCTTTCATCGAATTAAAATACTTTTTAAGAAGACAACGTCATTTGCTTCAACTTGTTATTAAGCTTTGCGGAATATTACAGCGCTTCTTAACAATTGTAATTACATTGTGAAAAGTAACATTGTTATTTCTTTATTTGTTTGCTGAGAAAGTTGTTAAAAAGTTTAATGTCTTTTTTAGTAGTCTTGACTTGTCGACGGTATTACACACGTAATGACGTAATAATCCAGTAAAACATAACAATTTAGATTTTTTGAATTTTTTTGTTTTTTACATAAGGGCTAGACTGTCACAGTTTCTTTAATCAGCTAATCTACTGCAGGCTTTTACTCTACACTAATATTATAAATAGGAAATATTTGTTTAAATTGAATAGGCTCCAAAATAACTAAACCGATTTTCACAATTCTTGTACCTATTTGTTATTTTATTTTTGTTTGGCTGACATAGGATATAATTTACGCGGATGTATGTGCGGGAAAATTGATAGTATTGTATATATATTGTGTATTTTTGGATCATTCTTGCCAAATATAAGTCAGTTGTTTAAATCCTCAATAATTAGTTGTAACAACAATGTTTACGAACAATGGGTTGAAATTAAAAAGATACAAGATGACTTTATCTATTTGAAATGACGGTAGTTATTTTCCATTCCCTTTTACATATGAAATATAACAAGAACCATATACTATCTCTCTACGAATACGGACTTCTCGTTTGAATTTATACACCGCTAAGTACATCCTCAGACACAAGTGCCTGATATATTTCGGTCATTAGGAGTAAATGAATAATTTGGCTAACGAGTCGCCCCGGAGTTATTGGCTGAATTATTTCTACCTTTTCTGTGTTCAAATAGCATTTCTCGTTAATTGCTGTTTGACTCTCGCTCTAATTGCTTAAGTTCTGGATCTCATGCCCTCCAGTTAAGTGGTCGACTACTATTTTAAGTAAAAATTTCTTAAGTCAGTTTTGAACTCGGTCTGTTCATAATTTCTGAATGGTAAGTTTGTACAGAAGTTGGAGCTTGAAAAATGTACGGCGTTATAAATTTTAACTATGAATGTTCTCTTAGTTTTAACTATTACTCATATTTTTCATACTCTGCCAGCTGTGCTTACCTTTTCTTCATTTGCTTTTGTAATTATGTTTAAATTTATAAGTGTGCATTTTTTATGCATTTATAATATTAGCGGGGTGAAAATATCTGATTCATCTTATGTTTAATATTATTAGTACATAATTTCATTAAATAAAGTTTGGTACATAATTGTTAGGGACTAAAATGGGTTTACTAATGTTTGCCCTCATTTCATTTTTATTTTCCACAATTTGTTACTTCATTTGCTATTATTATTAAGTTACAAAAATAATATTAGCGTCTTATTTCAAACTCATAATTTTTTATTCAGAATTTTATTTGCCATTGATTTTATTTCCAATTATATCACTATCCATAGCAATTTTTGAACCATAACCAGTCAAAAATGCACCATGTACGGAAAATAAATGTTTTATTTTCCGTACATGGTGCATTTTTAACTGTAGCCAAGGTTACTTTTACTCTAAAGTTGAGGTAGCTCGCTCGTACTTTGGTCACAAGGATACCCAACCTCTGTAACCAAGTTGTAGTTGTATTGTTGTTACTTGCAGCCGCAATTTGGAAATGCTCTCTCATACTTTGGTCACCAATTAATCCAACCTGCCTTCTGTTACCAAGTTGAATTTGTTACTTATGCAGTAAATTTAGGGTCACAAGGAAACCTAACGAACCTAACATATCATAAGTCGTTTTAGTGTTTGTAAGTAATAAACACTAAAACGACTTATGCCGACTTTTTGGAGTCACTCACACACTCATGCTTTGGTCTCAAGGAAACCTTACAAACCTTACCTACCCTATATAACATTTGTTATATGTATATAAGATGAGTATTTATGTATCATGTCATGTATTTTCATTATGATCGGTTCAGTAGATTCGGCGTGAAAGCGTAACAAACAAACAAAAAAACTCACTTTCACATTTATAATATTATATATAATATAGTTAGGAGTTAGGATGATAGTTCTGAAATATATGAAAAATTGACGTGATATGTGTGGTAATTATACTTGAAAGAAAGGACAAATAATATAATGAAACACAAAACAATACCACTAAATATTTATTGTATTTTTTTTTACTACAAACGAGTCCAACTTATGATGATACACTTATTTACGTATTATTGCAGGTTGGAATGATCTGATTAGTGCTTAGAAATATAATATTCGAATATGACTTCTAAATACTCGCAGAGCCAACTAATTATAACAAAGAAAGCAGAATTACAGAAATAGAATGTGTACAATATTTTAAATAACTTACAAAATTTTGTTAGAATTGTAATATATCTTGAACTTTAGAGTAAACCATAAGAAATAAGATTTCTTCTTTATAAAGACAAACCAAAATGAAACAAATATTACACTCCACACTGCATATGTTCAAGCTTTCAAATAAATAATGACGATTTACTGTCTCATAATATCTAAATATCTGCGAACAAAGCCACAGGAAAAAGCTAGTATAAGTATACGCTATTATATGTACGTTGTTTTTAAATCAACACAGAATCAACAGATTTGAAAAAAATTATAAGTAGAAAAATAATTGAGTCCATAAAGTAGCAATTCAAAAAAAGTTTTGTTTTAACACAAATGCAATCTAAGTGAGCATATCTTATCCCCAGCAGCAGAAATTTCAGGCGGCAATAATTTATATGGCCAACATTATGATGAGCACGACAAATGAAAGCTGTGCGACCAAGATAAAGATATACGAGTAATGCCATATAGCGTTGACACTGTTACATTGTTGAGTAACGATGATATGAGTGAAACAAGCGACTGAAAAAAGACAAATTCAAAATAAAGCCTTTTATTTATGACGTAGGTAGCTAAAAAAAATCCAGCCACATGAAAAAAAAAATATTTGTGGTTGAAAAAAAAATAACGACAAATTTAAAATTAAGTCATTGATTGACAAAATAAAGTCATTGATTCGATCTAAAATTACCTTCAAAATCATTAGCAACTGTAGTGCATCAGCTATGCACTCTTAGACAGCGTTTTTTGTTCCCACAAAAAGACAATCTTAGTGAGCGTAGGTATTTTAATCCCCCAGCAACAGATACTGGAGGCGGCAATAATTTACCTCTAAACTCATACAGTAGAACATTCCAAATAAATGAAGAACAAACAGACAGACAGTCAAAAATAGACGAATGGGCCAAAAAATCCTTGCATGGAAGACATCGCCACGACATATGCCAAAAAACGTCGATATTGCTGCGTCGAACGCATGGCTGAAACGTGGTAAATTGTTTCCCAAGACCGAGGGTTTTATGGTTGCCATTCAAGACCAAGTAATGAAACTATGGGAAACATATCATAAAAATCCCATCAACAGCAGATTCTTGCAGACGATGTCATGGTGCCAGCGAAACAATCCAACACATTACAGGAGCGTGTCGAGCAATACTCCAGACCGATTACAAACACCGACATGATCAGGTTGCCAACATAGTTCACCAAATACTTGCCAACAAATACAAATTAACAACAAAATCATTTACCCCTTATTATAAATATATTCCGGATACAGTACTTGAAACGACCATTATAAACTTTATTACGATAGAGCCATTTTGACAGATCGCACATCACGCTTTAACAGACCGGACATCACTGTAATTGATAAATCTAATGAAACTGCTCTGATTATAGATATAGCAATACCAAATACTCATAACTCACAATCAACTATCTCCGAAAAAATAAGCAAATATAATGACCTCAAAGACGAGATTTGCAGGCTCTGGAACTTAAGGAAGGCTATCATCATTCCAATAGTAGTGTCAACCAAAGGTGTCATTCCAAAACAGTTACACCAAGTTCTATCTAATCTTCATTTACATCCTCAAACCTATGTTTCAATGCAAAAAGCAGTTATATTAAATACTTGTAGAATAGTTAGAAAATTCCACCAGTCAGATCATATCCCCCATGATACTCACTTGACTTAATTCCGTGTTTATCATTACTGTTATCATTACCGGCTTAGTAGCCGAGAAGAATACAATTCTAAACCGAAAATAATAATATAATCATATAGGGGTTTCCATCTTAGCATCAACACTTATAACGTAGGTAACTTATTTTACAGTGAAAAGTAGAATAAAGTCATTGATTCGATCTAAGTTTTACCTTCAAAATCATTAGCAAAGATAGTGCATCAGCTATGCACTTTAAGACGGTGTTATGTTCCCGCAAAAAAGCAATCTAAGTGAGCGTAGGTATTTTAATCCCCCAGCAACAGATACTTGAGGCGGCCATAATTCATATGGCTACCTTTATGATGAGTACGACAAGTGAAACGCTGTGCGGCCGAGATAAAGATATAATGCCATACAGCGGTGACATTCTTTATTGCTGAATTATGATGATATGAGAGAAATAATTTGCGCCTGAAAAAAGATAAATTTAAAATGAGACCCTTTAATTTATGATATCTCTAAAGATATAGCCGATACCTATCTTAGCATCAACATTTTTATGACATTCATCTTATTGTTATATAAAACAAGAAAAAGCAAAATAAATTCATTGATTCGATCTGAGTTTTACCTTCAAAATCATTAGCAAAGATAGTACTTAAATCACCTACGTAATCTTAGGCAGCGTTTAGTTCCCGCAAAAAGACAATCTTAGTGAGCGTAGGTATTTTAATCCCCCAACAACAGATACTTGAGGCGGCAATAATTTATATGGCCGCCATTATGATGAGTACGATAAATGAAGCGCTGTGCGGCCGAGATAAAGATATAAAGCCATACAGCGGTGACGTACTTTATTGCTGAGTTATGTTGACTTCACTAAGGGCATAGCCACCCCTATGTGTTTTGTAGGTCAATTTTACATAACCGAGGTTAAATATTAATAAAAGAAAATGTGTGAACAATCGAATAATATAGATTTTTCTGATAGTAATAACGTGAAAAAGGATATAAAATGTGGTACTAGTTGATAAATACATACATACATAGTATCACGTCTATATCCCTTACGGGGTAAACAGAGCCTAAGGCTTAAGACTCAAAAGCCAGCACATTCAGCGTGTTGATGGGCCTAAAGAAGGAAAACGGAGTCAAAATAGTGCTGGGTCGCTAGCCACATCACCTATTTCCAAAATTCCTTGGTATTGCGCCCATTTCCATGGCTAGTTTCTACGGCCTGTGCGGAAAGAGAAGAAGCTGGTACATTCTCCGTTATTGCTTTTAGTTGCTTCGATGGTGGTCTGAGAGAAAACTGTCAGACCACCATCGAAGAACTAAAAACAAAAAAAAATGTTTTTGGAGCCACACATAAAAGCTCTATCAATAATAGTACACCTTTCGATATTTATCATACTTTCGGTAATAATATCCCCAATAATATGGCCACCATTTTGATGAGTATGACCAATGAATCGCTGTGTGGCTGAGATAAAGTAACAATTCCATATAGCGTTGACGTTTTATTGCTGAGTTTTAATAATGAAGCTTTGAAACAGGCACCTATTTGTGCTCATTACATACCATAAATAAAATATAATGGAAAAAGTATATTATATGTAAGTTTTTTAATGAAAGAACATTAATGACCCATAAGACTTACTTTTTCTGGTACCTGGAATAAAAGTTATACGATGTGTACGGTGACGTTCTTTATATTTATTCATAAATATTTACTATATCAATAATTGCACTAAATTAATGGGTTGATGGAAATTTATCATACTTTAGTAATAAAATTTGTATTATTTTATATGGTCACCATTATGATGAGCACGACAAATGAAATGGTGTGAGGCAAATATTAAAATAACGTCATATAGTAGTGACTTGTTGTGTTGTTAAGTTACGTATGTTTTTACCTTTTTGTGACCAAAGAGACGGCCAATATTTTAGCCATAAGATCAGCATTGCTATTTAACGTGGTAATGCTGCTAGCCTTCTGGGCACGCTACCACGGGGCAACGTTCTATCCGGCTTTTTTATTTTTAATTATAAAGCTTTTTTATTTTATTTAACTTATTTATTTAGTTTTTAGCGTATGTTGAAAATGTGATTATTTGAAATAAATGAATATTATCATAACACTAACTAAACTTGTGTCTACTTCTTAGATTATCTTGTTGAATCTAATTACAGTGTTAAAATTTTCAACCTACCTAATATCAAATATTATAACTTTTAAAACTTTAATTAAAAGTGATTTTGAACTGAAACCAGCAAGTTTTGCTTAATAGCCTTCACAATTTTACTTAACTTTATGCAATTGTGTAGTTACTCCCATAATAGTTTAGTTGGAAACATTTGCAGTCCCAAGTGCTAGTTACAGCAAATTCTAATTAAGTTAACTGAGAGACGACTATTGAATGGAGACTTGCAGCCAAGTGAATTTTTATTTTTGCGTCACTTTTATTTTACATAACTCTAAATAGGACGATAATAATAAGGATTGGTTTGAAATTAACGTACTTTAACCTTTTCATTATTTATGTACTACTGGCTATTGCCCGCGGCGTCGCCCGCATGATTTATAGCCTATGTCTTCCTCTGTACCGTCATATACGTGTATGCAAAATTTTATGATGATCGGTACAGTAGATACGGCGTGAACGTGGCGTAACAAACAAACAAATTCACTTTCGCATTTATAATATTAGTTGGGATATTATAATATACAGCCTGAAAATTTGGCCCTGTACATTCCCTTCAAGGCATGACTCAGACCGATAATATGAACAACTTTTTCTAGGGTGGTCAACCCGGACGGCTGAACACTTTTGTAAAAAAATGTAATTTTTTTTTTGTTTCCAGCATCTATCCCATAGGAAAAATTGTTCATATTGATGGGCTGAGTCGCCCCTTTCAAGAGAATCTCGAGGGTCATTTTACACGCTGTATAATAACTGAATGTTAGAAAAATACACTCAAAAACTATTGTTAAACGTACAATGTAATTTTTATTTTGATTGTAAATATGGTTAGCGAAATTCACGTGATTCTGATAGAAATTCTCCGAATTCGAGTTTACAAGCAATTTCGTTCTTTTATTGTTAAACTTTAATAGAGAGTGGATCCGTAAATGGACCAATCAATACTTTATTGTACTTTTGCAGCTCCTGTTTGTAACTGGACGAGTCAATAAGGAGTTTATGTGGCAGTAAATAAAGTTCTAAATTGAATAAACATGCCGAAAGTACGACTCTTCGCGGATACACACAGATTGTGTAGAAAATAAGATTTAAGATCTCGGGAAAATAAAATGTTTGCTTCATTGTAGGAGGGCGAAATCAGAAGTTTCAAGCAATAGGTTGTATAAATAATTTTATATCAGCTGTGGTTTTCTCTATTTTCAAAGATCGTAATAATATTTTATTTTTTCCTTCTACTCTGGTTCGGAAGGAAACTTGTAGGTTAATAGAACGTTGTTTCAAAATGACTTTCTGATGTGTGTTTGGTCACTTCTTAGGGATGCACACATCATTGGTGAACACAAATAGTAAATTTTTTCACATCCGGATATAAAAAAAAATCTGATGTGTGATATAGGAAGCGTTTAGGAGTCACTGCACCTATGCATATAAATGCAAATTTGTTATAAAATATGTAATATGATGTTATATCATTGAAACTAACGTGAGATAAA
This sequence comes from Rhodophaea formosa, assembly GCA_963082605.1. Lineage (NCBI taxonomy): Eukaryota > Metazoa > Arthropoda > Insecta > Lepidoptera > Pyralidae > Rhodophaea > Rhodophaea formosa. Next base: position 8,375,120 of record OY720206.1, read on the forward strand.
TACATTATATTTAAAAACGGGTCACTCACGTGCTACTTTGTCGGGATTGCCGACTATAGTTGAAACTCGCCTTGAAACTATAGTCGCCTTGAAAATGGACTCCTGATGAGTCCGAAACTATAGTCGGCAATCCCGACAAAGTAGCACGTGAGTGACCCGTTTTTAAATATTATGTAATATGATGTTATTTATTTTATTAGAAGTATTATTCTAAGCGGTTAATACCAATTTGTGTGGTGGTACGGTGGTCACGGTATCCCCATAGGTTAATAAAAAGTAAAGAGCATAGATTCTTACCTATCTCAAAAAACAGGGCTCAGCTATCAGCTAGAAGTGGATACTTGTGTATTTTTCTAGGGGTGACACACACACATACATATGACAATACTTTGATAATTAAAGAGAACACAATTTTAATAATAAATATACAACGAAAAATCACACAGATTGAGTCAGCCCCAAAGTAAGTTCTAGCTTTGCGTTTAAAATAGGTTCTAACTAAACGATACCATATTTTATATAAAATACATATATAGATAAACTACCAAGACTCAGATCAAAGTGAAAAAGATTATTTTACAGTTTGACCTGACTGGAGATTAAACCTGCGGTAGCAGTAAGCAATTAAAGGTAAAGTAATACTTATTGATAAAAATCATTACGAGAATGTTAAAAAATATTCGTCATTTAAATAAAAGCAAAACGTTTTTCAACTTTTCCCATCAGAACGTCTCAAACAAAATACAGAAACTTAACACCATCACTATTTGCAAAGCGTTCAGACGTCGGGGCCGCGCCAAAAAATCTTAATGAGAAAGAAAAGTCTTAGAACTGACGCCGTCTTCCGAGCCGTAAAGGGTAAAAAAGACCTGCATTTAGTGAATACCCATTCAGGGTCTAGAAATTCAGACCACTGCTGCGTGTTCTCAGTTCACGAATGCGAGCCTTTGAAAGAACTCGGAATTTCGACAATCAAGCCAAGCGAAATTTTATTTTGGTAGGAGTTTCTCAGTTGCTTACTTGTGGAGTATCTGTTTGGAGGTTTCTTTTGAATATTTTTTCAGTTGTAACTGTTATTCATAATGGAGCACAGGTCAAGAAATAAACAGTTACGGGTTTGAATCTTACGCGGTTTAACTTTTTTTCTTTATATTGTACTTCTGAGTATTTTTAAGGAATGTAGTAATTTTTAGTGTGTGAACCAATTCTAAGTTGGTGAGTAAAAAACCTTGACAAATTTCATATTTTCTATAGTATTAAAGTTTCTTTTTTCGAATAAATCAGTGAATGATATATTTATTGCATAAATATGGCATACAAATGGATGATTTACAAATAAAAGTCTCACACATTAGTCATCTCTAACATGCAACAGACTCTGGTTAAATTTATTTATTTTTTGTTAAAACGGAAAAGTAAATATGTATTAGCTGTATAGACAGGTGTCATTTGGGTGTCTACTTCCTTGTAGTCAGTAAATTTTATTATAACATGATAGAAAGGAAATACGTGATATAAATAAATTACAATACACTTATAAGATACTTAAAAACTTAAGTTGAAACTTAGGGAACTTCCAAATGAAACCTTTTATGGCCTTTCAGTGAACGTTACAGTAAAATTCTCAAGATCAAAAGGCTTTCCAAGTGGTTGCCCGAAATTTCCATTATGCTTGTTCAAAAGGTGAATGCATATTGCCTGCCGGATAATTTTTGGTTCAACTTTGACTTTGAACCCGAATAACTTAGCTTCTTACCTTCATGTCCTTTTAATTAGATGTTAGGGTATCAAAATGATGCGGATGTTATCTTTAGAGCACTAAATTTTATATAAAACAATAATAAGACAACATGGATTTATATATTGGCGCCGGTCTGTAACGGTTATCTGCCCCCGACTGTACATAAACTGAACCTGGCTTTAAGAAGTATGGTTATCAAATAAACATATGCTTACATTTTAACACAAAATAAAATATTTATTTTATAATTAAATTAATTAAATACAGCTGATTTTGAACCTATGAGCTATATTGAAATCTCGGAATCAGAACCCCTATTGAAATACGGAACAGCAAGATAAAAATATATAAAACGAAAAAAGTTTTTAGACCTCCCATACAAAGTCACCGATCAGCTGGGCAAATTTCTATGGAAAACCAAATTTTATTTTTAAGTTTTCACCACTTTTTCTTACATTACAGATTCTAATTCTGAGATTTTAATACAGCTCATACGTTTAAAATCAGCCTGTGTAAGTCTGCAAAATTACGTTCAGACGTAACAACTCCTACTTATAGTACTCGTACAACTGAGCAATCTTCGCCAAACTGGGGACAGGAAATCATATAACGATTCGGACAGGCCCTGTTTCGCATTCAATTTGTTCGACACTTGCGAGGGACCGTTTAATCAAAACAGGAAGCAGGCTCAGTTCGCATTTACGAGTCAATTTTATGCCAAACCTGATTTTGTAAATCATCAAAATATTACTCATGTGAGAGTCAGTTTATTATACCGGATAAGTATAAGGATGTTAATTTGCATTGAAGAAAAAAAAAACCTTTTCGATGGTGTTCTGCCGTCGGGCCTGTTTTCGTATGAAAAAATACTCGCTTAGTGAATTCATTTGTTCAAAAATAATAACTAGTACGAATCTTTTATTTATTAATTTTTACCGACATCTTCAAAAGAGTCCGGGCAGTGGTACAACTACTTGAATCATAGGTATAGACTAGGGGCAGTTGTCCAACTGTAAAAGTATAGTCATAAAATTATGGCATGTTTACTGAACCGCAGGAAATGGCAAGTTTATTTATGGAACTTATTGAAGAAAATATTTTTCTTTTTTATTCGTATGAATAAATTATTAGAGACTTATTGATTCATTCGTGTAATAATAATTGGTACATTCTACAATTTGTATTATCTTTTCCTTGAAACGCTTTTCGAAGTCCGTAAATTCTTCCAAACAACAGCACTAAACGATTTTGCAATTTTTCGCAATCTTGCAAAATTAAGATCGCTCTCGTGCCAAATGCTTTCAAGTTTTATATCTTTTTTCGTTACGATACGGTGTGACTAATGACGCCTTAGTGTACGTTAACTTGATTTCCCCGTTTTCCTTGTTGCAAAGCGGATAAATTGAGTTTTTGGCGCTTCTCTTTTTTACTTAAACCTTGGCAGTACCCGTGGCACGCCGTAACAGAATTAACTGCCAATTCTTAAGGCTAGATGAATGGTAGAAAAATCTAATGGACGTGGATGATTGCTTCAAGTGTATTATGGTTTGTAACTTATCATAACTAGTAAATTACTTGTAGTATTTTAGTACTCACCTTCATAAATTTTGCATCTAAGTATTTTTTTACAAAAAAAACCGAAATCATTTTGTATAATTGTTTAACATTTAGAAATGTATAGGGGTAATCGCAGGTGACTGTTGCTACACTAAACAGTTGATGACCATTACATCAAACCCGTTCCGGTTTGATGCGATATTGTTCACTAGACAAAATAGACCCAATAGGAGCACATAATACTTTTAGCTTGCAACACAACATCTCATCATGAGTTTCAATGCTCCTTTTGAATGAGTCTAAGTTACAGTTTGCAAGGTACAGTTAAGCACGTCAGTGGTGTTTCTTAGTCACATTTATTACACTATCCATAGTTTTTAACACACGTTTTTTAGGGTTCCGTAGTAAACAAGGAACCCTTATAGTTTCGCCATGTCTGTCTGTCTGTCCGTCCGCGGTTTTACGCAGAGACTATAAGTACTAGAAAGCTGTAATTTGGTATGGGTATGTATATTAATCATGGCAAAAAAGTGGTAGAATAAAATCTTGAAAAAAATTTTTTTTAGGGTTGCTCCCATACATGTAAAATGGGGGAGTAATTTTTTTTTCTCTATTTACCCATCGTGTGGGGTATCGTTAAATAGGTCTTTTAAAAATATTGTGAGATTGAGAACACCATTTTTCGATTTAGGGATCCGTTTCCGAAATAATTGGTATTAAAGTGCAAATTTTTGTTAGAGGTAAGTGTCCCCCCCCTCTATCTGCTAAACGGTTATATATAGATACGTGAAAAAAATTACAGCAGTAGTATATATACTGAAGTTGAAAGGAAAACTATCAGAGCTGAGTACTAAGTAAAAACTAAAAAGTTATAGGCAACCAACTTAAAAACTGTAAAATTTCATACTATTTTCATTGTTAGATGTTTTTGGTCGTTAAACTGTAAGGAGCGAGTGTGAATAGTGTGAACTCAAAGTTGTCATTCGCAACTACGGAACCCTACACTGCGCGTGGCCCGACACGCACTTGGCCGGTTTTTGTATAAATAATTTGTATTGTGAGTTTGTCTGTTTATTACGCTTTCACTGCTGCATTGATCATCAAGAAATTTTGCATACGCATTTTTTGAAATAGAGAGAAGGAGCCTAACTCTTACCCCAACAAGAAAAAATCCAGAGGAAACGACATTAATCCAAGCGGAACCACGGGCAAAAGACAACATAGTTACAAAGTTCCTCTTGTGTGCAAATACCTCTATATTTATATATCTTATGATTGTTAATTTTATTTTTAATTTGTAAAAGATATCATACTTAGTTGCCGTGTGGTTCCCGGCAGAGTAGAATAGGACCACTCCAAGTCTTCCCGTGGATGTCGTAGAAGGCGACTTGGGAAACACAAGCTATACAAAGCTCATAAACATCAAAGAGACCTCTCAAACCCGTCTGGCCAGCGTGGAGAGTGTAGGCCAAACCCTCTGACTGCTCTGGCTAATACCTATGGCTCTGGTAGTACAGAGAGGGTCGTACTCCTGCAGTGGAGACTATCAAAGACCTGATGATGATGATCATACTTAGTTAGCCTAAGTGCTTTGTACACACTATGTATAAGGGTTTGATTAATTATAGTTTTTAATGATGAAATTTTATTAAACTGGTTAATATCAAATAATTAATGTTTTTGTCAGCAAAAAAAAAGAATATAATAAAAACAGAATCTTTAATACCGTCGGTAACTGTACATAAAATTGTCAATACCGTACGGAGTTCGACGAATAGTTCTCAAAAAGGGATTCCCAAGAGAGAAAAATTAGATTTGTGAAACTGAAACGTGCTCGAGTCGGTGATAGTGGAGGGACACTCGAGAATTATCGGACAACCAGTGACGTTACATTTTCGGATAAACAGTTATTATTTGCTTCGTCTTGAAGTGTGCTTTTTCGACGAGACAAATATATAGGTACATTTTCTTGGCATTAGATTCAAGACCGCAACATATGAGTTGCGACGGTCAAACTGGTAAAATTAAAATTGGTACTTCTAATTTCTTCTTTCTCAAGAATGGCTGCAAGTCGGTCACGATACATTAAGAAAACAGAGTTAACTGACATTAGATTCGACATGGCGAAGATTATATAGTTTGGATAGTTAACAAGAACTCTTTCATGCTGCTTTGGGAAGAAAGGAAAAACATGGAACAAACCAGCTGCTTTTCCTCCCGCGCAGATCGTAAGAGCTGGTCAAGGGATTGGGCAAAAATTTAAGGAATTACGTCAATAGGCGATGCCGCTAACATCCCATCACTATTTTAATTTCCACTTGCCACCTTGACGCCCTACTAGTAGTATTCTATGCCTTATAAGCTTCTATGTATTAATTGTAATAATTACTTATACTCTCTCCCATGCTGGTTTGGAAGAAAAGAAAAAACATAGCATATACCAGCTGTTTTTCTTCCCGCGCGGACCGTAAAAGCCGGTCAAGGGATTGGGCGAAAATTTAAGGAATCACATTGATAGGCGATGCGGCTAGCAACCCATCACTATTTTGATTCCGCTTTCCACCTTTACGCCCACTACGATGCTAAACGTGGCCTGTAGGTTTTATGACCTTGGGCTCTGTCTACCCCGCATGGGATAAAGACGTGATAGTATGTATGTATGTATTAATTGTCACCTAGATACGCTAGAAAACAAATATTGGAATTAAAAGACCAAACACTCTTAAAATAACCTAAAATTAAACTAGGACGCGGATAAAAAAGGATTCATACGATACAATAACGAAACCGTCACGGTTTCATTTTTATGATTTTTATCTCCCGTATGCTAATCGAAAACTGCGCTCGGTTTCGTCTAGTTCCTACAGTCCTTGTACACACTTAGAATGTTGTAAAAGAGAGTTTTCAAAAATAGTTTTCGTTTTGACCGTTTACAGCTAAAAATTGGTGTAATTTGTAATATGGAATTAGTTACATTGACAAATTCCGTGTGGTTCTCGGTAGAGTAGAATGCGACCACTCCAAGCCTTCCCTTGGATATTGTACAGACATGCTAAACAAAGCTTATAAACATCAAAGAGACCTACCTCGCCATCTCGTTTGGCCAGCGTGGAGAGTGTAGGCCAAATCCTTAGACTGCTCTATGGCTGTAGTAGTACAGAGAGGGTCAAGCTCCTGCAGTGAAGACTTAAAAGGACTTGATGATGAAGATGATGACAAATGTCCAAGAATATAACTGAAAATGTTCGCAGTATTTGAAAGTATTGTATCAACTTACAAATACTTAAATGTACGGCGTATGATATTTACATACATAATATCATCATGCTTCAAATAAATGAATGGTTAAGCGAATCCATAAAAATATGATGTTATTACATCGATGTTGATTCATATTTATTTCCTCCGTTTTCGTGATAAATAATTTGTATTTTTTTCCCATAAAAGATTATGGAAAATTCTCATAAAACCCAATTTTATCCAATAAACAATGTTTCATAATTATTTCCGAGTGAATCGGCGATCCGCGCTTACTGCTACGAATAAACAACTCACGAGTCATTTAGCAGTTTTAAAACAAACATTGTGGGGAATAAATAAAGGTTTTTATCCCCTGACATGAAAAGTAGGGTGCTTGTGGGGTGTTACCTTAGGGTGTTACAAATTTGTTTTAATTTTCCATTGTCTAATTTACATGTAAGTATTTTACATGTGTATTTGATAATTTTCTTTTGCGTTTCATAAAAATACAATATCCACCTATATAGATATTGAAGAGTAATTGTATAGGCTACATTTTACAGGGTTGGGCACTTGCGGTCAAAGTCGACTGTAAAAGTTAGTCAATGAATTAAATTATTAATACGACATAAAAAGGGGTACCTCTCCAACCCTTCTGGCCTGCGTGGAGAGTGTAGGCCAAATTCTCTGACTGTTTTGGCTAATATATGGCTCTGGTAGTAAAGAAAGGGTCGTGCTCCTGGAGTGGAGACTAAAAAAGACCTGATACTGAAAAAAAGGGGTCTCACACATCATATATTACATAAGTAAGTTATTGACACATATCCAAGAAGATTAAATTTCGTGTCGTACTTGCCGTAGTTTGTACAAACACTGGAAACCTCTCTGGGATGGGAAATGAACGGCAGCGCGGTATCTACGAGTATCTATACTGCTTATCTTCGACAGCTAGCGTGTATACTTAACTGCAGTTTATGGATATTTTCACCGTCCAAAAATTAGAGGGAAAAAATGAGTTCTATAACGTACGATTATAAGAAATATAGTTAAATATTATACTAGAATAAAAATAAAAATTAGTAAATAACCAATTTAACAATATAATTTATAATAAAATAATTGTACATATTTTCCAAAAAAGAAGTGATTAATTTAAAGGTACGCATTAAAAACCCATTTTTTTAATGCGTACCTTTATGCATATCGTATAAAGGTACGCATTAAAAAAATGCAAACCAAAAAATTAAAAGTTTTACTGCAATAACGTAAAGTTTATAAGGTTTATACAGGTAGTACTGAAACTTCTCGCAAAATTGTTATAATGAAATCAGAGAAAATACAAAATTATAGGAAAGTAGTTAAAAAAATAAAAAGAAATTTGCAACTCACTCATATGATGGCTCTGAGGTGCAGTGATTGTGTTGTGACACGCCAGGCTACGAGTCGAGTGGTTCCGGGTTCGATTTTCGGCCAGGTAATGACGAAAAACGATATATTTCAGATTGACTTTGATCTTGGATGTTTATCTAGGTTCTTGAATATAGCATTATTCAGTTAGTATCCAAGATCACAACTTACTAGGGGCCATGCTCAATTTATGTGATATAAACTTATATTTATATTTATCATACTTATATTTATATTAGAGTAAAAATTAACTATGAAGATTTGCAAAAAACTTTGAGTGAAACTAATTGGTCTGAATTATACACTAAATCAGATGTCACAGAAGCTCTACACTATTTTACTCAAAACTTAAAGAATGCAATTGATAAATGTAAAACCGAACATAAGGTAAAACACTCTGAGGTCATTATTAAAAACTGGATAACACCTGGACTTTTGAAGTGTATAAGACGACGTGATGAATTACATAAAACAGCCAAAAAATATCCTAATGATTTGAACGTTCAAAACAAATATAAAACCTACAGAAATTATTGTACAAATATTTTACATAATGTTAAAAAAGAATATGACAGTAAAAAATTAAAAGAAAATAAAAATAATATTAAAAAGACATGGGATACCATTAAAGACATATGCAACATTAATAATAATAAAAATAAAAACGAATCCCTTACCACAATTTGCTCGAATCCAAAGGAATCATTAAATGAAGTTAACAGGTACTTTGCTCTTCTAGGTAAAACGTTAGCTAACGATACACTTACAAAATTAGGTAAAACTGAAAGAGAATTGGCAGATTACGCTGAAACTCAAATAAAACCTCAACCAGCTGACTCACTTTTTCTTACTCCAACTGATGAGATGGAAATTCTTAAACTTATAGAATCTCTTAAATGTAGCTCTGCATTTGGCCACGACAACTTGAGTAATGATTTGTTGAAACGAATAAAATATTTTGTTGCTGCACCTATAACTTACATTTGTAACCTTAGTATAGAAACAGGAACCGTTCCCAGTGAACTGAAAGCTGCTAATGTTATTCCAATCCTTAAAGCAGGAGATCCGTTAGTAGCATCTAATTATAGACCTATTTCTTTATTAGGCATTATATCAAAAATATTTGAAAAAGTTATTAATATACGTCTTTTAAAATTCTTGGAGAGTAAGGGCCTCTTGGCTGAGAACCAGTATGGCTTTCGCTCTGGCAGATCCACAGAGGACGCTGTAACTGACCTTGTTGACTTTGTTACTGAGAAAATTGACAACGGACAGAAATGCTTGGGTGCCTTCTTGGATCTTGCCAAAGCGTTTGATACCGTTTCTCGGCCAATCCTCCTTAAAAAGTTGGAATGTCTCGGTGTAAGAGGTAATTGCCTTAAATGGTTTCAATCCTACCTTAAAGATCGCAGACAACGAGTTCAGATTGGTGAGAACTTTAGTGATTATTTGGATATAGAGTTTGGCGTGCCACAGGGCAGCATTTTAGGGCCTACACTCTTTTTGGTCTATATAAACGACCTGTGCTCCATGTCAGTTTCAAATGCTCGAATTTTCACTTTCGCTGATGACACGGCTGTCATCTTTCATGCTAGTTCTTGGGACGCAGTCGCTTGTATAGCTCAAGAAGGTCTACAAAAAATAAGCCTATGGATGCAGGATAACCTACTTACAATAAACACACTAAAAACCAAATATATTGCCTTTCGAATTACAGAGAGAACTGCGCCTCCTAAACCTTTAACCATAAAAATGCACAGTTGTCATAACTTACTTTGCCACTGTGCCCCAATTGAACAAGTATCGCACATTAAATATTTAGGGGTAATTATTGATGAACATCTTTTATGGATAAATCAAATTGACGCTCTTTGCAAAAGAGTAAAGAAACTCACTCATATTTTTAAAAAACTCAGTTATGTAGCGGATCCTAATTTGCTGAAATTGGTATATCAGAGTTTATGTCAAAGCATTTTAAGTTATTGTATTGTCGTATGGGGATCTGCAAAAAAGACACACTTGCTTAAATTGGAACGAACACAACGAGCTATCTTAAAAATAATATACCGGAAACCTTGGCTATATCCAACTGATATGCTCTATCAAAATTACAAACATCCTCGAGTTAGACAACTTTACATTACGTCAGCTATTCTCAAATTCCACAAAATTTCCAAAGAAACCGGTCGAAAATCTAGCAGAACTATAAAATGGGATTTTCAGAGAGTACATACAGTTTTTGCGCGTAGAAGTTTTAAACATATGGGACCTTACTTATATTCTAAATTCTATCAAAGTAACAAAAATATAATTGATATGACGAGAGCAAAATGTAGAAATGAGGCTTGCGAGTGGCTTAAAGGCAAAAATTACGAGCAAACAGAGGAAATTTTACATCCAATTATTTAACAGTTTATTTACTTACATAGATTTAATAAAAAAGTATGTTTACTTACATATATTATACATATATTTACAACCATACTCCTAAATGTTTTATTCTATTTGTTTAATTTGTTTTTGTTTATATACAAATTATTTTTGGTTATAAATAATCCGTTTACTTTAAGATAAGCATATAAGATCTTAATATGAATATAAAAATTTGAGATACTCTAGTTTTTCTTTTTTTTTTTCTTTTCTCTTAACTTTATGTTTTATTTTATTTTTTCTCTATGTTTACACTTATTTCGGGGAAGACGCTGCGCTCCACGACACAGGGAATCCTAGTGTGGAGTTCAGCGCTACACTGATTAAGTACCTTTACTTTAGAAATAGGCTAAGACTTGTATCTACTGGTACCCCAAAGCACAGACTATGTGGTCTAGTTTGGGAAATTTGTAAAATAAATAACCTAAAATACATTTTATTAACTTTGTAAGTGCTTAATCGTAAGGGAACATTTGTATTAAGTGTCAAAATAAACGATTTTTATTTTTTATTTTTTATACAAAAATACCGATCAACTTGGAAATTATATTGGAAGTATAATACTTTTTTGTGATTCTCTATTGTATTAGCAATTATAACCCGACATTTTAAACTATTGTCAGTAGGTCCAGAAGCAGCATCTATATGTAAAGACCTTGATGCATGCGGAAGTTGACCAAAATATTACGATTCAATCTTCCTAAAGGTACAGATGTATGTGCATTATTATGAACCTCATATTTCAGGTTTACAAAGGGACCCATATTGAATGCTAGTACTGTTGGCACATTACATTATCACGACAATATGAACATGTAATGGGATTGACTTTTTATTATGTTCATGTAATAGAGGAAAAAGACTTCGTAAATTTATACAATCTCATAAGTAATATTTAGTGTTTTATTAGGTATATTAATAAGAATACCCGTACTATGTCTCGGTATCAGAAAACCTAATAGAAAACAAAATTTCAAAAAAATAGAAAAAAAGTTTTTTTTTTTTAAATGTCGAATAGATATTTCGACTCAAAAAGATGGTGTTATAAGTATGACCGGGGTGTGTGTATCTGAAACTGGCACCATAGCTTTAAAACGAGTGAAACTGTTTAAATGCGTCTTTTTATATGAAAGCAGGTTTCTTGTTGCTGTTTTTTAGAAATGTTTTATTACAAGCTATTTAAAAGTTTTAAACATCTTTTTAATATTTTTTAAATATGTTACTTCTTTACTCAAAACATATTTTTTATTTGGAACGATCAAAAATCATAATTCATTAAAATGTCATACATTATTTCAATACTTTGACTAAAGTCGGTTTATTACCTGAAAGTGTCAGTGATGTTCAAAATTCCAGTCACCTCAGACTGAATTTGCACTATGTACCTAGATAACGATAAAATATTATATCTTAAATTCCTCATATCAGTTGGAACCGCAGTAAACTGTCAAAGTACTCCTCTTCATAACAAATTCACCAAGCGTCGACTGTATGAACGCGAAGAATTTTTAATCTTCAGAATTCCGCTCTTGGATATTATATTTTATAGTTTCCATCACTTCGAAGAACTTGTATTATCATAACATCGAAATAGAGTGATCTAGGTTACAAAAAGTCTAATCTAAAAATGTAGCGTACTTACTTTATGCCACAGAAGGACGTTACTAATACAAAAAAACCGGCCAAGTGCGTGTCGGGCCATGCGCAGTGTAGTGTTCCGTAGTTGCGAATGACACCTCGTACCTCACAGTTTACCGACCAAAAACATCAAACAATGAAACTTGTATGAAATTTTACATTTTCGAGTACATTTTATAAGTTGGTTGCCTATAACTTTTTAGTTTGTACTTGATACTCAGCTTTGATAGTTTTCCTTTCAACTTCAGTATATATACTACTGCTGTAAATTTTTTCACGTATCCATATAGGAACCACCCAATTATTGGCACTTTAAGCAATACGATATAAAAAACCTCTTAGAAAATATTTATATTTCCTTCAGAAAGTGTTGAATATGCATTCAAATTAATGGTTATTTAGTGCGGATCATATAGAGTATACTTTTTTGTGTATTTTTAGTAGTATTAAGCAATTATCAATGTTTTTTTCAAAACAGACCTGTAGTCCATTTATTGTCATCTTTCAACACATTGTTGGCACGTATTCATCCAAATACTGGCACAGGTGCCAATATTAGAAATCATTTAATCTTATTATTGGCAGTAGGTATTTTAGATCCCACAGCCCACTGAAAAGCCTAGATACCTACTGTTAAATTCCCAAATAGGTAACTAGGCATTTATGTTACCTTATTAAAGATATGGGTATAAAGTTCAGGTATGATATTTCTAACAAAATAAAACCATTGATAACTAAACAAAAGAAAGTTTACTCTTAATAATTATTAAAATACAAAATTAGGAACTTAAATACCATCTTGGTAACTCAGTTTACTTTGAGTCTTCTTAAAATCAGATAAAAACACTTAGGTATAATCAGTCGAAAATCAGGCACTAATCAGAATCGTGCATAAAAAAAAATTATTCATAATCATTCATTTCGGATAAAATCTTTTCTAGTTCTTCCGTGGTATAAGGCTTACTAGTTCTTCTTTGTTAAATATTTTTTGGTTCGTAATCTACTAGTTCACTATCTGTATCCGTCTTATAATCAAGAATACTTTGACTTTCTGGCTCAATATTTCTGCCTCTTGTTTTTGGAGTATCTTTAGTTATAATATTTTTGGGACTGCTTGGTTGTGTCATTACAGTGCTAGAATCATCACTATGTTTCTTAATTGCTTTCTTTAGTTTGATTTTATTGCCTTCTTTTTTTATTTGAGATTTTTCGATCTTCTTTCGCTCCCTTTCTTCTTTTCTTTTTCTAACTCCTTCTTCTTTTTCTTCCTTTTCTCTTTTTTTATTCATTTCTAGCTCTTGCCATGCCGCCGACGTAAGTACAAATGGTGTTTTCTTTGTGTTCTTGACTCCTTTCCGTTCAGGTGTTTTAGGTAAAACAAGAACATCACTGAGATTAATAGTTGTTAAACCTTCACTTGGAACACGCGCGAATTGGGCGTTTTTTTCAATAGAAGTCACTTGTATTTTGTCGTCATTAGCAGATAGAGTAGACATTTTCTCTTCGTGGGTATATTTATGAACTTCAGCTTGGCATAAATCTAAGCTATCTTTATTATTACTATGAATCTGTGCGGTATGAGTGATTTCTATGACATGGGGCTCAAAATCTTGGGTATCGGTGTCTTGTACAGGATGTTGCGGTATAACAATTTCATTGGAAAAATCATCAGCCATTATCAGATTCATATTTTCTATATCAAAATGATCAAAATTTGTATTTGTTAGATCTTGCTGTGAATCATCAATTACAGGGTCTTTTGATTCTTCCTGTAAATATTGATTTCCTATAAGAAATTGGTAAACCTTCTTTAAATCTGCGTCAACGCCTTCATCCTGTCCCTCTTCGAGCATTTGGAATTTTTGTTTATTTATAGCTGTCTTAAAATCTTTTAAAGTCAATTTAATTTCAGGTAAATCATGATTTATTCCACCTTCGAATTGCATGTTTGCAACTTTCTTTTTGCCTAAACATTTTGTGTAATCTACGGCATTTTTGTCAAAAGGATATAGTCCTGTGGCTCTAAACCCATTTATAATTGTAGAAGAGCTAATGCTTTCGTCAATAGTTTCTTTTAATAGCGGAACGAACTCTTGTTTTGTCAGGGCTTGCGACGGATGATTTCGACGCCATTCAAGAACAGTTTTTTGCCAACCCAATTTTAAAGGCTTGAATGCCGATACATCTGCTGGTTGCAGAATCCTCGTACAATTGGGATATAAAGCTATTAGAATAATATTTAACTTAGAGCAGAGTTCACTGACTTCGTACGTTAAATGTGTTTTGTGTCCGTCAACATAAAATATAATAGGAAACTCTATGCCATTTGCAATTAAATATGGATGAAATACATTTTCAATGTAGGACTTAAAGATTTCACTCTTCATCCATCCATTATCTGAAAGCCCTACTCCCCAATCGGGAGGTATTTTAGAGCGCAATTCACTTGGCAAACGTTTCAATGGAAAAATGACAAGAGGTGGAGTAACTCTGCCATCAGCACCGAACGTAAAGAGCACTGTAAGAGATGTTTTAGCTGGTGCATTGTCAATCTCATAGACGTTTTTATCTCCTTTTGCGGCTAATACTACCCCACTTTTTGGACACAAAAGGAAATTAGTCTCATCGCCGTTGTAAACTCGCTTAGGATCTTTCAGTACCTCTGTTAAATTATTGTCAAAGAGGTATTTCTCGATGTCCTCAAACCATTTTTTTATATCAGCTTCGCTAACTGTTGCGCTCGAGGAAGTTACAGCTTCTGGAGTCCTAATAGAGATGTCTGGGTGACGAGCTAAAAAAAGCTTATACCATTTTTCACCCGGTATACCATTTTTGAAAGGATTTTGCCTGCCGCTTCTCTTGAAAAAATCAGCAACACTGGCAATGAGATCGTCTTTCCTCTTTGGAAAGCCTTTTTTGCTACAGTCTATCAACCAGTTTTTAAGACATAACTCTTCAGACATTGTTAAGGCAGTTGATGGACCAGGACGTAGTTTCTTACCAGGGAACTTTGTCCTAAACTGCAACGTTGATCTTGGCACCTTGAATGTTTTCGAAGCAAGTTTCTTACTCATACCACTTCGTATTGCCTGTAGGGCATTTTGAACATTGTCTTCTGTATACCTTTTCCGTCGTTGCACTCCTCCATCAGCATTTTTTTGGCTGGTTTTTTAGCTGGTTTCTCTGGCTTCATCTTCAATACCTGAAACCAATTATTGGCATGCTTTTTACCAAATACTGGCATTACTGTCAATAATTAGATTTATCACTATTGGCATGGGGCCAAAGTTTGGAAATCTTGTAAAAAACAAAGATTTATATGAATGGATGAGGAAAGGAAGTTATACGTTTATGAAAATAAGATTAAAAATGCAATGAAATATATGATGGTAAAATCCAATTAATTGCCACTGTGCCAATTAATTAGAATCAGGTTTGTTCGTCTCACCAATTATTGGCATAGCAATAAATTAAAAACTAGCCGTTTTAATTGCAAAATGCTACCAAAAATACGTGGATTTCTTCATACAGAGGTAAATACATATTAAACATCATGAATGATCACAATAATTACCATATAAACAAAGGAAACAGATAGCCACTTACCTTAACAAAATCTCAAGAAACAGTCCACGTAACAGAAAACTTGTTGCGACTCGAATGAAGTTTAAAAGTTTGACAGCTATTTGAACTGACTGACGATTAGTGTTGCCAATTTCCAAAGACCATAAACTAAAGTTTTTTTTTCGACAGAACACAGATTGAGAAATAGTATAGTTTTCTTATTTTTTTTTAAAAAGTTTAGATTGCCAATAAGTTGGGGGGCTGTCAGCAATAGGGCGTGTTACCTATAACCGTTTAGCAGATAGAGAGGGGAGAGGACACTTACCTCTAACAAAAATTTGCACTTTAAAACCAATTATTTCGGAAACGGATCCCTAAATCGAAAAATAGTGTTCTCAACTTCACAATATTTGTCAAAGACCTATTTAACGATACCCAACACGATGGGTTTGTATAGAAAAAAAATTTTACTCCCTCTTTACTTGTATGGGAGCTACCCGAAAATCAATTTTTTTTTCAAGATTTTTATCTACCACTTTTTTGACATGATTAATATACATACTCATACCAAATTAAAGCTTTCTAGTACTTATAGTCTCTGAGTAAAACCGCGGATGGACAGACAGACAGACAGACATGGCGAAACTATAAGGGTTCCTAGTTTACTACGGAACCCTAAAAATAGAAAACTTTTTAAAAAAGTCTAGAAAAGTTCGTGATCTATAATTTACGTAGATAACGCGCATATGCTAGTAATACTAATTTTAAAGTTTAAACGTGTTGGATAGTACTTTATGCATGGAGATATATGTACTACGTACTACCTTATGTCACAGAAGAACATTCCTAATTGGAAAAATAATAATAATAATGAAGTTTCGAAGAAGGTCCACAAAAGTTCATAGTCATATAACTAAATAGTGCGAGTGAAGCCGAGCAAACACTCGTAATACTTATTATAAAGTTTAAACTCGTTGGACTGTATGGAACAGTAATTGCTGATATCGCTCCAATCGCAGTCGCAAGTTGAAGAGGCTTCCATTAGGGCCGATACACAAGTATTAAAAGTGACTTATGGTAACATAAAATTATTATTTAAAAAAACACCCATTTTGTTACATTAATTGAGATTCCAATAGATATCTAACTCTTTGGCATGTAAGAATGGTTTTAACATATAAATGATAGGAAGCAGTAATTAATACTGCTGAATTGTAGTTATAAATGCTGTAAAACATCTCTTCTTATCTCGAATAAAGCCTTTACTAATAAAAATAATGCTCATCTGACAACTATATTAGTACACGCTATCCGCTTAATGTGTTCACCATCAGTATTACTTGCAAAAATTCAAAGATTTTATTTAGAAAATAGGCGTTTTAGGCACTTTTTAACGTTGTTTCATAATTTAAATAAATATAATTTACTAAGAAATATGGTCATTTTATTAACTAGTGTTAAAAGTTTACTCTACCATGCACTCTACCAAATTTTGGTCTTTCTACTGATGTATACACAGATTGAGCCAGCTCCAAAGTAAGTTCTTAAGTAAGACTTGTGCAATGGGATACTAACTCAACGATACTATATTTTATAATACATACTTATTATATAAATAAACATCCAGGACCCAGGTCAATCTGAAAAAGATCATTTTCCATCTTGACCTGACCGGGGATCGAACCCGGGACCTCCGTGTCGCAGGCAGGCGTGTTGACCGCTGTGCCACGGAGCTCGACCCCCTTAAGAACGACACAAGATAAGAGCTTTATCCCAACTAATTGAGTACCTGAATTAGAAGAGCAGTTATAGGCTAGTGTACTTTATCCTTTACTTTACGTGTGTACCGGAGGCTTGACGAAATAAACATCACACAATTTGAGCTAGCAGCACAGTAAGTTGCGAACTTGTGCCGTGGGATTTAAACTCAATAATACTATATATTTAAAAATACACTTATATAGATAAACATCCAAAACCTAGGCCCATTTAAAAAAGATAATTTTTCATCATGACTTGACCGAGGATTGTAAAAACAACAAAACTCAAAACTCCTCGTGTTGCAGGCTGGCGTGTTTACCACTGCGCTACGGAACTCGTCAAAAACGCTGAAAAAAGATATCTTCTTATCATAAATAAATAAAGCTTTACTATATTTTTTATCTTACTAGACGATTAATTGCTATCTAGTTACTCAATGTGTACTCGGTCTGTAAAACTTGGAGCATAAACAGGAAGCCAACTTATTAATGTCAAACATAAAAGTTGTTGAGTCGCTTCAGCACTGCTACGAGTAACTTCAGTTACTAGTTCAGCTTTGAAGTAAATCGTAGGAAGCGACAATCAATACTGTTCTTCTCGTGTAGATATTTATATTGGTCCCACAAGGAGATACGATTGCAAACAAAAATAAGATATTAAATATGTTAAAACATGTTTCTTATTGTCAAGGGTGTCATTGTTAACTAACTGTCCGGTGGTTGCAAGTATGGCACGCGCGTCCAGCCTCTCGAACTGCTACTTGCTTATCTCCAATTCTTTCTGCAAGTATAGCATCGCATATAACTTTATCCCATTATCTTAGTCTAACAAACCATTCCTTCGCTAAAAACAGTTTCCATGGGCTGCAGCATCAGAACAGAGATAAGCTGACTGCGTTTATAACCAATCCGCCAAGCGTGGTGAGGCAAAATCAGCATGACAGCTATACAATGAATCACATTCAGGTATACCTAGTAAAACCTATGTCAGATGCCTTTAGGCAGCTTGAAAAATCTGACACCAGTTTTGGCCACTTACTCATAAGAAAAACAACACAGCCTAGTAAAATTATACTAACCACAACCACAACCTGCTTTGTATAGCTTTGGACCCCCAAAGTAAAGATTAAATAACGCAACACATTAGGGGCTACATTTAGCTGCTAAGAGTACTTTAATGTTCGCATCTGTCTCGTAACAATTTAATTACCCTTCTTCATTCCACACAATCTCCTGAGGATACGTGTAGGTATTTCCAAGTTTCAAACTAAACAACACTTAGACGTGAACTATAGAAGCTTTCCGGTATACTTTTAAATAATTCAGTTGATTTGATGTAATTTTCCTCAGAAACCACATGTGAGTGTAGTCTTGGTGGGCGCCTATGTTACTCCCGTGAATGATAATGAATTCTTGCCATATAAAAAAATTGAAAATATAACTTTAGTGTTTATTTCAATTTAAATTATATTCTACTTATAAAAACATAAATGAATGTTTGTTATTTAATAACGGAACAATGTAAAAATAAATATAATTAGATAAATCTCCGTCTAGTCATGACGTTGTCAGTAACTGGATATTCCGCTATTTTTGTCTTGATGTCAGAGGTTAAGGCAACTACGGCTAAGATGATGGATATCTAGAAATTATCTTCTTGAAAAAGAAAAGTATTGTTTAGGTCCAAATTTCACTTAATTAGCGGAGCATACCTACCTATACTCTTCTAACTAAGCGCAATAATAAATATATTTTCAAAGCTTTGTAAATCCATGAAAACAATACTTGCAAGTTTAGAGCTTTTTAAATTATTAAATAATAATCACAAGTGTTCTCAAATAAGACCCGGAAAAAAGATTTAAAAACATATAACATTTCTAGTGGGAACAAATTCAAGGCCCTTAACGTGAGCTCCATCCTCCTTAGATCCCGATGGAGCGCGATACCTGCCGAGCTTCTTAGGAGCTTCCGCCGCTGAAAGGGTGTGTGGTCAGACATCCCTAAACTTACCTCGGGAACCAATTTGTTAAATATTTAGCATTCCCCGGGCGAGGCCCATCTTGAGCTGCTTTTAATGTCGGTTGCCTTATTAGATTAGGATCTTGGGTAGCTTCGCGGAGATTTTATTTCATTAGTATACTACACACTTTATTACGCGTGTGGTGTGTTACATATTAAACTTGGACCACTGTTATGAAAATAAAAGACAATGCTTTTAATTTAGGCGTCAAATATAAATTTCAAAATAAAAAATAAACTTACTTTTGATACGGTTTCATCGCATTTATTACGTTATTTATACACCTAACGTTTTATAAGCTTTACAGTGTTCATGTTCATAGGTATACTAAATTGACATTTTGTTAACCTTTTGTCTACCTGCGAATTAACAAGGTAAAGTGTTCGAAATGATAGGTGTATATATAATGTAATCAACGCGACAAAACCGCATTTATAGTAATTTTATTAAAATGTGTGACAATGCCAAAATATTGTCACGAGAGTGGGTTGGGGATAGGAAAGAAAAGGCCGACCTTATGAAAATGCCTTTATTTAAGTGCCAAACGTGTACACACAGCACTCACTCACACGCGGAACTGACGCGGCACTATACACTCGCACGGAACTGTCACTTGCGCGGAACTGTCACTCGCGTGGAACTGTCGCTCACGCGGAACTGTCACTTGCACGGAACTGTCACTCGCGCAGAACTTTCACTTGCGCGGTACTATCACTGCACTGTTCACTTTTCACTTCACTTACTACTCACTGTTTTTCCTTTTTCTTCTTTCCTCTTTCTTCTTCGGATTCCACTTTTCAACTAACTGGCCTCACGCCGCGCCTAGTACTGCTTATATACCCCCCGAATGCGAACAAAATCGCATCATGGATGTTCTAAATTCAAACCATACATTTTCTATCGCCTTCTCTTTCTTTCCCTTCCATTTGGTCTGGGACAATCTAGAAATTTCTTCCAGTATCCCCTTCTCTCTCACACATCTTCTGTCCTGTATTTTCACTTCTATTTAATCTAGAATAGCCTAGAAAATTCTTTTAAACTTACAAAACAGAGTAACGTGGGCTGTGATTCGAACCGGGGTCTTCCGGTTCTTAGCCCAACGCCTAGACCGTTAGGCCAGAGATGTTCTGACGTCGATGTTGAAATTTCCCTTTAGATGAATTCTTTTTCATTCGAATTCATGACGTTGACATTGTCATTCAGCGTGCTACGCGACACTGCCCCCTCCCAAGACATGATCGTCCCGATCATCATTGCTTCCATAATAACGTGCCAAACGGTCCACATGAACTATTTTTAAGGGACTGCGAGGGGTACGCTGAATCCGGAATGTAACGTCATTGATTTTGGTGATTATCCTATAAGGTCCTTCCCAGCTTGGTTGTAGCTTCGGGGACTTCCCTTTTCGTCTAACTGGATTATGAAGCCAGACCAGGGTTCCTTCTTGGAAACTAAAACCGTTAGCTTTACGATCGTAGCGGGTCTTCATTCGTTCACTAGCTTTAAATCCAGCCTCTCTAATTTGTTCATAAACGTCAATCATCCTGGTCCGTAGATCATTAGCGTAGTCGGTTATCCCTTTTGGGGTATCTGTTGGACAACCCGCTAATAGATCAGCTGGCAATCTCAGTTCTCTTCCGAAATTGGCATACGCTGGAGTAACTGTAGTAGTCTCATGTACAGCAGTCCTATAAGACATGAGGAATAGCGCAATATACTCGTCCCAGTTCTTCTGATGGCTATCCACTACTTTTGCCAGATGCCGTTCCAACGTTTGGTTGAATCTCTCCACCATTCCATCAGACTGCGGATGATATGGCGTCGTTCGAGTCTTATGAATCCCCATGATTTCACAGACTTCTCTAAATACTTGTGACTCAAAGTTTCGTCCCTGATCACTGTGCATCTCCAATGGCACCCCAAATCTGCAGAATACTTCAGTTACAAGCTTTGTCGCTACGGTCGTAGCCTCCTGGTTAGGTAGTGCAAACGCTTCTGGCCATTTCGTGAAATAATCCATAACTACCAAAATGTAGCGGTTGCCAGCATTCGTGATTGGAAACGGTCCGGCTATGTCAAGAGCCACCCGTTCCCAAGGTGCCCCAACGTTATACAACCTCATGGCTCCTCTGCTTCTAGTTTGGGGTCCCTTTACACCTGCACAACTCGTGCATTTACGACACCAGTCTTCTACATCATCTCGACAGTGCAACCAGTAAAAACGTTCTTTTATTTTTGTGAGAGTTCTTCTTATTCCCAGATGTCCTCCTGAAGAACCATCATGATAAGTCTTCAGAATTTCGTTAATCTTTGCCCTGGGGACGACCAATTGCAGATGGCAATCTTTCCCTTGAGGACTTTCCCATTTTCGGCAGAGTAATCCATCGTGCAGCACCAGGCTGTCCCATTGCGCCCAAAGACTCTTTGTAGCCGTACTGTATTTGGCCACTTCTGACCATTTCGGTTTAGCAGTTCCACTTCTTAGCCAGTTCAAGAGTGGTTGCAAATCTTTGTCTTCTTCTTGAGCCTTTTTCATAGCATCGTTGCACCAATTGTCATCTATAGAATCAGTTCGGATCAGCCTGATTTTCACGTTCTCCTTTTGTTCCTGCCGATTGCAATGCTTACAGTCCTTCGAGCAAGGTCTTCGAGACAGAGCATCTGCGTTGCCATGACTCTTTCCTCCTCGATGTTCGATTTCAAATTCATACTCCTGGAGTTGTTCAATCCACCTGGCAACTTGTCCTTCAGGATTTTTAAATTCCAATAACCATTTTAATGCAGCGTGATCAGTTCTTACCAAAAATTTGCGACCAAGCAAATATTTCTTGAAATGTTGCAATGTTTTTACCACGGCTAATAATTCTCTGCGAGTAACACAATAATTTCTCTCTGGCTTTGATAGAGATTTGCTGAAGTAGGCGATTACAACTTCCTGATCTCCTCTCTGCTGGGATAAAACACCACCAATTCCAGTGTTACTCGCGTCAGCGTCCACAATGAAACTGTGCTTCGTGTCAGGATATCCGAGGATAGGAGTTTCACATAGGCGCTTTTTAAGTTCCTGGAAAGCTTGCTCACAATCTTCATCCCAAGAAAATGCTCGTTTCTCTTCGGTCAACCGATGTAACGGCTTAGCAGTATCAGAAAATCCTTTTACAAAACGACGGTAATAAGAGCATAGACCCAAGAATGCTCTCACCTGAGTTTTATCTGTCGGCGTTGGCCAATCTTTAACTGCACTTATTTTGGATGGGTCAGTAGCGATACCTTGTTCCGATATAATGTGACCCAAGTAGTTGACTTGACGTTGAAAGAATGAGCATTTCTTTGGACTTAGCTTCAAATTTGCACCCCGTAGTTTTGAGAATACACTTTCCAGTTTCTGGAGATGATCATCAAAATCTCGCCCCATTATGATGATGTCATCTAAATAGACCAAGCAGGTTTCTCCAAGCATACCTGCTAGCACATGCTCCATCAATCTCTCAAATGTAGCGGGCGCATTGCAAAGTCCAAATGGCATTGTTTTGAATTGCCATAAACCCTTACCCGTTGAAAACGCAGTCTTCTCTTTATCTTTGGGATCCAAATCTACTTGCCAATACCCGCTTTTTAAATCAAGAGTAGAGAACCAAGTCATGCCACAAAGTGAATCCAAAGTGTCATTGATTCTGGGGAGCGGGTAACTGTCCTTCTTAGTTACGTCATTAAGACGCCGATAGTCCACGCAGAACCTAGTCGATCCATCCTTTTTTTTTAACTAATACCACCGGAGAGCACCATGGGCTTGATGAAGGTTCTATCACACCGTTTTTCTTCATCTCCTGTATCATGTCTTCAACTTCTTGCTCGCGGGCAAAAGGAACACGTCTTGGCCTCTGCCGAATGGGTACTGTGTCGCCAGTATCAATTTTATGTTTCACCAAATCGGTTCTGCCAATATCCCCATCATTTTTCGAGAACAAATCAGAATATCTCAATAAGAAATTCCTTGCTTTAATTAATTGTAATTTAGTTAGATTATCTTTGCAACCCTCCAGAAGCTTTGTTACATTTTCTTCCTGATTTGTGATTCTCCGCTTTTGTCCCTCTTCACACTTCCTTAACCAGGCTATCTCCTCACAGTTTCCAATAACCGTTCCTTTTCGTAGTGTGTGCTCCACGTCATGAGGATTAAAAACAGGTACCAACGCAATTTGGTCATCTCCTACTAAGGTTCTGGCTGGGATCCATGGTGTGTCCCAGATTCCTCTCTCTATAATAGCACATCTTCGTGGACTTGTTCCATTGTTAGGTGGTAGCATAACAGGAACTATTGTCTGAGTTCTCGGGTTAAGGATAGTGTCCTTTAAACATGACACCTTGCCGAAATTTCCACCTTTCATCGGAATTTCATCATTTCCATGTTTTAAGACACCATTTTTCAAGTCAATATTACACTTATGATTTTTCAGAAAGTCTAAACCAATAATGCATTCGTCGGTTATGTCGGCAATAATCACTTTCTGCCAATTAAGTGTTGCCCCGATCTTGATGGCCACAATCTTTTCTCCTTGAGACGGGATACGTTGGCCGGTAGCAGTCGTTAATGTGACATTTCTATTCGTTTGAACATACCGACCTTCAATGTTCTTAAACCTGTGATAACTGATGACAGTTCGTGAGGATCCAGTGTCTAACGTCAACTGGCAAGGTTTTCCGTTTATTGAACCGTCAATCACTAAGGTGTTTCCATCACTTGTCTGCTTCACAAGAATTTCCGGGGCTTTGCTACTACCGGCCAGCGCCCACCCCGCAGCCCTGGCCTTCTCTAGTTTTCCTGTGGCTGCTCCGACGTCGAGACCGCCGCATCCACCTGACGTCGGAAAGTTGTTCGTTCACGCTTCGGGCAAGTGCTTCGAATGTGACCCCGTTCTCCGCACTCATAGCACATCGGGTTGTAGGGTCGTCGTTTGCTGTTTTCTGTGGCTACAACCTCCCGTACTCTAAGAGCTCGTGAGTCATGACGCACTGCTTCTACTTCCAATGCGTGAGCTACTGCTTCCTTCAGGGTAGTGTGGTGTTCTAGTCGCACAGACGCCCTGACTTCAGAATCCCTTATTCCATCGATGAAAACCTGTAAAAGCATCTCCTCCACGACAGATGGCGATGATTGATACGCCTTGCGCACCAGTCTCTCCACTTCAACGGACCACTGTTGTATAGTCTCGCTAGCCCGCTGACAGCGATCTTTGAGTTGCGCCCTTTATACGTGTTCGAGGTGACTGTCGCCGTATCTTGCTTCAAGAGCATCCATGAGTTCATCATAGGTGACCTCCTTCTTTCCGGCGCCTAGTGCTTCCAGTACAGATAGAGCGTCATCTCGAAGCGCTAAGGTCAATGCAGACTTCGCCTCCTGTTCATCCCAACGGCTGGCCTGTTTGACTGTCTCCAGCTGCAACTTAAAGGCAGCCCAGGATGATTTGCCGTCGTAGGGCGGAACCTTTAAATTTTTAGTAAAAGGGGTTATCACAGAGCTAGCGACAGGACCACCTGCTTTTAGTAGTTTGACTTCTCTATCCAGCTGTTGAAGCGTCCCCCTTACATCTGCAACTTCCTTCTCGAAGTTATCCATTCGAGCGGCATTAGCCTGAACCGCAGCCAAAACGTCTTTGGAAAAGACCTGAAGCTGGCGTGCTTGCTCCTCCTGGCAGCGCGCTTGCTCCTCCCGGTGGTGCACTTGCTCTTCCTGCAATGCACGCAGTTGCTCCTCTTGGCGGCGCGCTTGTTCCTCCTGGCGACGCGCTTGTTCCTCCTGGCAGCGCGCTTGCTCCTCCCGGTGGTGCGCTTGCTCTTCCTGCAATGCACGCAGTTGCTCCTCTTGGCGGCGCGCTTGTTCCTCCTGGCGACGCGCTTGTTCTTGCATCATTACAGTCATTTGCTGTAGGAGCACGCCCATGTCCGGTATAGCAGCTGGTGAGGCGGCTGGTGTTGCAGTTGCAGCGCTTCCAGGATTGGACTCCTCGAGTAGCTGCTTCTCTGCCGCTGCAGCTCCTGCTCGGGTGGTTACCCCTTTTTCGTTTCTGGGCACGATTGGCATCTTTCCTATCCCACTTCTGACACCAATTGTCACGAGAGTGGGTTGGGGATAGGAAAGAAAAGGCCGACCTTATGAAAATGCCTTTATTTAAGTGCCAAACGTGTACACACAGCACTCACTCACACGCGGAACTGACGCGGCACTATACACTCGCACGGAACTGTCACTTGCGCGGAACTGTCACTCGCGTGGAACTGTCGCTCACGCGGAACTGTCACTTGCACGGAACTGTCACTCGCGCAGAACTTTCACTTGCGCGGTACTATCACTGCACTGTTCACTTTTCACTTCACTTACTACTCACTGTTTTTCCTTTTTCTTCTTTCCTCTTTCTTCTTCGGATTCCACTTTTCAACTAACTGGCCTCACGCCGCGCCTAGTACTGCTTATATACCCCCCGAATGCGAACAAAATCGCATCATGGATGTTCTAAATTCAAACCATAAATTTTCTATCGCCTTCTCTTTCTTTCCCTTCCATTTGGTCTGGGACAATCTAGAAATTTCTTCCAGTATCCCCTTCTCTCTCACACATCTTCTGTCCTGTATTTTCACTTCTATTTAATCTAGAATAGCCTAGAAAATTCTTTTAAACTTACAAAACAGAGTAACGTGGGCTGTGATTCGAACCGGGGTCTTCCGGTTCTTAGCCCAACGCCTAGACCGTTAGGCCAGAGATGTTCTGACGTCGATGTTGAAATTTCCCTTTAGATGAATTCTTTTTCATTCGAATTCATGACGTTGACATTGTCATTCAGCGTGCTACGCGACAATATTAGAAAACATTGAAAAATTGAAGATTTTAATTTACTCAATCCTCCCCTCTCACTTTATTAAAATGTTAATTTAATATTGGAATTTACTAACGTAATATTCACATTGGCTTCATTGTACCATATAATCTTTTACATGTTAGAGAAATAACATAAACATTCCCGTAAAACGTACGTATGCTTAAAATATTTTCATCACAGCATTAAACAATGCACAATGTTCCGCCTAGAGAAAACAAATTTAAATTGGATTAACAAACCCGTATCCACTGGCAGTACACTTTTATCTTCCTCCACCTGCTGTAGCGAAAAAAAAAGAAAAACATTCTCGAAAAAAAGTTAATTAATTACGTATGCAAATTGACGAAAAAGTCGTACCGAGCCAGTGCTGTGCGAAATGAGATAATGAGATTGTGCCAGACACGTACCGAGCTCGTGATTAAATCATTGCGATGGAAAAAAGTTGAATCATTAATGGTTTGATGAGGAGTTCGCGGAAGTCGTAATCAACGCCACAGACAATGAAATTGTTATGTTTGTCTCCCCTTTGGTGCGAGTGGGGAGCACAAGTTAAATTGGCAATCGGCGAAAAATTGTCAATTTTTTATTATTTAAGAAAACTTTGATAATGAATTACAAAAAAATGTATCTGTTACATTGTATCTGCTACAATTCTTTCATACTGGGCTGGGCGAAAAGAAATAACCATAGTAGTAAGATAATCAAACGTTAAATGTACCTGCTTCTCTTCCCGTCCAGGGCATGAAAGCCTATCGAAGGAATGGGTAAAAATCTGAGCAATTATGTCAATAAGCGTTGCGGCAACTCATCACAATTTGATTCCATTTTCCACCTTCAGACACACCAATAAGCTCAACGTGGCATTTAGGTATTTTAGGTCTTCTTAACATAGGCTCTGTCTACCCGCAAAGGAGAAAGATGCGGCTGTATGTATGTACGTACTATGTAACAAAAACCTTAGAGTAGATTGGAGCAGACACTGTCATTGAACATCGAGTATCCACAGTAGCTGTATATAGATTCTAAACAGGATAAAATTTGTATTATACTTGTTAATCTTCATGATGTAGGAACCTACATAATGAAACTTAAAATTAAATAAATATTAGTTTGGTGTACCTGTGATAGGCCCGAGTGGAGGAAAAAAACCACAAAAACAAATTTTACATTAAATCTGGTTTTTGAGGTATATTCCAGAATTTTGGAAAAAAATGTATAAAAAATGTATGTTCTTTACTCTCTACACTCATTTTAGTATTTAAGTTTACTTATTTTAAAAAATAAGTCTACCAAACTAAAAAATATTTTTCAATATATTTGCTAATAATACGGTTCTTATGTATATAAATATAAATAAATAAATAAATAATATACGGACAAATCACACAGATTGAGCTAGCCCCAAAGCAAGTTCGAGACTTGTATTATGGGATACTTAACTCAACGATGCAATATTTATTCATAAATACATATATAGATAAACATCCAAGACCCAGGTCAATCTGAAAAAGATCATTTTCCATCTTGACCTGACCGGGGATCAAACCCAGGACCTTCCGTGTCGCAGGCAGGCGTGTTGACCGCCGCGCCACGGAGCTCGTCATTTAAATTTGCATTGTAATGATGTATTTACGGCACTAGTGCTTTTTACTTTACACCTATAACAACCGCTCGATTGTCCAATGCCACAGATGCAAAATTTAAACTTTTTCATAGAATCCGAGCAAAGAGTTTCAAGTTCAGCATGAAAACTTTTTCTGATTCGTGAGATGTGATTTTTTAACCGACTTCGAGAAGAATAAACCTGAGTAAATGTACCTGATTATTATAAATGTATTTTTACAAACTGCTTTAGTTCCTAACTTTTATAAATTCCTTTGCTGAATTGCAATCTTGTTTTAGTTTATGGTAATCGCAAATGTATTGAAAAACGTCGTATGATACTCGTACGGTAAGCTGTCTATTATAGGCGTCGGATTATTATAAACACTCGGCTTCGCCTCGTGCCTATGAACACCTCGACTATAATATCCAGCTTACCGTACTTGTATTATAATGTACTATTATTATTTAAAAACGTAAAAACAAATTATCTTTGGTATCTTAAAAAAGGTATTCTTAGTATAGGAATAATTTAAAGTCATCCAAGTTTAAAATAAATGCTGTCTTTGTCAACTTAACGAAGCGACAGAGTAACTTAAAACTTGACTCGAAGTTTCAAACTTACTTCGAAATGTCTAAGCTTAGAAAATTGAACATAATTTTTTATTAGGATAAATAAAATATTTCTTTGAAAGGCTTTTGAAAAGGGTCGACCGTTGTATTAATATTAGCAATCTTTTATATTAGACAGATTTAAAGTATAGATAAAGACTTAAAAAAAATACAAAGATTTAAACCTTTTTATTGTAATTAATATATATATATATCTATTTGCCTGTCTTAGTAGCTGGGTGATCATTTATTTCGCTCGGTCATAACTTTTGTGTCTTAAAAACCGACAGCTAAGTGATAACTAGCAAATTTCTCCCCTAATTGCTAATTATAGAGGTAAAAGAATTTTCAAAATCTGTCCAGTAGTTTTGAAGCCTATTCAATACAAGCAAGCAATAAAATCTTATCGCTTTATAATATTAGTATAGATAAGTAAGCGAAGCACTGCTGTGTCAAGAAGAGTATGAGACGAAAGGGTGACAGGCTATGACTAGTGATGAATCAAAAAAGTGAGATATGACTTCAACCCTACCTAAAAAATTGGTATAAGTGTAGAACATTATAAAGTATCACGTGGTAAGGTTAGAAATGTTTTTGATAATGATGATGAATGAGATGAAACATGCCAAAGCAAGCATTACGAATTGAAATAGTAACTTCATCTTGGATTTCCAGTAAGAAACTCAATTCCATTCACCGGACTTCACAGCACTTGATATTCTTAACAAATCGCTACGAAACAGAATCCTTTCATTTGGGCTCGTCGCATCTTTTTTTCACGTACGCTAGACCTCGCTCGTTACACGTCATTAAGCGATACTTTACGGCAGACGGCCCTCGAGACTGCCTACCCCCGCTACCCGCCATATGCTTGTATATCAATGACTCTGATATAGAGTGCAGAACGTCTGGAAGAGATTTAAGCCTGTGTGAAGTATTCGTGTGACTGGCGGTCTATGTAATATTTTTTGTGGAGGGATGAAGTGCATTTCATTTTTTTATTTCCGTCGAATCGTTGTGTTGTGACAATACATCATCTTCAATATTATCAACCCTTGTTGGCTTTTGATGTTTAGGATTATGAATAAAAGTTTGACTGCTTCTGTGATCCAATGGTCAAGGCTTTATGACCCGGAAGTTATGGGTTCAAATCAAACTGTAAAGCATACTTTCTGATGATCTAACAGCAAAGACAGATTCCGTGCTTCAAAAAGAACATCAAGCTGTGGGTCTTGAATGCCTTACTCATATTTACATACATTTATTTTAGGATTGATTGTGGTTTACGCTTTGGGTTGGTTGGCCACTTAACACGTCGTCAATTCTGTTTTTTTTTACACTAAAAAAATAAAAGACACATCTATCTCTCTTAGCTCTCCAATCCAGAGTCACTAACGTGATTTTTGTCAGGCTCCCAAACGTACGCTACATTTAATAAAATCCACCGCGGGCATAATTCTGGTGAATGGCGTGTCGTCGCGTATTAATTAAAGCCAAATTAAAATATTGAGTAGCGGACGACGAGGGGCCTAAAGTAGTCGTTAAAATTATTTGTATTTTTGAATATTTTTGCACGCCGCCTGCATGTTGGAAACTATAAGTTTCTATACTTATCTACTTATACATACTTATGTACCAGAATTATTATTACGAAGTTTGTTTATTGGATTTCGTCAACTCAATAGTTCTTTTTTGGCGAACAATAAATTAAAGTTGATAAACTTGGCTCTTATACTAATTTAAATATCAATAGACGTATACTTATATCGTTCGTTAAGTTAGTATCCCATAACTCAATTCTCGAACTTACTTTGGGGCTAGTTCAATCTGTGTGATTTGTCCGTATATATTTATGTTAAAAACCTTCATCTTACTCTAACTTTTGAAATGCTTGATTTTGATAGTAGGTTTGATTTAGTTTCGAGCGGTATTATAATTTAAAGCTGTAGAAAACGTTTATAAAACAAAAAGGTATTCTTGCGTATAGTATGCAGACAATATGCCGATACTCTGCATGAAAAAAAATATAACAATAAATAATTAATACACCGTAAATTTACGAATAATATAACATAACAGTGTTCCATATTTATTCTGTGCACCACATTGCTCGTGTTTTAATTATTAAAGCAATTAAATATTTTAATTTACAATTACCGCACTAAAACCACAACAAAAAGCGATTCAATGGTTACAGTTATTTCAACGCAAAGAAGTTTACAAGGCTTCCGAAGCAATACTCGGGCACGTCGCGAATTTAAAGTAAATCACGCATATTGTCTGCCAACTCGATGTTTCGGTTTGCATTGAGATGCCGTGCAGTACCGCCCTTATTTTGGATGCAAGGCACAAAATTCACCGAAATAAGTCCCCTGGCATTGCTGGGTGTGGTCTATCTTTAATGAAGATAGTGCTATATTAAGTACCTGAAATAAAGGGGAATTTTGAAATTAACATTAAGATGGCGAGATGATTATGACAAGTTTATACGTAGATAGTCAGAAATAGAGATGGACAGGGAGAATGGAAAAGTAAGGGGAAGGCTCTGGCCCAGCCGTGGGATATACAAACTTTAAGCTAGAAAAAGAAGATTGAATAAGTAATTTCTTTTTTTTTCGGATAAGAACGTGATGAATGTCATAAAAAATTAAACTTTGTCACGTCATATGGAAATTTGTTGAAAGTTTCGATATAAACTGGCAAGTAGTTATAATTCAACAGTTGCGAAACTTCACGAGCACGTCTTCGCAACTGGCACGCCACAAGCACTGTCACTGTTGAGCCTTAAATTAATATGAATCTCTAATTTGAGCGTCACACGTGTTGCGAACTCGCAACTTTCCAGACTACGCCAAATTGGATAAACATGTGCGAGAAACGGAGGTCTTGTGAAACGTACGGATGGAAATTTTGGCCGTGGACGTAGATATTTTTATTTAAGTACTTTATGAAAAGACCAACAGTAACAATAATATATTACCTTAATTTAATTAGTATAACAGCCAATTGAAGGTCTCTCTTTATTATTTAAATAAGGAGAACATTATTTCTTACACGTTTCTGAAATTAAACTATTTGTATTCAAACCAGTCAGGACTATTTTGCTACTGCTAATGGTGTAGCTGAAACAGGGATGTGGCTGTCTGTACATGACTTTTTCCCTAGAGATTAAGTAATTAATGTAATGAATATTTCAGGCAGTTTAGAACGCAAAATGTATCTTTACAATCAAAGACTAGTTGTTTTCGCTAAATAAAAAAAGGTGCTAGAACTCATCAGTTAAAATTTATGGGTGTTTGATAACTAAAAATGAGATTTAAAACATACTTCTATCTCAAAAACGTGTGCATGAGAAAATATACGATACAAAATAATTTTGGAGAAATACAAGCTGTTCTTATTGTAAAATGTTAAATCTTTAATAAAAAATGATTGTCATGAAGGAAAATAGGCGATTAAACCGACTACCACCTGACTTTATAGTATTAACTAAATACCTGTATAATGTAACAACTGAAATAATGTTGACCTAGAATTTTGTTAATCCTTATTTTACCAACTATCAACCCTTCTTTTACCTCCAGTAAATACTTGCTTGCTTTTATTTGATGAAAAATGATTCAATTTTATGTCGTAAGTAATTTTATATTCATTAAACCAGTCTAACATTATCAAGAATACGGATTATCAACACCACTGCATTGAAAATATGTCTGCAAGTTATCATATTTCCTCCCGTGTGTATTCATAGTTTACTAAGCATTTCCAAATGAACACGGCTTATGATAATGATAAGGCCTGCGTTTATTGTCACAATGATGGCACTGAAATTGAACAGAGCCATAAGTTTAGAAATTAATATTCAAACATACTTTGTTATTACGCCTTGTGATGTTGCATAGTATTGTCATAATTACATTTGAATTGAAAGTAAGTAAAGTTTGATGTACTAAAATAATAGTAAGTTTTCCTCGAAAATAAGGGTTTCTTTAAATATCGGATTGTACTTGGTTTGTCCATGTGTAGTACTAGTGACGTGCCAAAGATAATTCTTTTGTTTTCTAAAATTATATGTAAAGGAAGTATGCAGTAATTCTCCAAAAAATTTTGGACAGCTTCATAATAAATTTTCGAAAATCAAAGAAAGGAGAACAAAAATATACGAAACAATTCCGACAGTTTATCGTTGTTCGCAAAAATTTCGAGAACGGGACCTTCCTCAATGGTATCAAGTAACTAAAGGTAAATTATTAAAAAAAATAGTTTTTAGGTTATATGAGACTGTGCCATAAGTAACCCCGCCAGCGCGTATGCACCATATGTATGTCTATTAGTGGGAGAGCTCGTGAACCATCTGACTAACCCGTCTCCCACAAAGCTAGAAATTTTTTAAATGATATTTTATTGTCTGCTAATTATAAAAGTACCGGTCTGGTAGGTATATCGCGGTTGCGTCATCATCCTTAAAATTTTTGAAAATGCAAAAAAAATTTTTTTCGTAACCTTCTGCCACAAGGCTACAATTTTAATATATTATAATTTAAGTATGTTTAAGTCTAAAAAAAAATCGCCAACCTCTTTTGAGGGTTGCAAGTGTGTGCCAGACGATAGCAAAGTTGTCATTGGGACGGTAATTCATAACCTGCTGCCACAAGGCTACAATTTTGAGAGAACATTCTTTCAATTGTTTAAAAAATATATGTAAACAGCCAGACCATTCTAGCGGTTGCAAGTACCTGCCAGACGACGTGGAAGAGCTCGTGACCCACCTGACTAACCCGTTTCCCACAAGGCTAAAATTTTAATATGTTATAATTTAAGTATGTTTAAGTGTAAAAAAAAATTGCCAACCTATTTTGAGGGTTGCAAGTGTGTGCCAGACGATAGCAAAGTTGTCATTGGGACGGTAATTCATAACTTTCTGCCACAAGGCTACAATTTTAATATGTAATAATTTAAGTATGTCTAAGTCTAAAAAAAAATCGCCAACCTCTTTTGAGGGTTGCAAGTGTGTGCCAGACGATAGCAAAGTTGTCATTGGGACGGTAATTCATAACCTGCTGCCACAAGGCTACAATTTTAATATGTTATAATTTAAGTATGTCTAAGTCTAAAAAAAAATCGCCAACCTCTTTTGAGGGTTGCAAGTGTGTGCCAGACGATAGCAAAGTTGAGTTAGAAAGTTAGAAAGAAACAATATATCTATTGTAGTGTTTGACGGCCTCCATGGGGCAGTGGTTAATCTGCGGCAGGGGTGGACCCTGGTTCGATCTCCGGCCAGGTCATAATGGAAAACGATCTTTTTTATATGTAGGTATTCTGATTTCTCAGAAATTTTGATATCAGGGTTCCTAAAAAACGATTAAAATACGTAGTAATAAGTACCTTCTCACTGTTAAAACACTTATTAGGTTCTATGTAGGTACTATCGTAACATAGCCCCATAGTTACTGCCGCGTGAACGACTCTTAACTACGCCGAAAACTTAATCCATACTTATAACATATAGGGAAATTCGATAGTAACTGTATCTACCATCTGTTACCTTTTCAAGCTGAAACGGCTGGCCTAAAATGTGGCATGGAGATACTTTGAAACATAAGGACATAAATAAGTTTTGGTCGCGAAAAACGAGATCCACGCGGGTGAAGCCGCGGGCGGTAGTGTGTAATTATAGGGACAAATTATGACATAGATTGAGCTAGCCCCACTCAGGGTATCTGTGAACTAATAGGATACTAACTCAATAATATTATATTTTATAATAGATACTCATAAAGATAAATATCCACAACCCAGGACAATTTGAAAAAGATCTTTTTTCATCATGACCTGGCCGGAGATCGAACTAGGGTCCACCCCTGCCGCAGATTAACCACTGCCCCACGGAGGCCGTCGAACACTACAATAGATATATTGTTTCTTTCTAACTTTCTAACTCATACACGTCTGTTGCGCGCGCACTCCCGTCGAGCGACATGACTATTATATAGTCGTCTGGCAGGTACTTGCAACCGCTAGAATGGTCTGGCTGTTTACATATATTTTTTAAACAATTGAAAGAATGTTCCCTCAAAATTGTAGCCTTGTGGCAGCAGGTTATGAATTACCGTCCCAATGACAACTTTGCTATCGTCTGGCACACACTTGCAACCCTCAAAAGAGGTTGGCGATTTTTTTTTAAGACTTAGACATACTTAAATTATAACATATTAAAATTGTAGCCTTGTGGCAGAAAGTTATGAATTACCGTCCTAATGACAACTTTGCTATCGTCTGGCACACACTTGCAACCCTCAAAATAGGTTGGCAATTTTTTTTTACACTTAAACATACTTAAATTATAACATATTAAAATTTTAGCCTTGTGGGAAACGGGTTAGTCAGGTGGGTTACGAGCTCTTCCACGTCGTCTGGCAGGTACTTGCAACCGCTAGAATGGTCTGGCTGTTTACATATATTTTTTAAACAATTGAAAGAATGTTCCCTCAAAATTGTAGCCTTGTGGCAGCAGGTTATGAATTACCGTCCCAATGACAACTTTGCTATCGTCTGGCACACACTTGCAACCCTCAAAAGAGGTTGGCGATTTTTTTTTAGACTTAGACATACTTAAATTATAACATATTAAAATTGTAGCCTTGTGGCAGAAGGTTACGAAAAAAATTTTTTTTGCATTTTCCAAAATTTAAGAGATGATGACGCAACCGCGATATACCTGCCAGACCGGTACTTTTATAATTAGCAGATAATAAAATATCATTTAAAAAATTTCTAGCTTTGTGGGAAACGGGTTAGTCAGATGGTTCGCTAGCTCTTAATCTATATGAGTACCAGTGTCATTATGATTCATAATTTAAAGTACCTAGGTATAAAAGTAAGTAAACAAAAATCTGGCACAGATATAAATTGCATTGAGTCTCATTTAGCGGAGCATTTGAGTTTGTACATTACTGTCTACTTCTCAAAGTGAACCCATTTTCAGAGCTTGTCTTTATTTTATTTATTTATTTAGCGTGAAAACTAATAAGTTAGCTATAGTTAACGGAGTATAATTTTAAACAATATAGTTTCACAGTTCCATAGAACCAGAAGAGCCATTCATATTTTGTGCATCGCTTAAAAATTTAGTAGATACTAACATACATTGTACATTTCAAGGAAACGGCTACTAGGCATCCCGGTACCCGCAGGTGCAAGAAGGGTGTCTGTCTAATTTAGTGCGTAGACTAGGACTGCCGAGTAAGCCACAATTTCCACTGACTAAAACTATCTCTGCTTAACCAAATAAGAATTCTTGATACTTTTTATAGACTGAAACTTGGCTAACATTGGAATTCGTATCTGCTTATATACTTCAATACTATTATCCTATTCTTATCGTAACTATTATAATAAATGAGCAAATGAGTTTGTTCGTTTAATCGTTAGTATTTGTCAAAGGGGGTTTAGCAGTTACGGCATGAAAAGGTTATGCCGTAACTACTAAACACCAATAATCTTGAAATTTTGCATACGCGTTGTCTGGGGTAAAAGTATAAAATGATGTCGTTACTTCCGAAAAATAGGTACTGTTTTCAAGGGATTGACATTAACGCAAGCGAAGCAGTCTATGCACTCTGCTTTGGAAGCGGCCTAAACTTAGCCATAAGAAATTATTGACGACTATAAAAAAAATTTGTTGGATAAATTGTAAACAGATGTATGACCAATTAATAAGTGTTCAAAGAAACCTATATTAAATAAACGATTGAATCTTGAATCTAAGAATATTAGTCGATGATATTATGAATGAATATCCAATTATATCTAGTTCGTAAAGTAAAAAAATCTTGAAGATTGCTCCAATGACTGGTATAGTTAATTAAATTAAAAATTCAATTTATCGGCAGGGGTATTATATTTTGTTTATCATCTAGAATAACAATATGAAAATATCAAGATTAAATAAAGTAAAATCACCAGCGCCATTTAAAGATCTAAACCGGTTAAGAACTGTTCTTAACCAGTTCACATATGTATTACTTTTTTAATAAATCAATTGAGTACGTTTTACCCCTATTTTGCCTGATGAAAAGCAACGAGGAGGTCTAGGGTGCTACACGCAAACTCAAATAATGCCTATTCAGTCTTGTATCAACGTACAATATAATATATTTTACGTTTGCCGTTCTAGAACAATTTGTGGATCTAAACTGTAGAAGTAGCAATACAGAAACCTTCTCAAGACGTAATCCCGGCGCCCGCAGGTGCAAGTAGGGCGTCCATCTAATTAGGTTTGCGTAGACCGGGAAAGCCGGGTAAGCCGCGATTTTCCACCGACTAAAACTATTCCTTAGGCTATCTTGGTATCATGAATCTTCTTATTTTTTTACTAATACTATTACTTTTTACTGCTTTTATTTTATTCCTTAGTGAAAGAGTAATAAGCAAGCAGTTTTCTGGGATACGATCCGTATATTTTATTTTAAATTTCTCACGTACTTGTGAGATTTCTTTTTTTTGCTTTTAAAAAAATCTCCTTAAGAATCTCAACACGATAAGAATAAGACTAAAATCCTATTCAAAAACAGAATGCAAAACAAGGAATTGTTAATATCATAAAGGGCATTGCGCTCTGTGACGTAATCTATTGTAATGAAATGAAGGGTACAGAAGAGTACAAGGGTTATCTTTCACATTCAATGCAGATTCAAACAAAAATGTAAGTTAATCTACAGGTAGGTACATAAATAAAATATCTAGGTACAGTGTGGCAATACAGAAAACGTCTCAAGAAGTAATCCCGGCGCTCGCAGGTGTGGGCGTCCGTCTAATTAGGCGTGCGTAGACCGGGAGAGCTGGGTAAGCCGCGTTTTTCCACCGACTAAAATGAAATGTAAAATGTAACGTACTTTTTATTTAGGGTACAAAAGAGTTGTACCCCCTTCTCTCTCTCTCTTGGGTTACTTTCTACATTCATTGCCGATCCAAGCAAAAATGCTAGTATAAATAAAATATCTAGCCAACGATGTAGCAATACAGAAAACGTCTCCAGACGTAATTCCGGCGCTTGCAGGTGTGAGAAAGGCGTCCATCTAATTAGGCGTGCTTAGACTGGGAGAGCCGGGTAAGCCGCGTTTTCCACCGGCTAAAACTAAATATAAAATGTAGCGTACGTATTGTTAAGGGTACAGAAGATTTATACCCTTCTCTCTCTTGGGTTACTTATTTATTTTTATTTATTGCCGATCCAAGCAAAAATGCTAGTATAAATAAAATATCTAGCCAACCGTGTAGTAATACAGAAACCGTCTCAAGACGTAGCCCTGGCGTTCGCAGGTGTGAGAAGGGCGTCCATCTAATTAGGCGTGCGTAGACCGGGAGAGCCGGGTAAGCCGCGATTTTCCACCGACTGAAACTATCTCGGGTTAGACCGGAATAATGAGTCTTAATACTTTCTATGCCTACGTATATGATACTTTGCTTAAATTTGAATACAAAACCATGATTGTACTATATTAATATTGTAAATAAGAAAGTAACTGACTTGAAAATATAACTGACCGACGTCTGTGTATTATCTTTTACACGCTTTCTGTTTTAAATTTGCCATAGCCTCGTTTGTCATCTAGCACATTATCTACCTTTCCACACATAAACAAACAAAAATATAGGTATACATCTTCTCTATTGGTTACCAACACTTAAAAAAAACATTTGTAATAACATATTCTTATGTATATAAATAAAAAATAATGTACGTTTGAGTTCTGGTCTGGCTATAAGTATTTACTTTTTGTTATAAATTAACTCTGCCCAATATTGTAGAAGCTCCTACATTGTCAATAACACACATGTTTGAAAAGCCCATTGCAATAAGAATACCAAGCCAACATTACCCTTTTATGTACAATGTGACGAATTTGTCAATAAACCAATCTAGCCAGCTCTGAACAATGTCGACACAGCGAAAGACAATCGTTGGAAAGGCTTTTGTGCATTGTATCACTTTATGTTTGGATCGAGTGCGATAGCGAGTGACGCGCAAAAGGAATGGTCGGATGTTTGTCGTGAATACACAGGCTTATTCGAATAGCGATCGCGGCGCTTGCATGCTTGACAGCCGCGATATTTTAGTGAGCACGTAGTGAGATTTTACTTAGTAAGTCACCACATGCGCATGTGCCTATTTTTGAGCTTTCATTGGCACCCCTGGGCCGCAAGTCTGTTAATTGAAATCTATTGTCATAATATTATCAGACTAACACGAAGCAATTCATTCGCCACTCAAAATCCGTAGTCCGCTAATTCAAAATATTGCTTCAATGATCATGGTCTAGGAATCGTGGCAGATTTGGACGTGGTGTTTACATATTCAAAAAACCATTGCATGCAGTGTGTCTGCCACCAAAATATATGAATAGAATCTTCAATGAGGACGCTTTTCTGGAATTTCATGTACAAAAAATACTTTTCTTTCATTGAATGGCTGTCAACTGAACTGATAATTTTTTATTATGGGCCCCGACCTGAGAAAGTTAGTTGTTCATATTAACGAGCTCCGTGGCGCAGCGGTCAAACGGATACGGATGGTCCAGGGTTCGATCCCCGGTCAGCTCAAGATGAAAAATGATATTTATCAGATTAGCCTGGGTCTTGGATGTTTATCTATATATGTATTTGTAATAAAATATACTTAGAATGGTTGAGTTAGTATCCCATAACACAAGTAATAAGTAAATAAATAAATATAGGGACATATCACACAAATTGAGCCAGCCCCACAGTAAGTTGTGAACTTGTGTCGCAGGATACTGACTCAACGATACTATATTTTATAATATATACTTATATAGATAAACATCCAAGACCCAGGTCATACTGAAAAAGATCGTTTTCCAGCATGACCTGACCGGGGATCGAACCCGGGACCCCCGTGTCGCAGGCTGGCGTGTTGACCGCTGCGCCACGGAGCTCGACTAGTAGTAGCACTTACTTTGGGGCTAGCTCAATCTGTGTGATTTGTCCGTATATAGTTATTTATTTATCTGACAGAATTTTTTAAACATATTGCGTAACGAAGTACACATAAAATCACAGCTAAGTAGGGTCTACAAGACAAAGATGAATAGTCCACCAACTTATAAAATGTTCTTGGAAAAGGATATAAGAATTGACAAATTCCATTGAAAATTAGTTTCACAAGTAAAACTATTCAAAGTCAAAGTTTAATTATTTATTTTCTACGGAACCCTACACTGTGTGTGGGACGATACACACTTGGCCGGTTTTTTAGATGGAGGTATTGTTCAGCGGCACTGTGGCCTTATGTCCGGTAAGCAATTGGTTGGTATTGGTCAACAAAGTGTAAGTGGTCACTGTTTATCAAACATTTTCCAGTGTCAGCAGCTTATCGGACCCTACGAGTCAGTGCTGCCATCCGGTGGCAAGCATTACAGAAAACTTTCACGCATCGTTACTTTTTCTAATGCTTTGCGGAGGAGTGACTTAATATTTTTTACAATCGGTTAAATAATAATAGGGCTCAAACCAAAGAGGAAGAAAGGTCTCTTCAAAAAGTATACCTAGTTATCATTCTTAAAAAAAAAACACTGTCACTCAAGCCTCAATGAAAACCTGTCATCTGACCCTATCCATATTTATAAACAAATAATTATTATTTGGATATTAAAAACGTTGATATCAAAATAATTTAAGAGGTTGTAATGAAGAGCAGTTTGACAATAAAAAAATATTTTATTGCAACCAATGATACAGCGAATAATATCCCATTGGCCGCACACTAGGCACAGTAGCGACGCAAATCATTTCATTCCTAATACTTTACCAATAGAAGGAATAATAATTGTAAAATGAGATTTATTTTTCTTTATGATATAAAAATGCCTAAGAAATACGAAAATCACTATCACTACATATTATAAAACAAAGTCCTCCGCCGCGTCTGTCTGTTTGTTCGCGATAAACTCAAAAACTACTGCACGGATTTTTATGCGGTTTTCACCAACCGATAGAGACATTCAAAAGCGTATAAGGATTGAAAATTTCCATATATTGGTCAATCTTTGATCAAGCTTAGTAACTCGTAAAGCACAACAACTGCTACATTACTGTACATAACAAGTCGTTAGCGAGTCCGTAGATCACTTATGAGCCGTTTATTAATAGTTTTTTTAACGATTTTATGAAATATTCACAAAATAAAGATATTCTAAAGGATTTTACACAACGTCAATAAGTCAAATAATAAGATGTCAGTGCAAGCCTATAGCTTAAGTCAAAGTTCTGTCAGAAATAGCAGACTTACAAATATTTTGCAAATGGCGTCCACAATATTTTTTTAATGGCGCGATTCTGACCAAAAAACAGCAGACTAGGAAAAATGTTCAATGTCTGTCATTTTAGGGCCAGAATGGTTACCAACGATCGTGAATTCAAAATTGCAGACTTGCGGCCCTGGTATTGCAGGCGTTCTTAGGCTACGGTAATCGCTTTCCATTAGTCGGGCCGTATGCCTGTTAGCCAACTTTGTTGTATAATCAAATTGTAGAAGCTTATGTATTGTCAATAACATGTTGGAAAAGCACATCGCAATCCAAATATCAAGCCGATATAACCCTTTTATGAACAATGTGACGAATTTGTCAATAAACCAATCTAGCCAGATCTGAACAATGTCGACAAAAGCGAAAGACAATCGTTGGAAAGGCTTTTGTGCATTGTATCACTTTATGTTTGGATCGAGTGCGATAGCGAGTGACGCGCAAAAGGAATGGTCGGATGTTTGTCGTGAATACACAGGCTTGCATTGACAGCCGCGATATTTTACTAGCTAAGTCACCCCTAAGTTATGCGCTTTTGGCTTTGACTTTCACATGGAAATTTTCAAATTTTAATCTTAAATTGTTAACATGGACGGGCTGA
The DNA here is from genome assembly GCA_963082605.1 of Rhodophaea formosa. Classification (NCBI taxonomy): domain Eukaryota; kingdom Metazoa; phylum Arthropoda; class Insecta; order Lepidoptera; family Pyralidae; genus Rhodophaea; species Rhodophaea formosa. Next base: position 8,416,493 of record OY720206.1, read on the forward strand.
ACGCTAATTTCAAAGTAAGGTGTTTGTATGTGTAACGACGTCTTTAAATATGTTCATTTTAGTCTTGCCAGAATAAAATTTATCTTTTGTTTTATTAAACTCCTGTTGCACCATGTTCAATTTTACTTTAACCAACAAAATTAACCTCAAGTAGTGGCATAAAACAAAACAATTTAACCCTTTTGACGGCGTCACGGCAAAGGTCCAGTCATCAATCATACACACGAGGAGGTAACGTGTTTCAAAAACGTGCTTGGAACAATTTATCATGAACACTAATTATCCTAACTGCACATGTTCAGGCTTGGCAGGAAAGGGCTGGCTCTATTAAGTTACGATTATCGGTCACTTCTAAAGAAGTCTTTATTTTTCGCCAGTCACTTTCTGATAAACTTTTATTTCTTCTTCTCATTGTTTTTGGAGTTACTCGTTGAAGTTAGGAATGTGTTTAGAAGCAATACTTATCGAATTTCTATGATTCGCAACTGAAAATGAAACCCAGTGTGTTGGAAAAAACAACCAATACAAGAATATCGCAAAAACAACACTAAAAATATGCAATTAACCGGGAGATCCTTGTTGCAGTGAAAATATTCAAAAATTGAATCTCATTATGAATGTCGTCATTTGACATTACAACTAGTGGCTAGTTTGATTTATATAGATCCATTCGAATAATAATCAGGGAAGCTCCTAGCTCCTAATACCCGGGGGATACCAAGCGTCCGCCTAAAAATTTAAAACTGTTGTATCTGCAATGCTGAAAATATAAATATGTCTAAAATTAGAGGCAGTCAGAATGACTTGTACTACACCTTCTTGGAAAGCGTCTTCTATTTTGTTCGATTTTGCTGGGGTAGATTTTCCTTATAAAATGCGAAAGAAAAAAACATATGAAAGTCACGCTGGCAGATAAACTATTACCATACACCATTTTCGTTGATCTTCCTCAGTTTCAAAGTTCTTACTACTCGTGCATACATACATATTTTGATATATATGGTTCTAACCTTCTATATCTCATTCATCCAAGGAATTGACATTGATGCAAGTTGAGCCACGGGTAAAGTTAGTAATGGACTATAAATTTATAAATGTAGATAAGTACTAAGTATATGTATATATTCCACGGGCAGAGGTGGTCATTGGGTGGCCCGCTTTCTTGTTGAGTTGGTCATAAAAAATAAATATTTAAGTTTACATATAAAATGCACGTCTAAAATAATATTACTCTCTGCAGACAAAACGCGATTCATTCTCATTACCCGCTGCTGTCTCGCAACATGATGAAATTTTACTCCAAGTGCGGCGGAGGAAGGACAACTAAGTTTTTCTTGATTACGAACAGAATTATAATATTATGTTTTTCTAATTACATCCCTTTTACTATTAAGTTACAAAACCACTCATGCAGATTTCAGCCCCAAATTAGGCTGAGAATACAACTGGACTGAGAAAAAACCGCTCGACAGACGAGAGAAAGTCATATAAAAACTTATGCCGTGTTAGATGGTAAAGGAATCAAAAATTGTAACCACCACAATGGTACGACTTTATAAATATTTTTGATATAAATATAGGTACCCATTTACATGACTGGATTTTTACGATTTGAGAAGAGAAGCAGCTCGTGCATTTAGCTTTTTTCCTTTCTTCAAAAACAGCATGGAATAAATAAAAATGCACGTCTGAAATAATATAAATACTCTGCAGAAAAATCTCGATTCATTCTCATTAGACGGCGCTTTCTCAAGGCATGATGAAATTATACCTTGAGTGCAGCGGAGAAAAGAATAGGAACCTACTAGATTTTAAAGTAATACATTTATAATATCTATTTAACTACATAGGTACCGAGCCGCTGGTCTCCATAGTGAGTGGTTTCCATGTGACTCAGCAACACATAAACGGTAAAACGTGTACTTTTTCAAAAATTAGGTGGTTGTCTTAACACATTATACACACAAAACAAAACAACTAACACTGCAAATTAAAATATAGCATGAATAACTAAAATACTATCTGAGCAGGGCACCCCATACTCCGATGCTCAAAGGTAGTACGTAACCGGGAAAGCGATTGTACCTAGTCCCATAATGAATGACACATTTTTAAATCATTATGAAGGCGATTTTTTTCCCGGTAGAGTTACCGGATGTAAATTTGCCCTCGATATACTTAAGCTCTTACTAACTTGTAACTCGAAAGAGTAACTCATCTCGTCAATGTGAGCAAGGGGAACTAGAAATATCGAAAGATGAAAATTACAAAAAATGTTGAATTTTACACCCTAATTGACCTGAACACTTTTGCATGAGAATGTAAGGAAATTGTGTTCCCAGCATTGATCCAATAGAAAAACACTGACAAATGACGGGCTGAGTAACCCTCTGAGGGAAAGTGAAAAGTATGCACACGCAGTATCTAACACATATGATCAACTGCATTGGAATCAACACAGTTATTGCATACGTATAGTAATAGATACTCGTAAATTATCTATCTCAAACCTTAAATAAAAAACGTGCCTTTGTATATTTTACTAGAGAGTTAATATTGCTTAAGCCTGCTAAAGGTCGAGTAATCTTTAGAGCAGGTACACTGAGGGCTTGGCGGGAGGTAATTAATTTTCAAGGGATTACAGTACAAATGCCGGGATAAAGAAAGGGCTGCCGTGGCCGTCACGACGTACAATTAAACATTGTAAACAAAATTACAATGGCGGAGTACTCCATGTTAAATCAGATTTTGTGAGACTGACTCATTTGGGCTGAGAAACTTGGGGTTTACACCGTCTAGTAAGAAAATATAAGATGAATAAGACTATATGTTATTTAGTAGACTAGGGTATGTTAATGTAGATGCATGTATGTATAGCCCATATAATTAGTACCGCAGACCTTCATCGAGCATACATAGAATTAATCAGATATAAATAAAGTAATTCCAAACTGTTCTTTGAGATATATTTTTTTTGTTGTTGCTTTGATAGTATTTTAATTCAAAATGATTATCACCTTGCAAGACAACTTTCTTTCACGGAAGTACTACTTAACGGGTTTTGTAGAACTTAAACGTCACTATACCAAAGATCACTTTCATGGAGAAGACTTTGTGAATATAAGCAGCATGGAATAAAAATAATACTTCCATAAAATTTTCACAATATCTATATCATAAGCAAATTAAAATCCTTATCAAAAGCTAACGCAAACATGTCTGGAACAGTTGTTTTCTCAAATCAAAGTATAATGAAGAGGGGTTGCCCGCAAAGAAAATACAAATTACCCTCAGGCAAATGAGATCCGCAGACTGACATTAGACTTGCTAACAGTGGCAAATTAACGTTTACCTACCTCCGACAAGAAATTGAAATGTTCCATTAAGGTTGGTTCAGACCAAAGGCAACTTTACCATATCGACACAGGATATAGCGCGAAGGAAGCTGGCAGAAATCTGACATGCGTCCATCCTATTTATTATCTATGTCTATAGAGGTATGGCACAGGTATGGATGTTCATCTATATATGTATCTATTATAAAATATAGTATCATTAAGTTAGTATCCCATAACATTAGTCTCCAACTTACTTTGGGGTCAAGGTCATTCTGTGTGATTTGTAAAAAAAAACTATCGTCTTTCCACTTGGATGGGTGACCGCAAATGGCCTAACAATATCCTGGTTGCTCTGTGCTTTGGAAGGCACATTTAGCTGTAGGTCTCGGCTGTCATTTTTGATGGCAGTCGTTAAGCTATATCACCAGTGTTGACCACTTACACATACGAAAAACAAACAAACATTATCTATCGTCCGTCTTTTTGTCAACAGTGACCAAACATACCACCACCGACTTGATATAGAAATGTTCCGAATAACGTTGGTTCTGACTGATGAATGATTGTGAAAAGATAACTTAGTCATTTCACTTTTATGTAAATATTTAGATAACCAGGCTCTTAGTACTTTAATGGCTCAGCAGACGCTCTGAATTTTCGTAATCCAAAACGAAAATTTTCGTATCGAAAACCAAAACAATAAAATATTCAGTTGTTTAACAAATTTACAGATACGAGTCAATCATCATCATCATCATCATCATCAGGTCTTTCTAGTCTCCACTGCAGGAGCACGACCCTCTCTGTACTACCAGCGCCATATATTAGCTTGAATAGTCATAGGATTTGGCCTACACTCTCCACGCTGGCCAGACGGGTTGGAGAGGACGAGTCAATTCGGGAATCTAATGATTACTATTTAAGGATCAACCTGCGTAAGGTAGAAGACACGAGGCTGGTCTTGGCCTTGCTTGGTGGCTTTAAATCATTTACTTTACCACACATCTAGAAGAAAAAATAATCATATTCAATTTCTTTTTGTCTTTCCTTACCTTTATAAACGAAGGTTAATTGAAATATGACAGTTTAATATTCCTTAAAATATCTACAGTTATGTATGTGCTTAATATCGATACGTTTACAAGTTCTTAGATATATAATTATTAGTACATTCGAGGTCAGTACATAACGTTCAATTGTCGTGGTAATGTAAACTAAAAAACTTTACTAAAAGCCTCAGTAGTTCTACCTGTAAAGTATTCTTGGAACCAAGAATGGTGGCTCTATTTCCTATCTATTGCTGAGCGTTTAATTTCATCACTTATATATCTGCATACATATTACCGCCACAAATTTTAGACTTAATACAGCAAAATCTGGTTTACTAAAGGCACTGTGTATTCGCCATCTTGTCATGTACAGTGCAGTGTACATGTCAAGTGTGCAAGCACCGTACTCGTAACTACGGCCAGTTTCTAACCATTATCGTATAACCGATTATTTTTCACATTGCATTCAAAATATTGCAAGATTTTTTGTAGTTACCAACATTTTACATTTTTAGCCATAATAGTTTGTATTTGATTTATAACTTGAAAGCTAAAACTAAAAGATTAAATAAGGTAAAAAATACCTTTGGTATATTATAAATAAAAATCCTCTCTTTGCAAGCTATACTAATAACAACGAATATTCCTAGTAAGAATATTCGTCTCGGAATGTCACTGTATATTTGCCGCATTGTCATGTGTGCAGTGTAGATGTTAGGCGTGCAAGCACCGTAACAGCAGCCAGCTTCAGACAATTATCGTTTATCCGTTCTTTAGCACGACACACTTTAAAAGTATTGCAAGATTTTAGTAATCTAACATATTCTTATTATATTTAGAATCATATAGAATTTTTAAATTCACTTAATATTCGTAAGACCTTATGTACGTCTAACGCGTGAATTTAATTTTGATTCTGCCAAAATACTAACGCCCAAATACTCAAAGGCGTCTAAGATGCATCCTGAAAACGGTCTTAAGCATAGATTTAAAAAAAAATCTCTCAAGTCTCGTTTTGTCACTGTCTTCGAGCAACACTACAACAAGACAGTCTGAAATTGAATAATGTTATTAGTTAAGATTACTTTCAATATTAGGGGGCTCTAGGAATATCCATTTCCTAAGGCTGCAGTAGATTTGCCGTGTTGTCATGTACAGTGCAATGATGTCAAGTGAGCAAGCACCGTAACTGAGGCCGGCTTCCAACAAATATCATATTTCCGTATCTTTGCACGTCACTTTAAGGAAATATTGCAAAATTTAACTTACAAAAATGAATAAACTGTTGCGTATAATATGGAATAGCACAAAATCGTGTATTTGTACCTAACAATTATCGAATTACTATAATTTTTTTTAGAAAACAAATCTTTTACTGCTGATAGTAAATGTTACTTACTCTTTGAATCAGATAGAAAAATGTGATTATAGTAAATGTTTTGAATACTATCAAATTGAATTTCATAAATGTAGAATATTTTCAGAATTACACAATTTAGTTTATGTTAGTCTATGCAAGCTTTTAAACACATGTGCCAAATTCCATAAGTCTATGGATGTATGTATATTTACACATTTCTTTATTTGTTCGCGTTTATTCTCAACGGCAATTACTAATTTCATTATTTGCAAGAGATTTTGCCCGTTAGTCCTAGATGCCAATTTTGTTGAATTTTTTTTTGTCAATTTTTCGTGTCTACGTGAATCTAAATCTAAAATCTCCATGTAAACCATTAACCGCAGACTTGATGAAAAAAAATCTGAATAAATAAATATATAGGGACAAAGCACACAGACTGAGCTAGCATCATAATATATAGTGGTGTCGTAGAATACTTACACAACGGTTGACTTTGGGGGGGACACGGGGATCGAACCCGAGACTCTACAATTCAAAGGTTCTTGGTACCATTGAGCCACAGAGGGATCATGATGTAATCAAATAACATTTTAGCTCATCCTTTTACATTTTATTTCTAGAATCAGTAAAACCCCGACTTTCAGACATCTAGCTCCCGAGGGATGCAGTAAACTTTCCAGATCCAAGTTTCGAGCACGGTCATGAAGTATTTTGTTACCAAGCAAAATGAAATTGAAAGCATACCCAAGTTCTTCTGATTTGATAAATCTATCCGTCGTCGTAAAATGTTTCACTGAAATTTTAAATTAAAGATTGTAAAATTTAAATTCGTTATTTCTGTATTTAACAGTAATGTGTCGTTAAAATTGGGATCAAAATTACGAAGGTTTAGTATTCAGCCATGTTTAAGTAAGAGATTTTTTTTTAAATGGCTATGTGCTTCCGCACAATGCCAGTCGTGTTTTTATGCAATTGACTTAATCTTGTGTTGTTCAGTGAACCATTTTCCATAAGTGATATTGAGTGACTTCATTTTTAGGGTTCCGTAGTAAACAAGGAACCCTTATAGTTTCGCCATGTCTGTCTGTCTGTCTGTCTATCTGTCTGTCTGTCTGTCTGTCTGTCTGTCTGTCTGTCTGTCTTTGCTGTAATTTGATATGGTAGGTATATTAATCATGACAAATCTTGAAAAAAAATTTTTTTTTGGGTAGCTCCCATACAAGTAAAGTGGGGGAGTAATTTTTTTCTCTATTTACCCATCATGTATGGTATCGTTAAATAGGTCTTTAAAAAATATTATGAGGTTGATAACATCATTTTTCGATTTAGGGATCCGTTTTCGAAATATTTGGTTTTAAAGTGCAATTTTTTGTTAGAGGTAAGTGTCCCCCCCCTATATCTGCTAAACGGTTATATATACATACGTGAAAAAAATTAGAGCAGTAGTATATATACTGAAGTTGAAAGGAAAACTATCAGAGCTGAGTACTAAGTACAAACTAAAAAGTTATAGGCTTAATACTTATAAAATGTACTCGAAAATGTAAAATTTCATAAAATTTTCATTGTTAGATGTTTTTGGTCGTTGAACTGTGGGGTACGAGTGTGAACAATGTGAACTCAAAATTGTCATTCGCAACTACGGAACCCTACACTGCGCGTGGCTAGACACGCACTTGGCCGGTTTTTTTAATTGATAGAATCTCATAGGGTTTTCTGTAATCAAAACCAGTTTTGGCCCAGTAGATTCGGAGTAAATTGGCTGTGACAGACAGACGAACAGACAAACTGAAGCACGAGTGACTCTATAAGGGTTCAGTTATTATATTTTTTGTAAACAACTCTAAAAACGGCCAAAGCTACTGCGTAATTATAAATCAGATTAATCAAAATTAAATGAAATAGTCTAGCTGCTAGCGTCGTGTTTTCACCTTTAAACTCATAGATGACTTAGTTAAATTAACCTTTATTTTTTTTTCATTTACAAAAACGCATACAACACGGAAGATATACGTGCTTAAGTCAATCAAAGTAAACTTAAAAATATTGGAATACTCATTATTTTATTTGGAAAGCCTAACAGCAACCCTAAATCCGCTCATCTCCAAAATAGCTGTGAGCCTGAATATTCCTGCATTTGAAGGGTCAAAAAGTAACATTTTTTATTCTATTTATAAAACACGCTCCACATGAAGTTAACGCTAAATACAAAAGCCGATTACAACGGGGTTTATTTAAAAGCGCACAGTGCGGATACCAGAGAGAATATTTCTGTACCTTTCCGGAAAACGCTTATTTCAACCACAAGTTGCTGACACTCAAAATACCTCCGTCTGAATATATGGAAAGAAAACCTTTTTAAAGGTGTGCATTGTAACAGTTGTAGTACGAGATCGAACTGCATGATTTAAATTTCATTAACTTTTCACTGTTTGCCTTAAACAATTTCCCTATTACTATTTTCTCTCCGTTCAATCTTTCTTTCTTTCTTACTACTACCATAAAGATTCCAAAACACCAGAATCAGCTAAGAAATAGCAATTTATTTAAAAATTAGCTTAAAATATTTAAAAAAAATACAAACTGATAACGTATAAATAACAAGTATTCTTAAATAAACCCTGAAACTTATTATGTTATTTCATGTTTATAAAAAGAAATTGCCACAGTCATATCTTAAAAATACTACGAACTATGGGCCAATATTTGCCCATGAAGAGCACAAAAGAATACAATTAATTTTAATAAAGTTAACTAGTTGCAGATACTAACTATCCCAACTAATTCCATCCCAACTAACATTATAAATGCGAAAGTGAGTTTGTTTGTTTGTTACGCTTTCACGACGTATCTACTGTACTAATCATCATGAAATTTTGCACACACAAAGGTTAGGGTACTGAGAAGGACATAGGGTATATATCACGCGAGCGGAGCCGTGGGTAAAAGCTAGTTATATATAGATACAATTTCAATTATGTGATTTGGATGTTTTTTTTTTCAAATAATTTTTTGTTCATGATTTTATTCCATAGTTATTTTTCTTAGTTGTTGTGTTATTTAAAGAAAAAAAAAACATTATTAAAAAAATATAGTGTGTACACAAAAAAAATCCTGTTACATTAAAAAAAAAAAAGTAGGAATTAAATTAATGCAATTGACTCCTGGACTACTGAAAGCGGTAGAGCTGTAGCAGTTGCAGGGAAAATACTTGGGAATGTGTATGCAAATTTGTGTGAGCGTGATCCGCCTTCTGTGACACGTACGGACAAAACAGCATTGTTAAAACTAAAATAATGAAATTATTAAGTAAAGTTGGTTTTAATTAAAAACGCCCGGTAACAAACGTAATTTTGCTTTTAAATTTTCCTAGTATCAGACATAGTTAGTGATATAAAGTTTTTTTCGTTATTTAAATTTTTATGTTGACTAATATTAGACATTTTATTTTTTTATTTTTCTTAGCCTTTAAATCTTGTGTCCCACTGCTGGGCAAAGGCCTTGAACGTTTCACTCTTATCTATCCTTCGCTATATCAACATTTATATATATTGCAAAAAAAATATGCAATGAAATTTTTTGCGAACATACAAAGTATGTTGTTAATATACGTTATACCTACACATTATTTTGATTTTTGTCATTAGGTTTTCAAAAAGGAACTGCTTGACAAGAAAGTATTATAGGTATTATACTACTGATGTGAATGCTGCCATACTAGACTTCTGTAGTTTGGTGGAGGAGGCTCAGTTTTAGATTAAACAATATCTGCTTAGATTCTCAGCTGGTTCTCAAAAACAACAAATTGTGTGCAGTTTAAAATTTTGTGGTATATCCTGGCTATGTGGGTGAAATCAAAATGTACAGGCTAGTAGACTTGGTACTTTTACCTGAAAAACCGACGTGATCTGTCAGACTTATGAGGGTTCAAAAAGTATAGTTGGTTTTCTTAAGCTCAGGGTTACTTTCTGAATTTTATTGGAATTTAGTCACTAAATGAAAGGAAATACATAGGCTATAATTAACGCGGACGATGTCATGAGAAAATTGCTAGGAAGTAGATGTAGATAGATTTATTTAAAGATAATCTAAGTCAAGTAACCTTAATCAGAGCGTGAAATGGTAACTGTAAACATAGAGAGTGCAATCTCTAGCACAAGTTCAAAGATTGATTGCACTACCTCGATCCCAGTGAACTATTCGTCTTACTGAGCTTAGCGGATGAGATATTGTTTGCTTTGCCAATCGAAGATCAGCCATTTTGGGTTTGACTTTAGGATCGTTTTGTAAAATAGTAAGTTTAGAGTTACTTTTTGAATTTCATTGGAATTTCGTAAAAGGAAAAGGAAAATGTAAAAATATGTTATAAACTTGCTTTCGTTCAAGGCTTCATTTGCATGAATGGGACTATATTCTTCCCTATTCTTCCTCGGCGCTAAAGCACTCGCCATATCAATTTTTGTCATTTCAAAATCTTGATAAATAGAATTACTTTAGTATATAAACCTAAGTATTAAATGAAATAGATTTTGCCCAGACTTTATTCAAAAACGAACTCGACGAGCTCTCGTAAATCATAAGAGTATTCTTAATGTCAGTTTTACTTTTGCAGGTTTTTGAAAGTTTTAGTTTACGAAATCAGAAAAACTAACATTCGAAACATCCAGCAAATTTTTGTGGAAATGTAAACATTAGAGTAAATAACTGATATTATATAAGGCGCCAAACTGAAGAAGCAAATATCAAGATTTAATCATAATAAAACAGTTGTGTGAACTTACATGCTGTCCCGACCCATCATAAAGTGGGATAAGGTGAGTAAGAAGAAGAACAGTTGTGAGACGTGGAAAAGAAAATTATAGAAAAATTACTCCAAGTTTGAACCAAGCCCACAATTTACCACAAACAGTAGACAAGAGTGTGAAAATCGCTATGTAGGTTTCGTCTTAGCAAAACTGCACTACATTCAATTCAAACAAATCTGTATGAGACGACGCACGCTCAAGTTTTCAGCGAGCTCCAAAGCCTCTCGCTATACAAACAAGGACGCCCACAAAAAACGTTTCTATGCAAATAGGGGCAAATAAACCGAGTGCGAGTCGGCGCTACGAAGATATAGGGACTCTAGCAGAGACAACTCTTTAAACAAGTTGCATTATCTAAAATAATAAAAATCACGTCTGCTGTTTTTGAAAATTTACGTTTGCTATATTGATTTTTTGCTGACGGGTACTTACATTTCAGATTCAGTCAAGCCGTTTAGGCTGTAAGAGGACATACATACACGTGAAAAACATTACCCTCCTTCTGGGTGGGTCAGTCGGGTAAATATTTAAAAGCTAGGCGAAGCTAGTAAATATTTAAAAGTTGTCTTTATTAGCAATAGTCAACAAAATCATTGTGATGATTTGCTCCACCACATCATCGGACATTGTTTTGATACGGCGCGGTCGATCGACCAAATATATAAACTAAAATTCACAACACTAGTGTAGTGTACTTCAGTGTAGACGTGTTGGCACCGCTGGACTGGCGGGAATCACTCGTACGCCACTCTCCACGCCACTGTCTTTGAGAACGGCTCCATTTAAATGTCATCATCATCATCATCATCAGGTCTTTTTCATCAGAGCCGTATATAAGCCAGGGCAGTCAGAGGATTTGGCCTACACTCTCCATGCTGGCCAGACGGGTTGGAGAGGTTAAATTAGTAAGTAGTAGTACATTTAAATGTACTAGCTTGGAATGCACGCTCCCGCGCCCGAAGAACTTAGCCACAAGTATATTGTTGACGTCAAAAAAAAATGTTCTTGATGTAAAAGTTTTAACTCATGTACTAATATTAATTCTGTGCTCATGTATGACAATGCATAAGTAATAAATAACACACCACATCCAGTAACCAGCGCAACAGATACATGCGCCGACTTTCCTCCCGTGAGATCGCATTTTCGGCGGCGTTTTATACGCGACGCATGCTTGATTCCCACTATACATATTTATGACGCTGGTTTGGTAACGTGAAGGAAGAATTTTATGGCCTCTTAGATAGGTGACCGTGCTCAAGTTACGACTGCATATGTTTTGTTTATGTGAGACTAAGGTACAGATTAAAATTGGTTATGTATGACGAATGGGACTCACGTTTGTGAATATTTTTTTTGCGCATAAGTTACAAATTACAATTTTAGCTAAGTGTCTTCTTTAAATGGTGGAGAGTATAAGTAAAGATATATTTAAGTGTATTTTTCTAACTGGTTCTAAAATTCCCGTCCTCGAAAGATGCAGCTTCTATTTTAACAACCACTAAGTCCCGTTTGTATACAAAATTATGTGGTTTAAAATGAAAGTTTAACAAGAAAATGTAAAAATGTTTTAAGTATGATTACTTGAGTAATATTTAGATTAATTTATTAAGAAGAAGAAAAATATATATGCTAGTAAATAATAGTACATTACTGCAGAGGCCGGGAAGTAAGGGATTGCCGGACGAGTATAGTTTTCAAGGCCGAGCGTCAGCGAGGCCTTGACAATAGTTACGAGTCCGGCAATCCCTTTCCCGCCGAGGAAAGTATAGAGATTTTCTCAATAAATGTGAGGAAATTTAACTTAAAGTTACACATAAACTTACATGCCTTAAATATTTCCCCTTACTAGGTATTTGCCGGTAGTAATTTTTCCACTTTCAAGTTTCAAATTAGGCGAAGTAGGTACTTAAAATCCATTGCAGTGTTGCTTTCATCACTAAAACTCATTTTGAACCGTTTCATTTCGAATAAATAACCAACTTTGCACATATTTACCGAAAACAATCAATGTCAATCAATTACTGCAAAGCGTTAATCACAAACTACGAAGAAGATACTATTACTAGTATCAGACGACCGACTGCCATATGTTTTCTCTAGGCAATAAGGATCATAGACAAATAATGGAGAAAATGAAAAAAATGCCATACAATTCCTTTTGAGTTTCTATGGGGGGCCATAAATTCAAAGTCAATTGACGTGTGTTCTATGCCCTAAAATCCGTAAAGGCAGTTTTTCGGCAGTGGCGTTAATCACTACGGGTATAGTGAAAATAACAGATCTCCCGAGTTTTTAATTTTTTTATTTTCAGTTGTCAATTCCAGCAAAGGAAACAATGCCCATAGAGCCCAGTCATATTTTTCACAAAAAATTTAATAGATCATAGATTATTGTTTTCTTCTCTCGCAACGAAAATTAAGCATATTTTCGTATGATCACATATCGATATTTTAATGAAATTGTAGTTATATTCACGTATTATATGCATTTTTTTAAAATGCAGTGGTAGTAAACTGGCTGTATGACAAGTGACATAATTTACGTTACATAGATTAATTAAAAACTTTTGAGCAGCGGCCGGGAAGTAATTTTCATACTTATTTCCTGGCCTAGGCCGGCAATGCGATGAATGAGCTAAGAATTACAAACTTCCGGTCTTCTTTTTACTACAGTAATGCCTACATTTCCGAGCATGTTTGAGAAAATTAATATTTTTTTACGGCCGGCTGTTTGATAGTCATGTCTTCTGTCACTATTAGTTACCCGCCCCATTTGTCATATAGTAGAAGGGTCATAGTGGACGCATTTATTTTCGGAAAAAGCGCAGCATACAGTTCGTCAAAAATACTATCAAATGTTTCGAAAAACAAAAATCACAATCAACACCACTCATTGGCTGGTTTACCGCGTGAATTCGCTCGAATTTCACAGCAGCGTTCACTCGAAGACCAGTCGACAAAACGATATAGCCAGAACACGTATCGCAAGATAACGAGACCAACAGAAGAATATCTACTTACCTACCAGATGCAGTGCGGCGTCTATAGTATAAAACAATTAACTGAAAATTGTTGAAATTCTTAGACAAGTTTCATGCTGAATATAATTAAAAATATTTGTTTGCTATAACATTTTTTTCCTGATATGATTTTTATGACATCTTTTATATATTAAGATGGCCAACGTTTATGATATCTTATTGTAACTATGAGTAATTATGTTCTTGTTTTGTTTTTGTAATTTTTTTAGGCATAATGCGAAATTGAGTTTGTTACGCTTTCACGGCGTAACTACTAAACCGATCTTCATGAAATTTTGTACACACTGCCTCTGATCCCGAAAAAACGTACTATTCCCGAGGGATCGACATTGACGCGAACGGAGCCACGGGTACAAGCTAATCAAAAATGTTTTCTGCAACGAGCTCCGTGGCGCAGCGGTTACCACGCCAGCCTGCGACGCGGGGGTCCCGGGTTCGATCCCCGGTCAGGTCATGATGGAAAACGATCTTTTTCAGATTGACCTGGGTCTTGGATGTTTATCTATATATGTATTTGTTATAAAATATAGTATCGTTGAGTTAGTATCCCATAACACAAGTCTTTCTTAAGAACTTACTTTGGGGCTAGCTCAATCTGTGTGATTTGTCCGTATATATATATATAAAAATGAAATTTATGCCATTCGGTTTTGCATAATAATATGACATAAACGTTATGCTTTAACTGGAACAGCCGTTTCGAGAACCAAATAATTATAGTGAACGTTCGCATCTGTTATTTTTAAATTTGTACACGTACCGCGCCAAGTTTCAGCATTTTGTTGCTGCGTTTTGTTGCATATTTCCAGTTTGTGGGCGCACGCCGCGAACAAAGGAGAAGAATAGTCTCGTTATGATTTCGAAGATAGTTTTATTGAATTGGTTTTGCTTCGAGACGCATTGGGGGTTTTAAATTGTTTGATTACTATAAAAAATATAGAGGATATGTCAGATGTCAGAGATAAAAGTAAAAAAGAGGATAGCTCAAACGAAATTAAAATAATATGTTGATGTTCTTAAGTCAAATTGTTTATCAATATGAAAATAAGTGTGGGCTAGCGGCGATAAAAACAAAATCACTAACATCTCGTATGAAAGCTGTTAATATTTGGTAAAACTATACAATCAGTTTATTTTTATCAGTATATTCGTTCTTTTCACATTCAAATTTACATATTCAAGAAGCATTCTAAACATCGTGAAAGTGTAGGCTTATTTAAACTTAAACAGACACACCCCATCTTGCAGGTAGGTAGTTATTGGAAGAAACCCTTTCTATAAGAATGCAAATAATATTGTTCTTGAAGCGAAAGGGGCACCCAGAGGCCCACTATCAGGCCTTGTTTGATACCTTTCAGTTGTTACCCTATTTTAAATGTACGGGTAATGTTCTGGGTAAACATTTCCGAGACCTTTTTATACTAACTTTCTATCCACTTACAGCTATCCCGGACACAAATTTTTGGGACAATGGAACGGTGGCAAGTTTTGTTTGTATTCTAGCGACATAAATGGAATTCCAAATTTGGTTGTTCTATTAACCTGGTGGTCTGGCAATAGCGGGCTTTTTCTTTTATTTCATGCAGGTACCTATATTATTAAATTTTTAACGTTAGTTGCCAAATCTTAAATTCAAAATTCAAAAATGCAGTTCAACATATTTCATTTAATTTTTGTACTAAATATCCTCTTTTGGAGTGGCGTGAATTTTCTTGCAAGGATGCAACTGAGTTGACGTGATTTTCGCACTATGTGATTTATTATGTTTACAAAAAAGTTTTGAGAGGCATGAATGTTTTGAACTTTTGGTTACTACTTTTAGAGAGTTTTTTTATTCGCGAGCAATAGTTATCAATTAGTTTACTGAATTTTAAAAGAGGACGAAGAAGCTATGAAGATGAAGTTAGCACCAATCACAGCCACGCAAGATAATGTTCAAGCAGTGTAAAAATCTTGAGAAATCCGACGAAATACATGTGTAGCTAGAGCATGAACTGGGCATTGGATCAGCAGCGATGAAAACCATTATTCTCACAGAAGGACAGGAACAAAACATAGGTACACGATATGATAATTTATGATGACGAAACATGGCTGTATAACTACAACCCCGTAACAAAGCGGAAATCGACTGTAAGGTGTTTTGAAAACACACCATAAAATTTCACTGTACGCGAAGCACACCGACACAATGGTCATCAAGTTTTTTTATAAGATCGATCGTGTACTTTTATCACTCTAGATGATCATAATTCGATAAATTTAGAGTAGTAAGTATGTGATAGTTTATGCTCGAGCAGTATAGTAGAGCTTGGCGTGGCAAACTGGACTAACATCTGAAGTAAAGAATCACCTTCTTTTGCATCACGACAACCCCGCGCCGCACAGGTAAGCCAGTTTTTTTTTCAATCAGACTATTTCACCCCATTTTCATATTCACTTAGCTTGATACCCAGCGAGTTTTACTTGTTTCTCAAAATCATTCATCATCATTCATCAGAAAATTTTAAAGACACAAAGATTTGAGACCAAGCACCAGATTTGGATGCACTGGAAATAATAATTGATTTAAAGTATATTCTAAACGAATTCAACGCATAAAAACTGTGTATTAATACTCAGAATAAATACTTAAGTAGATTGGCATTAAATTTACCGACACTGAAAAACCTAATTTCGTTTCGTTCCCGAAAGTAACAAAATTAAAATAATACAAAAACGAAAAAGATGGAGAAATAGTTAAAATTTTCTGAATACTTTACCAATAATTAACCAAAGGATAAAACTCTACAATCAAATACTCCTAACCAATGTGATTTGCTACTTTAAAAAAGTTATATTTGTGATCTAAACTATAATTATACCGACATATTTAATATTGTAGGAAGGCAATTCAATAACTGTCCAAAGGTGTATTGACACTCAAAAGTTAAAAAGACAGAATTTGTCGAGCCGCTCTTGAGGTGAAAATTTGCCTCTTGAGGCACAAGTTGGCGTATGAATTTTCTTTGGCAGATTTCAATCAAGATCTTCTTTACATAATAATTTTCTTGTAAGGAAGAGCTTTATTAATTTTATGTAGAGATATTTTGTCCAATTCCAGGTTTTTCAGTAAGTATGATGAACAGATTTGTTTATGATAGTAAATAAGTGCCATGTTAATATAAGATAGAGGTTATAATAATCTTTAATGATTGACACAGTCGACTATTACGAAGAACCTGATTATTTTACATTCAAATTTCATCTTTTCTTGAGTCTCTTTCTTCGACTTGAGAAAAGATACAGGAGCTTACATCAATTTAAATGACTTTTATGAAACCAACAAAACAACGTGGCCTACACTAATGTAAGATTTGCTACCATAACACCGGCAAATGGAGTAAGTCACATTTTTATTTTATTTTAATAATAATTTTACCACCGAAATATTGTCTTTTGTTTTTAACTTACAATACGTTTGTTTATAAATGTATTGTTAGTTAAAATTGTTCTACACACATTCAATATAAGACATACAATATTTATGTTACCACGCTATACATTTCTGTAACACAAACATTCGTACGTGCGATAAGTTAGGGGTGTGACGTGCCCCTATAGGCAAGGAAGGCATTGTTTGCTTAGGTCCGTGCCCCTAAATTATTCACAGAATGTTATACCAACATATTTACGGCTTGTCCGCGGTCATCCCATTATTCTTTGTTATTTTTTTCTCTAAAACGTTTTTTGATCTGCCGACTTGTCAGAATGCGTGAAAAATTCATTGTTTTCCCGGCTTTTTTGACGGTTGGATGACGAAATATTTTTGTGTTTTGTTTTACCGTCAAATTTGAAATATTTCACATTTTCTTTCAATGGGTTTATGAATTTGGTTCATGAACTGATAAGCACTGTTTTATACTCTCTCTGACTTATCTAAGCGGTTTTCCGGTTACAGCTTTGGCTGGAGTGCTTTGGAGCCCTTATGTTTGATACTGATTAAAATTGAATATTAGTCGAAGCAATGTGGAGTTGCTATAGAGAATGTTCAAACAACAAAGAGAATGTTCAGTTGCCTTAAAGAAGTGGCATAAATAAAAGCTTTAACTTAAATGTTTCTATTTCTCGAACATCAGGTATCTTTCGAATGAGTTATCGTACTTATTTTATGTTTAATTTACTTTTTTATACACTTATTCTAAATCCAGCGGAAATTACAACTATTTTTGTACATGTGCAATAGCTTTTGTTATAGAAAATCATTTTTTCAATCAAAAATAAAATAATCAATTATTTCTGGGGGAGATTTCAAATACAACTAACGTGATTTTTGGCCGTTTTTGTATAGTCAATGATACGGAACCCTAGGTGCACGAGTTCTACTCGACTTGACCGATTTTTAGGGTTCCGTAGTAAACTAGGAACCCTTATAGTTTCGCCATGTCTGTCTGTCTGTCTGTCCATCCGCGGTTTTACTCAGAGACTATAAGTACTAGAAAGCTGTAATTTGGTATGGGTATGTATATTAATCATGCCAAAAAAAGGTAGAAATATGTTTTAAAAAAATTTTTTTTTGGGTTGCCCATCCAAATAAAGAGGGAGTAATATATTTTTTTTCTATACAAATCGATCGTGTTGGAAATTGTTAAATAGGTCTTAAAAATATTGTGAGGTTAAGAACACCATTTTTCGATTTGGGGATCCGTTTCCGAAATATTTGGTTTTAAAGTGCAAATTTTTGTTAGAGGTAAGTCCCCCCCCCCTCTATTTGCTAAAAGGTTATATATGGGTACGTGAAAAAAATTACAGCAGTAGTATATGTACTGAAGTTGAAAGAAAACTACCAGAGCTGAGTACTAAGTACAAACTAAAAAGTAATAGGCAACCAACTTATAAAATTTACTCGAAAATGCAAAATTTCATACAATTTTCATTGTTAGATGTTTTTGGTCGTTAAAAAATGATGTGCGTTTGTGAACAGTGTGAACTCAAGGTTGTCATTCGCAACCACGGAACCCTACACTGCGCGTGGCCCGACACGCACTTGGTATTTGTTTGTTTATTTTAACAATGCCGTTGTAACATTGTAAATTCTGCAAGATTGAACTTTTCATTCCTCTTGGTTACCTTAATATTTAAAAACATTCCTTTTTATCTGTCCTTTCCAACCGACAATTTAATTGCTAGGACTGCTGCCTTCAAAGTGGTTATGGTCCATTTGGTTAAATCGTAACTGCTTTATTCGTAGCTATTCGAGTTTTGGCACAAAGGGTTTCCAGATAAAACAAACAAATTGTTTTCTCGGAGGCTGAGAAATAAGTATTCTCCATTAGGCGGAAAATATCGGCCTTATTCGGGATAAAAACTTCAAAGATTCACAACCAGTAATTTTGTTTTTGACAAACTGGTTTGAGTTTTCCCAAAAATATCACTTTTAATATTATGTCCGAAATAGTTTTTTTTTTCATCAGAGAATCGATTTCTTTTAGTAGACTCTTGTAGTTTCAACAATTATCGAGAATTTTTTATGCTTACTTGATAAGTTGACATGTTACCTGCGGTATCAAAAGAGAAGCAAGATAATACCAGATATTTCTTGAAGGGAGATATGCTTTCGACCAACTGCCTTAAATACCAAATAAAACTTTTATAGACAACCCAACTCGTACAATTTAGGGATTTTCCTGACTCCTTTTCCAATTTTTGGATTTTTAAAACAATACTGAATAGGCATTTTTTGAGTTTGCGTGTATCACGCGTTGCTTTCCATCAGGCTAATTTCATTGTTACTATTATATATATATACTATATTATATTATTGTGTTGCGAGTGGCCCAACACCTGCATAAAGTATGATTACAGCTGGGCTTTAGCAAGTGGTGAGTCTGTCGCAACTGAAGGAAATATGTGTAATATTTCATACGTTTTTTTTTAACTACCTATACTATAAGAAGAAGATTTTTCTATGAGCCAGTTTGTTAATATTTTTGAATTCAAGGTTGTTTTTTTTTTCTCTTTTATAAATATTTAATAGACATAAACTGATTCTCGACAGTAAGTCCCGAACTGCTCCAATCGGGTTTCTATGGGATACCCAATTTTACCAAAATTGCCGTGTGGTTCCCGGTCATAGATATCAGAATATTTACATCTCTATGGTTTCGGTAGAGTAAAATAGGACCGCTCCAAATCTTCCCGTGGATGTCGTAGAAAGCGACTTAGGAAACACAACCTGAAAGCTTATAAAGACCAAAAAGACCTCTCCAACCCGTACGGCCAGCGGAGAGTGTGAGCCAAATCCTCTGACTGCTCGGGCTAATATGGCTCTGGTAGTACAGAGAGGGTCGTGCTCCTGCAGTGGAGACAAAGAAAACCTGATGATGATGACCAATTTTCAATTCATACTAGCTTTTGCCCATGGCTTCGCGCGCCTGAATGTAGACCCTATAGGGATCAATATTTATCTTATACCAGGCCTTGAACTATCTTCATAATACTTTTCATCTAAATTCGTATAGTGGTTGACACGTGAAGTCGCATTTCACATTGATAATATCAGTAAATTTTTACTATTACTTTCATTTTTTATATAAAATATCTACATAAACCCTAGTGTTGTAATTTACTTAATGAAAAGCAGTAACACAGAGAAACAAAATACTGGTGGTAATAGAACAAGTTATAAATATTTTAATAATATCACGTTATTTTACCAGCCAATTCATCTCATCTCACAGTATAATGCAATTCCCCAGTCATAAAGTTTGATTTAAAGCCGCTTATGCAAAGTTGTGAATAGTAGCGACTGCAAGTTTTTATTAGTTTATGGGAATAGAAAAAAAAGTAAGGCTTTTAAATAATTGACGAAAAGAAAAGTTAAAAAAGTATGATGTTTGCCGGGATTATTGTGGTTTGCAAGATTTCAATACTTCGGTCCAGTTTCAATCTTTCAGTTATAATTTTATTAAAATATTCGCGTTTAACTTAGTTGAAGTTAACAGTAATCATAAAAAAATAAAATTGCGACAAAATAAGGAAATCGGGTATCCGCAAAGCGTTAATTTAGACCGGGGTTGCTTCCTCAAAAAGTATTTAACTTCATATCCTTCTTAAATATTTATTCATTCAAGTTAAGGAATTTAAACTTGGCTGAAAGGATTCGGACGAAATTATAATAATCCCTCAAAAGAACCGGAGGAATTGAAAGTATGGATCAGGTGGCATTAGCATTTATATTCGGCTTCAAGGCAGGAGTTACTTATCACTGCTTAGCATACACTTTGGACTATTTCGTCTCAGTTACCGAGTTTTGTGCTGCTAATGTTGTGCGGTTTAATTTATGGAAATAAGCGCTTGTCTTAGAAGTTTGGTTTTAGGTAAAAGATATTTTTAACTTTTAAATAAGTACGTGTATATTTTGAACTGCTAGTCACAAAGATTTGGGTCTCCCCAGTCTCTATATTACTAACTAGAAAAGAATTGTACTATTAATTAGAAATAGTTAACGAGACACTGTTTTTATGTTGTTTTAGATTTATTTATACCTAGTTATATTTGTTTCTTTTTAATATGTGCAGTTTGCATATTTGAGGACATTTATTTTCCAATGAAAATAAATTCACATTTTCAATCGATCAGCAGGCCGATTTGCTAACTCGGTGTACAACAATTTGATTGTCACTTTAGCATCCATTACGGTTTTCATATCTTAAATAAAAATAATCATTCATACCGAAGCCGTAATAAATATTGAAGTTACCATGAAAATTATGTACACCGTAGCTGTCAAAAGTTAGTAAATAGGCCTGCTGATCACAATATAGGGTACCTTTTATCCAAGAAAAGGTACTTTTTCTGACGGATCTCTAACAAATTACAAATAGTTGTATTTTAATTAATATTTATGTTTGTATCAGAAAATTCCAACTTATCCCACCAATATATTACAACTTCAGATTACCCGATACTTTTGGTTGTGAGTAACTGCTAAAAGCTGGTATCTCTAGCGGCGATAAATTCAACTTGTTAATTAACAATAAATAATTGCCCTCTCTTTGTTACACAAAACGCTGTAATGATAATTTATCGGTCAAACGAGAAATTTTAAACGGATTTCGTTGATCTGATCTTTCCGGATTGGGTAGGAAGGCTTCCGTTATGGCAAATATTTCTTGTAAAGCGGTAAACATATTAAGAATGAGACTATTTGGATCTTACCTTTAATTACTACATACATATTAGATTCGGGCAAAAGTCTTTTCGTATTTGTATACCAATTTTATGCGAGCGGATAAAATTGCTAAAACAAAACTACTAAGTTTAAATCAAAATTCTCAGTTACAAAATGGTTAAACAACTTGTTGCAAATCTTAATGAGACTGCAGTTGACAACAAAATGATTTTCAACCTGTTAAAATTTCCCACAGTTAAAAATGGCGTGAATATGTATTGGATGTATGTTTACCTTCCTTCCTAATAGGATCAAATCCAGTCATGCATACAATATTAGCAAAGTTTTATTTCAACTTTACACATACATAATTACGTTTTCCCCGACCTAATGCAATAAAAAATAGTCCTCCGCCTAAGCATAATAAACAATAGAGTAAAAATAACACATCAACCGAGTCACAAAGAGTAATTCAGTTTTCTCAAAACGTGACAACATTGCCCACTGCACAATGAAACATCTTAAAATAATGAGTATTTTCTCGTAGGTGTCGATAAATAATAAATAATAGTGGTAAAGGAACCTGGACTCTGGACTCGCCACCGCATAAATATTGTATGAAGAGACTTAGACGACAGCCATTGGACAGTAAACGCTGTTTTATGGGCCAACATTTATTGTTTTAGCTCCGTAAGCTGGCCTGAAATTTATTTATACATTTCTATCGCTTTTCCGATATTATTTTAAAGATACGTGCTGTGATTTTCAGAGTTTTGTGGTTAAGGCTGCTAATAAGATTGCTTATGTTATATATTACTATCTAAAGTTACCATTAAGTCGTGTAAATAAGTATAATACTAGGAGTTTGTCTTTTCGTACGTTACCTGTTGTATGTAAAAAAAGGTTTCAAGTCAAAATTGATCAAGATAATTTAATTTTAAAGTTGTTTTGGGTGGGCCTGCAATTAATTCTGTTTGCAACAAATAATTACTTCGATTAATACTGTAGAAGCTCAGTAGATATATTTATATTTAATAATATATTTACCCCTAAACAAGAAACGTTTGCCATGACAGTATCCTTTCAACCCAATCTCTTTCCTAATCCGGTAAGATCAGATCAACGAAATCCATTTGAAATTTCTCGTTTGACCGATAAATTATCATTACAGCGTTTTGTGTAACAAAGAGAGGGCAATTATTTATTGTTAATTAACAAGTTGAATTTATTGCCGCGGGAGATAACCAGCAATTTACCCACAGCCAAAAGTATCGGGTAATCTGAAGTTATACGTGAGCGGATAAGCTGGGATGAGTTCACTAATACCAAAATAAATATAATGAATATCAATAGCCTTCAATTCCCTTTTTTTATTTTATTATTATTTTTTTGCATGATTTTATCCCCTTTTTTTTCTCTCGTGTCTATGTAGTTAAATACGTCAGGAACATTACCTTGGATAAAACCGGTCAAGTGCGTGTCGGGCCACGCGCAGTGTAGGGTTCCGTAGTTGCGAGTGACAACTTTGAGTTTACACTGATTACACTCGCACCTCACAGTATAACGACCAAAAACATCTAACAATGACGATTGTATGAAATTTTACATTTTCCGGTACATTTTATAAGTTAGTTGCCTATAACTTTTTAGTTTGCACTTAGTACCCAGCTCTGATAGTTTTCCTTTCAGTCAGTATATATACTACTGCTGTAATTTTTTTCACGTATCCATATATATATCCGTTTAGCAGATAGAGGGGGGGGGACACGTATTTCTAACAAAAATTTGCTTTAAAACCAAATATTTCGGAAACGGATCCCTAAATCGAAAAATAGTGATCTCAAGCTCACAAAATTTTTAAAGACCTATTTAACAATACCCCACACGATGGGTAAGTAGAAAAAAAAATTACTCCCCCACTTTACTTGTATGGGAAATACCCAAAAAAAATTTTTTTTCAAGATTTTTTTCTACCACTTTTTTGCCATGATTAATATACATACCCATACCAAATTTCAGCTTTCTAGTACCTATAGTCTCTGAGTAAAACCGCGGACGGACAGACAGACAGACATGGCGAAACTATAAGGGTTCCTAGTTTTCTACGGAACCCTAAAAAGTACCCTAATGGGTTTTAAACGTCTGAGAATATGGATTTGTAATTTTAAGTCAGACATGTCCTCAAATTTCAAAATGCACATATTAAAAACAAAAAGAAGTTAGTTTTAATAAGGCTGTATTGTTCTTACGCAGAAAGAAAACAGATAATATAGATAAGAATAAAAATACAACGTCGGACTTACCCCAGGAAGGTAAGTAGTACTTAGTATATAATCCGAAACTAGAAGCAATACACAATACCCAATTGTTATTAAATAGTAGGTATAAGTATTTTCTAGCAAATAATGTAAAGAATGGAGAAACCTAAGTCTTCGTGCCTAGCAGTATAAATTTATACTTAGTCAAAAGTGGACAATTTCTGTCATAATTTACATTTAAACCAAACTTCCAAGACAAGCGCTTATTTCCATAAATGAAACCGCACAACATTAGCAGCACAAAACTCGGTAACTGAGACGAAATAGTCCAAAGTGTATGCTAAGCAGTGATAAGTAACTCCTGCCTTGAAGCCGAATATAAATGCTAATGCCACCTGATCCATACTTTCAATTCCTCCAGTTCTTTTGAGAGATTATTATAATTTTGCCCAAATCCTTTCAGTCAAGTTAAGATTCCTTAACTTGCTTGAATAAATATATTTAGATACGATTAAAGCATTGTACCTTTTTAAAAATTAACACTTAACTGGATGCTTGTTTTTCTTTCCTTTTTTGTTCTATATAAAAAATACAAGTTTGATATAGGTGCAAAATACTATAGAAACCTAACTCATTATATTGAACACTAGCTGTTACCCGCGAATTCGTCTACGTTGACGTCTGGTTTGGATGCATGAATTTATAAAACATGACGTTACATTCCGGCAAGTATGCCAATATTTTTAATAAATTTAAACTATCTAAATTCTTTCCGCCATTACAACAGATTTGTAACATAGTAAGAGAATTTGAATAGAAGAAACAATAGAAGAAAGGATAGAACAGATAACTCGTTAAATAATGCTTCAAAATAATCACAAGAGAGTTCTAAAGGCTAACCCAACGTTTTACCGACTTCAAAAATAGTACTTTTTCACTTCAAGACAGGCCACTGATAAGATATAAATAGAAGAATAATAATAACCTACATGTGATCAGACTGAAATGGATAAAAATATAAATAAATGAACCTAGTGTCACTAGGAGATTCGAAAGGACTCTAACAAATTGCTTACTCAGTTCGTTTTGCTAGTTATTTAGAAGGCTTTTAGGACAAATTGATATTGATGAAAAAAAATAAAAAGTTTGTCTTAGGGAGACTTAATCTATCTTATCTTTACAAAAGTGAAATTCTAAAAGTACTTATAAAAAAAATTAATTCTTATATTTTTAATAAAAAGATTTTACATTATCTCTTTAAAAACAATCAACTTTCTTATTCGATGTTCAGTATAAATAAACATAAAAAAAACTAAATCGCTACTTAGTCAAACTGCTTATTTTATTAGTATACTCTTTGATAAAAGAAACGCTATTGGTACTTAGATTATACCGATGCATATACAGGATATTAAGAAAAAAACCCTTATCCTTATACTTAACCCGTCAAAATATAAACACTTTTCCTATGGGATTGTCAAATTGCCGAGCCGGCCGAACACTTTTGTATGAAAATGTAATTTTTATTTTCGATTTCCCAGCATTGGTCCGATATGAAAAGTTGTAGTTTATGATTTTAGCTTAGTATCTAATCCTGCGAGTTTGTTGGTGTTTTGCAGAAAATCCTGTATAATTGACTAATTAGCGTTTATTACAATACATGAATAAGTTTATTTCATAGTTTAAATACAAGTTTAAAAGAATCACAATAAATGCAGTCACATTGTGATGTGACACAGTTCTAAACGCCAATCCAACACTTCTAAACCCACTCTACCGACTTGACAAATAGTACTTTTTCGCTCCAAGACAGGCTACCGATAACGTTTTAAAGGAGAAGAGTAATAACCTACATGTGATCGGCCTGAAATGGATAAGACGAAAAAATAAATGAACCAAGTGTCACCTAAAGGAGATTTGGAAAACCTCATTACTCTGATAAATTGCACGCTCAGTTTGTTTGAATCGTATGTTAGAGGACATTTTTTAAACAAATTCATATATACAGTCGCTAAATTTTGCTTGAAACGAAGAGAAGTGAGATAGAGACGCGGTGGATACGCGCAAAGTAAAATAAGCATAATTTTCTATTAGTTATTAAAGCTTTAGTTTTTTTAGTATTGATAAGGTGATTACTCGCAAACGTGAGAATTTCATAAAAGCCTCTACCAATACAATGACATTAGAAAGTACAGCCACTAAGATAGATGTGCGGCAATTAAAAGCAGTTCCGGCCTCGGACTAATAAAACACAGACGTCCCTTTATGCTCGGCGAGACGACAATTCATGCTTTAGGACTCATAATGAATATTTCATTGTCACACATTGTATGCTAATATACATTTTTAGATATTAATTGTTACGGCTATTCATTTTATCATAAACTACACTTCATAATTAAACCAATTAGGGTTTCAATCCAAATGACGTGCAACTATGGAACTACATACGGCCCATGGCTCTACAAGTATTTGGCCGATCTTTTTTTCCCAAAGATTATCCATTAAATTAATACAAAAATAGTATAATTTAAAGCAAAAATATATTTTGCTACATGTTCAATAACGTTTATATAACTATAATAGGTTTGAATTTATCTGAAATTCAAAAAATAACTTTTTTCCTATACTTTACGAAGGGAGAATTTTAATAAAAGCCTCTAAGTACCAATACAATGTCATTACAAAGTACAGCCACTAAGATAGATGTGCGGCAATTAAAAGCAGTTCCGGCCTCGGACTATTAAACACAGACGTCCCTTTATGCTCGGCGAGACGAGAATTCATTGCAAAAGTACTCATTATTGTATAATTCTTTGTAGGCAATTACAATGTATGGTATAATTGAAGTTTTTAGATAATTAGTGAAGAACCCAAATATAAAAATCAATTGAAGTTGGTCCCGACGGCCATCATTGATAACAGTCGTTAAGCTATTTCTGATGCCTTTAGGCAGCTTGAAAAATCTGACACCAGTGTTGACCACTTACACACACGAAAAACAAAAACAAACAATTGAAGCTTCGTATATAAGGGTGGCAACCGGGCCCTATTACTAAGCTCCACGGTCAGACTATCAAGAAGCTTTTTCTCAATAGGTACACATGCAAGGAAAAAAACACCAGGCTAGTGTCTGAGAAAAGGTTCTTGATCAATGCTTTGTTTCTTCTCACACAGACTTATTAAACCATGAAATAATACTAAATGCCTATTATACCTTTCAACGCTACAAAATGTGAATAAAAACGAAGCAATCGTCACCTCCACCCCTCCAGAAAAACAATTCAAGTTCACAGGTAAAATTGTCAATTCTCCCGTCGAGTACCGTACCGTAAGTACTGCTTAAGGAATAATGACGGCATCTCTCAAGGTAAATAGAAAACGAACCTACTGGGATTCACAGTACACCTCTTTCTATAAAGCTCACACCAAAATTGCTATTTTGAAACGCTTTAAATCGTTTTCCGAGTCGTTAGACTCGCAACCCTAAATTGATTGTACCAAAGACGAATTTTGAATAAAACATGTTGGAAGTTAACAAATAATTTGTCAGCAAAAGAATGTGTTACTTCGCAGGTTTATTACAATTTAAGCGATGTAACAAATTGTAAAACGCGCTAACGCAGATTCTGTTCACGTCTGTACTTTGTTCCGACGTCCGAAGTACTTTTCTGACATATTATCCTCCGTTGTATTGTAGATAAACTTAAATTACTTTAACTTCAATAGAAATATAAGAAACATGGTAATATTTATAATTATTTAAGAACAATAAATTTGATGATTTTACAAAGGACCTTTCTGCTAACTTCGCTAGTTTAAAAAATTACAAAAACTGAAATGACCAAATATCTAGTAATTATTCATCCTGCCCACAAAATTTGTCAAAAATCGGTTGAGAAATGTAAACTGTACGGGAGAACGACTGGACAGACATACTGAGAACATTTGGCCCAGGCTGAAACAGAGACGCTTCGTTCGCACGTTGGGCTCGCTCGGTCAATAACGTAAGAATATAAAAATAACTTGGTTCTAATGCCACTGCTATTGCTCCTTTCGTGTATATACATGAAAATACTAGCTGTTACCCGCGGCCCCACCCGCGTGACATATAGCCTATGTCCTTCTCAGTATCATAACCAATGTATATGCAAAATTTCATGATAATCGGTTCAGTAGATACGGCGTGAAAGCGTAACAAACAAACAAACAAATAAATTAGCAAACAAACTCACTTTCGCATTTATAATATTAGTTAGGAAGTTAGGATTAGGATACTTACGATAGGATTACTACCCATCTAATTTATCTATCTAATTTAACTACCACGCAGTAACAAAAAATTGAATAATGAAGAAAATAGGCGAAATATTTGGAAAACTGTCTATAAGTAAAATATAGCGTTGGGGAAAACCTGTGGTAATAATATAGTAGCAATTAATTTAAATTCTTACTTCTATCTACATAATCCACTTGGTTAAGTTACCTTTCTACACTTGTTCATATAGGCCTAATATTTGTCTTTTCCGTAAGGGATCTCTTATTCTATCTCTATAATCCAAGTTTTTCAGTATCTACAGTATTACACTAAACTCGTATTCTTCCACTTTTTGGATATTCAACAGTCCTGTAGTATATATTTTGAGTTCAGCTTTCACCACATTCCATTACGGAGTTCACTGAACCGAGTTCTAAGATGTAGAATCCCTTAGGAAAGTATTAGAAAAATTTAAGACAGATAAAATGACGTACCCGTTGAAACCCCTTTTATAAGTCCATATGCGGACAGAAAATTTGATTTCAAAGAAATATCTAAGCTATGTATGTGTCCGTGGCGCAGCGGACAACACGCCGGCCTGTGACACGGAAGGTCCCGGGTTCGATCCCCGGTCAGGTCAAGATGAAAAATGATCTTTTTTAGATTGTCCTGGGTCTTGGATGTTTATCTATTATGTATTTGTTTTAAAATATAGTATCGTTGAGTTAGTATCCCATAACACATGTCTTACTTAAGAACTTACTTTGGGGCTAGCTCAATCTGTGTGATTTGTCCGTATATATGTATTTATGTATGTATATGTATTATAGACCGAACAAATTAAATATAGAGTGAACCAAAAACATAGTACAACTAGCTTCCGTTAGCGGCTTCGCCTGCATGGATATCGGTTATCGTGTCCAAAACCTATTTTCATTCTCATGATTTACAAATTTTACAACACTTGAGCCAGAATATAAGTATTTGATTATTTGCATTTAAAATCTATAGTAACATTTAAACAACTGTCCAAATTTCACGCTTATTAAACACGAACTCGCCTAGTTCAAGAAGACACGTAAATTTTTCCAATATATGCTTTACAACAGAGTTAAAAGCGCTTCAAAATCAGTCGACCCTGTCGTTTCCCAAATAGTTTATAACATAGAGTATGCATATAAACTATTGTATAAAAACTGATGCTTCTAGCAACGGGCGCTTTAAGTTATAGTCATCCTTATTCTAATTGTATTTTCTAGTTGTGTAATTAGCTTGTGTAATTAGCAGGAGTTCAATATTACGTTAATTTTATGTTTTTCTTCAAATACACACAAATCACAATCAAGTACAGATGTGATCCCCCATGCGTTTATTTAGCTATGCTGAGGATCAATTTTTTTCCATTAGTAGTATTTGCTAGTATGTTATCTACTCGACATCTCATAACTCAAAAGAAAACCACCACCATTAAATCTAAAACAGGACCGGCACTAGCATCCAATACTTTGCCAGACCAATACTTTAAAGAGTTAAAGGTAGCAATCCCAAGAGGAATCAACCAATAAGACTCATCGTTAGGGTCGCAAGTGTCCGACTCGGGATACATTTCACGGTATTTTAACAATTTTAACGAGCTTCCCCGTTTACTTGAATGCACGTTGCTTCTGGAATATTCTTTAATCATAAAACCTTTACGCATACCTCTGCTCATGTGAGACCTCTTTTCTATTATAATCGGAACGGTTAAGAGTACGCAATAGGGAATCATATAATAGAAGATGTTTAAATTTCGGAAAACAGTATAAAGGAGGTATTATTTGTACTGGTAGTATCACATTATTAAGAGCCACTTTTAATTATCATGATTGGTCATATTTTTTTATTAAATAATTGCTAAAAACCTACAAAACTCAAAAGCATTTCTACATAAGTGTTTTCTTTGTTGTGATTTGGAGCCCTGTGACTAAAGCAGTTTTTATATCTTGTCCTCTGTTTTAGGGAAACTCCAAAGCCACATAATTATAAGGCTTGTTAAAATGGACTACAATGTATATTATCCTGCGCTGGGAATCTAATTCAAAACTATTCGTTTAACAGACTTGCACGTTAAACAATACAGGCGCTGACACACAAAAATCTTAAACAATAAGTGATTAGCTTTTACCAGTGAATCTGCACGCGTGATCCCTCAGAAACATATTTCTTATGTCCTTCCGTGGATCTCAAACTGCGTCCTTACCAAATTTCATCCAAGTCGGTTCAGTGATTGAAGCGTTAAGAGTTAGCAGACATACATTATTAGAATGGCTTTTATTGATGCAGGTCGTATTAACGTTATGAAAGAAACGAAGTAAAGTCCTAAAGATTTATTTAAATGTCTACATACATAGAATGAACTGGATATTTATATATTTTGGTTCAAAGATCATTACAGTTGAAACCTGTTCCAAAGTGTGTGATTTATCACTTCCAGAAAACTATTTTCAGTCATTTCAATCTCCGAAAATATTTATTAACTGTGGTCCATTTAAAACAGTCGCATTATGTCTAGTCGTAAAATGCAAGAGCTTTAAATCCACTACATTCATTTTGAATGCTACATGTGAATAAAGTTGCCAAATATACTGATTTGCACGGGATATCTTTATTTTTAAAAGTTTTGGGACTCGCCCGTTTTCTATCTGGATTACTGTCCCTGTTGCACTGACTTCGATTAAACAACCTAAAAGGTTCGAATTTTGACGGTCACCGTGAAGCATAGTTTATGTTCGTGTTCGCTGGACCCAATGCATAAGGTTAGTGCTTGTGCTTTTGAGTATAGTCCATTGATCAGATCAAGCAATTAGAAAAGCTGGTTGAAAATGAGGAGTGCAGTCGTGGAATCAAAGATGATTGTCAGGAACAAAGATCTCTAATCAGAATTTTTTTAGTAGGTACGGTCCCCTGCAAAAGTCCATAATATAGAATTCAATCAAAAAGTCGTGTGTAGATACAGATACTATTCAAACAATGGCAGCATTATTCAACCTAATGTATGCGGCATAAGGTTAATAATACTGCAAAATATTTATGCCTTCCCGATCAGTGCAATCGATTTACACCTATAGGCTATGTATGGACTTTTTCAGGTGACCGTACATCAAGAGTATGTGCATTGGTTTTTCCAAAACTTGTTTTATAATTTTGGTGTGATTCCCGGTAAAGTAGAATAGGACCAATTCTTCCCGTAGATGTCACTGAAAGCGACTTAGGATACCAAGTTCATAAACGTCAAAGAGACCTCTCCAACCCGTCTGGCCAGCATGTAAATTGTAGGCCAAATCCTTTGATTCTCTGGCTAATATATGGCTTTGGTAGTTCAAAGTGAGTCATGCTCCTGCAGTGGAGAGTAAAATGATGATGATGATAATATTTCGGTTTCTTCCCACAATTGGACACTACGTATCTGGTCACTCTACACGAACCATGGGTCAACTGCCCGTGACAGAATGAAGTCAGCTGTTATCATACCAATATTTTTTGCGAGCCCGTCACTCACACAGCTCTAAAAAAAATATTTGTACATTCAAATTGATGTTAACTTTTAACTTTACATAGTTTTTCAGTCAAACGTATTTGTGGTTTGGTTGTTTTTTTTATCTTTTTTAAGGCAAAAATATATACTCTGCTTTTTTTTTAAAGTTACGTATATTTGTCGAATATAAAAAAGTTATTTAAAGTTTGTTTAAGGTACGTATGCATTCTTTAAATATTGAAAACCCACTTGTGATGCGTAACGACTAAAGACTCAATTAGAAAGGGTTTGTAAAATAAGTTAGTAATAAGTAGTAATAAGTACAACAGTACTACAAATCGATCAATAATGACAGATAATTACTTAAACAAAAAGGTGTCCTATCTTGAATATATTGTTAGAAAGAGCAAAACTTTATGGACGATGTGGATGTTCAATTTATTGGATTACGTAATCCATACTTGTATTATAACGAGGGAAGATTTGATTGTTTGTTCCTTTCTTTATTTGTATAAACAGGCTCCAAAACTCTCACACCGAATTTCAAAATTCTCTCATCTATAGAAAGCTTATTTATCTGCGGAAGACTTAGCTAATAATTTATGAGCATGAAGTCGCGAGAAAATTGCTAGTGGTAATATTTGTAAATTCATCAGTATGTCTGATGTACGAAAAACATTTTTATTACAAAACCAACACAATTTAATACTTTTATACCTCAATATCATTTAATAGTGTCGTTTATTTAAAATAAGACCGCAAAACGCGATAAAGATCACAATTTACGCCGACAAGAGAGCAAAAAGTCTATTTATTTCTCGGTGGAAGCGAGCGTTTAGACTCAGTTGTGCAATAAAGGAGGGTGGTGTGTTAAGGCTGAATCCAGGAAACTAGCCCCGGGGGCTTCAGATTGATGACCCAATGCCCTCAGGTGATCTGGGGATAAATTGCCATGGCATGGATACTACGCTTTTTGCTTTATGAGGCCTGTTTGGGGAAATTATATGTGGCTAGTTTATTGCTGTGTTTTTGTAGTGCGTAGGTTAGTTTTACTATTATGTTCTTTTAGAAAATTTTAATTCAAGACACAATTTCGCCATTATAGCGGATTCTTTTAATGTTTAAAATGAAGAGTTTTAGGAAAACATCAATTGATAGGACTTTGGGTAGGTATCGGATGACAACATTGAAATTAGCATCAATATCTTTGACCTTGTGATGAGGAGCCCGATGGTCCAGTGGGTGTGAGCTCTATGAGCGCTTACGTATGTTAAGCAACCCCTGGTGCAGTCCCTACTTGGATGGATGACCGCAAGTGGCATAAAAATATCTCGAGCTCCTCCGTGCTTCGGAAAGCACGTTAAGCCGTTGGTCCCGGCTGTCATCGTTGATGGCAGTCGTTAAGCTATGTCAGATGCCTTAAGGCAGCTTGAAAAATCTGACACCAGTGTTGGCCACTTACACATACGAAAAACAAAAAACACCTTGTGATATCGATTTAAGACCCCGATGTGTTGATATAAAAATGCTCGTGACTGCACTACAAAGTGTCTAAAAAGACGTGATATTAAATTTTAATTTATTTTGGTACAAAGAATTTCAATCAAAAAAAATTGAATTCAAAAATAACACACTTCTATATTGCTTGATTCATCAAACAGTCTGAAACAATTTGATATCGAAACCATCCCCAATATTCCTTTAAAGTTAAAATTACTCAAAATATACCTCTCAATATTATTGGCGTGCAAAGGAAAATGAGTTTTGCCAAGTTTTTAATTAAAATCGCTCTAAGTGGGCCGGTAATTTCAGGTGTCCCTGAAATGATTATAACGCCCGGCCGCCGCCAAGTCATTGAAACTGTCGTTTAGAAAAAAGAATGGATTGGCGGAAGACCTTGAGAAATCAGAACTCGACTTTTAAAAAGGTTTAGACCATAATAAATGAATGAAGTCTAAAAACAAGCTTATGGTTGAAAAGGACAAAGAAAAAATTATTTTCTAACACTTTGTCATTAATTTAGTTAATAAAGGTTGTCACCCATTATCAATAAAGTTATTATTATGTATTTGTGATTTGATGGACTCTTATGATAAGATGCAAGTTTTTATTATCGCCTAATAGGTTAAAAGATATAATTTATTCAAATTAAGACATATTTTACGTAACTTACATGAGAACATGAATTATAAGACATAAGTAGATACATATATTCGTTGTCACTGTTTTCAAAAAGTAAATAAATTAATCTATACCTACATATAATAAAGTGAATTTAAAAAATAAGTATATGTTCCAGTTCAAATGCTTTCAATCTAAAAACCTTTTATAACTTTGTCATTTAATAACAGCCCAAATTCTAAAATCCAGCAGCACTTAAGTTCTGTAACAAATTAATTTAATTTGTCTAAATGAATAGGTCTAAATTTTCTAGACTTTGACTAAACGTTAATGCGTCACGTTTCGCTCAAGTTTGACGGACAACTTTAACTAATGGACGCGACTTTGAGATACCTACTGGTAGTTAAAAAATAACAAGTTGAGGCCATTATAAATAATGCTTACTTCGTTATTTCATTCTGCGTTAATTTCATCAATTAAAATTTCAGTGTTTTGTTCAACAATAATGAGTAAGCGAATATTTGAGTACACATTTGCAAGGTATCCATGAAAAAATCTTTCAAATCATAAAATTATCTTTTGAACCGAATTAAATAGGGAGGCTTAAAATTTGCACAGAATGTGTGTTTGTTTTGCCCTGATAACAAATAAAAAAAATATTGAAATAAATGAAATTATTATTTTCATAATTATTAAAATAAACATGATATTTTGGCGCTTCTTTGGTGTTTAATAAATATTATTCAGTAATATGGCTATCATCCGACTAGGTATTAAGAAAATAGTCATGTAGTGTTAATTTCTAGATATCAGGGTGGAAATGAGCTCTGGGTCCGGATTCCCTTATCTTATGTTAAACCGGGCAAAGCTGAAGTTAATACAGCCCATTTGGGTTACAGCAGTATAACTGTTATAATCTACCGTAGTCCAAATAAGTAGTTGACACATTTTGGGGTAAATAGAGCTGGACACTTTTTTCATTTACTTCTTTTTCTACTGTGAAAAGTAAACGTATAAAAGAGACGCTGAATGCAAGCTTTGTTAATTATATTAAAAACCCGAACGAATGATTTAAAAAAAATGTTTACATGAAGTAACGACATAACCGGTAATCATTAAATCTTTAAATGACTTATGTTGAAAAGGTAATATTTTTTTGAGAAAACGTATTATTTTTCTAATATATTTATAAATTAAAAATAAATTATGCAAGTGAAGCTGAAGAAAAAAATAATATATTATACAAGGAACCATTTAAACGGCTTTCGAAAAATCGGCCAAGTTAAAGCGGTCTCGAGCACGAATGGTTTCGAACCATTATCTATAAACCATTAGACTAACGAGAAAAATCGGTAAAAAATTAACGTTTGTTGTATGGGAGCCCTTCTTTAATATTAATTTTATTCTGTTTTTAGAATTTGTTGTTAAAGCGGCAGCAAAAATACATCATCTGTTAAAATTTCATTTGTCTAGCTATAACGGTTCATGAGATTCAGTCGGTGACAGACATACAGACGGACGTACAATCAAGACTTGTTAACAGGGTACCTTTTTTACGCTTTGGGTATGAAACTCTAAGAAACACGAAATATCCGTAATTCTATCGCTGTCACAATGTCTTTTGTCTGAAATTGGAAATAAATGGTACAGCAATTGTAAAATAAATTATTTCGTTACATAAATTAATCAGTAAGTAATCAGTCTCCGAGGAAATTGGAGGTGGAACTTATGGACCGTGATATTGATATAAAATTAAATTAAGACGAGACTGCAGCACTGAGCTACGCCTTTAATAAAATGTTTCGTAAGCGGGGATTTTTCAAAAAGTATTTAAATACTACATACTTTCTACGTAACTGTAAGGCAAAGAATATTCGATTCCCGTTTACTCAATAACACAGGTGAATGGTTTCAGTACCTAGTCATACATTTATTATATAGTCATAATTACTGTTTGGACAAATTACTTTATAGGGATGTTATTTGGATGTTATAATTTTTTTTTACAAATAATATAATGTTTTTCGTTATGAAATTTCAAAACTCGCGACTGTTTAAAAAATATTATCAGCATTTTACCTACCAATACTAAATACGCAATCTTAAATAAATGTGTGTAA
The DNA here is from genome assembly GCA_963082605.1 of Rhodophaea formosa. Lineage (NCBI taxonomy): Eukaryota > Metazoa > Arthropoda > Insecta > Lepidoptera > Pyralidae > Rhodophaea > Rhodophaea formosa. The sequence goes on from OY720206.1 coordinate 8,452,511, forward strand.
ATGTAGGTTAATGAGATACAATGTAAAATTTATTTATTGTAATAATTAATGGAAAAAATATTTTATTACTTTTGTGATAACAAAACCAATTATTTAATTTAAACAAAACAACACAAAAAAGAGTATGTTTTCGACCTATAAGGTCGAAGTTAAACATAGTCAGTTCCATCAGTTGATTTGATGATTTGGCCACATGAAAGCCAGTTTTCATCTGACACCAGTGTTGGCCACTTACACATACGAAAAAAAAAATGTGGCCCACCTTAGGTCCACATAACTTATTTAGTGACTTTTAAAGCTGATGGACGTCTCTATGTTATGACAATCTCTGTTTAGTATAAGTTAAGACAAACAAGGTTTATTTAATCAATTTCATAAGCCATTTTTAATTACACGTATTCAAAAACATATTCATTAAGTGGTGTTATTTCATTAGCATTGTTTCTTTCTTATTAGCCGCCATCCGAATTGTACGAGGGTTGGCGTTAAAGGGACCGTATATCGCGCCGTAAATTGCCTACAATAAAATCGCGACATTGTTCCTGTCTATGGAAACTAGAAACGTTAGACAAAAGCACAAGTATAATTTTAAAAAAATGTGTGATTAGTTTCTGTTTTTATAGAGATAGAAAATAGTACAACGACACGACAAGAAGCTCTATAGTATCAATATCTATGTCAAAAATCATACGGCAAGTACATTAGAATTTTAAATTATTATCCAATGGATAAAAATGAAATAAATAAAATAAATATATACTTACGGACAAATCACACAGATTGAGTTAGCCCCAAGGTAAGTTAGAGACTTATGTTATGGGATACTAACTCAACGATACTATATTTTATTACAAATACATATATATAGATAAACATCTAAGACCCAGGTCAATCGAAAAATATCATTTTTCATCTTGACCTGACCGGGGATCCGTGTCGCAGACTGGCATGTTGACCGCTGCGCCACGGAGCTCGTCAAGTGAAATGGTGTTTATATTGTATAAAGACCAAAATACACTTCAAACACAAACAGTTTCGAGACATTTTTAAAATTAGTTAACCAGTATCTTTGAGCTAGGTGCGACGATAAAGTACCTCGCTAATTTGTTTTTGATTTACGCTGGTTACCTTTTATAATAAGGCGAAATAAATAATTTATTTCTCTTAAATAGCTGTTTTCTTTAGAGATACGTGTTAAAAGGTAAAAAAAAAACTATAGGCCTCTAAAATGTCCCTATAAATAATGTCACTTCTAGTAAACCATAGTTGTTTGAATTGCCTCGCTGAATAAGCAAAAGGGAAATAAGGGAGGGAGGGGTCAAGTAATTAATGCTTACGTTTAATTGTATCTGAAATTGGTACAGACAGACCCTCTGAGACGCTTGTGAGATGCGACGAAAAATATTAATAGGATAAATGAATATGTAATTATACTAAAAGTATTGTTATTTTTCTGCGTATTTCCTCAAAACCAATTTATAAATCTGAAATCAAACCCAGGTGTAGAAAGAGGCGTTGTCAATTACTCCAGGAGTCATGTTAATATGTAAGTATATGCATGTAATGCAATGTCAATTAATACTGACGTAACGATTTTTTTTACTAAGAAGTTTGGGGTCAGGACCACCTTTGCCTCCAATCCATTATTTTGCAAAGAAGTGTTACTTCTTTATATTTTATAATTATTCTGAGCAAGTACAAGTAAAATTCCTAAGATTAATGTCATAAAAGAAGTAGGGTTTAAATTCTGTTTTAAAGAAAAAAGTATCAATTGAGACTATCATTTTAAACATGTTATTTTTTTTCTTGAAAATAAATATTGCGGACCTGCTAAATATAATATACTTAACCTGTGTCACAAGGTCTTAGACGATACCTCAAACATCAAAGTGTATGCAGGAATTTAGAAGTAATGGTGATTAAAGACTAAAATCATATTACTTACATTTGGGTACTCATGTAGGTTCTACTCTACTCCTCGGCTAAAAAAACATAAATAAATAGAGTAACATATTGCTTATTTGGAAAGCATTTTAGCGAAGCAACCACAGCCAACCGTACAAAATTAAGTCTAAATTTCAGTGCGGCAGCGGAGCGTGCTATAGCCAAGCCACGTATCTTACCGTCTTCCCGGGAGTAAGATCGTATTTGAATTTCTGGGAAATTCCGCCCAATTGCCATATAATGTAACCGCAAGTCGGCTTCAAAGTTGCAGTTTATCAGTCGAGCTTGCAAAAAGCTTAGTAAGTAGTAGTTTAAATAGTACTAACCTAGGTTGCACTATAATATTACTGTTGCAGTATAAGTATAAAAAAGAAAGTGATAATTATATCATTGAAACATAAAAACATTATTTAAAAACCGGTCATTCACGTGCTACTTTGTCGGAACTGCCGACTATAGTTTCGGACTCATGAGGAGTCCATTTTTAAGAAAATAACTAGGATTATGAATAAAGAAATCTTAATAAAAGTAGGTATTTAATAACGAACGCCGCCAACTGCACAGAATTTGATCCAAGTATGAGATTTCCTTCAAAATTCCGCCCACTTAGTGTGTACAAGAGATACATTATGTATGTACAAGAGAACTTAATTAAATAAGTACAAAATTTAGAGTATTTGGAATGCATTTAATTATAAGATGCACTAAACTCGGTCGAAATGTATGTGCCACAGTTGCATAAACTCGCTTAGATTGACTAAATAAAATAAGTAACTTAATAAGTACGAATAGTTATTTATGAAAACTGGTTTTCATCTCACCTACCCTTAAACAGTGTCATTAAATGCAAGCAAAGTGAGCTGGATGGTCGCTATTACGACCGTGGGCTATAAGATTTCATACAAATTCCATAAAGCCCGAGAGCGCGTTAAGTATTTTTTTAAATTTAATAGGGCACTATACCATGCACACGTGTCAAATCTTCTACATCCAAAAATTTTTCAATTCGTATATTCAAATTTGGAATAGCTAGCTTGAAATTTACGAGTACTGCAAGATTATTGTCCTTCATTCAAATTTGGAATTGTTAATGGCCGTGGTGGCTGGCTGTTTGTATTCATCGATCTTTGACTTCCACTTTTTGGATAAAACATTTTCATTATCTGTGGAATCCTTGGATACATTTTCTGCTCTTACTAGTTTGCTGCTATTTATTTTTAGGCAAAATATTTATAAGTAATCGTAATCTAAATTAATTTGCATGGAATACATTCCCTATGATAAATTAATAGATGGTCAATAATGTTGATTTAGGTAATATAATCAGCTAGCTTGACGACGCATAAATATTAATTTTCAAGGTAACATATATTCATACCATACAATTTTAACCAATATAATACGAAAAATATTTTTTTTACTCTACTATTTACTTGGTGAGATGAAAAACATTGTGTGTATCACGGCCGGTATTAGACATTACAAACTCGGACTAATGTCGTTTTACGGCTCGTTTGACGTAAGTCTTCTATACCGCCCTTGGTACATAATGTACTATTGTAACAACTACGTTTCTTACGGCCTTCCCAAGAGTAAGATCGCAGTTGATTCTCTTGGATAATTCCACCCAATTGCCATATATATATTGAAACTGACTTGTGGTTACAACCACAAGTCAGTTTCAGCTTATCTGACGGATTTTCAAAAATTTAGCGTTATTTCTATGTTGTCTTTATACTAAAACTTTGTTATAATTCTCTTGCTCATTGTGATCTTAATTTCACCTTAAGTTATTTTTATATAACTAATTTGGCAAACAGGCACACGGCCCACCTGATGGAAAGCGGTTAGTTACTTTAATATTACATTACACCGATTGGTTGATACATATAATCATTTATTTAATGATGTTGACATACTGGCAGCACGAATCGGCACATTTAAAACAGCTATATTAGACAAGATTAAAGCTATGTAACCTCTAAAAACAATTAGTCACTATATGTATGTAATTATTTAGATAACTCAACAAATGTAAATTTTTAACGTTACCCAACCCATCTCAACTTTCTATCGATTTTTTCTTAATTCTGTCATAGATCATAGTAATCTGTGGTTAGCGGTTTTGATGGCACATTTATTCATATTTTTAGTTTACCTTTTAGTACTATACAATGTACCGTTGTTTGCTTACCCAAATAAATTGAAAAAAAAAAATATAATGATTGTATGACCTTCAAAGATACAATTTTGATATCAGTATTTCGGAGTAACTGAAACTTTATATGAGGAACCATTTTGGCTTTTTTTAGAGTAAACCTAGTATTACACTTCTATCAAATACTTTATCCACAAAACATATTATAAATTTAATTTCCTTCATTATAATTCACAACAATATCATCACAAAAAAAATCTATCTATTCCACAACTAAATAAGAAATTAAACATCTGGTATCGTGGCTCTGATGAGTAAGTATGAGGGCTGATGATGCAACTGGACGTACGCTCGGATGATGATGATAGGTACCAATATATTTCCTCATTTTGGTGGTAAATAAAAAAAAAACTTTACTATATTTTGATATACTCACTCAAAATTATATCGTAAAAAACACAACATTCAACTTGCAGCTAACTTCAGCATTTACAAACAAATCAAATATTTAAAAAAATCATGAAATATAACTCTTTACCGGACTAACGAAAGGCAGGATGATTGTAACCGCTGCCAACTTGGGACCGCTTTAAAATTTTATCTAAACTGTCACCTCTGGAATACACAATTTAAGTTTGCACGTAAAATCTTGCTCCTAGTGAAAAATTCACCGCCGCTATAACGTATATAACCTTAAGTTTGATGAAGTCACGTAGAGCCACTTATTTTTAACCTAACTAGTTTATTTATTAGGACACTTTGTTAGGGAGGACTTTTATTATAATGTCTGCTTTGGAACTAAAGTTACTTTCTCATTCAATATAATAGTACGTATTTTTTGTCTCTTGTCCTTCTTGAGTGCGTTTTTAAAATTGGCTTATAGACCCGTTTGCTCGTTTGCCATCCTATATCATTACAAAAATTGTATAGGTGTTGGATTTACGGGCAATGTTGTCTCTTTTGAACGATTATTTAACACTTTCTTTACATCATTTTGAACAAAAATCACAAGAACATGTCATGATAGGTAAAGTTGTATAATATTTAGGTAGCGGACCCCGGGCACTGCGTTACCACTGAGAATGCATTTGGGAATACGCTCAGATAATGATAATAAAAAACTAATATATTCGATCACTCTGTCGGTCAATAAATTAAAAAATGTAGTGTTGTACACACACTCAAAATTATAACGTAAAAACATAACATGTAGTGTGATTCTGTTGAAGTACTTTAATATTTATTCAACTCGAAGCTAACTTCAGCTCGCAAACAAAGTAAGCTACAAAAATCAATCGTATCAAAATTAATCCGAAAAGTATAACAAAGCAAGCAGCTGGAGCGGAGATTTTAGTTCATATTAAGTTTATCCAAAGTTCGCGGGCTTATTGTTTCGTTACTGCAGAAGGAAAATTGAATTCTTACAATCCGCAAGATTACGCTAGCGCAGCCGTATCAGTTGAATTGTGACCGCTTGCCGGTTTGCAGGATTCTTTGCAACAAAGTGAGGATTATGGAACTTGTATTCCGTACGGAATTAAATATGAATCGAGCGCGGAACTAATGAGGTTAGAGGGGAGAGGATGTAGTTTTATGTTTTGGAAAAAGAAACTACGTAATTTATGGAATACTTGTATGCTTATTTCAAGAGGCCCGGCTATCTTAGATTTTTTATAGTTTCTATTACATTTACCCTGAAGCGGGAAGCGTGTATGAGTGATGAGATGAGTGATAGGTACGTTACCAGATACAGCCAAGGAAGTGGTAGAAATGAAGTAAGCAGCTTGAACACTTTAAATCACAGTTTATTCACTCACACAATACAGCACATAGTATGAAGGAGAAAGAAGATAGATAAGCTTAGAAGGCACAGGATGAAAGATGATTAAAGCACAATAAGATAGTTTGATAATTAGCACAGTAAGTTTTAGCGAACGAGAATCGTTTACATCGAAAGCGCGATCAACATGCGAGCCGGCGTAAGTACTTGTCTCCACTGGTCATGAGGGGCGACGATGCGCCCGCGCTGCCGCGTTACGTAAACAAGTTCCGAGTGCGCGGTTGCATTTGCCTCGTCCGATAGAATTCACAATGCACGTAAGTAAGTATATTATGGTAAGTGTTTTATTAAATAAATAGTTATTAGTGTAAGTATGTTTGGTGTATGAATGTGATTAATTATGTAAGTGTGTAGATATATAAATATGAATGAATATAAATATAGGTATATAAGTGTGTAAGTGATTTTAATATACATATTTTAAATAATAAAGTGGGAGTAGCCCACATCACTCCCCCCCAGAGACCTGGTTAGGGGCGATAATAGTCCGGGAAACGGACATGACGTCCGGAACGGGTAACCTTAGTAGGCTTAATTACCTCGGTAGGTGCTGGCTTTAAGACAGCTGACGGAGTTGGACGAGTGTCCTGGTCTACGTCAGACATTATAAAAGCCGGTTTAAGACGGTCAACAGAAACGGTCACGGACTTGCCTTTAACATGGAGTTTAAAATATTTGTCACCTCGTTCTATAACCTTGTGAGGGCCTGAATATGTCGGCTGTAGAGGAGGGCGTACAGCGTCTTCACGCAGGAAAACAAAATCTGTCGTAGCCAGCTCTTTAAAAACAAATATTTTATTTTTAGAATGCCGTGAAGCAGGTACAGGCCGTATTTTATCCGCGAATGAATTAAGGCGTGCGGTGAAATCCGATATATCAGTAGTACCAGTAGCCTTGCCTGATTCGAAAAATTCGCCGGGTAGTCGCAATGGCTCGCCGTATAGAAGTTCGGCAGAAGAACATTGCAAATCCTCTTTAATAACACTGCGTACGCCTAATAGGACCAGGGGTAGTATCTCTGTCCAGTTTGAGTTGGCATGGCATGTAATGGAAGCCTTGAGCTGCCTGTGAAAGCGCTCGATGAGTCCATTACATGCCGGATGGTACGCAGTTGTCCGTTTGTGTTGGAAGCCGATGGTTTTCGCCAAGTATTGGAACAGTGCAGACTCAAATTGACGGCCGCGGTCTGTAACAATGTCTATTGGGCAACCAAAGCGGGCTATCCAAGTGGACAACAAAGCTTGGGCGACTGTCTCTGCCGTGATATCGGTAATAGGTACTACCTCTGGCCAACGGGTGAACCTATCTATGGCTGTTAAACAGTATCTGAAACCGTGAGAGGAGGGGAGAGGCCCCACCAAATCTATGTGAACATGTTTAAAGCGTGCGCGTGGCAAGTCGAAAGTGCCTAGAGGTGCGGACACATGTCGACTCACTTTTGCACGTTGACAAGCCAAGCACGTTCTTGCCCACTCGCGACAATCTTTCCGCATCCCGGGCCATACGAAGCGTTCGGCAACTAATTTAGCTGTCGCGTTTGCGCCGGGATGACTAAGCGAATGCAAGCTTCGAAAAACTTGTTTTCGTAAGGCCTTGGGCACGAAAGGTCGTTGATTTGACGTGCTTGTGTCGCAATACACAGTCATGTCTCCAAAAAGTGCTACTTTCGATAAACGAAGTGAAGATGGAGTTTCCACATATCCTGCCAGCTCATCGTCACATGCTTGGGCCCTGGCTAGATCAGCCATGCTGACTGGTGCCTCCAGTTCGTCGATTCTGGAAAGCGTGTCAGCCACGACGTTATCTTTGCCCGCTATATACTTTATGTCAGTCGTGAACTGGGAAATGTAATCCAGATGACGGAACTGTCTGGGCGTGCAGTTACGCTTTCGTTCATGAAAGGCAAATGTCAGCGGCTTATGGTCGGTATAGACCACAAAATGCCTGGCCTCAAGCATGTGGCGAAAATATTTAATACCCTCGTACACTGCGAGGAGTTCGCGGTCGTACGGGGAGTATTTATGCTGCGATGGACTCAGTTTACGGGAAAAGAACCCTAATGGCTGCCATACGTCGTCTGTAAGTTGTTGCAAAACGGCACCTATCGCCAAGTCTGATGCATCTGTAACTAACGCAAGCTTCGCCTGGCAGTTCGGATGGGCGAGAAGAGCTGCGTTGGATAAGCTTTCCTTGGTGTTTTGAAAAGCTTTCAGAGCATCACCAGTAAGGCTGATGGGCGTTGAACTTTTGACTGCACCTGCGAGTAGAGCGTTGAGAGGCGCTTGGATTTGGGCGGCTTGGGGTATGAACCTCCTATAAAAATTGGCCATTCCCAGAAACCTCCTCAACGATTTGACATCCTTGGGTGCAGGGAAGTCACGTATGGCTTGGACTTTTGTGTCTAGTGGCTTGGTACCGCTCTCCGAAATCCGGTAACCCAAGAAAGTTACCTCGGGAGCCCCAAAGACGCACTTGGACACATTAATGACCATGCCGTAGTCCCGTAGACGTGCAAACACCTGGCGAAGATGGTCTTCATGTTCTTCCTCGCTCCTGGAGAAGACGAGGAAGTCATCAAGGTAGCAGTAGACGAAATCCATGCCGCGTGTCATTTCATCCACAAATCTTTGGAAAGTTTGGCCTGCGTTGCGCAGACCAAAATTCATAAACGGATATTCGAACATACCGAATGGAGTCGTGATGGCCGTCTTCGGTATATCCTCTGGGCAGACAGGTATCTGGTTGTACGCTTTTACGAGGTCCAAGGTACTAAAGACCTTACAACCAGAGATATTATGTGTAAAATCGTGGATGTGTCGAATGGGATACCTGTCTGGTACAGTCCGAGCGTTCAAAAGACGGTAGTCGCCACAGGGACGCCATCCGTTGTCCTTCTTGGGCGCAAGATGTAAGGGCGAGGACCATGGACTCTCTGAGGGTCTACATGTCCCGTTCGCCAACATTGCCTCAAACTCCTGTTTGGCTATCCTTAATTTATCTGGAGCCAGACGTCTGGGGGCGCAAGAAACAGGAGGACCTGGCGTGGTGCGAATGTGGTGTTGTGTGTTGTGAGTAACCGTGCGCTGTGTACCCGACGGACGAGTAATTTCAGGAAATTCCTGCATGAGAACTCGATGGTAGCGAGAATCACCAGTCGGGACTTTAACAGAATGCAAATCACAACAATCTTTAACTAAAGAAGCTACAGTTGTTACATTGGTAGTGTTATCAATAAGTCTCTGATTCCTACAATCAACAATAAGGTTATAATAAGACAAGAAATCTATACCAATAATAGCTTTTGTTACATCAGCAACCACGAAACGCCAAGGAAAGTTGCGACGCAAGCCTAAATTAAGCGTAAAGTGGACATATCCGTAGGTATTAATAGTTGTGCCATTAGCAGCCGTCAAGTTGAAATCACTAGGCGCGCGTCGTTGCCGGAGCTTGGACAGGGGGAAGACGCAGAGGTCGCTGCCGGTGTCAACCAGGAACTGCACCTTCGACGACTTGTCCACGACGAACAGGCGACCGGTGGCTGCTGGGCTATCGGCCGTCGCCTCTACCGACTGCCCTGAGCGTTTCCCGAGTTCTTGTAGTCGCAAGGGCGTATACACTTGCTTGCGTTGCTGCCATGTTTATGATGGTACCAGCATACGGGGAACCTCCTATAATTCGACTGCGATCGGGTATTGGAGCGGCTTCGGGATCGTCGGCGCACCTGTGATCGAGGACTTCTAGACTGCCTCGTTGTTAATTCCTCCAGCTGCCTGCGGAGAGCTGCGATCTCATGCGCCATCGACTCCATCGTTGCTGCTGGAGCACAGCTGGTCGAAGCGACCTGTACGGGTCTTGAGGGGACGATATCGTTAACCCTGTCTGCAAGATCAGCCAAGACCTCGAGCGGCGCTTGAGGTTGTCCAGCGAGAACGGTCTGGATCTTCTCCGGAAGACGACTGGTCCATATGGTCTTAAGAAAGTCTAGAGGTACCTTAGGGCCGGCGAGACCTTGAAGATGCCGAAGGAATTGGGACGGTTTTCGATCCCCGAGTTCTTCGTGCATGAGGAGTTGCTGCACCTTCTTCTCATGGGACGCGCACAAACGTTTAATTAGCTCGCTCTTTAGCTTTTCGTACTTCCCAGCGGCCGGTGGTGAAGTGATAACATCTTTAACTTCCTTTGAGTACTGCTGGTCCAACTGGGATATGACGTAATAAAATTTGGTGCTGTCAGCCGTGATGCCAGATATACAAAATTGTCCCTCCAGGTTAGCAAACCATATTTCTGGCTCCTCAGGCCAAAACGGTGGAAGTCGTACGGAAACTTTTGAAATATCGGATGGTACAATGGAAACGGTGGCACCCGGGCCGTCGTCATTGTTCTGCGCCATTATGTTTTCTTTGTTCTCGGAATCTTCTAGTAATGTGTTCGAGGGAGTCACCAATGAAGCGGGAAGCGTGTATGAGTGATGAGATGAGTGATAGGTACGTTACCAGATACAGCCAAGGAAGTGGTAGAAATGAAGTAAGCAGCTTGAACACTTTAAATCACAGTTTATTCACTCACACAATACAGCACATAGTATGAAGGAGAAAGAAGATAGATAAGCTTAGAAGGCACAGGATGAAAGATGATTAAAGCACAATAAGATAGTTTGATAATTAGCACAGTAAGTTTTAGCGAACGAGAATCGTTTACATCGAAAGCGCGATCAACATGCGAGCCGGCGTAAGTACTTGTCTCCACTGGTCATGAGGGGCGACGATGCGCCCGCGCTGCCGCGTTACGTAAACAAGTTCCGAGTGCGCGGTTGCATTTGCCTCGTCCGATAGAATTCACAATGCACGTAAGTAAGTATATTATGGTAAGTGTTTTATTAAATAAATAGTTATTAGTGTAAGTATGTTTGGTGTATGAATGTGATTAATTATGTAAGTGTGTAGATATATAAATATGAATGAATATAAATATAGGTATATAAGTGTGTAAGTGATTTTAATATACATATTTTAAATAATAAAGTGGGAGTAGCCCACAACCCCTTGATTGCGTAAGCACTGATCGGTGCTTTACGAAATTGCCTTATTATCAGGCGGATTTTAAAAGTAAACTATAAAATATTATGAATTTTATAGTTTACTTTTAAATTTAAATTTTAATTCCAAATTATGATTTTTTCCACAAATTTGAAATTTTCAAATTGCCGTCGCTTTTCCGCAGCAAAAGATCCCTTAATCCTTTATTTTTCTATCATTCACAAAATGTATCTACTTATACCTACCAGGTTTCAACTGTTTAGTTTTCAGTGTAAGAATAAAGTGATTAGATAGACTTTAGTGTAAGTCATGACGACTCTATAAGGCATATTTTGACATTGGCTACGGAACCTTTCAAATAAAGTCTAAACTGATCAAAATTATATGTAAGACAGGTCTTTCATAGCAAACTATGAAAGACCTGTCTTACATATAATTTTGATCAGTTTAGATATAGTCGGAATCTCGAAAAAAATTTATGTACTTGATTGATCAATTTTTGTACACGATGTCATAACTGATCAAAATGAAATATGGACACGTGTGATTTGTTAAACTTGGGAGATAAAAAGTTATATTAAACTAGTTACTTAATAGAAAGTGAGATTTTAGAAAAACAATGTAATTATATTCATTAAATAGTCGGAATCCCGAAAAAAATGTACTTGAGTAACCAATTTTTATACACTATGTCTTGAAATATGGACTTGGGAGATACAATAGTCAACAGAAAGTAAGATTTAAAAAATATTTTTTAATTAAAAAAGAAAGATTAATTTTATGTATTTTATAAACAATGAAATTATAAAATAAAATTTCAATCTAACATAAGCCAGAACTAATAAGAGCAAAGAGGGATTTAGTATTTAGTAATACCACAATTTATCTGACAGTCCAGTGCTGGCGACGTGTGGCAGAACAGATTATAAGTGATCAATGGATAATATGAGGAGTGATTCTGGAAAATTAAACGGATAAACCGGCCACTTATTCTACGTCCTGCTCAGTGGTCACTGATCAGTGATATTCTCATTGACAGAATTTCAAATAGGATAAGAAATGTGCACGCATGGACTTAACAAGTTAGTTCACCAATACATTATAGTAAAATAGGAATAATCAGAAGATTTTGTTTTGATAATTAATTATATCAAATCAATACTGATAAGTTATAAGAAATGCTTAACTGCTTTTGAAATTGAAACAAACACGTTTCTATAATTTTTTACATTAAAAAAATAATCAAATCAGAATAGTCTATCATGAGTTTGAAGGTGACATACTTAATTAATTAAGCTGAACATTCTTTTTGCATTACATGTGGTGAAAAGGATATCAAGTTGGTCAATGGATAATTTGAGAGGCGATTACGTAATATCCGCGCACAATCATGCATGATTATACGTTTAAATCGGATGCGTTACTTATCCAATTACCGCTCAGCGATCAGTGATATTCTCATTGACGGAATTGAGAATGCGAGCTTAATTAGAAATGTCCATACACGGGCATGATTAGAGCGGAATTTACTATTTTAATGAACCATTAGAGAACCAACAATCATGTTTTACTAGGTTAGCTTCTTCTTCTTTTCGTGTTGGTGGCAAACCAATTATTTTTAGTTTTCATTATTTGCTCGCAGAATGCAGCCTCTTTTAAGATAAGCCTTAGTGTTAGCTGTCATCAGATCATCCAATGTACAGGAGCAGAAGCACAAGAAGCAAGACAACAAGTGGGACATTGTTTAGGGAGTCCACATTCACACCACTTTATCAAAGTTGTTTGTAAGCCCCCATCAAGACAGGTTTTCCTTGCACCGGCCGACTTGTGTGAAGTTTGTTTAAGGACCTTCAGGTCTGCTATGGCAATTCATGTCCAAATGGGAGCTCTTCAACAAGTAGTACAAATGGGAAAGGAATATTCCACTTGCTGCGCCAAACAGTGCATCTTGCACGTGGAACATTGAAAGGTAAGAAGTGGATTATTTAAAAAATAAATATTTTAAACCCCATCTGCCGTTTTTGGCAGTTTACTTCCGCCATTATTTTTTTTTCCTGATGTCACATAGCTTATAAAACACCGGGGAAAAATACGAATCTAATGATATCTCACACTTTAAAATCCGTAAAGCCGTTTAGACTAGAGAAGGCAACACTGGAAAAGACATATGTACATACATACGTGCGAAATATTAATTACTCTACTTTTCAAAAAATAATAGTAATATAAGGAAGATTTTTTTTTATTGGTAGACTATTCATTACATGTAATGGTTTAATATAATTATCAAAAATGTACTCTTTAATATTATACACAGATAGTCGGATTAATATATCTGGCACCACAGTTCAAATTTAAAAGTTTGAACTCTAGATTTAGCTGAATAATAATAATAGTAGGCAGTACAATTTATCCGAAAATCTATCGGACGTGACATGTGGTGGAAGGATTTCGAGTGGTCAATGGATATATTATGTCCTATGTCCTGCGTGATATCCGCACACAATCTGGATAGTTACACGGATAATTTGAATGCGAGTAACTTAGTCCAATTACCACTCAGTGATGGATCAGTGGTATGCTCACTCACGAAATTCCAAATGGGATTTGTCTTAGAAATGTGCATATTTAGTGCTGGATTTAGGTACTTATTATTTGAATTTGGTGAATTTAAGTTTCTCTATCATTAAATTAAGTAATAGTTAAAATATTAAATAGTTTAATTTAAATAATTTTTCCGTGACTTCGTTTAAGTAACTTATAGCCTATGTAATCCGCGTATAAATTAGCTTTCATTAAGATGAATTCTAAAAATTTTCGAGTGGTTTCGGGGCCTATTCAAATAATTAAATATAAATTTTATAAAAAGGAAAGTTTTTAAATAAGCTGCATCATAAACAGACAATCGAATTAAGAGTCCCACGTAAAGCCGCAATCCCATACAAACGTAGTTTCGTTTTAGTTTTACAACAGTTAAGCCACTCTCAACCAAATTTCGTACATACGACCGGATAAGGCATATTGATGTTTATAATCAGATTTCAATTTTAAAAACAATACCTATACAAAATTAAAGCGAGTACAAGTTTTCGATACGAAACTTCAAATCGCTGTAATTTTGTATATGTATTGTTTTTAAAATTGAAATCTGATTATAAACATCAATATGCCTTATCCGGTCGTATGTACGAAATTTGGTTGAGATTGGCTTAACTGTTGTAAAACTAAAGCGAAACTACGTTTTGTATGGGATTGCGGCTTTACGTGGGACTCTTAACTCATCCAGGCAAGATTATAATACTAATTGAAGATTTTGAGGACTAGTACGACGATAATAATAATAATAGTAGGTAGTTAAATGAGACCGAAAATCCAGGTAAGCGTGACGTGTGGCGGGATAGATTACTAGCGGTTTACGGATAATAGGAAAGACCATTCTGTAATATCCATTATAGCTGCAAACAATTCCGATAAACCGGATACTGAGTTACTCAGTCCGATTAACTCTCAATGGTCAGCCGTGGTACTCATTGAAGGATCTGCGAATGGGTATTTAATTAGAAATATGAACTAGTTATTCAGCTATTTAGAATGAATAATTTTAAGGATAAAGTACCTTGAAAATACGCATTATGAATAATACTAGATTTATTATAAAAGCTTTGTTAAATTTATGTATAAAATGTTCATTTATTGACTTGATGTTGATGATCAAATTGAGAATAAATTAATTTTTATTCAATAGTTTTAAAAACTTTATTATGATGTTAAGTGTGCGGCATTTGCGGTCTTTTCAAAAATATAAATAATATATTAAAACTTGATTAGACAGATAAGTTACTGAGTATCTAACTATGTTCTAAAAAAATAAATTAAAAACTACTACAATATTGGTTTAGTTATGTCTGTGGACATGAAGTGGGTCTAATCCAAAGAAAATATACACATCGAGAAAAAAGCCTTCTTTTAGAAGACAGAATAAAAATAGGTATTATAAATGTGTTTATCTAATCAGCTGGTATATTATTTGTATGTGTATACTGGCTGTTCGCGTTGGTCCCGAGGAAAAGTTCCTTATTTTTATGGGCTGATTTGATGGTTTGAAGGACAACAGTAATTATCTTAAACACCCAGTATAGGTGTAGATTTTTATAACCAATAATTAATGTATAAACCAACTACGCAGGTCACCGAGTAAACCCGAATACCTAATGGTTCGAGACAACTGCATTATTTGGGTTCATTGCTCTTGATTAATGATCAATCAGGCTCTTGTTGAAAATTAATTGTTATTTTCCAAAAAAATCAAAAATATTCCATATCAAAGTCAATCAACACACAATATTCTATATAATTAATGTATAAACCAACTACACAGGTCACCGGGTACGTTCGGGTGTCAGTGAATACCTAATGGTTCGAGACAACTGTATTATCTGGGTTCATTGCTCGTGATTGACGATCAATCAGGCCCTCGTTTAAAATTCATTATTATTTTCAAAAAAAAAAACTAAAATATTCCATATCAAAGGCAATCAGTACACAATGTTCTGTATAATTAATGTATAAACCAACTATACAGGTCACCGGCTACGCCCGGGTGTCAGTGAATACCTAATGGTTCGAGACAACTGCATTATCTGGGTTCATTGCTCGTGATTGACGCACAAACAGGTACTTACATAGATAATTACAAAATTGACTTTGTATTTAGATTAAGTTTAGTTAAAAGTATTAATACTAATTCATTATATTTATTACCCTTACAAGACTTCTTATCTTTATTTTTTCTAAATATTTATATTTCATTACCACCTTTTAATACTTCATTTATTTTTTACCGAGTCTGCGTGGTTTGTGCACGTTTGATTTATTTTCGTGTACTACTTTCTATTCTACGTGTAATTTTTTTCAACTAGTAGTACAAATGATACAAACTTCGATCATTTGTACGGAGGGGTTTTGTTCAAAGGTTGGGCCTTTTTAAATAAGTATGAGTGGCTATTGTAGATGTATAGCTAGGTTGACAACAACCAGACGCACTCATCAGTTTAGCCTGTTTTTCCCACTAGCCGCGTATGTACCAGTGTACTACACGTGCATACTTTTTCCATACGTTTGCTACACTATATACAGTGCAACTAGAACAACTGCGGCGCTGTTCAGACGATGACCCATCTCATAAATTGCCCCATCTGTCCTACTTCTTGCACCGTAGGGAATTTGTTGGAGGCTAACAATCGCGCCGTCCAGGTGGCCAAATTTTGGTCTAATATAATATAAGATTTATAAATATAGCCTTTTTGACTCGAAAAGAAGAAGAAGTGCAACTAGGATCATTTGGCACTTGTATGACACTGAAATTGGGGCACTGTGTGTAATACGAGAGTAATCAGGACTACCAGTTAACAAAATATTCTTTGTTTTATTAATAGAATAAAAAGCACGAAATATCCAGAACAAAAAATAATTCGAGCTACCTTCCAAAAATGACGCTAAGATGACGCTTTACAAGATGACGGCAATGGCAGCGTTTAGTTCTGATTATGGCCACGTGCCAAAAGATCCTTGTAGCTTAACTAAATTTTACACTGGGGCCTGTCGAGTGTTGTTCTTCACTACAAATGAGGTTTAAAAGCAACAAGAGGCTCTTATTATTCTAGTCCACTGTCCTCACTTGTGTATGTGCCACACGTGCACCTGCCGACTAATTGCCGGGGCTAACTGGGTTTAAGTTTGATCTGGTTAGACTACGCTTAACGAATACAGTCTCCCTTAGCTAGGCTCATGCAGATTTAACAATTTTGATTTTGGTAAATTTGTCTTTTCTATACTTTTTTATCTAAAGTTACTATAGATTACTTTTATAATGAAAGAAAGATTTGTATGAATACTTTAAAATAGCTCTTATGGTGGCTTTTGTTTTCTATTGTATTAGAAACTATACCACTTGAAGAGATATACAAGTTAGAAGCCATTCTTCATTTTCACAGTTCTTTCTGAGATTTTTAGTGTACTTTATATTCCTATATTTTTTTGTGTTCATGTACAGTAGACCCACCTCACAAGTTTTCTTTTAAATAGTAGCGGCCATTGAGTGTTTTAAAGTTTGATGAAAACAAAACTCTCTATATATTATACTATTGTTGCTAGTATCGAATAATACGTGCCACACGTGCACCTGTTGACTAAAAATTATTGTTGAAGCTAGCCGGTTTGAAGTCTTATCAGGTCAGTCAGCGACACTTAAAAAAATAATTTTCTCTTAATTAGGATTACAAAAGTTAAGTATTGTGTGTTTGCTGTTCATTACCTATTTCTTGAAAGAGAAAGAGTCATTCTTTTATTGTAGTCTACCACTAGCGTGTTTGCCACACGTCCACCTGTCGGCTAATTGCTGAAGCTATCCAAATTTAGGTTTGTTAGGTAACGACTTTAGTTGGGCAAGTGTAGCACGAATACTCGCAGTAGGAACAAAAGTGTCTTATTAACCTTGCATTTTTGGAATAAGCAATTTTTCTTGGTACAAGTAATGTTCATACACATAGCTTTGATTTGATAAAGAAAGTCATTCTGGAAACCCCTGCATCTAAGAAGGGACGGCTTCTTCTTACCAAGCCAGAGCCAGAACAAGAGGGATACCAAGACTGATATAACAAAGACAGTAATCTAAGGATAGTATATAGTAAAGATATAATTTAAAGCCAGTTGGGGTTTGAAGGAACGGTACCATGATGGTATGCTAACATCAGGTAGGTACCAATACCCCATTACTTTAATCAACTAAACTAAAACGATCATAGAATACAATAGACCCTGGCGCTATGGGCACAAAAAATACAACATTCACCCTTAACATCGCTATAAAAATTCACATAAAGAAAACAGTACTTACCATATTTTATCCCTTTTTATCGTCGAAGATTGCATAAATACGGCTGGCATTCTTTTTCAATGACAAAGAATCGCCGGCTGAATAGCAAGGAGAATCTCACTTTCAGGAGTCGCTTTTTATCGATCTCGTATCGTATACGCTTCCGGAATCACAATGAACGTGTTTTTAAGAAACGCTACGTTTTTTCATCCTAACTGTTCTGATTTAGATAACACTACGTAATTTTGGATAATGATATTGAGTTTCCGAATTTGTTGCGTTTGGACATTAAATAATATACAAAATTTACATACCACACAATTATTACATTTGGCAGCCACACAGAGGGGTCAAGCCACACGTCTGCCCTCTACATACATATATATAATTTAAAAGTTTTTATTTGAATAATGGGTTATAATCAAACGTCTTCATACCTTTGATCAAGGTTTATATACTTAAAATCACACCCCGTTTAACACTAGGTTACTGTAGATGATTTTTCAGTACTCGTGCATACAATACATCACTCGATCAAAAAAAAAAAAAAAAATAAACCGAGGGAAACATCGAAAAATTGAGCCCATATATTGTGTTGACAAAAATACTGGCTGCGTTCCTAATAGATTGCGATTTCAAATTATACACACATAAACCCTGAAAGCAGTACATTCCAGTTTTGGCTGTCGAGCAAAAATAATTTTTCATTTAAAGCTTTAAATATTAGCGACGCCTACCATTCCACCACAATTTCTTTCAAGTGCAACAACGTATTAAATCAAAAACAAGGAGTTCCCAGCCACCATTATGACAAAGCGTCGGTACTTGAAATATCAAAAGAGGCAAAAGAGCGTAACATAGAATTTACATTTAATGAAGCAGAGTTAAGTGCGGTCTACACAAGCCGGCAATACTGGGAGAATTTGCATTTTTATGGAAATCTGGGCAAACGTCCGGCGTGTATGCGTCGAAGCCATATTTTGGTATAGTTTTTGAGTACACTTTGACGATGCAATTTTTAAATGGATAAAGAAGACTTTTATGAGGACAAACCTTTGCTCCGTAGTAGGACACAGATTAGAATACATAAAAAGAAGTAATATACTTTTAAATAAAATTAATTTAATACGGTTTTACGCGATAAAATTATGAAATTAATTTTATTTAATTGGGTAACAATCGCGAAAACATTAGAAAACCAAATACTTATTTATACTAATTGTTATTTCCTCAGATCATACAAACCAAGCAAGACAATGGCTTTGGCTTGTTCTTTAAATCATCTTTTTAGACTTGCCTTTCCTTTATTCCATATGTCTGTTTCTGTTTTACGACGAGCTCCGTGGCGCAGCGGTCAACACACCGGCTTGCTCCCGCGGTTCGATCCTCGGTCAGGTCAAGATGATATGTATTTGTAATAAAATATCGTATCGTTGAGTTAGTATCCCATAACACAAGCCTCTAACCTACTTTGGAGCTAGCTCAATCTGTGTGATTTGTCCGTGTATAATTATTATTTTATTTATGTTTTCTCTGTTAGAACTGTGTTTGAATTTGCAAATAGTAATTGGTTTCTCAAGCAATTTATAATCTCAATAAGTTTAAATGCTGGTTATAATTTAAGAGTAATTAACACAACTAAGCCCATTTTCTGAATTGATTGTGTTTATTCAGGTTACTAATAGCACGCCACTAAAGTACAAACATGATGAAAAGCCATTATTGATATGTTAAACACAAACAAAAATATTGAGTTCTATCACTACTGTTTTTCTTTACAATT
Organism: Rhodophaea formosa; assembly: GCA_963082605.1. Taxonomy (NCBI): domain Eukaryota; kingdom Metazoa; phylum Arthropoda; class Insecta; order Lepidoptera; family Pyralidae; genus Rhodophaea; species Rhodophaea formosa. The sequence goes on from OY720206.1 coordinate 8,472,146, forward strand.
AAAATCAATTTTATTTTTAATTGCAACAATTTCAAATATAGTGAACGATTTTATTTTTGAGTAATTCATTACTCTTTAGTCCGGTTTTTTTTATTTAGATAACTGTAATTACAAAAGATCTAAAGACTAGCCAAGTGCGAGTTACACACGAAGGGTTCTGTACCTTATCTAAACATTAGACTATCGGACAAAAACGGCAATAGGCTTTTTTTATGGGAATTAACCCCTTAAATATTTATGTTATTTTGATTTTTACAGTAAATATATAACTAAATTTTCTGTGTATATTTCAAGAGTCTACCTGTTGTGAAAATTTCAACTGCCTAGCTATCACGGTTTATGAGATAAAGACTGGTGACAGACAGAAAGACGCTCATCGAAGTCAGAAATAGGGTCCCGTTTTTACCGTTTGGGTACGGAACCCTAAAAAAATTAAATAAAGTGGAATTAAAACAGTTTCTGACTAATTACTTTTAATGTCAAAAAGAGTGGCGTGACAAATGACTTTTTGAAGTCAAAAGGTCAGATTGGAATCCCAACTATCGGAGACTTACGACAGAAGTTCAGAGCTATCTATCAAATAGTTCCACTTCACAGCTGTTAAACTTTCTTTGACAGATTTGACGATCAATTTAATGGCCACGTTCCACTGAACTTGGACGATAAATCGTTACGGAATTTAACCCGATATCCACCTGTCGCATAGTTACATTGCGTAGTGATCCAAGAAATGTGTTCGTATTGAAATGCAGACTGTGTAAGGTATAATTTTCATAATTTCGCATAAAACTCACGTATAGAGTTAACCAATCAATGACTCTAAGTAATATAAGGAAAGGATGAAGGCCCAGAAACAGAAAGATAGTTTGGTCTCAATCTGTTTATAGAGGGTAGAAGACTAGACAGGGATGTGTAAAAAAAGAGGCCTTTGCTCATCTATGGGACACTAAAGACTAATAAATATGTATATTGGATACTTGAGTGACATAATTTTACAGAATAATATTGTTTTTCTGAGCTTATCCCTTATATGAATTATATTTATAAGACTTACAACACATTTGTTATCATTCTATAAGAAATAGTCTACAAGCAAACTATGAAAAAATTGGTACTTATGAAGTTGCTTTAATTTATTTTTACTCAGCGAAAGAGAAGTAATAAATTGAGAATTTACGCATAAAAAATCACTTTGTAAATTTCTAGGCACATGTGTTCACCATAATTTGTTGTATAATTTAAGTTATACTGAGTCAAATTTTCATGCTGTTTTATATGAAACAACGCCACAGAATCCTCAGTCGGAATTCAATTGAGCCATAATAGACATAAAGATCTTGGAAGTGGCTTAGCTGCTGGAGTGAAATTGCAGAGGATTGTTCTAACGCGTTGTTACATTATTTCATATTGCAGTATTTGGAATTAAAGCTGCATTGAATTTTCTATTTGTATGCGAAATTTCTATAATATTACATATTGCATTTTTTACGTTATTTATTACTTCATATATGCGGTAATAATCAATTTTAAAAGTATGTCCTGGTGTTATCATTATTCACAATGGTCAATAGCGAAGCTACTGGTCAAATAAACTATTTTTTGAGATATTATTAACGATCCTTGAACGCTTTGTAAACAGCGTATTTGGCATTTGATGGCTTTACATTAGTAAAGTTCATATTAATGAAGAACGACGAACTAGCTTTAGAAAACCGTTCTGTCACTGCCGTCCTAAAATAAGACCATACCTTATAATCTTAGATAGTAGTTAAAATTGAATATTCATGCCTTTCGAACCAAACAATAAAGATACAAAGCTGCTTGGTTTCTAAAATATCAAAAGAGCTTTAACTACTAATTTATTTTCAAACCGGCATTTCCGATTTCTTGATAAGCCGCCTCCGTAGTTCTTAGATCTTCAGCAAATCATAGCCGGGATTCGGCGTCATGAATCTACCATTAATACATAGCCGCAGGCCACGTTGCTCCAATTTGTTCCAATTCCGAAGTTTAAACAAACTTTGTACGGAAACTTCGCATGATTCCCGTGATTAAATCGATTCCCGATTGCCGGTAAACGGTATTCCGAAACTGCCGATTCGTCGTTAGAAATAAACGGATCCCGAAAGTTTGGGCACGTAAAATTTTAAATTTCGAATTTATTTGGTTTACAATTTGGATTTGAGATGGCTTTTCTGGGTTCAAATATCATTGGAGTTAGAAATAGACTTTAATTGGAGTTCGAATATGGGTAAGGGCGCACTCACACGTGAACGGGACTCGCTTGTTAAAATTTATTCGGTAACTACATATTACGAAAAATAATACGAGATAAAAATACTCGTAGTAACAACTTTTGTAACTACTCTTATCGAAATTCTGCTCTTTTATATCATGGATACAAAATATGAAGCATCATGATGAATACGCTTATGTGACCAACTTTCTCTGAACAAAGCTTTAGATTCCGTGGTCTTTTCTAATCTGAATTAATGCATATTTTTGCAAGCTGTGCACCGTCCAAAACTAACAGAAGATAACTTAACTAAAAGTTTTATCCAACTAGTAAATTAGAATCAACTTAAACATTCTCACTAATAAAAGACCTGTCGGTTAACTTAGCCGGAGAAGTTTGGATAACGTTCCATTCAGCTGAAACCCTGAAGAAACAGTTTCAGATGGCTTTTGCGCAAAATGTACCGTTAGCAAAATGGAAGCCTGATTTGCTACATAAAATTAAATTCAGGTGATTGAAATTTGACTTGACAGTCATGGGTATGCATATCTGCTAAAAGGATAAGGGTAGGTTTTCATAAATCATATTATTATGTAGTGGAGCGGTAAAGATGCGTTGCTAAAGAACTTTGTGAGTGTTTTACCAAGAGCCAACAAGTAAGTGTGTGAAAATGAAAGAAATGAATACGATGTGTAGCGAAAATTCAGAACGAATCGAAAACTATTTTAAGGCTTCAAACATTTCTTCATTTCCACCAAAGCCAAATTAAACGAGGCTAAGAAAATAATATGGGTAGATCTTTTTTTCCACTTTATAACATAAGTAAAGTAGAATAATTTAATATCTCATAATTAATATCTATTAAATTTATGAATCATGAATCCATTTTATAACTATAACACACTTATATAATAACACACCTTTGTTTGCGGAAAGAACCACAAATAAAAGTGTATTATGTGATAACATTTTGCGAATCAAACATTTAGCGCCTTAAGCCTTTCAGACTCCCAGCCGTCAGTCACACTGGCGTTTTTTACTGCTCCTCCACTTACTATAAAACTCTTTATTTGCTATTAAACCCGCTCGTGTGATATATGGCAGTTGGCATCGTAAAGCAAATTGAGACTTACTAAATTAGATATACGAGTACAATAAAAATTTAAGGTACTAACACAATTTTAGGGGCTATGTTTTAGTTAATTTATAAGTTTTTACAGGCACACAAATATTTAGTACCTCTGGAATTTGTTTCAAACTAACAGAGATTTTAGGTTGAGTAGTCAAGTACTCCAGGAATAGTTTTTTCATAATAAATTTTAAACATACTCCTTGAACAAAAATGTTACTTGCTTCATAAAAGAACTAACTATAACATAAACCCTTAAAATCAACAATTCTTTTTTTTTTTTTTGGCTGTCATGAAAACATTTTTCCACGCTGGTCTGGGAGAAAAGAAAAAAACGTAGAATTTACAAGCTGCTTCTCACCCCACGCAGATCGTAAAAGCCGAGAGACTGCATCAGGAATCATGTCAATAGGCGATGCGGCTAGCAACCCATCACTATTTTGATTCCGTTCTCACCTACAAGCCCACCAAAATGCTAAACGTGGCCTTAAGGTTTTACAGACCTGGGCTCTTTCTACCCTGCAAGGAAGAAAGACGTGATTAGTAGTTTACCAGTTTTTCATAAAACAGTTTCTTATAAATTCTTTTAATTTTGTAAAAAAGAAAGACGAAACCTCGAAAATGTAGAGCAACCATATAAACATATGATATTTAACAAATGATGAATTAATTAATTCATCATTTTTACGGACTTATCCATCATTATGTTTTCTTATGTTTTCGCGATTGTTACACATTTAAATAAAATTATTTTAATACTGTTTTTATAGCGTTTATTACATTATTTATACACCTAACGTTTCGAGCACTTTACAGTGTTCGTGGTCGCAGGTAGACTAAGTTGACATTTGTCTAGTATTATAAAAGAACTGCAAAATCTACCGCCTAAAATATTTATTGATAACGTTCCGGATGTACGCAGTATTGGCTCACGGTGTCTGAAGGTCTTGCAGTCTTCTGCTTAGCTTGAGATTTGATTAAATTGATGACTGGATCCCAAGCTGGTGGTAACTGCCAACCATCCCATCAATAGAGATATTGAAATTAGGATGTATTTTTTAATTTCAATAGCTGTATAGTGTACAGTACACTATACAGCTATTGAAATTAAAAGTGCTCGAAACGTTAGGTGTATAAATAATGTAATAAACGCGATAAAAACCGTATTAAAATAATTTTATTTAAATTATCCATCATTATTAATATAGGTATTAATTTGTCTTTCAAAAACTTGCTTTTGAATTTCTGTATACTTAGCTCTTTCTAGCTTTCTAACTGAAGCGTTTAGTACTACCAGTTGAAGCCGCAGCTGCGTCACGCATAGCCTTCTACAATTCAGTTAGCCAGTACTGGATCGGGTTCCCAAGTGTAGCTCAGGAGGAAGGCAAGTTCTACTAGTAAAGTTGCAAACCACTCTATAGACATACAAGTAAACTGAACGAACTGTTAAGATACTTTTGGTCATTAATTGACCCACTTATAAAATTACACAAATCACACAGGTTGAGCTAGCCCCAGAGTAAGTTCGAGACTAATTGTGTTATGGGATACTAACTCAGCGATACTATGTTTTATTACAAATACATATTATATAGATAAACATCCAAGACTCAGGTAAATCTGAAAAAGTTCATTTTTCATCTTGACCTGACCGGGGATCGAACCCAGGACCATCCGTGTCACAGGCCGGTGTTGATCGCTGTGCCACGGAGCTCATCAACTACGGAACCCTACACTGCGCGTGACTCGACACGCACATATGGCCCGATTATTTTTTTTGTTTCCTTCTTCTGTGCAGCAATATTAGTGCCAGATTTAATAAGCTGCCTTAAGGCATCTGATGGGTGAACCTGATTTCCAAAGTACGGATAGCTCGTGATTTTTTATGCTTACGTTCACTGGGCAGCAAGCTTCTTATAATCCCGTACTTTCTTAATAACAGCAATAAGTATTTTATGGTCTTTACACAAACTTCCTATAAGCCATTACATTTTATTTTCGCCTGCATACGTAACATCAGTTTGCCGAGTTAGCAAGTTGCTTTCAAACTGGTAATATTTTCCGACGATAAATTCCAAATACCCCCATTTTACGTGCACTTTCTCTTAGTTTGTTAGATTATGGGCTTGCTTCGGGATTTATTGCATCTGCGTTGTATTTTAATGATGGAGGCTTCTTTGAGGTAAGTTGTTAAACTGAAACATTGTTGAGACAACATTATGAATCTTTTTCTTTTCTTTCTTCTTTTAAATTATGGCTTCCATTTAGATTTTAGTGATTCTTAATTATTAATATTAACAGGACTTAGCACGAACCTTTTTACTTATTTATTTTCGCTGACGTTTCTATGGAGTTACATCCATCGTGGTCGCAGCGAGACTGGAGTACGGCGGTGTCATCTTGTGGTGGTGGGAGCACTTGCACTAATAACCGTACTCTAAAATAACTATGCATATGCGTTCACCAAAAAATGTCATTCCTTATCAGACGCCAGGTGTCTATAAAATAGATTGCAGCTGTGGGAGTTCCTATATTGGACAAACCAAGCGTACAATAGCGGAAAGAGTGAAGGAACACATCGCAGCTGTGAAGAACCGTCAATCTAATAAGTCCGCTATTGCAGAACACCTTATGGACACCGATTGCAATCACTGGATTGAATTACACCAGCCAAAGGTATTATCTACTGACCGTCACTACTACAAAAGACTAGTACGGGAAGCTGTTGAAATAAAGAAATACAAGACTTTCAACAGGGAAGATGGATACAAACTATCACCTGCATGGAATCCAGTGATTGATAAAATTAAACCGCGTCGTTCATTGTCGGACAAAAAGTTGGACATTGTCAGTGTTGTGTGTACCGGGGCTAATACGAAAATATAAAACTAGTTGTAGGTAGTGACATTATTAGTGCAAGTGCTCCCACCACCACAAGATGACACCGCCGTACTCCAGTCTCGCTGCGACCACGATGGATGTAACTCCATAGAAACGTCAGCGAAAATAAATAAGTAAAAAGGTTCGTGCTAAGTCCTGTTAATATTAATAATTATGTGTTTGAAGCGCGAAAGTTTAGTGATTCTGCCAATGTCCAGTATAATGAGATACTAAGTATCGGTGTTGTATGGTATGTGGCATCAAAGATGGCGTAAGTTCTTTGGTAGCCTCGTAGGAGCTTTTGATGACAAATCTATACGAGTACATTTAAAAGTCTACCTTAACTTTTTCCCAAATTGTTCTTAAGCACTAGCATTCATAACTCCAAACTACACCAATTTCATATTATAAAGTCCACTGAAATCAATTTGCAAAATCGTCTAAGACAAACGACAACTGTACCCCTTGACTTCCCACCAAAAACTCCATGAATCTTTTTATAGACTTGATAAATGTTTATCTTGTTTATTTTTAAAATTTCTATGGCCACCAACTGACTTCAATATCTCTCTAGTACTGCCTTATCATCTGACTTCATCATCATCATCAGTCTATTGCAGTCCGCTGCTGGACATAGATATCATCTGACTTACATAAGTACAAAAAAATCTGCTAATGTTTAAGGACCTGCTTCAAAATTGATTTGGCATCGTGGAGAGTGTTAATAATTTAAATTGTAATGCTTATTTTTGTATCATGTACACTAAATATTTTTATTACTAACAAGGTTATATTTTATTTGCTCTATTTGTTTGTGAGGGCTAAATCTTGCTACTATTTTTTTATAACTGCCAGCCTTTTCAACACGTTGTAGTGGCGTTAACATCGGAAAAACTTGATTATTAGTAGATATATATTTTTTAGATAGTTTATGTTATTTGTTCTTTTTTTGGTTTAGGTATTGTTATTCGCAATTATTTTCGCGTTTTATTCAATAAATAACACTATATTACTATACTGAACTTTATATTAATTTTATTAAGTAATGTTACTAACCTTACCTAATTAAATTAAAAGGCATGTTTTCTTTGAAATAATTAAAAAAATAAGCACGGTTTTATCTTAATTTTCACTAACCTTTCAAGAACAATCTGCTACAGAGTACAAAAAAGGATGATCTGTATCAACATCGTTAAATCCTTTTTCCAATCTCGGAGTACGGAAATTAAATAATGCCGCGGCATTACTATGTGTACGCAAATCGTCCAGTGTTTGCAAAAAGTTCGAAGCGACATTGGGACACAGAACTTTAAAATAACAAACAGTTTCTTTCGAAACGTATTAGTTTTGAAAAAACTGTTTGTTGTTATTTTTAAATATATTTGTAAATATTTTTTATCGGGGTGGGTCTCACACCCTTTGTTTTTTCATTGCCCGTAATAGTGATATTATTTGTACGAGTTACTTTTCTATGCCCAAACTATCCGCGGCCAAAAAAAACGCCTTGTCATTATACTCTTTAAGAATGACGATTCTGTTGTTGAAAGTTTAGTTTATTTTTATAACATATTATAACAAACATACATATTATCACGTCTTTATCCCCTGCGTGGTAGATAAAGCCCAAGGTCATAAGACCCAAAGGCCACATTAAGCCTGTTAGCTTGGTGTAAGAGTGGAAAGGATCATCTTAATATTGATGGGTGTCTGTCTAGCTGCATCGCAATATTAAAAATCGGTAATGCATGTGTTCAAAACAGTTTTCAAGTTTAGTTTGTTATTATAAAATATAATAACATACATACATATTATCACGTCTTTATCTCTTGCGTAGTAGACAAAGCCCAAGTTCATAAGACCCAAAGGGTGGCCTTTGGGTCTTATGAAATGTGGATTTAGCCTGTTAGCTGGGTGTAAGAATGGAAAGGATCATCAAAATATTGATGGGTGTCTAACCGCATCGCAATATTAAAAAGCGGTAATGCATGTGTTCAAAACAAATAAATCAGAGCTAAATAATCATAATCCTAACTAATATTATAAAGACAAAAATGAGTTTTGTTTGTTACGCTTTCACGCCCTATCTTTTGTATCGATCATCATGAAATTTTGTATATACATAGGTTTGGTTACTAAATAGTACATTGTGTAGCAAGGGCGGTATAGAAGACATTACGTCAAACGAGCGACTACTAACAAGCACGAGGCGAAGCCGAGTGCTTTTAGTAGTCCGAGTTTGTAATGTCTAATACCGGCCGTGATACACACAATGTTTTTCATCTCACCGAGTAAATAGTAGAGTAAAAACAAAATATTTGTGATATTATATTGGTTGATATTGTATAGTATGAATATGGTTTACCTTGAATTAGAAATTAATATTTATGCGTCTGCAAGCTGGTTAATTGATTATATTACCCATATCAACATTATTGACCATATTAACTTATGCATGCAAATTAATGAAGATTACGGTTACTTATAAATATTTTGCCTAACAATAAATAGCGGCAAACTAGAGTGAGCAGAAAATGTATCCGGGGATTCCACAGATAATGAAAATGTTTTATCCAAAAAGTGGAAGTCAAAGATCGATGAATACAAACAGCCAGCCACCACGGCCATTAACAATTCCAAATTTGAATTAAGGACAAAAATCTCGCAGTATAGTTCATTTTTTTTATTTATCGGTTTCACTAGCAATTCCAAATTTGAATATTCGACTAGAAAACTTTTTGGATGTAGAAGATTTGACACGTGTGCATGCTATAGTGCCCTATTAAATTTAAAAAAATGCTTTACGCGCTCACGGGTTTTATGGAATTTGTATGAAATCTTATAGCCCGTGGTCGTAATAGCGACCATCCAGCCCACTTTGCTTGCATTTAATGACACTGTTTAAGGGTAGGTGAGATGAAAAAGGATATATGCTTTATATCTTGCGCGCAAGCCGCGGGTAACAGCTAGTACTTCAATAAATTTTCATATACTAAGAAAATACTACGATGCTTAAGGCCCAAGATTCTTAACATTGGCTCAATTTTTAGTAAAAAAGTAATGTGATAGATAGATCCTCTGGTTTTTTGGCATCCCCTCCACCGGTCATCGTTTCGAACCGCGCAGCGCGGGCAGCGGCGCGGGCGGCGACGCGCGAGGCGGCCCTCACGGCTTTGAGGGAAGCGTAACCGACGTGTCACCACCCCTTTCACTCGCCCCGATGATGGTCTTCGTAACAGACCGAAAGTAGTCGGCAGATCCGACGTAATAAAACGTGAGTAAAGCCGTGTTTTCATAATGAATGTGATAGTATGATAGTAGGTATTTGAAATTTGAACTAATTAAGCTCACTAGAGGAGTTGTGAGTTGGACGATTTGAGATTTTAACGAGTTGCGACTAAGTGAAACCACACAGTATGTACCACGCATCATAAATTTTAATTTTGTAATTGGGCCTACCACAGTGTAGCAATTATGCTCAAGCTCAGATATTTAATTGGCAATGAAAAATAAATAATGTTCTGAGTAAATTATTTGAAGAGTTATAACGTTATACCTCTTGAATTTACTCGAGGACTTTGTTATTTCACTGGCAAAATTCTTATAAGAAGAAATTTATTTAAAGAATAAATCTCTAACCTTGCTATATTATCGATCATACCAGCACCGATCGTAGTGAACAACTTTTCCCCAGGCAAGAACATACATACAAACTCACGTCTTTTTCTCTTGCGGCTTAAACAAAGCCGGGGTCTATAATACCTAAAGGCCACGTTTAGCATGTTGGTGGGCTTGTAGGTAAAGAACGGAATCAAAATAGTGATGGGTTGCTAGCCGCATCGTCTACTGACATGATTCCTCGACGCCCATTCCTTCGGTCAACTTTTACGATCTGCGCGAATCCAGTAACATAGGTTGAAATATTATAAAAAATGGCTCTACATACTAAATTTATCAACTGATTACTTTTTGAGTGTAAAATCATTTCTTTTTTAATTTTCGACCTTACTTCGGGAAAAGTTGTTCAGTATGATCAGTATATGTGTTCTAGAATATCATACGGTAACCAGATTGACATTGAATAGATCGTCGCCCTAACGCGTGCTTTTTTTGTTGGTATAAGATAGTGTTGGAGACTTTAATACATAGATGCACACTTCATTGGACAACATAAATACGTCATCAGGTCTTGTTTAGTCTCCACTGCAGGAGCACGACCCTCTCTGACTACCAGAGCCATATATTAGCCAGAGCAGTCAGAGGATTTGGCCTACACTCTCCACGCTGGCCAGACGGGTTGGAGAGGTATTTTTGATGTTTAAAGCTTTGTTTAGCTTGTGTTCCCTTAGTCGCCTTTTACGACATCCACGGGAGGACTTGGAGTGGTCCTATTCTACTCTGCCGGGAACCACACAGCGCATAAATACACAGTTCCTTAAATCCGGATACTTTTGTATCATTTTATGAACAAGGGCAATTTAAAATTATGAAAATTAAAAAAGTATCGGAATTGTGAATAAATCGCTTAAGTGCTAATAAGTAAATTTCGAGAAAAATAGAAAAACTTTCAGTAGGTAAGTAATGAAAAAACGTAGTTACTAAATTTACAGAGTTCTATTATAAACATTTAAAAAAGATACATATTATATTTATTTCTCTAATCACAAAAAGTATATTGTAAGTTATGTTTTTTTTTTTCACCTTGGATCGTATCAATAATAAAAAAAACCGGCCAAGTGTGAGTCAAACTCGCGCAATGAGGGTTCCGTACAATATGCTTCGTGAACACACACACAATGTGCAAAAAATGTTTTATTCAATTGACTAGCGCCATCTAGTGGTGTTTTAGTGAACTATTTCCCTAGATGAACTTATTATTGTGAGTTTACCACTTCATTTTCAAGTGATAGAATTCTTATTATTTTTCCTGTAATCTTCAGAGAATAAACTATATTTTGTAATTTTTTCAAAATTTTCGGCCCAGTAGTTTCGGAGATCAGGGGGGGGGGAATGGTCAATTTTTGCCTTCTTTCGTGAATAAAATCAAAAGTATTGATTTTACCCGAACAAAAAAAAATATTTTTGAGATCCTCATAATGAGCCCTTTCATTTGATATATGACACAGTAAGGTTTGCAAAACTTTTTTTTTAAATTTTGTAATTGGGCCCCCCAAAATGACCCTTATTTAAAAAAAATCTTTATTTACTTTGCACATCCGTGTTTGGGTCATAGGATTACACTATCTTACTAAATTTCATCTAATTTGGTTCAGTAGATTCGGAGAAAATCGGCTGTGACAGACGGACGGACGGACAGACAGACGCTCGAGTGATCCTATAAGGGTTCCGTTTTTCAACTTTTGTACGGAACCCTAAAAAGATTAGTTGTTCATGACTTTGTATTTTTTTACTACGAAGAAAGACGTGACGATAACAAGAAATCGGCCAAGACCAAATCGGGCTCGCACACGAAGGGTTCCGTTCTATTATCTATATAACATTCGAGCAAAAACGGCAAAAAATCATGTTTGTTGTATGAAAATTTCATAAATATTTATTTTTAGAGTAAATATACAACTAAATATTCCGTGAGTATTTCAAGAGTCTACCTGGTACCGTTATTAAGGTCTCTCCTTCTTCAGAAATTATGACCTTGATCCGATAAATGATGCACTTGTACTTCTCAAATTTTCAGCCCCACTCCTGAAAACAAAAATAACACTTTCTTTCGCTGGCTCCAAAAATTTATTAAACTCAATTTGGCCAAAACCGCAACGTGTGCTTTGCTTCCTTAGCAGTGGAGTATACGTATCGTACCCGGATATAAGAAAGTTGGATATTTATGTTTACGAATGAAGTGCCCATATTTTCGAAACACTACTTTACACTTCAAAAAACCGCGTTGGTATGTCTATAATAATAATAAATATTTACGGACAAATCACACAGATTGAGCTAGCCCAAAAGTAATTTCGAGACTTGTGTTATAGTATACTAACTCAACGATACTATATTTTAGTACGACAGATAAACATCCAAGACTAAGGTCAATTTGAAAAAGATCATTTATCATCTTAACCTGACCGGGGATCCAACCCGGGACCCTCCATGTCGTAGGCAGGCATGTTGACCGCTGCGCCACGGAGCTCGTCAATCTAATAATCATCCTACTTTTTTTCATTCTTCCTTTCTAGTTAAATTAACAGAATTAGTCGTAGTAGTAGCAGAGTTAGGCATTATCAATGGTTTTAGTCTATATGATATACTTCCACAATCTTTATAACTCTTCCATAGTTTGTTAATTAAGGTCAGTTAGTTATTGAGTTCTAAAACTATAAATTATTTGCTGGATAATCTATCGTTTAAAATTTTAAAGACTTGAAGGCCATGCAATCGATACAAGGTATAATTCATATCAGCGCAAAAAGCAGAAATTATAACTTATTTACGGGCTCACTGTTCAAGTTTAATAGACATAATCCCCTGAAATGTAACAATGGAGTCGGGGCAAGGGTTCATTCAGACAGAAACCGCGTGAGGAATATAATTGGAATGTTTCAAAATAATATTAATACAATAAAATAAAAATAAGATTTTAAAAGAGAAATTAATATGAAATAAGATAAAATTATTTAGTTATGTTGGTTCCCGCCGTGTGGTTCCCGGTAGAGTAGAATAGGACCACTCCAAGTCTTCCCGTGTATGTAATAAAAGGCAACTTAGGAAACACAAGTTAAACAAAGCTTGTAAACATCAAAGAGACCTCTCCAACCCGTCTGACCAGCGTGGAGAGTGTAGGCCAAATCCTCTGACTGCTTTGGCTCATATGTATGGGTTTGGTAGTACAGTACAGAGAGGGTTATGCTCCTGCAGTGGAGACTGAAAAAGACCTGATGATGATGATGTTGTTTCAAAAAGTTTTTTTTTATTCTATTTATTTCCATTCGAAAATTATCGTTCATTTAGCTAGTAATTGTAAAAGTCGTTTTGTAATAAAGTTTCTATGTGTAAAGTTACTTACATTTTGATCTTAAGAAAGTCTGCACCAGCTGCTTAATAGCATAATTTTAAAAAATTACCAGTGATTTTACGAGCTTGACTGATCTATTCCTTATGGTAACTAAACGAATACTTGATATTGTATATGTATTGTATTTCGCGGTGCTTGAAGGTTAAAAAGAGTTTAAATTTAGTCTGCATGAATGGATTTTACTTTGTTGGATTTAGTAAATAAATGGCTTTCACTACTGAAATTTGTCTTTTATAGGTCTAAAATCATAGTGTTTTGATTTTGAGATTGTTGTAAAGAAAATTTCTTGGTTTCTTCAGTTTGTTCTAAAAGAATGTAAATTTGAGCCGCGACCCGTTCCCCACCAGCTTCACCCACCAGTGGGTCCACGGGGAATTCCTGTTTACCCGTGCACCAACTGCACATTATGGTCGACATGTATTTAAAGACCCAGCCTAATAATGTGATTAAAAAGTTGTTGTAAAGTCTAAGTCGACGTAGCACCTTGTATGAACGGGTCCTTCACCGTTGGATTTGTTGCTGTTATTTATTTTAACGGAAACCTTAAGCCTGACATACGTTTACGACTGCGTCGCACGCTGACCGTAAATATTTGTTAAAACACATTTTGAGCAAATAAACAAATATTTTATGTGATAGAGATTTGCTCTACTTTTTGCGCATAAATTCATTTATATAAGCCATAATTATAAAGTCGCCATATTTGTTTTTATTCTGGTACTGGTATTTTATTGGCACTAAATTAGGACCTGGCGAATTACTTGCTGTTCATAAGCCTGTAGGAGTGTCTAGGTCACTTTTAAGAAACCAGGAACATAATGGCAAGGGATTCTATCAGAAGAGGCTTTGCTTTACAAATGCAACAACCAAGAAGGAGTCCACTGTCAAGTTACAGATTTATTTTTTAGTTCTAATTTACAGATTGCGTCTGTAATAGAGGAGGCTATCGGTGTGCCACGAACATTCCAGAAGCACCGAGCCAGATGTTAAGGGCTACTCATAGAGTCTGTTTGAACAACAAATCTGTCATATTCCAAACTTTCAATATTACGCAGAACTATGTATATATTCCTATTAATTAGGCTTGCATTATCGGGTTAAATAATGGAAAATAAAAGAAAGTTTCGCTACAATGATTCAATCTTTATCAATAACAACCTCTATATGCATGCCTGCCTAATTCACAAAGACTTAGAAACATCTCCCAAAATTATCCTGTATTATAGCAAAATTCCAACGCTAATTCGCTAAAATATTTCGTTAATTGAACAGAAATTTGTTCATAAAGCATTCTCAAACGCTGAGTCCTCAAAAGATTATCTTCTGAAATATTTAAAAGCTAATAATAACTAAAAACGATTATCATAAAGCGGAGTTCCTTTTGATATAAACTTTCCCTTTGTTTTCCGACAGAGATAGATTTCTTCACCATTAGACAAATTGTTTTAAAAAGTTCGCAATTTGGAACTTGGACTTCTTATAATGAAAAACATTAATCAACGGGATCCTAATATTATTAGGCGCAAAATTAAAATTTATATTAAAAGAGACTCACTTTATACTTGATAGATTCTTAGGGACATTTTATGGGAAAAACTGGATAACAAATTTTAAAATTTATTTTAACTTAGTTTGCATTAAAAAAAAATGTCTTTTTTGTCTCTCTCTTTCGTTTCGTGTTCCTGTTAGCGCGAGTGTTTTGCAGTCCGGGATTAGCTGTGGCATTTGATTTTTGTTTTATCTACCTTCTTCTATATGACAGTAATGAAAAGCGTAAAATGTACCAACTGATTCTTTTCCCGCGCAGACCGTTAATAGGCGATGCGGCTAGCTACCCATCACTATTTTGATGCCGTTTACAGCTATACATGACGTAATGTAATAAAATGATTATGACTAACTGATTCTGCAAAACTGTGAAGAGGTAGTGTTATTATTAAAATATTGTTCCTGTTAGCGCTCACCTATTATACAGCGTGTAAATTGATATTCGATATTCCCTGAAAGGGGTGACTTAGACCGTCAATATGAACGACTTTTCCAATGGCACCAATGCTCGAATTTTTTTTTACTTTCCCATATAAATTGCCCGGGCGATTGAACATTTTCGTATCATCATCATTTCGTGTAGTTGACACGGTCAGTCGACCATGCACACCCTGGTGTCAGAATTCTTCGGAACCGCCTCTCGGCCTTTGACGTGGTTCCTTTAACGACTACCAGATGGCAGCCGGGACCACCGGCTTAACGAGCCTTCCGAAGCACGTATGAAAATGTCAAACACTTTTGTGTGAATTTTTGTTTTGAGTTCCAAGCATTGATCCCAAAAAAAAATCTTGTTCATACTAACGGGCGTAGTATATTGAGGGTCAATTTACACTTTGTATAATTTGATTACGACAATTGTCTTACAACCGCGGATCTGTCAACAGTTGATCAAGGTCTAATTAATATCTACTGGAGTGTACTAGTTACATGTCAAAGCTAGATTATAGTGCAATAATTATACTAATAACAGACAAACATGCCTACTGAGTACAGAAATTAGCCATGCAATAATAATTGATACCATAGTCAATATGCAATTAAGTTTCACTCACGCACGTATCATATGCAACAAGTTTCAGCTTATTTGGAATTACAAGAAATTTGGTGAACATCAGGAATCTGAAAAAGCTATTCAATTATATTTGCTTTTGTATATGTTTGTTTATATTGGCCGAGATTTGTTGTTCTTTTCAACTCAAACCAATGTGTATACTAAAATAAATATAAAAATATTCTTTGATTTCCTAATAATTGACGGAGATGTTACGCATGTTACGTTAATTTTCAGACAAGTTCTGTAATAAAAAATATTACTTATATATGGCAACAAACTGCACGTTAGCATTTTATAAGAGATGTTTGACTATTCAATTATAAAAGGCTGCCAATTGTACAAACTTGTATCTTTTTGTATATTTTATTTCTAATTTTTGTATGTCATGGTGCAATAGTAAGTACACTTTGTACTTACTATGACTTTTGCTTTCTGTACGTCGTATAATAAAACGAAATTAATGTTTTCAATAATAATTTTCAGCAACAACTGTCTCTACTAATAAGAACCAGCTTACTTACCAGTCAATTTATATTAAATCGAACAAGACGCTATCATTTACCCGCACACAATGAAAATCCGACTTATCTCTACACACACGGTCAAAAGACCCCTACCCGCTGGCCATAACCCTGAGTGATGACCACCGATTTGTTAAAACCCCGTCCTGGGTCGTTACGGCCTCTTTTCAGTTTTTATTCCCCTTATGATGTTTCATTTTATGATTGTCGGCAGTATTAGGACCGTACGTGACGCGGTGAAATATGGACAAGGGTATTTTGTGTAACCCTACGTTTTTCTAGGCACGTTTTGTTATATCTCTAAGCTGTTCTTTTCTGACTAAAGGCTTTCTTTAGTATTTTTTATTTCACTTTGACTTATTAATCAAATTTACTTCATGTAAGTATTTGCAGGCTCCACACTTAAGTCCACCGTGGTGCGTCGTATTTTTGTGATCATTTCATTACAGCGCCTGGCCTCCCGAGCTTCCATTTTCCCAATCCCAATCTAAGCGAGCAAGAAACTTCCCAAATACCTTTATCCCGTTTTCTTAGTCCAGCGAACTCCCCATCTCTCATTTAAAACACGGATTCGATGGGCAGCAGCAACGGCACAACATTTCGACATTTCATACAAATGTGTTTAGCCGAACGGACAATTTGTACGAGAAAGTCAAATTCTTTTCGTATTTCCAGCATTGGTCCTGTTTATAAGTGTGACCTTCCAGTTTATAAAATAATTAAGTATGTTTATAAAAATTCATTATTTAAAAAAAGAATTGCTTCACTATGAATGAATGAATATTTTCCTTCTTCTATATTTACACGAATCTTGCTAAACTGACTTCGTTATCAGTATCCTAAAAAGTTTGTTGAATACAAACAAAAGCCGCTTGAATGCCTTAACCGCTTCCGCGAATTTCGTAGCACGTTGAATACGGTACGTTACGTTGTAAATCCGTTTTGGTCGTAAAGAAAATTGTGCGATATATCATCGTGTTAACGCGTGTGAGGAAGCACGTTTATCAACTCCAGCTTTGTTATATCATGTTGTTTTAAATATTTTTAATATTAAAAATCTAATTTTATTTTTATAAGTTTTATAAACTGAACATGAGAATCTGGAATATAATTGTACTCGTATGATAATGAGGTAATGATTTAACCACTTGTAGTTATCTATTTTAATCTCTTAAATATTGATAATTTACTAACTGCACATGAACTTAGTATTTCCTGTTAAAAAATTAGCCGAATACTGTCATTTAATGTTAAAAGTTTTATAATGTTTACTTAGGGAAAGTAAAATATATGTACCTGGAGTACGGGGTATAAAACTCATACAACGTTGTCAATATCTTGAGCTCGTCCGTGCTTTGAAAGGCACGTTAAGTCGTTGGTTCCAACAGTTATATTGCAAAGCAGATTGAAAAATTAGACACCAGTGTTATCCCCTTGCACACACAAAAAGAGTAAGAAATAATAAGATATTTTATATCAATTATGTAATCAATATACCTTACAAATGCCTTTATAATGTACTGGGTATATCCAAGCGGAAAGGCTTAGCTCAAGTATAAATCTACAGAACGTACACGTAAAATTGAATAGCATCATTCACTACAGATGTTTGTCTCGCAAGACGTGTTTTATGAAACAATTCACCATATTACTTGACATTGTGAATGTCAGGGGCTCCGCCGTGGTATAAAATAAATGCAGAATAGATGTAGTTCATCGTGATAATCTCTTTGTGCAAAGTCGCTCGAAACTTTCATTAATAATTTCCCTTTTAGTTTGGGCAGGTCAGAACGATTTTACAATTGAGCACACATAAATTAATATATAGGGACGAATCACACAGATTCAGATACCCCCTGGAACTCGTGAACTTGTATTGTTAGATAGTAACTCAAGGTTACTATATTTTATAAAGCCCAGGCCAATCTGAAAAAGATTGTTTTTCATCATGATTTGGCCTGACACTGCGCCATGGAGGCTGTCAAACTGATACTTGTATAAAAAGTACGAATAGGGTATTTTAGGTACATAATTATACAAGTAGTTAAAAAAATCAAAATCTTACACATTAAACAGTCTATTATAAAAAATTCGTCTAAAATGTTTTATAGGTATTATTTTATGTCAGTACTCACTAAAGCACATGCACTAAAATAAAATACGATGGAAAACAAGTATCTCCTAACCGATTTCATATCAATGTGAACCAGTTTGACCAATGTGAATAATTACGTACGGATAAAAACAGCTTGGCAAAATTTATTAGAGCTATCAGCAGCTATTTAGTTATCTCGATACAATATCACATCACTGTACTTCTGTAACGTTTTTATTTTGTGATGGCAGCATTCTTCTGGATACCAAACGTGTGTACAATATACAAGGGGACGCAAAATAAAATTTACATTTGTAAACTGGGGGCTGGTGAAACGCAATTGAATGAACGGTGAATTTTTAAGCAACTTCAATAAAAAATGACAGCCATTTGAAATTGAGTTGTGCAAACAAAACAATTTTTTTGACATTTTTAACAAGACTTGTGGGGTTTTTGTCGCAAATGATTTTGTGAGGAAAGAAAGAACTGTGATTGCAAAATAAAAGCACCTAGGTACTTTCGTCGTAAGTTTTCTTTAACAAGTTAGTAATAAGTTAATAAAACTTATGAATCAGCTTGAAAGGTAAAGGCAATGCTTATACCACGTTAGTTTTGATATATTTGTTTCAGTATTTTTTGTTTCTTGATATCAATTCAAATTTAAAAATATACATTTTTCTGTAACTGATAGTGAATAAAAAATTTTGGAACAGTGCTTCGGTATTTGATTGACCAGCCCCACATCAACCCCAAAGTCCAATCGCCTCAGGGTAAAAAACGTACAGTTGTTTCTTGCATAAGATAAGTATTTTTTATGAATATCTTTAAACACGATTATAACTAAAAATAGTTTATAGTTGCAGTGTCACCCAGTTAGCTCTAGGCAGGCGGTGGCGCAGCAGTGAAACATCATCTACAGATTTTCTTTTAGTCTCCACTGCAGGAGCATAACCCTTTCGGTACTACCACAGCCATATTTTTGGCCTACACTTTCCACGCTGGCCAGACGGGTTGGAGAGGTATCGTTGATGTTTATAAGGTTTGTTTAGCTTGTGTTTCCTAAGTCGCTTTCTACGACATCCACGGGAGGACTTGGAGTGGTCTTATTCTACTCTGCCGGGTACTATAAGTGGCACGGCGCAGCAGTTAATAACATGCTATTCTGAAAGCCGAGAGGCTCTGGATTCTGTACACAGCGTACCCAAAAACATGTAGGTACATAATTTTAACAGGTATTTGCCTCAGTCTCTGGAACTACCCAGGCATAGGCATTTAATAGGTGGCTAGCTGTAAAAGCTTGGCCAAACCATACCATTACAAAATTTATTCCAATGCTGTAGTTACATTGCAATCTGTAATAAAGCTCAGAGAAGAAATTGTACCAAATAAAAGCTATTCTATTATACTCATAATATTTTCTTATGTTTTCGCGCTTGTTACACATTTAAATAAAATTATTTTAATACAGTTTTTATCGCGTTTATTACATTATTTATACACCTAACGTTTCGAGCACTTTACAGTGTTCGTGGTCGCAGGTAGACTAAGTTGACATTTGTCTAGTATTTAAATACTCATAATAGTTAGCAGAGTTTAGTCTTTGTTAAGACTAAGGAGTAGTCTTTGGTTGTACTTACCTTATTTCTTAATTTAATGGGAGTATACCAGCATAACATTGTGAATGCATAAAAAAAACACCTAGGTATATAAAAAGCTATTCAATAACAGTATCACATCAGAATCTGTACTCAACATCCTATCACCCTATCACCAACGCGTAGGATTGTTAATAATTTGCGGGCAATCATGTGTGCCCATCAAGTGTGTATGTCTGTTTGTTCTCATGCTGTGGAGATGTTGATCCTGAACTCGGCGCAGATAAGATCTAAATTGCCTTGTGCGACATTAAAGCAAAGAGGGTGTTTAGCCTGGAGCATAATACGCCCATTGAGGTGCGCTGACGTTAAGATTGTTTAGATAAATTGCCCTCTAAAATGGGAGAAACATGGGGAATCGGGGTTTAAAACGGGCAAGTTTTCTGGTTACTGGCTTTAAAGCAGAGTTTCGTGAACATTTGGCATGAAAGCGAAATTTAAAATCACAAGTTAGAACTAGATGTAAAAAGTCAAATCTATAATTACCTTTTTGATTCATGCAAATTTAACTAAAATTCATACACACATATAGGTAAAATTGTTTCAATATTAATGGTTATTTTTTGTATGAACTCATAGCCAGCACTATTGCTAAGATTTTGTAATGTGCCAAAAGTAATGACTTTTTTGCTAAATGTAGCACCACTTATCGACTTCCATCTAATGCCGGAAGCTATCACGGTAGCTTCTATACCAGTAAAGACTACGTTCGAGGTCTATAAATATGCGGAAGCACTTACAAATTATCAAGCCTAAATAAAGCAACTCTTGCCAATATAAAAAATACTTCTCCAACATATTAAGAGCGTATCCTAGCAGTATGTTTTCCATACAAATGTATTTCTCTATTTTCTCGCTGAAAACTGCTTCTAGAGGCACGGTTCTTTTTTTATAAAATATATTTCTAAAATAGGTATTTATGTATTTTATTTTTTACTAGAGTTTTTTATATTTTATTATTTTAGTACTAGAGTTTATGAAAAAAGAATTGTGCCTCTAGAAGCAGTTTTCAGCGAGAAAATAGGGAAATACATTTGTATGGAAAACATACTGAAAAAATACTGCTAGGATACGCTCTTAAGAATTACTAACATTCAAACGCGATAGTATGGCAAGGACTACAAAATATAGATTTCGGCTTAACAATATTGTTATCGAAGCTTATGGCAATATCGACATGAGTAGAAATAATACAATACTTTATAGGGATTAAAAAAAAACAATATAACAGCAGATAACAATATTAAACTTAAAAAATAATACTTGTATATGATGATCTTTATTTTTTTATAAAAGAAAATATAATTTCTCTTGCCAAATACAAAGAAACGTATTCGTCCCGACTTCTAACTTCTAACAGATTAGCCGTATTATTTCTTTGTCAGCAAAACGTTGGCGTCGTCATGTATTGTAGACATTAGGGCTAGTCTGCACGCTTTACGGGATTAGAGATACAAATAATTCTAAAAAACCTTAATCTACGATCAACTTATCAGATTGTAATACTCTCTTGATTGTTGTTCACAAGTAGCTTAGACTATCTGGTAGGTATATTGTAATTTTTCCACTCTGTTGTAATGAGATGGCAACCATTAAGCAATGTTTGATGCTTAAATGCAGCGTGAATAATGTAATCTCTATAACGTAAGTACAGAAAATTGTGCAAATGTAGTGAAAAGATTGCAAGCAAAAACTATTAGGTACATATCCAAATAGAAGGCAAATAAAATATTTTTCTTTGATAGTTTTAAAGCCAAAGCTAGTAGGCACATAGTATACATAGAAGGCTTTGTTTTACTTGTATTTCCTAAGTTACTTTCTACGACATCCACGGGAAGACTTAGAGGTGGTCCTGTTCTACTCTGCCGGAAACCACACGGCATAAGCTATAAGACGGACTTAATATACAAAAAATAGGCAGTATATTTTTTGTGGCTGTGTATACACGTTCTTACACACATGTACATATTCCGAGTCCATCAATATCGCAGATCTCTCTGTGCCGGAGAATTGAGATAAACGAGGATCCGAATAGTGTTGAGGATGGAATCCAATTTGCAGGTTGCAAATTGAAGAGGGCGTACAGCTACGTGTGATAGAGCATCGGCTAAATATTGTTATGGTGGAATTTATATGTTGTAAATAGGGCAAGAGATAAATTGAAAAAGATATCGAAAATTACCAAATATATATTCTGGCTGTTCCGTAAAATTGTGCTCGCATAAGCTCCATGCACCGAAACCGCAATTGATATAATATGTAGATTATCTTATGAGATACAGACTATTTACAGTTAATATTTAATGTTAATATGATTCAAATTAGTAGAGAAGTGTAAATGGACGTAGTTAACACGTACACTAATTTATTGCTAAACTGTGGGTGGCAATGTCTTCTTCTTCTAATATCAAAATTAAGTACCTAATATTTTGAATGTGAGGACGGATAGATGTTTGTAACGCACAAGCATAAAAGAAGACATAATTACACTTCCTTTGAATTTTAAAAGCTGTATCCTATAATTATTAGCAGCAGTGTTCCTCAATAGTTTAAATCATAAATGATAAAAATTTACTTATAAATTACAAATAGTTGCTCTGTGAACTAATAAACCACGCAACTCTTATCACAGCAAACTTACAATGGTCTTAAACACCATAGTGCTGAATAGCGGTTAGGTTCTAGAAGCCTATTTCCCCCATTTTGAAAAAATCCTCACAAGAGTCGACGGTAAAACTCTACGTATGATTACTAATCTTATGCAATCTGTAAAAGGGAATAGCAGGACATGACAGGACCAGCTGAAACTAAGACGCTTTCTTCATGCGTTGCGTTTGTTTAGTCAGCTATTTTTGTAGTACTTGTTCATATAAAGTATTCATAAAAATATGTGTAAGATCCCAATCCCATATCAACTATCTCAACTAATAATTTATAAATGCGTTTGTTTGTTTTTAACGCTTTCACGCCTCTATCTACTGCACGGATCATCATGAAATTTTGCATACTCGTTGTCTGGAGTACGGAGTAGGACATAGGCTACCTTTCAGCCAGGAGAAAAGTACTGTTTCCTAGGGATCGATAGTAACGCAAGCAGAGCCATGGACGAAAGCTAGTAGTCTGTAAATCTCCTAAGCTTGTGTGCACCACACGGCCTTGTGAAGTTGTCCATCAACGTTACTGAATGATATCAATGTACCCCATACTTCGTCCTACATTGGCATGGTAATATAATAGGTCGGGGAAAAAGTAATTTCGTATTTTTATGTGTAAAGTTGTAATCAAATATCTTTGGGAATGTTGTATGTATCTGGCTGAATTAGATACCATCTAAAAGGTACAATTTTCAAGAATTATATAAAAATGTACAAAATATTTCTCTCAATTTTTTAACCGTTTCTTTGTTTATTAAAAATGTATCAGATAGACGAAAAAAAATTAACATTTTAAAAAGTTAATTAAAAAATAAAGTGATTATGCAAAATACGCAGAAAGTGAATTTTGGTATTTTTGAACATACCGCAGTCCCAGTAAGAATAGCACAAATTTGGTTTAAGCGTTTTGTTTTTAAAAAATTTGATGTTAAAGTTACACCTCTTTTGTATGGACGGATAAAATCTTCATACAAAATACGAAATTACTTTCTCCCCGACCTAATATTAATTTCAATACGCAGTGATCTTGCTTAGTATGTGGATATTGTAAAATAGATATAGTATTCTCATCTCATCATTTTACACAGTATAACTGTTGTTGTTGTTGTTACAACAAACATAACTTACACAAGACTGACAGGTACATGATTATATGTACGAAGCAATTTTGATGTGTAAAGTATTAATATATTGAATGTATTTAGATGTATTTATTTATGCCCTATTTATGCCCTTTGGATGTATTTATGCCCTAAGAAAATCATGGCAGAACAAGGGTGTTCTATTGTTTGCTTTAGAAAGGGGTGTATTTATATTGTGATATTGTCAAAGAATTACAACAATTACGTTAACAGTAAGTTAACAGTGACAAAGTTAGAGGCAACTAGAATAATCACAATTACTTTGCCGTAAATGGAAACCAGCGAGAAGAATTTTCTGCAAAAGCATTGCATTGCCAAATTAGCCACGTTATCTGCCATATTAATGCAAAATAAACGCATTTTGCTCTAAAACAGTCCGATTAAAATACTTTTTACCATTTCGATGACTTTTAAGTTAAAAGGGAAGAATGTCTCTTCTTCCATGGTGGTCTGGAAGCAAGAGTTGAATGCCGATATTTATGGAACCCAGTATCATTGATCTTGGTGTGAAACCGGTACGAGACATAGTAGACTGAGAGTAAAAAAAATAAAACATACCAGGTGATTTACATCCTACGCAAATCGTAGAAGCCAGCAAAGTGAATGGGTGAAAGAAAATGTAACGAATTATATCAAAAAAGATACGATGTGGCAAGCAAGCCATTATTGTATTGTTGTCCATCATTATTTCGTTTTCCACCTATACACTTTAAGTGCACTGAACATCGCTTTTGGGTCTTATTGTCTTAGAATCTGACTACCTCGTAAGGGAAAAAAGACGTGATAAAATGTGCGTATGTATGCAAAAAGTTTGGTACATACACCATAATTAAAAAATATATTATGAAGGGATTAACTAAACAAAGGAAAGGCAGGAGTTGTGTCATAATATAGAGAGGTCAAGTGCACGGCTAACTTGGCACCAAAAGGCATGGAGTATATACTTAAATTTACAGTACGAGCTCCGTGGCGCAGCGGTCATCACGCCGGTCTGTGACACGGATGGTCCCGGGTTCGATCCCCGGTCAGGTCAAGATGAAAAATGATCTTTTTCAGATTGACCTGGATCTTGGATGTTTATCTATATATGTATTTGTTATAAAATATAGTATCGTTAAGTTAGTATCCCATAACACAAGTCTTACTTAAAAACTTACTTTGGGGCTAGCTCAATCTGTGTGATTTGTCCCTATATATTTATTTATTTATTTACAGTGGCTTTAAGTGTCACTCTACACTATCTATGTTCGGGTAATACTAAGATTTCCTAGACTGACCGTCAAATCGAACGCACGAGTCTTTGCATCGGCAAAGTGATGACTGATTATGGAAACTGATGAATGCATGGAAACTGTCATAAATATGATAAGGTGTAACAACAAGTAATGACTTACCTGGCTTGCCGTATCAACCATTTTGTCTAAGATACAATAAGAGACGATTATTTATTTCAATTTCATATATTTGTTTTAAATATGGCTCATACATTGGAGTCAATAGTAAATTAGGAACTTTGAATGAGGTGGTACTTGTGTCAGTATCTTAATAAAGAATCCCTACAGCTATTTGACTATACAAGCAATGTTAATGTCTTCTGCACATTATGTGCAGAGGCAGGAAACAAATAACTGTAATAAAATAAAACAAAAACTAGGTACGAACTGAAATTATCATAAAAAGGCTTGGCGTGCCAAATTGGCTGTTATCTCATATAATAATGCAAAACGCGTCCGCACTGCAAAACTGTTCCATTCTCACAGTCGTTACCACTTCGAGAACTGGATACCGCTTGTGCAGTTTCAAATTACTGTACGCGTAAATTTGATTAATTCAACATTAGTTAGTCGACTGAATATAGTTTTGATTATGCAGCGTGGAGTTTCGTAATAAGTGTGGAAATGTAACGTAAACTTTTGGATAGTATTATTTTGAGTTATATTGTGAAATGCTTTTCCAGACGGTAAATTTGCCATGTCGGTTTGCATAGGCTATATTACATGCCCTCTTTTTTTCTGTCTTGATAAAATTATACAAGTATTACAGTATTTTTCATTCTTGTTTAGGCTGTTGTACGGTTGCAGGGCAATATTTAAGTGTTTAAGGAAGATAAATAAATACGTATAGGTATATTCAGACAAAATCACACATATTTAGCTAAGTTATGGGATACTAAACTTTTTTATGTATGTTCCCCGATTTCTCAAGGACGCCTGGACCGATTTAAGAAATTATTTTTTGTTCGATAGGTAATACTTTACGAATAGTCCCACAAAATCTTTATCCAAATGAGTCGAGCGCTTTTTGAAAAAAATACACATAAACCAAAAAAATTTACACGCATGCCGTTTGATTTACACTTATTTCCATTTTATTCATAGGCTTATTCAAACAAATTGAAAGGGTTGAAATCGGTTTTTTGTTTTTTGTTAAAATATGTTAAATTATAATATATATATATATATGTTAAATTATAAAATATGTTAAATTATACAATATTTTATAACAAATACGAATGTAGATATGTTGAAACTGAGTTTTTGTCATTCTTTATGTCTAGAACTTAAATATGACCTATCTTATGATTTTTTTTTTTATTTCATGAAAGGGAAAATACCTGCTGCCCATGATTTTATAATTAAATCGTAAAATTGCTGAAGTAATGGACTCAGTTTACTCAGTTTTCATAAACAGCGATCATGTAAGTCAATTATTTTAAAATATAGTCTACGCAAATAAAGTTAAAAATAAACCACACGTTTGTCAAACCAGCAGTGGTACTGTAACTGATTTCATGGAGCTATAATATATAGATCTAAAAATTAATGTGTTTGCGTATCATTATTATAAACGAGTCCAATATCAACCTCTATGAAGATTGAGACCACGACATATTGATTCAGCACTCGCCTCCATTATATAATTATGCATCCAAGATTCGAAACATCGTTTCCTTATGTTGATGTGCGCCATATTACAGAAATACAGTATATTATAGAAATACAATCATTACACAATATAAGAGTTATTCACTCTAACTACCTTTTTTTACTATTCATTATTATTATTTATTTTTTTTTTTACGGACAAATCACACAGATTGAGCTAGCCCCAAAGTAAGTTCGAGACTTGTGTTATGGGAGACTAATTCAACGATACTATATTTTATAATAGATACTTATTTATATAAACATCCAAGACCCAGGTCAATCTGAAAAAGATCATTTTCCATATATTTAAGTGATAAATAAATGGCTTTTTCTTGCAACTTCGTCCGCATCAATTACAGCCAATGTTTCTCCGTTTCCTTTTATAATGTAGTGTGTAATAGGTGAAAGATTTTGAATAAAGGTTTTGTACTTAGCGGTGATGAAATGCTCTTTTTCTTTCACTGCTTTGTAGGTTTTAAGTTTAAAAAAGCAACTTAATATTTCCTCTTCATACTTTTGGTATCGGTAAGGTATATATGCTAGGCAGTAATAAAACTGGAAAAACAAAAAAAACTATTTAGTTTTACAAAAACGTATTAAGTAGCAGTTTTTGACTGAGCAAATCAAGTGAGTGATAAATCCAAGTAACTTAGGATATAGTATCCGCACCACTTTATGATAGACAGCCGTGCGAGCCGGATATTGTATAGATATTTAAAAACACAGAAAAAAAATACCTTACAATGGAAAAATATACATAATCTCATATGACATTAGCCTTATATTATATTTTTAAATTTAATTTACAAAAAATGACATGTTTTTTTTTTTTTTTTTACAAAATCCTTATTTCTTGCCATTAAATCCGCAGTCACGTGGCATCCGCACCCCAAAAATACTTTTTGATATGTCGGCGTGCGAGTTGGAAGTTTGATTTTTTTTCTGTTTGTTCAAAAAAATTATGCGTTTATTTTTGTAATGTTGGTAACCAGTACAAAAATAAACGCATAATTTTTTTGATGTAAGTTTAAGGTAACATCATACCTACTAGCTTTGTTTCTTATATCCTTATATCGGTGTTCATGGGATTGCCGCGGGCAGTAAATCCGCAGCCACGTGGCGTCCGCACCGCAAAAGTGCTTTTTGATAGACAGGCGTGTAAGTCGGAAATATGTTAACGTACCATAATTACTAAATTTAATTTTGATCTAATTTTAAGGTAAAATTATCTCAAAAGACATTAGGTTTATATTTTACTAGCTGTTTGCCACGAATTTTTCGGATTAAAAAGTAGCCTATTTCCTTTGGCGGGCTCTAAACTATCCGTGCACGAAATTTTATGTAAATTGGTTCAAAAGTTTTGGCGTGAAAACTAGACGGATAGAAACAAAAAACCTTGTTTCTTCCGGTATATGTATATAATTTTTACTGCGGTGTTCATGGGATCGCCGCGGGCAGTAAATCCGCAGGCGTACGCACCGCAAAAAGTGCTTTTTGATAGACAGGCGTGCGAGTCGGACGTTTAATGTGGCGTGTCGGAAACAGCGGAGAATTTTTCATTTAACGGGAATCCTGTTCAATTGCACGCACTGATTTTGGTAATTGTTTTTGATTAATAAAGTACATAATATACCAATATATTGTCACGTTTTTCTACCTTGCAAGGTAGACAAAGGCTAGGTCTAGAAGAGCAAAAGTTTACGTTTAGCTTGTTGGTAACAAAGTAAGCCTCATAATTAAGTAAAAATAAGGACGAAGTGCATTTGCAGAGAATTTTAATAAAGATCCTTTTTTTCAATATATTTCCTTTTTTAAATATATCACGGAATTTCCTTCTTTTTCCCTATATCAATTCCTTTATTTATATTTATTCCTTCCTTCCATTGATTACTTTTAAAAAAGACCTTAAATCCACATAATGCAAAAAACGCTGCATTTTTAAAAAACGAAACATTTTAATGACAATACTGGCAATGTCCAGAAAAAAAAAATTTAAATATAAAAGGCAAACCGGACTCACTGACTTATAATTATATCAACGCACAGGCTAAACCACTGAACCTAGAAAGTTGAAATTTGGTACAGGGGTTCCTTTCCTGATGTAAGTATTAAAAATTTTAACGTTCATATCCTCTTCACAAAATACAATTACAAAAATACAATTATAAAGTAAATAATATATAGTGCTAATACAGAAGTAAACACTAGCAAAATATTTTTGGAAAATAAATCCCTAAGGAGGTAAAATAGGGCGTGAAGTTTTACGCAGACGAAGTCACAAAAAATTGCTAGTTAAAAAAATATGCGTACATATTCGAGCCACTTGTTGGCGAGCATATTTCTTGCGTAAGCCCGCGAAGGTCACGCCATTACTTATTCGTTTCTGGAAACGGGAAAAGCTGATAGGGAGTGCGATGGAGCAAAAAACTTATCACGTTTATCTAAGTTAACGTAAACTGCAATTACCACTCGCCTAACGTTCGAAGGAAGGAAACGAACGCTAAACAGAGTTCACATTGGTCGAGTAAAACGCGCGAGTTTCATTGTAATTAAAATTAATCAAACTGCATCAAAGTTAGGAAAATTCAAAAGCTGATCAATGTGGATTGATTAACTTTACGTCAAAGTTCTAATTACGGATAATTTGTTACTTTGTATTTTCATGGTTAGTTAATAAGTAGTAAACTTCACTGATTATTTATTTTTAAATTATATAACGATTTAGCGGGAACCAAATACGCGTGACTAAATTGCATTTGTACTTTATTAACAATAACACCCCTTTCTTTTTTATTCGGGTATAAAGAAATGCTGACTGTGAGGATGATGGAGCAAAACCTTATCCCGTTTATCTGAGTTTACGGGACGGTTACTGAAATTTCCACTCGCCTATCGTCCGAAGGAAGGAAAAGAACACTAAGCTGAGCTCACATGGGCCGAGTCAAACAACCGAGAAAAAACTTCGACCTAACCAATAGCACCAAGACAATTTAGAATTATATTTTCTTTAATTTTATCAATTTTATGAATATTATGAGTATCTCCTCACCTATATTATTATTTTATTCTAGTTTTATTTTATTTCCAATTCAATGAATTATCCGATTAATCCGAATAATCAGCTAAATTTATGACAGTATTCCTATTCCTTTTCTTATTATGTAATGGCACACGGACGGTATAGTTGCTCGTGTCCCCGTGAACCTCAATGGTGGTAGCTGAAAATCAGTGGTTTGTTCTGCGAGCAAACGTATCGCTGAGCTTACAACCTTTTGTTATCGTTGCGGCACACATGCTAAGCAGGACTGAACTGACAACTATTTTTTTTCTTTTTTATGTGTATTTTGTCTTTGTATTTTTTGTTTGTATGTGTGTCTTTCCGGTTTCAATAAAGTTATTATTTATCTATCTATCTAACCTTGCGTCTTTGAATGCAAAATAATAGAAAGGCCACATAAGGTCTTTCTCCCTTAAAAGACTTGATTTTAATATATATTTTATTTCCTCCTTTTGTATGTCTGTAGTACAAGCTTATTTTTAAAACGAACTACATGAGTATATTGAAATAAGCTTATATCCACGGAAAACCGCTTAATACACCTACGCTTTGTATCAAATCTAATGGAAAATACGATTCCATCGGGCTAGTTTTGTTTCGGGCAGTTTTTTTTCCTATTTTTGTTTTAACTTTCAAGTTTTCTTATACTACGTTTGGTATTACTAAAAACCTACACTAGTGTGGAAAAATACTGTTGTCACTAGATAGCGGTGCTTGAGTCACGTCAGATGCAGCCTAAAAAATTTACATAATTGTTGGCTACTTCAACATCATTATCATTATCAGCTTTCCATAACTTACTTGGCCACTTTCAAAAACCAAATCCGTTACAAGCAAGGTTGATCGCTCATTGTGAGTTTTACTTTACGATGGCGAAACAGCGGGAACGCGGGAACGTTGCACAGAAAAAGTTAGATAGATGTTTTATCACTTTTATGGGCCTTTATTTGAACTCTGGTTGAGTTATTGTCAACCGCCGATGTGTTTTGCATTCGACGTACGAATTTAAAATGGTTTCTCTTATTTTTATTGCTACAATATCGCCAAGTTTTTTATATAAAATCGTACAATGTGCGCGCAGATCGTAAAAGCCGGGATTGGGCGAAAATCTAAGAAATCACGTCAATAGGCGATGCAGCTAGTAAGCCATCACAATTTTGATTTCGCTTTCCACCTTAATGCACTAACACGCTAAATATGGCCTTTTGGTTTAATGACCTTGGGCTCTGCCTATCACGATTAAGTTCTTCAGTTTCCTGGAAAATCTCAATTTCCCTAGCAAGCTAATTATATTACCTTTTCTTGGGAGGCTAAATAAAACCGTATGCTTCAACGCGGTATATTAAATTCCAAGGTTGGTTGCTTGAAATATTCAATAACGTCTTAATTTAGTTTATATTATAAGCTTAATAGCGATAAATAGTAAATCAAAATCATACACAGGCAAATAACAATTAATACTAGTATAATATAATTGATGTCAGATACTGCGTATTTAATTTAATGTCTTTTAAATTATAAATAATTTTGTAGATGCCCTTTTAGTTTTAATTCCTTTTTTTATGTCATAGGACGGCAAACGAGCAAGCGGGTCACTTGATGATAAGTGACCACCGCTGCCCATGGACAACTGCAACACCAGGGGTGTGACAAGAGTGTAGCCGGCCTTTTATTCTTCCCTTCCCAGAGGGGAGAGGGCGATGGGCCTCAGGCTCTCTCACTCACCGAACGAAGCATAGCAGCGGTAAAGCTTCAACTCAAACGTCGATTTTCTGTGAGAGTGTAGTACTGCCACGACGTGGGACGAGCCAGCCCATTCATGCTACTAGCAAAAGTTATTTTCGCCGGTAGCGAGGCTCTACCACAATTAAATATATAACTAACTAAATATATCCTAGGATAGAATGAATCAGTTGCCAACATGAGCTCAATGAAATAAACCGAATCATAGACCTACGCTTGAATGTGGCTTTCCGCCGGCCAATTTCGTGATGCTTTATGATTACGAGTGTTATTTTTATATATAATTAAAACAATTAAATTTATTGCACTACGGGGACCATCACATGTAGCCTTTTTTATACTTCTAAGTGGGCAAACGGGCACAACGCTCACATGAAAGAACTTAGTTGCAGTAGCCTATGGACGCCTGCAATACCAGGGTACCACTCGCGCGTTGCTGACCCTGAAGAAATCGTTTCAAGCCCCTCTGAAAGTCTAGGCAGAAACTATACAAACCGTCAAAGTTCACACCGTAACAAATTTTCTCCCATGGTCTCGGTATATTACGAATTTTAAATAATAGTATTATTATGACGACTAACTCGCATGCCCCCGTGCTATTTGTAACGTTTGGCCGAATAGCATAATTAATTTGCCGGTAATATTACTACTTGGTCACGGAATAGTTCCTAAATAATATTTTCGTTTGAAACACTTGAAAATTAATATATATTTAGTTCATTTACAAAGTGAAGTGCAGAAGTTCAGTTTGACCTCGCGATATTACGCCTTTTTACTTGAGTTGGTGGCCACAAAAATTGAACTCGATTGTTTTCGCAGCGACAGTTACGATCATCATAATTAGGTGATAGGTAATTAAATTTGCCTAATACCTTAAGTTGTAACATTGTTACAATATAACTATACATTTATAAAAAAATACTGACTATAATTTTACCTAGTGACAAATTCTACTCAATTCTCTATCTCAAAAACGACTGAACCGATTTCTGAAAAACTTCAAGTAAAACACCTTTATAATCGCTATCTTCGTTGTCTTCAATATAGTTTTTCGTAAAACTACTGACACATTTTTGAGTGACTAGCATCTTTATTTACTGAATCCATCTACAGATGTTTATCAGAAGATTGAATATTTTATCGTCGGCGATAAATTGAAGATTAGAAGATACACGATGAGCTACAACGTAGGCGTTCAAACTGTTTATGGCATTTTAATGGAATTTCGTTTACGGCTCCCAAAGATTCAATCCGATTTTCATTCGGGCCCTTTAGTGTTTCGCAGAAAATTTTAAATTACAGAACAGCGTAATCCCTTGATGTTCGTAAAACTCGATATTAAATTTGTAACTCCTATAATATGTACCTATTCTACTGCCTGGCAGAAATCTTTGCTAACTTTTGACAGTTGCGATGTACAAGGTTTGGTCACTTCAACATCCATTATGGTTTTATTTCTGAACAATAAATACTCAATATGAGAGCGGTATTGGATGTTGAAGTGACTGTCAAAACGTTGTAAACCGTATGTAGTTGGCGATTTTGGTTAGTCAGTCCTGTTTTAATATTTGGTTTAAATGTAAGGTAGCATACCTTTTTACTTTTTACTCAAAGCGTTTGATGTATTTATTGAGTTTTCCTAAAATATAAGAAATGAATAATTTTAATTTTCATAAATATAGGATAGAAAAGACCACTTGACACAATCCAAACTTATAACATGGATAATTACAATAAAACCTGTTACAAAAACTAAGATAAACATACATTATTTTTCGATAACGCATAAAATAAAACTAAATCCCGTAAAAACATGCGTTGTCGCAGGTGGTTCCGGATAAAAGTTACAACATATTCTGCCTAAACTGTTTACTTAG
Organism: Rhodophaea formosa; assembly: GCA_963082605.1. Lineage (NCBI taxonomy): Eukaryota > Metazoa > Arthropoda > Insecta > Lepidoptera > Pyralidae > Rhodophaea > Rhodophaea formosa. Next base: position 8,505,692 of record OY720206.1, read on the forward strand.
AATCTAGGCTGAAGTTTTTGCGAGGTCTATTTGGATCCAAATTGCGGCCATTTATCGACTTATCGTCCTTTATTCGTTTCTTTATTTTTATAACATGACCTTAAGACGTGGTTTACTATTTTAGAGTAAAAACTTTTACTTTGTTAAAAGAAAATGATTTGAATGAATGATTACCAGATATAAATTCAACCTTAACATTCCGTTGAAGGGGTGACTCAGCCCGTCATTATGAATAACTTTTTTATGGGACCAATGCTGGTATATACCGTGTGGTTCCCGGCAGAGTAGAATAGGACCACTCCAAGTCTAACCATCGATGTCGTAGAAGGTGACTTACGAAACATATATAAGCTAAACAAAGCCTATAAACATTAACATCTGGCCAGCGTGGACAGTGTAGGCCAAATCCTCTGACTGCTCTGGCTAGTATATGACTCTGGTAGTACAGAGAGGGTCGTGCTTCTACAGTGGAGACATAAGACCTTATAACCAATGCTGGAAGCTCGAATTTTTTTGTGTGTTTCAAAAGTGTTTCTTTGTGGGACAATTTGTACCATAGAAAACGTTTTCATATTGATGGGCTGATTCAACGAACGTCGAGGGTCAATTTATACCGGGAGAACCTTTATGTGTTGTTTGTGGGACCTCTCTTGCTTCAGAGAAATGGTGATAATACGGAAACAATCGTCATCTTTCGAGTTTTAGGTATAGCCGGAAGCTGTAAAAATAGCTGATTCTTTACCAATGAAAAATCTTAATTTTATTGTTAACTTTAGGCACTCACATAGGACTATTTTCTTTTGGTTTACCTACCTTTTTAGTTTAAGAAAAAATTTACAAAATAAACACTAAAGCTCTTATTTTCTGTAGCGCTAAAAAGTCGTGACAAAATTGACTAAAAATAAGCGCTCTTTCAAAACTAGCTCTAAAATACCCACGTGGAGCGTCAGATGGAATCCTTAATTAACGCGTAGTTTTTCACTACAAATAACTACATTTCATAGTACAGGGCGGATTAATTATGCGTGGGCACGAACCCGTTTGCACGTAGCTTTATATTATGTGAACAGCTATAATTTATCCTTTAACATGCGGTAATTTTATTTCTGACAGCGTCAGACTTGAATTTTCCATGTTCATGGGATTGAACTGTGTGGTTATACAATCGCCCTAGTATCAGAATAAAATTGGAAAAATAGCTTCCATTTATTTGTTAGTTACTTCTTTACTTACAGGCTTTTATAAAAGTTCCTTTAAATCTGCATCTCTCTTCTGGATATAAAGTATCTCACATTCTTTTTAAGATCCCTAAAGGTATCTGCAAAATTTTATGATAGTTTTGACTTAAACATTACTTACTGTCACATTTTGTTATAAAACATAGGATAAAGATGATGAAAGAGTTTGAGTTTAAATATATATTTATTTAGAAAAAATATCTACACTATTTTCTAGAAAGGACTAGTTATATATACAGGTAAAATTAATTGCTCATGCGTTTAAAATGGATAAGTGATTTGATTAATAAGGTTTTGTGTGGGAATTTTAGTAATAATGTTTTTAAATAGCTTAAATTTTGGGAATAAGTCACTTCACCCTATTCTAATCCTAACTTATGTTATAAATGGGTCTGTTTGTTTGTTACGCTTTCACGTCGTATCTACTGAACCAATCATCATGAAATTTTGATATAAACATAGGTTAGGGTACTGGAACGGACATAGGTTATATATCAAGCGGGCGAAGCCGCGGGTAACAGCTAGTACTGAATATACTTCAAAACGAAAATATAGGGCGATAAACCTTTTCCACAAGGGAGAAAAGACATTGTTACAATCGAATAAAAACTTAGGCAGGCAGATGTTTTATTCATATCCCACAAATGGCAATTACTGTGACATAGACCTCAAGGAAGGGCATTGTGTAAAAAGCTTCGGCGGCCGTTAACTGGACGAAAAACATTGTCGGGGGCCAAATTATGCTCGCAATTTTGGAATACATTTCCCTTTGACCTGACCGTTTTGCAAAGTCAGATATCGTTTTGTTTCCTTTCGGCCCGCCAATGTTGGCGGCCATTATTGTTTTCCCAAATTTTAATTTATAAGAGATAAAATAACTGTTTTTATTTCTGATATTGTCTTGCTATACCTAGTACATTTATAACTTGGCGTTTGTTGATTCCTATTTTGCAGTTCCGTATCAAAACTTCATTAAGACGGACGCTTCCACTGTCCGTTTAAGTTAGCACGTAATCAGATTTATGATTTGTAGATAACTTAGAACAGATTTTTTACAAAATGGTGAATATTTGTTTTGAATGACAAATTTCAGCTTGCTTAAACTTTAATGTTGTAAATATTCAATTATGAATACTTAACGGCCGTTAATTTTGAATTAAATTTTATGACTATAATATACTGCGGTGTCACCCAGTACATACATCAGTCTCGCTGCAACCACGATAAATGTTACTGCATGGAAAATTCAGAGGATGTAATATTTTCAAGTCGGTATCATTTGTTGGTAGACAGGTAGTTAAAGCTCTTCTGGCTTTAAATCGGCTAATTAAATGATTGTAATAAGGTATTTTAAATAATAATAAAAAGGTAAGGTAAGCTGGGTATGTATTTTAATCTCTCCATGTAAATATCGTTAATAGGTCTTTCAAAACTATTGTAGGAGTTTAAAAATTTTTCGATTCAGGGATCTTTTATCATATATAAGCTTCTATATATAGAGACAGCTTTTGTTGTTTTTTTTTTTTGTCTAGTGTCCCCACCCACCGCAAACTAAATGGTTATTTATGATATGTGGAAAAACTCAGCGCAGTTGTTTACATTATCAGCACCATCATATCAGCTGTAAGAAGTCTATTGTTAGACATTTCCCTAATTTTCATGATTGGGAGGACTGTGCCATAGTCACCACGCTTGGATTTTTGAACGGGTTGGTGGGCTTAACTTAGCCGATGTTTATTTACTACTATTTATAATTTTTAAAGCACATTATAATAACATACAAAATTAACATAAAAATTTAAATCAGTCAATAGTAAAGAACTTGTTTATAGTTAAAAAAAGTATACTAACTTTAAAAAATAATTTAATTTTCCCATCACATCAGCAGCATGTCACGTCACAGCGGGTTGGCATTTGTGACATGCGTGAGTGATTAGCATGTAGCGACTGATAGACAGTAGACACGACACAGACACTGAAGCGGATGTATCTATAGTTGATACTAGTATATATATAGTGTTACAACATAAATGATAACGTGTGTCTAAATTATCTTCATCACTTCAGCAGCATGTCACACCACAGCGGATTGACATTTCTGACATGCGTGAGTTATTAGTATGCAGCAACTGATAGACAGTAGACACGACACAGGGTCTGTAAAGCGGATGTACACTAGCTGATGTAGTGTTACAATTTAATAATAACTTCTGTCTTTAATATCATTATAGCAATAAAAAACTAAACTAATTTAACTTTCGCATCACTGCAACAGCGTGACACGTCACAATATATTTTCGTTTGTGACATGTGTGAGTTATAAGCATGTAATAACTGATAAATAGTAGAGATACAACTCGTTACAATAAAAAAATAAAGTCAAATTTTAACGTCATGGCAATCGAAGAGTAATGGTAAAGTTACTTTTAAATTATATTTATTTCCATCACTGCAGCAGTATATCAAGTCTCTGCGGGTTGACGTTTATGATATGCATGAGTGATTAGCATGCACTAACTGATAGACAGTAGACATGACACAGGCCCTGTAAAGCGGATATACACTAGTTGATGTAGTGTTATAATCTTATAATAACGCCTGTCTTTATTTTCAGCATAGCAATAAAAAAGTTGTTTTCGTTTTAAAACTAATTTATTTATCCATCACAACACGGCAGCAGCATGTCACGTCACAGCGGGTTGGCATTTGTGATGTACGTGACTGATTGATTAGCATGCAGCAACTGATAGACAGTCGACACGACACTGACACTGTAAACCGGATGAATACTAGTTCATATAGAGCTACCATATAATAATAACGTTTGTCTCAACTATCATCATAATAGCAAAAAAACATATTTTAGTTTTCAAACTAATTGAATGTCCAATGACTGCGGCAGCATGTCACGACACAACATATTTTTATTTGTGATATGTGTGAGTTATTGGCATGTTGCAACTGATAAACAGTAGATACGACACATTACAATATTTAAAATAACGTCTCAATATTTTCTTTTCTTCATAGCAATCAAAGGGTACTTTTAAAGTTACTCTTAAATACTTTTTATTTCCATCACCCATGTCAAGTCACAGTAGGTTGATTTATTTGTGACATGCGTGAGTTATTAGCGTTCAGTCACAGGTGGACAGCAGACACTATACAGACATTGGGCATCCGATCTACACTAGTATATGTTTGAATCATTGTCGCCATAACAATAAAAATGTTAGATCAGTTTTACTACTTTTACATTTTTCATCTATGCAGCAGCATAAGACTAATTTTATTTACAGCAGCAGGATGTCCAGCGGGTTGACATTTGCGACATAAAAGAGTTATTAGCGCATGTAGCCACTGGTGGACACCAGACAAGATACACAGATTATGTTGTATTTAATAAATAAAGTTTGAATTATTATCGCCATCAAAATAATATTTTAATTTAAGTTTTGAAAATTATTTTAATAACTATTACTGCAGCAGCATGTCTCGTCACAGCGGGTTGACATTTGCGACGCACGTGAGTTATTAGCATGTAGCCACTGGTGGACCGCAGACACGACACAGGGATTGTGCAGCGGATGTGCACTACTATATGTTGTATTAAATATTAAAAGTTTGTTTGAATTATAGTCGCCATAACAATAAAAACCGGCCAAGTGTGAGTCAAACTCGCGCAATGAGGGTTCCGTACAATATGCTTCGTGAACACACACACAATGTGCAAAAATGTTTTATTCAATTGACTAGCGCCATCTAGTGGTGTTTTAGTGAACTATTTCCCGAGATGAACTTATTATTGTGAGTTTACCACTTAATTTTCAAGTGATAGAATTCTTATTATTTTTCCTGTAATCTTCAAGGAATGAACTATGTTTTGTAATTTTTTCAAAATTTTTCGGTTCAGTAGTTTCGGAGATCAGGGGGGGGGAATGGTCAATTTTTGCCTTCTTTCGTGAATAAAATCAAAAGTATTGATTTTACCCGAACAAAAAAAAATATTTTTGAGATCCTCATAATGAGCCCTTTCATTTGATATATGACACAGTAAGGTTTGCAAAACTTTTTTTTTTTAATTTTGTAATTGGTCCCCTCAAAATGACCCTTATTTCAAAAAAATCTTTATTTACTTTGCACATCCGTGTTTGGGTCATAGGATTACACTATCTTACCAAATTTCATCTAATTTGGTTCAGTAGATTCGGAGAAAATCGGCTGTGACAGACGGACGGACGGACAGACAGACGCTCGAGTGATCCTATAAGGGTTCCGTTTTTCAACTTTTGTACGGAACCCTAAAAAAGTAAGTTCAGTTTTTATCAGTGCAGCAGTAATGTTACGTCAATGTGACTTAACATTTGAGAATTACGTGAGTTATTAGCATGCACCAAATGATACACAGCAGACAAGATACAGACATTGTGCAGCAGATGTACGTTAGTACATACAGACATAGTATCCAAAATAAAATACCTGTTTATTTTTTTATAAATTAATAATTTAAAACCAACTAATATTATCTATCACTGCAGCATATCATGTCACAGTGAGTTGACATATGTGACATACATGAGATATAAGCAGCAACTAATATAAAGTAGACACGACACAGACTGTGCACCGGAATTATGCTCTACATGAACACGTAGTTAAGATTGTTCTTTGGCACTGATTTCGCCTACATCACCTCTACACTTCTTTCTTTCGTTCATTGTGACTTTTATATTATGAATAGTTATCCAAATTTTTAAATTTTTAACCGTACCCTAGAGAGAAAAGCAATATAAGTGTGCTTTTGCATTAAAAATATATAATATTCGATGTAATTAAAAACCAAATTGACCATTCATTTCCGCACCAAAATAGGACAAAACTTACTTTGAAAAATATTAAATTAAAAAAGAAAAAGAGGATATGATACGAGTGCGTCTGTCCGGCTGTTCCACTATACAGGTTGCATTTCAATTCAGTTGCAGTTCAATAATTACGTAGGCATTTTAATTTATTTAGATTTTCATACATTTTCAAAATGGCGAGTTTGGCATACAACCTATGCGCCACTGAGGTTAGTAGCGCTTATGGCCTTTGTAAGTTCCCCGTAGTTATAAAGCATAACAAAAAGTTTTATTTTATTTTGTCATTAACAAGACGAATAACTTCACTGACAGTGTTATCGGCGAAAAGCTTATTGATAGTTATAAATAGCTATTTTCAAAGTTTGAAGTTTTCAGTTTGAGTCTCAATGGATGATGTTTAATTTTTAAGTATGTTTTTGTGTTAGATTTAATATTTTTGATAGAGCTTTTTTTTCAGTTTTCTCATTTAAATTATTATGTTTTTGACGTTAGTGCCTGTTTTAAGTCGAGCCACTAGTTTTATTATATATCGTGTTTTAATGAACGTTTAATTTAATTTATATATTTGAAACTATACCAGCAATAAGCTATTACTAGACATACATAGCACACTAATAGCTCCTCCTCTTATAATATAATCCCGTTAGAATTTTTACAGGTCTTGTAGAATTTTAATTTAAAAGATATCCAATAAAGTCAATTATTCAAAAAAGACAGCGCAAACACGACACGTTTTAGTAGGTACCTTAATTTGAATCCGCCCTGTTGTCGCGGCAGCTGACGGCAGACACGGCAGCAGATGCTAAAACGAATTTTGTTTCGCGAACATCCTGTATATTTTATACATATATAGATACGCGATTTTATTATATTATGGTAGCAATCAACAAATTATTCTAAATGGGTTATTCCCAAAGTACTCTTATTTATTTGGACCAAAAAAAAATCTCAAGGACTTTCACAAGCTACTAAAAAACAATATTTTTGTTTAAAAATACTTATATTTTTGCATCTATTCTACTCCAAAGGTATCTATCTGGAATTATTTTCAATGTTTTGTTATCAACTCCCAATCTACTCCATCTAAATAGTTATAAAATATTCATTGCAATCGTTTCAAATACTTTAATTAAAATTAGGTATTAGTACTATGAGATCATTTAAATATTACCTTGGAGCAGAATAAAGTTACCTTTAAATAGATAAAAGATACCAAACTAACCTTTTATGGAGTAGTATTTCTTCTCAATTCTCAATATATACCTATTGAGATAAGCATTATAGCACATTATAGCTTGCGTAGCAAAGCTGTAGCTATTCTGTTTGAAATAAAATGAGTTGTGTTTTTGTCTGTTTCAAACTTTATTTTTTTTTCAATAATTTAAAAAAACATTTAGGTGATTGTTTAATAAAATGTGTATAAACACTCAGTATCAAATCTTAAAAGTAAAGCTAAATAGTATCGTAGCACTTCGTAGCAAAGTCGTAGCAACAGTTTGTTTGATTCTCTCAGTTTAAGTTAATAATTTTTTTAATATATAAAAGACTTTATTTGCATACCAAATAAAATGGGATTAAAATTGTTAAGATGTATTTTAAGTTTACTTTTCTACTTCGAGTATATTAAACTTACAAAAAGTTTATGTCAGATTCACTGTTAACTTCTACTTTTTTGAATCGCACGCATACTTAATAATTACTATTAACAGGACTTAGCACGAACCTTTTATTTATTTCCGTTAACGTTTGTATGGAGTAAGTTCTGTTAATATTATTATTATTTGAATTATTTGAAATGCGAAAGTTTAAAATAGAACATAGCCTACTATACAATTATACTATAGTTTCTATATATTTTGCTTGTACAATTTAACTCTCAAGTACAACAATATAAACTGATACTATTACTTAGGGTTTTAAACCCAATGGCCTCCGCTGGATACCTGTCTTAGGGCTGTAACTATTGTATCGTCTTAGGTAAAGATTTTTAATTTGCACAGAATTTGTAAAACATTGCCGCTATAATATACAATAATATGAATGAAATATACTAAGGGAAGGCTCATACAATAAAAGTGTTAAGAGTGTTTATTTAACCATAGAATGTATAATATCAGCGTTTCTTCACACCAGTGATCACATTTAAAAAGCTAGTAGGCAGTAGGATTTGAATACATTGTTTCAATATAAGAAAATCTGAAATATTAAAAATATGAATTTATGTAAAAACTTTTAAGTCATCACATGTGTTGAAACTACTCAAAAATAACACATTTTCATACATTTTGCAAATCTTTTGAATCATATTCCAGAATATATTTCAGTTATTCCGTAAAGTTATTCCATGTGGCGCAGTCTAACCAGCGTACCCTGTGGACAGAATCAAGGAAAATATAGAGGGTACTAAAAAGAATACGATACGAGATGTCTTGTTCAAACATGTTAAATTCAAATTCTCTACGGAATGCCCATAGTAACAATGCACTGTGGCTCAAAGAGAAAGGTAGCAGAGGGATAACTTGAGTCAAATAATAAAACTTAAAAGCAATTAACTCTTTCTGTCCACTAAAATGTAGTTGTTACTGGAAATGAGTTGTAGTCGAAGTAGCATTTTTTTTTTAAATTTTTTTTAAATATATACGGACATATCACACAAATTGAGCTAGCCCCACAGTAAGTTGTGAACTTGTGTCGCAGGATACTAACTCAACGATACAATATTTTATAATATATACTTATATAGATAAACATCCAAGACCCAGGTCAATCTGAAAAAGATCGTTTTCCATCATGACCTGACCGGGGATCGAACCCGGGACCCCCGTGTCGCAGGCTGGCGTGGTAACCACTGCGCCACGGAGCTCGACACGACGGACTCGAAGTTTCTTTTCCAACCAATTAAGAAATAATCTGTGGTCAACTTTACACAAGTCACTTTATATTGCATTTTTCACATAATTTTTTAGTCAAGTAAGTATAGTGCATGCACCATAAAAGAAAATGTTTTCTTCGAATTATGTAGCTTTATTGAATTACTGTTCCAGAAAGATCTTAGACAACATTATGGTTTTGTTTCAGTATATTTCATTGTATTTTCATATGATTAGTTGACATTCAAACGAAGTATCGATAATGAGGCGTCGCATCTTTATAACCCTTTAATTTGTGGCTGCAGGGACTTATTCAATTTGACTGAAGAGACAACTGTTCTTGGGTTTGGAAAGCATTGTATTTTTCCTACACCTTATTCGTTCGTTCGTTTTTCATTTTATCTGTTCCTGAACAATACTTTCATTCAATCCGCTTTCCGACATTAGGCATGCAAGGCACGTTCTGTCGCGACTGCTCTGCGACCAAGTTCCGTGGAGCGGCCATGCTGTATAAGAGGTAGCGAGAGCGATCCAATAGTAATTATCTACAAATTAGTGATTAAGTAGTAGTAAATTGTGGTGAAATTACGATAGGTTTTCGTTAATGCAACGCAGATGTGACAACATTACATACATATTATGACTTCTGTAAAAATAATTGATTCCTTACTACATAGCCCGAGTTATAAGGCCCAAAATGTCATGGCTACCGTGTTTGTGGAGTATACATATTATTTGTAAATATAATAAATAGTGATGTTGCTAGCAGAATCGCCTCTGTTCCATCGACCGACTTTTGCAGTACAGTACAGGAGATACGAGACAAGCCTACATGTAACTAGCATAGGAAAAAATCACCACATACTTAAATAATCGCTGCTTCTTATGATAAAGATTTAGTTGATATAGGAGTATAAGCAATTATTTTTTTTTATGCGACAGCAGCAACCAGAGTTGGCTATTTTGCCTACTACTTTTAGTACCTAGGCATATGAATACGAAGATGCTTCGCTTTCCAAGAGGCAATTTTTATTTAATCTATAAACCTACGTAGGCCATGCTGTAAGCTTATAATAGTGATGACAAACAAAATGAAAACTGAAATTAACAGTGACATGAACAAAATCTTCTCATGTTTATTAACATTTGCATGTAGAAAACATGACAGAAATATAGAGAAAACACAAATTACACACTGATGAGCTCAATTCAAGCTAATAATGTATCCGCACCCTCCGCACATATGATGTGAGCACTGTTCGATTCTATTGGTACGTCGAGCTCCGTGGCGCAGTGGTCAACACGCCAGCCTGCAACACGGAGGTCCCGGGTTCGATCCCCGGTCAGGTCAAGATGGAAAATGATCTTTTTCAGATTGACCTGGGTCTTGGATGTTTATCTATATAAGTATATATTATAAAATATAGTATCGTTGAGTTAGTATCCCACGACACAAGTTCACAACTGACTGTGGGGCTAGCTCAATTTGTGTGATATGTCCCTATATATTTATTTATTTATTTATTATTTAAATGAACCACCAGAAACGTCCTGTTTGTCTTCATACTTTGTCGTTTGAAACTCATACATTATTGATGACCGTATTCTGAAGCTTGTCGCCGCCTACTCGCTCGTTTGATTATTTCATAAGACTGCGAGTATAGTTTATTCATTTTGTTACATCTGATTTGCCCCTAGTCAATGTTGAAAAGTAAAACTTTATCACTATATCCGTATATATATCAAACGATGATTTAAGAGAATAGCCATTTTATCGGAATCGGAAACTTACTTAAACATATACTTTCATTACATAATGTGTAATTTTTTGAAAATCAGATCAAATGCTTTAGAGTATTAAACTAAATTTATGAAAAATAAGTAACTAATGCAGAAAATAAGGAAATGCAACAGAAAGAACTACGGATTCAAAACATGTTTTTGTCTTTTTTCTCGGATTCAAAAGCTAACTCTTATCCGTATAATTGTCAAGAAACACAGTGATTAATTTTGGTAGTAAGTAATGGAAAGTTCTACCAACGAATCTTTCTTGACGAGACTTAGGTTTTCTTGCCTCACGTTATTTAACTTTAAAGGCAAGTAGGTAGTGGTCGATGATGATATTGACAGTATACTGAGTCAGATTCGTCTACAAAATCAAAAGCACAGGTCGGGCTAGGCGGAGTTCGAATCCGGAACTTTCACTTATAGATCTAGCTCTTAGACCACTACCACTTCAAATTAAATCTATACGCTCAATATGACCAAGACTTGTCCTAAAAGGAGCACACTTACAACGAGAACTTGCGGAATTGCGATAGACTGCGCGAATACAGCTCTCGTTCTGGCATAGTTTGGAAATACGCGCCTTTTATTATAACCCGGGAATGAAATGGATGCAGTAGCTCAGAACGTGATCTAAGAAAATCGAGTCTACATTGTGTGCGAATTTGCAGTATGCCATGCCAGTGAAAGATAACTGTGTCAAAAGTAAATTGGATAGAGACAGAATATGAATTTCAACATTAGCAATGTTGAAATTCATATTCTGTCTCTGTTAAAAAAAGTTAAACATGGCAAATATTTTTTTTAAACAGCTATCATTGGTGAAACACTGTGAAAGGCAAACTGATAGACTTATCAGTTTGCAGTTACAAAAAAGATAAAATATAAATAAACAAATTGTTTCTTTATATTTTATCTTTTTAGGGTTCCGTAGTAAACCTTAGTAACAAACAAGGGTTCCTCCCTTATAGTTTCGCCATGTCTGTCTGTCTGTCTGTCCGTCCGCAGTTTTACTCAGAGACTATAAGTACTAGAAAGCTGTAATTTGGTATGGGTATGTATAATAATCATGCCAAAAAAGTGGTAGATAAAAATCCAATAACAAATTTTTTTGTAGCTGAGTACTAAGTAAAAACTAAAAAGTTATAGGCAACCAACGTACTCGAAAATGTAAAATTTCATACAATTTTCATTGTTAGATGTTTTTGGTCGTTAAACTGTGAGGTGCGAGCGTGAACAGTGTGAACTCAAAGTTGTCATTCGCTACTACGGAACCCTATACTGCACGTGGCCCGACACGCACTTGGCCGGTTTTTTTATAACTTTCGAGTCTATCATTTTCCCTGCATTTGTATCACAATTTCAATAATTTGGTACAGTTTTCTTCTACAGATTTTTTTTTGTGTTGCAGTTAAGTTTTTCATTCTATGAAAAACCTCGGTTTTAACTTTGGCAATGCTTTAATTTGGCTTGGAGGGTTACAATTTATTCCGGTTATTATATGTCTTGAATTCGTAGACCGAACGTTGTTGTTTATGATGTTAGCTATCTACACCAACGAGGTAACTGGAGTTTAATAGTAACCAACGTAGTAAGTTTTGACGTGTCAAATTCAACCACGTAATTTCCAACCTATGTTACACATTATAGGACAATTAGTGGCTGCAAATGCAATACTACAATGATCTTCGTGGCGTGTAATGACATGCTCTATGTCGAGCTGGACACAGCTGCGTTACTATTTATGTTACGCATCGGTCGTTATATGTCCTTCAAGTGTGCACTCATCATCATTTCGAGTAGATGACACGGTCAGTCGACCATGCACACCCTGGTGTTAGAGTTCTTCAGAACCGCCTCTCGGCCTCTGATGTCGTTCCTTTAACGACTACCAGATGGCAGCCGGGACCAACGGCTTAACATGCCTTCCGAAACACGGAATCATCTTTCTTATCAGACAATCAGGTGATTCATGCCTGCATTGTCCTAACCAAACTGGAAACAACTTAACAAAGTATGGCTTCCCGTGGGAATCGAACCCACGACCCCCGGGTCAGTAAAGCAAACGCCTTAACCACTGGACCACAGAGGCTGTGTACTAAACAGTTGGTTTTGTTGCTGAAGTTAGATAACAGTGATGCCTACATAAATAATTTATAAATGCTAGTACCTACCTGCAAATCTATATCTGACACCTACCTGTAAATAAAAAAAAATCACAAAAAAATACAAAAAGGTGAAAAGTTGATAGAGAATGTGTTTGGTATTGACCTGGCGATAATTTTAATTCGCGTTCTGAACGTGAATACGAACAACTTTTGTTCTGTGACCAAGTCTGAAACGGAGAAAAATAAATGGGCTGTTACATAGTACGTTGATCGATAACTACTGATCCAAAATGTATTTAGCCACTGATATTTTTTTCTCGATTTCAGGCTTGTTCATATGCAACAATAGTTATTCGTAATGTTTTATTATGTTTTCGCGATTGTTACACATTTAAATAAAATTATTTTAATACGGTTTTTATCGCGTTTATTACATTATTTATACACCTAACGTTTCGAGCACTTTACAGTGTTCGTGGTCGCAGGCAGACTAAGTTGACATATGTCTAGTATTTTATAAGAACTGCAAAATCTAGATTTTGCAGTTCTTATAAAATACTAGACTAATAGTTATTCGTTTTCATGTTGAGAACGTGACTTTAGATTATCAGAAGTTTAATACCAAACACATTGGTAAAACAAAAAAAAAAGCAACTGTTGACTCAAACTTCATTCACGTTACAGGGAAAAATATCTATCTCACTCGCAGAAATGCTATTTTCTATGGCGAATATTTAGATGATATGGACTTTAACGTTACCAGTCTATAAGGGACTTCTCTTTTTACTTAATTTAATTTAAAATTATAACTTGTTTGTTGCTGATTAAGATATCTTATAAATTCTTTCATTTTTGTTTACTGTAGTTAATAAGTATTTTAATAAGCAAATAAAAAAGCATATTTTCAATTGTTAGCACGTGTAGTTAACAACCACACAAACGTCTGCAAACGCAACACAACTTAATTTATAACGATCCTCGTGCATGTAATGGCGCGTTCTATGACGAACCGGATACGCTCGCGTTACCTACTGTTTTTGTTGCCCGTCTCGCCGTTACGCGTTCATTCATCTGGTCGCCATCTCCATACGGTAATAACCATAAATACAAATCTAAATCTGATACCTACCTGCAAGTAAAAAAAATCACAAAAATTTCATACGGCGATAATTGATATATGCAAATTTATGTCAGATACAGTCTGAATCAAATTTTATGGCGACTCAGATTTTAGCTGCGAGCTGCGTAGAACGCGCCCTGCTTTCCTGCGCTCACCCCCCGTACCTAATATTGTGTACTGCGCACCGACTCGCGCGATGTTCTGAGCCACCATAAAGTTAGATTTAAACTTCACCTACCTGCAAGTAAAAAAATTCACAAAAAGATGAAAAGTTTATGTATAGTAATAAATTAAAGAGAAGCAAGAACTCTTGCCTCAAACTTCATTCACGTATGTAATGGTTAGCACATGTGGTAAACAACCATACAACGTCTGCAAACGCAACACAACAAATAAGGATCCTCGTGCATGTAATGGCGCGTTCTATGACGAACCGGATACGCTCGCGTTACTGTTTATGTTGCCCGTCTCGCCGTTACGCGTTCGTCCATCCGGTCGCCATTTCCATACGGTGGGTGATAATGGATAAATATACATAGTAGGAGTATAGTCCCTTTCAAACTTCGTAACTTCTTAATATATGAACAGATATACAGTATAAGTAATGTATTCATTGATTGCCTGTCATTTTGCGACCCAGAGCTGCTTCTACACTAGACAGATATCAGGTAGGAAAATGAAAAATACTTAAGAAAAACTGACTTAAGCAATAGAACAAGACGGAAACATGTCTCTTAAGAACATGTCTTTATCAACAAATATTAATAATCAGCTGGCAATAACAAACCGCAAGCTAATGCAATTTTAATATTTAGAATTTCAGAAAACTCTTATTGAAAACCTTGTTCATCTTTTGTGAATTCTTAAATTTTTTTGTTTACCTAATGCTGCGATGTCTAAGTATTACTTTCTGTTCAAACTTAATAAAATCAATATTAAAATAAATTTTCAGAGAAACCAATCAAATAATATTAACTGATTCATCAAACGCGTCTTGTTTATTAGAAATGCATACATAAGGAGTGCAGGTTTTTGTCGTTTTTTGCCCAAAACCGTGTCGATTTATTTTTGATTTATTTATTATTTCTTTTAATCTGAACTTAGAGTATTTACTATTGTGCCTGTATGTTCTTAGAACGACCTAACTTAGCGTGTTTAAAATATTTAGAACTATTAAGAGTCCCACGTAAAGGCGCAATCCCATACAAACGTAGTTTCGTTAAACAAAATTACAGCGAGTACAAGTTTTCGATATGAAACTTCAACTCGCTGTAATTTTGTATAGGTATTGTTATTAAAATTGAAATCTGATTATAAACATCAATATGCCTTATCCGGTCGTATGTACGAAATTTGGTTGAGATTGGCTTAACTGTTGTATAACTAAAACGAAACTACGTTTGTATGGGATTGCGGCTTTACGGGGGACCCTTAAATTTCATATACAGTGTTTTCTTCTTTTATTATTTCATCTATCATATCGTTTCAACAATACATATCTCTTCCAGGTTGCAAGTAATAAAAGGCCAGTAAAACTTTGGATTTCGTACAACATTAATGACCCTATCCCGCAAAACGGCTCAACAGATAAGGTATCAAAAATATATTTTATCATGAAAAATTCAAATACAAGTTACTAGTAATAAATTTTAAACAAGTAAACATCCGAACCAAAGTTTCAATTTTCATCTTCAAGCAAAAGTTTAACTTACACACGATCTCAAAATCCACTCGGTAGAATGTAAACATAGTATATTGGCTCCCGATATGAAGTTGCGACTCAGCAGTTTTCACAAACATCGATAGTAGCTAAATAAACTGAAAACGTCATTGGGAAGCCCTTCAAAGTAAAATTCATGCTCATTCAAGCCATGTTAGGTGATGGTAGTTACAGTACGTTACTTCTCTTTTAGTGTTAGGTACTTTGTGTTAAAGAGAAAATAATCATCTTTTTTTCATCATCCCTTCTACATTATGGATTAATCCTGCTTAAAGAAATTTTGAATATAAAGCTAGTTTAGGTTATTTATCTCAGCTATCATAAAATTATTTCAACAATAACTCATCCAGGTTGCAAGTAAAATGACAAAAATCTTTGAATTTCGTACAATATTAGTGATAGATAGGCTCGACACATAAGGCAGAAAGTTGTCTACGCATCTGTAAAATATCTATTTTACGAACATAAAATATATTTCATAGTAGGAGAATTTGCATATAGAAGTTAGCAGTAATAAATCTTAAACAACATCTGAACCAAAGTTTCAATTTTCATCTTCAAGCAAAAGTTTAACTAACACACGATCTCAAAATCCACTCGGCAGAATGTAAACATAGTATATTGGCTCCCGATATGAAGTTGCGACTCAGCAGTTTTCATAAACATCGATGGAAGCTAAATAAACTGAAAACGTCATTGGGAAGTCCTTCAAAGTAAAATTCCTCACAGCAATTTAAAGTTGGAGGAAGTCGCCGAGTCACTGCTGGGAGCTAAGTTAAATCGATTCGTTTATCGGTGTTTCACGAACGATTACTCCTATATTGCTGTTTTATTAGCCATGTAAGGTGATGGTAGTTACAGTATGTTACTTCACTTTTAGTGTTAGGTACTTAGTGTTAAAGAGAAAATAATCATCTTTTTTTCATCATCCCTTCTACATTATGGATTAAACCTGCTTAAAGAGATTTTGAATATAAAGCTAGTTTAGGTTTTTTATCTCAGCTATCATAAAATTATTTCAACAATAACTCATCCAGGTTGCAAGTAATAAAATGACAAAAATCTTTGAATTTCGTACAATATTAGTGATAGATAGGCTCGACACATAAGGCAGAAAGTTGTCTACGCATCTGTAAAATATCTATTTTACGAACATAAAATATATTTCATAGTAGGAGAATTTGCATATAGAAGTTAGCAGTAATAAATCTTAAACAACATCCGAACCAAAGTTTTAATTTTCATCTTCAAGCAAAAGTTTAACTTACACACGATCTCAAAATCCACTCGGCAGAATGTAAACATAGTATATCGGTTCCCGATATGAAGTTGCGACTCAGCAGTTTTCATAAACATCGATGGAAGCTAAATAAACTGAAAACGTCATTGGGAAGTCCTTCAAAGTAAAATTCCTCACAGCAATTTAAAGTTGGAGGAAGTCGCCGAGTCACTGCTGGGAGCTAAGTTAAATCGATTCGTTTATCGGTGTTTCACGAACGATTACTCCTATATTGCTATTTTATTAGCCATGTAGGGTGATGGTAGTGACAGTAAGTTACTTCACTTTTATGTTAAGTTCTTTGTATAAAAGGAAAGAATAATATTTTTTTTTCGATATTTCTTCTATATTCTTGAATAATCTTGCTTAAAAATAATTTTGAATGTTTAGCTAGTTGAGGTGTTTTTAAGTCAGCTATCTTACAATTATTTCAACGTACCCATCAGGCACTTGCTCGGCAATAAAAATATATAACAGTATGAATGCTATCCAAAGCCCATGCAGGCTTCTAAATTTTAAAGAATTGAAAGTTGTTTTTCAATCAGCTTATCGTATATTCCTGGCAGCCAGGTCTGGCAGCAGGCCACGTTGCTCGTTTATATATCATAGTGCTGTGACACCTTCGAGCGTCCTGTCGTCGGGCTCTGCGTAATTCGACTTGCAGATGCATTTGCCGGGACATTGGGCAAAGATTTTATTCGAATCAATATCATTTTAGTAACATCTAGATTTAGTAAAATTTCGATTGCCAACACAGAAAACAAAAGGTAAAAAATGTAAAAAAAATATATATAAATCCAGCGCCATAAAAAAAGTTTTTCAAAAGTTTTTACGGCCGGCTGCCTGCTTCCTGGTTAAGTCCAGAACCGCAGACAAATACATGAAAAAAATACAAGTATTTGATGCCGAGACTTAAACTCGGTGCCCCGCAAGTTGCAAGCAGACGTATTAACCACTGAACCAGGGAAGCCGACATATCGAGGGCTTCAAGCCAAAGGGACGTAAGCACAAAACACTAATTTTACAGGAAACGCAAAAAACTTAATAACTTTAGTTGTAGTAAATCTAATGTGTTGTAATTTCATACATGATTTTAAAAAGATGTTCTCGATAAGATGTTAGTTTTATTTATTTATTATATTATCTCTAAAGTAGTGATTTGGTGCTTACGTCCCTTTAGCATGTCAGAATTATCAGTAAGCATAGTCTGTTTTTCTGCAAGAACACTTATTATTTGTGGAAGTATAGTATATATTTTTTTCCTGTTAGATAATTTAATTAAGTAGAAGTCTAAATAATATAACATATCGAAATACAATAAATTTAGCATAATAGAGTGGCGGTATTTCAACTTCTTCTATTTTTTTTTATTTTATACTTCTCTTTGGCATGATAAATTTATAGAATTCGCATTATTTGAAGAGAGAGAAGTATAAAGCTCTTATGAAGTTTATTTTAATTCTGGAAGTATAATACCACCTGTTCGCTTTCTCTCTTCTCGACTTCCATCAAGCAACGCCTCGCCTTGAAGGGGCCCATTAGCTTCAAGCGCAACGGGGATGTCGAGACGGATTCAGCAGAACCACGTAGGCCGATACACCTAGACTAGAATAATTTGAGTTCACTTACAAGCCTCGTAGAAACGCTTGCTGGTGCCGGTGGTTCATGCGCGCGAGATCCGATCCGGGAGGTACCTCCTGTTGTGAGTTCTTCCTTGAACGCGCGTCCACGCGGCACACCAAATTCAGCACATGTCATCACTTCATACAAGCGACCACAAACAACACAATTTCCACTACAATTGACTGATACAATCACGTCCACGTCCCCGAGGACGGCAGCCCTATCCAGAAAAAACAACACACACAGCCCAAGATCACTGTGGTTTTTCCAAAAAAACATTGACCGACCCGAGCGGCTACTACAACGTAACGCACCTCTTCATGAGGGTATTCGGGCAGCGCGTTAAGTGGCTGTCCAATCAAGAAATGACCTGGAGTAAGTGCCTCCAAATCATTTGGATCCGAGCTGAGCGGACACAACGGTCGCGAGTTGAGAACGGCTTCGATCTTACAAAACAACGTCGCGAGTTCCTCAAAGGTCAGCACGGTCTGACCGATTATACGCCCTAAATGCGTTTTAGCTGACTTTACTACAGCTTCAAAAATCCCTCCCCAGTGGGGGCAGCCCGCAGGACTGAAGGCCCATTGTATACCCCGACGGGAGAGGGCTGTTCCAATATCCACCTTATTTACATTCAAGAAACTAATTACTTCTCGCAAGTATCGTTCTGCACCTACAAAGTTGGTTCCGTTATCGGAACGAATCAGTGCTGGCAGTCCCCTTCGGGAAACAAATCTGTCCAAGCACGCGACAAAGGCCTCCGTGGTTAGGTCAGCAACGAGCTCGAGATGTACCGCCTTGGTGGATAGACAGACAAACAGGCAGAGATACGCTTTGTAGAGTTTCGCGTTCCAAAACCGTGAGCTTTTCAACATAAAAGGGCCCGCGAAATCCGTACCGACCCCGACAAACGGCCTAACCTCATTTACCCGATCGGGGGGCAAATCCCCCATGTGAGGTTGCATCGTGGCAGCCTTGAGCCGATAACAAGGCATGCACCGGAACACGATGAAAACCAAAGAAGGAAGAAAGAAACCATCCAAAACTCCCTCTGGAGGATGGCCAACAAGGCGTTACAGCCTGCGTGTGCGTTTTTCACATGCCGATCAGTCACCAACAACTCAACTAACTGCCCTCCCTTGGGAAGCAGTATGGGGTGACGAGCCGAATACGGCAGATTTGCACTGCGCAATCTTCCTCCTACCCGAAGTAACCAGGCCGAATCGATAAACGGGTTGAGACGGGCAACAGCACCCTTCAATTTTGAAACGCCCAGTCCGTAAACTCTCCAATTCTGTTCTGAACCCCGAGGTTTGTACCAACCGGACCAAATTCAGAAGCGACTCATTTCGCTCTGCTGGTGACAGAATTGGGTTCAGCATTCGCTGTGTGACGGGGGTGCGACAATTCCGAATCTTTTTATCCAACAATGGACATTGACCAGTTTGTCAAGCGAGCTATACCGGTCCAAGTGGAAACTAGCGTCAGTTTCTTGGTCCTCTTGGGTCACATACACAGCTGCTCGAACACTACAATCCGAAGGCAACTTCACGTTATTCGGGGGCCAATCCGATTCCTTCCTTGCCAGCCAAGAAGGACCGACAACGGATGATTAACCAATTCAGGAGCCCGGCATCCCCTGGATGCACAATCCGACGGGTTCAATTCTCCTGGTACATGTCTCCAAGTCAAGCAGACCTCAGACTTCTGTATTTGAGAAACACGGTTTGCTACGAAAACCTCTAAACTATGAACTGAAGCCTTCAGCCAGCACAACACTATCTGACTGTCAGTCCATGCATACACCGTGTTCTCCAAATCCACTGAACCACGGAACAACGATACCACATGGTTCAGGAGTCTGGTCAAAAGAGCTGCCCCGGACAGTTCCAATTTTGGAATCGTCAATCGTGTCCGTATGGGAGCCACCTTACTTTTGGCCAGAACCAATCGAACGTCAACATCCCCGGCGGATGTGACCGATCGCAAATAAACCGCTGCCGCGTATCCTCGCTCAGAGGCGTCACAAAACCCATGAAGGGTAGCCCTGTAATTTCCAGCAGGGAACAATTTCCGTGGCAGAGAAACCTTATTAATTTCCGTGAGAGCGGAATGAGTTCCTGTCCAATCCTTCAACAAATCCGCTGAGATTGGGGCGTCCCAGTCCCACTGGACCAACCATAACCGCTGCATGAAACATTTTAACGAAAATGTTACTGGAGCAATCCAACCGTTCGGGTCGAACGTTCTCGCAATCGTCGACAATACAGACCTCTTAGTCCAGACCTTCGGTGTTTCTAACACCACCCTGTAGGTGAACTCATCTTGGACAGGCCGGTATTGTATGCCGAGCACTGACAACATATTCGGGTTGTCAGGATTTTCAAAAAACGTGCGGATCCTGTTGATATTCATCCGGCAGCCCCGCCACCAACTCAGGAGAATTGGACATCCATTTTCTCAACTCCTAACCTCCCCTTGCTAACAGCTGGATAAGCTCGTCCCGGCGAGCCCTTCCTCGACACTGGCTGCCCGGAGCATCATCACATCATCTACGTAGAGATCCTGCTCCAAGATGGCAGCAGCCCTAGGGTAGTGCAAGCGTAAAACAATTCGCACTCTTCTTCGTCTGGGTTGACTCGACGAGCGGTGGGGGGTTCCTCGACCTCCCAAAATTTTTGCAGCGTCTCGGACAACGCTGAGCCCACTAGAAGACTATCAGACTCGATGGGAATAGCCATCGGTAAAACCGGACCCAAGATAGCATACCCGAGCTTTGTCTCAACCGCTAGGAGGGCCCCGCCATGCTGCAAAGACCGCTGATCCGACAACAAAAATCTACCCAGAACGTCTACGCCCAGTAGCACGTCAACCGGACCTGGGGTGTCGAAATCGGGATCCGCCACTTTCAAATCTGATGTCATGAATCGGACAGCCGGATTCAACCTCACCAGAGGGTGTCGACCCATGACGTCAGTCATCACCAGTACTGGCGCTGATGTCCTATTAGAAGTGTCAAAACGTGAGGAGAACGTTAGTGTCGCTTGACCGACTACATTCGTTACCGCAACATTCCCCACGCCTCGAATAGTTCTATTATATTTATAAATTTTTAAGCCCAACCAAATTGCCAAATCGTTCGAGACTATACAGCCCTGGGCTCCGGAGTCCAATAGGGCGCGAACAATTTTTAATACTGTGTATAAAATCTAAAGGTATTCGTTGTAGGTAAGTAACCCAAATGTAAGAATAAGAAGAAATTATACTTCTCTTTGACCCGACGAAATTATGATATCAATTCAAAAATGTAGAGCCGTAAGCGTGTACGTCTGTATGGCTTGACACAACTTAGGGTAGCGACATATTAATCGAGAGTCGTATGCGCATACGTCTGTAAGGCCTGACATAATTTGGTGACCAACAATGACCATCGATATTCGTATGTGCATACTTCTGTATGGCCTGATACAATTTTAAGTCCAATATAGATATTTAGTGTCGTATGCGTATACGTCTATGTGGCACGATAAAATATGCGGCATTCTGAATTGTGTGGCTCTTACGGCTGCTATACGGCCATTTGGTTTGGCAGTTATATCTTACTTTCAATCATACGCTAGATATTTTTTTCTAATTTTCTCAAAAGCTAATAAAATAAAATTTATGAAAAAAATAGAGCTGTTGTGGCGTTAATATAGGAATCGAAATAGGTAATAAAAAAAAAAACGAATTTTGGCGCATACGTCCCTATGGCTTGAAGCCCTCGATATATTAGCACTTTTAGACTACGCGAGTACTTTGTCAAAGCATTAGCTAGTCGTCCCGTCGCAAATTAAAGCCACATCCAAACAGATGAAGCACCAAATTGCATTTAGTCCTAACCGCTAATGAAGCTTCACCTGTGACCTGCAAACGCGCCACCGTATTGAAGGCAAAAGTTCACGTCACCTGTGGGTCGTTCAGAAACAAAATTTTGAATATTTATCTATAATGATCTATTATATTTTTCTTCCAACTACGCTGCAATTCTATTATAACTGCACTACATATCCAGCACAAAGCGCAACTTTGCTGCACTAGGAGTAAAAAAGAACTAAACAGTGCAGTAAAGGATTTCCATACATTCTTGCTGCTCTAGTGCAGCAAAAATGTATGGAAATCCTTTACTGCACTGTATAGTTCTTTTTTTTTAAATTGCGGGACAATAGTTGTCACATGTCATAAAGAAGGTTGGCCAATCTAACGGCCGTATGGAGTTTACAAAGGGACGTGTGTATTGCCTAAAAAAAATACTGGAAAGAAAAAAGGTGGGAATGTAAACAACAAATTTTTAACTTTTGTAATTTGTCTTCAGTTTTATTTTTCACTTACTTTTATTGCAGTAGTTGAAAGAAAAGCAGATTATGCACCTCGCATTAAGTAAGTTATATTGCACTCGTGCTTTTTAGAGCCCTCGCTGGCGCTCAGGCTCCAAATAATCACTCGTGCAGCAATAACTTACTTTCTGCTCAGTGCAACAATCTACTATTACATACCGGCAATATATGAAAAGAAGGCAAGGTAAGAAATGTAATTTATAAGTCATTTAATAATAAAATGATAAAAATTGTTTCAGTAGTTAGGTGGAAGCCAGTTTTTTCTTATATCAAAGATGCAAAAACTGCATATCAACATGTTTCTATTCTTTAAAAGGAAGACAGAATTTAATCCCAAAAAGATGTTCATTGTTTTGGTGGGCGTATCGGTGACCGTGTGGTTCCCGGCATAGTAGAATAGGACCACTCTAAGTCTTCCCATGGATGTCGTAGAAGGCAACATAGAAAACACAAGCTAAACAAAACATTATGAACATCAAAGAGACCTCTCCAACCCGTCTGGCCAGTGTGGAGAGTGTAGACCAAATCCTCTGACAGCTCTGGCTAATGATATGGCTTGGGTAGTACAGAGAGGGTCGTGCTCCTGCAGTGGTGACTAACAAAGACCTGATGATGATGATGATGATCGGTGGAAAACTGAATTTAAAATATGATAGGTTGCTAGCCCCATCGCCTATTGACATGATTCCTTATTTTTTCACTACTAATTATTTTCTACTTTATTATCTACGATTATCATTTCCTTCCAGACCAGCGTGAAGGATTTTAAAACTTATTTTGAATATGATTTTACGGTATTGTTAAATTGCATTTTTGTGATTAGCTTTTATTATTATTTATCGAGCAATTGATGTTGTACAGTGCTTTTGATACAAATCAAATGCGCGCAAACACGATGGCTATATCTTATTTGGTTTAGAACTACATAAAGCTACTTTCAGACTCCATCATCAGATTGGGTTATTGGCCAATCATCTGTTGTTCAGCTCAATCAGTTTTGACTGACCAAACATATAAGATACATACATACATTGCAAGTTTAATAAAAGCTTGTAGTAATAAATAGGCATATACTATATGAAGGCTGATTCTAAAAAACATGAAAATATTTTAAATTTGACTTCGCAATCACCAATCAGAAATCCAAATAATATGTTTTCCATTTCGATCTTTTTTTTTCGTATTTTACGAAAATCAGGGATTTTGATTTTGTTATTAAAATTTTGTAAAGTTTTTTAGAATTCCGTGTATTAAATTTGGAATTACCATGTATAAGCTTATACTAATTCATTGAAATATCCAAATATTTTTTCCATTTTTATCTTTTTTTTTCGTATTCTACGAAAATCAGGGATTTTGAAAGTTTTTTAGAATTTCGTGTATTATATTTGGAATTACCCTGTATAAGCTTATACTAATTCATTGAAATATAGGTAGGAACGCTACCTTAACATCCAGTTTACTCAAACAAAAACTGTAAAATACAATACACTGCGCAAATATGTCTATTGTACGGTTTCAGCGTATCGCATTGTGCCTGAGACCGCGACTGCGTTTCTTTCAAAATATGGTCCAGTAATCTTGCGGATTTGGGTCGTAAGAGCTAGATCTTTGTATGAACTAGGACGTGGTGATTTTGCGCTTTTTTAAATTTAAAGGTTTACATGTACAGGAACTTCCTAAGGCATAAGATTTAAAAAAAGTCATATATGAGTAAGGTACATCATCATCATCAGCCTATACTCGTCCACTGCTGGACATAGGCCTCCCCAATTGCACGCCATCGAGATCTATATGAGTAAGGTACAATGTTTATCAACCTATTCAATGTTAGGCTCCAAAACTACAAGACAGATTTCCTAAATTCTTTCACCTATAGAAAGCTAACTTAATTTATTTAAAATATATGTTTTTAATATAAAATCTTGATGCCTTAGTTTTAAAATTAATAAAATATCGACATAGAAATTCTAATACAATCCTCAAATATTGATACTTCGTTGAGAGGCAAGATTGTCCATTTTGTAGTCACAAAGAGTTTTTTGACTGTGTAGCTCTAAAGCATGTTTTTATGCATTAGTGTACGAGTACTCGTATATTCAATATGCACATGCCATTTGAATGTGATTAGCTTAAAGACTGTTTCTTTATGAGTGTAAACAGGGAAATTAAATGAAATATCATTTACTGTAGCTTACAAAAAAAAAAGAAAGAACAAAAACACATGTATTTAATTCTCATTATACTGGGCATTGCCAGAATCACTGAAATCTCGGTGGAAGCCATAATTTTAAAGAATAAAGAAAGAAAACTGAAAGATTGTTGCCCAATAATAGTTGACGGACCAAACACCTTCAGTGCTGCCACTTAGTTATTTCCGTCACTATCAAACATTGATAGTCCGTACAAGTTCATTAGTGAACGATAAAATACTTGTACTTTATTTTCAGACCTCAAAACAAATAAATTTAAAAACGTACAAAGCTTCAAGAAATTCAAATATTATTTTGAATATTGATAGTTCGTTCAAAGACAAGATTGTCCATTTTGTAGTCACAAAGAGTCTTTTGACCGTGTAGCGCTTGAAAGCGTGTTTCATGCATGAACGGATATTCTCGCGTAGTTCTGAATAAAATAATATGCGCATACAATTTATTTTGACATGAGCCGTGGCAAAGACGACCTGTAAGAGTGAAAAGCAGAATTTGAAGCTACCCTGCTGTATAACTAGACATGGAATAAGTTTTATCGTTCACTAGTGAACTTGTGATCAATTGGAAGCCAGTAAAAATAAAAGCGAAATCCTCGGTAAAGTCAATATATCTACATAACATAATGATGTTCTAAAATGTGTTATAACTCAGTAGGTACTCAAATGTTACTTAACTTTGTCATGCTACAAATATTGAGGAAAGTGAAAATTTTTTTAGCTTATTTATATAGTAAAGAAATGATCACATTGATGTAAGAACCGATCTGTATATTTTCATATAATACATTCGTTTCACATTGTAATACTTACGTAGTAATATAAATGCTCGTGTCTGTACATATAAAGAAAGCTATATTTAACATGAATGAAGTCGTGGACAAAGCAGAAAAGGAAGATTTTATTTATTTATTTCACGCTGTAACATCTATCTTTACAGGTGCGAGACTGAAAGCTCTTTATAACACAATACAAAATACGATACCCTTATGAGTTCGTTCAGAGAACAGCTTAGTTGCTAAAACTGATTACAATCGTGACAATGAGGTAAGTAACTAACTGGTGCTTCAGTCTTATCATATGTAACTACAAATACCATAAGTTTAACATAGAAAATGGCTAAGTACAAGTCTATCCAAATACAATATCAGAAATCCAAGCGCCTATCAAATATTTTGCAGCAAACGCGCCCCTACGCGCTACCTTCGTAGACAGCTGGCGGGACAAACGGACAGAAATTCAATTATTTATGCGACAACGTCGATAATATTGGATGCAGTCAGAATTTTAGCAGATATTTTACATTTTAAAAGAATGTTTAATCTTTATATTGACAATTAAAATGTAACCGTTGGATTTCTGGAGATTGCTTTAACTCGTTTAACTCCAAAAACAATTCGATTTTAATCATTAACCAATTTCTATCTTACCAGCCTATATCGTAGGTTTTTATCGTAGGCAAGTAAGTACAACATTTTTATTTCAAAATAATAATTGGTCCTACAAAGACTGTTGTAGCGTGGGTAGTTAAGTCGAGTTACTGAATGACGTAGGTAAATATAATAAAAGTATTAAGTACCTACTTACTAAATGATTTTCGGGGAATGTTTTACTTTTTTGGACTAAGAATAACTAGACATTTAACTGGAATGTAGGTATTTTGGCACATCCAAAAGATTATTTTGTGAAAACGAAAGGGACCTTTTGTTTTATGTACTTAATTATAGGCAAGGCACTATTCATAGTAGGAGTATTCTACAAATAATAGAGTAAAAAAGAGCATTTTCAAACACTATAAAATTTTAATCTTGAAAGTCGTTCGCCCCGCTTAGAATATTATCTGTACAGACATCAGTATTTTCAGCATCGCAAAGTTTGCTGTCACTAAATCCAATATTCGCTATGTCTCGGTGTCAACTCTTGCTGTTTGTCGACACATCGCTTCCTTGGATCTTAGGATAAGAACACATGTACATTTTTAACATTTTACTACTTTAACTGAGATTTGACTAAATTTTTTTATAGAACGATGCACTGTCAATCGGGTTAGCAATGCCAAAAGAACCCTTTCTTTTGGAATTTCTTACCCAATCAAACTTAATAGAAGTTTCTTTTTTTTAGATTTTGTGTAAGAAAGCTTACGTTAAGCATCATTAATTTAACGGTAGCTCGTCTTAAATTAAGTGGAATGAACATTTTACAAGGCAAATATTTGTGATATCTATGGCATAAAATATTTAGAAAACAGCGTAGTCATTATCTTTCCCATATGTCCAGAATTCGTATTTATTGACCAACACCATCATACATAGCATGGAAAAATTATTAAATAACATTTTATTATTAAATAACATGATGAGTTCTCCAATCGTAGGTTTTATAACCTTAGGCTCTGTCTACTCCGCAAGTACTCCGTATGCATGTATAAAGTTCTTCAAAATAAGGACAAAAAATAATATTGTTTAAAACAGTGTCTCGTATGCACAACGCCTTACACAAATTCGTATAGGGAAAATGTTTTAACGCCTTCCTGAGACATTTTAAGTATCCCTTTTAAGACACACGTTAGAGCTTAAATGGTGGTGTAAATATGTAGAAGCTCGGAAGAAAATCCACTTTTACTTTTGCTATGCGTGTTTTTATTCGAAAAGCGATTGTTAAGTCTATTTAGGTGACCAGACATTTTTATTTTCAAAAACTATTTAATTTATAAAAAAAAAAACGCTTAGAATTAAGAAAATATTTTTTGAACCACACAACAGTTTTAGAACTTGCAAGTGGATTATAATTACAACCTTACTATTTATTTGTTTTTAAGAAAAAAATATCATAGCCTATCCTAGATTATAATTTTTTGAATACTACAGGCGCAAGTTCAGCTGTATATTATACTTAGATAATATAAATTGAACACACGTTAACGTAAATAAGTGTAGATATACTTATAGACTGAATCTTTCATTGGAAATCAAACTCATACTTTATTAAGTAGAGCATCTGTATATTACTGTTAACTTAGGATACAAAATCCATTCGCATTTAAAAGTGTTGTTTTTTAAAGTTAATTAGAAATATCGTCTAACTTTACACATTTATTAATATTTCCTATCTACAACTTAAAATAACTGTGAAAATAATACGTACAGTTTTAAATAAAACCTACTGCATTCAGTAGCCAGCAAGTCAATAAGCTAGTACAGTCAAAACGTCAACAGCTTCACCAAGCCAGCCAAAC
Organism: Rhodophaea formosa; assembly: GCA_963082605.1. NCBI lineage: Eukaryota > Metazoa > Arthropoda > Insecta > Lepidoptera > Pyralidae > Rhodophaea > Rhodophaea formosa. The sequence goes on from OY720206.1 coordinate 8,534,117, forward strand.
TGCCAGCTGTTTCGAGTCTGTCGAATTAGGTGATAAAAGTTAATATCCCCCATTTAAGGGTAATATCGACACCCCTCGAGATTTATCTGCCTTTCGGTGTATTTGTCAGGCGTGTGCGCACGACTGCCCATAATAAGCAACGCGCGATTACCGTTCAAAGATTAGAAATGATATTTCCTCTATATTCAACCTACATTACGTTTTAAATACTGTGTTGAATTGTGTCAGTTAATGTATAGAGAGCAATGGATTGTGAAATATATGGAGCATCATACCCTTTTGAACAATTAATTTGACACGCCTTGGTTACTAAATCACAAGCGTGTGCGTGCAGTCCGCCCCTCAGCGCGCACGCATTGATGAATGAAGGGCTTGTCATAGAGTAAAAATTTGTATGGCTGAAATAAAATCTTTTATTTTTTATATTTAAAAGAAATTAATTCAAGTTTTCTGTTTAATTCAATTTCTACTGTATAATTAAGTAGACAATAAATAAAAATAAAAAGCGGCCAAGTGCGTGTCGAGCCACGCGCAGTGTAGGGTTCCGTAGTTGCGAATGATAACTTTGAGTTCACACTGTTCACACTCGCACCGCACAGTTTAACGACTAAAAACATGTAACAATGAAAATGTATGAAATTTTACATTTTTGAGTACATCTTATAAGCTGGTTGCCTATAACTTTTTATTTTGTACTTGGTACTCAGCTCTGATAGTTTTCCTTTCAACTTCAGTATATATACTACTGCTGTAATTTTTTTCACGTAATCATATATAACCGTTTTGTAGATAGAGGGGGGGGGGGGGGGGGGACACTTACCTCTTACAAAATTTTGCACTATAAAACCAAATATTTCGGAAACGGATCCCTAAATTGAAAAATGGTGTTCTCGATCTCACTATATTTTTTAAAGACCTATCTAACGATACCCAACGGATTTGTATAGAAAAAAAAATATTACTTGGATGGGAGATACCCTAAAAAAAAATTTTTTTTTGATTTTTTCTTCCACTTTGCCACGCCTTTTACCTTTTTGCCACGATTAATATACATACCCATACCAAATTTCAGCTCTCTAGTACTTATAGTCTCTGAGTAAAACCGCGGACGGACAGACAGACAGACAGACATGGCAAAACTATAAGAGTTCCTAGTTTACTACGGAACCCTTAAAACAAACAATATCTTACGAACACCATACGTAAGTAATAGTAGATTTATATATTCAAAAATGTTTAAATTATCATCTTAAAATATGCAATCCTTGAACGCGGAAACACTGATCAGTTCTCTATGAAAGGCGGGTGATCTTTAAAAGTTGGCTTTAAAAATTTATGAAATAAGGTTTAGGTATGATGTTAATTTTTGAATTTATTCGCAAATCCGAAATTTTCAAATTTCCGTCATCTTGCCGCGCCTGAAGTATTTAGTCAAATTTTAACAATAAAAGCTGTTGATTTTTTTTGTAAACCAGCTGCCAGACTCTTTCAAACACATTATCTAATTATCCAAAATAAATAAAAAATTAAGTAGACTACCCAAGTAGGCTAAAAACTCAACACATAATATTTATGTAGAACATTCTGTTGTATGTTATTCTTTGCCGACTTGCTGATTTATTTATTCCCATTTAGTGCCCGCACGCGCACGATACAAATATTTCATCATTCCCACTTCTGATGGCGAGATACCAAATATTTGTCCATATTCATACACTGATTAATAATCACTTATTAGTTATACTAATAAGCCAAACTTTGAATTCCTTTGTTAATTATATGATATGATTACGAGAATGGAAAGTTTGGCTTGTAATATCAGTTATTGAGAAAATATATGTTTCAGGTTTCTTTATGTTTAAACTAGCATATTTCTGATATTTAAAAAGGCAAAGATACCTGGGTCAGACTGCCAACAATCATTATTCTTTTTTTTTCTTTTTGTAAATCGCTAACAATATCCAGTTATGTAGTCCTTGCAGTAGCTACATTATAAAATTTAATCAAAATAGATCAAGTAAAATTTGCAACAACGAGTATTTTTTTCGGAGTCAGTTATTTGCGTATTAATCATAGAAAGCGAACATGTGAGAATATAAATTATTCACGACGGATATAGCACGAATCTGATGTCTTATTTTCGCTCAAATTGCTTAACTCGAGTGACTACTCTGCAGGCGATTATTTTCAGAACACAGGGTCACATAGGTATAAACATTTCAAAAGTGATACACCAACAATATTGTGAGTGTCTCACACTCACACGCCCGAACGAATAATCGGCGGCGGAAAAAAAAATACCTTAAAGAACATTACTCACAGAGATCTTCAGGGCTTTTTTAGTCTCCACTGCAGGAGAACTACCCTCTCTGTACTACTACAGCCATGAATATTACCCAGAGCAGTCGAAGGATACGGCCTACAATCTCCCCCCGGCCAGATGGGTTGAAGATGTCTCTTTGATGTTTATAAGCTTTGTTAGCTTGTGTTCTTAAGTTGCGTTCTACGACATCAACGAGGCATTCTTCTCTACCAAGAACCACACGGCTCACAGAGGTTTATAAGTTGGTAAAAAAGTAAAAAGGAACTTTTATATAATTTCTCTATTATCCATCTGTCTATATGTCTGTCAACATCATTTTTCTTAAGAACGCGTGAATGTATCAAGTTTAAATGAATATTACATAGGTATTAAGATCTGCAGTCCCCTGAAGGTGTCCAAAAATCAAACTTTTGAGTTAACGTAATCAAAAGATGAAGGTAGATTATATAGATTTTAATTTTTATACTTTACATCTTTTTCTTTATTGCAAGTCCAGCATGAAAGATACTAGTAAAACCTTTTTAATTTCTAATTAACGTCTTTCATGCTAACGCATGCCAAATTAATTATGAAAAAACAACGCAATAAAACCAACCGCAGTGATGTATCATAACAAAAACATAATTACGTCATGCAACATTAATAAATAACGAGAACCGACCAAATGAGGCATAATAACAGCCAAAAATAACAATAAAATAACCCTTTATTATTGCTACCGAAACGTTTTCAGATTATGAGACCAAAGCTGGTGGGACATCCATAACGGTAGCGCTGTTATAAGCGGTGTTTTTAGTTAGATGGGTAAAATTGAAATATAAGAATCACTTTCTACTAATAAAAATTGTCTCTTCAAATTTAGTTGTTTTTAAGGTTTATTAAGAATATTGAAGGAATAAGTAGAAGAATGTGAATGATGAGCTTTTATTAGTAACTAACCGATGCCTGTGACTTCGTTCGAATTGACTTTTATGAGCGGCATAAATATTAATACGAATTAATATCGATACATAATAAAATAATTGTAGTTATATGTTAGAAAATAAAAAAGAACACTTCATACTTTATACGTTGGGCATTTTTCCTTCATACCTGTTTTGAGCGATAACGTTCAATTAATATATTCGTTTCATTTAATTCAGGCCTTCTAAAAGGTAGTAAATGCCCGCCCTCGCTTTTATTTCAGTCTTTACACCCACCTACCAAACAGCCTGTATTTTACATGTTATACAGTGTGTCAACGGGCGTTCTCTTAATCCTCTTTTATCGCCCGCCTGTTATAATTTTAACCTGTATTATTTTATACCTCGACCCATTATCAAGGCTTAAGCTGAATATCTCAAATTATTTATGTTTTCCATGTGTATTAACGCCGCTGTTAGCGTTGACCGCGTTTTGTCTTTCAGCAATATTTCCTTTTTGTAATGCGTTTTTCGTGTACCACATGATGAAGCTATGCTGTGAGTTGCGGCTTAGGACCAATAAAATGTTTTTTAATTCTTATCTTGCTTCTGATATTTAATGCAGTTGACCATAAAATAAAATACTGTATTTAAAAACGTGTCTTTCATATGGATAAAAAAGTTCAGTCTTATAAATAAAGTAATAACGTACACGTAGTCCCACTGACGTATTTTTCTAGTTTTCTTTATCTAATATGACTTCTACATTTATTGCCAAGCAAAATTAAGAAACATTTCTTTACCCAATAAGAAGTGAAATTTTAATATAATTATACCTTATTAAACCTACTTGTCCTATGAAAACTATCCGTTGAATTCCTTGAAGGGTTTAATAAGGATAATACAGGTATAATACCTAACAGCATTCAAACAATATGGAAATGCAATGGAAATATTAATTCAACTCAAATATATTTCAAAGTAAAAACTTGTCAAGACATTATTGATGGAAGACATATAATGAGAATTAAAAAAAATATTGGCTCTCCTTGTTTATAGATTTCTTAACAAATTGTAGAATGAAGCACAGCTAATATTAGCTTCAATTAAGCTTATTTGTCCTTAGTTCTTATAGTTCTAGGCACATGGGCAAAATGAAGCACTTTAGAAATAGGTGCAAGGAAATTGAATTATATGAATTTTCAACGCGATAATAAATTTAATTACCGTGCTGTCAGATTTGATCGAGAAAAGGATGGAAATAATTACGCTGATACAATATTAATAACGGTAGATGAGGAAGGAATTCTGTCTCACCGAGACAAATGTAGTATTAATGAGTGCGTCGCTGTTGAATGTGTACAGCGTATTTGGAATATTTAGAGAAAGCGTTATAGAAATTCACAGAAGTGACAAAAATATATAAGTTAATTATATTAATTATAATATATAATGTTAGCAAGCTGAGGCATTCCTTTGCCATAAATCTAGGTGCCTTAATGTATATGTCACTATTTCTTTTTTAAATAAGAATGTACACACATTTAATTTTGGCAATAAATGATTTCTTATTTATTTATATTTTGTTAAAAGCTTTAGCTTACTAAAATTATTGCATTACAGTCATACGAATGCATTTAACACATTGAATCAATTTCAAATGTATTCTTTGAAAACTATAATCATCAGTGCACATAATGTGTGAATAACTTCTATACTAATTAAACTAATACTAATTATAACCTTTATGATTTTATCATAGTTTATAATTAGTAAATAAAGTCATTAACACATTTTGTTTACTGATGATTATAGTTTTCAAATAATAAATTATAGTTTTCAAAGCATAAATTGAGATAATTGATTGAAAACGTTAAATGCATTCGTATGATTAATGCAATAATTTTAGAAAGTTTGACTTACGATATTTTTGTTACTTTACCTTTGCATTGTTGTCGCCACATATATTATCTGTGGCTGTTTCTCGTTCATTCACTAAGTTCATTCGTTTGCGTACGTCATTTGAGAGGGGATATATCCAAGATGGCGTGTTCGTTCGAAACTGGGACGTAACTCGTCACTTGTTCCTGAGCATTCGCCGTGATTGGTCGATTCTACTTTGGTATATTTTGTATCATTTATGGTTATCATTATTTTGTCGTTTTGTATCATTAAATACAGATTTGATTAGAAGTCATTATAAGAGTAAAAAGTGCACCACGTGTTAATTTAATGTAATGATTTAAACAGTTTAAAATAGATATATTGAATTAACTCATCCTCGAATTACATAAATAGTTTTTACGTGTTTTTTTAGAAAGATTAAATAACTTATGTGAGATAGTTCTTAATTAAACAATTTATAGTATATGTGGCTATTATTTGCTTATATTTGTGACTTTATCATCAGAAGTGCTGCAACTCTAACGCCTGGAAATGCCGCGAAGCCAGAGAAAGGAGCGAAATAAGAGAAAAAGATCGCCTTCTTCGTCGAGCTCGTCGACGTCCAGTTCCAGTACAAGTTCATCGTCTTCGTCGGATAGTGGCGGAAGATCACGACGTCGCCGACGGAGAACTTCTCGAACCGTGAGTCAAAATGCAATCGTATCTTCTGTGATCCCTGAATTTGATCCCCTAATTGATAATGTCGATATGTGGCTGAATGTTGTCGATGCGAATGCCCGAGCATTTGGTTGGTCCGAAAAAATGACGAAGTTTCAAGCGTTACAAAAACTGAGAAATTCTGCCCAAACGTGGTATAATTCTCTTCAGAAAACTGAAACGGAATGGACCACGTGGAAATGGCGGCAGTGGCGAGATAGGTTATCTAGTACGTTCAAAATTAAAAGAAACGCGTTTGTTTTATTAAAAGATTTGATTAATAGTAAGCCCACGGAGGGGCAGTCTTTGTATGACTTTTTCTTTCAACAAAAGTGTCGTGTGGATAAATTAGCATTAGCATTTAATGAACAGGATATTATATCTATTATTGTGGGTTCGATAGACGACAAAAACCTTAGTGTAGCTGCGGAATCCGGTAGTTTTAGAAATTGTGACGAGTTAGCATCTTATTTACACGGCAAGGTTTATGAGGTTGAAAAAGACAAGAAAAATGTAGGCAGTTCTGGTAGAAATATAACAATACCTGCTGTAAAAAAATTCGTTCAACAGCCACAGCAACCTGCTAGTCATGGAGTTGATTCAAAGCTTGAAGGTCAAAATCCTAGTAATCTTAATTTGCGTTGTTATCGGTGTGGTGAAATTGGGCATAAGAGAATAAATTGTAATCTGAAGGGTCCAATTTCGTGTAGTTATTGTAAGAAAAATAATCATATAGAATCCGTATGCTTGTCGAAACCGAAAACAAAAATAGAAAAGGAAGTTGAAGTTAAACTAATAAATGGACATAGCACAAAGGAAAGATTTTTTTAAAACATTTTTGTTAACGGTTTCGAGTGTCAGGCATTTATAGACATGGGAAGTGATTGCTCTTTAATTTTATCTAGCATGATTGATCAGTTTTCATTGAAACCTTATCGATTAGAAGTACCTTTACCAATAGTAGGTTTTACAAAAGATGTATCAATTGTACTTAATTCTGCAGTGGATGTTATCGTAGCGATAGATGGCGTTGAACTACCGATTACTATGTATGTCATTGAAAATTTATCCGGCTGTAATGTTTTAGTCGGTAGGAATTTCACGGAGGATAGTAGGATTATGTACAGCCGTGTTGGTGAATTGTTGACATTTCAATTGGCAAATGAATTTAGCAAAGTACATGTTTGCAATGTTAATTTGGAAGACAGTTCTAATGAATCGGTGATCAATAAAATTTTGTCGAAATACCCGAAATGTTTTTCCGCCAATTTAAGCAACTTAGGTAAAGTGTCTGGAATTGAGGTAGAAATTGAATTAACCACTACAAAACCGGTATTTCAGCGCCCTTATCGTATGTCAGAAAGTGAACGAGCCAAAACGAGAGAAATCGTTGACGATTTATTACAAAATGGGATAATACGTTGTAGTAATTCGTCTTACGCTAGTCCAGCGTTGCTGGTTGATAAGGCTTCAGGAGAAAAAAGATTATGCATTGATTACCGTAGACTTAATAAAATAACAGTAAAAGAAAAATATCCCATGCCGTTAATCGAAGACCTTATAGACCGGTTACGTGGATGTAAATACTTTACTGCTTTAGATTTAAAATGTGGGTACCATCATTTGATTATTAAAGAAACTGACGTTCACAAAACGGCCTTCGTTACTTTGGACGGTCATTTTGAATGGTTAAGGCTCCCTTTTGGACTTTGTAATGGACCTGCGATTTTCCAGAGAGTGATGAATGCGGTTCTGGGTAATTTACGATTCGGAAAAGTAATAAATTTCATGGATGACTTGTTAATTTCCACTGAAACGTTAGAGGAAAATGTGTCATGTTTAGAAAACGTACTAGATCTTTTACAATCACACGGACTAACAGTTAATTTAAAAAAATGTTCATTCTTTAAAGAAAATATCCAGTTTTTAGGATACGAAATCGCACAAGATGGTATCCGCCCTAGTACACACAAAGTCGAAGCCGTTAGTAACTATCCCACGCCAAACTCTATACATGAAGTTAGGCAGTTTCTCGGGCTGATTAATTATTTTCGAAAGTTTATTCCCAATTATAATAATAATAATAATATATATGGACATATCACACAAATTGAGCTAGCCCCACAGTAAGTAGTGAACTTGTGTCGCAGGATACTAACTCAACTATACTATATTTTATAACATATACTTATATAGATAAACATCCAAGACCCAGGTCAATATGAAAAAGATCTTTTTCCATCTTGACCTGACCGGGGATCGAATCCGGGACTCCCGTGTCGCAGGCTAGCGTGTTGACCGCTGCGCCACGGAGCAGTAATAGCACGTCCCCTGAATAATTTATTAAAAAAAGACTCCACGTGGAAATGGGAGTCCGTACATGATCAATCCTTTTCGCAATTAAAATCTATTTTAGTGAGTAATAGAGTACTTTCAATTTTTGATCCCAAACTCCCAATAAATCTTTACACAGACGCTAGTCGTGACGGTTTAGGCTGTATTTTAACACAAATTACTGATACAGGAGAAAAACCAGTTTACTTCTACAGTCGCCAGACGAGCAATGAAGAAAAAAACTATCATTCATTCGAATTAGAGTTATTGGCGGTGGTAACAGGGTTACGAAAATTCAGACATTATTTGCTAGGTTCAGCATTCAAAATATTTACGGATTGTAGTGCTGTACGGTATGCCTTAACAAAACAAGATATTATCCCGCGTATAAGTAGATGGGTACTGCAAACACAAGAATTCAATTTTGAAATGTTTCACAGACCAGGTACTCAGATGCAACATGTGGACGCTTTAAGTAGGAACCCTGTTGCCACAGCCAGTAGCAGTTTGAGTATGATAAATGATAACATAGTCATGACGATTACCGAGGGAGACTGGTTACTTTCGGTTCAGTTACAAGATCCAAGCATTTGTAGTATAAATGAAATTTTAGAGTCAGGAGAAGCCGAGCTTAATAAAGATATTTTTAATAATTATGAATTACTTGGGAATAAAGTGTATAGACGAACAGAGTACGGTAGAAGGTGGGTCGTTCCCAAGCGATGTATATGGCAGGTCATACGTGCGAATCATGATGACATTGGGCACTTTGCTGTGGACAAAACTGTTGAGCGAATTAGGTCAGTGTATTGGTTTCACCGTCTAAAGCGCATAGTTACTAAATACATTAAAAATTGTTTACACTGTATTTATTATAAAAATATGCACGGAAAGAAGCCCGGCAAATTATATTCGATTCCCAAGTATGCTAGGCCGTTTCACACTCTTCATTTGGATCATTTGGGTCCATTTGTGAAAACGACTCAAAAAAATACTCATTTATTAGTCGTGGTAGATTCATTCACAAAGTTTGTTTATATATTACCCGTTAAAAATACCAAAAGCAAAATAGTAGTTAACGAATTAGATAAAATATTTAAAATATTTGGTAACCCTCGGCGTTTAGTAAGTGATGCAGGGAGCGCGTTTACATCGAAATTATTTACATCATATTGTAAAGATAGAGCGATTAGATTGCATATCGTAGCCACGGCAGTTCCACGTTCTAATGGGCAAGTTGAACGCTATAACTTGACGATTTTGGAATCATTACGGGCAATAGGAGCAAACACAGATAATAACAAATGGGATCAAAACATTGGTACGATACAACAGGGGATTAACAGCACAATGAATAAGACAACACTAGCAGTTCCTAGTGAAGTCTTTTTTGGATATCGATTAAGGATGAATCATGAGCTGCCGATTGAGGATGAGGAGGGTGAGGAAAAATCAATTGATAAGACAGCTTTGAGGAAAAAAGTTGATGAAAAGATTAAGGAAAATGCGAGGAAACAAAAAATTGCGTTTGATTCAAAGAGAAAAGACGCCCCAATATATAAGGTTGGTGACCTAGTAGTCATTAAAATACCAAGCTACAATAATGATGGGCAAAGTACTAAATTGTTACCCCAGTTCAAAGGACCCTTTCAGGTGAAAGAATGCTTAGGAAATGACCGATATAAAATAGAAGATATGCGTGGAGCCGAGCGATCGGCGAAACGGTATCAAGGAGTCGCATGTGTGGAGAACATGAAGACTTGGGTGAATATTGGGCAAGAAGACGAGGAGTAAAAGTTATTCGGATGTTGTCAATAAATAAGGTAACGATACACTCTTTTATGATTACTTAATGTATCAATTTATTTTGTTTGTATTCTATCATTTTGGCAAGGAAATTGCATAGGCATTTAATAGTTTCTTTTATATGTCTGGTGTATGTGACTTCAACAAACTTCTTGTAGCGGTAGTTCTGACTGCGACAGACAGTTAAGCTGTTACTTAAAGTTGTGCGAGTAAGTAGGCCGTCGATGGAATAGCTTACTCCAGACTACGTAGTAGCTACCGTGGCAGGAAGGGATTGTTGTTAGCGTGAATGTGACCATTTATAATAGGACACCTGATAGCCTGATTGTAAAGGTCACCGGTCTAAGGAAATATCTGTTGGCATAAAAGTGATCATTTATAATAGGACAACCGAGAGCCTGATTGTAAAGATCATATGCAATAAAAAAAAAAATAGTGTTGCTTAACCCTTTACTAATGCGGTGGTTGTTTTCAGACATACACCAGACCACAACGTGATCGAGGACAATCACGTAAGCAGGACGGCCGGATGTTGTCGCCACATATATTATCTGTGGCTGTTTCTCGTTCATTCACTAAGTTCATTCGTTTGCGTACGTCATTTGAGAGGGGATATATCCAAGATGGCGTGTTCGTTCGAAACTGGGACGTAACTCGTCACTTGTTCCTGAGCATTCGCCGTGATTGGTCGATTCTACTTTGGTATATTTTGTATCATTTATGGTTATCATTATTTTGTCGTTTTGTATCATTAAATACAGATTTGATTAGAAGTCATTATAAGAGTAAAAAGTGCACCACGTGTTAATTTAATGTAATGATTTAAACAGTTTAAAATAGATATATTGAATTAACTCATCCTCGAATTACATAAATAGTTTTTACGTGTTTTTTTAGAAAGATTAAATAACTTATGTGAGATAGTTCTTAATTAAACAATTTATAGTATATGTGGCTATTATTTGCTTATATTTGTGACTTTATCAGCATTCAGTTTTTTCTCAATATGAAATTTTGCAAACACGTTGTTTGGAGTATGGAAAAGGACATAATTATGCTAACTTTAATCCCGGAGGAAAGTACTTTTCCCGAGGGATCGACATTAACGCGAGCGGAGCCATGGGTGAAAGCTAGTTAATTAATAATCAGATCACTTATTAATATTAGTATATTAATATCAAATAAATTCAACTTAAGCTTCTATTCAAAACTCTCGTTCGAAAAGTAATCTCTCGTAAGCAAGCTCTATGGCCAAAACCCTAAAAACCAACCTTCTTGCTGCATGCTAAACTGCACATTGTCTATACTCATAATTCAACATCTTTGTCTATGACTCATGCCGGCTCTATTCCCAAAACTAATCTACCCGCCGCGTCCGGTACCGGCCAACACGCGTGTGACGTTTAATTTTGTTTGGAGATGATTGATGGTAGCACCTCGTTCATTTTCATACTTTTGTGCACGAATCGTGAGTTGAACTGAGCTACTTTTGTGATAGACAAATGGAACGTTTTGTCACCGTTTGATTTGTTGATTAGAACTGATTTAGTGATAAAAGTATTCAATATATTTTTGGGACTTATTGAATTAGAATTTGGATTTATTTTTAAAACTATATTATATTTATTTAAGTTTGAAATTAAAACAGAAGCAAAAAAAATTCATCATACAATCCCTCTTCAGGCAAGTGTGACCAAGTTGAATAGAGTTAGTTCGCTGTTTATTCTCTCCAGTCATCGGTTTAGATTTTCGAAATAATAGTTTTAATTTTTTTATGCAGTAGTAGTTGTATTTTCCACTTGCTTTTATGATGCTCGTAGTTGTTCTCGACGAACGTTAAAGAAGTTGCAAGCACTTCATTAAGTGAAGTGTCACGCATTTTTACCCACCGACGGACTTCAAAGTTTACCATTACTTTAACAGCCTTTTTCTATAATATTTATATTTCTTTATCCTGCGATTAAAGACATGTGATTTTAATACACAAATTAAATGGGTCTTTGTTACAATAGAATAATTATAAATCAGAACTAACATTGAATACCCTTTAAGTGCCCGCATGTCTCACGTCACAGCTCATATCTGAAATCTATCGACCTATTCAAGCAGTTAATATGTTGTAACACCAATATTGACACAACAGCTCATACGGGTTTGTCTCTCAAGTACTCTATTACACTGTCACGTGTCTATCATGGGCGAAATATTAATATTTTCTAGTGTATTTTCAACTGGTTTGGTGTACCGCTGCAGAGTGTCATGTTTAGTTTCATTATGGGTTAGGAACTTTTTACCTACTTCAAAACAATTCGTTTATATCATATCTTAATTATGGTAAACAAATATTAACTATTAAAAAACTACGTATAAAGTTATCATCATACCAGCTTAAGAAGTCCAAAGTTGGACATAGGGTTACCCCAAGGATTTCCATCGTGGGGGAGTTTTGCCATACTCCCACGCTTGGCAGACGGGTTGGTGAGCAAAGTTATTTTGGTTAATCTCGGTTTCGACGCTGCTGCCCATTGGAAAATTTCTTTAAGCGAGGGAAAGGTAGGATTTTGTTGGATAAGGGGAACGGGAATATGTCTGAGATGCTACTTCTCAGATGAATTGGGAATGAGAAGCAGTTCGGGAGCCCGGGTGCGCATACCCGATGCCACAAATGCAACTACTGGACAGGTAGTTGAGTAATGTGTTACTCAAATTAAACCCATGGTTGTGACTTATTATCCCTCCAAAAAATTAAGATTCTTTTGTACCTTCGTAAAGTCTGTCTTGTGTTGTCCCTGTGCCTTATTTCTGTATTTGGTTAGGGTCATAGTCTCTCGTTCTAAGGCGCCAGACCCCGGAGGTCTGGGGTTGTCGTTTAGTTAAACTGTGCCCGTGTTATGTCCCTCGCAATTGTTATAAACAAAGTGACCTGCGCTATTCCTCTGCTTCTCTTCTGATTGGGTATAAACACAACGTATTCTTTTTTCCGTACCATAAAGTGCCAATGCAAACGACATTCTGCCATGTTGTCTACAATGGTGGTTACTTTTAAAAAACCTCTGATATACTCATTGCTCACTTCTTCTACGGATGACTATTTTTCAGACGAAATGTCACCTGACTCGTTATATCTAGTCGCGTTACCCCAGATGCGAATTTCATTTCATTTCTGTTCAATCCTTGTTCATGCTTTTTATTGACAGCCCAGAACGCTGTGCCATCATGGCCGACCTTACCGCAGTTTTGTAGACCTTGTCGTTGAGCTTTACGGGTATTTTAGGGTCACCTAGCCTTTCTGAAATGGTTCTCCATTTTAGCCATACTTTGATCTTTCTTTGGATTACTATTTCTGCATTAATGCTTGAGTTGATGCAGAAATAATCCATGCATTTTTCAACGGAAGTAAATTGATTATTTGCAGAAGTTTTTAGAGCATCATAAGAGTGTTCATATTTTTGTACATACCTATAACTACTTTCTGGTAATTTCTGGTATTCTAGTGAAATTTGTCCTTTGAATCGACCTACAAGCAAACAAACCCAGAATAAGGTACACAGAATACCATAAATTACACATCTCCCATAAACAAAAGCGTCACGTATCGAATGACGAATCGTGTTGGCTGACCTTAATTGAGCAAGTCGATGCTCACTAATGACGAGTTCATTAAAGCGTGAACCGTGAATTACACGTCCAAACAGACGGACGCTGAGGCCAGGAAATGAGCGGGGATTACAGGAAGTTGGCAATGTTGCAAGCAGTTTATAACAGTTCACGTGTATATAAAGTCAATGTACGTTAATGATGAGTGATGAGTGAGTAGTGAGCACCCGCCGTAAAGCATAAAATACACGTATGCCAAGTAACCAAGCCATAACTTATTTCTTATAAGTAAAAACCTATATCCCGTTCATCAGATTAACAAACTTCTAACACTTCCTACTTTAAAAAAACGGTTTCGATGGGCAGTTGCGTCAGAACCGATATAAGCCAAACAAACTGGGCTCACCAATCCATTTGCCAAGCGTGGTGAGTCCGTAAAACCTCCACTATGATGGAAATCCTTGTGGGAGGCCTATATCCATCGGTGATCTTTTTACGGCTGAAATGATGATGATGAATGTTATGGACCAAGAGTTTAGATAAAAAAGATAAACAGTTGATGATGGATAACTATCTAGCTATCGATTTGACGTTGAATAGAATAATGGTTAGGACATAATCAATGAAAACTGACACACAAATATTAACATTTTATTAAATCTTAAAAAAAAATGTCTTAATTCAAATTTGCAAATAACGTGCATGTAACTCATGACATTGCAAATATTACTCGTTCCTTGCTTTAATGCTCTTTGCTCGTTCCTGCAACGCTGATTTCGTAGCTCAACAGTAAGCTCCAACAAATCGCGTCGCATCGTGAGAAAGCAAATAGCTATTGTCGACGCTGTGTGTTTTTAAGTTATAATACCGCATCCGACCGGTGATTCTGAGTGTTAATTAGACAGGAAAGACGTAGAGGCGTGTATTTACATGCCAGCAATTAGGCAAAGTAACAAAATTATTTATTTTCTTGTCTACTTGCATTCGCCTGCGACTCTGTTAACGTTAACGTCAGTTTTTCGGACAAAATACTTTTTGCCGGAATAAAAGATGTTATTTTCTATAACCTAGACAACGTGTATGCACATTTTCATGATGATCGCTTCTATAGTCGAAAGCGTAAAAAATACAAAATAAATAAATCCACTTTCGCATTTATGATTATAACTTAGGTAGGATTTTCTGTCTCTCTCTGACGGAAAATGATCTTTTTTAGATTGGCCTAGGTCTTGTTTGTCGTTGAGTTAGGATCTAACAACAGTATTTTACAACTATATATTAAAAGACCAGATTGAGTGAGATCAAGTTAATAAAATAATAATTAAAAGTAGGCAGCGGAATCTTTAGACGAAAATGTATATTTTATGATATTTCATACTTTTATTCTACTTATCAATTACGTAATAAAATATACACCTCATCTTTTCGCTTTATTAATTATTTTATGATTAATTTCTTTGAATTCGTCAGCAAATTATTCTCTGAAATCTCTGAAAAATATAATGTTTGCCAAATGTAAGACCACCAGTAAGCCAATAAAACAAAACAGTAATTTTGTATCTCTAACATTTTTTCCCATAATTTCAACATGAAAGCGAATTAAAATTCTGCGAAACGATTCGTTCGAAAGCAGACGCGCTTAACCTTTTCGCTTTATTGACAGATAAAACGACAGTTTCAGTGGAGAAACAAATGTGTCAGCGCTTAGGGTATTAAAATATACACCGACAAGTATGAATAGAATTCGCTTACTGAGGATTCCGTACGAAAGTTGAGGATAGATTACCATTGCAATGAAATTTCATTAACCTTCAATTTATTTAACTTTATAGGTAAATACATTTTTATTACTTAACAATTTTACCTGTACGGAATATAATAGAAATAACTATAGAAGTAAAAAAAATATGTGTTAAACTTGATCTTTTTTTTATGTCATAGGACGGCAAACGAGCAAGCGGGTCACCTGATGGGAAGTGATCACCGCTGCCCATGGACAACTGCAACACCAGGGGTGTCGCAGGAGCGCTGCCGGCCTTTTATTTTTCCCTCCCCAGAGGGGAGAGGGAGATGGGCCTTCGGCTCTCTCACTCACCGAACGAAGCATAGCAGCGGTAAAGCTACTACTCAAAGGTCGATTTTCTGTGAGAGTGTGGTACTTCCCCGGACGAGCCGGCCCATTCATGAATGGCATTTGGCGCAAAGAATGCGCTACTTTTTGGCACTTCATTTTATTTATACCCTCCAAAGGACGTTTGTGCAATATCCTAATAGCGTGATACACAAAAAATACTTATGTCAGTTTTCAAATTCTCTAAGCGCATACAAAAAACATCAAGCTTAACAGTTGCCGTTTTCAAAAGTCCGGTGAAGTAGTGACAGTTCACTTGGAGCTAGCTACACAGTGAGTCCACTCAATCAAAAAAGGTTGTCGTCTTGAGATGAAAGCTGGAATCCACATCATCATCACTGGGCCTTTTTCAAGTCTCCACTGCAGGAGTACGACCTCTCTGTACTACCAGAGCCGTATATTATCCAGAGCACTCAGAGGATTTGGCCTACATTCTCTACGCTGACCAGACGGGTTGCTTAGTTGCATGGCTAGTTAACTTGCTTACGCACAATAAATACGTTTGCTTGGTAAGAGTATGCCAGCTTTTAGTTCTTATGAAAATTGCCCATAGCAGTAGGGAACCCTACAAATAAGGGCATGGTATCCCTGGCATTATAATGAAAATCTGAAGCAGTAAATTTGTCGTCGATTAAAGAGATTAAAAGAGAATGTAGCGTAAGATTGAATGGCAAATTCAGAGCTGAGCCAACCTCGGTAATTTATTGCTCGGTTGACGTCTCGTGTGAAGTATTTAAAGACTTTGTAAAGATAATTTTCTGATTTTTTCATCATAAGAAAATTTAGTTAATATATTAAAGTTAAATATAACATTGCGTCGAAAAAGTGTATAGGATACAGCATTGAGCAATTAAATATAAGAATTAAGCTTATTTTTTTGTTATTTGCATGTAATTCATTAAAAGAGAATGAAATCTAATCTAACTTTATAATATTATAAATTTGAAAGTGAGTTTGTTTGTTTGTTACGCTATTGCGCCCTATCTACTGAACCTATCATTACGAAATTTTGCATTCACATGGGCTAGGGTATTGAAAAGGACATAGGATATATAAAACGTGTGTAACAGCTGGTAGTAAATAAATATTACTTAGAAAAGTCGTTAAAATTAGTTTTGAAAAAACATCATATTTTACAAAAAGTATTCCTAATTTAACATTATACTTTTTACGATAAGAAATACTTTTGATGTTATTATTAGTCCTGTAATAAAAAGACACTATATTTGACTTCCATTGTTAAACAGCGTGCTACGATGCATGAAGCCGCTACGAACATAATAGCGAAAGCATGTTGCTTTCAATCTATCAACGTAATTTACACACTTCAAATAAGAGGATTTTGGCATTAAACGCGAAATTACTACAGCGTATGAATAGAGGCCTTCGAGCAACACGGCCTCCGTACCGGACGGAGGGAGTGGGCAAAGCGACAATTTACTATGACAATTTTTCTGGCGTTTTTTGCGGGGGGAAATGTGCACACAAGTTTAGTTCCGCACACCTACATACAAAACTTAAACTGTCACTTGATAGTAATTATGACATTGTCACAAAAAATGACATAAAAAAGAAAAAAAAATTTGTGTACAGATGAGTCACACAACTAACACATAGACATGCATATGCCTAATTTTGGCTTGTACCTTGACAGAGGGGAATGCAGCGTATGGCTACTCCCTTCCGTGTTGCTCGAAGATAGAGGCAGATGCATTACCGCAGGCTTGTAGTGTAGCGCTCAAAATGCCGAAAGTGCGGAAGACTCACTTATGTTTTTATACGTAATAGGCATCTGTATTTAGGTATCTAAACTTTTAGGTTATAGAAATGCAAAATTTTATTAGATATTTTCTAATAATTTTAATTATGATATTACCTGTACATTCTATCAACATCGTATTGCCGATCTTATCGTAGGTACACGTCACGCTTACGCTCGGTATTTTGTTAAAAAAGGATTAAATCGTCACTTTAAAAAATACATCAGAAATACAATGCTTCATGCCCTTAACGCTATATAAATAACTAGCTGTTACCCGCGGCTTCGCCCGCGTAATATATAGCCTATGTCCTTCTCGGTACCCTAACCTATGTGTATGCAAAATTTCATGATGATCGGTTAGGTTATAGATATGGTGTGAAAGCGTAACAAACAAACAAACAAACTCACTTTCGCATTTATAATATTAGTTAGGATTAGGATTAGGATAGTTCAATTGAGGTTAAATTACATTATATTTATTTATTATTATTCTTTCATAACATTCGTTTTGCTACTCTAAATTTAGGCTAGCAGTTAGTCAAAACTACGTTACATGGAAACAATTACAGGATCATGTCAACTTTACCGATAATAAGCACTCCCGCTTACGTACCTACACCGCGACTTGCTTTCGTTTAGTCAAAAGGCGATCGCTCCATCACTCGATCGATTCGCTTTAGGACATCATCGGCAAAATT
Organism: Rhodophaea formosa; assembly: GCA_963082605.1. Lineage (NCBI taxonomy): Eukaryota > Metazoa > Arthropoda > Insecta > Lepidoptera > Pyralidae > Rhodophaea > Rhodophaea formosa. The sequence goes on from OY720206.1 coordinate 8,552,271, forward strand.
TACCGTGTCGTACGTATTTGTATGAAAATTAAATTTTGGCGCATTATTAGTAGTCTCCAGAAATAAATCAATAAAATAACACGTATAAATCCTAATCCTAACTAACATTATAAATGCGAAAGTGAGTTTGTTTGTTTATTTATTTGTTTGTTTGTTACGCTTTCACGCCCAATCTACTGAACCGATAATCATGAAAGTTTGCATACACATAAGTTAGGGTACGAAGATTGGCATAAGCTATATATGACACGGCCGAAGCCAAAGCTAACAGCTAGTTAGCTTGCTTTCTATAGTTTTAATGCACGTGCTATAAAAAATTAGAAATAGGATAAAAAGTAACGTATTGTATGGATAAAATAATTAAAAATAAAATTCAATTTCACTCAATTTTAATCTGCTTTATCGTTGAAGAAGCATGGGCAGTGATACATCCAGTTCTATACTCTCTATACTTTGTGTTAACAAGCCGTCAAAATGACATATTTGCGCGTGACGTAGACAATGCAGTTGTGACGCAGCAGTACCTTTGTGCATCCACCCACAATAAGTTCTAATATCGTAATGCGTTTGCATAAGTGAGAGTCACGTTCGGCAAATATAGTGCAAATACTGGATTTGAAATATCGTTGTTGGTAATGACCGTTCTTGGATCGTTCAGTGATTAAGTACCAAATAGATTAGCAAGCTCAAAATTTATTTTTCATACCAATTAATATTGAAATACTTAACAGATTGCGTATTGGAAAACAAAATAGTCATAAGTTGCATTAACTGCACGTAAAAAAATACAGAAGGCATTTGTACTTTTTTATTTTCTCCTAGACCAGGTTGGAAGTTAAGACTTGAAATCAATACAAAAATGTTTGACAGAAACGGCAGCAGGTTTTTACGTAGATAACATCTTAGTTTTTTTTTTATTTATTAGGTTTGTCAACAACTGCTACAATAGTTCTTGGTACGTGATAAATCCTGACATAATATCTAATTTTACAGTCACTTACATACAAACACTTCAGCTTAATAAAGGAAAAGTTCAACTATTGCCGCGCTACAAAGTAGAGTAGAGTAAAATTCAGGAAAATAAAAAGTAAAAAAAAAAACATGCAAAAAGCAATCTGATGCAAAAACATATCGAAAAGACCATCGCAAACTGCATTGGAATCATAACAGACTAAAGCAGTGACTCTATGCAAAATCTAGGAAAGATTGAAAAGAATCACTTTAGATAGGTGTATAAACTAATATTTCTTGCTTTTACTGTTGGCTAGCTACTCTTTTTGAAGTATTAACTATTTAAGAATAAGCAAAAAAAAAAGCAAACCTGTTATAAATAAGTTATTTGTGATAAATCGTCTAAATGCTTTAAAAAAATCAAATCATAAAAATATAACTTTTACGAATCATCGCATAATGCTTGCAAAAGAGAAAAAAAAACATGAATACTAGAATAAAAAATAAATACCTACAAAACTTTCAAAATCTATACAGAAAAGTTTCAAATGCGTCAATATTTGGGTCATTCAAACCTCACCTTGACAGTTTCGCGAATTATTTATAGCTCCTGTAAACAAGTACTTTCGCATGACACAGTAAAGACCAAACATCGTCTACATGCAATCAATAGAGAATATTTACGTTATGAAAACTCAGATTTACGATTTATGGTAGCTCCGATACGGAACACTTATAATTTTATATTCGGATTATGCTTTCAGTCGTAAAAAGATTTTACGATTCTATAAATACCCGGTTCAAGTATCGAATCTTTCCTTTGCAGTAAACGTTTAAATGAAACAAAACGCAATAGACGATAAAAATATGCTGACTGTAAACAGAGATGAAAGGCTATTCGCTGTATAAAGCTTAAGATGCATTTCCACCAAAGCTGTGCGAGGGATATTAACAGCGTCCGGGGAAATAAAATCTTTTATTATACTATCGCTTCATTTTCTACATCTTACTGAGAAAAATCTCGAAATATGTCTCGGAACGGAAACCTTTTACAAATGTACAAATTTGTTTGAACACGAGATATCAAATTAATTTGAAAAATGATTATATTACAAGATTATGAGGATGTGATCAGTATGATTGTAGTGGATCGATTTATGTTACATACGTGTCTAAAATTATCAGTTTTGACGGGAAAAAGCTGCACGCTTGGTTCCTATACAGATATATGGTAATAACTGTTGCATACCGCTCTGCACAGCTTTGGTGGCCACACTTATTTATTTCGGAAGCCCACACACAAATAGTACGCTACATAGCACATCTTTTGGTGGAAAGGCAGCCTTAACGTCGATAAAATACGAGGTGTTATTAAATGGACATTTAGGTTATTGAAAATCCAAATATAGGTAATGGAAAAACAAGACGATCTTTCATCATCAGGTCTATTCTAGTCTCCACTGCAGGAGCACGACCCTCTCTGTACTACCAAAGCCATATTAGCCTGAGCAGTCAGAGGATTTGGTCTACACTCTCCACGTGGCCAGACGGGTTGGAGAGGTCTCTTTGATGTTTATAAGCTTTGTTTAGTTTGTGTTTCCTTAGTCGCCTTCTACGACATCCACGGGAAGACTTGGAGTAGTCCTATTCTACTCTACCGGAAACCACACAGCACTTTCTCTAAAACGATCGTTAAATAAAGCTAAATCTTTTTCCCTTAAACTATTGACATGAAAAAATTATATAAAATCCCAATTTAAGCAACACCCAACATGATAATCCTTAATCTTATAAATGGCGAATTTCGATAAAACATGTTAAGAAATATCGCTAGATAATCCGCTTTCAAATATTATAAAAACCACAACCAAGTCAATTCATCCGTTTTAGAGCTACACTCGGCATATACACACATAGCAGTCCATCTCTCTTTTTGTGTCAGGGATTAAAAAAGGAGAAGAATAATGATACACTTTTGATTAAGTAGTAACTAAACATTTACGAAAATATAAGATACATAAACCATTAAGACTGCTAGAAAAATCCATCATAAATGTAAGTCGTCACTAAAATAAAAGTAAATACTCGTAAATAAGTGTCATGCATTCATTTATCTATCTGATCTTTATGAAATGTATGTTTGGTATTTAAGTAAAAAGAAAACTTCACGTTTGTTTGCTTTGTTATCAAACTAAGGCTTGTCTAGGCAACTAAGTTATCTATGCACAATGAAACTATAACAGATTTATAGTAATGAAATCACAAAGATAGCATTTCCTTGTGCGTGAGTAATAGTGGCGTTTAAAATCGTAAATACGACTTGACTAATAAATAAACATTGCTTTGTCGTAAAGATGGAATGACATTCATACGAATTACTAATTTTGTGGCACGAATAGTAACAGTTGTAGATAGTGCTGCTGAAGTATTGATGTAGTAGTGTATTGTAAAGTGTAAGGTATATCAGATATAATACCTTATCTAACTATTATTATAAATGCAGAAGCAGTTTACTTTTACTGAGTGATATTAACATAATATAACGTGCATGATTGCCTCTGTGGTCCAGTGGTTAAGGCGTTTGCTTTATCCCATAGGGACGTATACTTTTTGAAAGTTGTTTCTAGTAAAAGTGCTCATGTAACATCTATGTTACATGAGCACTTTTACTAGAAACAACTTTCAAAAAGTTTAAAGGGACAATATTATTTAATCCTCTAAAAACTAATGATCTATCATTAGTTTTTAGAGGATTAAATAATATTGCCCCTTTAAAAATTACTTAGAATTGAAATTGGTCGTTCTGTTACATATGTGCTCCCGTATTAATTTGTTCCCGTTCCGTTCAATTGTTGAAAGAAAAGTGCATGAAGTGGAGTGATAACTTCACCTTAAAAATAGAAACGGTTCTTAGAGTAGGTACGGTAAGATTTACAACGCTATATTTATTATTCAGAGTCAGTGGCGTAAATACAGGATGGCAGGGCTAGAGCAATTATTAGGAAACTCGCATTTAGTTGTCAATACGACTGTATGTTTGATACCTAATACCATTGTAAATTGTCATAGATATTTATCTGCAGTTCTGAAACGATCTATAAGGCCGACATCATCTCCGCATGAATTTCTAGCAGGCTGGATAACAACGGACCCGGGCTTTGTCGAACTGAGCAAAGGGTGTAATCCTGAAAACATTCAGGTGAAGAGGAGGACTTAGGCTATTCAGTAAAAATAGGAAATCTGACTAAAATTTGGGCAAGCCACATACATGCCACGGATTCTCCGCGTTTGTGAATCCAGCCGCGCATTGCTGAACCCGACCCATTGAATTAACTGGCTCGTGCAAAGCTCCCCGACGTGTGTCGAATGCCTTTCTTATACCTATATAGTGCACGTTCAACTTCTACGTAAGCCTCGTAGTTTAGATTTACTTATAATACATTATTTTTATCATAATAATTAAACAATGAAAGTAAAGAATAGTTTTTACGCCACTATTGTTTGCATATATGAGTAGACATTTGTTAGTTATTTGCTTAGTCACCTTATATTGTTAAACAGCTATTTCACCCTGTTTTATTCAGTATTAAATATATAAACCTTACTTAGAGACATTATAGGCGTATATGCCACGAATGATTCACGTTTGAATCCGGTCAGGCATTGCTGAACCCAACCCATTGAATTAAGTAGCTAGTGCAAAACTTCCTTGCATGTGTGGAATGCCTAACTTATACAGTGTTCAATTCTCTACGTTAGTCTCATAGATTTACTAAGTTTACCTTATTATTTTAATATTATTTGCGACTATTACTTAGTTATTAACTTAGTCCAGTTAAACTAAATAGCTATTATTATATTAGATATAAACCTAGCAAAGAGACGCTAAGCTGCGTACATGCCAGCCGCACGTTGCTGAAGCCGACCCATTGAATTAACTGGCTCGTGCAAAGTTTTTCAATGTGTGTCGAATGCCTTATACAGTGCTTGTTCAAATTCTACGTAAACTTCATAGATTAGATTTATTTATACCTTATTCCTATAGTAATATGTTAACAACGAAAGACCTTAATTGAATGTTTTTTAACGTCACTATTGTTTGCATACGCGAGTAGTAATCAGTTAATTATTTGCCTTGTCACCTTATATTAAACACTAGTAAACCTTACAAAAAGACGTTAAGCCGCGTATACACGCCACGGATGCTTCACGTTTGAATCCAGTCGGGCTTTGCTCAATCCAATCCCTTTATTTTAACTAACTATTGCAAAGCTTCCACACACGAGTGGAAAACTTTACCTATAAAGTGTACGATTTACTTTACCTTATTCTTATGATATTATGTAAACAAAAAGAGTCATTGAAGATTATTACCGTCACTATTGGTTGCATGAATAGTTATCTGTTGGTCTAGTCACCTTTTATTAAATTGCTGTTTTGCCTTAATTTTCTTCTTTAAGGCGCTCTTATAGTAACACTAGCGCCACCCAGCAATTAAATTCCTTAAATCATAAATTGTATCGAATTTTAAAAATCTAACAAGTACAAAACTACTAAATTACTTATAGTATTTTTGTTTATTACATGTAATTTACTAGTGCCATATTTAAAGAGAAAAATCGGTTGTCCTGTTTTTCTCTTATTTTATCAAACGAATATTAGTGAAAATGAATACAAAAATACTTCAAGTAATTTACTAGTTATGTACTTGTAAATTTTTTAAAATTCCATATAATTTAGGATTAAAAGAATTAATTGCTGGGTGGCGCTAGTGTTACTATAGGAGCGCCTTTAACAAAGAAACCTCGCAAAGGGACGCTAAGCTGCGTACATGCCGCAGATTCTCCACGTTTGTGAATCCAGCCGCGTGTTGCTGAACCCGACCCATTGAATTAACTGGCTCGTGCAAAGCTTCCCGGCGCGTGTCAAATGCCTTACTTATACATATATAGTGCTCGACAAGCTTTCTAAGTTCTAAGTTTATATTAGACTAGCTGTTACCCGCGGCTTTGCCCGCGTGATATATAGCCTATGTCCTTCTCAGTACCGTAACCTATGTGTATGCAAAATTTCATGATGATCGGCTCAGTAGATAGGCCGTGAAAGCGTAACAAACAAACAAATAAATAAACAAACAACGCACTTTCGCATTTATAATATTAGTAAGTAGGATAGTTAGGATTAGGATAGTTAGGATGAGGATAGTTAGGATTAGGACTAGTTAGTATTAGGATTAGGATAGGATTAGGATTTACTCATTATACAGCAAGTAACTTGACCCTCGACATTACTTTAAAGAAGTGACTGAGACCGTCAATATGAACAACATTTCTTATGGGACCAATGCTGGGAACACAACAAATTTTTGACTCTCCCATCTAATTCTCGGGTGACTGAACACAACGAATTTTTGACTCTACCATCTAATTCTTGGGTGACTGAACACTTTTGTTTGAAAAAGTTGAAAAAAAAATGAGCTTCAAGCATTAGTCCCTGAAAAATAATTAGTGTTGACGATCTGAGTTACCCCATTAAGGGAATTTCGAGGGTCAAGTTACAAGCTGTATACCTTATTCTCATCATATCATGTAAAAAAAACCGGCCAAGTGCGTGTCGGGCCACGCGCAGTGTAGGGTTCTGTAGTTACGAATGACAACTTTGACTTCACACTCGCACCTCACAGTTTAACGACCAAAAACATCTAACAATGAAAATTGTATGAAATTTTACATTTTCCAGTACATTTTATAAGTTGGTTGCCTATAACTTTTTAGTTTGCTCTTAGTACTCAGCTCTGATAGTTTTCCTCGCAACTTCAGTATACATACTACAGCTGTATTTTTTTTTCACGTATCCAACCACCATTTATTTCGGAAACAAATCCCTAAATCGAAAAATGGTGTTCTCAACCTCACAATATTTTTTAAAGACCTATTTAACGATCCACATGATGGGTAAGTACAAAAAAAAAACTCCCCCACTTTACTTGTATGGCAGATACCCTAAAAAAATTTTTTTTCAAGATTTTTTTCTACCCTTTTTTTGCCATTATTAATATATATAACATACAACACTAACACTATAATATATAACAATATAATATATAACATACCCATGCCAAATTACAGCTTTCTAGTACTTATAGTCTCTGAGTAAAACCGCGGACGGACAGACAGACAGACATGGCGAAACTATAAGGGTTTCTTGTTTACTACGGAACCCTAAAAATGAAAGTATTGAATATTTAAATGTAACAATTGTGTTAGTATATAATTTGCCTAGTCACGTTATATTTAATACCTATTTTTCCTAAATTTTCTTAATCAATAAATATATAAATCAAACAAATAGACGCTAAGCCGCGTACATGCCACAGATACTTCTCGTTGAATCCGGTCAAGCGTTGTTGAACCTGACCCATTGGATTAACTGGCTAGTGCAAAGCTTCCAGACGTATGTCGAATACCTTACTTATACAGTGCTCGGCAATCTTTCTAAGATAGTCTTATATTTATATGAACATTATGAACCAATTCTTACCGTATTGCCGTACCGTACCGTAGTACCGTATTGTTCATGTACACGATGAAAAATAAATTAATTAATATTATGTTATTTTGACGAACTGCCTGCGATACGGGTGGTTCCGGGTTCGATATCGGTCAGGTCAAGATGGAAAATTATCTTTTTCAGATTGACCTGGGTCTTGGATGTTTATCTATATAAGTATCTATTATAAAATATAGTATCGTTAAGTTAGTATCCCATAACACAAGTCTCGAACTTACTAAAGCGCAATCTGTGTGATTTTTCCGTATGCATATATTTATTTATTTATTATTTGATTATTATGTTCAGTATTGAAGTGCGCATCGATGTATGATAATCTATATACACTATCTTATACATCAGGATTGCGTTGTAACGACAATTGTATTATTTATTCAGTGCTCGCAAATCTATCTACGTTCTCTCATAGTGATCACTCATAAATCCTATTAGTAACATAAAAATACATTTATAAATACAAAAGCCAAACTTTTTTTACGAACAGGCTTTTACGTAACCTTTTGCTACATGTCTCATATATTTTTAACAAAGAATTAAACGATCGTTAACAACCTCTAATAAAACATATAGTTTTCACTATAAATCTGGTCGGGCTGTCAATAAATTTGGAAAACATAAATTCGGCCACGCGTTTGTCGACGTCGTAAAAACGTTTATGGCGGCTCTTACACGGCACAATAAACAAGTATGTCGATGTAAATTATCGGGTGATTGATATAAAATCGTTTACTGTTATATTAAAATAGACTTTACGTAACAACTTCTAGACTGAAACAAGAATATCTTCAAGTTTTTAGTTTTTTATTTTGCATAATTCAACGAAATATAAAACTACTTTAGACCTCCAATACGACTTGACCGATCAACTGTATGGCAATTTTTTAATAATAATATATTTATTTCAAGTAACTCAGATTCACATATAATTACACACATATTAATAGTTATCCATTGGGTGTATGCCAGTGATTAAAATACGGTTCACTATTAATTTTTTAAAAGTATTCCTGTGAGAAGTTTTTCGTGTGTACATTGTACAAGTGGCCAGATTTTTCAAGCTACCTAAAGGCATCTGACATTGCTTTGAAAATGCCACTAATGATCAGTTGCGCCAAATGCTCATTGGCTAAAAATGTATAATGGTTTTTAAAAGGTAAATTAACTACCTGTTATTTAGTTTTGTTATTCCATTTAGGTGAAGTAATTAGTAGGAATGACACGAGCACCAAATTAAAGCCGAAACAAAAGTTCTGGCTTTTATTTACACAGTCTGCATTTCGACAGACAGACATGCAAAGTCAAAAATAATAAGGTTTCTCGTATGCAAAACAAGCGAACTAGCTTTATTTCATAAGAAAATACATGCTGAAATCGTAGTTATTTGTGCACAGCTTGAAATTGAATTAAACTGCACTGAACCATCCAAGCGTTTGCCTGGTGCGAAGGAGCTATTGGATTTAATAGACTCATTGATTTTATTTAAATATGGTAAAAAAGGAAAAATAAACTCCTGCTAAATTTAATAGTATTAAATCAATCGCTCCAAATCAGAAAGTCTTTATGGAAAAATGTCACACTTATCGCAACATCATGTATTCTTTCCTATGTTAAAAAACTCGTGTTAAATAAACTTAAAATCGTCTATTTAGACCGACTATGTCATCATACAAAGACCTATTTAAACCTGTTCATAAACGAGGCCTTAAAGTTTTACTGAACTGGGCTCTGTCTACCCCGCAAGGGAAAAAGACGTGATAGTATGTATGTATGTCTACTAAGACCGTCTATGCCATCATACAAAGACCTATTTAAACCTGTTCACAGATGAAGTCAAAAACAATTAGGTCGTACGACTTTTGCAGTGCAACTGAGAATTAGCTTATGAAAATACTGAAATTGTATTCCATTTGTGCTCAGTTAAAATTAAATTGAAGCAACTTACATTCTTATTATTATTTGTGGATGGTTTTCAATGCAGCAAGGATCAGAGTGTAAGTTGCATTATTTTAAAGAATAAAAATATTCAAAAAAGGCAGTAGGATTCTGCCTTTTTTTATTTTTTTTTTCAAGAATACGACTGTTATGCACCTTACTCTTCAAAATTGGTCAAGCTTTAGGCTATAGGAAGTGACAGTGGAACAAACATAACTATGTACTTACATACATACGACGCTTCAAATACATTACCTTCCTACTGGATAGGTCAGCCGGGAAAAAAAGGAAGGTAATCAATCCATACAAAACCTCAGCATATCTCTTCTTTGTGACAAAGAAACTCAATAATGAGGATAAAAGAATCTTTTTTTGATTTGAACTGGGTATTAAAAACAACCATCCAAATGTTAACATATAGCGTTGAATTGTTTTTTTTGTTTTCATAGCTTTAAAAGACTGCAGACTATGTAAATTTAAGTGCAGTTTAATAAGAAATTCAATATGGTACAATATTATCATAATATTTCTAATCGGCAATATGTATCACAGTATCTGAAAAAAATGAAAAAAACAATGCAAAAAATAAGTATAATGTAATTACCAGCAAGATAAAAAAAGGGAAATTCAAATATGGTTATCAAATGCAAATTCGGGAATTAACGCGAACATACCGTTTTTCTCAAGAAGTTTTATAAATATGCAACGCGAAAATTTAAAAGTAGTTAAACATGGGTCTTTTGTTTGGATAAGTACTTATTTATGTTCATATTAGAACTTTATGACAAAATGTTTAATATTTAAATACCAACCAAGCTCCCACATTTGTTGATACAAAGCAATTTCGCAAAAGTAGTTATTAAATTTACAATTTTCGCAGAATTCACAATCAGGTGCATTCACATTTATTTGTGCTAGCTTTGTTTGTATAAAACTTTGTGAAAATACAACAGATGTTGCAATATCGTATTAACCCTCCATGGTACCATACCATTGTGGGGTCTTGCTTAAAAATTTAATAGGATTTTAATAAATTTGCCATGATAATAGACATCGATTTTCACAGCAAATTAAATATAGTATCTTGAATTAAACGATTAATAAACTCAGATAGTAATATTGTTACGAGTTGCTTGACAAATTCCGGTGCATTGCTTTTTTTACGATCTATGGGAACAGGATTTTACGATCTATGGGACATGTAGTGACTGGTATATTCTACGTATTTTATAAAAATATATTTATATATCCTCTGACTACTCAAGCTAATATATGGCTCTGGTAGTACAGAGAGGGTCGTGCTCCTGCAGTGGAGACTAGAAAGACCTGATGATGATGATGATGATGATATTTATATAAATAAAAGTATTTACTATGTTGAAATAGTTAGGTCCGTAAGGCTAATCTAAATCTTTTTGATTAAAACGAATAAGAAAGAACAATTTTATTAAGAGATATATGGGTAACTTATATATCAAGATTCGGAATCTCTATCATTTTAATGATTAATGGCATAAAAATACCTTGAAAAATCTTGGTTTCTTTTTACTGTTCTCTATATTGACACATTCAGTCATTCAATGCAAAACCCCGTCATCCAAAATGGTATAAAATACTATCCGCAACTTGAGCAAAAAAAAGTCATATAATAATATAAATGCTGAAAATTTTCTTCGCTGGGGCCTACTAAACCATAACCTGGCACATAGAGTGTTAATTCAAAACGTATCATACAGAAAATTAAACAGGTCATGTGAAAAGTGTTAGTTTAATTAAGTTTGAAGTAATTCAAAGCTCATTAAGTGTTTAAAAGGGTTAGAAATTAATTTTCATATTTATAAAGAGCTTTCCAAAGCTTTGAGTCAGTTTTTGTCTCTAGAGTTGTTTAATTATTTGTATCATTACTAAGTTGAATTTGAATACCTAACAATAATATTTTCAAAGGGTTCCATAGTTTTGAATGGTTTTTCTGGCATTAAATATTTTTTACCGGTTATATTACCCAACCTTTTAAATTGAATGTGTGCGTACAAAACATCTTTGATGTTTTCGCGCCCTTTCATAAAAAAAATACTAACGTTGTAATCTTGCTTAAATATTATCAGACGTATTACCAACACTTCACAAATTCCCTTAACCAACAAAAAAAATATCTCCGTATACGTACTGTTACGTCTACTAGGCATGTACTTACATAAAACAGAGTTTATTATTTTCTCAAAGCTTTTAACGCTTTATAACGTGTGCATGATGATTATACCATCAAAATCGTTCAATCATCTCAATTGTTTGACAGGGGTAAGATTTTGATTGGAAAAAACTACCCTAACAGTGGATATCCTAGAGAAATAAAAAAATAATACTTAACCTTAAAAAATAGTACATGCAACAAACAACACAGGAAACACAAGTGGATACATTTAAATGGAACCAATTTCGCAGCATTTCGCCGCCGCTGCCGTCCGGTGTCCGGTTTTGTATTCAAGCTTTAGTCAGGCGTAGTAACCAACACTATTGGAGAATTTGTCTCTGAATCTGAAACTTTGTTATCTTGCATGTTGTTACTTGATTTTTTTTTTGTTATTTAAAAATGATCCATTGTAATTGGTCTTATTTTGATGACATTGATATTATCGTCATTTAAATAATAACATTTTGAAGAGAATTTCATTGTGACAGGCAGAATCACTTACAAATATCTTTTAAGTTATTGGGGAATGAATTAGGCTGATTTATTCACTATTCACCCATTAATATTTAATGTAATTCAACTCAATTGAAATAGTTTTATTTAATATAGGTTTCTTTCAACACTGTTATTATATTTTATTTAACAACTTTTACAACAATGAAAAATGTTGACGTCAGTAATTTACACATGGCAAAGTTTATTGATGACTATTAGTAAAGCTCTCTATTTCTCGCAAATAATTATAAATAAGTTAGTACGTAGTCTTATTTAGTATCATCTCCATGAAGAACTAGCTTACTATATACCTTCTTCCGGCCGGTAGCCTGGTGTCCAGTAAGACAGCTTCTTTGGATACATATAAGTTTTGGGTATATAGTTTAGGTGTGCCGTGTGGTTCCCTATAGAGCAGAATAGGATCACCCCAAGACTTAGGAAACACACGCTAAACAAAGCTTAAAAACATCAAAGGGACCACTCCAACCCGTCTGGCCAGCGTGGAGAGTTTAGGTCAAATCCTGACTGCTCTGGCTAATATATCTAGTATTACAAAGAAGGTCGTGCACCTGCAGTGGAGTCTAAAAAAACTTGATGATGATGATGAAGTTTAGGGCACCAGTACATCATATTTGCTTCATACTTTAAATGTCAAGATATTTATACGAGCATATAATGTAAATCTTCTCTGACATTTAAGATATAGGCTCTAGTCGAAATCCACACATGTATTATTCTTGGCAGGAATAATGAAGTGGATGGTAATTTTCTTCTACCCGTGGCAAATCCATAATAATGACTGAATTCGAGTCAGATTGGGCTTCAAACTCAAATTGGTATAAATGAAAATTAAATAAACAAATTAAAATAAGGTGACGTCGGAATTACAGCAGAACTTGTGAAAGCGGGCGAAAAGCCGGTATTGAAAGTCGTTCAGAGGCTCTTTAATTCTAATCTGCTCAAGCAACGCCACAATGTCAGTCCGAGTATAGAAGCAAATTACGGCGGCTATTTCCACTGCAAAGAGGTTTGCGACAGGGAGACGTCATAATCTCTGAAAGCTGCTCTGGAGGATGTCTGTAATGGAAATGATTTGGTATTAACATTAATGACGAGCATGTTACTCACCTTCGATTTGCGGATGACATTATCATCATGGCGGAGTCACTGGACGACCTAATTACCATGCTTATTGACATCAATGAAGTTTCCCAACAAGTGGGATATGGAATAGGCGAAAATAATGTCAAATGTTCATGTTGCGCCTTCACCAGTGATTATTGGAAACTTCGCCCTTGAACCTTTGAGCAGTACATCTACTTGGGTCAATTGATCCAGGTTGGAAACTCCATTTTCAAGACGAGATCTTGCAGTGAATAGGATAGGATTCACTGCAAGACCTCACTGCAAATTATTGTCGTTACGCACAAATCCTATCCTATCCTAACTAATATTATTAATACGAAAGTGAGTTTGTTTGTTTATTTGTTTCTTTGTTTGTTTGTTACGCTTTCACGCCGTATCTCCTGAACCGATCATCATGAACAGCTAGTCTTTTATATTCGAATACGATGATACCTTATATTCTAATCGAAATTTAGAATATGATTACGTTATATAGGTATGACGAATCGTACCTTGTTAATCACGAAAACTGCTAACAACACAATGTCGTGGTAACATTTAGTCCACAATAATAATTGCACTCACTTTATAGGCTCGGCGATTGATTACAGTCATGTCATGTCTAGACATGTTAAGCAAATTGGATCTCTTGTAGAGCTTTTACTCTTTTATTGTGTAGATCTCACCTTTGCGCCGCTCACGTGAATATTCACGTGAATATAGATTCATCAAGAATAGTACCTTTTTCGGGGACAAAACTGTTGATTTCACCTTGATACCAAATTTTATAAAATAAAATTCGAAATCGGTTCAATAGTTGAAGCGTTCTCATTGTACGCAGTATTTATTCTCATACCAAATTTCATGAAAATCAGTTCAATAGTTGAAGCGTCCTCATTGTACCTACGTAGTATTAATTTACTTCTATAGTATTAGTATGGACTATGGCTTCGTTTAAAAATAAAAAGCTTTTAAATAAAACTATTATCATTATGCTGTTTAATAAATTAAAATTAGAATTATGAGACTCAACATTATAAATGCGAAAGTGAGTTTGTTTGTTTCGCTTTCACGCCAAATCTACTGAACCGATCATCATGAAATTTTGCATACACATAGGTGAGGGTACTGAGAAGGACGCCAAAAGCCGCGGGTAACAGCTAGTTAATTATAAAAACTGTTTTCCATGCTGACCTGGGTAAAAAGTAAATAGAACAAGCTGTTACCCGCGGCTCCACCCACGTGATATATAGTCTATGCCCTTCTCTGTACCCTAACCTATGTCTATGCAAAATTTCATGATGATCGTTTCAGTAGATACGGCGTGAAAGCCTAATAAATAAACAAACAAACTAACTTTCGCATTTATAATATTAGTAAGGAAGTTAGGATTAGGATAGAATAATACCTGTCATATCTTTTTCTCCACAGAAATACTTCTCAAAGCGTGTCGGGTAAATGACAGAATATTTAAAAAATGACAAACAATTATTTGTTTGTCATTTTTTAAATATTCAGCTTATGCTTACTTATTACTATTTTGATTCCGTTTTATACTATCACGAATAACCCTAACCTTTAAATCTAACGCCTAAGTACTGATAAATTAAAAAAAAATGGCCAAGTGCGAGTAGAACTTGCGCAGGAAGGGTTTTGTACTTAGTTATCTATGTTTGCTGTATGTGAAGGTCCTTAAATAGTTATATCATGAGTCTATCTGTTGCCGTTATTAATATCGAGCAAAAATTCAAAGAAATCACTTCACCCTATTTTTAAGTGTTTGTTGTTATACTGGCAACAGAAATACTCGTACATCATGTGTAAAAATTTCTAGTGACAGACAGACAGAGTGAACATCGAAATCTCGTCAATATGGTCCCGTTTTGACCCTGTGGGTACGAAACCCTTACAAGGAGTGTAAAATAACGGGATCAGTGTGGTTTTACATGTATAATGTATGTCATACTATGATTATTAACACCCTTTACAATATTTAATTATCTTTGTAAGTTTATAGGCTTGATTTTTTATCCAGTTTGATAGCAAACTGATTACGGAACACGGCGCAAGTGCACTCACTGCAAACTAAATTCATAATTGCATTGAATTCGAAGCTAGGTGATTGATTACCTGTCCTGTCGCCCACTGTCCCGCGTCCGGACTGTGTGAGAAAAGTATGTCAACTATTATATCACACTTTAAAATTGTCACTCAATTAAGCTTTTGATAGATTCCTTTTATGTAATTTAGGAATTTTTTAACCCTGTTTGATAAAGACAATTTCAATCAAATTGCTCAAATACATACTTATATATATATCATGCATGTGACACTTTATTTTGCATTGACATTATTAACTTATATATGAATAGGCGCTCAACGAAGTCTGAAGTCTGTGAACATGCCCTAGACAAACCCAATCATTATATGCGATTTGATAATCCTCAAGTCCTTGCAAAAGAAAACAGATACATTCCAAGAATGCTTCGTGAGGCTATTAAAATTAAAAAACATCCTAATTTCAATAGAGAGGATGGTTGGCAGTTACCACCAGCTTGGAATCCAGTCATCAATTTAATAAAATCTCAAGCTAAGTAGAAGACTGCAAGACCTTCAGACACCGTGAGCCGATGCTGCGTTGCGATTCCCACGGGAAGCATACTTTGTTAAGTTGTTTCCAGTTTGGTTAGGACATTGCAGGCATGAATCACCTGATTGTCTGATAAGAAAGATGATTCCGTGCTTCGGAAGGCACGTTAAGCCGTTGGTCCTGGCTGCCATCTGGTAGTCTTTAAAGGAACCACGTCAGAGGCCGAGAGGCGGTACCGAAGAACTCTGACACCAGGGTGTGCATCCTCGACTGACCGTGTCACCTTCTCGAAATGATGGTGATCATGATGATAAATAAATATTTTAGGCGGTAGACAAAATCTACCGCCTAACTGCAAATTGCAAAACAGTTCTTATAAAATTTTCGAGAACTGTCAACTTAGTCTACCTGCGAACACTGAAAAGTGTTGAAAACGTTAGGTATAGAAATAATGTTTTAAACGCGATTAAAACCGTATTAAATTAATTTATATAAATGTGTTACAATCGCGAAAACAGTCGAAAAAATTAAAAATTGGCACTCAAAAATATTTTTGATATATTTCTTTCATTGGAAAAATTGTAAAAAAAAATAGATTGGCCCTGTTGTTGATAGACAATATTTTTAAACATTTCTCAAAGATGTATGTCATGCACGATGACTTTTTACATATTTGACTGCTAAAGTTTGACAGTTTTTGGTTGTTTGTTGATAAAAATTTGACTTGGGAGGTTTTTGGTGGGAAATCAAGGGGTTCAGTTGTCGTTTGCCTTATATAATTTTGCAAATTGATTTAAGTAGACTTTATAATATGAAATTGGTGTAGTTTGGTGTTATAAATGCTCGTGCTCGAGAACAATTTGTGAAATAGTTAAAGTAGACTGTTAAATGGACTCGTATAGATTTGTCGCCAAAATCTCTCACGAGGCTGCCAAAGAACATACGCCATCTTTGATGCCACATACCGTACAACACCGATACTTAGTATCTCATTATACTGGACATTAGCAGAATCACTGAAATCTCGGTGGAAGCCATAATTAAAAAGAAAGAAAAAAGAAAAGAAAAAAATTGACTATTACCTAATTAATCATGGCATGGAATGGCAGAAGACGGCATAGTTACACTCACTGTAAACTAAGTTCATAATAAATTGCACTAAGTTTGGAACTAGGTGTTGTTGATAGACAATTTCTTCAAGCTTGGTCAAATATGTATGTCATGCACGATCTTGTGGAAAACACAACTTATTTGAAACTATTCATAAATATATGTCATGCACAATGACTTTTACAAGCTTTATATTCGAATTCAAAAGATTATAAGTTTTTGGGTTTGTTTGTTAAGTTTGACAGCAAACTAATTAATTATAGGGCTAACAGAACACGGCATAGTTGCGCTCGCTGTAAACTTAGTTCATAATTGCATTGAGTTTGTAACCAGGTGATTGATTACCTCTCCTGTCACCCGCTGTCACGTGCCTGGACCCGTGTGAGCAAATTAGGTCACCTGTTTTATTACACTCTAAAATTAGCACATTTTTGATAGATTTCGTGTCTTGACTTTAGGACTGTGATTATCTTATTCAATATAGCCTAGTTTCTATGACCGATATCCGACTTCATTATCAGCACACTCCATAAAATATTTTGAAGTCATCTGACTAACATACTCTCTAATTGACTAAAACCTTTATACCTTTTTACCTAATTATTTCACAATCGCATATTACTTACTCACGAAATGCATTTTACTTATTTATAGTTTTACATCAATGGACTCTTTATGTAAATTTAAATGATAAAATTGTCTGAAAATTGTTAAACCGAGATTTTTTGGTTGGAACAATAAATATGAAATAATTTTCTAGGTTTAACCTAGTTTTCAATATTTGTCTCTCAAATATAGTGAACAAATACGGCAAGCATAAAACAGGAAAATATAAAAACAAAAATGTAGTCGTATTACATATTATTTTTATGTTATAAAAATAGAATGAAACAAATGGTATCGTTATTGCTTAACATTATAAAATGTAATATCAACGATTGTCTAGACATCGTTATTATTTGTTTAGCTGCTATTGTATTTCCAAGAAACCATTAAATTTATGCCTAGATATTTCCATTATAACGTCTCTTGTTAACACAATGAAATGAAAAATTAGGCTCGTCAATAGGTAGGCAACCTAGAGTCGACCTCCATTACCTTGGCCTTTCAACCCTTCATTAGCATAACCTTTATGACTGCTGAATTCTAATGTATTCGTATAATGAGCCTTTTCATGTCACTAATATTATCATTTGTCATAAGCCGCTTAGGTGTTTGAGGTGCTTTTGTGGGGTCACTTACTGAAATCCTACGTGACCATATATTTTACACAGTAAGAAGTTTTGTTAAATTATTCAGAATTTTGTCTTTATTGCTTCTTTACATTTTCTAGTCAAGTACCTAATTGCCGTAAGCTTTTATTCTCCTCCATATAAATTTTCATACAAAAATATTTGTAGGATTAAGTCCTTTTAGTGATTTCTATCATGATTATCATGAAGTATTCAAACTGATGTAGGCATAGTATAGTCATATTTAATTCCCACCTCTAACGTATGTACGCTTCATGTACCTTTTTATGGCTTTTTTGAGGAACTCGATATGCTTATGCATGTTAAGTAATCCCGGGCGTAGTAGCCGATAGGATGGGAGACCACAAGTCGCATAAAAATATCTTGTCAAAGTCAAAGATTTTTATTCAAATTTGGATTACTGTATCTCTTTTTGGACGACATATAAGATCTCTTGAGAACTTGAGCTCCTCTGCTCTTTAGAAGGCACGTAAAGCCGCCTGTCCCAGCTGTCGAAACTGATGGCAGTCGGTGAGCGATGTCAGATGCTTTTACATACATACATGTTATCACGCCTCTTTCCCATAGGGGTAGGCAGAGACTATGGATTTCCACTTGCTACGATCCTTACAAACCTCTTTCGCTTTATCCACATTCATTACTCTTTTCATCCATACTCGCCGGCTTCGGGAACTCCTTACATCTCCATGATGATGCTTTTGCACAGCTTAAAATCTGACTACAGTATTACTCACATACACACACGAAAAATAAACTATAACTTATGAAACTCATTTTACTTTTAAAGAATGACAGGATATGTAGGTTACTCCAAGATCCATAACTCAGGATACTTTATACATTTTGGAAAAAAATAAACTTTAGGCATAGTTTTGGCTGAGTCGGTTGCGATTTTTTTTTAAACTTTAATGTTTCATAATATTATAGGTAGATATTAATATTAAAAAAACCTTCAGCTCTTATTTTCTTTTATTTTAACTTATATCATGTACATATGCATAGATAGGAGAACAGATCTGGTCTTATGTGTGTGTAAGTCCGATAATCATAGAATATAATAAAGTAAATAAGCCGTTCGGATGAGAGATCGCAAAGCGGTATTTAGTTTATGAGCTGTAGACCTCGCTAGTCTGTGTTTGGATTAAAATCCCAATGCCAACTAATATTATAAATGCGAAAGTGAGTTTGTATATTTGTCTGTTTGTTTATAACCTCTTCAGGCTTAATCTATTGAACCAATCTTCTTGAAATTTGGCATATACATAAGTTACAGTCACTGTAACCATAGATATCAAAACATTTGTGACTAATAAGGACGTTCGGTACCTTTCATCACGTACTGTTCCTGTAGGATTTGCGATAAACGACTCGGCAAATTTATTTATACTAGGTATATTTTATACAAAATTTTATGCAAAACTAGCTGTTACCCGCGGCTTTGCCCGCGTAATATATAGCCTATGTCCTTCTCGGTACCCTAACCTATGTGTATGCAAAATTTCATGATGATCGTTTCAGTAGATACGGCGTGAAAGTGTAACAAACAAACAAACAAACTCACTTTCGCATTTATAATATTAGTTGGGATGGGATTGGGATTGGGATTATACTTCATTGAAGCTACGGGTAAAAGCTAGTTCTATTTAATTATCATACCTGCTCACAAAATTTTACAAGAATCTGTTGAGATGCGAGACTTGTAGACCTAGAGATCAGCCGTACCCCAGGTCATACCTCATACATTTAGCCCAAACTGAATGGAACAGAGATGCTTCGCTAGATCAACTCTTCAATTCGGAGACTTGTACCAGTACCCTACTCATTAAAATATCATCGCGTGAAATAAAGAAAAATTGAATACACATAATTTAAAGATTATATTCGGTAATATTTTGTTGATGGGTAGTTTTGGCAATTAGCTTTTAAGAGATTATTTTTGGCTTAAACATATTACGAGGATGATATTTATATACCTTATACGTTGTAAATGTCAAATAACATGTCCAATTCAGATTTAATTTATCTTTAACTGTCGTCGGTACAGTGAAACAATTAACCTTATAGCTAACTGCTCCAAAAAATACTTAATGTATCATACATTACGATTGAAAATTATGTGTCCACTAAATGATTTTTAATGTAGTTTAAGGCACGCTTGTGATTGCGTTTAAAAAGCTCCGAGGGATTTCTAATGAACCGGCACGAAAGAATGTTAACAGCTACTAATATGGTAAACGACCAAATTAGGAAGACACTCGTTGCTTCTTTACGGATGCAACCTGCGATTGTTTTAAAATGCAGCCGTAAAGTCATAATAGCCCTTCTTAAACTGGTCGTTGTTGGATGGCAGAGCAATATTTTATATGAGATGAAAACAATCGGTAAATATTAAAGGGCGAACTGATTTCTTTACGCTTCGAATGCTGTGATTTATTTACACGGTCTCTTGAATCGATACTTACGATTCGATTTCTTTAATTATGTGTTGACTCGATGCCGAATCGATTGTTTTTGTAGCTGTCAAATAATGATTGTCTGCAGTATTGGTACAAGAACAAAGATAATTCGATACTTTTGTTTGCTTTGGCATTATAGAAAGGTTTCTTTTTTTTTGGAATCTAAAAAAATAAAACGTTACATATAATAATTATATTCTATGATAGATTTTTTTCTGTCTCTTACAGAAAAATCATTGTAATACCTTGCTTTAAAAATTGATGATTTGCTTACTCTTAAGTATTTCACTACAGCTAATTTTCTTAGGTATCTTGTTATAACTAAGCAATTAACAATAATTTGCCAAAATGCGCTTATAACAACTCATTGCCTCGACAATGTATTAAACTGACATAGGGCATGACTACGTGATAAGTCTTCACAGACAGACCCCTCCCCTGGTCCCAGAGGTGCAAGTGTGACCGGAATGCAGTGATGCCAATTTTAATGCTGCAAGGGTGTGTGGTAATGGAATTTTATTTCTTTCGTATCATCAATGTTAAAAGCAATATTAACCACACAATATAATAAAAATAAAATAAACCATACAAAATGTATAATAGTACACAGTGATGAATAAAATTTATTGAGTCACAATTATTGAGACAGGAAATACTACGACTTTCAGCGTTTTTAGGAGGCCATCTTCACGGCCAGTTATAAGGGACGTCGCAATTTACGGCCTTTGTTTAAGTAATTCGTAATGCCTTGAAAGGCTTCGTGAAAAGTATGGCAGGTACAGTTAAGCCTTTTTTTGTTTGTGTATATGTATATGGTCATGTTCGATTTATAGCTCACTACAAGTTTAAATAATATAAAAAATTATTAGCAAAAATTCTTTGGCCCAAATTTAACACAAAACTCCAATGGACATAAACACTGATAAACTAAACACTTGACTGCGAACATAACGTGAAAATAACGTACAAGTATTTAAAAAGAAATATCGATAGCTATAAAAACTTCAAGCATCTTAACTGTATATAGTAGCTATAAACATAAGTATACTACCACATCAAGCTACATGTGGTCCACGTCAGTTGCACTGGCTCACCAAAACAATACTAAATACTTGGTAGTAGCCATCAGGTCTTCCCTGTAGTCACGTAGCCACATAGCAGAAACGTAAAATGGATCGTTTTATAGAGTTTATTCATCTTGTATCTAAATATGATAACATCAAGATAATATTTCTTTATTTTTTCAAGATTTGGGCAAAAAAGTTTACCTATTAGCCTCGATTTCAGAGAATGTCGTCTTTAGATCCTGATATTTAGACCATTTTCAATTCGCAATGGGCCCATTTCGAGATATTTCTTTTTAATAGAATAAAAATCAAATTCTGTCTAGCGCAAACTAAAAATATTAACTATACGCAAATAACCTCCTCTAAAAGTGGGTAAGTAGGTACGAATGTGACGACCAGCGCGTGTATGTATATGGCTAACTGTGACCGATCGCAAGCAAGCAAGGTCTTCAAGTCGAGTTGGGGCGAAAACACATTTTTTGTAGGTATGTTTATTTAGCGATGAACTCTCTCAAACTGAGCTCCAAATACAATGAAATTTAAAATCGTCATCTTCATCGTCATCAGGTCTTGTTAAGTCTCCACTGCAGGAGCACGACCCTCTCTGTACTATCAGAGCCATATATTAGCCTGAGCAGACATAGGATTTGGCCTACACTCTCCACGCCGGCCAGACGGGTTGGAGAGGTCTCTTTGATGTTTATAAGCTTTGTTAGCTTGCGTTTCCTTTGTCACCTTCTACGACATCCACGGGATGACTTTGAGTGGTCCTATTCTACTCTGCGGGAACCACACGGCTTCAAATTTAAAATGTATATAAGCATTACTAAAACACTTTTTATGTTTATTCGGTATCAAAATTGGTTAAGTGGTTTTTGAGATATTTATAAAAATGTTCGCGAGGTCTGACTTTGGCACGAACTAGACAAGTATATATTTCTTATAGCTATACCTTGATATCTCAAGACAGAGCTAAGGAGAATACATCTAAAACTGAGGTAAAGTTAGGCGATGCACCCGTAACGATTGGATGCAGTTTGCAGCTAAAGGAAATTTACTCATCCCATTTCGATGAGTTTCCTGGAATACCTAAGTGTTCTTTAACCGAAACTCGTAACGGAAAACTATCTAAAGTTGGGATACATTTACATATACTCTTGATTATCGTCGAAATCGATTGGAGAGGTATCCGTCTGCAAAGTAAGTGGATCTTCTCGTTGTCTCTAATATTTTTGAAACTATTGTTAAAATACATATAATATCTTTCATTGTTATAATTCGTATAAATATCTGTATTTGCATTGGATAATGATAATTACAACAACAGAAGAAATGATCTTTATTGCTAGGATTTTTATAATATAAAGACCATTTATATATTATGTTTATAATCCCTGGCAAAATTTTTAAAAAATAACATAAAAATGTTATTTTTTCAAATGTATGCTGTTTATAAATTTTTCAAATCATCTTTTACAGTTTTTTGAATCCCTCAATTCAATGTAAAAAATGTATTAAACTTAGAAGTTAACGTCTTTTTTCATCCTCAATACCTTTATCCCGTTCCCCAGTCCAAAAAAACTCCCACAGCAGCAGCAGCGTTGGAACTGTTATAAGCCAAACAAACTGCGCTCACCAACCCGTTTGCCAAGTGTGGTGAGTATGGCGAAACACACGGGCAAAACCTCTCCAATAATGGAAATCCTTTGGGGAGGCCTGTGTTCAACAGCGTACTGTATACGGCTGTAATGATGATGATGAATATATATTATTGTAGGTGACTAACCGTTCGATTAAGAGGATATACAGGAGGACGATATTAAGTTTTGTGGAATTCGAGAACATTATGTTTTGTTTTGTTTGATTTGTTTTTAGGACAAATCACACAAATTGATCTGACCCCAAAGTAAGTTCGAGACTTGTGATATGGGATACTAACTCAACGATACTATATTTTATAATAGATACTTTATATAGATAAACATCCAAGACCCAGGCCAATCTGAAAAAGATCATTTTCCATCTTGACCTGGTCGGGGATCGAACCCGAGACCCCCGTGTCGCAGGCTGGCGTGTTGACCACTGCGCCACGGAGCTCGTCCTTTAATTTAATTCTATCAATATATACAACCAATCACATCATACTCGTACAGCAGGTTTAAATTGTTGCGATGATTACAACAAGGAAGCGTGAAAATAAAAAAAATGGAACTCTTATACTTATTCAACAGATCAGTGAATTTTTATGTGAATATCAAAAATGTTTTTTTTTTTTGCGTTGTGTTTACCAAGCAAAACGTGGTTTAGTGTAATAGATCTCTATTTTTCTGTCACTTTAATTGATATAAACGCGTTTCATAACTTATTCCTGACATTCTTCTAGTTATAACAAATTTATCTCATTTTAGCCCGCACAAAGGGCCTTCAAAAGATGTATAATAACACAATCCCTTTTTATGTTGCACGTTACAGTAAAAAACCGGGGGAGTCCATGCTAAGGGCCCGGAATAAAGTTACAACGTGCAAGTATATTTTCTTTTGATATTTCGTGCTACTGGGATCCGTTGGGCCCTACACGAAATGCATCTTCATTTCTTTATGAGGGTCATATAATGTTTCGGGTGTCAATAATAATATATCTTGTGGTATATAGGCTTTTAATGTAATGGGACTTTGGAAAAACTGTTTTATTCCTGCCATAAATGTTAGTGTTTTTATTAAATACACTTATCCAAATGCTACTTCTTTTATTAAAAGATTATCTATGAACTTATAAAAATGGATGCCTTATTGCAAACACAGATAATATAAAATCTGGATAAAGACTTAGGTAAATACGAACGAATCATCATCATCATCATCAGGTCTTTATAGTCTCCACTGCAGGAGCACGACCCTCTCTGTACTACCAGAGCCAGATACTAGCCTGAGTAGTCAGAGGATTTGGCCTACACTCTCCACGCTGGCCAGACGGGTTGGAGAGGTCTCTTTGATGTTAATAAGCTTTTTTTAGCTTGTGTTTCCTTAGTCGCCTTTTACGACATCCACGGGATGACTTGGAGTGGTCCTATTCTACTCTGCCGGGAACCACACGGCGTACAGACGGCGTACAAATACGAACGAATACTTAACTATTTATTTCTTCAAGTGGATATAATAGATTAAATGGCATTATATATTTTTTAAATTAATGTGTTATCATTTAAATACTCTTTTAAATGGTTCTGGACAATTGCTTTGACAAAGCTTTTTTTATATGGCTACATCTTTTCTGCATTTTCGAAATAAAGGTGTAACTGATAATGTTAGATATGATTATTATCGGTTATATGAAAGATATTGATGCTGGTCTAGGAGATAAAAAAAGTAGAATATACCAGCTGCTTCTCTTTCCACGCGAAGTGTATAGGCCGGTCGAGGGAATGGGGAACACTCTAAGGAATCATGTAAATCACCGATGCACCTAGCAACCTATCACTATTTGCATTCCTTTTTCTACCTATAGGTGAAAAACATTTAACCAACATGATAAATGTGGCCATTAGTCTGCATTCAGACTACATTTTTTTTCTATGTATGTATTGAAAATGAGTGAAAATATTAATATTGTCATAGATACATAAGAAAAGTGCTTGTCATTGAACCACACTCAAACTGTCGACGATTCAGCAACCACAACTCATTATAACGTCCAATTGAACTATCCAAGACATGTCAGTCGCCATAGTTAATCGATGCCAAATGTTAGGGCCACAAAACAGAAGGATTGTATTTATAATTCGGTCATTATTTGCGATTTCATGCATCCCGTTGCAGAAATAGAGGATGGTAGTCATGGATTTTTTTAAAATCTATGGTGGTAGTAATAATTATTCAGTTTAATATTTTAGTAAGGGCTTTTGTTCTTTATTTTTTATCAAAGTTTTATTTTTAGTTCTAACATCATTCCATCATATGCCAAATACAAATTGCCTTTCCCTGATTTTTCACGTCTACTGCCACTATAAAAGAGATTGTATAGTGTTTTAGAAAACCATTTCAACTCGACAAGAAGATTATAGTATTGTAACTAAATAAAATGTTGTGCCTATAAATAAAGATTAATCTTGGATATCGACATATGTACTACTTTGTGATTTAGTTACGTTGTTGCCAATGGAGTAGGGAAAATAGCAGTTTACATTTATAATTTGGAATATTGATAGTAATTTATTTAAAAATTAAAGTCCTAATACTTATCGCTTATTCTATGGTCGAAATGTTCCTGTGTGAAAGGGGCGTTATCGCGTTGCGGCCGGCAAAGGGCGTGCAAAAGTTTAAACTTATGATGTCAACCTACTGTTATTATTCTAATGTCAAAATTTCAGGCGATGGACAATGAGAGCAGATTACTTATATAACATGAAATACAGAGAGTTATTGAGAAAATTGAAGTTTTAATACTTTTATCACTTATTCTATGGCCCCAAAGTTCCTGTGTGAGGGACGTTATCACGTCGCGTCCCGGGAGGGGCGAGCGACAGGTTCGACTAATGATGTCGGCCTACTGTTATTTTTCTCCATTATTATGTATGGAATGACCGCTGGAATGCCAATTTTTGGTAAAAAAATATTACGGACATTTTATTTTTCTATATTTATATTAATTTTGTAAAAAACCTGTCTAAGTAGGTACATAATTTCAAATATTTTTAATTATTTTTATGCAGGATAGGTCTTTGATTTTTGAGTTATTTATTCGTATGTCACTTTTCAGTATACGATTATTTCCAAATCAAACTCAAGTACAACAACACTACTAGACAATACTAGGAATCATATTCAAATTCCTTATTTCCACTAGTATTCTCTTTACACCAAACTACACATATTACTTTATGTTACAAAAAATATTTCAAATTCACCTGTGTATTTATAATCAAACTCAACAATCTCCTTTTGCAAAGATACATATCGACACAATAAAAAAAATTAAACTAGATTTTTGACATTGGATCTCGTGAAAAAAAGTTGTTTAAATAGACGTGCTGTGATAACTCTTTAAAAGCTATATTGACGGTTATGTTACATGGCAGAATAACATCGAAGAAAATAAGAAAAACATTTCCACGTCAATATTGCATATTCATCCCTACGAAACAAATAGTGCACGCAATCTATCCTCTATCACGTTTTTCATCCTAGCTAATCAGAAAGATAAAAATCAGCGGGCAGCCGGTCGAGTAAAGAATGAAGACAAAGAAAGCGTTACACAGGATTTATTTATCCTGAAGGCAGAATAACTAATCAAACTCAACAATATCTTTTTGCAAAGATAGATATCTGCAAATAAAAAAAATCTAGGAACTAGATTTTTGACATTTCTTCTCGTAAAAAAAAGTTGTTTAAATAGACGTGCTGAGATAACAGTTTATAAGCTATATCGACGGTTTATTTACATGGCAGAACAGCTTGAAAGCTTTTGCTTATTTTCTTAGAGAAAATAAGCTAAAGAGAATAAATTGAAACTAGATTTTTGACTTTTGATCTCGTAAAAAAAAAGTTGTTTTAATAGACGTGCTGAGATGACACCTTAAAAGCTATGTCGACGGTTAATTTACATGGCAGAACAGCTTACTTATTTTCTTCGAGAAAATAAGCAAAATTACCACGTCAATATTGCATATTCATTTTCATTTTCTTTTTTTTTTCATTTATTTATTTCCAATAACAATATAAAATCGTGTCGGAATTTAACTTAAAACTAACAATTTGATGCTAATTTTTTAAATATTATTTTTAGCTCTAAATTATATAATTCAAATTTTAAACTATAAAACAATAATGTCATAAAAATTAAAAAACTAATCAAATGGTCAGTTGTACATAAAATTACAATCTTAGAGCCTCACTTAAAATAGTCCTTAATGGAATAGAAGGACCTATCCAGCAAAAACTTCTTCAATTTTTTCTTAAAGAGCTTAAGAGTTGCCTGGAAGCGCATGTCTCCATACAAACGGAAAAAGGGAATTGTGACAATATTTGATAAGTCTGGAGTAAAATTAAGCATTTAATCAATTAATCTCATTATAATCTATGTACGTTCCTATACAGTTTGGTTAAAATACCAATGGTTTGAGAATTACAAGCCTTTTTAAATTTGTATGGAAACTTGAGAGGCGTATAATTCTCAAACTATTGATAATTTAACCAAACTGTATAGGAACGTACGTAGATTATAAGAAGATTAATTGATTGGATGCTTAATTTTACTCCAAAATTATCAAATATTGCCACAATTCCCTTTTTCTGTTTGTATGGAGACATGCGCGTCCAGGCGACTCTTAATGCCATGAATATTTTTAATCTCTTAGGTAGTTTGTTAAAAGCCTTATATGCTTGATACTGAGCACTGTGTTTCATAATTTCCAACTTGGGAATTGTATCATGTTTGCCCAATACCCAACCCAATACCCAACGAAACAAATAGCGCACGCAATCTATCCACTACCACGTTTTTCATCCTAGCTAATCAGAAAGATAAAAATCAGCGGGCAGCCGGTTGAGTAAAGAATGAAGACAAAGAAAACGTTACACAGAATTCATTTATCCTGAAGGCAGAATAACTAATGAAGCCGTTAATTAAAGCGGGCTATCCCGGAATATAAAGTGCAGTTAAGATGTTAACAGCTGTTAAAATCTGTTAGATTTCAAATTGTGTCACACGAACTTATTCACTGACATTATTTTTGTTTAGGGATATTTGTGCCGTGTATTTTTGCTTAAAATATAAGCGCTACGTGTTTTCCTATGGTTTTGAACTAAGCGACTAAAAAATAAAAGCAAAACATTAATTTCTCATGACAAAAACATTTGCCTACCTATGGAACATTCATCAAGAAGACGTAAAAATGTTTAAGAATCAGTAAAAAAAAATGTTGCCTTAGGTGAATTTTGGACATAAACGTTCAAATGATATGTAATACGTAATTTGTTTCATTATTTAACTGTTGACAATAGATAAGCTGGAGAAAATACATGTCCTCATTGAGCACAGAGAGTATTGACGTCAACAATAATGTAACATTATAAACAAATAGAGAATAAGCGTGTAATTTTTTTATTTTCTTAGTATAATCCCTAATAACCATAGTAAAAAAATATGAAAGAGCTTTTAAAATATCTTAATTAGCGACGAAGATATTGTGATACTTTAAAAGTTTAATTAAGAAAGAAAAGTCTGATATGGACTAGTGACGTCAAAGTCTATATCATGTATACATTTGCCATATAAAATAGTGTTTTCGCGAGTGCGATAGACATATTTTCGTAAAATCATTTTATCTCTTTCGTTTTTAAACCAAATTTTATTCTGTTTTCACTTTCAGTACTTTACAATTGAATATTTTTGGATAAACTGGTAAGATAACACATATTTTTTTCATTCCCTATTGTAATGAATATTGACGTTCATCAAATGATATTGAAATATCTTACAATTAATGAATATTTGACAATTGACTATTCGAGTGTCAGAGGGCATTTTCAGGCAGTTGAATATTTTCAACAGACTTAAAAAATAGGTTTCTTTTCGTCGGATGTATTAAGAAGATAACTCATAACTCCTTAATTAATGGAAGTTTTTTTTTTTAATTGGATCGATGTATTTCCAATCGAAAACATTTTAATTTTGTTGAAGTCGGTTTTTTACCTTAAAGATTATCAGTAATTTCTTCTCGTCAGGTTATATCAAACTTATAGGTCTAAATGATAAATCTCATCTACAGACTCAAACGTGCTCTTTTACAGTTTGGTTAAACTATTAACCGGAACATACACTCTAGTCATGCCACAAAGTATGAATTCAATCTTAATAGAAATTTAATCACTTCCAAGTAACCACTGAAGTTAAGTACTTGGGTATCTTAAAGCAAAATAATCAGTTTAAACAGCCTCTAGCGTACTACTGTCCGTTACGATTTATAAAGGGAATTATTATTTTTGAGAAAATTGCCAGTCTTCTATTCTAACCTCAGGGTGAACTACTGGAAAGCTACACACTGCTGTGGAGATTGATCTTTTTAAAAATGTATGATGCTAACATTTGTTCTGCTTTTCCTAAGATAATATGTCGGATGGTTATTAAATTTAGTGCTTTTGTATTTTATATCCAAGAAAATCGGAAATCAGCCGTGGTTGTCTCAGTAATTTAATAATTTCGCAACTAAGAATTTACTCACATACCATTTTGTATCTTGGTCAATCTAACCATAGAAGTAACTATACTGATGTATTCGTAGTAATTTTATCTTAATTAGTTGCTGTCTGCTGCCTTGATAGGTGTCTTTCATTAGAAATAAAAAATTCTAAATGGATTTGAATACGGTTTTTATTTGTGCAATCTGCATATTCTCCCCTACCCTTAATATTCTTGAAGAAAACTTTTGCTTAAAAATTCACAATTATTCTATGGTTGTAGTCTTTATGGAACATTTAATATTATTTAACCCACTCCCACTTTATATGGGTAAGGACAGCATGTAGGATTTTTTTTATTTTTCTCTATCTCTCCTCTCTCTGTCTCTTTCGTATTTAACTTCACACTGTGTATAACAAAATAACGGGAAGCGAATAAAGTAAAACATCTGACTAAAATGACTTAAAATTGTTGCTTTTCTATCGTACTTTTTTTTAAACAAAATACTAATACTATAAACTATTTCCTTCTACACTACCAGCATATGTTACAAGTTTTTCAAATACCATAATGCTTAAAAATCTTTGTCATTCGGGCTAAGTATCAATTGATTAGTAACGTAACAAGAACAAGTTTACATTGTGCTTGTTAATCTCCAAAGCAGTACATCTCGCTAACTGTACTACAATCGGTGTGATCCGATCAAAATCAATGTTTGTCAGGACGTAACAAACGGCTGAAAATTTCACAGTTTACTCTCCACTGGGTAAGTAAGAAGTCCAGAATTCCCGTTCAAATAATAAGCTATCGTCGTATAAATAACTACTTGTTGGATTTCTCCTCGGGCTTATAAAGCTTTCATAACGGATAATTTATTTTTACAAGCGCACGCCTGCCGCTTGGGATAGACAAAAGTGATTCGGAATTTTATTTTGGCACTCACATTTTGTAGTAAATGGGACCTTTCCACTTTTTTATATATAAATGTTTTCAGTCTCTTTTTTATTATTCTCTTTTTCGTTATTCTTAAGGCGCTCTTCTAGTAACACCAGTGCCACCCAGCAATTAAATTCATTAAATCCTAAAATATATCGAATTTTAAAAATTTAACAAGTTAGAAACTAGTAATTTACTTGTAGTATTTTTTGTTTATTACAAGTAATTTACTAGTGCCATAAATAAAGAGAAAAATCGGTTAGCGCCAAAAGTGGCCACACTGTTTTGCTCTTAATTTATCAAACGAATATTAGTGAAAATGAATACCAAAATACTATAAGTAATTTACTAGTTATGTACTTGTTAGATTTTTAAAATTCGATATTTTTTAGGATTAAAAGAATTAATTGTTTGATGGCGCTAGTGTTACTACAAGAGCGCCTTAAGAAGTACAATGAATAAAACTTTTTATGTGTCTAATACCAATAATGATTACGTTATCCACGTTCAGACAGTTTTTACATCATTTCTAAGCCATTACGGACTTCCAAGCTTCAGTAATAGGGTCTCTTGTTTAGATTTTGGGTATGGAACCCCTAAAAAGAAACAATATGTTTGTGTTATTTTTCGCGATGGTAATAGGTGGCCATGTGGGTAATTTTTTTCAAGCAGCCCATATACATCTGATATCATTCCTAATCTCGACATCATTCGAAGAATTGCCCAAGAACTTTTTTTTTTGTAGTTAACATTGATTTTGTTAATCAATCAAATTGACGATGATGCACGTCGATGAAGTGTATAAATAAAGTTTTGTCGAGCTCCGTGGCGCAGCGGTCAACACGCCTGCCTGCGACACGGAGGTCCCGGGTTCGATCCCCGGTCAGGTCAAGATGGAAAATGATCTTTTTCAGATTGACCTGGGTCTTGGATGTTTATCTATATATGTATTTGTTATAAAATATAGTATCGTTGAGTTAGTATCCCATAATACAAGTCTTACTAAGAACTTACTTTGGGGCTAGCTCAATCTGTGTGATTTGTCCGTATATATTTATATTTATTTATTTATTTAAATAAAGTAAATATACCTATAGAGGGTCAAATCACGCAAATTGAGCTAGCCCCACAGTAAGTTGTGAACTTTTTTTTTTCGTGTATGTGACACGGTCAGTCGATCGTGCCAGCGTTCTTCAGAACCGCCTCTCGGCCTCTGACGTGGTTCCTATAACGCCTACCAAATGGCAGCCAGCAGCAATATTTTGTGATAGTAATAGTTATACTTCTATTGATAAAGGTCCAAGACCCAGGCCAATAATATAATGAAAAATATAAATCTTTATCACGTCACAGGCTGGCTTATTAACCACTGCGCCACGGAGATGACCTCCTCCTCCGTGTGTATTGATTTCAATAAAGTCTCAATAAAATTTATAAAGATTTCTAGCGATTTATTCAAACTATGCAGTTAACAAATGATCACACCAAACTGAATTCCGTAATAAACCAATTCTGTGCCAGACTATTTGTAATATCAAGATACAATTTATTTATTGGCGTCATGGGAACTGAACTCATGACCTTTCTCTCAGTGTTAAACTAGTTTAAATAATGTCAGAGGAGTTTTAAATTTTATCTTTTTTTTACAATTTTTGGTTGCTTGTTTTGTAATTATTTAGCAATTTTATTGATGTTACTATGCATTTGAAAAAGTTTTGTTTTAATGTTAGAAAAATGAAAGTCGTCAAATGTACCTGCTGATACTTTTTTGCACACATCGTTAAATCCTATCGAGGGAATAGACAAACTCTTAGGAATCATGTTGATACATGAATTATTGCATACCTGCTGATATCATCGACATATTATCTACTAAATAGTTTCGACGTATTCTATTCTACCTTCACATCCATGATTACCCAAAAAGAGACGATTGGGTTTATCCATTCATTATACGTGAAAAATACAAAAGTTATTTCTTTACTTATGACCTCAAATCAAAATTATTTTTTCATTTTTTTTTTTCATCATATCTCAAATTTAAATTGTACAAATATTGATTTCTTTATAGTTTGTTTTTTAAAAAGTAATGAATATCAAGGACAAAACATAACTTTTATGAGTTTATTAATATTTAAAAAATATGACAATATCGAGAAAAATATGACGTTCTTAAAGATATATATGTATCCAATTTTGAATAAATAACTTAAACTTTTGAATTTCAAACCAATAAGGTCTAATAATCCGGCAAAAAGCACTCCAAGTATATCCCGTAGCTGCTGCTTACATTACAACCAAAGCAGCTTATATAACTAACGAGGCGATCTCCGTGACAGCCGTGATAAGCCTTATCATCACTGATAGCATCGCCTCAATTTCACTAACGATGGCTGCCCCTTGATCGAACCTGATTTATTTATGTGATGCCGCTTCTAAAGGAATGTTTATCTGATTCCAGATGTTTAGCAATATCATTTATTTGATCACTTTTAAAATACAGGTCATTTTGGGACATGATTTTGTTTATTTTTTAAGGTTTTTAAGGGAAGTTACTTATTATTTACATAGTATCTGCACTTATATTTTCCGTTTGGTTTTCCCTGTATTGTATCGTCTGATTTTGACTCTAGCAAACACTTTGAAACAGTACTTCTTCTGGAATTAAAGATATCCTATGTTCTTCTTCGAGCTCCGTGGCGCAGCGGTCAACACGCCGGTCTGCGACACGGATGGCCCCGGGTTCGATCCCCGGTCAGGTCAAGATGGAAAATGATCTTTTTCAGATTGACCTGGGTCTTGGATGTTTATCTATATGAGTATCTATTATAAAATATAGTATCGTTAAGTTACTATCCCATAACAAAAGTCTCAAACTTACTTTGGGGCTAGCTTAATTTGTGTGATTTGTCCGTATATATATTTATTTATATTTATTTATTTATACTGAACTCCGTACTCCGTATGAAATCGTGTACCATGCGTAATTTCATAATTACTGCTCTAAGTAACTGCTTTGTTAGTAAGAGCGTGTAAGCATTACTAATAAACCACCACTTTTATACTTGCCCCCACTGCAAGAGCATGGCCCTTTCTGTACTACCAGAGCAGTCAGAGGAATTGGCCTACACTCTCCACGCTGGCCAAACAGGATGGAGATCTCTCTCTTTAATCTTTATAAGCTTTGTTTAGCTTATGTTTTTTTAAGTCGCCTTCTACGACATGCATGAGAAGACTTGGATAGTCCTATTCTACTCTGCCGGATACCACACGGCACGGCATATGTATATTAATAAGTTTGCAGATAATGCTGTGAAATATTACGAACAAGCAACATCACTTGTGAAACTAACTCTGTTTTACATCTTACGCGATAACTATAGTAAATATTATTCTTGTGCAGTAGTTTACAACTTGTTAAACGCCGTTATAATAGCGAGGTAAATTTAGCCATGCTCAAGGCGTCAACTCAATAATAACCTAATTGATACTTTGATGAAAACTAAGGTAGCGCATCTGGTACATAATTTTATGTTTACGTTAATAATGAGTTAGGTAAACGTTATAAAGTAGGAAGACTATAAAGTTTTTATTTTTCACACCACTTTGAGACCACTTTTTTATTTTACATGAATTTTAATATTACGAGGTCAATAAATAAAGATATAAATATCATAACAAAAAAAACCGGCCAAGTGTGAGTCGAACTCGCGCAATGAGGGTTCCGTACAATATGCTTCGTGAACACACACACAATGTGCAAAAAATATGTTTTATTCAATTGACTAGCGCCATCTAGTGGTGTTTTAGTGAACTATTTCCCTAGATGAACTTATTATAGTGAGTTTACCACTTAATTTTCAAGTGATAGAATTCTTATTATTTTTCCTGTAATCTTCAAGGAATGAACTATATTTTGTAATATTTTCAAAATTTTCGGCCCAGTAGTTTCGGAGATCAGGGGGGGGGAATGGTCAATTTTTGCCTTCTTTCGTGAATAAAATCAAAAGTATAGATTTTACCCGAACAAAAAAAAATATTTTTGTGATCCTCACAATGAGACCTTTCATTTGATATATGACACAGTAAGGTTTGCTAAACTTTTTTTTTTAATTTTGTAATTGGGCCTCTGAAAATGACCCTTATTTCAAAAAAATCTTTATTTACTTTGCACATCCGTGTTTGGGTCATAGGATTACACCATCTTACCAAATTTCACCTAAATTGGTTCAGTAGATTCGGAGAAAATCTGCTGTGACAGACGGACGGACGGACAGACAGACGCCCGAGTGATCCTATAAGGGTTCCGTTTTTCAATTTTTGTACGGAACCCTAATTAAAGTTTTTTACTTCTTTCTCTTTTGTATTTTTATAGAAAAAACTAGTGTCGGAATTGATTTCTACTACCATAAAGAAAATTCTCTTTACTGTTTTTGATGGTGAAAACTTCTTCAGCGGCGCTGTGCACTATTTGTGATGGGGAAAAAAAATTAAAACTTGGGACAGGTCACGTAACGTACAAATTCGTCATATTGAAAATTTGTAAGACACATGCGCGAATGTGCGTGTGTGTTTGTGTTACAGAATGCTACACACATCCATATACGTTTTCACTTCTGCCGGCACTCCTGAAGTGCAACCCGTTTTTTTATATTAATTCCCATGTTATTCTAGAAGTTTAGCTTGTACTTTTCGTTCTTCTTTCAAATGTATCATTTTATTTTGCACTCCTAGGACTATTTCTTTACACCTTTTGTCCCATAAGTAAGGCATAGGACTCTCTTCCTTTTTATCGCCTACCGTAATCATACACATAATATTTTTTTCCTGGAGAGTTTGACACTTGGCGTGTATTGTTAACCCACTACATAATTAGATGCCTTCAACAACTCTTCTTCATTCTAGGCCATCATTCAGCCAATTCTTTTTATTACATCAAGCTAGGTGACCAGCACCAGTCCAGTATTAATAATTTCTAATTTAGGTCAAATTAATATTCACCCGTCTAAAGTGTATCAAATTTAATTAACATATCCATAATAAAGGCTTGCTGAGTGTATGCCCTGTATTCATTTTTACGACACATCAAAAGAAAGTGATATCACGTAATTTTATGGTAATGGGGGCCGCCCGAATAACGAAGGCTTTTAAATTTACGGTTTGAGCCCGTGATGAGTCGAGTGGTTTATGGTTACTGACATTTAAACTCAAACAGGCTAATATAGGTTATATGATTATGATAAGAAGGGTGATAATGGGTGTCGCATTCCAGTTAGCAAGTAAAATGTTGCTCGTCAAATTGTTTGACGTCGTTATGTTGTTAGATATTAAATTATTGAAATATCATAAATAATATAAAACAATTATGAAAGTTTTTTACAAAAAACCGTCAATATGCCTTCTTTTTTATCCAAAAAGTATACATTAGAAAAATACACAGTTGTTCAAAAATTCATTCCAAACGATGTAATTCAATTTGAAATAAAATATGACACGAAATGTATATCCTTCATATTAAAAAATGTTATAAATAATCATGGTTCTCGACTACTGTAAATAGCTATGGCAGCTTACTATACATAATTTTAGTTAACAATCAAAGTTAGTGTCTATGAATGATATATATCTTGTTTTAAAGAACATATACTGCTGATTCTAAAGGATTATAGAACTCCAGATGTTTTAGTTATGATGCTTAGAAGTTTAATAGGTTATATCAGTATCACTAGTAAATATTATTATGTACTTAGTATATACGCAAAAATATTTTTTATTTCTTTATTAAACTGAAAATAAAAATAATAATATAGAATAAAACTAAAGAGCGTATAAAAATATTATATGCTTATTGGTTGCAATGAGTTAACGCTTTCGGTGCCCCAAACTAAAAATCTGCCATAGCTCTTTGTATTTACGACATTATTAGCAGCTATCTAGAAGTAAGAAGAACAAAATCTATACCGATACTTATTTCAAGGCAACCAGATATCACAATCTGGTTGGATAAAATCGATGCCTTATAAATTATTCCTTCGCTCGAGCAATCAAAAGTAACTTTTCTTTCAATCAATTTAAAACTAAGCGATCCCTCCTGAAAAATTAAATTGAAAATCTATCAGAATAATTTATAGTCTCCAATAATAGGTCAAAATTCTCATAAACTCGGGTTTGGTCCATTTTGGGTTCCGTACCTCCAAGTGGCAATAAAGAAACCTTGAAGTGTCGCTCGGGAATCACAATTTCTAAAATATTAAAAATTTATGCATAGAGCAGTTTATTAGTTATTGTTTATACATGATGATAACAAGCATATGGTTTAAATTATATTCACGATTTAGTAGTAAATTTGAAAAATAAACACTAGTGCGTATATCCTACCAACTATTCAACATAAGACTATTTTAAGCAAAAAACGACAAAAAATTACGTTTTTTGTATAAGACCCCCCTTAAATATTTGTTTTATTCTGTTTTAGTATGTTGTAATAGCACCAACAGATTCAAATCATCCGTGACAATTTCAACTGTCTAGCTATCACGGTTCATGACAAGCAAACAGACGGGACAGACAGTGAAGTCTCGTTATAAGAGTCCCGTTTTTACCCTTTAGGTACGGAACCCTAAGGTCAAATTTCACAAATTGCGCTAGGCCCATAGTAAGTTGTGATCTTGTGTTGTAGGATACTAACTCAACGATAATATATTTTATTTTATATATTTTTAATTTAGTTCGATTTCCGGTTAGGTCTTTGATTGATCTTTTTCAGATTGGCGTGAGTCTTAGATTTATAAACATCCAGAAGCGAGACCAATCTGAAAAAGATCCTTTTTATCATGACCTGACCGGGAAACGAACCCAGGACCACTCGTACCACAGGTTGGTAACCACTGCGCCACAGTGGCCGTCACATTTAACATACGGGACCTATTCCACGCGAGTTCGACCTTACCGATTTTTAATAACTTTCATGTAAATGAGGGTAGTAGAGGTTTAATATCGCCCTGATCAGTGATTGAATTGAAAGATCAGGTAAGAGGGCCCACTTGACGAAGGTCCAGGCTTTCACGAGACCCTTGCGTGCGGGTCACTGTTAAAGAAGCTGACAAACCAAATTGTATATTGAAAAACGTTATTAAGTTTTGAAATAGACGTTCAGCAAAAATGTTTCACTTTACTCCGTTGAGGTGATAGATCATCAAAACGTAAACTTTTTTTTCAAGTATCTGAGCAATATTTTTTTTTTAATTTCAGTTTTATATCTTAGGAGCTCCTTTAAACCTATTTTTTTTGTTTAAAAATCTTAAAACGTTCCACGGAATACATACCTTTCAAGTTTTAATAGTGTAGTCATAATAGTTTTAGAAGTGGCTGTGACATACGGACAGACAGACATGCTTATCTATAAGGGTTCCGTTTTTTGCAATTAGCTGCGGAATCCTAAAAAAGGCGAACTGAAACTGTAGTTTGTAAACTTAATTACATTTTCGTTTGAATTTTCTGGAGAAAATCATGTTCTGGAAAAAGTTACACTAAAGCTTTATAATTATCAGATAACATATTTTGATAATATTGGTGCAAAAAAAAAGAGATGACTCAATTTCTTTATATACCTACTTGCTCTTGAACCGACTATGCAATGGGAATGAATTATCGTCCATTGTCATCCAACACTCACCCTAACACTATAAATAGAACTGACAAATGACGGTCTATCTCATATACTAGTGCGTTGATATGCGAGGGACGACTTCATCAGACTAATATCACTAATATAGAGACTTTATAGCCCAACTGTGACTTTTTTTTAGGTTTTGTAAAAATTACCATTATGACTAGTAGGTGTCTGAAATGTTTTGAAGTTTTCGTATACAAAATTGTCCTTCTCTACTAAAAGTCTGGTTTTGCTATTGGCGCATGAATGCTTTGAATGACCTGGTAGCTTGGCTATTTTTGAACACACCACTTCAACAAAACGTACGTTTTTTAAATATATTCATACATTATTTTTGTCACACCGCTGAGTATAGACACACCTGACCAACGCCCTCTTCTTCAATATTTTTAGCTCATTAGTAAATATAATAATATCGAGCTATTTTATATAGGTACATATAACTCATCTTAAATTGTCTCATAACAAACAATCATATAAATTTTAATGTAGGTACTAGAAAGAAGATTATAAGGCACGATGGATTTTTCAGAACACTATTAGAAGGGAAAGGACAAGGTAGGAAAGGCAAAAAGCAACCTAGAAATAGGTTTATAGGACTAGGAAATATTAAACCAGATAAACTTTAGAATAAAATAAATAAATATATACGGACAAATCACACAGATTGAGCTAGCCCCAAAGTAAGTTCTTATGAAAGACTTGTGTTATGGGATACTAACTCAACGATACTATATTTTATAATAAATACATATATAGATAAACATCCAAGACCCAGGTCAATCTGAAAAAGATCGTTTTCCATCTTGACCTGACCCGGATCGAACCCGGGACCATCCGTGTCGCAGGCAGGCGTGATGACCGCTGCGCCACGGAGCTCGAACGAACAAAGAAGAATAAATAAATCTGTTTTAAGCAAGGCAGAATTGAGATCATTGGTAACTTCATACGCAAAAACCTAGCTCTTTCATTAGAAAAAGAAGATAAAATTCCAACCATACTAAGTATAATAACAAACAACAAACAGTATCACAGATTATCACGTACGTTAGTAAAACAGTTAATCAAGCCGATAAACAATAGAGCCGTATCTACAGTAATTTACTCTGTGTAGGCGTGCCGGCGGACTAACTTCCAAAAGGTTTAACTGACCTCTGGCTATAACTAATTTGGGACCCTTTACGCACGCAGTAAAACTATAAATTTTGACAGTAATGATTGTTGTTGGAATCTTGTCAACCAAATTAGGCTACCGTCAACGATAACTAAATTTGACAAGAACTTAACGATTTGATGTACTTAAGTACAATTAAGAATTTGTATCTATAGACCAGCGAATCGTACTAAAAGTTCAACAGACATCTAGCAATAACTATTGGGATACTTTCCCAGTTAATCTATTAATTTTGGAAGAAACGAAGTACTGTTATTAATTAATACTTATGTGTCTATGGAATATTGATCGAGCAGTGTTTTCTCGCTCAAAATACCACAGTGCCTAAAGTCGAAAGTCTTCGACCAATATTTGTTACTAGTATTGACTTACGGGCCCAAAACAGAACATTTCGGACTTACAATCTTTGTCTATCCCGTAATATAATAATAGGGAAATCCTTAGAATGCATAAACAAAACATTATATTTCTTTTTTGTTCAATGGAAACTGGGATGATTATCCATCACTGTGTGAAAGCAATTTAAACTTCGGATGCCTCTATTATTAGTTTGCAATTATGTACAAAATGTATGCCTTGCATAAAATTTGTGGAAGAGACAACTACTAGTTCTATCTTGGAGGACATGCAAGGAAAAAGCCACACCAATAATGCCTATTATATTAGAACATCTTTTCCGCATGTAAAAAATTGGGTGTTCGCTAATGAAGTACGTATCCATGTAAAATAGTCTCCAAACACTATCTTAAACATCAGAAAATCGCGTCGAGATGACGGCCTACTATGGCAACAACGTTAGAAAATGATGCGTAAATAATTTTGCTACCCTAGGAAAGGTCAAAATCCTGTCGTTACATATATACAACATAAGAAGTGCTCCTTATGAACTAAATTGCGTCTAAGATAGTAGAATATGATATCCTTTAACGGCCGAGATGGGTGCACGTGATAATTACTAACATCTTCTCAATTAAACGCCTTGTAGTGTCGTTGATTTGTTTTTGGGTCAAATAATTTATAGTGTTGTGTGAACGAACTTTTGTTAGTCACGCACACAATTGGATAGGAAGTTATATCGGTTATTGCCATTATTTATTCGAGAGAAGTAGTATCGTTAAATTTAATTCCTGTTGTTTATTTCATATTGAAGACATTATTCTATTTTTACTAGCTTTTGCCTACGGGTATATATTTGAGAGCTTGAATTTGCAATGTTATGGATTTAGTCAGGTCATGCTCTACTTATTCATACAAACATACTATCACATCTTTTTCCCTTGCGAGATAGACAGAGCCAAAGTCTATAAAACATAAAGGCCACGTTTAGCATGTCAGTGGGCTTGTAGGTGGAGAACGGAATCAAAATAGTGATGGGTTGCTGGCCACATTGCCTATTGACATGATTTCTGACGCCCATTACTTCGATCGGCTTTTACGATCCGCGCGGGAAGAGAAGCACCTGGTACATTCTACGTTTGTTTTTCTCCCAGACCAGCGTAAAAGTTGCTCTACTTGTATGAAATTTAATTCAGCGATCAAACCATTCTTGTGCA
Source organism: Rhodophaea formosa (assembly GCA_963082605.1). Lineage (NCBI taxonomy): Eukaryota > Metazoa > Arthropoda > Insecta > Lepidoptera > Pyralidae > Rhodophaea > Rhodophaea formosa. The sequence continues at coordinate 8,593,522 of OY720206.1, forward strand.
ACAATGTAATTTGTAGCTCCTAGTCAAATATTATCAAATAAAAATTTACTCATAAAATCTAGTCTGGAGAAAAACGGCAGCATCATCTTCGTCAGGTCTTTTTAGTCTCCACTTCAGGACCTCGACCCTCTCTGTACTACCAAGCCATATGGTGGCCAAAGTAGTCAGAGGATTTGGCCTACACTCTTCACGCTGGCCAGATGAGTTGGATAGGTTTTTGATATTTGTTAGCCTTGTTTAGCTTCTGTTTCCTAAGTCGCGTTCTACGACATCCACGGGAAAACTTGGAGTAGTCCTATTCTACTCTGCCGGAAACCACGCAGCTAAACGGAAAAATGGTATGTTTTGCGTTAGTTCCCGATATTGCATTAAATAGTATTAAGCATTTCAGAAAACCCTCAACAGCACACAAAGACACAGATAAATATTTTACCGCTTGCAACTAACATTAAGCGCTGCAAGGTGCTCAATCGACGGAGTTAATGGATTACAGTCGTAATTTGGCTGGTTTGCGTTAACCCGAGAGCTACTGATTAATCTTGAGGTGTGTAATTGCGCTTTATTCGTGTGAACATTTGTCGGCTGTCTATAAGGCATTTGTCGAGTAATTGATAGGGGTTGTTCCGGGATGTAAATAAATAGACCCTTCTTAGAAATTCCTTCTTCCCCGATTGTTTTCTTTTTGCATACTCGACTATGCTGCAACAGTGTCCACACAAGTGGTCTTTTTCCACAAGTGGATTAAATGACTGTTGTACCTACAATCTACATACATTCTACCTATCATGTATTTTTCTTTGCCTTGCGAGGTAGACAGAACCGTGTTAAGTAAGCCATAAAGGCCGCATTTAGCATGTTAATGGCCATGTATGTAAACTAGCAGCTGGTTTTTCGGTTGCATCTTGTGCTGTGGTTGAGTCTACCATTATTTATGTTCGAGAACAACTGACATTTCCTGACTAATATTATAAATGCGATAGTGAGTTTGTTTTTTTGTTACGCTTTCACGCCCTATTTACTGAACCGATCATCATGAATCATGATCAATTTTGCATACACATAGGTTAGGGTACTAAGCAGGATATATCACGTGGGCGAAGCCGCGGGTTACAGCCAGCTCCTTATAAAATAAGGTACAAGTGTTATCGTGTGATTCCCGGCAGAGTAGAATAGGACCACACTTAGTCGTCCCGTGGATGTCGTTATAGGCTAAGTAAGGAAATACAAGCTTAAAAATCAAAGAGACCTCTCCAACTCGTCCATCTAGCGTAGAGAGTGTAGGCCAGATCCTCTGACTGTTCTAGCTAGTGTATGGCTCGGGTGGTGCAGAGAGGGTCGTGCTCCTGCATTGGAGACCGGGAAGGACCTGATGATGATGATGATTATATTGTACTAATAATCGGTCCCAGCTTCTCAAGTCTTCATGGAGTAGCATGTTAATCGGGTTTACTTACTTTACCACAAAGTCTATTGTATAAATCTTCCCATCTGTATTGTATTTTCCTTTTGTGTGTTGACATTTTGTATACCCCTATTGTCATTTTGCATTTTATAGCCAATATTTGCAAGTAATTTTCGGGCTTCATCCTAACAGTAGGACCTGACGACCCCAATTACTTTCTGAATTACTAACAGACAGAGTGGGGCGGGGGGAATAAACCATAACATTCATAAAGGGAAAGTGTCACAAAGTACACAAGGCGACATACAATCGGTGCCAATAAAATGGCACGGCCGACACCCCAAGCAATAAGCAGAGGAGAAATAGCGCGGAAACATTGGGGGAAACAGTATTAATACTTATAGTTAATTGTAGCTCCGTGGCGGCTACAATTGCGCTATGTAGCGCTAATACAATGGCTCAAAAGAGATTTGAAATTCTACATTTCACAAAAAAAACTCTTAAGAATCAGTCGCTTTCTTTCTAGATTGAATTTTGTTACACTCATGACAACTAATTTAAATATTTAACAGTATTGTATGTTGCGATCACATTAGCATACCTCAATTATGAAAAATTCAAAACGCCTAATCAGTAAAAAATACACCTCTACAACTTACAGATTCAACCCATAACACATAGGTATTAATGGTAGGTACGAGTATATTCCACTACTGTTAAGCGCGCCGTTGCAAAGGGGCACCGTCAAGCTGCAGGGCTCTCTAAGTATTAAGGATCTAACTTACTCGCTTCAGTTTGGCCAAGTTATATAAAAGATAGTATAATTTGTACATTTACATTTCGAGCCATCACGTGTCCCACTGCTGGGCAAAGGCCTCCCTCTGGACAAATTTAACAAAGAGTGGAAGGAGATAACGCAAGATAGGATAAAAAGATCAAAAAAATATTTCTCATGGAACAAAATCTTTTTTTTCTACCTATATGCGTACAGTGTAAACTTCCATAGGTTAGGATATCAAAATGCTCCATAATTTGTAGAATTAAATATTTATAGCCAGTGACAAAAAAGTCAGTGTATGTTACTTAACACGAAAGTTAAAGTCCTAGAAACAAAAGAATGATGAATAAAATTAGGTGCCCTATTTACTTGATTTGATAGCTTCGATATTTGTTTAAAAAACAAACGAAACAAATCTCAATTTTATTTCTATATCACCATAACTGTTCTTCACATTACATAATTCTTTTCTGGTAGTATTTTTCCACCTTTTCCTGTGCAGGTCCATTAGTGGCCCTTTGCGTACATTACGGCATTTTAGGCGCCTCACGGCGAAGGGTGACTGTGCTGTCTTTTCCCTCCTAACATGCTCGGACTAGGGAATTAGTTTCCGAGGTGAGATGCGCGCAGTTCATTACGAGTGGTGCGAACACCAATCTAAGAATTTAATCTCGTAATTACTATTAGCTGGCTCATCTTCTAGAAATTGATTGAAGGATTTAAACATCTCTCTTTTTAATGACAACTTATAGACTTAGGACTAAGCTCCTAAGCTCGTATAATAAATGAGAAAATGAGTTTGCTTTCTACTCAATCTAAATAGCGATGGTGGCCGAATGTCCTAAGCATTGGCATTAAATGATTTACATCTGTTAGACAAAGATTCAAGTTCCAGTAGTATGCAACATGTTTTTTCGATACTATCATTAACTACCATTGAAGGAAAGAAACGTTAAAAAAAATTGATTATTTTCTTATCTCATATTTTTTTAATAATTACACCTATGTATTGATTTTTCACATTTTAAAAAAAATATTGACAGGGAAAACTGATAAAAATAAAACAAGATTGGCAGCTCATTGCGCCATGGTAGCGTGCCCAGAAGGCTGGCTTTGCCACGTTGTATGGCAATGCTAATTTTTAACCAAAATATAAGACAGGCCTTTATTTTATTATACAAATAATTAGTACGGTTTTCTTTACTGAAGAAACCGGTAAACTGATAAGACAGTTTTCTTTAATATGCTTCTTTGGGAGTTGTGAGTTGCTTTGCATACCAAGAAGCTAGTCTTTGGGACGTGTGGGTGATTTATAACTAGATATTTTCCCGTGACTTTGTCCGCAAAAATTAAAGCCTATGTCAACCACCAGATAGCTTAGCTTTCTATAGGTGAAAGAACGTTAAGTATCGGTTTAGTAGTTTCGGAGCCTATTCACAAACAAACAATCAAATCTTTTATCTTTAGAATATTGATATAGATTATCACATGGAATATATGGTAAATAGTAATAAAGGTAATGCAAGTTTTCTTCTGTTCTTTTACTTACAAATATCAAGAATAGGGAAGACCTACTCCCTCACACATTTGTATGTAGATTTTGACATACAAAAAGGATATTACAAATATTTTGTGTGTGCACCGTTATTGCCACCATTCTCCGAATGTCCCCATTTGGAATATAAAGTGTTTCAATTTCTTAGGAAAGTGTTGCATACAGTTAACCAAGGGGGCTTAACAATATGCTCTATTAGTTTGGACGTGAGCGTCATTTGTATGGCATCTTCCTGGTGCTGAGACGTGAGATGCAACTTGTACGACACAAGATGAAGGTTAAAATCAATTTCAGCTGTTTTGAATGATATAAACACTTACATATTAACATCTAAACATTGCTTATCAAATCAACTGTGATAAAAAGCTCAAGTAAGTTTACCTACATGATTTGTAGAATATATAATAAAAATTAATTGATAATTGACCCCTTAAAAGCAATTTATACGTTTAAAATTACTTACGTTACGTTTCTTTAGGGTTCCAATGACAGAGTGCCAACGGTGTCTCATCTTTTTCTCTCTATAGGGCTGTATCTTTTGAACCGCAATAAAACAAAAAATAAAATCAAAATTAAATTAAAATGACACGGATTAAATATTTTAGCACCATGCGTACATATTTATTGTTAAAACATAAAACCAATGAAGGGCAATTTAAATGTGTACATTAGGTTCCCAAAAGGTGGTTTTTGTAGGCAAATAAAATGGAGATTTCAGTCTGTTAATGAATCTCACTCAAACGTGGCCAGTTTTAATTTACTTTGATTTTGTCGTTCTAGTGAATCGCCATTTTAATATCTCACTCGTATTATAAGTCCCATTGTCGTTTTACTTTGGGATGAGCGTTCTAGGCGGGATTTTAAACAGACTAGTCGGTGTTTGTTTTAAAAGGAAAAATCTTTGTGATTTAGTGTTAAATACAAGTCTCCATGTTTATAAATAATGTGTAACATAGCTAAAGAATAATCTTGATGAGGCTGTAGTGAGATTTGCTAAGCGGTCTGCGGAATAACCCCATTGAAAATTAACTTATGGAATTGCAAAGCCAATAATAACTGAGAAGTATTTTATATAGATGGACGCGGGAATAGTCCTCCACAAAATGGACCTCCATTACGATTAAGAACAAAATATAAACTCATGCACTTTGTTTCCTAAGCAATGCTAAAAGCGGCTGCGAGCTGGTGGCTTTACCTCCACGTAAGAGATCTTTATTTAAAAGAGTATGTCTACAACCAATATTATTCAGCTTCACTGAGCATGCATGCTGCACCAATTTTTCACTCATGTCACTTTTAATTTATATTTTCTTAAATGCCAACTAGCACCCTATACTTTTACCTTTATGCAGCTTTCTCCATGGGTGCACCCTGGCATGGTTGTTTCTTCCCATATTCGTTTAGAAGCCCATGATGCAAAGGACTACTCTAATAAATGGTCCAACCAATATGAATATTACGGACATAGGTCAAAATCCAACCTGGAGTGATATTTCACAGTAACTTATGATATACCAATTTAAAAAATTGCAGTTTATAATCCAAGATGTTTCGTTAGGTAAATATAAGTAGGTTCTGAATAAGATATTTTTCTTTTTAAATATTGATTCCGTCCAGTACAAGTTTATGTAGGTATTTTACACAAGTGTAGGCGAATTATATACCAGTCTGGAGACATTTTGATAGTAATCGTTCCTTTTATTGGCCACTAAACTAGCGTCTCGAGTTCAAATACCGTCTGTGAACCGTATTGTATGAAGATAATTGAGCTTAAGGTTGACTTTGAAGTTTGAAGGCAGCGGCAAGTGTCGCGCATATTCGACTGACGAAAAAATAGGAATGTTATCAAGTCCTCGCGTATGTATATTTTTTTTTCAATACATTTGCTAATAATACGGTTCTTATGTCATCGAAATCTGTATCGTAATGATGTATTTACGGCACTAGTGCTTTTTACTTTACACCAATCACAACCGCTCAATAGCCCAATGCCACAGATGCAAAATTTAAACATTTTCATAAAATCCTAGCAAAGAGTTTCAAGTTCAGCATGAAAACATTTTTCTGAATCGTGTGATGTGATTTTTAAACCGACTAAAAGGAGAAGGTTATCAATGTACTACTTGAAGAAAATAAACTTAAGTAAATGTACCTGATTATTATAAATGTATTTTTACAAACTGTTTTAGTTCCTAACTTTTACAAATTCTTTATTTGCTGAACTGCAATCTTGTTTAAGTTTATGGTAATCGCAAATGTATTGAAAAATATCGTATGATACTCGTTTGGCAAGCTGTCTATTATAGTCGTCGGTTTGTTAACTCCTCCTTTTTTAAGGTCGGTTAAAATAGTTCACTATTTAGTACTTGTCTTGCAGTTCTCTAGATACGCAATACTCGTCAGGCAGGCAGTCGGCTGTAAAATCTGGGCAAATCATATTACCGAATGAATTCCATTCCATTACATTCCATGTTTTCATAACAGTGGACCCTGGATTCTAAAAATCAACACCTGATAATGCAATCGGATAAACGCATACATTTATTATTGATTGATTGATTCTATACAATCAAGCGTGATTTCAAAAGAAGTTAATTTTAGTTAATACATTGCAGTAACACAATTTCAATTCTTTTTTCTATTGTTTTATAAGATCAATGAAAAAGTGTTATACTAAAAATAAGAATAGCCGAGAATTACCATGTACTACAAACTTCTTAAATCTGGTAAATTTAAATTAAAGTCTGAGTACTTTTATTCATTTGAATTGAATTAAAGAAGCTGTGGTTGTTCGTTTGAATAATCTTATTTGCAAGTCCATTTAGTGGCTCTTGCTAAGTTTCAATAAGCTTAAAATTAACAGATTTCGACGTTTTAAGATTTCGTTTTCTAATTCCCGTGATCATTATAGCTGAAAATTAAATCCATCAATGTATTATCCACTATAGATTGATATTACAAGGTAAATTCATTACTTGATTGAATGACATTTTTTCATTCTGTTTCTATAAAATAAATAATACATTTTATTCTACTTCGGTTTTGGCGGCAAGTTTTTGTTAGATGAAATGTACACTTGGTAAGAGGTGCAGGTGCATCTGACATCACGTTATATGCCTGGCCTTCTATTGATCTTCGAATGAGGTAAGTAGTATGGCGTGGTCGCGGCGTAGACAACCTTATATTTCAGTATACCCTACAATTAACATAAAAAGATTGATATTGACTGGTTGTGTAGTCGAAGTGTGAAAGAACAACAACAAAGGCATTTCCACTGTGCAGTACGTATCTCTACACAGTTTGGTGGGTGAGCTGCTTGCAGTGGATACTCAATGTACTTTGATGCATCGAATTGAACCGATATTTTGATTTCTTTAATTAAATCGATGTAAACATTGAATTTTCATAAAATATCAAATCATTAAAGTGATTACTCAAAGTATATCGTTAAATTCGTTTTTCCATAAAATATTAAAAATAGAAATAAATTAAATCAGATCTCTGAACAGCAAACAGTTCAATTCCGTTATATCCAGGACACAACTCTGCTTCGTTGGAGGTTACCCGATCTTAAAATTAAAAACATCCATTTTCATCGCTTTAGACATCACCGCTCCTCAGGGCTGTCCTAATACAAAAATATCTAAGCCAAACATTAGTTGCTTGGCTAAGTAATTATAAAATATTGGAAATAAACAAAGAAAGGCAAAAAGATCCTGTTACGAACGAAATTTTGTAAGTACGATATCACAATGGAATAATACACCGCCTTTTGAAGTTGCTAACAAACAATACCTATATAAATACAACGTCAATCTATACATATAGCTCAAAGAACATTAAATAACCATTTTTTACGTCCCAAAAACTCGAACAAGACTAGTTACTTGCATAATAGGAGTGAAAAACTACTTCGTCTCGTGAACAAAATCCATTAGGGAAATTTATCATTGAGAGCAATAAATTACTGCTCCCCTTGTAAAAAGTCGGAAAGTTGTGTTTAAACAAACTACATTACTTCATAACGACCAATTCGGGTGACAATAATGTAAGTTATGTATGATAATTTGATCAGGTGATTTCGAGGGGCTGAGTGTGATGTCAGTGACATGTTAGGTAAAGAACTGACATGCGCAATGCATGTTTTTTTTAAATAGGTACGATGTATTTAAATATATTTCCAAAATTTGCTTTGAAAATTATACAAATATCGAAAAGGTTTAAATTTTCCGTTTTCAAATAATTTCGCATATTAAGTATATAATTTTGTAAGCTACTTTTATTTTTTATTTTGGATGAATTCCTGGCATGAAAAGTAATATAGGATATGTGGTTGCAGCCAAAAATTATGACATGTTATCGAGATGTGAACATACTTTAAAATTAAAAAAGCACACACATTGTATACAGTGTTCGCCGTGTGGTTCCCGGCAGAGTAGAATAGGACCACTCCAAGTCATCCCGTGGATGTCGTAAAAAGCGACTGAGGAAACATAAGCAAAGCTTATTAACATCAAAGAGACCTCTCCAACCCATCTGGCCAGCGTGGAGAGTTAAGGCCAAATCCTCTGACTACTCAGGCTAGTATATGGCTCTGGTAGTACAGAGAGGGTCGTGCTCCTGCAGTGGAGACTAGAAAGACCTGATGATGATGATAATGATGTATACATTGTAACACCAACTAACTCATCAATACAATACATATTAGAACTTATTATGTAGAATAAATAATACGACTGATCTACTTTATATCCTTCCTTAGGTACATATGGATGTTACACTAAATACTTACGCACACTATTTAAGTTAATTCTATTCACATGAACTCGGTGCTAGGACCCCTGCTAGTTATTAGGCAGTAATAGTGGCTTAAAAACAACGCCGTAATATGAAAAAGTCTATTGAAATAAGACCCCATTCGGCACACCCCTTTGATTATCGAGAATTTTCCATTGTTGAAATAATTAGGCGCTCAAAAAACAATGCTTGTACTCACATGACAATTGGAGGGATTTTATTGTGCCTTTGAAAAGTCTGCCATTTTAAAGAATACATTGAAAATGCAAGGTTCAAATCAATCAACGAATAAACTTTTGCTATGTCAAAATATTTGTTAAAACTTTTTGTAGTAGTAATGTAGTGAAGTTTTGTTTGAGTATCAATAATTCAATTTACAGCTAAAATTATTCTTTGATTTTCTTGCAACTACCAACTTGAGGGCGAGAAAAAAAATAACACGTTTGTTTAACGATAACTCTATAGTATAATAAATGATAATGAATTCAAATACTTTGTAACAACTTTAATGGTAGCAAACGCTGATTTAATATGAAAACAGCGCCCTACGCTCAGATTTTAAATTGTAAGCGGGTCAGATTTCTCTGCAAGCGACTGTACATACTCGTGAAAAACAACACTCTCCTTCTGCGTATGTCATTCGGGTAAAAAAAGGATATACGCACTCATCTGCAGCGGGAATATGCTAAGTTGTATAGAAGAATCGCACCGCCCGCTTCCTGGCTGAACGGGCGTCTGTAATAATGGATTACGAGTCTAGACAGAGTCGCTGGAAAAATGCTAGTATAAATACAATATACATTATACATACATACGTGGCCTTTGGGTTTTATAACCTCGGGCTCTGTCTACCCCGCAAGGTATTAAAACGTGATAATATGTATGTGTGTATATACTTGTGAAACAATGCTCTCCTTCTGGGTGTGTCATTCAGGTAAAAAAAGGATACGCACTCATCTGCAGCGGAAATATGCTAAGTTGTATAGAAGAATCGCGCCGCCCGCTTCCTGGCTGAACGGGCGTCTGTAATAATGGATTACGAGTCTAGACAGAGTCGCTGGAAAAATGCTAGTATAAAAACAATATACATTATACATATATACGTGGCCTTTGGGTTTTATTACCTTGGGCTCTGTCTTCCCCGCAAGGTATTAAAACGTGATAATATGTATGTGTGTATATACTCGTGAAACAATGCTCTCCTTCTGGGTATGTCATTCAGGTAAAAAAAGGATATACGCACTCATCTGTAGCGGGAATATTCTAAGTTGTATAGAAGAATCGCGCCGCCCGCTTCCTGGCTGAACGGGCGTCTGTAATAATGGATTACGAGTCTAGACAGAGTCGCTGGAAAAATGCTAGTATAAACACAATATACATTATACATACATACGTGGCCTTTGGGTTTTATAACCTTGGGCTCTGTCTACCCCGCAAGGTATTAAAACGTAATAATATGTATGTGTGTATATACTCGTGAAACAATGCTCTCCTTCTGGGTATGTCATTCAGGTAAAAAAAGGATATACGCACTCATCTGTAGCGGGAATATTCTAAGTTGTATAGAAGAATCGCGCCGCTCGCTTGCTGGCTGAACGGGCGTCTGTAATAATGGATTACGAGTCTAGACGCGAGACAAAGCCGTTTCGAGCCCTTGAAGGGCGCTTGGTTGTAGTGTGTAGCGCGGGGCTGAGTGGGAGACTGCAGCGGAAAATGGGAAAAGGAAAGCTAAACGATACGTCGTCCTACATGGCGTGGCATAATCTTCTACAACTTTTTGGTCGAAAATTATGCTAGAAGGTATCGGGAACTGCGAAAAATTCACCGATATACACACGATTTTGAACATCGAGCCTTTGCAAACGCTGATAGATTTAACTATCAGTACCAATTTTCATTGCAATCGAATACAAATATTTGTACTAAGCTCGCCGCTACCGTCATTTAACTGGTAATTTGTTTTTACTTCTGCGATTTAAACTCATAATTGTTTATGCATATTTAAAGAACTAGCAAGAACCTTTTATTTTTTTCGTTCACGTTTTAAAGGAGTTACATCTATGGTGGTCGTAATAAGATTCAGTTCTATAAATAAACACACATAATAATGTTTTTATTTATCTCTTTCAAAAACTAGCTGTAACGCCAACTCAAGTAGGAAGTTTGCTTTGCTTTTTACATTGAATTAATTTTTAAGCAAACACGTTAATAAATTATTATGTGCATGAATCATTCATGTTGTGTGTTTTTATTTTAATTCAATTTATTTATTTTTTTCAATCAAAAGAGCTTATTTATTTTATTAAAAGTGTAGCCCTTTTATTGCATGAAAATATCATTGCTACCCTCATTAGCTAGAATCGCTTGAACTGTGACCCCACCCGAGCAATGCGTGCGGCGGCCTCAAGATTGATGGTAGGTTCACATGACACCGCTTGCCCTGAGCGAAAGCTACCCTTTTGATGACTTCACTAACCGTTATTTATGAGGCGGATTTAGCCTCATCCCTGTGAAATCTCCTCTCCAAATTTTAAAGCCATTTTTAAATTGAGACTGGCTCATTGTCATTCCGAATGTGGAATGTTTAACTTAATGTAGCGTTAATTTTGTTAATCTGTTTGATTATTTTTATGTTGAAATTCTCAATTAACTTCATTCATTTAATTGAGTATTGAAAATTCGAAGTTCATTTCGTGTAAATAAGATTTAATTTGAGTTTTATTTAAAATGTAACTTTTTCTGCAAATTGAATATGTTTTTAAAGCTAACAGATACTAAAGGAAACTTTCGTAGTTAAAATTTATACTATAAGCTCCGTGCGACAAGCAAACTAGAACTTTATTCATATTTCAACATAATTTTCATCAGACTCAATTTTCAGTTGACAAAACGACTTCTCTCTGCACAAATATTGCAAAAGTTTTGTTTTTGATTACTGCATACCTTAACAGGTGTGTGTATAGGGGTGGTGCAGCATTATGCTGCAAACATGTGAAGGTTAGGGAAGCCGGTAAAGCAAGGGCCCAGGATCTAGACATCTAGGTAGGTGCGGCCAAAATCGGAAATGGTTGCTCGGAATACGAACAGAAGGCAATCTTAATTCTTTCAATATTTTAGGTATATTGTTTATTTGTGTACTCGTCGTGTTTAAAAATTGAGAACTAATTATTTGCTTATGAAATAATATTATTTATCACATGGAATATCGTCATAGGTATTATAATAACATAGCCCTTCTGAATCCTAAACGCGTTGAGCCTGCATCAAGCGCCTTACCTACCAAAGGTGCGTGTCCAACGTAGAGGTGTTACTGATATATCAGAACCGATACCGCGAACATAATATGAACGCTGCAGAACATAATACAAATATATTAGGTTATGTGATATCCGAAGAACGCGTTCCCGAAGAACCGTCAAGAACAGGTTAATATCCAAAGTATCGTATCGGTGAACCGGCTGCGTTCCGCATCCGTTCGCGTCCTAACTACGACGATACGAAACGTTATATATTGATAGGTAGATGTAAAATGCCTCAAAAAATAATACTGCCTGCAAAATCCCAGCCTGTTCTTCACCGTTCTTGGAGAACGTTTAACGGAACATAATATCGGTAAACTAATATATTCGATAACATGGTTCATGATATCTGACCCTTATATAACACCTCTAGTCCAACGCTGCTCTTGCTTCTTCTCGGGAACCTTTTCCTTCTATCATTCGTGGAATCTACACGCTATGTGCTTCATGCCACTTTAACATGTTATAAACACTCGAGTATATAAAAATTACCTAATTTGATTTAGTCTCGGAAAGAGCCGACTTTGTGTTTTTGTTTGAGGTCACGGCAAACGACTTGCTTCTTATTATTCCTTCATTAAACCTCATCTTAGTGCATCCTCCGATGATCACTATGGTGGTCATCATCATCATCATCATCATACTTTCAGCCAGAAGTCAACTGTTGGACATAGGCATCTCCTAGGGATTTCCAAAATGACCGGTTGGAAGCTGTCTTTATCCCAGGTGTATGCTATTATAATAGCGAACTTGCTGTATGTGATGAGGGAAAGTTTTTACGGCCTGCCTAAAGTCTTTGCTTTGTAAGACTGTACGCATAAATTAAGAATGATTACCTTCTGGCTTTACCACTTAACTGTATTCTTGAGGTTGCGGTGACAATCGTAAAAGCGTATTCTAATATCGCGTTGCGGTAATGCGATACCGTGCCTGCAGGACTTTTAAATAATATACGAGTGAACGTTTGTGCCCGCTTCGTGTTATTTAGACTACCGATGTTAAGTTAGTAGAGTTTAAAATGAGTTTTGTTGGCGTTTAATTTATGAAAATAAACCTTTTTAGAGTTCTGTAGCCAAATGGCAAAGCGGTTTTCTTGTGAAAACGATTAACTGTATGTTGAATTAGGTTAGATACCTATAATTTCTATTTCTTTCACTTATGGTAAAATTTTTTGTCCATAAACTGTTTCGTTGCTTCTACACTTGCTTAAAACGAAACTGTAGTAATGTTTAAATCAAGTTCTTTTAGTGATATAAACTTATTAGACTTAAAAAAATATTTACAATACATAAATTAAACTAGAATAAACTAATACAATTTAATTGTGAAAAATTAACCTAAAACTAAAAGCCTTAAGAAACATGATACAATACCTAAAACATATTATTAAAAGGAGTATAATATAATAAACCGAGATATAAACCGTTTTAGATCTGTCTGATTCTTTGTTGATCATGCGTCGCGCAAAATCAGTTTTGGATCACCTAGTATTCTTGATTAAACTCTCGAAAAAAAAAATACATTGTTGAATTTGTCAATGTAATTGTCTTATCCGAAGAAAAATTTCTTCTAATGTTATAGGTTTCTCAGAAATAAAAATTAATATTGATGATTATTATAATCACGCCATTAATTCTATAATCACTGACTATAAGAAAAAGGAAAATGGCATCAACTCATTACTGTAATTAAAAATCACAACACATAAATTATATCCAGTTTAACAGTTTGACAACCATTATAAAGTAAATAATAAAATATTTCAGCAATAAAATGCACCAAGCGTGTAAGCTAGTTTAGCCATTACTGCTAGTTCTTTAAGGTCATTATGGCGTGTATTCAGAGTTGCCATAACCAGCTACGAACAAAGGAAACAAAGTTCACACATGCAGTTGTGAAATTTTAAATTAGAAATAAAATAAGACTTGCATACGGCTGCCGTCTTGTTATTAACTTGCAGGTGGATATTTTAGTTTTAATATAAACAGATTTAATAAGAAGTATGCTTTATATTTCCAAGGTTATCTGAAAGGAAAGAAACGCGGACCGTAGAAGACCGCCGACTAAATGGTCGAATATAATTATAAGGATAACCGGATAACCGATTATTTTTATTCGTTTTCCACCACGCTGGTCTGGGAGAAAAGAAAAACGTAGAATGTACTAGCTCTTCTTTTCTTTCGCAGATCGTAAAAACCGAGGGAATGGGCAAATATCTGAGGATTCATATCAATAAGCGATGCGGTTTGCAACCCGTTACTATTTTGAATGCATTTTCCACCTACAAGCCCACCAACATGCTAAACGTGGGCTTTTGGTTCTATAGACCTGGGTTCTGGCAAGGGTTATACAAGAAATATTTATACCGAGCTTTTTTGTAGTTAAATATTGTGTGGTGGTATTTCTTCGTGTTCGATTTGGACCCGCACTTCGCCGGTTTTATATATAACCTTAACTATCCAGGTTATTCAGGTACCAAAAGCTAACGGTTAAAGGTCAGTGGCCAAGCATAAAATGAATTGCAACCGAGTTCATCGGATTGCGTGGGCGAACAGAATTCCGGTGAACATAGAAACAGATTTCTCGATGCACAGTCACACTTTGTGGATTTTACTGTGAAATTTCACCTTCATTTTATATTGCACGAACACAAAAGGCATGTGACCCAAAATCTTGAGTTAAAAAATAAATATTTTAAAATTTTAAAGTAATGTTTGAAATTTGAGTGCAGCAGCAAGTTTTGCACATCAATTATTTTATGTGAAATGGCAGTGCAACCTGTTCATTTTAAATAAGTATACAGAGATGCGTAAAACCTGAAATATATTTATAGTTCAATAATAAAATTGGATTACTTTATTTTCTGCTAGCTGTTACCCGCGTCTTCGCCCACGTTATATAGCCTATGTCCTTCTCAGTACCCTAACCTATTTGTATGCCAAATTTCATGGTGATCGGTTCATTAGATACGGCGTGAAAGCGTCACAAACAAACAAATAAACAAACAAACTCACTTTCGCATTTATAATATTAGTTAGGATTAGGATTTCAAAAGATTTTTATTCTCCAAACAGCGTGTCGAAAAAGATTTCTGTACATTGCTGAAAATTCAATTCTATGGTGCAATTGTGGAGGTATAGAGGTATATCTATAAAGACAGCTATACCCTTTGACTTGCACTTGATTTCCAGACCAATAAACAAAGATACTACGAGTAATATAAATACTGGAGACGGCTTTTCTTTTGAAATCATTTAACCCTAAAGGTTGACATTCAAATAATAGAAAAATAACTGTATCTTCAGAGAAATGCATTTTTGGGTATCAGTAATGTTGAAGTTATGATCTGAAATAAATGATACTGTAAATCGTAGAAAGACAATGCGAAAACTGATTGATGCGATAAGTGTAAAGCGTAAAAAGACAATAATATCCCTTCCAAGTCCTTCATGAGTCATAATTTTCTTACTCAACCTCACACCGGCCTTCAACGCTCTTGTCACACCCCTGGTGTTGCAGTCGTCATCAAATGACATGCTTGATCGATTGTCATACTATATCATTAAAAAATACGTACTAAATTACGTCTTAAACCTATAACCTACGGCTACCTTTTACACATTGTGTTAATCAAAATAGTGATGGATTGCTCAAATGCCTATATTGACAAAATAGACCTAAGATTTTTGCCCATTTTGATCGGCTTCACGATCTGCGCAGAAAGAGAAACAGATGGTACATTCGTACGTACAGGCGTACAAGTCATATATGTCAATGCAAATTATATTCAGTGACCCCTGTTTAAGCCATTTTTCATCAGCTATTGACGATGCCGCCGTCGCCGTGCCATCAGTATCATTCGGTGCACTTTGTCTAGCTCTGTACGTGTGCAATCTGAAATAGCTTTCCGTACACCGCCAATTCAAAGCCAAACGAGCGCCGCCGCCATTCCGTTCACGTACACACGTCTATCTCGCACCGCGGCTGAAGCACGACTGTGGTTGCAACTGCGGTTAGAATTTGAAATATTACACCTAGCCTTAAAAATCAGAAAATAAAGGTAGACGTTTGAGTTTGCGGAGTGGAGGGTCGTGAAATGTTGAACGTGCCTTTTAGAGTATAAGTTTTAGTGATTTGAACGGAATGTGTGAGCGGCGTAGAAATGTCAATAATACGGTGTAAAGGGCTATTTAAAAAGTTTTTTTTATACCACTAAGAAGGCAAACTGGCATATGGCCCATCTGATGGAAAGCGGTTACCTTAGCCTATGAAACACCAGAGGTGCCACTCGCGCGTTGCCGGCCCTGAACAATTTCTTCTTTACTTGGGTAATGCAGCCTACGAAGGTATACAGTCCACTTCATAGGCGGACCATATTCTTAATTAAAATATATTGTTTTAAATCGCAAATAACCTTTACCTCGAAAGTAAATTTGGAAACTTTCCTATTGGTAAAATTTTCGCAACAAGCTCTATTCTACAAGGCGCAGATTTTAAGGCAGTGAATAAATTTATGTGGTAAAAGTGGAATTAAGTTTTACCACTAATAACAATGTTTATCACTTTTCGCTTACGCTCTTGATTTTTTCATTGTTTTAGGGAGGGGTTTTTGGTCATAACCTGCACTTATGACTATGCCGCTTGGCAAAATTAAGGCTGCGGTTAACCTCAGATGATTTGACTCTTAGTCCACTCACCATTCGCCGGGAGGAGGTATATTGGAAGTTCATCTACCATACGTTAATATTTGTCCAAAACAGCTATTACTACAAATTTATTACTAAAATAACTAGAAATAAGCAAAATCCTACCTAAACCTTATAAATTAATTTACTGCTGCGAAAATACAAGGTATAAGTCTCTAGGTGCTACACGCGCCTGTCATCTTACTAAGCTTTATCTTTAGGATATGTGACTGTCTTATATAATTATAACTATCTTACTCGTAATTCTAACCTCCTAACTAATATTATAAAGCCCTATTTACTGAACCGATCATCATGAAATTTTGCATACACATTGCTTGGGGTATTGAGAAGGACATAGGCTATATTTCACGCGGGCGGAGCTGCGGGTAATAGCTAGTGTCATATATTTTAGAGCTTCAGTCTCATTATCTTTATTAAAAAAAGCGCGCATAACAATTTTCGCAAAAACCATCTTTTTTCTAAGCGAGGGTGCCAGCATTCACGGTGCAGGGTGCACCATCAGTGCAATCCTAGTTTATTGCCGACACGGCTTTTGTGGGGCCATGAAGTGCCATGGCGCAGCTTCCTGCCTTAATTACTGGTTGAGTTTGGGCAGTTATGGCACATAAATATGTAATTATGTCTCTTATATGTGATAATTTTTTTTTGTAAAAAGATGCCTATTCGTTCATCTTATAAAAATGCTTTACGTTTTGTAGTATGTACAGTCCGAGTCAAACTTCATAGCGGCTCAGAACATCGCGAGAGTCGATGCGCAGTGCAACACAATTATTAGGTTCAGCAGTGTGCGCGCGGGGAGGCGGGGCGCGTTCTGCGCAGCTCGTAACTAATATCCGAGACATAAAGTTACTGTACTCTACATGTTTGTTATTTAGTGGTAAAGTTTTGTTTTTTTACGAAATAGTTTTAAGCTAAACATAATACTTGATGTCATATGAAGTATTTGTAGTTATATCATATATGTACACAAGTTCAACCTAAATTTAACTTAAAACGATTAATTGTGTCTTGAATGTAAGAATCTATCAACAATTTTAAAAAAGTGTTAAAAGGATTGAAACATTAAAAAAAATAAGAAATATCTTTTTTTTTATTTACGCATTTTAAAAGCATTTTAACCATTTCTTTTTTCTTATAATCGCTGAACTCCTGGCCTCACTTTAAGACTTGGTACACGTATTTATAGATGCGAAAAACTTGGGGGAACTAAGCTGATTTCGGTTAGACCGCGGCGTATTTTTTGTGTGTTTGTTATCTCGCGCGTCTGTTGATCTGATTTTAAAACGTCTTACCCACGACTTTTACTAAAAGTCGCCTTATGAGATTTTTTAATACAGATACACATAGTAAAACCTGGTAAACTGGTAAAAATAGAAAGATATTGTTAAAATTATTGTTAATTAAGCTTACAGTACAGCCGCATTATGAAGGCACTAGACATTTGTATGTGCTTCTTATATATAATTGTGAGAATTCATTCTGAAGTTGCGGTCACGTTTACAAAAAATATTAGTTGATGCATTTGCGAAAAACAATATAGTAAAAATGATATAGAGAAAAGAAAAAATATCATTAGTAGGTACTACAATTATCGCGTAAAAAGTACGAAACCGCGTTTTGAGAAACGACTGTTTCTTTATAGGACAACTTCGGACAGTCTCTCTCTAAGCTTTATTAGGTAAGAATAAGAACAAACCGAAAAAAATGCACAAATTCTTTTATAGAATTTACAAACTCCTGTTTTAAAATATTTTGACTTAGTTGTAGATTTTACATTAAAGAGTACCTTACATTTATAACGCTGTCGATCATCATCACGTCTTTTTAAGTCTTCACTGCAGGAGTACGACCCTCTCTGTACTCCAGAGCCATATATTAGCCAGAGCAGTCAGAGGACAGGAGGCCTACACTCTCCACGCTGGCCAGACGGGTTGTAATGTCTAAATATACCCAAATAAAAGTAAACACAAGGTAACACAATCTTTTTTGGTTTAAAAAGAAAACAGTCAACTACCCTCACTAAGCAATAAATACTTAGTGATATGTTTCCATAGACAAATGGTTTTCCCCACCGGTTGCAGGCTTCGCGATAAGGCCCGATGACACGGCACGCGCCATTTCGTGGCTAGTAACATGACTTGCCTGGAAATTACAATAATTATTTACTCCAGTGTGATTAAACCTTTAACAAAAAGAAAACGAAAAGTTTAGAACTTCGTTTCTCTTTTATTTGATGCGACGGACTGATATTTTGGTAGCTTAACTTGTTAAACTTCAAATAGGGCGCAAAAAGATTTCTTCACGGTTGACGACGCGCGAGTTGAATCTCTTGTGTTGCAGGCGTCAATAAGCATACGTGCTTATTTTCCTATCAGTATCGTAAAATAAAAAGGCTAGTCACTGGATTTGTCCGTGATTATTTCTACGTATATCCATTAAACATTGATTGCACTGAAAGTACTTAAGTAAGTAAGTGAAACCATTCGTAAACATCTTAACTAATATTGCAATAGTCAGTTTGTGCGAGTATTTTATTACGCTTTTCCTTTATCCAGTTAAATCGTAGCGTTTCCAAAGGAAACCGCTCGTGAAAATTAGTGCTTATTAAATAACAATTTAGATTACCTTTTTACACCAATGTGTACTGATGAAAGCTTGCTTTGTCATTTGTTTAAATAGAACGCAGTGTGACAATTCCATAAAATAAACAGACAAATGCTAAAAAGATAGGGAGATTAGTCTGGAATTAGCAGGAACCCTCCTCGGGGCTTATCATTGAGGTGCGCTCAGATAAGGAAAACTGCGGAAGCGTTTTAACAAAAACTATTCGGGTTTGAGCGCACGTTCGGTGCATTGGGGATTTGTCGATATGGGGACGTAACAGGCAGGAAATTGGGTAGGAAAGTTTTTCTAACAAACTATCGTATAGAGCTTCAAACGTTTTACAGTTTCCAGGAGTAAGGTATTTAGAAGGATAAAATGCTCAAATTATTATTTTGCGTGAATATTACAATACCTTTAATTTCAAAGTAAATAATTTTTCCACGAGCAGGTCAAATGTCTCTTGACTTGATTTTTTAAAGGGTACAAGTCTCGTCTTTGGGATTATATTGTATTGGGATATAGATTTAGGATTTGTAGAAAAAGTGAACATCACACCCATGGACCATATCTCGAGCGGGCTAAGGAACTTGTCTCTAGATATACGTACGGATGGTATTGTTTTTATTTTTCTGAGTATTTTCCGCGGATTTCTCTGTCTTCTTGTCATTTTCGACGAGCTCCGTGGCGCAGCGGTCAACATGCCTGCTTGCGACACGGATGGTTCCGGGTTCGAACCCCGGCCAGGTCAAGATGTAAAATGATCTTTTTCAGATTGACCGGGGTCTTGGATGTTTATCTATAATCTATTATTAAATATATAGTATCGTTGAGTTGGTATCCCATAACACAAGTCTCGAACTTACTTTGGGGCTAGCTCATTCTGTGTGATTTGTTCGTATATATTTATTTATTATGTTTTTAAATGGTTATAAAAAATTGTGGCAATCATTAATGAACAAATACAAGTTAAGTATGTAATTATTATGCAATATGTCTACCGCTTTATTCACGGCCATTAATAAAAGTATGGCCTTATTTTAAGATTCGTCTTTCAATTTCTATTCTTTGCGGTTTTCTATTCAAAATTAAACTTTTGTTCGCTTTTGCCACAGACATTTTAATTTTACCTTCGAAATCCATCTAGATTCTAATATTATGTATTTTTAATTAAATTTAAAGCTTACGTAGTTCTTTCGGACGAGTTTCAATTATCTGTGAGATAGGTAAGACTTATAACTGAGCCTTTGTATTTATAAGAAAAAATCCGTCAAGTTCAGATTGCCTACATTATGTATTATTTTGTATAGAAAAAAATATAATACGTGACATATAAAGTGGTTAAGAGTAAATAGGGTGAGCATAGGTTCTGGGATAATGACGTGATATTATGTATGTTTCGGGTTTTCAAGAACTGCATCTGTCTGCGTCTCTGGATGTATACATTTATTTATCAATCAAAGTTACAAAATACAGTTGTTCTATAAAGTCGATAAAGCATTTTCGTAAGGACAATGTTTTTTTATTATAATAATGCTGGTAAGGAAGAAAAGGAAAACAGAATATACCAGCTGCTTTTCTTTCCGCGCAGTCCGTAAAAATCGGTCATGGGATTGGGCGAAAATCTAATCACGTCAATAGGCGATGCTGATAGCAACCCATCATTATTTAAATATAAATAGGTACTTAATTAAGTCTCAAAGATTATAATAAGCAGATAATATAACTAAATTGACGTCGAAATATAATTAATAGTCTTATAACATGGAATAATGTTAAAAAATCATAAGTTGTGAAACAAAAAAGTATTACACACAATAAAAGCGATGTTCTTAGTATCGACAAATGCAAAGTGTTGGTGCTGTTGAGAGATCTCTTTTACTTTTCGTAATAAGGAGGAGCATTCATGAATCATTACGATGATATGAGATGCAGCAGCGGCAGCTGCAACGATATTTAATTGTTGCGTTCACATAGATTTGATTTGACAAAAGATATGGCTGATTTTGTCTTTTTCTTCTTTCAAGTCATACGTGAATTTGAATTATTACATCTGTCTACTTCATTTGGTACTGAACATGCCCAACTGATCCAAATATACTTTAGATCACAGGGTGTAAAATTAGTTGTTTCATCGATTTCGTTTGTAACTGTCTGGAGTCGAGCGTAATATTTATGACCTTTGTTACAACCGGTGAAAAAAGTTAACCTTTTCATTCTAGCAGTAGATTAAAAAGGCCTGATTGCCATCTTACTTGCAGAAGTAAGAAGGCAATTAACTAGGCCTATGACTAACACATTATGTTCCTCTGTAAAAAAATGGCCACTACATACCCTGAAAAAACGATTCACACGTTTATTTATTTATCATAATATTTTTCGACAACTTTACTCAACACTTCCCACGTATTGTTTTGTATCATATAACTTACGTATATATAAAAAGTTTATTAAAAAGGCAATTAAGCAAATGTAGATTGAATCCCGATGTAGTTAAAGTAAGTATGTTTAAAAGAATAATAATGGCAGTTTCAATTTTACCGCGAGTGTATTTAAGGCAAAAGCGCGCGACTCGCGAACTATTCAAATTAATTAAATTTAATTGTGCCGAAACGCGTACGCGGTGTGGACTCGTAAACGTAGAAATAAAGTATGCGGGACATGGAAATGAAACACCTAGAAGAGTTTATTATATAGAATAGCTTCGAAATTTTGAAGCTGTTTAATAGAAGTTTAGATAATGTTCTAGTCAAACCGTAATATTTGTTTACGTCATTTGTTATGAAAAGCCAAGCCAGTGGCAATAAAGTGGCAGCTTAAGTCGCGGCTATCGCAAATTCTATATAATTTTAGGCGCTCACTGAATCTTTCGTCAAACCATTGTCGTAGCTGACATCAAACCATATTAGGACGATTTATTGTCTATTTTGTCGTTTTATCCTTAACGTTGAATGACTTTTCCAAAACTCTCTTGTCTTACTCCCGCCTCATTTAAGCGTTTTATCGATTACACCCCTAGCTATGGAATATGGTATGACAGCATATTAGGTAGAAATTCATCCTTTATATTATTTGGGAAAGTTAGTACACCCGTTCACCCGCCTTATGCTTTTCTTGGATCGCTCCATAATTCACAGGATAAAGACATATGAAAATGAATTATAACAAGTATTCGACTGCGCTTGATTACACCCAGGACATCTTCTACAGCACACTAGCGTGATAAAATAAATTAATGTGAAAACGTATTAGTAATCAGCTTTAGAGACTAAGTATAAAGTGGACAATGCGGTGTCAATCTGGAAAATAAGTAATGATTATTTATTTATTATGAAAATCCAGGCTTCAACCCTAATTACCAAAAACATTTCGACAAAACCATAATGAGACCAGTTGGTGAGTATATCATTAGATATAAATAAAAATCAATTCAGATCATAAATGACGAATTTGTAAGTAAAACACATAAAAAATATTTTCGTATGTTTTCGCGATTGTTACACATTAAATAAAATTATTTTAATACGGTTTTTATCGTGTTTATTACATTATTTATACACCTAACGTTTCGAGCACTTTACAGTGTTCGTGATCACAACGAGATCGAACATGCCCTAGATAAACCCAACCATTATATGCGTTTTGATAATCCTCAAGTCCTTGCAAAAGAAAACATATACATTCCAAGAATGCTTCGTGAGGCTATTGAAATTAAAAAAAACATCCTAATTTCAATAGAGAGGATGGTTGGCAGTTACCACCAGCTTGGGATCCAGTCATCAATTTTATCAAATCTCAAGCTAAGCAGAAGACTGCAAGACCTTCAGACACCGTGAGCCAATACTGCGTACATCCGGAACGTTATCAATAAATATTTTAGGCGGTAGATTTTGCAGTTCTTATAAAATACTAGACAAATGTCAACTTAGTCTATCTGCGACCACGAACACTGTAAAGTGCTCGAAACGTTAGGTGTATAAATAATGTAATAAACGCGATAAAAACCGTATTAAAATAATTTTATTTAACATAAAAAATACCTAGTTTAAAAAATTAAGACGCTCCTCCTTTTATGGAGTTTGTTGTAAATAAAGTTCATATAGATTATTTAAGTCTATGGTTGTGAACAGTTTATTTCATTAATGGCCGCCGTTAGTGTACCCTTAGCGTAATCCACTTAACTCTTTAAATCTTTGACTTATCTCATTTGGAAAACAAATAGCGGATTTAATAGCCCTATTAAGAACGCTCGAAATAAGACATTAATTTCCGGGATACAACAGTTTGCGAATAAAATTGGCAATATATTCTGAGCTTTTTTTTTTACTTTACAGGGTATTTTTTAATTGATTATAATTTTTTTAAATTTCATTTAATTGTGCGTTTTCAAATAGGTACTCTGGCTTTTTATTAACTTATTTAAAAAAAAGTAAAACCAATGAATATCACTACATTACTACAACATATTATAAAATAAAGTTCTCCGCCGCGTCTGTCTGTCTGTTCGCGATAAACTCTTAAACTACTGCACGGATTGTCATGCGGTTTTCAGCAACAGATAGAGTGATTCATGAGAAAGATTTTAATGTATAACACATACCCAGGCGCATCCGGGTAGGGATGCTAGTATATCATAAAATGTTCTTGATGTTGTAAGTTTGACAAAGATGACTTATTTAGTCAAAAGAATGACTTTGCAAGTTCGTTGTGGTAGAGCCTCGCTACCGGCGAAAATCACTTTTGCTAGTAGCATGAATGGGCCGGCTCGTCCGGGGAAGTACCACACTCTCACAGAAAATCGACGTTTGAGTAGTAGCTTTACCGCTACTATGCTTCGTTCGGTGAGTGAGAGAGCCGGAGGCCCAGCTCCCTCTCCCCTCTGGGGAGAGAAAAATAAAAGGCCGGCAACGCTCCTGTGACACCTCTGGTGTTGCAGTTGTCCATGGGCAGCGGTGATCACATCCCATCCATCAGCCTTTGATAAAACAGTGAGTTAACCTACACTTTATATTTTTATTTATAATATAAAAATATATTTTGAAATACTTTGGATTATCGTTGTAGCAGTGTTGTTTATATTATATATACTTTTACATTTTATATTTTGATGGGATTATATTCATTCAAAATTTCTATCTTAAAATTGCATTATTAGCGCTTACGCATATCAAGCAAATAACATCAACAGCGTCGAGTTTGACGACACTTTTTGCACACCTAATTACATTTGAAACCAAATTATCTTACAAAATACACCGTCCCCTCAAATGGCATTCGCAATCTCATTATGATGATCACAGGACTATCATTACGCGACAATTTAGAAAATGCAATAATGTTCGCGGATTAGCCAGCAAAAACACTTGATCGATTGAGGGGAGTTATTGAGTGGATTGAGAGGGCTATTATGTACATACAGCTAAATGCGATGTGAGACCGTATAAATTATATTTTCTTTCAATGTTCTGTATAAGATGACGAAGACGCATCTAAATTTAATATATTAATAATGTTACATAGGAAAAAGTAATTTTATATTTTGCCAAGTTGGAATGAAATATCTTCGGTTATATTGTACGTTTCTTGATGTTTTAGATACCATTATAAAAGTTCAATTTTCAATAATTATGTAAAAATTTATAAATCAATTTCTCGCCATTTTCAAATTGCATTAATGTGTATTAAAAATGTATCAAAATAATAATTTTATCTCACTTTTAAAAGTATATTAAAGATAAATTTAAGTATGCAAAATAGATACGCTGAAAATGAATTTTGGTATAAATGGAGTCACTGCAGTCCCGGTAAGAAGTGAAAAGGGTTGGTTAAGGCGAAGTGAGTTCACACACTAGCGCCACCCAGCAATTAATTCATTTACTCCTAAATCAAATCAAATTTAAAAAATGTAATAGCTGATTGCCCTAGTAAATTACTTGTAGTATTCTTTTTGTTATTTTTCATAGATATTACAATCTAAGTTTAAGAGAAAGA
The DNA here is from genome assembly GCA_963082605.1 of Rhodophaea formosa. Taxonomy (NCBI): domain Eukaryota; kingdom Metazoa; phylum Arthropoda; class Insecta; order Lepidoptera; family Pyralidae; genus Rhodophaea; species Rhodophaea formosa. Next base: position 8,618,654 of record OY720206.1, read on the forward strand.
ATTTTCACCGTAATTCTAATTCGTTCTCTTTATTCATCAAATTAAAAATAGTGAAAACTTGTACCAATAATACTACAAGTAATTTACTAGTACATCCAAAGTTTTATTTAATGAAATTAACGAAACCAATTTGTTTGTCAAGTTGCCATTACTAAGTAGGTATGTCTCTAATCTACGAATAACTAAGTTCAGAATAGCCAGGAATGTCTGTGTCAGTTTCCTCTATTACTGAATAACAATATCCCAATAATTGGCTATTAACTTTTCCATTACTTCTATCTATTTGAACTGACATCAGAATGATTTAATTGAGCAACTGTTATCTATCTATTGTTAATATCAAAATGTCAGAAACAAATATTCTAATGTATATTGATATTGTCAAAGATTCACAACTCGTGTCGTCAGTACGGTTAGCAATGAAAACTAACAGTTATGAAACAAAAAACACAAGTACTTATTGGTTGTTGTTGTTTGTAATTAGGTATATCAACAATAAAGATTATTAACACAGGCTATACAGGCCGCACATTTAAGTTTCTCGCAGACGATCACGTGCTCTTGTGACGTTTAAAGTTTGTCTAGCATTGTAGAGCCATATGTATTATCCGTTGAACAAGTTACAAACATTTGTCTCTCCTTCCATACATTATTGCATACAACTTTTTGTTTTTAGGATTCCGTAGTAAGCAAGGAATTCTTTTAGTTTCAGTCTATCTGTCTGTCTACGGTTTATTTCAGAGACTAATATTAGTGCTGAAATGTGAAATGAAGCATGAATGTGTCTATTTAATGTATTTTATTAATCACGCCGCCGAAGTGTTGAAATAAAAGAAACAAACATTTATTTTCTTATCGTTCGTTCCGTACATGTAAATTTCTGTATAATTTTTTTTTCTGTCCTCAATCCCTTCTTTTGGGGTGTCGTTGTATCCAATGAGTGTGTCGTTGAGCCAATTTTTTTTTAAAGTCCTATCTTACATACTTTCACTCCGTTAGCTCAGCGATTCGAAGTGCATATTGGCCTCCGAAACGAGAGAACGCCACAACTTTCTGTTCTTTGCGATATCTTGCTAGCTGACCGCTTCCATGTCACGCAGATCAGCCTGCAGAAATCGCTCCAGCGATATCTTGGTCAGCTCACTGGTCTTCGACCCGATACTTTTCCCACATGAGCTGCCTTGACGCCACGATCCTCCTTCATTCTTTCCAGATGCTCAAGCCATTGCCAAGATGCCAAAATACTTAACAGTATTTTAAAATATAATCAGTTTTTAAAAACCAATTTTGATTCAGGGACATTAGCCTATCGGTGTCATAATTCAACCACTGTTTTTTCCAAAAGTAATTAATCAACTCAACTTTTGAAAACCAAAATTAATTTAAAAATCACATCATTAACAATATCTCAAAATATCAACTGATTTTGAAGCCCTATAATAGTTCAGGTCATTATAATTTTAAATACATTTCATACTTTTTGTTGCTGACCGTAGAAAAAACTACTTTTATCTGTCCGTTTCGAACGAATTTAGAATTAAACCGTTTTTCTATCAAAGCCACACACGACGCAGGTGTATTTCCGTCCAACCTAAATAAAATACCTGCTTCTATTTTCTTTGCTTTGATAAATATACTGGGAGTTGTTTTCTTTGAAAAGACTAAACAGATTCGAACGTGCTCAGAAGACAAAATACGAATATTAATTTAGAAAACTTTCTCTCTCAACCGGATAAAATGAATTGGCAGCGATGTAATCTAATCAGCTTTCTTGTATATTTGTAAATTTATTTATTTCGCTACAAATTTTTGAAATAAACTTAAAACTATTGGAGTTTATAAGTGAGGAAGAACCATGTATCATATTCTTACCGTTATTTTTTTTCACCAATTGTGTTGGAATCTTACTTAATTGTAATCAATCAGAGACTTACAAAGAGACGGCTAGACATGGCATGGCTCTTTATTTATTACATAAAATATATGGGTGTAGAGTTACTTAAGTATATTAGGTATGACAATTTTTAAGACATAAATGTATGATATCTTAAGATACAAACCGAAAAAAATGCATGTATTATTTATTGCAAATATTGAGCTACCCGGATTGCGTGTTTTACCATCACCATCATCATCAAGAGCAGCCATCAGATCATCCATTGTGCAGGTATTGGAGCACTTGAAGCAGGAAATGACTCATTGTTTGCAAGTCCTTACATTGACACATCATACATGCTGGCCTGTATCACACACTGTGCAAGGTATTTCTATCGGCATATGTGTTATGGGCAACTTGTTTTAATTGTACTGAGTTTCGACAAGATCTGTAGAAAGCATGGGTACAATTCGCGTAAAATACGAAGAAGATACCTACGTTTACTTCGCAGAAACAGATAGTCATAACATATTAGCGAGCGTAAACCAGTAGAAAATAGAAACTGGCAGTATGCTTTATTCATGACCGTGCCAACTCGCCATTGCAACTGTACTCCACTTTTGGTTCGAAATTGGGATTTCAATGCTAACTTTATTGGACAGTTGAATTCCATAAAATAATATCAGAATTTTAAAAATACAAAATCATATTTTATAGGTATCTTTTATGCATTCACAATGCTATTCTTATGGAACAAAATGGGCAGGATTAAAACAGCAAGTCTTTAGTTTTTGTACGACTAACGCCATACCAATTAGGCTAACGATCCATATATCAGCTGCAAAATTAGACTAGTAATATTCACCATTACATTAAGAGAAATACTCCTAAAAATGGGACAAGGCTGAACGCAATATTAATATTACGAATTATATTGCGTATTGATAAATAAAGCATTTTATTATTTTATGGAAGGTCTTTTAAATACTTTAATTTAAACTATATGAGACGCTTTTGCATAGCTTAAATAACATAATTATTATCAGGTATAGATAAAAAATGTGGTGATCACAACACTAAGTGCAGAAACAAGTAGCAAATTGAAGCTGGCAGTACGCATGAACGTACAACGTACAATCGTGCCATTTCATATTTCGCACCAAAATTGGAATTTGAAGCTGAATTTACTTGACAGTTGAACATTGAATGTAACCAAATTTGAATCCTAAATCAAGGCTGATTTGTTAGGCCTTTGGGAGTGTGGTCTAGCGTCGCGTAAAGGACGAACTAGATGAAGGTGACCGGCATATAAGATTTTTGAAATAAAATTTATGAATAGAAATGAAGAAACACGTTCGTTTGTAAAAAGTTTTCAATTCCCTAGAAAGCTGTGTGAAGATTAAACTTTGAATAAATTTTAACCCCAAAGTCTTTCTTTAATTACAAATATAAATGTAGGAAATATATAAAATTTTGCTTGAAATTTTTACGGTGTATGTTTAAAATGAATGTAATTATTTAAACTAAATTTTTACGTTTTATTTTTATGCGTCATCCACCATAACGACAAAAAAAAATTGTTGTAAAAATTGTAAACACAAATATGACAATTAATAAGTGTTCAAAGAAACCTATATTAAATAAACGATTGAATCTTGAATCTTTGCTAACAAAGAAAGAAAAAAAAATGCTAACCGTGATCACTATGAAAATTCTCTTGAAAATGTTTCTGTTCAATAACCTGTCAAATTACTTTAAAATATACCTACCGCAAAGAAGACTTACTGTCATACATAAAGCAAGAAGATTTGTATGCAATTTTGAAGCGCTACATACATTTTGAAACACACAAAACCAGACCGTAAAAAAAATACCCTATTTTAATTTTATCGTCCGTTACGTACATAAACGTAACAATACCCGAAAACAAAACGCGCAATGCAGATTTAAAGCTTGACAACAACACTAACATTTTAAAGAAACACGTTGAAATAACTAAACGTAAAGCGCACCGAAAACCTAAAAATGTTGCCTCAAAAATTGTCAACGCTCCGATCCGAGTCTCATATATCATGAGGATTTATTTTCACCTTCGTTCCTTTCTCGATTTTCGCGTAACGCCTTAATTTAATATTAAATTTTGCTCTTTCCCCCGTTTTCGTATACAAGCAAGCAGATGTCTTAACATGTTCTGTTATTCATATTTCAATTCCGTGCATACTTTTTGGGGGACGTAGTTTGTTGAATTGAGCGCAGTTTGGGAAATTATGAGTTTGGTATTTGATTGTTATAAGCGTTCCCCTGCATGTTTTAGTTTTATTTGTATTTGGAGTTCTTTGTGGGACCAACAATGTTTGTTGGTTTCTTTCTACGTATTCTATTCAATGATGGGACTTATTTTGATATTACTTAGAAATCAGTGATATGGATTTAATGTTTATTATAAATTTCATTCGTTAAAACTGTAAACTCAAAGGTTATTTTCTAAGTTAACAAAAGAACTAATAATGTATTGAAGAGGTACTCGATCGTTTTAGAATGATAACCAAAACTTTCAAAAACCGAGAATGTTTAATTTATAGAACAAGACAGAAATTAAACTCGACGATTCGAATTTTTTTAAAACAAAATTTGAGTAATTTGTAATCCAAAACAAATAACCTTTCACGCAAGTTAAACATGACTCTGTGGATAGTACAAATAATTATATCGTTTTATAAAGCAAACATCCACTCACTTCAGTGCGTTAGATAAATAAAGTCCCGTTCCCATTAAATGCGACGACTTAATCACAGCGAGTAAATATCAAGTAATTTTTCGGTTATTTTGCCTTGAGTTCTAGTATTAATACAGTCTAACTTATGTCAACTTTCGGTAATAAGAGAGCTGGCTGCTTTTTTGCTCAGCGAATTACCATAGCTATCCAACAGGGGAACGCAGCCAGCGTTCTTGCTGGTAGCAAGAACGCTGGCTGTCACATGGGCAGGAATTAATATAATTTTGTAGAATTTTCGGCTCTCTCTTTTTATGTGAATTTGGATTACTACTTGGATGGGTGACCGCAAGTGGCATAAAAATTATCTTGAGCTCCTCCGCGCTTCGGAAGGCACGTTGAGCCGTTGGTCCCGGTTGTCATCGTTGATAGCAGTCGTTAAGCTATGTCAGATGCCTTAAGGCAGCTTGAAAAACTGACATCAGTGTTGGCCACTAACACACACGAAAAATAAACAAACATGCGAATTTTTGTATTATAGTTAATTTTTTGTTATATAGTTATTTTAAATCTGTTTTTATGAAAATAAATTACACTAGTTGTGTCTAAAGTTACGATTTTGTCACTCTTGTATACCTACTTACAATCATAATGATGAAGGGAAATTGTTAAGAAGGCTCAATCTGTGGTTTCACATACACGGAATAATCACATATTGTAAAGCCTTGGTCGGGTTTACTACTTAATCTAATGTTTTATTACTAGACATAAAAACTCAAAAATTTGTTAGTAATTTCTCGTCTAGGATCGATTTTTTTTTCTAGACATTTCCAGAATTGGTAAAATAAAATTGATGATAAAGCCAATCAACGCCTCTTGATGAGTCTGTAAATTTATACCCAATATATCGATAATCACAAATATATAAATATATTAAAATAATAGATTCACACATATTATCTAACTCCACAGTATACGTTGTTGTGAAATTTTCTCGCGATACTGTATTTTATAATAGTTACATAACTAGATGAATGACCCGGCCGGGGATTGAACACGGTGCCTTGCGATTCAATTGAACGTTACCACAAGGTAACGCTGTGGGAGTTATAAGAACTAATACTACTCCTGTCTAAAAATAGAGTTCGCATTTACTTTCAATTGCATTCTTAATCTGCAGTGTAGTAGCCAAAGTTTTCTTGAAGAATTAAGATAACTAATCACATAAATGTTCGAATCTCAAATGCTTGATTACATCTGAAACTAACTTAAATCGATTAAATTTAATACATTTTCAAAGTAAATGAAATAAAAATAGGGACAGGTACACTGCTGTCTGTTGTCGTGTTGAAGCAATTAATGAAAACACGCCCCAGTTATTCAAACTCGAAAACACGGCCAAAATAAAAAGGAACGTGCAACTGTTGTCTCTTGAGACCTGAATGCTCGGTGACATATATTTTTAGGGAAGGGCAGCGGACCATTTTACCCTGGCAGTCGTATCTTCAAGGCGCAGTTGTCACTTTAGATCACAGAAAGTAAGAATGTTTTAAATATACGGTGAAACATTGATGGTTTTGGACATTTTAGTCAATGAATAACTTTTCCTTTTTTATTCAATGCTGGAAACTCTATTTTTATTTCACAATTCCTGTACGAATTAACCGGATGAATATTTTTGTATGGAAAAGTAAAAAAAACCAACATTGGTCCTATAGGAACCCTTCTTCATATCGACGGGGTGAATCACTCCTTAAGGGCCCACACTAGCGACGCAAATAATTTTATTCCTAATATTTTACAAATAGAAAGAAATTCAAGAATGTAAATCATATAAGCCTTAGTAAATAACTTGAAGTATTTTTGGAATCATGTTTTAATATTATGAAAATCAGTCATTAAGAGAAATAGTGATTACCGCCAAAAACGGGTGTTTTTGGCGGTAATCTTATTCTCATAACTCTCACTGATTCTGTTATTATTAAACATGATTCCAAAAATACTAGGTTATTAACTAAGGCTTATGTGATTTACATTCTTGAATTTATTTCTATTTGTAAAGTATTAGGAATAAAATTATTAGCGTCGCTAGTGTGCTAAGTGTGGGCCCTTAAAGTGTACAAAACGATTAATATTTCACCGCGTATATTATACTGTCTTATTTGTTTTTCAATCTCTCTCATCTAAGCGTGTTCCCGTTTGCATCCTCAGCCGAAGTACCTCGGAGCCCGGGGTCCGCTTATTTGATGTTTGTCTTAATTGTTTTTCAATATAGATTATCAAATTGACAATAGTGCACAAACACTTTTTTGACCGTGCAATACGTGTAGTTATTCTTTACACCTTTTTTGTGCAAATATAACTTTGAAATCACAAATAATGAACGTAAAAGGTAGATGCAAAATTACTTGCAGTGATTAGGTATCCGTCCTCGATATGCCTCGCCGTGAGGTTCCCGGCAGAGTAGAATAGGACCACTCCAAGTCTTCCCATGGATGTCTTAGAAAGTGAGTAAGGAAACACAAGCTAAACAAAGCTGATAGACATCAAAGAGACCTCTCCAACCCGTCTGGCTAGCAGTAAGAGTATAGGCCAAATCCTCTTACTGCTCTAGCTATTATATGGCTCGGGTCAGTACAGAGAGAGTCGTGCTTCTGCAGTGGAGACTAACAAAGATCTGATGATGATGACTCTATATGCCACAGAATTGTTTTGCCTCAGTGAAAACGTAACAACCATATTAACATATCTTCTCCTTTCCCTGATGCGATTGTCACACTCATTATTTCGTTCCGGTCGACTGTCACGCGATATTATCTCGTGCAGTCGCTCAAAGTAAATAATCGAAACTTAAAAATCGATAAACTGGCGTCGCGATCGTTGATTCGGATAATAGTTTTTTAATTCTCGATTAAATATTTGATTCTCGAAACCGGGAGTGGGAAGTTAATTAAATGTTTTGGTGTTTTATTTTTTATTGGAGCGTGAAAACCATTGAGAACAATTACACGTTAGCGATATTTTTTATTTTGTTATGTTTTAATTGTTGTGTTCAATCTCCCTAACCTAAATGTTTTTTTTTATTTGCGATATTATTCGGGAGAAACGATTTAATCGTTTTTTCCGAATCATTTCGCTTCGGAAATCGTTACTTCCGAATTATGTCGCGATTCATTTTGATATAGGTAGATATTTAAGTATTTAATTTTTCTTATCAAAATAATCAATATAAGCACGATTTATATTGACAGACAATTAACGTACAACAAAAACAGGAAACATAATTCGTTTTTAAGTCTGGATTATTTTTAAACGTTTGTATTTGTTTTTCAACCGACGAAAAACCGGAGGAGATTTTCAAGTCGACGGGTATATTTGTTTTTATCATAGATTTAAAAAAAAAATTTTTCGTCTCTCATTCACTCTCTTATGGTTTTTATGTATGACCACGCATAATTTTTCATAGAGTAGTCCGATTTTGATAATAACTCTTTTATTTGAAAGAGTATACTTTAATGTTGGTTGCATATTGACTTGAAAAAATCTAACTTGGGTAGAAATGTTGGTGACGATTGCTTTTTTTCTTTTAAGTTTATTTTGGTAATTTACTATTTTGCTATTTTTTTCTTACTTTATTTGTATTCTACTGCTGGGCATCTTTAATTTTAACTCTATATTTTATATTCAATTAAAAGATAATTAGAATTCATGCAAAATTGTGGGCTACAGCAAGTGTAACTTAATAGTACATTATGATACAAGTACAGTAAACTGGATACTATAGCCGAGGTGTTTATAGGCACGAGGCGAAGCCGAGTGCTTAAAATAAACCGACGACTATAACAGACAGCTTGCCGTACGAGTATCATACGACGTTTTTCAATACATTTGCGATTATTATAAACTAAAACAAGATTGCAATTTAGCAAATAAGGAATTTATAAAAGTTAGTAACTAAAGCAGTTTGTAAAAATACATTTATAATAATCAGGTACATTTACTCAGGTTTATTTTCTCCAAAAAAAGTACATTGATAATCTTCTCCTTTTCGAAGTCGGTGAAATAGGCATTAAAATCGCACGAATCAGAAAAAAAATTTCATGCTGAACTTGAAACTCTTTGCTCGGATTCTATGAAGAAGTTTAAATTTTGCATCTGTGGCATTGGGCTATTGAGCGGTTGTGATTGGTGTAAAGGAAAAAGCACTAGTGGCGTAAATTCATCATTACGATACAGATTCCGTATTATTAGCAAATGTATTGAAAACGAGCTCCGTGGCGCAGCGGTTAAGTACCACGCCAGCCTGCAACACGGGGGTCCCGGGTTCGATCCCCGGTCAGGTCATGATGGAAAACGATCTTTTTCAGATTGACCTGGGTCTTGGATGTTTATCTATATATGTATTTGTTATAAAATATAGTATCGTTGAGTTAGTATCCCATAACACAAGTCTTACTTAAGAACTTACTTTGGGGCTAGCTCAATCTGTGTGATAAAAAATAATAAAAATAAAAAAAATAATATAAGATTAATTGTTTTTGTACTCGATAAATTTCTTTGGTTCAGAATGTTAATTAATTCCTAATTGTCTTTTACGTTTAACGTGAGAACTGTTTATAATTAGTTTTAAAATTAATTGTTTTAACCTTTAAATAATTGAAATGGAAAATAAACCTGTAACTAGAAAATGTCATGCTACATTTAAAACGTTTTGTTTTGTTTTTTATATAGTCTCACATAAGAATAATTTAAGAGTTGTCATGTATGTATTTTTTTTTTAATTATTCTTGGACAAAATTTGTAATAATCAAACATTATTATGCGGATAGTCACTTGAATATTTAAACGAATTCGGGTTAACAGTAAATCTTACACTCGATATTCTTTCAATAATTATGCGCTATAACTTCAGCTTAATGGCAAATAATTTTTATTTTCTACAAACGTTACTCACTATTGACTACAAAGTATCCATCTCAAATATCACCATTTTCCTTAAGAATCAATTTATATTCTTATACTACTGAATTTTAAACTCGGCAAAGCGTGAAATTCAATATTGAAAAACGTAATGCATTTTAATCAAATCGGCATTAGTATAATCTCATAGGAATGTGCGTGACGCCGGCGATACACATGGTTGAGTACATTACCGAGTTATCATTATTGTTAATATTCTTTACATTTTTTGATTTTACATAGTTTTTGAAGATGTTCCTACATATAATACTAATAGTTATTCTATAAACAATAACCGAGGTTGTGGATTGTTTGTATCAATGGTTTTACTTTCATTGTTGTTTTTTCTCAGTTATTATTATGTTGAGTGATTTGAGGACTTAACAACAGTATTCCACTACTCGCAAATCTATAAAGTACAATTTATAACAATGCCACCACACCTTGATATTTGGAATAACATACTTCTACTACATAAAGTACTTTATATTTTATTCCAAAGGAATAAAATACCTTGCATACCTTTTTTCTTGCAATCGAATCATGAGGAAATGTATTATTAATAGTAGAAATTGCACAATAAGGGTTTCTTACCATCATAAATTTTTTAGCAACAAATACACTCAAAAACTTCTTTTTGTATCGCCCCCTTTAATATCCAATTAATTTCAAACTTTATTTCTTGGAAGCGGATTTTAAAAGCAACTAAGATGGCCGTGTGTATTAGTTAAGGGTGGCGCGCGCACGATCACCCTTTGCAGGGGCGGTAAACCCTAAGTTTTATTTTAGGAAGTTAATAAATTGAACGCTATATTTGCCTTCAGCTTACCGAACTATTAAATGAGAAATGGGTATTTTTATTGTAGTGCGGATTTAATGTTGTTTGGTGAAACAAACAGGACTACAATAAATGGAGGTTTTCAATTCATGTTCTTTTAATATGGCCTGATCGATTGAATCGATAAGTTTTATTTTAAGGACAAGGCCTAGTTTCTTTACACCAATTACTAAGTTTATGGTAATCACAAATGCATTGAAAAACATTGTATGATGCTCATACTAGTAAACTGGTAAAAAACTATTGCGCGTGGGATACGCATTCTTAACGAAATATTTTATACTTTTTGGATCTTTAAAACAACTCATACATACTCGTAGCTAAGGGCTGGTTACCTTTTTGTTTGTCTCATCTTTACATATTCCTAGTTGAATCCAAAGTTGTCATAATTTAGAGGAGCTAAGGGTGTTTTTTATTGTCAGTTTCGGTCAAACCACTCATTTGCAACTGCTTAAATCGAATGGAATAAGTGTAAAAGAAGGTATCGTAATTTTTTTTTTGGTGATGGTAGAAGTTGATGGAAATTGAATTATAATATAAATACCAAAAACATATATATTTTCCAGCATCTGTTCTCAACGAAAACCGTACATTCCATCAACTTCAATTGTCCGAATTGGCATATCAAAAGAGGTTTTAATCAGAGTTACAAATTCAATTTACCCAGTCGCGGCGATTGGGGGCGATATCGGAATAATTTGCATAGTTATTATAAACATGGGTCAGTTCCGCATAAACCGTCCACGATGACAGCTACCGTCTCTACAATGCAAATATTACATTGATGTCTGTATAACTGGATGCAATTTGAACTTTGCCTTAGTTAATTTGTAGTATTTTCCGAATTTGAAACATGGGATGTCGTATGCCAGACTTTGTGTGGTACTACCTTGGTAATACTTACTTCTGGTACGCACAAAATTTCTTCTAATTTGAACAGAATGCAGTACAATATTGAAAAAAAATGATCACGCAACACTTTACACCACTTTTTACGTCAAGTTTACACCGTAGAGTAGTGTAGACAGTGAATTTAAGGGAGATAAGCCTCGGTGCTTGGGATATTTACATTTCTACATATATTACTCTTTAAATAACAAATGTTTTTAGAAAGTAATTAACTTCTCAAATTTTTCATTTACGCTGGACGCAAACATTTATTTGTATTTTAGTTCTATTGTGGCTTGTAAAATAGAAGCTTCTAGTTTTCTTTGGCAAAAAGAACATTATGTATGACACGTACGGCAAGATATCGGATATAATAGGTACATCATTCAGCTAAGTCACATTAAAGATATTTAAATGCCTTTAGCGAATGCAATCTATAATAAAGTTCAACGCGACGGTGCTATACCCCTTAGATTTTCCTTGTATTCGAGAGGATATCATCTTCGCATTCTAATAATACAAGTCCATCAATGCCTCATATAAAATCTGCCAATGCGGAACTTGCACACTATTTTTTTCATTCTTCTATGAAAAGAGCTTTCAAAAATAGAAATAACAGTGAAAAAATCATCTTGATAACCCAGAAACTCTTTGAGACATAAGGGTTTGAAAATTCCAATTTTTGTCTCGGGCTAAACGTCCCTAAGAAAAAGCAACTGACTAGTGACGTCATTGCTTTAGCAATTTGTATGCGTGTTGTGAGGACTTTGTTTGTCAGCTATGTTTAATATTGCATTAAGGGAAATGGCTCCATAACAAAAATTGCTTTAAATTTAAAGAGTTATTTCATAGCAACGTAAGATTTTGAAATTTTCATATTTTTAAAACGGACTTTTCTAACCAATCTTAACCAAAGTTAATGTATCGATATCGGACTGAAAGTGTCCTTAACCGATTTTTTTCACCTAGATGCTGATATAGTTAATCAGTAATAGTTTTCAAAATGTATTATTCAGGCAACCCCATTCATGTTGGTTGAAGTAACATAGCGAATTAGCGAGTAAAACCTATTGCGGTTTGTGTCGATAAGTGTGTCGTAGATATTTGTCTACTTGGGAGGCCCCACGCAGTACTTAATTACTGTCTGGGCATTAGTAATTAAGTACAAGATAAATATACCTAAAAGGCGCAAAATGCAGTCTATCTTCATTCATACATACAAACATGCTGTCACGTCTTTCTTCCTTGCGGGGTAGACAGAGCCCTGGTCTAAAAGACTTAAATGCCACGTTTAGCATGTTGGTGGGCGTGTAGGTGGAAAACGGAACCAATATAGTGATGAGTTGCTAGCCGCTTCGCCTATTGATATGATTCCTCAGATTTTCACTCATTCCAATTCGGTTTTGACAATCTTCGTGGGAAGAGAAGACATTCTACGTTTTTCCTTTTCTCCCAGACCAGCATGGAAGGTCTGATAATTACAAATTGCACCATTCAAAAAATTCAAAAAATCGGTCAAATACTACTGTGACCAACCAGTGAAGTATTCACCTGGCTTAAATTATGATGAAATAACGGCGATAATATGGATACATTTATTGTTTCATATGAAGAACTATAATACTTGTTTGAGAATAATTTGTCGATTCTAGTTAGCATTTATCATTGTTGTAAAGGGTGCTTTACTAGCATTTCAGGTGAACATGTCCAATTCAACCTGAGCCACGATTAAGCTTTTAGTCGCCCCATTATCTATTGTAATTGATCTAAACCCGAGGGGTGAGGGGGATCATCTTGATCTGGTCATATTGGCCTAGGGACACGGAATATAGAGTAATCCAAGGGTGTTCGCTGGCTTTGTATTTCATAATCAGATGCATCAGAATGATTGGATGCTAAGCTAAGCTGTGACTAGTCAATTGTATAACGGACGGAATTTTTGATGGTATTTAAATTGGCTTATTAATTTGTAACAACAATAACGATTATAATGTAAATGCATCAGTTAAAGTTATAATTACTTTTTTATTTCTATCTTATTTTCTATAGGGACTGTTAGGTTGCGTATACCCATCTTTATTCTTCTGAATATGAAAGAAAATCGTTACTAACTATTTTATCAACACGCAACTCAACCAAGTCATATGAATTCGCATAGAAAGAATTTTGCAAAATGTACCCCCTCAAGGGGGTGAAATGGGGTACCAAAGTATATATTTAACGCAAGCGGAGCTGCGGCAAAAACTAGATTTTCATAAAATTGTAATCAATAAGTGATTTTCGCTTTGTTTCAAAAGAAATACACATCGTATTTTTTACAGCTTGCAGCTTCGTATACCCAAAGACTTCTATATAAACTGAAGTAGACGTGCACTACTCCAAGAAACAGACATTTAAAAGCTTGGGTCACGTGACGTCAATGGTGTCTTTATGTGTGAGCTAAGCGTAACGGTGTTCATTAGCTCCCTTTGAAAGCTTCAAAATTTGATAAGTACGGCTCGTCCAGCTCAGTTTTTATATAAGGTTTATATAGAAGTCTGCCACTCCACCCGAGCGTTTTCCCCGTGACGTCCGAAGCTGTGATGTGTAGGAGAATGAGGTCCGCTATTATGACAGCATTATCAAGAAAAGTAGTATATATAGTTCTCATTTCATCAAAGAATTATTCGAAAACGCAAAAAAAAATCCCAGCATTGGTCCTATGTCTTCTTCATAATCTGGTCCGGGTATGCTCTCCTACGCCTTCCCTTTCAACTCTTGCCTTCATTTTACCTTCTAAGATGGTCATGTTGCACAAGGATTTCAAAGGGATGGATAAGAGAAGGCAAAAAAAATTTTTTTTTAAACTTTATAAATATGTATACTAAAAATTCATAGCTCGATAATTTTTTCTGAGAAAAACCTTTGTTCTATGAAATTCCAATTTTCCCCATCACTTCCTTCACAAAAAAAATACCGACAGTAACATTCCCAGAAGGCGTGCAACGCACAGAGACACGTAGACTGGTCGATAAGGATTAACTCGAAGGTCCAAACTGAATAAACAATGTGACGACCAGGGGCCCCTCACGTACAAACCGTGTTAATGTAAAAACGGACTTAGGTATTATTTATTTAAAAGCTTGCTGCTACACGCATGCAATGGTTTTATTCTGATCGGATTGTGTTTGAAAATGCGGCTGAAAAGCGAAGGTTTTTGCTGGACTTTGCGGTTTTGTATGTTGAATTTATTATGTATAACAAACACGGCGTTAGAATGAAAATGAATTCTACAGAAACAAATCAAGGATTAAGGACCCTACTTTGCAAAGACACGTGCTGTACCAATGAGCCATAGAGATCAATTTCCTTCTCCGCAATCTAATTCGGGTATGCTCTCTTAGGCCTTCTTTTTCTCTCTTCGCCTCGATTTTACCATCTATGATAGTCAAGTCGCATAACGATGTCAAAGTGATGGATTAGGAAAGCTGCAAAAGACATATTTTTTTTTTTACTATGCCACCTCACTGGCTCGTTTTAATTTTCTTTATTCTATAAAAGTCCAACTTTCCCCTTTGACTTCCTTCACAAAACTACCAACAATAACATTCCCAGAAGGCGTGCAACGCACAGAGACACGTAGACTGGTCGAGAAGGATTAACTCGAAGGTCCAAACTGAATAAACAATGTGACGACCAGGGCCCTCACGTACAAACCGTGTTAATGTAAAAACGGACTTAGGTATTATTTATTTAGAAGCTTGCTGCTACACGCATGCTATGGTTTTATTCTGATCGGATTGTGTTTGATAATGCGGCTGAAAAGCGAAGGTTTTTGCTGGACTTAGCGGTTTTGTATGTTGAATTTATTAAGTATAACAAACGCGGCGTTAGAAAGAAAACTGAAAATGAAAAATATATAGGTACAACTCACGTGGATTTAGGACGCTACGAAGCAAAAGCACGTGCTGTACCACTGAGCTATAGCAGTAATTTATCAAATGTTTGGCAAATTTTTCTGTATCTATTTTTATCTAGTTACTAAGTTGGTAAACTAGAATTTGGAGTTTTTAACAGTACCTATCACTATCACAGCCTGATTATTCGCTTACCACTTTTATTCAAATCTTTAAATAAAAACCGAACTGGCCATTATTTTTATTTCAAACCCATTCTCAAATTTACGACTCAACTTACTTACAAGTTAAGTCTTTTTAACCGATTACACAAAATTTGTAGCAAAGTAGGCTTAACGTAACCAAAAAGAGATTCTTAGCCCTGATATAGCTAAAACTTTAAAAGAAAAGGGTTACGTCAGACGCGGGTACTTTCGCAAGGAGTGTTATCGTCGATTAGATCATATAGGTAGGTAGTGTCGTGCAAATTGGAGATTTACGCATGCCATAAATCAGTCAGGTCGGAGGTAAGCCCGCCAATACGTTACCCTCCTTGGGACGACCTTTGTCGCGTAACATTGCAGGCAGACTATGTCACACTAGGGCCCTTGTTCTTTCTTACTTCTATTCTATTTTTTATTTTATAGCTCAAGAGGGTTTTTGGTGATTTTTATAATGTCTTGTTTAAAGATACACAAAGTGTTGGTGTCGTACGATTTACAGTTAACAAGTAGCAATCAAAAATGGCGTAGGTCCTTTGATTGCTTTATAGGAGCTTCTGGTGACAAATCTATATGAGTTTATATGACAGTCTACTATTACTTTTTTACACATTTTTTATGAACACGATCATTTATAACACCAAACTACAGTTATTTTTACTAAAATCAATTTGCATAATCATTTAAAGCAAAGCCATACAAAACCTCTTATTTTTTACCAAAACTCCTCTTACTTACTAACGACACCTTCTTTTGCTGACAGTGACTGCTTCTTGGATGCGATTATTTTTACTGCTTGCCAGCTTGCCTCCTCGGCAAAGACGTCCAAAAGCAAAAAATAGGCAACTGCCTATTTTTTGCATTTCTTCTCCACAACATACCCGCTGCCTTCTCTATCTCATCTTCCCATCTTATCTTTTGTTCTCTTTTTGACAAATCCACTTTCACTTAAGCTTTGAGGAACCAACCTTGCTTTGTTACTCAACGGCCAAAATGGAACCCGGAAAGAGAATCCTAAGAAGATTTAAAAGTATTGATGATACCTTTTTATGATTTTAACATTCCAAATGTAGAGTATTAAGTAAGTAATAAGTAATCCTAGTATCAATATTTACCCAGCAGGTATCTAGATATTCCTGGTATTCCCGTTGCACTAAAGGAGTTCGAAAACTTTTTTCATTGTTTTGAAAATGCAAACGCAGAAGGTTTGGATGTTTTAGAACTTTGACAATACCTAGGTAGTAAACTAGACGGATTGAGGATTTTTTGAATAAAACTACTTAGTATCACACTTGCTGGTGATGTTTGATAAGCTTTGTAAAAACAATGTGCTAAGGATATAGACCAATGAAAAGAAACAGGGGACACCTTTGCTCAGTAGAGGGACTATAAAACAACTACTCGTTATCTCTTTTGTGTGAAGAAAGTCAATACATAATAATAATTGGTTTACTTAAAGACTGTCATATAAAGTTTCACATCAGCGTCCTAGTGTAACAAGTACCTACCTTGGAAAAAGTGGCATATAACTATTGGGGAAGGCGGAACTCCGGCATAACTCTTCTTTGATGCGAACATTAGCATTTGACATCTTTCTCACGAGAAACATTACGATAATGGCTGACTATTCTAAAACTAAAATATGTTTTGCTGATCTATTATTTTAAAATCCAAAAATTTATGTGTAAGCCAGGTAAATTAAATAGAACCAACAACACTTCAAGGAGGTTTGATCAGTCGGGAAGCTAATTAAAAACATACTAAATCATTTTAAAGCATGTGTAGTTGACAAGCATACTGTCATTAAGTGAACTCGTGATGACTTTAAACCAACATTAACGCATTTAGCTCCAGAATTATTTATTTATCTACATGGGTACTGGTAAAAACTAAAAGAGGAAGGAAATAATTTAACAATGTATAAGATAAATCACTGTTTACAACTATTCTACGCTTTCACGCAACATTTGAGTTAATACAAAGTTATGACGTCACAACACGCTCCCAGTAATGAGCCGCGGAGTGCTGTTTCTTGTTCGCGAAGTATACGCGTCACAGTTTGCGGCGAACGTGTACAATGATTGATATGATAAGATATAGGTTGGCAAAAAAATTTGTTTCCTGAAAGGATTTCAAAATTTATCAGAATTATTTATTATAGGACTAAACATAGTGATCTACAGCGTGTAAAAACCCCTCGTCATCCTCAAAAAAACTTTAACCCACATTTATTCACCCGCCACTAGAATTATATACCAACTCATACATTTACCCACAGGATTATAACCAAATAAAAGAGACAGAAAAAACTTTAATAATGTCTGGGATATATCACTGTTTAGAACTATTCTACGCTTTCACGCAACATTTGAGTTAACACAAAGTTATGACGTCACAACACGCCTGCAGTAATGAGCCGCGGAGTGCTGTTTCTTGTTCGCGAAGTATACGCGTCACAGTTTGCGGCGAACGTGTACAATGATTGATATGATAAGATATAGGTAGGCAAAAAACTTTGTTTCCTAAAAGGATTTCTAAATTTATCAGAATTATTTATTATAGGACTAAACACGGTGATTTATAGCGTGTAAATATCATCATCATCAGGTTCTATTTAGTCTCTACTGCAGGAGCACGACCCTCTCTGTACTACCCAGAGCTATATATTAATTAGCCTGACCAGTCAGAGGATTTGAAATTGGTGAGGTCTCTTTAATGTTTATATAAGCTTTGCTTAGCTTGAGTTTCCTAAGTCGACTTCTACGACATACACGGGAACACTTGGAGTGGTCCTATTCTACTCTGCCGGGAACCACACGGCTTAAATTTCCTACCAATTCACTAGGTGCCTGAATATTTTTAGACGGAAATGCCAAAAGTTTTTTTTTAATTCCCAGCGTTAGTCCCACGCATAGATATCAGAATAGTGGTCCCACGCATTAGGCCACGTTCAGCGTGTCAGTGGGTGAAAAGGTCGTAAAAGGAACCAAAATAGTGACGGGTTGCTAGCTGCATCGCCTATTGACGTGATTCCTTGGATTTTCACCCAATGTCTTCACCGGCTTTTATAGTGCTTCCAAAAGAACGTTAAGTCCTCATTGGCATCATAAAGCTACGTTAGTTTTGTAATTAAACTGTGTGTCCACTCACACACGAAAAACAAACAATATACTTATTATGCCCACCTTTTGTTATATTTTATGATAAAAAAATATGTAAATGCTTTGTTTTAAAATACTATTAAGGTGATAAGGGTACACCCACATTTAATGATAAAAGCACCCAATGATCATAACCATCAATTAGAACACCGCACGTGGGCCAAAACTGTAAATTGATATTTCGTAAGTAAAAATGTTCATTTTCGAAAGTGTTCGAGGTATCAGAAAGGAATAACTACAGAAAGAGGTTCGTCACGCAACTCGAGTTACATAACATCGGATGTAGGACACACGGCCTTTAAGAATAGTCCAGAAGATTTTGGGAAATGTACAGGATCAAACGCGGCTTGCTCACATAAAAATAGTACTCTTTTCGAAGAAGAAAGATACTCACCGCGTAAAACTGTAACCTTTGGCTTCTCCAAATAAACTGCTAAGTTTATCTATTAGTATGTGACGTCCAATTTAACTTTCTTTATATTTCGACCTATGTTTCTAAAGGAAAGTTGGTCAGTATGATCAGCATAGGTGCGTTAACACAGTGTGATTACTGTCGTTCACTATCCCTATACCTGACAAATTTCATTAAAATTAGTTCAGTCATTAAACCGTGAAAGGGTTAGGTACAGAGAGAAACAAATATATGATTAATTATAAGCAATAATTATAATATGTGAAGTATGGAAAGGCACGCGATAGGTATTTTAGTGTATAAAATGCTAATGTAAATATTATTACCTATATAATAACTAGCTTTCGCTTGCGGCTCCGCTAGCGTTGAAAAGTAGCTTAGGTCCTTCTCCGTACTCCGTCCATAGATAGAGCATGAAAGCGTAACAAACAAACAAACAAATTCACTTTCGAATTGATAATATTATTAGGATTAGAATTAGAATTAGAATAGGTGGGAAGTTGGATTATAAAGTAGTACCTGTAATATACAGTAGTAGTATTTTTATTTCCCCACAAAACCTGCTTTCGGCACCAATCCTTTGCAAAGATATGGTTTTACACAAAACTATTTACAGCAAAATATTTTTAACTAGCTGTTACCCGCGGCTTCACCCGCGTGATATATAGCCTTTCTCAGTACCCTATCTTATGTGTATGCAAAATTTCATGATGATCGGTTTGGTAGATACGGCGTAAAAGCGTAACAAACAAATAAACAAACAAACTCACTTTCGCATTTATAATATTAGTTAGAAAGTTAGTATAGTATTTTTAATAGTGTTTTATGAACTTTATCAACCTTTTTGCTGTATCCATCTTTGTGATCGGAAATATAGCTTTTATTTATTAAATGAGGTCCAAGGACCTGTTTTGTTTTTGTTTATCAAGCTCGTCTACCCTCGTGACAATGTGTCACAGAATTTAAAATATTGTCACGCATCACGCACAACACGACCGATGCACAGTAAACGTGGAGTGATAAATAATTATTTTACTTCTCATTCCAATTTTGAGAACTTTTTGAATAATAAACTTATCGAAAATTGATTGCAATTAGTGAAAGATTATTCTTGAGTCCTTTGACTATACACTCTCTAGACGCCGTTACGCCCTTAGAGTATCAATATAACTATACTATAATCACTACATATTATAAAACAAAGTCCTCCGCCGCGTCTGTCTGTCTGTCTGTCTGTTCGCGATAAACTCAAAAACTACTCCACGGATTTTCATACGGTTATCACCAATAGATAGAGTGATTCACGAGGAAGGTTTTAAGGTATAATACATGCCCGGGCGCAGCCGGGTAGGGCTGCTAGTATATTATAAGAGAGGGTCGTGCTCCAGCAGTGGAGACTAGAAAGACCTGATGATGATGATGATAATATATTATACTATAATAGTTATATTGATACTCTAAGGTTACGCCTATAATTCAATGTTAAAAAACTGGCCAGTTTTTCAATACTTGTGTGCAGGACAGCTTTGTGTTGTGTCCTATCAATTTATGCCTTCAAAATCCGTCAAATTGGTAGCTGTGTGTGTGCGCGACAGACTATGGGTTAGACACTATTTTTTTCTACGCTGCTAGGCTAAATAAATAAATAATAAATAAATATATACGGACAAATCACACAGATTGAGCTAGCCCCAAAGTAAGTTCTTATGAAAGACTTGTGTTATGGGATACTAACTCAACGATACTATATTTTATAACAAATACATATATAGATAAACATCCAAGACCCAGGTCAATCTGAAAAAGATCGTTTTCCATCTTGACCTGACCGGGGATCGAACCCGAGACCTTCCGTGTCGCAGGCAGGCGTGATGACCGCTGCGCCACGGAGCTAATAGAGTCTATCCCCCTTATTCATAAAAATTTACAATCGCTTATTAAACCTATTTTAGTTAAAATATGTTTTGTCTCGTTCTTTCAATGGCAAACATTAGAGCGTGGGATACAGACAAAACATATTTTAACTAAAATAGGTTTAATAAGAGTTTGTTAATTTTTATGAATAAGGGGGTATATATATAGGCTTCATATAATCTAAGCTTGAGTCATAGGTTATTTATTAATATGAGAGTTTGTTTTGACGACCTCATCAAGGTCGCCGGGAATCGGTGGACTCAGCATGCACAAGACCGCAAGTTTTGGTGATCTATGGTGGCCTATGTGCAGCAGTGAACGTCCCTGGTAATCATCAAATATTGCCACAGTTTCTTGTCAGTTTGTATTGTGACATGCGCGTTCAAGGTCCTCTTAAGATCTTCTAACTCCTCATCAAAAGTTCATTAACTTTTTTTTGTATATACGGACAAATCACACAGATTGAGCTAGCCCCAAAGTAAGTTCGAGACTTGTGTTATGGGATACTAACTCAACGATACTATATTTTATAATAGATACTTATATAGATAAACATCCAAGACCCAGGTCAATCTGAAAAAAAAAACCATTTTCCATCTTGACCGGACCGGGAATCGAACCCGGGACCATCCGTGTCGCAGGCAGGCGTATTGACCGCTGCGCCATTCCAAAGTAATGTACCTATTGACATCTGATTTAACACAAGTATGCAATATTTCAGCTAAATCGACTCAGACAGTTGAGGATAGATAGTTTAAAAATCAGTTGCAAGATTTGACCCGAACAAAAATACAAGAATAATGCAGGTTAAATAAAAGATTGTAACTAAAAAAATCGTGATCGACGTTTTGTCGTCCATTGATTTCCATTTGCAATCCCCTTAACCCTTTGTAAGTGAATTTTAAATATTGTCACGCATCACGCACAACACGACCACTGCACATGGAATGATAAATAATTATGGTGCTTCTCATTACGATGTAATTGCCGTTAAACGCAAGATACATTATTTATGGCCGCCATTGAAACAAGGCCTGATTGGAGAATCTCCGGATATTTTATTAGTTGATGTTAAGAAAATTATACTATATCTCATATATAGAACGACCCTTTTCTCTATATTTTGTATACGAAGTGTTAGTAATAAATGTAAAACCTGAAATTAGTTTGTTGAGAATCGAGAGTAAAATCGATTCCACAAATAAAATACAGGGGTCAAATTTTAACCAAAAAATTATATTAATTACGCCGTGTTTGTTCATCATTTAACTCTATACTGCGGCGGCATGCAAAATGGCAACGTCGCCCTAGATCGCGCGTAATGACCATAGACTTTTTATTTTCAACAAACACAAAAAAACAAAAAAGGCTTGTATCTTCGTAAGTGGCAGGCTTCTCAATGGTAATTTGCATTGTGAAAAACTCATGGAAAGCATTGCAATCTATGTTCCACCTCGTTTGCCTCGCCACCCAATAAAAAAAACTTTTGTTCTACCGCAGTCCAGAACCAACGTTGGTCAAAATGCCCCTCTCCCCCGATGCTGTGCAAAATACAACGAACTGACAACAAAAAACTCGTCAAGTGTAGATGTTTTCCATGACTTATTGTCTAAGTTTAAAGCTAATATCACCCAGCTGCTGGGGTCCCCCGAGTCACATAACTAATAATAGTACTGTTGTAAGTGTATCCTAGTTTTATAAATTTATATATTTTTGTTATTATTATTATTTCCTTTTTTAGTATTAGTGATTGTATTAGTAAAAGAAATACGAATTTATGGTGAATGCTGTGTGCACCTGTAATAGGTATATATATAAGAACAACTATTATACAAAGTGTTTTAAGGCAATTCATTGTATATATACTGTTGGTGTGCCTTTTCCAAATAAATAAATAAATAAATAAGTAAGTGTGTGAGTGAATTTAAAATATTGTCACGCATCACGCACAACACGACCACTGCACATGGAATGATAAATAATTATGGTGCTTCTCATTACGATGTAATTGCCGTTAAACGCCCGATGCATTATTTATGGCCGCCACTGAAACAAGGCCTGATTGGAGAATCTCTGGATATTTTATTAGCTGATGTTGAATACGCAAAAAAATAATATCGGTGGTTGATTAATTATTTATTTTGTGACAAGTTTCAATTATGAAATAGTAATACTGGCAAATGAGTTTAAAGACAAAGCACATAAGGACAATTAAAACAATAACCTCTGATTGTCTTCTTTCAGATACCTGGTTGACTGGAAGAAATCCCCTCCTGGGATAGGTCCGCCACTGTTTGTTATGTTTAATTAGCTTTTAAGTATATTTCATTTAAGGTGTATGTTAGTTTATTTTATGTGCAATAAAGAATTTACCATTCGATTCCATCATCAAAAGTTCATCCACTCCATAATAATGTACCTCTTGTTATGTTATTTAAGGCATATTTAAACAGATTTGGTTTTGCTATTTAGAAGAAAAAGGGTTTTTTCGGGATTACATTAATTTTATTTAACTTGTTTCTCATAATACTACTAACTAGAGCTTATCGCTCGATTGAGAGAAATATAGTGCCCGCTTGTAATATTATACATACATTTATAAGTATATAAATGATATAAACGTATGAATAGATATTGAGCTTTTCATTACATTGTATTTGCGGTTAAACGTCTGAGGTATTATTATGGCCGCCATTAAAATAAAACCTGATTGGAGAATCTCCGGGTATTTAATTGTATGTACTTGTGGCCCTCATTTTCGCTTTGTAAATAAAAGCATCAGTATATTTACTATACAAGTATACAGATTATAAATGGCTGATATACATATATTATACACACATTACATTCATAATGATTAAATTAATGTTATTCATAATTAATGGTTATTATGTACAATAACTGATTTAACTGTGTAGTTAATGTGATAAATTAATCACTTTATCCGGGTATTATTCAGTTTTAATTGTGAAATGTAGCAAAAGTCATAAATACTGTCATAAGAAAATGCTTTGTGCTTGGCTGGTATCTTCCAATACTTACTACAAAATGATCTGAAGAATTATTCTTAATTCGATATACAAAGATTAGAGCGTATCACGCAGGAATAAGTCAGTCCTTATACAACGAGTTTTTATTACTTATAAGGTAGTCAAAGCCTGAAATATTGGTGCATATATGTGAAAAATGGAATTAAAAAAGTGATTCTCGTGAGTTTCTTGCTGCATCGCATATTGACTTACTGCCTTACGTATAGATATTTCCCGGCCAGCTTCTACGGTGTTGGTATTGAATGGCAATGTGCATTTACTTATCAACGCACATATACATCCGGGCCGTGTCCGGGATGAGGCCGGATCGTCACCGTGTCGAGACCGTGCTTCCGTGTCCAGTCAGAAGCTGTCTGTTTAGCCACTATTTTTAATTATGAATATGTCCCACCCCACTTATTCTATGAATTTACTTTTATTATGTCATTTTTATAATGCACTACAATTTAAATTCAACATAAATACACTTGACCAAAACGATATCAGTATTAAAAAATTAAAACACGCTGTCAAAAATTAACTAGCAATAAGAATAAAGACACCAGGGTCAGAATTTATAATTAGATGCTGAATAAGCGTTGGCGTACTGATTTCTAATTGATTTTGGTGCGATTTTGAGCCTTATTTCTTTGTTGTTAAGTATCAAACATTGTAAATGTAAGTATCCCAGATCTCTTCAATGGACATCTGCATTAAAATTATGATCATGATGAGCAGTTTGAATAACAAACGGCTCAAAGGTATACGATAAACGAAATCGCGCCCACTCTGTTTCCTTTATGACGTGATATTCAATGATGTCTCTTTTTTATTAGGGTTTCTTCTTCTTCTTTTCGTGTCGATGGCTCAAAATATCTATAAAATCCTATATTTTATCCTTCCAGTATGTTGCAACAGCCACGCCACTTGCTGAGGCGTAGTTTAAGTATTAGGGTTTCGTACCAAAACGGTGTCAACAGGAAGCTATTGCTACGGATCCGTTAACTTTTGGTCTGTCTGTCTATATGAAACAGGGTTGAATATTTTTTATGATTAATACATGCAGATTATAGTGTGGAATCAAAATGGAAAATGGGATGTTGTTATTATTTTTCGTATATGTAAGTAGCCAACGTTGGTATCAGACGTTTCAAGGCATCTGAAATATTTTAACGACTGGCATCAATGATAGAAGCCATGACCAAAACGTGTCTTCTGAAGCGCTTTTTAATAGGTAATTAAAAAGTGTCTCTTCCATCTTTCATATGTAGACCAAACGGCTTAACCGATTTTGAGGTGTATGGTGTCATTGGATTTGTATTTGTCCCTGGAGTATGAAAGGCTACGTCAGCAATTAATTTATATGGTGGTCAAACTGTCAAAAAGGCAGTAGAGTTAATATATTTTTGAAATAATTCTACTTGTTAGTAAATGTTTTAGACTGGCCGCATTGGTTTTTCAGTAATTGCCTGCGCAGAGAATCAAATCCAAATTCGGGTTGCAAATTGGTATCTTAAATACTACACCATTGCGGTCGTCATATGTTTTTCTTTTTGAACTAGCAACCTTCCCGTTACTTTGTCCGCGTACATTATAGTTTATGTCACCCCATATAAATTTCCTTTTTTTTTAAATAAAAGAATTTAGAAAATTTGTCTAATAGTTTCGGAGCCTATTCAATAGAAACAAATAATTAAATCTTTACCCTTTGTAATATTAATTATAGATAAACATTTCTGTGAAAATATTTCATACACCATAGTAGAGCACCGTGTGACAAAATATTCCTACATATGCAGTTGCAGGTCATTGCTCTTATTAAATAAGAAATCAATAAAGCTTCCACAATGACACACGTAAATATAGCCTACTGCATCTAATGACTACGTACTGGCGACAGAGTGTCCATACATTAAAACTGACGAACTATCTATCATATAAAAGGCAAACGTGATTAATGGAGTAATATATCAATGCACAGTTGAAACTAATGTACCAAGAAACTTGAAATTGGTACGGGGTTTTCTTTCATGATGTAGGTGAGCACAGAGAATGGATTTTAAGAAATTCAACCCCTAAGGGGGTTAAATAGGGGGGCGAAGTTTAACGCAGACAAAGTCGCTAAAAAACTTGTTTGAAATTTAGTTACATGTTTGTGTGTGTGTGTGTTTTGTGAATTTGCCTGCTTACTACTTCATCATGCCTTAACAGCTGAATGGATTTATGTAAATAATTGTTTTAGCGAAATAAGATTTTCTAAGGAAATACATGGATGGAGTCAAATGCAAAGCCTACTGATTGAGAAATGTTCGTAATAATAGGTTGCACAAGCTTTATTTGTACATACGATTATTATTTGTATGATTAAAAGAAGAATTTATTTTTCTTAAATCAGTTACTTACATTCGCGTCATGCATTTAAAAACCAAAGGCATTAGAAGTTATGATGAAATAAATAAACTCAGATACATACATATCTGAGTTTATTTATTCCATCACTCGAAACGCAATTCAACGAAAAAAAATATTTTTCTCAAAAGATTTGTTGTTAAAAAGATATTGGAAAGTGTCTATTAAGGCATAGTGAGTTCACACACTAGCGCCACTCAGCAATTAATTCTATACTTAAGTCCTAAATCATATCAAATTTAAAAAAAAAACCTAATAGCTGAATGCCATAGTAAATTACTTGTTGTACAAGTTTTCACTATTTTGATTTGATGAGTAAAGAGAACGAATTATTACCGCCAAAAGTGGCCACTTTTGGCGGTAAAAGTTCGTTCTCTTAAACTTAGATTGTAATATCTATGAAAAGTAATAAAAAGAATACTCTAAGTAATTTACTAGGGCAATCAGCTATTAGATTTTTTAAATTTGATTTGATTTAGGAGTAAATGAATTAATTGCTGGGTGGCGCTACTGTGTGAACTCACTTCGCCTTAATGTAACCACTCCGCTAGGACATTTTTAACCTGTAACGTAAGAATAGGGATGCTATAGGTTATATATTACAATATCTGGATGCGATGTTGAATATTTAGTCCAACTTATATTTGGCTAGGTTACATGATGTATCACACTACATACGAAATCAACAGTTTCAACCTCTCAATTTTCACCAATCTCTCCGTTGACAGTTTCCGGATAATTGCGCTGGGACAATTAGCATGGAGTGTCAATATCCGCTCTGTCACTTCGATTGCGTCTGGCTCTGTCGCCTGCAAATTGAAGCGACTCTCTACTATGATTTAACTTTGTTACGCTATCCGTGCACTGACCTACAAGTAGTTATGTTTTTAACTAGAAGCATCCAAAGCAATTATATTTATCAAAACAAAAGCTTACTTATTTCAGATCATTTTAATTTGAGATAAAACATTGAAAACAAGAATGTTAACCATAATCATAGATAAAAAGTAGCTATTTTACTTGCAAATCTTAATAATACTACCCATGACATTTAAATTGAATATAATTAGTAATTCAGGACGTCCTATTATAATCACGCAAAATTCTTTATGAAAAATACTCAACTTTTTATCTCTTTCCAACGTTGACAGTTTCCGGATAATTGCGCTGGGACAATTAGCATGGAGTGTCAATATCCGCTGTCACTTCGATTGCATCTGGCTCTGTCGCCTGCAAATTCAAGCGACTCTCTACTATGATTTAACTTTGTAACGCTATCCGTGCACTGACCTACAAGTAGTTATGTTTTGAACTAGGAGCATCCAAAGCAATTATATTTATCAAAACAAAAGCTTGCTTATTTCAGATCATTTTAATTTGAGATAAAACATTGAAAACAAAAATGTTGGCCATAATCATAGATAAAAAGTAGCTATTTTACTTGCAAATCTTATTATTACTACCCATGACATTTAAATTGAATATAATTAGTAATTCAGGACGTCCTATTATAATCACGCAAAATTCTTTATGAAAGATACTCAACTTTATATCTCTTTCCAACGTTGACAGTTTCCGGACAATTGCGCTGGGACAATTAACATGGAGTGTCAATATCCGCTCTGTCACTTCGATTGCGTCTATCTCTGTCGCCTGAAAATTGAAGTGACTCTCTACTATGATTTAACTTTGTTACGCTGTCCGTGCCCTGATCTACAAGAAGCTATGTTTTTGAACAAGAAGCATTCAAAGCAATAATATTGATCAAAACAAAGGCTCAGTTATTACAGATCATTGTGATTTGAGATAAAACATTCAAAACAAGAATGTTGACCTTCTTTATGATAATAAAAAAGCTATTTTACTTGCCAATCTTATTTTTACTACCCATAACATTTGAAATGAATATGATTGATTAGTCATTCTTTATGTCCTTTCAAAATCATGCTGCATTCTATGTGAAAGATACGCAACTTTATATCTCTGTCCGATGTTGACAGTTTCCGGATAATTGCGCTGGGACAATTAGCATGGAGTGTCAATATCCGCTCTGTCACTTCGATTTCGTCTGGCTCTGTCGCCTGCAAATTGAAGTGACTCTCTACTCGTACTAGGATTTAACTTTGTAACGCTGTCCGTGCCCTGATCTACAAGTAGCTATATTTTTGAACTAGAAGCATTCAAAGCAATAATGTTGACCAAAACAAAGACTTATTAACTTTAGATAGTTGTAATTTATGGTAAAACATTCAAAACATGAATGTCGACCATAACAAAAGATAAAAAGTAGCTATTTTACTAACTAATGTTGTGATTACTACCCATTACATTTGAATCAAATTTAATTGGCTGTGTCGTGTCTGAAACGAATATCTAGTATGATTGAAGTATGTTCTTCAGCTGTGTTGTGTTTATGGTGCGTGGTCTTGTAAAACATATTTTAAAATACTAGCATTTACAAAAAGATTACCATGACGAAACAAAAATAGACGATAAGGCTTTTAATGAACTTCGTAGCACAAATAAATATGTCACACTATTTAGCGATTAGGATTAGGTCTAAGACTCCATTAGGCATTAAAAGCATTTAAGACTCAATATATCCAGCGATAATTGGGTTGGGACAACTTAGCGTGTCAATATTCACATTGTCACAGCATCCGGCGCACTTTCTGACTTTCTAATTAAAGGGCGTTTAGTATAAAGATATATCCATGTACTGCGTGTCATTAAATTAATTATCTACTTAAATGACGTAATTCGTAGTGCGTGTTAGAACCTGGCAGGGACCACTCCAAGTCTTGCCGTGGATGTCGTAGAAGGCGACTTAGGAAATACAAGCTAAACAAAGCTTATAAAGATCAAAGAGATCTTTTGAACCCGTCTAGTCAGCGTGGAGGGTGTAGGCCAAATCTTTGACTGCTTTGTCTTATATAATAATATGGCTATGGCAGTACAAAGAGGATCGTGCTCCTGCAGTGGTGACTAAAAAAGACCTGATGATTATGTAGGTAATCAGAACAATTATACGAATTGAAGGATAGGCTTTATATACTCGTTTTCATATCACTACTCCCCGTTGATAGCTGCTCGATAATTGGGTTGGGACAATTAGCATGGAGTGTCAATATCTACGCTGTCACACCGATCGCGTCCAGCGCACTCTGCTCTGTCGCCTGCGAATCGATTGCGGCGTGATAAGCGTGGACGTTTATTGCTGTAGTTATCACAAGTAATGGACTGCGATTAAATCCCGTAATTTAAGTCCAGCTGTCTTTATTGGTTTTAGCGCTTGAAGGTGGTTGTCTTGAGATATTTCTTGAAAAAAAGATAGAATCAATTTTTAAATTGTGTAATTTACAAAATGTATGATTTATATTTGTTTTTAGTAGTTCGATTGGTTTTTTTGACGACCGCTCTAACTCATTTTATATAGGGTTGGGGTCTAGAATGTTATATAAATGTATATTTATGTGTGTGTACTTTTCTATTATAAAATATAGTATCGTTAAGTCCATATCATACGACACAAGCTTACAACTTACTATGGCACTTGCTCAATCCGTGTAATTTCTCCATAAATATTTATAATCACTTTTAAATTTGATTGTAATAATATTTTTAAGAGGTTTTTGTTAGTGTGTAGTTGTAACTCTGGATCTGTATTGGGCGATGATATCAAAATCGTTTTATGAAGGTGTTAATAATTTAATTTTATTGAAATACGCGTAAATATAACGAATAACGATAAGATTATTTAAAAATCAAGCAAAGTATAAATTTCCTTTGTCCTCGTAATAAATTACATTTTTCAAATTCCATATTGTAAGCTCGGGTGCATAAACTCGAAGTATTTTAACTTCTACAACGTTAATTTTGAATGTATAAAGAAGAATGTGGAGTTACAAAAAATGTAATAACTAACAACTTATCTGGGAAGTTGGAACTTGTGCGATTTTTCATAACTTTGTAGTGACCTACTCTAAAGTTTTACGTAGAGCGCCCGCTATTACAAATCCAAGCTTATCTTTTTATACAAAATTATTTTTACGAACTTGCAGTCATGTAGTGCAATACCAAAATAAAGACGTGAAATACGTCGGTCAAAGTATATAAATTTTGTCAAATTTTGAATATCACTTTAGATTTCTTTTTTAGAATATTTTCTTAGAAATCAAATATTTAAGATACTGTTGCGTATGAGTGGAGGAGAATTTAAGAATTTAGGCATGTATTAATATGTAAATAATTAAACACAAGTATGAAAGTACAGCATTACAAAAACAAAATAAATTTTCTTTATTTACTTCAAAAAAAGCCTGATTAACTTTTTACTTCTTTATTTTCAATTTTTTATTAATTTCTAACTAATCAAAAAATAGAATCTGAAACATAACAGAGTAGAAACAAAAATGAAAATATAGTGCAGTTCTAAAAAAGTTTCGTTTGCAATATTTAAAAAATAAAAGAAAGACGAATTAATCTACCGGATAACCCGTTCGTCCAAACAATGTGCGCTGTTAGAAACAATCTAGCCAGCGACCGTACGAATAGCATTCAGGGGTTTGTACGATTTTTTTCTATTTAATTTCATGGCGAAAAGACAGTGCTAAAACGCCCGGCTCGCATCCTGTTATCCTTTTATTTTTTCACAACACTACGGTGCTCAACGGACCGTTGGAAAAAAGAAGTGTCCATTGTTAACGTTTCGTATAAGAGCCTTTCTACCGACAACTGTATCACAATGGTATTAGAGTTTAAAATTCTTTAATCAAAAGGCAGCTATTAATGCTACAGTTATGCCTTGTCGCAGATGCTACGGAGTTTAACTCGCGTTTAAATTGTCACGATATAGTTTTAATGAATTAATTTTAATGAAGTTTGTCATCTGTCACTTAATTGGTTCGGGCGTTTCAGGCAATAAATTTTTAGTTGATCGAATACTGGAACCCGTATCGAATACGTTTTCTACTGAAATGTTATCACATTCGATACGATTGATAGGAGTCGATCATATCGAATAGAGTAGAATTTCGATACTATAAAAATCGAAATTCCATGAAATATTAAAACATGGTTTGTTTAACAAATTTTCATATTATTCCTGTGTAAATATACAGCGTGAAAAATGACGTGGCAAAGCCGCGGGCAACATCTAGTATTAAATAAGAGTCAATTGACTCTTAAATTCTCTTCTATTAATTAATAATATACTTTTTTGAAGTTGGTTGAAAACTTTGATATAAATTCTTAAGCACACATGCAGGACACAATTTTATATGAACAGTATCTCCTCGGAGTATCTGCAGCTATCTGATCTCTATCAGTGGGACAAATTGCCCATTTTACAGCCTGGGAATCCGCAGTTGGCTGGAATAATATCAAAGCGCCCACACTGTCGAGACTTGTGATTAACACCACTTATACTCCAAAGGGTCATTGCTGTAATTGTTAACTATGATTGACGGCTATTGTATGATATAAAATGTTATCTTGTCAAAAATTGAAATTGCTCTCTGGCGTGGTCGGTATAGCTACTTTCTTTCGCTTCCGGGTCCTTGGTTTGGATCCGCATCACTATCACTACATATTATAAAACAAAGTCCTCCGCCGCGTTTGTCTGTCTGTTCGCAATAAACTCCAAAACTACTGCACGGATTTTTATGTGATTTTCACAAATAAATAAAGTGATTTATGAGGAAGGTTTATAGGAATAAAACAAACCCGGACACAGCAGAGGAGGGCTGCTAGTTTATTATAATGTAGAGATTTTAACTACCGATTATTTGTAAGAATTAGTATAAAAGCGACATATATAATTAGATGCGTGCCATATTATCATCATCATCATCATCATCTAAGCCCTAATTCCGCCTATTGCTGAGCATAGGCCTTCACTTTACCACCCATCTTGGCACTATGCCTGTCTCATTTAGGTACGTCTGACGAACTTAGCTATATCGTCAAGCCATCTCATCGTTTGACGACCAAATACTATTTTATGGTCAAGATATTCAACATTTAAATAAGAGTCGTGCCGCAGTCAGCCGTGTGGATCCCGGCAGAGTAGAATAGGACCACTCCAAGTCTTCCCGTGGATGTCGTAAAAGGCGACTTAGGAAACACAAGCTTAACAAAGCTTACAAACATCAAAAAGACCTCTCCAACCCGTCTGGCCAGCGTGGAGAGTGTAGACCAAATCCTCTGACTACTCTGGCTAATATATTGCTGTGGTAGTACAGAGAGGGTCGTGCTCCTGCAGTGGAGACTAATAATCCAGACCTGATGGATGAATGGATATTCAACATTTCATAGATTTTGTGAGAGCTTTTTGCCTAACCACATCTATACTTCTCTATACTCATACAGGATGATTCTGACCCTTAGATTTAATGAATATACTTTTTAGCCAGAATCACAAAAAGGCAAAATCATAGAAAACAGCGCTAAATAAAAAAATAAGCTAGGATGCATCACCAAACACACTTTGATGAGAAGGATATTTTTAGCGTATTGAAGTCTGGAATATGTAAAATGTAAAAAAAACACGCTTCTGTTTTTAAATGTACTTTCAAGCCTTTTTTCTCAAGTTACCAACGAACAATGTCAGTATTCACTTAATTTGTCTGCCTGTACAAGCTTATCCTGGAAACTACAGAAGGTGTAAAGTATTTTTCTAGGAAGTTTTATAGTATAACATTAGCCCAGCTGCAGTGTGACTTGTTTTTCAAACATTTTTCCGCTTATCGTTTGTTTTACCGTTATTTATTTGATTTCAGTTTAAGTACTAGATGATGAACAGAAACGCTGATAGTTTGTCGATATAGCAAATATTAAAAAAATATAATGCTAATGATATGACGTTCAAAAAAGAGATAAGTACATTGTATCCAAATTAGAATAAAATTTCGTTGTTAGTCCTTTTTGATATTCGATTGCTAAGGTTTGAACGTTGCGTAACTCGTTGTAAACAGCAATATTTGAGCCACGAGCACATAATTACATAGCACATCCTGGCAGGTGGTCTATGCGGGTCTCAGGCCATCTAATCGATGTTTACTTCAATAAGTCACGGAGCATCTAGCAATTTGTCTTGCTTGCGTTCAGGGGCGTATATAGATTTTACATAGGGTTGTATTAAGATTTAATTTTTATCACCCCAAAAATTTATTGGGAATATTCGCAATATTGAATGAGAAAAAAATATATTTTGGTAATTTTTTTTTACTGAAGGACTTAGTATGATGTGCGAGCAAAACGTCTTCATTACAGTTTTGGCATACATTCTTTTATATGTCCGTCAGTCTGTACGTCCATCTGTCCAGTTTCTACCCTCTACTTAGACATTTTTCAATTTAATCTTGAGAAATTTTGTAAACAGGTTTGATAACTAATGAGTTATCCACCGATAAGTGTCCAGCTCTGCAGCTCTCTGAGCTGGACACTTATCGGAGGAGCTTTTTCCATTCATTACTTTTTTCCAACAGTTCTATCATTTCTATATATATAAGTAACTTTATTTTTATTTCTTACTAGCTGTTACCCGCGGCTTCGCCCGCGTAATTTATAGCCTATGTCCTTTTCGGTACTCTAACCCATGTGTATGCAAAATTTCATGATGATCGGATCAGTAGATTCGGCGTGAAAGCGTGACAAACAAACAAACAAACTCACTTTCGCATTTATAATATTATATTATAGGGATTGCTTATTATTTTTTTTTTTTTAGTTTTATTAAAATTTTGAATGACTTTCCCGGTCCCCTTTTTCCTTCTATGATGTTCTTGATTCAGCTGAAAATTTCACTGTTTTCCAGTGAAATTCTCAGCTGAATCAATCTCAGCCGCTCAGGCGTAGAAGGTTTAAAATAGTAGAATTATTAATTTTCAGTAACAACCACACGGTCACACAGGTTTTACTGAGTTTAATATGAATTTATATATTTTGTAGCACAGATTATTCGTGCCATCTATATTTTTCGTCGTTTGCCAAGAGGGGGTCCCGGACTCTCAAAACTGCCCCCTTATATACGCCAACGTTAGCGTTTCTCTAAGTTGCTTATTTCTGGAGATCTAAGGCGGGTTTATAGTCAAACGGGGAATTTATTGACCGATTAAAATGTAAGTGCAGATATAAATGTTTGAAGTATAAACTAAGAGTTAAACTATGAGGATGTATGATCAAATAGAGCTAAATTAAAATCTTTTTACTAGTTTTAAAACCTTTTACCTATATGCTTTTCTTAGACTTTTTGTCAAAAACGGCCATTTTTGGCAAAAAATCAGAGTAAAGCTTCATGTCCACACTTTAAACTGTAAATAATAGTTCGTAAAACAGTTTGAAGGGTTGTCAAAGTCTTAGATTAAAATTTTAAAATATCTCCTCGTTTTCTTTTCAATGATTTATGTCAATTGGGGGCAGTACTGGACCTAGAAAAAACATTGTTCCGTCTTAATAAGGTCATATAAGTTGATAGGTATTTAGTACAGAAATTAATTTTTATTTAAGAAATCTCTTTGAAAGTCCAAATTGTCTTTTAAAACTACTTAAATGGACTTTATTGAAGGTTTCTAAAGAATCATCTCATAATATACTAAAACAGAAATTGAAATGTAGGAAAAAATATGTATTTCAAGTCATCGCTATGAAAGTCATCGAAACAATAGCATGCGAAGACGCGGAAAAATGTTTGTTACGTAAGAAATAAATAGTGTATGTCTAAACATTTTTACCACAGTAATCAAGTTGTAAATATAAAACGCAATGTTTCATTTTAATTCACCACCAGCATCCTTTGTTTCTTATTTATGCAACGAATCGCTGGACTTTTCTTAGCATTTCTGGCGACAAAACTGCGCAGTCGTTTTCCATAACGCTTTGTGGAGAATCGTAGCGTAATAAAATTCAGGACGCTTGCACAGTGCTGCAGCTGTGTTGTATTTGAATGATTTACACAATAATTTTCATGCAACAGATCCATGTCTAGAAACAGTACCTATAAACAAAACTTAAATTTGGTTTGAAAAAATAAAATGCCAGAAGCCTATGTTGAGACAACAAAAAATTGGACATAATCACTGAAAGAAACTTGTTAAGGCGAAGTGAGTTCACACACTAGCGCTACCCAGCAATTAATTCATTTACTCCTAAATCAAATCAAATTTGAAAAATCTAATAGCTGATGGGTCTAGTACATTACTCGTAGTATTATTTTTGTTACTTTTCATTGATATTACAATCTAAGTTTAAGAGAACGAATTTTTACCGATAAAGGTGGCCACTTTTGGCGGTAATAATTCGTTCTCTTAATTATTCATCAAATTAAAAATAGTGAAAACTTGTACCAACAATACTACAAGTAATTTAGTAGGGCATTCAGCTATTAGATTTTTTAAATTTGATATGGTTTAGGACTTATAGAATTAATTGCTGGGTGGCGCTAGTGTGTGAACTCACTACGCCTTAATCCAAAAACTTTTCCTGATACATATATATCTCAGATCTTTTTAACTACTCAACGATTGTAATGCAATTTTCAGCAATAGATAGAGTGATTCATGAAAAAAGTTTATAAGCATAATACATTCCCGGGCGCAGCCATTTTCTAGAAGCCCTCCCGGCTTCTAGAAAATATATATAAAAGTTTCCAAGTCATATCTTTTTCAAATGGCATAAATAATTTTACGTCTTAAGTCCTTGCCTATGGCATGCGTGAAAACTTTGTGTGACATCTTAGATAAATACCTACTCATTAAGAATTGAGTTAATGCAATGAGCTCTGAACATCAGTTTCTTTAAATTTGGGCTGTCTTATGGTCATATTAATTTCATACTTGAAAAATGTATTAGCCCAGCTAACTCATCAGTAAACGCAGAAATAACAATGACACTAAGGAACGAAAATTAAAAAAAAAAAGAAATATAATGCAAGAATTCTAAAATAAAATATTACTTATTTCAAATTTCCAATAATATCCTTTGCTTGAGCAGTCGTGTAAAGATAGAATACTTATCGCGCTTGCTCTACTTAACCTATCTGTTCAAATACTGAATATTTAAAACTAGTCAGAAATGATGGCACTCTACGTCCATTAACATTCCTGTAGACCACCTGCGAGACGGTCTGCAATTACCCCGGCCCTTGCCAATGACTCGCTTAGGGCCTCCGCACATTACGAGCAATTGCTGGCGGTTTGGTTTACAATTTGGCTACACAACCAATAAATGTTTCAGTTTTCTTAGACAACATTTTTATTTTTGCGCCAAGCTTTTAATATTAGAGATTTACTTATAATGTTATCCTCATCATCAGGTCTTTTTTTGTCTTTATTGCAGGATTTAACTTACACTCTCCATGCCAACCAGATGGATTGGAGAGGTCTTTTTAAAATCTAAGAGCTATGTTTAGATCAATTTCCTTGATTCAAATCAATGTATTGTCATGATTTTTTAAGTAAGAAAAAATATGTGTCCAATATGTCCATTCATGACTGTATTGCGGACAAAAAAATGTCATCATCCTTATTTTAATTGTTCCGATGGTGTCTAAAGGTCTTGTGGGTTGTGGGTGTCTTATCTATACTTATATTATAAAGAGGAAAGATTTTTTTTTTTTTTTTTTTTTTTATATATAGGGACATATCACACAAATTGAGCCAGCCCCACAGTAAGTTGTGAACTTGTGTCGCAGGATACTAACTCAACGATACTATATTTTATAATATATACTTATATAGATAAATATCCAAGACCCAGGTCAATATGAAAAAGATCTTTTTCCATCTTGACCTGACCGGGGATCGAACCCGGGACCCCCGTGTCGCAGGCTAGCGTGTTGACCGCTGCGCCACGGAGCTCGAACGGATATTTAGTTGTTTGTTTGCATTGAATAGGCTCCGAAGCTACTAGATTGGAGAATTTTAAAATCGGTTGATATTATTTTACTAAGAGAAGCAAATTTATCTAGTTGTGATATCCTAATCCTAACTAATATTATAAATGCCAAAGTGAGTTTGTTTGTTTGTTTGTTACGCTTTCACGCCGTATCTACTTACCCGATAATCATGAAATTTTGCATACACATAGGTTAGGGTACCGAGAAGGATATAGGCTATATATTACGCGGGCGAAGCCGCGGGTAACAGCTAGTTGACTATAATTTACGCGGGCAAGGTCGCGGGAAAATTGCTAGTGAGGCATATCTCTACTATCATATATCATATATAAAATATTTTTTTAAGATTTATGCTGTGGTCTAATTTATTAAGACTGTTGGCGTTTATTACTAGAAACATTTTCAAGCATGAATTTGTGTTCTTATTTTGTGTTTCTTTAATCAAAATGATGACACTGCACCTTTTACTTATTTTTTTAGTATTTTCTCGCATAACGCTGTAGTTTTAACAAAGAAGCAGTTTTTCGTTGGAAGTAAGAATGAGCTAGGTGAAACCAAATTATTTAAAAGTAATTCGGTATTTGCCTAATGTTAAGATTATATAAAATTTGTTTCCAATGACACTAATTTATATCTAAAAACACTATAAAAAACACTTTTAATTTGATATCGATTCGTTAAGTGTTCTTAAAGCTTCTTTAAAGTTGGGTGAATAAGACCATTTCTAAAAGTATGAAAATCTTAAATTACAATTATACTGTATTGTAGTCCGCTAAATTTATAGCAACTTTTATTATGAAACCATTAACACAAACGTAATATTTCGTATAGCTACCAAACAAAGTTCTCACGCCGCCCATGCAAAATACAAAGTTGTGACGTCACAAATATGTAGGCAATTCAGCAGTGCGTTTTCACGTCTAAAAATATGTGTCTTTAAAACTTCTATATCTGAAAGAGTTTTTTGTTTAGAAATGTATTTCGGTCACTATTGTGTTTATTTTTGGCAGGACTTTACATAGCGCACGAAAAATTTTTTAGTCAAGTAGCCAATTCAATTTCAAAACCTCCTGATTAACTTTTCGACTCGCTCGCCGCGAGCATGAAAGCGGAGAGGCTATAAAAGGGATCTCATATGAAGTTTGAAGTTAGTTTTCCGAACGTCAATATTTCAAAACCTTATAAGACAGGATTGAAGCTGGTTATTTTAATAACAAATGCAATTATTTTTAAGTGCTGCGTAATTTATTCAATGTTTGTTTAAACACTGAATGACTTATAACAACAAGTTTTTGCAGGTTTCATACAAATTACTGTATTAGATTGTATCTATTCAATATGTCGCACTGGTTTATGCGACAACTCGTTATAATCCTGTATTTATCATCAGTAAATTGATTATGCCCGTAAAACTTGATTAGAAATCATAGTCTTGTCTCATGGGTAAGTATGTACCGCTTCCATATCTGGTATTGCGGTATAAATAGTTATAAGATATGAAAAGAAGTCTTTCTTGTTCAATACATCATTGTAACTGCATGCATAGATATATGTATTGTAACGCTACAAGGCATGTCTCTCTTAAATGTTACTTAGTTGTTTTAATCTCTTAGCCCATTGAAGATTAATGAAATATCAAAAATAAAATGGCCTATAAACAAGTAAAAAGTAAAAAAGTATTTATTTTCTCCAAAAAGACAACAAAATCATTCATATTGTTACAAAAATATTTAAAAATATAAAACAAAGTTATAATAATAATGATTATTTGTTACAAACTTTCAGTATCTTTACAGGTTTCCTAATACAATAGTAAAGTCACACCTTTCAATAATTATTATTTTGATAACATAATATCTACAGAGTGGCTCTTGTGAAATCAGTCAAGGAACAACAGAATAGACCTTGTTATTCGAGACCACGTTCAGAATTCGGAGAGTTCGGGTCAATGTCGCGTCTTTTAACAAATTTGTTCGCGCATTTGGTACTGCGAACAGAGGGGTTGACGCCTTCTCCATACATACCTTTCTGGTACCTTCAGCACTATCCACTCCAACACCGCTTGGCAGAAGTTTCTGCCAATAATAATTTTGAACAAGTAGGTACGTTGCCACATTAAGACTCCGTCTAGCTTCTAAGCTGAAACCGATCATTATTGCTTACTACCACGAGAGAGTTCGCAAGACGGGCGCACGATGTCGTCGCAATCCGCACCATTCCGCCCTGAGGTAGACTTCCAGATGAGGTCGAAACGTGTCGCCCAGTAGCTGCCTATTTACGTGAGTAACCCGTTGTGTTGTTACGTTTTTTTATTAATGTCTATATTTAACGTTATTTTTAATACAAAAGTTTTTTATCGACAAAACGGGTGCAAGCATGAGCCAAACGTCTCTGTTTTAGCATGGACAATAATAATA
Organism: Rhodophaea formosa; assembly: GCA_963082605.1. Lineage (NCBI taxonomy): Eukaryota > Metazoa > Arthropoda > Insecta > Lepidoptera > Pyralidae > Rhodophaea > Rhodophaea formosa. Next base: position 8,658,260 of record OY720206.1, read on the forward strand.
TCTTATGTCCGGCTGTTCTGATCTGTTCGTTAATTTTTTTCTACCAACAGATCACAAATATCAACTTCGTGTCATTTTTGGGCAGATTTCATAGCGTTTTTGATCAACACGGTTTTTGGAAAACATTGCAAAATGGTGTAATAATTAAGAAACGATAGACCCACGTGTTATTGGTATTGGGGTTCAAGGCGCTTAGTATCTTTGTAAGTTCCCTGTAAAACTTACGAGGACTACTGTTCATCATCTTCATCATCTCAGCCACAAGAAGTCCACTGCTGGACATAGGCCTCCCCTAAGGCTTTCCAATATGACCGGTTGGAAGCGGCCTGCATCCAGTGCCTTCCTGCGACCTTTATCAGGTCTTCCGACCACCTGGTCGGTGGGTGTCCAACGATGCGCTTGCCGGTACGTGGTCGCCATTCAAGAATCTTTCTGCCCCATCGGCCATAGGTTCTTTGCGCTATGTGCCCCGCCCACTGCCATTTCAATGAGTTAATCCGCTGGGCTATATCTGTGACCTTAGTTCTTCCACGGATCACTCGAAACACCGAGCATAGCCCTCTCCATAGCTCTTTGAGCGACCTTGAGATTTCTTATGAGACCCATAGTAAGGGACCACGTTTCGGACCCGTAAGTCATCACTGGTAACACACATTAGTCGAAGACTTTATATTTGAGGTATTTTGGACGAGAAGACACTGCGGTGCTTCCCGAACGCTGCCCAGCCGAGTCGGATTCGACGAACGACCTCGTCCTTGAAACTGGAGCTTCCGACCTGGATCAATTGACCCAAGTAATGAAATGTACTGCTCTACAGGTTCAAGGGTGAAGTTTCCAACAATAACTGGTGAAGGCGCAACATGGACATTCGACATAATTTTCGTCTTGTCCATGTTCATTTTAAGTCCCACTTGTTGGGAAACTTCATTGAAGTCATTGAGCATGGTACTAAGATCCTCCAGCGACTCCGCCATGACGATAATATCATCAGCAAATCGAAGGTGAGTGACATACTTGCCGTTGATGTTGATGCCAAGTCCATCCCATTCCAGGAGCTTGAAGGCGTCCTCCATTGCAGCGATGAATAGTTTCGGAGTTATGACGTCTCCCTGTCTCACACCTCTCTGCAATGGAATAACCCTCGTATTCTGCTCCTGTACTCGGACTGACATTGTGGCGTTGCTGTATAAGCACCTCAACACTTCGATATAACGATGGTCAATACGGCATCTCTGGAGAGACCTTAGCGCAGCCGTTGTTTCGATCGAATCAAAGGCTTTCTCATAGTCCACAAACGCCAAGCATAGAGGCTGGTTATTGGTCTTCTGTATAACCTGCCGCAGCGTATAGATGTGGTCTATGGTACAATCCTCTTAATCCTCAATACCTCCCGAACAAGCCGTTTTCCGAAAAGGCTATAGCCTTTTCGGAAAACGGCTTGTTCGGGAGGCTGGACTACTGTACAAATAGACCTATTTGAAACCACCTATCTTCAACCGATTAAGAATTTTGCAAACTTTCGTAAGTGGTAAATATCCTATTATGGAGTGAATGAGCTATATAGCTTACGGATGATAAAGTCAGTCATTTCAAAGAGGCTTGATTGTACTTATACAAAAAACGTCTTATTGCATCCTTTTTTAACATCGGGATAACATATAGATACAAATTGTTCATATTGATGAAGACAATATCTCTTATTTGGTTTTATATGCCCTTTTTAAATTAATTAAAGAATAATGAAGTTTATTTCGCACACAATCCAAATGGTTTCATCAACTATCAATGCTATCACACAAATGTGCACTCTGAACACAGAATCCATTCTGCGGTACAGATTGGAGTAGACTAGTACATATTAACGACGACCATAAACTCGCACGGAGGGCGCGCTGGAGCACCCTGTACAATGACTGCAATAGGTAAGCCACAAAATATCGAGCGCATAGATAGTGAGCATATACGTATAGTCTGTAGTAGTCACTTCCACGCTGGTCTGGGAGTAAATAAAAAACATAGAATGTACCAGCTGCTTCTCTTCCCGCGCAGATCGTAAAAAGCGATCGAGGGAATGGGCGAAAATCTAAAGAATCATGGCAATAGGCAATGCGGCTAACAACCCATCACTATTTTGATTCCGTTTTCCATATCCACGCCCACCACAATGCCAAATGTGGCCTTATGTTTTATAGACCTACCCCGCAAGGGAAAAAGACGTGACAGTATAATTGTATGTAGGTATAATCTGTGGTATACGGTGTGTAATACGTATTGTTGTAGAATATTACTATATGGCAAAAAATAAATTACATTTCCGTTTCACTCCAACACACAAGTCCTTCTCTTTCTAACTATTCCACTCCTAAATATTGTATTTTATGAGGTGATAACAAGCCCGTTAGCCACTTGACCAAATCCCTGTTTTGGTTCCCATACTCACTTCTTAGATCGCCGTCGTAGTTAAAGAACACCTTCCAATATAATTAAAAGGTAATATAATTCCAAATTATTAAATGATACTATATTGAAATCCTGAATCTGGCGTTTTCCTGATATACCGTAACCTTCATAATCTAACAGTAGCGATGACCCCTACTACGAGGCTCAATTCTCAATAACGAAATACGAAGCAACGCCCATTCCATCGAAATGCATACGTTATGATTTTTGTATCTAAACTCGTAATCTAAAAAAAGAAAATTTTGTGTGAATTTTTGCAGATGACCGACATCTGCAAAAATTCACACAAAATTTTCTTATGTAGTCATTCGTAGTATTTAAAAAAAAATAACAACTATTTCCACTAACTAACTTCCATGCTGGTCTGGGAGAAAAGAAAAAACGTAGAATGTACTAGCTGCTTCTCTTCCCTCACAGATCGTACAAGCCGATCGAGGAAATGGGCGTCAGGAATCATGTCAATAGGCGATGCGGCTAGCAACCCATCACTATTTTGATTTCGTTCTACCCACAAGCCCACCAACATGCTAAACGTGGCCTTAAGGTTTTTGCAAGCCTGGGTTCTGTCTACCCTGCAAGGGAAAAAGACGTGATAGTATGTATGTATGTACAACTATTTCGACGTAATACCATGGCATTTGGTTCATAATACGGCTCAATATAATAATATATGCTTTCCAAATCAGTGCAATTGATTTTCACCTCTATGAACTTTTGTAGGAGACCGTTCGTTGCTGACACACATACAATCTTCACTTCTGTACAAAATATATTCTGTGCGTGTACAATGACTGCAATATGCTATGAAAGCTAAAGCGTCGGCCGTAAACAGACAAGCTCGTGTATGCATTTGCTAAATTGACTCGAGCTGTTGCATATTCTGGAGTGTTTAGCTGTTAATGTTCTAATTTTTAAGTGATGAGAAACATTTGTTCTATTGTTAGCTTTATAAATATTCCTGGTTTAGATTAGAAGCTTTGTTTCCTTTGTTTGTACATGTCCATACTTTTCCTGGGTATTTATGTATTGCCATGTAAACAAAAAGCACATAGTACTTTCAGAGTAAGCTAATACAATTCAAATAGTCAAGTAAGATTTGAATAGCTTATACTGATGGTGCCCAAGCCAACCTCACCTGCACGTGGTGCGCCCTGCTATTAACTAACGAGGCCCTGGCGACCCACCAACACGCACTGGACCAGCGTGGTGGGTTTAAGGTCCAAACCCCCCTTTTAAATATAAAGCAGAAAGGGGAGGCCTTTGCCCAGCAGTGGGACACACAAACAGGCAAGAAAAAAAATGCTAAACTTAATAAAGGATTTTAATATAACGGCCTTCCAAATTGACATGCTAACTGGTGATCGAGTGTCATGAGTTATGTATTTTTTGTATCTATACTTCTTTCTGTGTATTTTGATTAGAAAATTAAATCTGAACTACAGATCAGGTTGTATAATACTTTCAAGATATCAAAGTGAACCTGCTGGGCAAAGGGCCTACTTTGAAAGAATCTGTAGATTTTATCCCATCTGAGTTATTGTATGAAATAGATAAGACAGGACGCGAATTAATATTTAAGTCTGTACCTTATGTAATTATGTGCTTGTAATTTCCGACACAATGTTATTATTGTTTAATGGAATAAATAAACTGAAACTGAAACATTATCTTCTCTGTGATCTCACGTCTACGTCCATCAGGTACACAGCTAACCAGGTACCACAGGTAACCTTTCAGCTTACATACCAACTGAAAATGGTAGGCGGTTGTGGTAAGTTTACCCGTCTAGTGTCACAGAATAAGTTGGTAGCAGGATTGCTCACATAAATAATTGGACGTGGCTTCAATTGATTTAGCAATACTAAAAGACGATAGGCGTATTACAGTAAACTTAATGCCAATGACTAATGATGATAATGGTGGGAGTATGCAAAATCTAAAAATTAATAATTGTTAATATGCCGTAGTAGTCCACGTACGCGGTTGAGCTCAGAAACTATTAGTACAAGAAAGCTGTAATTTGGCACGGTATACTTACACACTTATTATACACTATTATTATATTATACACTTAAATGCATATGTCATCAGCAGACACCGAGCCGAATGGAGTAATCTGAGTGGACACGTACACTCCAAGGAGACACTTGGTATCGACAACGCCAGTTGGCACAAAAGGTTCTGTAAATTTAACAGAAAACAGACAAGATTTCTAATGGGAGCCCTGACCGGACACTTCAAAAATAACAGTCATCTCTTCAAATTGAAAATTGTCGGAAGCCCTCTATGAAGGGCATGTGAGGAATCAGAGGAGACGATGAGACACATCTTGTGCTACTGCGACTCTTTGGCTGGTAAGCGTTTGGACCTTTTCGGATCGGCGTATCCTGATCTAGAGGACTACAGGCACTACGCACCAGGTAATATCCTGAAGCTTATGCAGTCCTTCTTCGGGAATCACCGTGTGAGTGAGTAAGGCATGGGGTAAGTACAAAATAACCCAAAGGTAAGACGTGCTTCCGATTTATAATCGGCCCCAATGAAGATAAGATAAGATACACACTTATAAAACACCAATAGCCTCGCAGGACTAACAATATAAACAATAACGTTTTTTCTATGAGTTTTGACATAACTCACTCAATACATTAAATGTTTCAATATTATGAAAAGACAAAGCGATGGTGACGCTCGCGTGCGCTGTACGTAGAGTTGTTAACTTTCAACCGGAAAATTAGATAAATATTTATCTTTGTAAGAAAGAAAAATAATACAAAATATCGTAGAACAAATTTTGTTGTTTATGGATTTTAGCTATTTAGACCTGCCAGGTTATAGGAATCCTAACTAATATTATAAATGCGAAAGTGAGTTTGTTTGTTTGTTTATTGTTTGTTTGTTTGTTACGCTTTCACGCCGTATCTACTGAACCAATCATCGTGAAATTATGCATACACATAGGTTAGGGTACAGAGAAGGACATAGGCTATATATTACGCAGGCGGCGCCGCGGGTAAAAGCTAGTTTATCATAATTATTCACGCTGAAAAAATGGTAAAATTAAATTTAAAAAATATTTTATTTAGGGTTACTCACAGGGATGTAAAGTGAAGTTTTTTTTTTTTCGTTGAAGCTGCTTAGAAAATACAAAACTTTATTTACGACAAACAACTACTAAACCCTATATTGCGCGTGGCTTGACATTAATTATTGATCACGATTTAAAAACAGCTAATGACTTAAGTATAATCTTAGTTAGTGCTTAAGTTTCGAAGATTAAAGACGTGAACAATATTTTAATAGGCCAATAGATAGTCTCTAGGCTAGAATAATCTTGCTATGTCAATATAATTTTAATTATCATGTCTAGTACCACTACAGGCTTATAATTAATTAATTAAAGTCCCATAAAAAGAAATATTGAACGCTGAGATAAAGAACATCCTCGACTTAAGGACCCGATAAAAAGGTTCACATTGATTGACTTAACAAAGCTAACTAGCCATTTCTGGCCCTGGCCCCTAGAATCCAGGTCTCGAACCATCTTAGGTAAGGTCAAAAAAAAAAGAAAAATAGGGTGCAACCGCATGCACGCTACACCTAAGCGTCATTTTTGACGTTGAATATATTTAATAATATATTTAAAATAGTAAAATGTTCAATAATATAATGAACGTATACGTGTATGACACACCCGTCAAAAATGACGGGTGTGTCATACAATTTTCTGTTTTACAGAAAATTATTTTTCACAAAATAGTGTTTCCATAAATTTAAACCGTGGGTCATGGGGTTACATTTCCTTTTTTCCATTCCTTACTTCAAAACTGACCAATTTTGTAACCCTCATTGTAAACCTGCAGAGGATGAATTTTTGAAAATCTCTTCTTAGTGCACACTTACGTCATTTGAGAAACCTTTGTGCAAAATTCTATGCTTCTAGACCCGATGGTTTCAGCTGTGGCTTGATCAATCGGTTAGCTCATTTAATTTCTTAAAATTATACCTATCTATGTACCTAATAGAAGGTGGTTACAAAGGTGTCATCTTAACTTAGTGTCGTATAATAATTTAGCACATTACTATAATGTCTAATTAATGAAAGTACTTACTTATTATATTTTTCTAAACATTCTATTGACACCTCAAATTATCTATGAAATTAAAATGAGTAAAACATATTTTTATTTAAATTATAAGTACTTTTCATAAAATATGACAGTTCAATTATGTGTCTAAATCTCATTTTATTCCTTTATAATCAAGATTTGTACTAAAGCCTCGGTAAATTACTTAGTTTTTTTTTTAGTGATTTATAAGAGAACACTGTACATGACCGTTATTGTGGGTTAAAAAACTAAATAATTATGACATAGAGTAACTTTTCAAATTTAAGAATTTAAAAAACGTCTGACCTGTTATTAATTAAAAATTTACCAATTTTGTAGAATATTATTTATTTATTTTTTACATTGGTTGATGAATGATGTAGTTGTGATGTAACAAACACTAAGAAAACATACAACTGATTTGATTGAATTCTTTTTTGAAGTCGGCTGAAAATGTTTTACGTTACCACCGTCAATACTAGTATTGGAGAAACCCAAAGGATATTGAGAGAGTCAAATTTGGGACGCTGCCAGCAATCCAACTAATCGCCACTCTGACTCGTCTCATCCATTTGGCTCGACAAATATGAACGTTGTCATAAGTCGATCATGTATCAAGATTCACGCGGTGGGACCAGTTTTTAATATATTGAAATTACTATCGCCAATACTCAGCCAGGGATCTTGCAAATTGGATTGTACGTGCAGTTAGCTCTCGGCTAGATCAAGTAAATTACGCATTATAAGTGTGTAATATGCAATTTTCATTTAAATGAAGTTTAGTAGGCTGTTATTTCAGTTTACTTTCAGAATATTGAATACATAATGGTATTGTATATACGTGAGTACTGAATTGTAAATATGCTGTATTATTATCGATAGAAAGTTGATATTTATGAGACTGATAAATGAGAAATTATTTAAAATGCAAATTACCTACAGTTTCAATCAATTAAGTAAGAGCCGATGTTATTATAATATATTAAAATTATATACAATGAATGAACTTTATTGCAATAAATGTGGTACAAGTGATGGATTAAATAAGATAGAAAGTCTCACACATTAGTCATCTCCGACATGCAATAGATATAAATGCCAATTAAACATTACAATTATAATTCAACTAGCCGTTGCCCGCGGCTTCACCCGCGTAATATATAGCCTATGTCCTTCTCCGTAGCATTATCAACGTGTATGCCAAATTTCATGAAGATTGGTTCAGAAGATAAAGCGTAAAAAGGTAACAAACAAACAATTATACAAATTCACTTTCATACTTATAATATTCTTCTTCTTCTTCTTAGTCGTTCACTCTTGACAGAGTGGTCGTGGTTGTGCAGATGATCCTGGTGTGGGATCTTCTATACTGCCCATCCCTTAATATATATTACCTAATGTTTTCTTATGTTTTCGCGATTGTTACACATTTAAATAAAATTATTTTAATACGGTTTTTATCGCGTTTATTACATTATTAATTAATTATTATATTATAATTTAATTGACTGTGAGTGTGGTTTATCATACATTGGGCAAACAAAGAGAAGCATCGGTACCCGTATAAAAGAACATATTGCTGACATGAAGCATAGGCGCTCAACGAAGTCTGCAGTCTGTGAACATGCCCTAGACAAACCCAACCACTAAATGCGTTTTGATAATCCTCAAGTCCTTGCAAAAGAAAACAGATACATTCCAAGAATGCTTCGTGAGGCTATTGAAATTAAAAAACATCCTAATTTCAATAGAAAGGATGGTTGGCAGTTACCACCAGCTTGGGATCCAGTCATCAATTTAATCAAATCTCAAGCTAAGCAGAAGACTGCAAGACCTTCAGACACCGTGAGCCAATACTGCGTACATCCGGAACGTTATCAATAAATATTTTAGGCGGTAGATTTTGCAGTTCTTATAAAATACTAGACAAATGTCAACTTAGTCTACCTGCGACCACGAACACTGTAAAGTGCTCGAAACGTTAGGTGTATAAATAATGTAATAAACGCGATAAAAACCGTATTAAAATAATTTTATTTAAATATATTACCTAGTTATAATATTAGTGGCGTGATAATCAAACGTAATAAAGTGATAAAATGTATGCGAATTTCTCCAAGTTGAAGTAAGAGTTTAGAGAATAAAGACACTGTACAACCTACGACTAGTCAGATAACTGATGGTCATTCAAATATGGTTCCATTAGAAGAACATAATGTATATTCTCCACCTGTTACTAGAAGTAAGGCACAGAAAGGCGTGTAGAATTTTACTTTATTCGTAACTTGTAAGATTCATAGTCAGTGGAAGTTGTTGCTAAACAACTTCCGATCCCAAGACTTGCCCCCTTATTTACTAACTCGGATGACAGGTGTCGATGCCTATCAATCTAGAATTTACAGTTACAATGCGGGTTTTGCTTGCTCGAAATTTATTAGGAATACAAAAACCGCATTGTAACAGTAAATCCTAGATTGATAGGCATCGACACCTGTCATCCGAGTTAGTAAATAAGGGGGCAAGTCTTGGGATTGGAAGTTGTTTAGCAACAACTTCCACTGACTATGAATCTTACAAGTTACGAATAAAGTAAAATTCTACACGCCTTTCTGTGCCTTACTTCTAGTAACAGGTGGAGAATATACATTATGTTCTTCTAATGGAACCATATTTGAATGACCATCAGTTATCTGACTAGTCGTAGGTTGTACAGTGTCTTTATTCTCTAAACTCTTACTTCAACTTGGAGAAATTCGCATACATTTTATCACTTTATTACGTTTGACGCTGGTCGTAGGGCTGATGTGGATCATGATTAAAAGTTGTGAGTTGTTTACTTATAACTTGTGCTTATGATTATTTAGGGATTAGTATTCTTAGTTTTGTTTGTAAAAGGCTACGAAGGGGAAGATGTAGTATAATAGAGTTTGTGTTCAACCTCATATTGTCTTTGACGTCAATAAAACAGTTGTCATCTGAACTCGTACTTTTACTTATCACAATAGTGAGTCTCTGATGTTTGAAATTTACTTAAGCTATCATTTAATTTAGAACTTACTTTCAGAGAGATAAAGAAGAATTTATCTAGCTAACAGTAGATAAGTAGTCTTATCTATCTAGATATTATCCTAGTCTCTGTGTTTCCGGATATAAATATCTAGTTGTTGTATATCGTTCTTTTCCTGCTAACTACCAATTATTTAAAACCAAACAAAATTTTACAGCACTTTGACTGCTGTGCTTTTAAGTATTTAAATTTTTATTTCTTTTGAGTATTCGCGTCGTACAGTACATTCGTAAATGTCATTTATGTAGACCGTAAACGTTGCGGGCAACCCATAACTCGGTGGTGGCTATAAATGAATGAAATAATAAACTATGAATAATATTCATGCGCGGAAATAATATTTTATATGAGTTCGTAATGTTTTATTATCGATAATAAGCCTAAAATACGCGAAAATGGATTTTAGTTGCTATATTTATCTGTGTAGGTATTGTGTTAGGTCTGTTCTAGTTTTGTTATAACAGTGATTGTTAAACTTGTTATTATTTTTATTTTCAGCTAGTCTGAAATTTTTGAGGTGTGCTAAGGCGTAAGGTGTTTTATGATTGTAACTAATATTCTAAACATCTATTTTTAATGTTCCAGCTTGCAAATTAACAATAGTACAATACAATTTTTCATCTCCCTATTTCAAGAGATTAGGGGCAAAATGTTCAGATCTCTTAATTTTTGTGTTGTCTGTGTGCTAAGTAACTAACCTTACACTAACAGTTTTGATGATCATTAGTCAGCGAATGAACAACAAAGGTAATATTAATAATCTTTTAAGCTATATAATTATTTTAAACTTGGCATGTTTAATATGTACTCTATTCTAGAATTTGGACCTACTAGCACGGTCCAGACCGAATCGGCACATAAATAAGACCAAATGCTTCGAAAAAAGCTTGGTAGTGCCTTGCGCTTCCGTTCTCTTCTTGATGAGATCTTGGATCTATGTCGCTAGGATTTTTTTTATAAGTTGACAGCAGGATTCTGTCTACCCATTTACTATCACACCTAAGAATACACCTGCTCAAACAAGTTTTTGCCCGCGCTTTCCTCAATTACAAAATTTTCAAACATCAGAAGCCCATCGGTCACGATTTGCAAGATGGCGAGCTTGAATTAGCAGGAATTGGAAATACGAAACGTTCATTAAATCATCATAAAAAATAACGAAGCCAATAAAACTAGGACATACTTACTCAATTAAACTGTAGACCTAGTTTTGCTTCGTTAGTTTTTTACAAGTTGAGAGCAGGCAGCTAAACATCACACCCGAGTGTACAACGAAGAATAGGCTCAGATGAAAATATAAAATTACGTGTTAAGTAGTATAAGACCAATGATCACGATTGGCAAGATGGCGAGCTTGAATGCAAAACGGGAATAGGAAATAGGAAACGTTCATTGCAAAAAATCTGGACAGTTACGGCGCTAGTACCTATAAATAATGTCCAACATAAAGTTTCCTTCCCACACACGAATAACAGCCGAACTCATTACACCGCGCCGGAAGTTAATAGAACATTTTACTGCACAAGGAACTAGCCGTATCCCACAGGTACTGTCCAATCGGTGAGATTTATAATGCTGCTAACTGAAAAATGAACGGAGGTGCATGATAAAGCGGCTATGGCGAGACTTCATAACTTATAGTCTATATAATTATGCAAATACTATTAAAATATGAGTGTGAAAGTATGTATGGATGTGGAGATGTTAGTTACTCCATGACGTAAACTTCAGGATTATGATGAAACTTTAAAATGTTATGACACATCGGAATAGCACATAGGCTATGAATTACGTCCCAAATTGTAAGGTTATAACATATTATTTTGAGTTTTTCATAATGCTTGTTTGTATCACAAATAAAATTTCGACAAATACTTACTTCTTTTCACTTTTCAGCATTCGCCGCAGCTGGCTGGAAAATCAGATTTTTTTTTTGGAAAAAGATTTTTGATGTATCTAAGCTATCGCCTTCTACGACATACACGGGAAAAAGTGGTCTCTGCCGGAAACCACACAGCACGGCATTTATTTATAAATAATAAAAATTACAAGATGACAACCATTATTTTTAGCTTCAGCTATTTTATACAGCTATTTTGATGTTTTTATTTTCTCCCATGTATTATGTGAGATAATATCAGATAGAAAATGACTAGTTTGCAAAGCTTGCAAAATTATTCTGCGTAGGTAATAGATTTGTTAGTATGCATGGTTCTTGACTGTGATGTATCACTAATATTTATTATCGGCAGCGATTCTGCTGGTTATATTCAATTCTGCAATTTGTTTAAGCTATTTGAACAAGAAATTAGTTATATACGTTTCTTTCGACTTCTGCTCATTTATGACCGAGTCTTTATTCTGTACAATAAAACTGTAAATATTAAAATGGGTAGAATTTTCTTTTCTAGAATTGTCGAACTTCAATACTACTATTTTTGATCACAAGATGTAATTTCTGCGAAGACAGGGTATCTCGTTAAATAATAAAAATAAATTAATTTTTTGGATTTATTTATTTAGAATCCATGTTTGTAAACAGATTTGTAAACTTACAAGTAAGGTCTGTTTAAAAAAATATAAATATGGCTACAAAAAGTTACTGCAGTATATGGCTAAAAAAATTAAATGAAAGTGTGAAATGTACAGCTTAAGTATCATATCGCATTCTAAAATAAATCTTTTTAACGTGTCAAGTGATCTACCTGAGCATTGAAATAATTCGATTATAAATAAATTATTTTGTAACATTAATTTTAAAGAATTCATTATTGAATATACAATGTCAAAAGAAATATATACTATCTACAATATACAAGTAACAAACATTTATCTATGTACATTTAGTTTGGACTAGTTCACGATCGTAGTCAAAAAGTGTCGCAAGGAGAATTTTTACATAATTTACATATAAAGCACATTTAAAAGATAAATGTGTTCGCTTGGAATATACACTGAATATTTGGAACATGGTACTACATACATATCTATTTAGGTATATTACGACACGCTTCAGAAGTTTTCTAGCATACAGAACCACATTTTACATACCTATAAAGATATCGAAATGCTATTGTTCTTTTACAAATATCAAAATGAAGAATTAAAAAACTTGTAGGAGTGTTTAATTTTTTTAAAAACAGCGCACTCGCTTCTTTATTAAGCATAGATCGAACTGTGCCATACTCGATATTTTTGAGAACGGATCACATTATTTCTCTCATGTGCAATAATTATTGAAAACTTTTGAGAATAACTGGAAATTTCAGGATTTTTGAGAACAAATAATTCTTTTGCAGCTCATCACTTGTCCTTAATGAGATATTTTTTTAAGCGAATCCTGGATTTTGAAGAAAAACACATCAATGTAAAAGTCGCTTCTCAACACAAACATCTGTGCATCGACCCGGAAAGAACTGACCGATTCATTGGATAATAATATTTTCGAGCAAGTTCTGTTACAGTTAAATGTTAATTTTTAAGATGCAGTAAAAACATTATATTTTGTTCGTCTAAAACGTGTCGTAATATAATAAAATTGATTGGTAAGGTACGACCCCTACGAAGAAAAAACACACATTGTTAACATTTTGTCTATATTTTGTCTTAAGACTTTGGGTTTTTATTTAATTTTCGGTTAAATCTTTTTTATTGAAAAGTTCTATTGGGGTCTACCAAAATTCTTAAAGTATTTCTGGACAAACGTTATTTTTCATACTTTCGTATTACGATTTCTAGACGCAGGTTATATTAAAGGAAAAGATGCAAAAGTAACGTACGCCTAGTAAAATTGACAACCCAGAATTTTTAGTTTCAGCTCAGTCACAACTGTGGATGTCGTAAACGTCAAATATTAGAACCGTGACTCGGAAGATATGAGCGAAATTCAGAATTTCACACTCAAACCTACTCTAACTGTACATGCGGCAGACCGCATAAAGCTCTCTTAAAAAATTACAAAATGTCTCAACATATAATAATTAACCTATCTATAATATTATTTACAATTATTGCTATTATTGCGCTTTTAACGCTCCAGTTCACTATACTGGCTTATTGCCGTCACTATAAATTAAATATATTCGCAGCACTTAAATTATACTCTATTAGATAGCCCGCACATTGAGCCACAATCGCCACCATTTTGTTGTCCACTGCAGTTTTATAAGCTTGCTTTTTTGAATTGAACTTAAACAGCATTGGAATAAAAAGGAGCACCATTTGTGGCTATATATGTAGGCTTTTAGGCGTGCTTTAATCAGATCATACATGTTTTAAAAAAAAAAAAGTTATTTATTTGTTGCCCTTCGCGACGTAGTGGTTAACACGTGTGTTATTGGGTTCAACCGCCGGCCACGTCATGATAGAAAACGATCTTTTTCAGATTGACCTGGGTCTTGGATGTTTATCTATATATGTATTTGATAAAAAAAATATAGTTTTGTTGAGCAAGTGTCCCATAATTTAAGACTTGAACTTACTTTAGGGCTGACTCGATTTGTGTGATTTGATTTATCCGTATTTTTTATTGTTTTGTTCAACGCTTTAAATATGAAAGTTCTAAAAAACAATAATGATCTCAATGAAATACGCCTCAATACTACAAAAATTGAATTGGAAAAGGGGTTACTGTATAGAATATCAATGAATTACTACTACGTAAGAATTTTGAGTTTTTATACAAAAATATAAATGCAACTTAAGCTAATATTGGCGCTGTATGATATGCCACTTATAAAGGAATGATGAAAAAAGCCATTTCAAAATTTATTTTGAAACCGTAACAAGCATCGCATTCATACTAGATGCATCCATTTTTAATTAAAAATGTTGGCTTGGCGGCATTTTAAATTATACCTCTTTGTAGTATTTTCATAACAAGCTTATTGCTCTTCATTTTTTTTTTAATAAATATAGTTAAATATTCATAACAAGTCAATCAAAATAATTTTAAAATGTGCAATATATATGAAGGAACGCAGGAATTTTTCACAGACGGTCTAAAACTGATAACGCTTACTTTTTTTTGAAAGAAAATATGTTGAACGATAAAATTTACTTCATTCTTGCCCACAATACAGCATGATTACTGCGAACCAACAGTGACAGATCAACTAAGTCTGAGAAAAATTCCCCGTTTTTACTTAATACCAATAAAAAGACTCAACTCATAATTAAGTCCTTTCATTTAACAAAATACCAGCACCGCCCATTAATGCCAAGATTACGAGTACATTACTTTATTCAAATTCAGTTATGTTAAGTAAAAAAAATTGGTCAGACATAATGTTCAGTCTTTGAATGCAAAATAAGTCTTGGAAGATATCATCAAATAACTATTGATATTGATAATTTCGATAAAGTCGATCTTAAACACAAGTCAGTTCAAATATTTATCTACCAACCTATTTTTACATTTATTTGGAGTCAATTTACTAGTACCTTTTATGATCTGTATTTTGTGTTGTTGTCCCCGCTAAGGTATTGCTACGAGCATTAGGGCGGTGCCTTATTTTCCGCGTCAGCGGGGGAAGCGGGCGTTTGCGCGGCCTGCGCTCGCGCCCGCGCTAGCGCCTATGCCAGCGCCGGCGCGGTAGGCCGCGCTCAGGGGCGATGAGGATGAGCTGAACTCAATGAAGAACTACTCACACCAGAATCACTACTTTTCTCTGACGCACAAGGCTCTCCTCCAGCTACGAACTTGACAACATTCAACCGATGGTCGGATTCACAGGTGTCATCTCGAGCTCCTCCGGGCAAACCACCTGTTCGTGCCACAGTCCTTTCTCCAACTGTTCCTGGATAACGCTCAATTCTGTCACATTCTGCGTCATCAGGTTGTCGACGCCTGACTGACCTTTTCGCCTGAGGTGCTGGATCGGGTGGTCTGTGTGTAGGCTCATCAGCTCTGTGTACTAAAGGTGAAGTTCGGACTCGGACTCCGCCAACACCGACGCTCGCTTCATAGCATCCTGAGTCTCGAGGAAATTGGCACCGGCCAAATGGGGACTCGCCGCCTTCTGAACTGGAACCACCACCTTCGCCTTCGCCGTCGGCCTCGCCACCTGGGTTAATCAATAATAACTTCAGTTATAACATAATAAAACAATCCATAAAAACATACAAGTATAGTATTGCATCAAATCATGACTTAATTTTTATTACTTACATTCAAGTTGGTGCAGCAGTTGAACAGCAGCCAAAATTCGTGTTCGGTGTTCAGGAGTCATGATTCCCAAATAATCTAGATCGGATGGTTCAATTTCTTTGAATAATTCTATATCTTCATATCCATTTCTAGCAAAGGCTACCGTGTATTCTGGTAAATCTATCCTCCTCAACAATTCCTCAACCGTTCTCGGTCTGGTTTCCCAGAGTCTTTCACGACTTTTACACCATTTTAAAGATCTAGATCGGATGGTGTCTCTATCCGACAAAACTTCTACATTAGCAAATTTGAAATTTCCAACTTTATTGTTCAGCACACCTCGCCAAATACCAGAAGCATTCATGTTGATAACTTCTATGATGTCTCCTTTCTGTTGACAAAGAAAAGTCGACTTAAACCAGTGCTTATTAGAAACCAGTAGTTAATAAGTAGTTAAGGTTGGATATTAAGATCTTACCTTGTATCTCAGGGCCTCTTTCTCATAAATATTGGGTACGTAATCGACGAGAGCACGGGCCCGGCACAGCATTTGCGGCACAAGCAAACTCCGCCCGGCCGGACTTAATTCTATGTTTTCTTCTGCCGAGAGAGATGAGTGATTACTACCGGCTCGTACCAACGCTTGTGTGCCTGTACATAAACATTTTTAGACTTAGAAATCTCTATTTTTTCCCTAACCTATGACCAACACATTAAAATTAAAAAATACCTGCTGTTACATCATTGTACAACTGTGAATAGGTAGGAGTTTGTTAATTTAGAAACTATAACACCAATGTTAGTAGGAGTAGGAAATTTTTTTAAATAGTATGAATGTGCAAGAGTATAATCTGTAAATAGCTAACGGGTCGTTATGGTTCACAGAAAAGAAAGACAAACATATTTACAAACAACGTTTATATTAACACAGACAACAAATAGCTCAATAAATCCACTCACTACTGCCTGATCCGCTGGGAAGACTTTCGAAAGAACTATTAGAACAGGGGAAAGCTTGGTCGCCGCTAGTGCGCCTATCACTGCCTTCGGGTCCTCGTTCTTGTCTTAGCCTCGAAATTTTTCTTTGGACATCTTGTCTTAAGCCTCGTACTTTTCCTGCTAAATTGGACACTCCTTCACAGTCTTCTGCGGACTGAAATAAAAAATAAGAAGTTAATCGGGTGGAGGAAATAAAAATTAAAAGCAACCAACATAAACCAGCAAGTTTATTCAACTATAAGGTAAACATTTCAAATTTTAAGCAATTACCTTATGTACAGTTGCTATATGTTGGGAATCGGTTTCGCTTTCTTGATCTTCGTAGTCCGACGAAGCGGGTGATAAAGGGTCGGCGCCTATCCGATAGCCTGACATTTGCCGGTAGCCCCTCCGAGAATCCCGTTCGGATCGGCTTGATTCTAATGAAATGCCGGATAATCTCGAACCTATTGACTGTATGTCAGACGCGGCGTAATCCCCACTCTCTCGATCTCTTGCTGTCCGTAACGGAATCACCGTGGTCGGGTAGGGACCGCTTTGCGGAATTATTAATCCTCGTCTGGGAGCTCTAGCTAAACTTATATCGCCGGCACTTCTTAGTGATATTACGCCTTCACCTCTTGACTCATTGCGAAGGTTTAGCGTGAAACAGACACGCCCATTCTGAAAGGTTGCTGCCGGTGCACCCCCTCCCATCAGAAAGTCCTCTGGGTCACTCTCGTATGGCGGTTCATCGTACCAGTGCCCTCTTCCGGTAAGGCCTCTCGCTTCGTCGTCGTACATATACGTGTCGTCTGCAAACGATGCCTCTATTAAAATTTTGAATAGCGTGATTTTCAAAAGTGCAAATAAAAAATACGTGCTAAAAATAGCGAAAAAATTTACCGTAAATGCCCTTCCACAGAGTGGCGAGTTCACTGACAACACTGCAGTTAAGCTGTGTACGAACGTAAGCCGTGCGTGGTTTATGCAAAACATCTCTTTTTAAAACGACATGCGGAGAATTTTATTGCAAAATAAACAGTTTGATTTTGATGGTGATGATGAAAACAAGTCCGTAAATTTTATATCGTGGACGTATGAAGAGCTGTGTAATTATATTGTCACTAAAATGATGATTGATGAACGAGACACATCAAAAGCAAAACCGGAAGAGACAAAACAAAGTTTTTAACATCAAGACAAGCATTCCGCATTTATTTCAAACTTATAATAATGAGTCTAAATATAACCATTTCCTGCAAATGGTATGTAAATAAAAGGCGATATTCTTGTTCAGAATAAAAACTATTAAAAATATTATTAAAAATAAATAATATCACCAAAATTTACACACCATTTAAACCCCACTTAAAGTCTAGGCGCTTCATATTTTTGCTTGACAAAACTCGTTTTTAGCCCGTGCAAATAATTAATAAACGAATTTTGCCCTGAACATGCAGTTTCTATGAAATATAATTTTTCATAGTTATTCACATTTATTAGTCACGTAGACATAAAACAGCATCCGTATTTGTTTTTATCTAAATATGTATTTTCTTTATTTCATCAAAGCCTACCTAAATAAAATAGCGTGGCGCAAAACATTTTTTACATATACACTTTTGTATGAAGAAGCGACTAGAACAATCAAAGCAAGACGAATGAAACAATGAAAATCCAGTAAATACTTAAAAAAATAAGAAATACCTCCAAAAGGACCTCTGACGCCGTCCCTCCCCATATTCATAAGGCCATGTCTAATATCTCGAAGAATCTGTGAACAAGGTTTTTCAAATTATTACTACGTGTTGAATTAGGGGTATAAATAACATATATTTGTTTTCCATTGGTATTTTTAATTTTTCAGCGCTAATTTTAGAATAATTTTAAAGGATTAATTAGATGTATAAAAAATTACGTTCGTAAAATTAATATAACGTCATTCTGGGACGCATTTTTAACCCCGATTTTTTTTTTTAATTTAAGAAAATAGTTTTTTTTTGCCATGTTTCAATAAAATAAAAAGCGCTTGGTTAAATGTCATTACTCACTGAAATTATATAACTTAAATTTATAAAAAATGGTTTTGATATAGTTCGGAAATGAACAAAAATTATATTTTTACAACTATTTTTCTTGCCGATAAAAAGATAAAAACATGTATTTCTAAAAGTAAACATGTCCCATTGTTTCCTTTTTTGTAATTTATTTTTAACTACTTACTGATTTTAATACTTCTAAGTATTTTTCCTCAAGTAAGTACTAAACGTAATATATTTGACTCCATCTTTTCAGTAATAAAAATACCCACATTTAAGTAATTTTTTCAGAAGCAATTACATTTTCGTAGTATTTATCATTACTTTCTCAGTGTTTATTTATGTTAAATTTAATATATGACACCCATCTCCACGTAAGTATCGACACCTTAATGCAGAACATAAAAACTTTACGATTTTTTACAGGAAAATAAGAGCAGCATTTTATACGCTATAATCTTTGAGCGGGCGTAAATAGAATTCCTACCATAAATATTTACCGCCCTAACGCATTAGGCATTTGGCCTTGCGTTTTTCAAACAGCGGGTTTGACAGAACGCGCAAGCTATATAAACATATTTTTTACTAGGCAAGTAAACAATGGGCCTAGGAATTTCATTTATTATTATTTTATTTTATTTTTTATTTATTAGGAAGATTATCGACTACAGTAACAAATTAACTACAATCTAACAACATTGAGTCATTTATAAATCTCCACTTATAGCGATAAAATAAGTTTCAATAGCACCTGTTATATAGTACATAATTTGACATTTGTTATTTACTTAAAATTAAACTAGCATACAATACAATTGCATTACTTTTATGATATAAAGAATAAAGAAGAAAAACAAATTAGCAAGTAAGTTCAGCTGAGAAAAGAACGATAAACTTAGTCAATAAAAAAATTAATACTATATGCTTTTTTTAAAGCTGACAACTTACGGCTGAAAATATCAATATATTATTTTCGATAGTCATTTTGCTGTACTTTTATGCCATTGTATTAAAATTCCATCTAGGCCATCCTATGACGTATTCTGAGCCACAGAAAGATACTGCACTCTACAGGCTCCATTTTTGGTGTTTTGCTATGATTAGAAATGTTTATTTTGTTTGATTTACCTAAAATACAAGCCATAGCGTCAAGCGTCATGAATTCAAAATATGTAAAAAAGCATGAAAGACTAATTTAGTATTCATATTCGTAAAAAATAAACCTCTAGAGCGTTCAAACGACGATGCCAAAATGAGCAGTTAAAACCACGAATTGCGGGGCCTTAATAACGCAACGAAATGACGAATGAAAATATTTTAGAAATTCGTTAAAAGAATGCGTGAACATGCTAATAAATATTCAAAAAGGGGCAATAAAACGGCCACTTTCTCGTAAGTAGGAAAGTATTGAACATTAACTTAATTTATGCACACTTTGTTTCCTTAGGCTTGGACTACACGAAGGGGATTTGCGTGTCGCTTTGTTCACGTAAACGAGACTTTACTGCTTGGACTTGTACACTGACGTCTAAAAGTATGCATGCCCTTTGAACTTTAACTCTATCAGGATAAGAGTCATAATACATATTTCTGTGTTGCAAAGCTAGTGTTCCTGAGAAAAGAATACGAAGTACCATTAAAATTATTAATGAAGGCTCGAGCATTCCACGTGTGAGATGTGGGCGATTGTTGGAATAGAAACAAAACGTGTGCGTAGAATATTTTATGGTTGTTAGTTTCGGGTAAATTAATAATATTTCAACATCTTTCTACGCATTAATCATCTACTTTGTGGATGTGAGAGTTAACAAACATGGCAATGATTCTCTGTGGTATAAATCTGTAAAAATGTAAGCATTGTAATGTGTTTTATGTTATGTTTTATTTCATTACGGAATAGGTAGAGACTCGGGTTGTAAAACACATGTATTATATTTAGGTACCTACCTTAATCACGTATTATTATTTAAGAAAATGAGGAAGATTTAACATGTATCCCTGGAATAGATTTTTATAATCTGTATTTGAAGACGATCAAATGTTTTCATTTTAAGAAGGTAATCTCACAAGTATTTAGTTTAAATTCATCATGAATAAAATTGACAGGTATCACGAAGAAGGAAAACAGAAATTCGTGCCGCATCACATAAGTCAACAGACAAACAGACAGTTTATTGCAGTAGTAAAATTTCAATGTTCGATATTCCAAGTAACGGAATCCCATAGCTCGGGTAAATTCACTCGGATTGTACGATCCGGCACCTATCAAATTGGATCAAACTCAAAACATATATTTTTCCTTTAAGCAAAAGGTTTTACGCATCTTAAATATAAAGAGCCTTTCAAATAGCAAGAATGAGTAACTAAAATAACAAAAAACGAGCATATCGCCTATTTGAGAATTTCACTTTTACTTTTATTCTAAAATAAATAACTTTATACGAAAAGAAAAACGTAACAAAAAGAATATAAACATTAAGACTTTAGTTATTAAAATATCTCACAAATAAAATAAAAAAAACCGGCCAAGTGTGTGTCGGAGTCAAGCGTGAAGGGTTCCGTGCCAATCTAACATGTTCAGTTCATGTGCCGTTCTATACACTAACATGTTTTTAGTATGGGAGCCTGGGCCCGATCCCTTAAATTTTATTTTATTTTCATTATAATATTTATAACTCAATATTCTGTGAACATTTGAAGCGTCTATCCTTTGTAATTTTTAATATGAAGCAGAAAACGGCAAAGAAATCATGTTTGTTGTATCGGAGCTCCCCATAAATATTTATTTTATTCTGTTTTTAATATTTGTTGTTATAGCGGCTATAGAAATACATCATATGTAAAAATTTCAACTGTTTAGCTATCACAGTTAATAAGATATAGCCTGGTGACAAACAAACAGAAAGACAGACGGACATCAAAGTCTCGTAAATAGGGTCTTGTTTGTACCCTTTGGGTACGGAACCCTAAAAACGTACAGTCCATTTTTATTTTATTTTATTTCTTTCTTAGGATAGGGTATAAATTACAGAGCACGTAAGTTACTAAATAATACTTAACCTTACCTAATACTTTTGATAAACGTTTAACACTTGCAGTGAATCGAAGCCGTGTTAACAATTTAAGTTTTGTATATAATCAGTTTCCATTTGAATCGAATCATACGAACAGAGTGAAAATACCCCGCAGTGGGTTTTACGAGGGTATGTGCTGAGCAAGGGGCTTCCGAAGTTTCGTAGGGAAGCGATACAACTGCCTCTAATAGGCTTAGCTCGAGATTAGGGCACGATTAGTCCATGGTTCGGTTCTCGCGTCCGATGTTCAAGCCCGTAGAAGATTACAACTTAGTGTGAGTCGCACATCAGATTATACGAGACTTTGTTTGCGAAGGGCGTTTTTGTGCCTATTTTATGCATTTCATGGTGTTTTAAAGCGCTTTTATTTGTTCTGGTTTAGGCACAAAATGTGCATTTAAACATGTATTTATTATTATCAACAATCGATAAATGATTGTTAAAAAGAAAAAAATTGTTGTGCAAAATGTATTTATTATTATCAGCAATCGATAAATGATTGTTAAAAACAAAATTCTTTACTGATGTCTTCCATCTGACATATCTGGATATTCGATGGCTAAAACTAAAGATGTATGCAGTAATTCAAAGATCCCACATTTTGTAGTGCCTCTACACTCTTACTACTACCTTCATACGTTGCGGTTATTATGTCCTTTATGGCCGTTCATGACGAGCTGTGATAGTTGTTTCGTTGACTTGTATTTTAGTCCGAATTATTACATTTTGTACAGTCTAAACTTTTTCGATTGTGATGACATCGACGGCGGAAGATTATTAATTAGGACACTGATAAATTTACACATACAATAAAATTTACATTTAGGCTTATCCCTTACCTCTTCTTGTTCTCTCGCTAGTTTGTCTTTTTTCTTCATTGCCTCTTGGACTTTTAACTGAAACAAACAAAAGTCTATCAGTTCACAACCCGAATATTATTTAATGTCAAAATAAAAAAAGTATGTCCAAAAAGAATATCAAGTTTCATCCCCATCAACAGCTGCGTAACATTATGATTTTGACATTCAACACATATACTCGTACGTTTTTGATACACAGTGAAAAATTACGAACAAAATTCTTGTACCAATTTTGTTCAAGAAAAGTAACATGGAATAAAAAATAAATGAACATAAAAATGTCATGCATTTGAAATAACAAATTAGTTTGTATATGCGTGCATATAACGTGCAAATCGGTAACATTTCTACGAAATGGTGCAAAAAATATTGCGTGCATTATGAAAAGAACGATCTTATGTTTTTGATCCACCTCCATTGAATGAGCATGCCGATTGAAAAAAGGCCAAAAAAGATTATGCATAATTTGGAATTTTGATTTCTGTTATATACCTGTTGGCAATGCAAATAAAATAAATGCCTAAACATACCATAATATTATATGAACCTAAATCCACATCACAATAAATCAAATTAGGTATTGTCAATAAATATCAATGAAAACCTTCGACTTTATTTTGAATTAAAAAAGAAATGATTTTTTAATATATTATATAATATTTTTTTAGTAAATGAAAAAAATAAATAAATACTATATATACTCCATTGATTTTTTTTTATGTCATAGCACGGCAAACGAGCAAGCGGGTCACCTGATGGTAAGTGATCACCGCTGCCCGTGGACTAATGTAACACCAGGGGTATGACAAGAGCATTGCCGGCCTTACTGGATTATTCAAACTGGAATTTTTATAGTGATTTAATAAATTCAAAAAATAAATTACAACAATGAACAATGTCCTTGCTTTGTGCAATAGACACGCCTTAAAATAAATGAGAATGCATAAAATGAAATTATAAAAGCTATTGCCATCCAGAGTATAACAGATCGGTTTTTCTCGTAATATCTGACAGAACGGTACAATTTAGTCAAATTAAATTAAATGTGAAAAGGATTATGATAAACTTTAATAATAATAAATTTTTTATCTGTCAGATATACACGCGAAGAAACCGTTGTAAAGCTCACCCTATGAATTGTTTCCTCAAAGGTGTTTGGTTGGGCGGCACTCATTTGTAAGGAGCGGAGGCGATCATAGTCCCTGGGGTCGATCATGGACCTCAACACTGTGTCGGGCCCAGGGCCAAGGCCTAGACCACTTTGGAGCACGCTGTCTGGTGTGTCGACCTGAGGAAAGTAGTGCCTAATGTAGAGCGCGGTTTTGGGGTCGTAAAAGGTCCCCGTTAAATACTATGCCTTTATTTTAGTAATATTTTTAAGAAGCAAAAGATACTAACACACATCGTCTCTTATATCTGATGCCTTAAATTGAGCCTAAAATTGTATCCAAGCTCAATCAATTTAATTCAATCAGATAAACTGAATTAATCGAGTTTTCTTGACATACTACAATCGTTTATTTTTTCATCAATCTTCGTTTTATATGTTAGAAAAATGCCGTATGTGGGGCTGATGGATCCTCGTTGTTGTGATCTGTGGTGTGTTGGTAGTACCGTTTAATACTCTAAGGTAGTACATAATAAGGATGAATATTACTTAGCATTGAAGTTCCTTATCAATCCATAATTTGGTACTCAAGAGTTCAAACTATACTATGAAACTATGTTGAAAGTGAGTACCAATCTAGATCATTTATCAAAACGCCCAGTCATTTTTCTTATAAAGATAGACAGCAAATACACCTACTAACAAGTTTCCCAAAAGTCTAAACTTTTTTACGAATCACGCCGAAAGCGTCGTTCTATGATAAATTAACGAAAATCCCCTGAATAAACTTCGTGAATTGTTTTGCTGTATATCTTTAGCTAGCATTATGATATCATGTAAAAATATTTAAAAAAACTCAAAATTTATGAATCTTATTCATAAATTCAAACCATCAAACTATTTTCTCATACAAAATTGATGAATTTTTTCCAGTTTTTTTTTTTCAGTTCAGAGTTCCATAGCCGAACGGTAGAAAGCTTCCGTTTTTGACATCTGAATAACAATGCATTTACTACAGAATCTCACGGAGAATTTTTTTTTAAATCTATGATCTCACGTCATTAAATGTCACATCAAAGCGTAATGTTTGAAATGCGTGAATTTTGGCTATGGCGATAGTCTTTTTCTAAGGCTGTGAGTCATACAGTACCAACAAAATTGCGGAGACCTAGCCAAGTGGATAAATGAAGAGTATCATGGGAAATTAGGGTGAGTTGAATTCCATTTGTCGTGATTGCCAACCTTTACCGCTTAATTTATTTAGTTTTTATAGTTGTACAAACAAATTTATGTAGTAGATCATTTCGAACATCAGTTTTCGTTACGTCTCGTTACATAGTTTTTTTTTAGTACTAACGTTTCTTTTGTTTCAAGAATACAAATATTTATGAGGAATATTAAATCTTTATATTTCCTTTTTATATTTTAAACCTTTATATTTTATCTCCCTTTATATTTGGAGGTTTTATGTGAAAAAAAAAACTACACAAAACATTTTGATTTACTCAAAATAGTAACTTGACATTATTGGCATAAAACTGAAGAGGGATCCAATTGCCCTTGTAAATTATAAACGCTATGGAATGTTTAGAAATGTACTATTGAATGCAATTTTATTAATTACCTTAAGCCACAACTGTACGTCTAAGTTACAAATGCAAAATACAGTGAAACCACATGCAACGACTCAGAAAATTGTCGTAAGAAATACTCGTAAACAGTGCAAATGCAGCAATCCTCTGAAACGCGTCTAGAAAGCTGTATGATAAATATATTCCTTGAATTTGTTTTATTTCTTACGAGAAAAATTCTGCTGGAAATATTATGACGATTTGTATTTCGTTGGCGGGATACAGTTATTATGAGATGAGGATTTCGTTTCTTACTCTAGAATGACTACAATCGAAATGGAAAACGTGACAAATTCTCTCTTTCTTAGATATTTTATTTAGAAAAATATGTATACGAAAATGGTTCACAATTTAAACTTATGTAGAAAAGAATTGCATATCAGAGCAAAATATACTATTGCTCTTAATAGTTATGATTAAATATCTAGTGAACTATTTTCCGTAAGTGAACGTATTTATATAGCGCATACCATTTTTTTTTAATATAAAGTTTCACGACCCGTACGGCAAAACATGAGAGTTGCTGCTTTCTAAAAGCTTTGCCATTGCTTCTCAATTCGGCCCTTCAGGCCATGCATGCAAGTCGCGGCCCATCATGCATATGATCGTTTGCTGTCTCTCCAAGCCTTGCGCACCCAGGCAACGCCCAAAGCCGAGGTTCGTCCCTCTCCTGGGGACCCTTTGGTGATGTTTGCCTTACAGGTTGAGAACACTCTGCTCTCACCTCAAAAGTCTGGTCAAGTAGCAAAAGCTCATTTAGAGCAGCATAGTCCATTCAAAAAAATTTTTTTTTAATTTTCAAGCAAGGAACTATTATTTGTAATTCTTTCAAAATTTTAGGGTCATTAGTTCCGAAAATCAATCGACCAATTTTCGTCTACTTTCATGAATAAAATCAAAACAACAAAACATGTGAAGGTAAAGGTATGATAGTTTGTTTACAATAGATAAATTCAAAAATCACTGAATACACTTGAAATAATCTTTACCTATACATAGATGTAACATAAATAATCAGCAAAACACATATTTTACGAGTAAAAAGACGTGTAAAAACGCAGTTTCGAATGAAATTGTGAATGCAAATGCGATTTTTGAATTCAATTGAAAATGTGTGTGGAAGCGATAGCGAGCCAATAAATTTTAGGCGGTGGGTTTCGGGACCGTAGGGTTGTCAGAGTCACGTTAAAGAAACGTCCATTGTCGGCTACTCGTATTATGCCCTTATCACGTAGTTAATGGGCGCGCATTGTAGCTGCTATGATTAATTGAATGCGTACATAGCCTCTTTGTGATGCAGATATCCTTAGCTTTTTCCGCTCAAATGATAAATCGTTTTGTCTGTTCAGCTGAAAGTTTGTACAGTAATTATTGTCTGACTTTTGCTTTTGTTTGACAAACCTTCTTTATTTTTATAATTTTTTAACACATTTTCCAAGTTTGCCGCAATATTATGCTATTTTACAAAATACTTTTTTTTACATCAGTGAAAGATTGGCAATGGGTTGGAAAAATTATTTACGTTGATGTTCTAATGCTAAAGGCACATGACAATGCATCGATGACAGTATGCCATCGATGATGACAGCCGGAACCAATGCCTTAACGTGCCTTCCGAAGCACGTTGGAGTTCAAAATATTTCTAAGCCACATGCGTTCTGAAATGCTTAACATGTGTAAGCGCTAATGTTCACGCTCCTAGGACATTAGTTCAGAGAGACGAACATTTTTTTTTTAATCTATGGCCATAAGGCTATGTGAAGTAAAAAGCAGGTTATGTGTTGCACACGATAGTAACAGATGATTATTTCTAGCGATAGATTGAAGGAAATAGACTATCTGAATTGCGCTGTGCCGATTGTATATGTTTAATTGTAGAAAAATGTAAACGAATAGATGTTACAATTTGAATTTTTAATAAATTTAATGATCTATGAAATAGAATAAACTAAATAATAAACTACCAACGAGTCAGTCCGATCAAAATCTATTAGACGTGTACTCTGGACAAATTAATGAGAAATCACAAACACAAACCTGGTGTGGTTTCACCATTTCACCAAAAAGTTGTTTGTTTTGTTGTTGATAAACAATTCCTAAAATGTTCAAAAATCATATTAAAGGTACACGATTTTAAATTAATAAACTGCCAAGTCAGCCTACTAAAATCTAATAAACGTGTACTCTAGACAAATAAATGAGAAATCACAAACCCGGCGTGGTTTAATCATTTCACCAACAATAACACTTTGTTTTGTTGTGTTGGTAAACAATTCCAAAAATACTCTAGATAGATACACTATTTTAAAATAATAATCTACCATGTCAGCCTATTAAAATCTATTAGACGTTTACTCTAGACAAATTATGAGAAATCACAAGCCCGGCGTGGTTTAATCATTTCACCAGCAATAACACTCTGTTTTGTTGTGTTGGTAAACAATTCCAAAACGTAATCAACGGTGGAACGTGACATTAACACGCTTTCAATATGCATATGTGAGTTTGATGTATTCCCTAGACTATTAGACGTCAAATCCAAAATTGTGGTTTATGTCTAGTGAAATAGAGACTAAATTAGTGAGGTACGTTTAGACATCAATATCCGATGTAGGATTGCAATCGGCACTTGATAATTAGTATTGAATATTGAGAGACAGCCAATTACCACTAACTGAATCTGTAGGTTTTGATATGTTCATTTTTATATAAATCTAGTTTTTATCGAAGTAGACAAATAAGTAAATATTTAATGAGACTTCGTTTGTTGTTTTTTTAATGAGACTTCATAAAATGTATATTATAATGTGCAAAAAATCTTGATAACAAAGATCATAAAAAATTGTGCAAATACAATATAAGAGAATTCGCTACTCATCACCTTTGACATATATATTAATTGGGTAATTAAAAACAGTTATATGTCATGTGGAATTATGTTAAAAAAACCAGAGCCATTTTTCAAGTAGTCCATTCATCATCATCATCATTTCAGCCGCAAGAAGTCCACTGCTGGAGGTATGCCTCCCCCAAGGATTTCCAATATGACCGGTTGGAAGCGGCGGAAGTAGTATATTATTTAATGGGAATTTTGGCTTTGACTAATCTAATTTTTCACAAATTACCTGTACCAATATTTAGTACCAACAGAATTCACAGACTGGTAAGACTGTACAAAAACGGTAGGTCATTGCTACTTTGAGCGAACTCTTGAGAATGGCAAGTACTTTGTCCAAGCCTATGTTCCACCTCAGACCTCAAACTATCTCCAAACCAAATTACTTCAAAATCGGTTCAGTTGTTGAAGCGTGAAGAAGTGGCATACAGATTTCTATTCACATTTATAGTATTATAAATTCTAATATAAAATTCATAAAAGTTTCGTACGGAAATTCCAATTTAATATTCTTCAACATATCATTTTGCGTTTCCGCAACACCCATTACAATAATAAACTAACTAAAACAATTATGGCACTGTATTCCTGGCAATGAATACGAAATGTCTGCAATTTCCATGCCACATTTATGGAACCGAGAACTATCTATCACATTAGGATTGTAATTACACCCACACAGTAAAACGTGGAAAGTAAATCATGTTGACAACTGGACTAGGTGTTTTCGAAACCTGGAATGGTTTACACAAAGACCAAATGTCTGAGATAAAAAAAAATTGAGCAGTAAAGTACCTACTTCACTTTAAAGGAAAAAAATATTTAAAAATTTTAAATTATTATTTTATTAATTTAAATAACCACGAAACTAAAACTAGGTAATATTAAAAAATGCTTGTCTACATACATAATATAAAGAAGAAATAATTGATTGTTTGTTTGTTTGCAAGCATTAAATAGGCTCAGTAACTACTTGACCGATATTTTAAAATTCTTACGCTTTGATGTAGAAAGCGAGTGCGCGAATCTGCGAGTGACTTAGGCAATAATTTACGTGGACAAAGTCGCGGGAAAATTGCTAGTCTACTAATAAAGATGTCGCGCAGGTCATTGCCTTGTGGTAGGATGCCCAAAAGGCTGGCTGCATTACATGTTGGATGGCAATGCAAATTTGTTGTGCGATAAAATTGCCAGGCATTTGGTCATCAGAAAACTCAAGCAGCTGGTTGTTTATGATTTTAAATAATTTCTGAGCTAGAAACTCAATGTATTTATTAATATAATCTAGTTGAGGCATATTTTATCCAACGATATATATTTTTTAGTTTTGGTCCGTTAAGGGCCCACACTAGGCACACTAGCGACGCCAATAATTTTATTCCTAATACTTTACAAATAAAAAGAAATTCAAGAAAGTAAATCATATAAGCCTTAGTAAATATTATCAGAATCAGTAAGAATTATGAGATTCAGATTACCGCCAAAAACAGCCGTTTTTGGCGGATCACTATTTCTTTTAATGACTGATTCTATTGTATTAAAACATGATTCCAAATATACTTCAGGTTATTTACTAAGGCTTATATGATTTAGATTCTTGAATTACTTTCTATTTGTAAAGTATTAGGAATAAAATTATTGGTGTCGCTAATGTGCCTAGTGTGGGGCCTTAACAAAATGTGGCAATTTAACAGGCGAAATTTTGTGTATTAAATTTTCATAAAGCGGACAAGTTTGACATGTAATAATTTGTATTTAAAACATGATATCATAAACCTAAAACCTGTCCAAGCACAAAATGAATAATTGCCTTATCAATCACACCACGACCTACATTCACAAAAACAAACGGCCTTATTGGAATGAGTCAAGATGAGCAATGTTAATACCGCGTGCCCGCGTCAGATACGCTCGTCCCACCCGAATTAAGTGCAACATTTTTCCACGTCTACCTATATTTATTAATCTCTGGGGTGGGGATACGTCACCGAGTGCCTTGAGAAATGACGCCTGCCAAAGTTAAGTCGGTTGAGCCAAGAAGAGGCGTGAGTTATGACCGTTTGTTGAGCCGGAGGATAAGGGCCATTAGGGCGCGTGGTAATCCTTATCGGCCGCGTTGCACTTAGGATTAGTACTGTCAGTTTTTTCGGTACGGCTCGGCTGGCTGTGATTAGGGGATCAAGGGTCACTGGATTATGGGCTACGATTGTTTTTGTATTGATTTGTAATATTTTATTGGAATTCTTTTAGTCGCGTATTTTTGTTACTTGAGGCTGTGGAAAAAATATTTTCTGTCTGTTTTTTTGGTAACAACTCTGTACTTCGGTATGGAAAGCAAATGGGACTCTAATCAAAAACTGTTCGTTTGCTGGTATGTCTGACTCCTTGTCCTTCCGCATTTAAGCGTTTGCCCGTATTCAGCTATAGCTTTGGGGCCTGGAGCCGCTTTACAACACTTGTAAGAACACAAAAAGTGCCTAATAGAAGCTAGCTTTTTGTATGCAATTCACTTCGTTATTTAACCGAACAAGTAGCAATATTTAAAGCTAGCAGTCCGCCCCGGCTTTGCCCGTGGTACATATCTCGTCTATGACACTCGGGGACAACGTAGGTATCTATCCAGCGGCGTACAAAATTTTGATATCGACCCAGTAGTTCCTGAGATTATCGCGTACTTGCAAAAACATGGCCCCTTTTGTTTGCAAAAACATTGTTCTGGGGGAATCAGTGAGTTAAACTGGCAGAAAATTACTTTGACAATAATTGTAAGAAGAGCTTGTAAATTCTGGCTCTAGCCACCTCAAAATAATTGATCCCCAGTATTTTATAAAAGCCCTATGCAGGAGTTTTTGCTTTGCAAAAAATACGTAAAATTTTCATAACACGGATGGAAGCGTCGCAGTAGCGTCGCAACCAAACGTCGCGTCATACTAATTGCAGTGCGTCAAAGAGCACCGGCGTCGCGGATATGCATGCATATGCATAATGGCGGATGGGGGACGTATGAAAAACGCTGGCGGCCAAGATTCGGTGGAAAATTGTTTGCAATACACACTTGTCTTTTTCACACGGTTAAAGTTTTTTTTTTTTATAGATCAGTCGGTCAAAACAAGAATATCTTGAAAAATCTCTACCACGAAATCGATCCCCTGTATTTCAGAAAAGCCCTGTGAAAATTGAGGTTTTTGAGTTCTTGCAATACTTGCTTGTGTTTTTTTGCCCACAATTAAAGCTTTTAATTGTTAGTTTTTTTTTTAATGAAACCTTGATTATACATATTGTAAATAGGAGGTGAATTTATACGTTGATACAAGCAATTTATTTCATGACTCGCCGAATAGGAAATTAGAGTTAAGATTGAGTTCATGATGACGTAATTATGAATGTATTGAAGTTTGTTTATTCCACTAAAACTTCTAAATGTCTCAAAGGATTTAGAACTATGGGGTATTGATAGAGTCCTCAAGTGACAGAGGCAAAAAATAGGCATGTTTTTCTATGAGATTGACTTAGTTGAAGAAAACCTAAGCTATTTCTTATAGCGGCTAAATGTAAAGAGTAGCTGATTTTAGCCCACCTACCTTAAAATGGAGTATTTTTAGACTTCATGTACACATGTTATTAAAGAATCAAATTTATATGTATGCTAGTTTTATTATTTCACGATAAGTTATAAATGTATATAATGTATGTGTACGATATATCACTGCCTAATCCCGAATGACATGGGCTATGTTTTCGGCAAAGCAGTTGCTTTTTAGTTTTCTTTAAAAAAAACTTTTTTTTCTCACTGCTGGGAGAACCATGACAAGAAAAAGCCAAAAATCAACGCCGCACCAACTAATTCGTTCTATTTGAAAGTCAATTGTGATTTTAGATAACTCTTCCTTATTCCTAACTGAGACTTTCCAAATCGATAAATGTGCGCTTGATAATAAACTGACAATAAATAAAAACAAATTGTACATACTTCAAAACCAGTACATTTTATAACATAGTATGTTATACAATTCCAACTGCATACGTCATTCAAGACAATACACGAGTACAAATTCTACCACACTCGGAGATATCTACAAGCTCTAAATACACTACGATTTCTACAACAATACTATTGAACGTTTGCCTTAAGGTAGTCTACACTGGAGAAAATCTATGGATTTTCTTTATACAAGGAAATAACAATAAACTTGCGAAGTCTAAAGAGGATTTTTCTATCCCGCTTACTGTTTTCTTTAATGTTTTTTCTAATAGGTACATTAGATTTGGAATGTTTTATTTAATTTTGATAAGTAATTTGTTAAATAATGCGAAATATTTTGTTATTTTTAGCGGAAAATCTAATAAAGTAACTGTATTAAGTAGACCGATAGCAAGCAATTGAGATTCAGAATGCCAAACGCGTTATAATTGCTGTAAAATTCGTAGTATATTAGAGTTTTGATGGTAAAATACTTACCCTCTGAGGAGGTAATATTTGCCGTGGACTGTGAGAGTGCTTCGGCGAACAGGAGCCGTGCTTCTCTTTCCTGTGGGATTTCAGGCCGCGGAGCAGTCTTGAGAATGTCGTCACCTTCTTCTTTGCTGTGCCGAGGCAGTTATCTGTACAAAAGAATAATAGTACATTATGATGCTAGTACGGTTAGCTGGACTTTGTAGTCGATGCTTTTATAGGTACAAGACAAAGCCGAGTGTTTATAAAAAACAATTGACTACAATAGCCAGCTTACGGAGCGCGAGCATCATACGACGTTTTTCAATACACTTGCGATTATGTTTGTGATTGATGTACAAAAGTGTCTGGTAAAATAAAACATTGTAATTCAAGTTTCGATGACATACGGACCGAAAATAATATTTAGTTATAAATATTATTTTCGGTCCGTATTAATTACACGAATTAATTACAAAATTACGTATAATTAATCTTTAATGACAGACTACAAACAAAAAGTTTTAAGAAAACGAATAGAGACTTTTTTTGCTTGGTTATCACGCCACGATTTCAACGTTGCAAGTATATAATTACTGTTTTAAAAAGGGCTATATATTTAATACAACAGTGTAGTACAAATTGAGGGACGAACCGTGAGTGTATGGTTTTATAGCAAAGTATAGTTATATTATCAAATCCCAATGGAGCATTTCTCGGAAGTCAGATGCAACCTGTATAAGGTTCATATGTACCTGTATTATATTCAATGTTTCTATAGTGCTAAATATGGATTATAAATTGATATATTAAATCATTAAAAATGTCAATAATAAAAATTACTGCAGCAAAAAGCAGTTTCACTTCTTTCCCTGGACAAAAACAGTTCATCATTTGCTACCAAACATAGAGAAAATATCTTGTTGTTATAGTAACATAAAATGTCTGACAAGTGGCTCTGCGAGGTATCTAACCGGGAGTTAAATAATGTATGAAGGAATTATGGATGAGCAGTAGATGTACGTGCGCCATATTCGTTAAGTAAGTGGACTTGGATGCTGGCTTGAGACAGCTCGCGTCGTCAACTTAATGAGGGTTTAATTATCACGTTCTTGTTTAGATCCTTATCTTTATGTAATAAAATTATCAACTGTATTTTATCGAACTAGCAATTTTCCAGGGACATTGTCTGCGTATTATAGCCTTTGTCAGCCGCAGATAAATTAGCTCCCTATTGGTGAAATTTGTAGTTCCGGAGCCTATTCAATCCAAACAAATAATCACATCTTAATATTAGTATAGAAGTAAAGTTATACTGAAATCACTATTTTTTTTAAACAGAATGCGTAAAAGAGTAGTTTAAGAAAATATTGTAGTGATAATAAGAAAACTAAGTAAAATTATTCAAAGCTCAAATTTAAACAATCAATTATTAAATTTTGTTAAATGGTATGCATTGTGTGTCCTCTCTCTCTCTCCATTTAAGCGTCACCATTTAGTATTTCACAGATCAGTGAAAGAAAAAAACACATTCAGCTTTTAATTTAATTTTGCTTTCTATGAAGAGGAATTTAGCATGATTATGAACACTTCCATGGGAATCAATATAATTATGAAAATAATAAATCTCACTTACCACTAGGTGGAAATTCGTAGAAGTACGCCGACCGAGGACTTAAGCAACTGCAACAAAACAAAATTATAATTAAATAATCGAGAATCATAAAATTACTTACAATCTGAACGAATCATATACTTAAATATATTTTTTGTTTTAATGTTATTTTTTTTACCTTATTGTATGTGTCTAATATAATCTAGAGCACAATTATAGGTAGATATCAAATTTTTAACGACGAAAGTCCATAAGGCAAAAATAAATCCCAACTTTCAAAATGGTTATCAACTCCCATCATCATCATCATCAACTCCCAAATAATAGAAATTTAATGTGTACCTCTAACACAATGCCTGAATAAAATTACTAGGATTCTCGACAAATATCAAATATGATTTTTCGTTTCAGTTCTTGATTAATAAACAAACAACGAAAACTCGAAAAGGAAATTGAAAGAAAACACGAACAAAATTTATTAATCAACTCAAAAACAAAAAAAAATGTATTTTTCATTTACCTTTTATGATTTATTCAATAACCAAAACAAAATAGGTATTTAAATCTTACAAAAAAAAGTAACTTAAATGTTAACATTTTAAAAGTCTAGCGTTATAGTGCCAAGAACGCTGACTGCATTTCCTTTTCCTATTTTTCATTATGTAATTTAAATCAATTCATTTCTCAAAAAAGCATTACTTTCCGCTTTTCACTTCACATTACGAAAATGTGCCAAATAAAACAATTCAACACGTTGAAAGCCCGAAAAGTAAGCTGCGAAACAATTGCAATTCAAAAATTCTTTATCAACTGCAAAAATATTGTTTTCATCCAATAGCGAGATCCTATTAACTCGAATAAATCACCGGAGGACGGAATAATCAAAACGCAATCATATTAAAGTTGAATTATTTGCGATATTCGATAAATACTTGATTATTGGCAGCGGAAAAGGTAAAAACAATCCACGGGGTGAACGGAATTCGGTAAATGGGAAATTAATGGATACGCACATTAACAATACGCCGCTAATGATGATTGTGGACGAAATGAGTGCTTTAATGAAAAGATAAATTCGTAAAGGGCTCATTTTGGACTGCTTAATAAGATTCTGCGGTGTTTCAATTAATAAGTTTGGTGACGAGGCTGTGTGGTGAATTGGGGTGGGATGGTGTGGAAATGTTTTATTTTCAAATTAAATTAGAACAAAATATTGGAAGAGCTTTGAGAACTTACTTTCATTTTAGATCAGTCAATTTTGCATTATTGCTTAATATTCTCTTTTGTAATACATATTTCTGGGTGATATTTTAATTAAGGCGTTTGTAAAGTATCAGAAATAAAATTATTGGCATCGCTAGTGATGTGCCTAGTTATAATTCTGAATGGTAGTAAAAAATATAAATAAAATAGAGATTACTACTAAGTACATATTTAAAAAAAAAGGAAAACAGTCATGGAACCCACCGTCAAGAACGATATTTTTATGTACGAGTATTCTCTCTTCGATTCTCTTTGATTAAGAGTCTTCAACTCTTTAATTTTTATGTGGAAATGAAATCCCTATTTTTATTTTTATAAATAAAAAATAAACGAAAGTCAGACAAAAATTATAATTGCTTTTATGAGATTTAAATACTGACATGAATAAAACATGCTTGAAGGTTTAAATCTCATACTAAATTTACCTGCCTACCACATGCTAAACTTGAGGCTAGGTATACCCTAGGGTTACTGTGAATAATTTGTGTGACAACGCACTGTAAGCAAATCAAAAAAGAGGTATCAATAATTTTCTTTGAATTCGAGTAATGTTATCAAGTGGCGCGTCGCGATACGCTTATCGATTCATTGCCG
Organism: Rhodophaea formosa; assembly: GCA_963082605.1. Classification (NCBI taxonomy): domain Eukaryota; kingdom Metazoa; phylum Arthropoda; class Insecta; order Lepidoptera; family Pyralidae; genus Rhodophaea; species Rhodophaea formosa. Next base: position 8,694,537 of record OY720206.1, read on the forward strand.
AGTCATGCATTTACCGCGCGACGCTTGCACCGAATCCGCTTAGCTTGACGTCTAGTGTGCAATCCTATTTACGTTGAATGCAATTAGACACGATTTAAATGTCAAAAAAAAAGAATCAACGAGTGATATAAATAATATGAACAAATAATAATTTTCTCTAGAAATGGACTATTTTTATAGAAGAATATGCTATAAATAAATTAAGGAATTCGTCCATGTCATAGATTATCGAAAAATATTAGACGGGTATTTTTCGATCAAACAAAAGATTAAACGCATCAGAATGCAGAAGTGGGGGCTCATGACACAACAGCACGGTAAAAAGTGTATCGGTCATTGACGTCACGAGGAGGTTTAACGGGCTGTGTCTTCGCCCACTTTTGATTGATTGATAAAATAACAAATACGTGTCCCATATTTTTCAATAATCTGCCAGACAAACTTATCATTTTAAAAATTATTTATTTAGGAAACAATCCTATTGCTACTAAATGTTTACTTAAAGATAGAATCTCAAAGCTTATAAAACTATGTAATTGGCAGTTTTAAAGTTGCCCCCGAATCTAACAAACTAACGGAAAACAGACTTCGATAAGACAGTCACGTAAAGAGAAGACACGAGGAACACATTGTAAGGAAGGCTTTGTGCTTACCCAAAGGTAGAAAAGGTCGAAGGTCCCCCTTCTCCCTGGTGGACTAGTATGACGAAGCTCTTAAAACGGAAACCCCAATCCGACAACTCAAGACAGATTGTCTTGGCGCCGACTAAATAGGAGAGTTGACCTTGTATAAAGCAAGAATGTACTAGAAGAAAGAAGAAGTTATTCAAGTAATTTATTTGCAACTCCGACCTTGATATACACACTGGCGAAAATGATAAGACTGTAGTCAGTTTAGAAAGACATTTTTTTTTAAATCTATGGTTTTCAGTCATACTGTCTATATCACTGTATTTATTCCCTTTTTATGAGACAAAGTTTGTCACACCTAGATTCAAGATTCCAAGTTTATTGCAAGCCACAGGTTTATCAACCTATCGAATGTTTTACAACCAATTACTAATACCAAAGATTCTATTACTTTTAAATTGCTTCGATTTTATATCTGAAATAAACAAAATTCATTTCTGTTCATGAAACCGTCGGTGGTCTATTTAATGGATATGAAGCCGATTCGTGCTTCAAGGAAGAGATTATGTCCCGTCAGTCACGGGTATTGTCATTAGATAACGAGCTATTAAGCTATAAAGCTGAATCAGAGTCCGTGATGGCTGCAAATTGTGGTTGTACTGAGAAACTACAGTACCGTTTTTCCCAAGATGAATAATAATTGAAACGATGTAGTGTAGAAATAGTCGTAAGAGACGAAAAATTAAAATGAAATGATATAGGGTATTTATTCAGTATCTTTGTTTACATGTACAAATGGCAGGGGTCTCCTTTTGAGTAAAAATACCTAACGAAACTAAGAAAAAAAATGTGGCAATGCGTATAAATAATAAAAGAATTTTAAGAACAAATTAAATATTTTCATTTACGATGATTAAGTAGGATATGATTTTACAATAAATAAAAAAAGTTAATTTTATTTTAAACAAGTAAATAAAATTTGCATTTTAATTGAAAGCCCTTTCACTTTTTGTTATTTAATAGAGTGGGATGAACCGATTTAATAAAACGAGAAACCCTTACAATTTCTCTTTTCCATATGTCGGAATGTGCTGCTCTGTTAATTGTTCAAATTGAATCGTGCGAGCACATTTATTGAATATTTAAAAAAAAACCACAAAAATCATCTGTAATCCAGATTACAGATGATTTTATGTGGATTTTAGATTTTCCCTAATTAGGTGAATTTTTCAAAAACATGAGTATTTTAAAATTCCTTTTGTTGTTACAACTAATTCTATCTCATTCTTTATTTATTTTTCGCCTGTTTTCTATTTTATTTACTTTTCTATTTCGTTAAAAAAGGGGGAAATATGCCATATAATCAGGTATGGCTTTGTATGTATGCCAGGTGGATTTTCGAAATCGGATCATGGAACGGAAATAATTTTATAAATTTTATGGCCCCGACTTGTTGATTAACCTTCAGATATAAATACTTAAAACAATAGTATTACTTTCTTCTTAACAACTGCTTTTGAAAGCCCAAGTAATATTTGGAATAGGATTTTTATTATCTTACACTGAAAAAATAAAATATTAAAAATACAAATACTATGGGAAAGGTAAATAATTATAAATTATTATATAATACGAATAAACAAACAAGAAACCCTCAGCCACCAACAATCTTGAATCCATTACTTCGAATGTTCATGTTAGTCAATTAACACTATGTTACTATGGCATCCGACTAACAAGATACGAGAAACGCCGAGAAACCCAGAGATACCCGAGAGCGAGATACATACGTCGTTTCAGGGATTTATCTAAGTGGCTGCATAATGCGTAATGCTTCGTTACACTGCGCTATCTGTTTCCTTCGCTTCTTGTTTAAATTAGGACCGGTTTGGACCTATTTTGAAAGCAATTTTGCGGTATTGGAAGCTCTGACCATTTGCGGAATGTGTTCCATTATGAAAAGGTTGTAGAACAAGTAAGTCATTGTTAAAGAGGTGGATAACTTGTACGTATTTAAAATTCTAGTAACATTAATGATTCATTAATGTTACTAGTATTTTAAATACGTACAAGTTACCATTCTATATATTCATTAATAATGAATATAAAGAATGGTAACAAAAATACTAATTTTCAGCTCCTTATGGTATGAAAATAAATAAAAAACTTATAACAAGACCAAATAAATGACTAATATTCTTAGATCGCCAGGTAAGTTGTGTAATATCGTTTCAAAGAAACCATGTAATTTTTATTTTGTTTGTCCTGTACGCATAATACTTCATAACTTCTAATATATTATTACGAAAATAATATATTAGAAGTTATGAAGTATCTTGTCCGTATATATATTTATTTATATTTATTTATTTTACGTGAAAACGAAGCAAAGTTTGCAAGATCTACTTTTTGCTTCCCTACGAGTACATACATATATTTATTTTCTTTACAGGGATTAAACTTTGCGAGTTAACATTTTATTTTCTATATTAACGACTACCTATCTACCACAACATTATTATAAGATATTAACAGATAGAGATATCCCTCTTTAAGTATCTCATCACTTTTCCTTATTACTGTCTCAATTTTGTACAGACTAGACATTGACTTGTTTACGTAAAATTATCTGTTGCCGTCATATGATTTATTGGCTCATTTATTTATCTACTAGCTACCAGAACTACCCTAGTCTCCTGTGGTTAAAATAATGATACACATAACTCCTTGTCGAAAATTGTTCTACGATAAATAACTGAAACACTGTAGCGTAATAATAATAGTTTAAAAATTGATATTTTCTAAATGGTCATTAACAATTATACGAAATAAAAATATAATCAACTTTTATTTTGAAATCAGTTTGTATGAGTAGGAATTATATTTAAAATTATAGTTGAATAGAATTAACTTATTGTTAGTTTATTAACTAAATATATACAGTCTAATCACACACATTCAGCTAGCCCCACAGGCTAGACCCAAAATAAGTTCAAGACTTGTGTCACGGGATGCTAACATAACGATAGTTTATTTTATAACAAATACGTGTATTAAACATCCAATACTCAGGTCAATCTGAAAAAGATCATTTGCTATTTTGACCTGACCGGGAATCGAACCCGGGACCTCTAGCATGCCAGTTCGACATGAATACTTCTAAACCACAGAGGTCATCAAATTCAATGGTCAATTTAACATAACCATTCAGGTTTTGAAATTAATGTGTTTAAGACACTAAAAAATAATATAGAGCAAAAACGTTTTCTTAAAAAAGTAACTACTTTTAGAATTCGAGTTTTCCTATAAAAAAATCATTTTAATATTTAAATAATAAATAGCTGTTACCCCCGGCTTCGCCCGTGTTATATATAGCCTATGTCCTTCTCGGTACCCTAACCTATGTGTATGCAAAATTTCCTGATGATCGGTTCAGTAGATAGGGCGTGAAAGCGTAACAAACAAACAAACTCACTTTCGCATTTATAATATTAGTTAGGATTAGGATTATGATTAGGATATTTCATGAAAAAATAATCAGGTATAAAAAATGTAAACAGTTACTTAAAATGTCTCTGTAACGGTAATATCTCTTATACGTCTACAGTACGTATTGATTGATTTACTCGACGCCGGAAATCGAACCCTTTGTTCACTCAACGGTGACTCCAGTCCTAATCAGCTGTTTAATTGTATCAGGGGCTAAATTGTAATTTATTGCCGGGAATCAATGGACGGTGTCTGTGTTGTTGTCATGGCTACATAATTGTCACCGAGATGACTCCCTTTCGGTGACATTAAATGTAATAAATCTAAATTGAATGTCGGTTGCCAATTGTTTTCTGATGTTTTTGCGATTGTTATACATTTAAGTCAAATTTATTTTCATCATTAACGCTTTACAGTGTTCGATATGTAAGGTGTATAAATAATGTAATAAACCCGATTCGAAGACCGAATTAAGATTAAGTTTACTTAATACTTTTTTTTTATTTCATCCAAGACTGTCTTGTCTATGTATGAAGAATTTGATCGTATTTTGAGTATTGTATTGTATCATTTCCAAAAAAGGCTTGCAAAATAATAAAAGAATCATAATCAGCAATCAATCACCCATCTACCAAATCAACTTTTACCATTCAGAATACTTCTTCTCTTCTAATGGTCAAAACAATATGCTTAAAAGTACAAAAACGTTATAATGCTTTAAAATTTAATATAACCTAAAAATGTTTACCATCTAAATTAAAGCTGTATATTGTCTTTATAAGTACACAATCAAATTAAATAACAAATTCCGAGCCAATTCCAACAACATTGACAAGAGAAACAATGCTCGCAAAAATGACAAATAACAAGATTAGCGAAGTTCCAAAGCATAAATTAAACTTAAGCCCCACTTGAAATTAAAAAGTATTACTTTGACGTTGTCCCGGGAAGTTAAGGCCCTCAAACAAGCGAGGGACAACACAACATTACCTAAATTAAGTTGGGCAACAAAGCGAGCCAGATGGTCTCTTAAAAATTCGTATCCTTAGTGGACATGTTTTAGCATTCATAAATTAAATATGACCTCTCCGTTGTTTGTTTTGTTTGATTAAATTTTATTTAAATTTATTTTTCCTGTTCATAATGATATTAGCCAAACCAATGTGAAAATAGGCAATCTACAAAATAACCCTACATATATATAAAACATTATATAACATAAGTTTCTATAATAAGATCACTTATTTGACGGCTCACATAAGTGATCATATCAAAAAGACTTTCGAAAGAAGCATATTTTTTGTATTTGTTAGCTGTAAGTTTTCCGAAAATGATAAAATAAAATAAAAATAAAATAGTTCCGTTAAAGCTTACCTAATCTAGAATACAACATTTCTAAGTTTTATATAGAATCAAAAACAAAGCAAGTTGTAGGCATCATTAATTGTGATGATAAACCGTATATAAAGGACAAATCACCATTCTCTTAACGTGCAGTAAAGCAAAGAAAATAGCGTGTCGTACGATTTACGAGGTAATTCGTTTGAACCGGGCTGTAAATACCTAATTAGCATCAGAGACATGCTAAATTAGGGTGCGTGGGACGAAACGTGCTTCCTAGTACTAATTTATGATCGAACCTACTGATTTGTAAGGTCTTTGAGGTCTGAACTAGTTCAAGACCTACCTAAGTTTATTCTTATAGCAAACTTAAACAGATACAATAAACTTTCCTTTGCTTTTTGTATCAAATTGTCAGTAAGGTATAAAATTAAGTTAGTCTTATTAAATTAAGAATAAAAATGTACGCAAAAAAATCCACGTGGGCAGGACGTTTTCACAAATCTTATTTATTTTAAATTTATTTTATTTTCTTTGATAAGACTATATCAGAAAAGCACTGTGAATACATATATAATAGTTACAACAGTAAGTCAACAGTAATTACGTAAATCTCGGAGACAAATGACAAGTACCACTTTTACAGATTAATTGAACAGCTAACCTGAAAGGGCACCTCTCATTAAAGTCCCCACATTTCCTCCACATAGTCCGGACACGTCCATCATTTGGTTAATTTGAATTTATTTTACTGCGTCTCACTGACACTAACATTGGAAACCAATTCAGTAGAAAGGTAATGTTTGAATGAGTAAGATTTGTCGTGTTTTAAGTCATTTTAAATATCTATGAATAAGTCTCTTTTGTGATATAATATAACACATAAAATTGAAATATTTTCACAAACAATTTTACTATACATTGATAAGATGTTACTTTACACTTGATTAAATGTGTTACATAATGTAAACTATGTCGCTAAAGCTCTTTAGCATAGACTTCTGTGATTTTGAGCAACTAGACAATATTTTTATGTTGGAATTAGAATCCGTTGTAAAATACAGACACGCAAGAAAAAAGGTGAAGATTTGGACCATACGAATTCACCAATCAAATGGTCAAATGGTCATTTTTACCTTATTTTCTTGCGTATGAATATTTTGTATTTTTTTAATATGTGGGACTCTGATTTCATCTCTAAAATATTACCAGGTTGTTCAGAATCACCCTGTACATAAAGGAGGAAAAGTGCCTTCGCGACATAGTTTACATTATACAATACATTTAACCAAGTGTAAAGTAACACCTTACATTAAAACATAATCCAAGTAGCTATACATTGATATTAAAACAATAAAAATAAACAACAAAACTCAGGTCTAATAAAATTCCACGGAAACGTGTAAATATTACCTTGCAAAGCTAAATAACATCTAAAAAGGGATCGACGCAAAGTAAAAATGTTTACTCAAAATATGCATTCAAATTACAATTGAAGGGAATTCATGCCCGCCTACCACCGTCAGCTATACGAGACTGCTTCTGTCGCCAATCGAACGACTGATTTCAATTTAGATTACACCTTAAACATGCAGAGTAAAACCTTATCTAACGAGTACACCTGTTAAAGTCCAAATAATTTATGAATACGCCCCATGCCATTCTAGTTACGCCAACTGTTTCAATTTAAACTCATATGCTTACGATATAGGGATCAATTTTCTTTGATGTAATTTATGCAATCTTTTAGCATGTAATAGCATGGTTATGTTATTGGTGATTTTACGATTGTATATGCAATCGTCTTTAGGTTAATTGTTTCCGTTAAAATCTGTTTAGATTGCATGCGGTTATCTTGAAGTGTTTATTAAGTTTTACGGTAGTATGGAACCGCTTACAAAATAGATTAAAAAAAAATTCGTCTCTCTGGTTTACAGTTATTATTTAGTGACCTAGACGTTAATTATCTGTGTAATTAACTTTTTTTTTATTTTTTGCCGCATGAAAAGCTATGTTGATATGATAATAATAACCAAGAGAATTTAAAAATATTTTTATAAAGTCAGATGTTAATACAACATGCTGTTCTCAATCTGCTGTTCTGATGGAGTAGGAAGGTGGTACAGAACAACAAAAGGTGGTCATAGGGTCTCTTAAAATTAAACAAAATAGTCAAAACTTCAGCTTAATATTAATAAATATTATTAATAGATAAGCAAACTATACATCGTGTCCTTGACCCTTGACTTTCCTTTAAAGGGGTAACTGAGACCCTCAATTTGAACAACTTTCCCTATGGGTCAATGCTAGAAAATCGTTTCTTTTTTTCATACATTTTGCCCGAGCGGCTGAACAAATTTGCAATGAAAATGTTAAACATTTTTTGTGTTCACAGCATTGATCCCATAGGTTGTTCATATTGGGCTGAGTCACCCCTTGAAAGGTACCTATGTCGAGTTGTCGAGGGTCGAGTTACACGCTGTTTGACACGAGTACAAGTCATTACTCGTTGTGTCTGTAAATATTCAAGTCCTTGTTTCGTCTTGTTATCGCATTCGTCGTAATAACAAAATGGTCTTTCACGATCCATCATCATTTTCACGCAACATTATTTACTTGTGGAACAATACTTCATCATTCATCACTTATTGATGACTAGGCTGAGACACTGAGGTCATAAGTTCAACACAAGCTTTACCTTGGTACCTTTACAATGGTTTATATAATATTTGCAACGATTTGTTTGTTTCTCTCATTTATTTGAATATTTTCGATTATTTACCGTTTTTGTGAAATTAAATCATTGTTTACATAAGTACTTGCTTTTTAACTCGATATATTGAACGTAAATAGTTTGATTTTGTAAATTATCGGGCTATACTGACCCTGACAATATCAAAAAGTTAACTACAAGAGTAAAAAATATAATAACTATAAGGACCGGATGAATTATAGAATATACACATTATTGCACCATTATAACAATTCATTAATATGAAAGAAACAAGAGAATTATAATAAACAAAAAAAAAACCGGCCAAGTGCGTGTCGGGCCACGCGCAGTGTAGGGTTCCGTAGTTGCAAATGACAACTTTGAGTTCACACTGTTCACACTCGCACATCACAGTTTAACGACCAAAAACATGTAACAATGAAAATGTATGAAATTTTACATTTTCGAGTACATTTTATAAGTTGGTTGCCTATAACTTTTTAGTTTGTACTTACTACTCAGCTCTGATAGTTTTCCTTTCAACTTCAGTATATATACTACTGCTGTATTTTTTTTTCTCGTATCTAACCGTTTAGTAGATAGAGGGGGGGGGGGATACTTACGTCTAACAAAAATTTGCACATTAAAACCAAATATTTCGGAAATGAATCCCTAAATCGAAAAATGGTGTTCTCAACCTCACAATATTTTTTAAAGACCTATCTAACAATACCCAACACCATGGGTTTGTATAGAAAAAAATAAATTACTCCCTCTGTACTTGTATGGGAGCTACCCTAAGAAAATTTTTATTTCAAGATTTTCTTCAACCACTTTTTTGACATGATTAATATACATACCCATACCAAATTTCAGCTTTCTAGTACGTATAGTCTCTGAGTGAAACCGCGGACGGACAGACAGACAGACAGACAGACATGGCGAAACTATAAGGGTTCCTAGTTTACTACGGAACCCAAAAATGGGTAAAATTGCGGAATTAATACAATATGTAATTTCTTTCAACATCGTACGTTAGGATGGGAAATAATAAAAACAAAGAGAGTGGTGCAGCAGCTTTTATTCCTGTTCATAGGGATTCTAATAACAAGATTAAAATATTTCGCAGTTTATAATCAACCTGACTTTACAAAATTATATAATTTTTGATTGCTAAACTTATTTTTAAATATTTTTAAGAATAAATCAATACAAGTTTTAACTATTTTGTGTGTATAGTAAATTAAATAAACATACGTTTCTAACGATATTCGATGAATTATTCAACAGTTTAAAAAAGGCTATAGGGTTAGATGTTATCACTTTAAACAACCTCTCGCCAGTTGCGTTGCTTATTATGCATTAAGGGATATGCGTGGATTGTGTAATACATTGTTTTTTAGTGTGTGTATATATAGTGTATATTATGTATATGTAGTGTTCAAATATTTAAAAAAGACAGGCAGGAAACGCCAGAGTATAGAAGAATTCCTAAATTCAAACATTTGTTCTAAAAATTGGCCTATCACATGGGTACATCAAGCGCTTTTAAATTTAAAAATATTACTGTGAACATCTTTTTACTTACCGAGTAAGAAACAAAAAAGTGAAGGTAACACCTTGAAAATAAGGAAGATTGATGTCATATGTCTAACCTCCAGATGGAAGCACTGAATGTTAATATCTGATATACCCCTTACTCTTTAGATAATATTTGACAAGCAGCAACAACTGAGATGTTATTGCTCAATTACAGTTTACCGGACCCGACGCCTCAGTCCTGCCGCCACTTTTTAAGGTTCTGTAGTAAACTAGGAACCCTTATAGTTTCGCCATGTCTGTCTGTCTGTCTATCTGTCCATCTGTCTGCGGTTTTTCTCAGAGACTATAAGTACTAGAAAGCTGATTTTTGGTATGGGTATGTATATTATTCATGCAAAAACGTGGTAGAAAAAATATTGAAAAAAATTTTTTTTAGTGTATCTCCCATATAAGTAAAGAGGGAGTAATATTTTTTGTTTAGCTATGCAAACCCATCATGTTGGGTATTGTTAAATAGGTCTTAAAAAACATTGTGAGGTTGAGAACACCATTTTTTGATTTATGGATCCGTGTCCGAAATATTTGGTTGGTGCAAATTTTTGTTAGAGGTAAGTGTCCTCCCCTCTATCTGCTAAACGGTTATATGTGGGTACGTGAAAAAAATTACAGGAGAATTATATATACTAAAATTGAAAGGAAAACTATCAGAGCTGAGTACTAAAAAGTCACAGGCAACCAACGTATAAAATGTACTCGAAAATGTAAAATTTATACAATTTTCATTTCAAACTGTGAGGTGCGAGTGTAAACAGTGTGAACTCAAAGTTATCATTCGCAACTACGGAACCTTACACTGCACTTGGCCCGACACCAACACGCACTTGATCGGTTTTGTTCAGAAAGCTCTCATTAATAAAGTTATTCGATTTTATATTTAGTTAGAAAAACAAAGACAAAACAAGACAAAAAAGTTACCTTTGATAATTGTGTTGTTGATTATGCATCAAAGGTTGCGTGGGCTGCGCCAACAACAGCTGTTTTTGTTGTTGTTGTCTCTGCAACATCTGTTTGCCGAAGACTCCGTAGCCGAACCCGTAGATTTCGTCTTCCTCCTTGTCCGTGAGGCAACTTGATGGCTGGGAACAAGAGGAACACTTAATTGCTTACTAGATGCTGTCCGCGACTTAAGTTTTTCTATTTAAATAAGGTGCTATACTACGTTCGACATCTAAATTTGTTACAATTTCGGCCAGTACTTTAAAAAATCATTCAAGAGTACAATAGCATTTGCCGGCGGATTGCTTGAGTTAGTGAAAAACTTGCGGAACCTGTTTTATTTTTTATTGGTCTATATGTCTTTTTCATGTCCTTGATTATACAATAGATACTGATTTTTGAAAAGATAATTTTGGTAAATAATGCAATAAATATATTAACTTACTATCTCTATTTGACCCTCTTCCTACCCCTACTCGACCCTTTCAGGGATACATTTTCAAAAACCTTTTTCAAGTATTATTTTTTCAGTTATTCACGAGGATACATACTGACTTTCAAAGCGATAACTTGAATATAAATAACTATACAAAATAACAATATATTCCTACTTGATTAATTTATAGACTTAAAAAAATGCGGTTTTTCTGGATTCTTATTTCTTACTTATATATAACTCTTATATGATTCTATTTCGGAATAAATTTAGAAAATAAGTAAATCAGTTTTTGTTAATTTACAATATCATTTTTCTATCTTGAATACTCGTATCCCGTCATAGTGCTTACTAACATTGTAAAAAGAGCTTTTTTGCAAAATTTCAGGTTCCTAGTTCGTGTAGTTTCGCCTGTACGTTGATATGTCAGTCACCATTCAACCAAAGTTTCGTTTTATATTTCGAAAACACCAGGTAATCTCGTGTAAGTTGACAAAAATTTTATGGAGAAGTTCTATTCATCGATGATTTTTACTCTAACACACCCTTTCGCAAACTAGGTACTGAATTAGTCAGAGCGGAAACAGCTCAAAAAATACTCGCAACACGTCCCATTCCTCTTAATATGTATGACATTGACGTGACGAGATTCGATTTATCGATGTAATCCATTTGCATTGAGTTTTAAATGGATTTAGTTCAGCACACCTGCATAAATAGGGCCTCGGCACACCACGCTCTGTACGTGAATGAAAACGTAATATTTTTTATGCGCGAATACGCAATCTTGGTAGCGATCGATATACAATGCTGTAGACGATGTTCAGGCATAATCTGTTCTTACTTCAACTATAATAAAAACATTTGATTAAGTATCCTTTTAATTACGTACGCGGCTGACATAAAGTCTTTATATAACATTAACTGTTAAGCATTATAAAGAGGAAACTATAATAATAGTATACAGAGTAAAGATTGGATTGCTTGCTTGCATTGAATAGGCTCAGAAACGACTAGACCGATTTTCAAAATTCTTGCATCTACAGAAAGCTAATTTTTCTTCGGGTGACATAGTCTATAATTTACACAGACGAAGTCACGAGAAAAAACTTAGTGTTTAAATATACGTTAGTTTGTAAGTGCAGACAATGTTTTTTTTATACAGGAATAATCTCTATAGTTATTGTTTCGATTCATGTTACGTTACGAAATACAGTACTATAAGCTATCCCAAGTAATACATTAATATAACCAAAATAGAACAAAGACGTTCGCTACTACACAGATAAGCACTGAGAGTACCGAGGCTGGCTTAAGCGTATTTAAATTTACAGCAACATCGTTACACTGTAATCCGGACTAAAGGCTATTAAAGTTTGCAATACATCGTAGCAATATATCGCATACATTAGTCACATGTTCAGTGCTGAGCAACAATTCGAGGGATTTATAAGTTGGATGGCGGTATTAGGTCTCTTACGCGGGCGATCAAGGAGGAATATATCACAAATGTTTCGCGTAACTGCAGAGTTTACTGATAAGTTTAAGTCTTTAGTTACGATCCCATATACAAAGAAAGTCACAATTAATGCATCAATCTAACGTCAAAACCGCATGAAACCTCCAAATTAACTATTTGATAATGGACGGAACACATATCGTAATTTGAGAAATTTGAGATTTTTTATCAACATGTGAAGATGGCTAATATAAACAGGTTTAGTTCAATATTGGTAGAATTTGCATTTTTCTAAATACCGTGTTAATCTGTGATATACCCCTAATGATCATACTAAAGTACTTTCTCCAAGGAAAATGGGTCGAAATATGAAAGTTGCCCATACACAACTGCTAATTAGTTGATCGATTTAGTAAAGGTTTTTTTTCATATTTTACTTATGATCCTTGGGAAATGTTGTTCAGTATGATCAGTACAGGTACGTTCGAGAATATGGCAAGGTTACAGATTTACACAGTATATACCTATCTACCGTTTCTGACGCATAACAAGTAAAATTATTATTAGTAGTAAACGTTACTTTTACTTACTTTACCACTTATAATATATTCCTATACATAGTATTTTTTTAGATTACATAAGCATATAGTTCAAGGTGCGAAAAGTTATGGAAACTGTGCCGCCCATTTAAATGTCGAAGATACGGTGAAACGAAAGTGAAAATCAAAGAAATGTGACCCCAACACCGTATAGAGAAAAGAGAGAGAGAAAGAAAGAGACTAGACATGATGTATTGTTTTAAAGTTAGTTATTAGATACTCACCGAATATTTTCCAGGCACGTAAATTGGTTGTGAATGTGATGTGGTCAGGTTGTTCAAGGCGAGAGACCCTGGACTTGCAGATGGCGGCGTTTGAGGGGTCCCTGGCCCGCCAAGGACCCTCATTCTCGGTGACATTTCTTCCCATTCGTGTCTCCTTAGTTCTTCTAGATGATCTAAGACGTCGCCATAGTGTGTTGAGAACAGGTCTGCGTAGCGTGACGCGAGCCCTTCCAGGTAGCCCCGATCACCATCCTGAAAGAGAAGAAAATCGTTAGTACCTAATCGTTACAAAATCTCAATTTTTCTTTTTGCAGTAATAAGTAATCTTTAAAGCATTATTTGTTCTGTAGAAAACTGCAAATATGCAACTGTTTGATTTTTGACACCAAGCTAACGAACGCTGAGGCTGAGTTAATTAAACAGATTAATTCAAGCCAAGTCATATCTTATATGGTTAACTAATAAAACATTTTGTATTGTACGTAAAACAGTGCTAACAAATCACAATACTAATAGTTTAATACAATCGTCTACATGATTGATCGGTTGATAGCCATCATTGTAATCGTTTTCGAAATACCGAACAATTAGTGATAAACATCGAAGTCAACAGCGGCAGTAATTGGTAGGGACACACCGTAATTAATGGAGTAAAAAGTCGGTAATTATCCTGTACCTAGAGACCTATTTGGTTCGAGTGATCCTTACTTTAACCGCAATACAGCGAGACGACAGAAGTGTAACTTACTGTATAAATAGCTTATTTTTGTAAGGAAGGGGTTTTTTTGGGTATATTGACAATTCACTCTTATTATTTTATTTAAAAACTTATGAACGACTCCCTGATAAACCCTTTCCTGTTTAAATTACCTGCAAATTTTATTGTTATAGCTCAATAGGCTTTTTTATTTTTCTTATAATCAAAAATAAAGGTAGGCTTTTGTACAGTAATATCCGATGTCATTGTGTATAATGTATGTGTCCACGTTGCTATTTCCCAACATGTACAATTTAGGGATTTTAAAGTCAGGAGTGCACAAACAGGCATTATTTGAGTTAGCGTATACCAACCTAGAGCTCAACGTTGCTTACCATCATGCAAGATAGAGGTCACATATACTCAAATTATTCGTAAAAACAATATAATCGCACACGTACCCTAGACCTCATCATTGCGTCCTTTTAGGCAAGACAGAGGTCAAACGCACTCAAATTAATCGTTAAAAAACAATCACACAATTGTATAACTTTATGTGTACTTTGATCAATTGCATATCTAATGAAGTGACACATCTGTTACTCCTTTTATTTCATGCTTCCTTCCACGCAATTTCCGCTGAGCTCCAAAAAACAAAACATGGCTAGGGAAGGCAATTAGTATCAGGAGCTTTAAATTATGGACAAGTTCTAAATTATGGTGTTTGAGTTTTTTGTGTGCTTGCCACCGATAAAAGTAATTGGATCCTATAACATTTTCACAGAAAAGTTACTTACAAATATGCAATTTAAAAATCCTGGGCAAAAAACAGCACAACTAATATTTTATAAAATGTATTCATCAACAAACTTCATATTTTATAAAATGTATTTATATAATATACTATGAAAAATATTACCACTGACGATAAATTTTAAACAAAACAATAATAATGCTAAGCAAAGCAATCGCTCGAAATAATGAGATTTCTAAATATTCATACAGATAAATACCAAACTAGATTCACACCGAAACAAGTTGGTTAAACTGTTGTTTAAATTAACTTTCGGCTCGGAAAGAACAGTAGTGGTCTGAACAAAACGAAAATTAATATAAAGGCAGAAGTTAAGGCAGTGGTACAAAGCGCAGCAAAATAAACAAAAGCTGAATTATCTCGAGGAACGAACTCTTTCATTAAGACCGAACAGAGACAACGTAAAGCCATAGACTACATACGAGTTCCTTCGAATAGCGCCTGAATAAACAGATATTCTTTTCGTATTAATTAAACGTCGAATATAGAACCTTTTAATTAAAATTATGATAGAGTGACCGGGAATCTGGACATTTTTCATTTAAAAGTAATAGAGCTGTGAAAAATCTAAATATGTATTTTCAATTAAACCTTACAGCTTTTAAGGTAAAAATGTGAATTTCAAAATTTAAGTTCCTTTTATATTGTGGACACAATATAAACTTAAAAATAAAGCTTAAAATTACTTTGAACTTTAAATTATTTTGGCACTGGTTACGGTAAAGCTTACCTAAGTTAACGACCAGAAGTCCCAGTTATATTTTATAAAGAAACTAGGTACCAGCTTCAGCTCAGTCCGCATGAAATTAGGTTATAGTAAGCTCCCGTAGCAACCAAATGCGGAATCAGGGCTAAATGTTACCTATGTCCGTCCCCAATATTTTTTTCCATCTCCAAACCAAACTTTATATCAAATATGGTTTGTGGTATGATTTGTATTTTCAAAAATATTAAGAAAATTTAGTAAGAATATAGAGCAGACAATACTGGAAATATTTAATATTTTAAAACAATACTCCGTGGCGCAGTGGTCAACACGCCAGCCTGCGACACGGAGGTTCCGGGTTCGATCCCCGGTCAGGTCAAGATGGAAAATGATCTTTTTCAGATTGACCTGGGTCTTGGATGTTTATCTATATAAATATATATTATAAAATACAGTATCTCGTTGAGTTAGTATCCCACGACACAAGTTCACAACTTACTGTGGGGCTAGCTCAATTTGTGTGATATGTCCCTATATATTTATTTATTTATTTAATACTAAGAAGATATAAGTAATAAGAAATGCAGAGAAGATAATGTACTTTAAGACAGATTGTTTAGAGTGTCTACGAATTTAGGAAAATCGAAACACAATCCGAACTTTCATCAATTGTAGCTGTACTTAGAATTCAGTGAGCAGTGGCGTCGAGTCAAAGATGGTAGAGGGTTTATTTCCATTTTTAAATGAGAGCGGCTGAGAGCTTTGTCGGCCCTGAGTTTGTGCTCTGCGTTTTAAGTGGATTAAATCGCTCCGGTCGTAAAACCGACAAGTGCTCCAGCTAAGAATTAAAGTAACCATTCGACTTTTGCATGAGAAAGTGCTCGCGGGACCTTGCTTCGCACTCACTCTGCGCAATTCCGAGTCCAACTTTATTTATTTTTTGTGGGAACCCTGTTCGATTGAGGTTTTAGCGGAATGCCACTGCTTTGTGAATACCAAATGAAAGAAATTCATTAACACTGTCTGAATGGAGTACCCCTCGCAATACCCATGAAAGGCTTTAGTTTGAAAGTTTGTGCGGAACATTTGAAAAGTCCAAAACAAACTTTCGAGAGTTCGAGTGGATTGGATATTATGAGATCTTAAAATATTCTATCGGCCAACTAAGTCAAAGTGCCGCCATAAAGACAACAATAAATAGCTCATGATGCTTTGGCAGAAGGCATAGTAACCGCTCTTGAATTTAAATGGTATATTTAGACCACGTCCAGTCGTTTAGAGCATAGAAACGGGTTCATTGAATGGTTTGCCAACGACAGCTGGAATGTTTACGAAAAACAACCCACGAAAAGTTAGGTAATAGAAACAAAACACGGACGCAGAGTGTCTCTTTGCTCAATTTATATTTTATCTTTGGAATAGAATGAATGTTAACAACTTGTTCTTGGAACAGGAAATGCTTTTGTTTGTTATATAATAAGAAATGAAAATAGATTCGTTTTTCAAATGCATCTTCCACGCTGGTCTGGGAGAAAAGAAAAAACGTAGAATGTACCAGCTGCTTCTCCTCCCGCGCAGATCGTAAAAACCGATCGAGGGAATGGGCATCAGGAATCATGTCAATAGGCGATGCGGCTAGCAACCCATCACTATTTTGATTCCGTTCTCACCTACAAGCCCACGAAAATGCTAAACGTGGCCTTAAGGTTTTACATACCTGGGCTCTGTCTACCCCGTAAGGGAAAAAGACGTGATAGTATGTATGTATGTATGTATTAAACTTAATGAGATACTATCTAATAGAGTTACGTTACAGCTGGGAAGTAATCATATAAATCGTAATTTATGTAATAAAAATGAGTTCATACCGTCATTCATTAGTCATATAATTATATGATATAAAATATTGTGTGTAGTAGTGGTGCAGGTTTTTCAATGACTTGTTTTACATGTTTTGCTTGATATTGAAGGCTTACAATCAGATAGCTTTTTATCCGTCTTCAAATTTCAAGATATAATTAAAACAAACAATAAATTGAGTTTATTGTAACTCGATACAAAATTTACATTTCACCAAAAGTTGTCAAAAATTACCAGCCGTTTGTTACAAATAAGTCCGGGATGAATTCGTCCGTGGAACAAATACTCTTTACACAAATTTGACGAATACAAATTAAACAGCAGCTTCGAAATTTTATAACAAACAACCGGGGAGACAATTTTCGGGTGTCCTCCCAAACATCGGGACCGTAAAATAATCGATGCCGGACAATGATGTTTCGGATAACAAAAGGTAGATGCGATACGAACTTATAAGTGGAAAATGTTGACTAGTTAGTCCTCATTGAACCGTTCTGAAGTATTATGAGATGAATGTTAAGTTAATTGTAGAGAAAATATCCGGAACCGAATAATTCCTGATTGATGCTTAAGGGAGCAACATATCGATTAGGCCAGTCAATATCAACATCAAATAATGCAAACGGATTTTTTTATATATTGTAGAAGCCTCTAAGAATAGTCTACAATAATACAGAAACGGTTAACAAAATCGAACCGTTTTTACATACCATAATGAAACTTTCATTCAGAACATCTAGGTACGTAGATACCTATTAAATAATATAATATTTCAATTCCTTATAAAAATTTGATTTGAAGTGCATTTCTCAGTACACTACGAGTATAAAGGATAGTTGACGTATTAAATATGTCACGATTACCCCGAAAGTTAAAAATTTTCACATAAGTAAGTTCAATTTGGACCCAAAAATTGACCATTCAAAAAAGTTAAGTCTCTTACCTCCCTGACATAAGCAAAGCAATCTAATTTCTTTTGGCGTGAAACATCATTGATTCCGGGATTCAACGTAGGTTTCCCAAAACGTCTGTGCCATCGAACTTAACTTTAAAATGAGTATAAATTGCAAAACTTGGGAATTATTTGCGTCTCTGCTCCATGGCAATTTACTCCGTTTTTCCAGAGTTTCATTATAACAAGTTTAATTGAAGACCGCGTCCGGTGCATAAATTTAAACTTTTGGCATGCATTTTAATCTGCTTACTGTAGTTAGTTCACGAGGTAATGGCTAGTAAATGAGTTTCTAGTCCACTTTAAACTGTTCATTCATTTATAAAATAAAGAGTGTTAACACATTGCCAGTTTTTGCGGCCGCTGCGGTATTCAGAGCATGCAGACTGGTTGTGTATGCATGCTTATACCAAGGTAAGCATTTTGTTTCATCCCTGTACTTTGTTTTAGTGTATTTTGTATGTTTCTGTGTTTTTTATGTTAATAAAAACGTGCAACCATTAACATTTTATGAGGCTTAGCAATGGATGAAACTAGCACAGAAGCATTGAAAATGGCGTGAAAAAGGGAGGCCTCTGGGTAGCAAGTAGTCGGCTGAAAATAAGATGACAATGAGCCTTGTGTAGTACACTTTATGCGTACTGTTTTAGTAATAGAAACTGGTTGAAATAATAATAATAAAAAATCGCCTTTACATCTTGCAATTATTTAGATAACACTTGTTGTAAATGGCTGACTTAATTCAAATACAAAGAAATATTCAGAAGTTAGAATCGTGTTCGTTAATTCGTACAAATTGTCATCATTATTCGGAACGCTTAATTCTAAGTAATCAAATGAAGTGTAACTAAGTAGATGTCTGAGGAAAATTTATTTGACCCGTTTCGAGAATAACAAAGCTTCAGAATTTCTTAAGGAGCGACAATATCATTTCATAATTTATATTCCCTCAGTACGGCTGGCTTATTCGCGAAGATTTAAATATTAAGCTGAATTAAGAGCACGTCTCGCTCGCCGTACGTGTCAGTGAAATGCAGTAAGGAGAAAATTAAACGTCATAGAGCTCGTTTGATTAATGCTCAGAGTATTGTGTCACAATTATTTTCGAATTTTCATACTTAATACAGGTATTGTGTATTGGGATAGATACGTATTGAACGGTAAGTTTATTGTATGACACTGTACTTTCTTTTAAAAAAGTTACGGCTTCTGCGAAAGTAATACTTTGTCTTTCCATTACTGTAAGATGTCAAAAATTACAGATTTCTCATAATAATTAAAATTATTGCTTTTTTTTTATATGTTTTAAAGGGTTTCGTTTCGTTTCGTTCGTGTAATCGAATACACGCATTGTTATTATAGAGTAAAAAAGATCGTACTATAAGTATTTTCATACTGTGCTACTATAAATGCAAAGGTAACGTCTATTACTTATAAATACCAAAATTACAAACAAAAATATTATTAGTTTTCGTCCCAGAAACAATTCGTCAATGGAGTGAAATTAAGTACGAGGAATCAGTTAGGTAAGCTTGTTCTATGAAACTTACGGTAAATTGTAAAGAGACCAAAAAAAAAAACTCAATCAGTTGCTACTCATTTATATATATCGTTTTCAATTAAGAACGACAGTTTTTGAAGTCTTAATAAGGTCATACATATCATTATGATGATCGTCCGACGAAGAAGATGTTTACTCCCTACCTGTGAGTTTTATACACACACACACACACACACACACAGACATATTTCTTCCTTTTGTCAGAAATAGTGTTTAAAAAACATATTCAATGGATTCTTTCTCAAGCCTGAATGTCTTTTAAAATAGCAATACATATCGGCTAATTATAATTTATGCTTTTGAAATGAGCAGATGTGGACATGCTAGGAGTATTAAGGCAATGTCATAAAACTGGTCTTGATCTGTA
Source organism: Rhodophaea formosa (assembly GCA_963082605.1). Taxonomy (NCBI): domain Eukaryota; kingdom Metazoa; phylum Arthropoda; class Insecta; order Lepidoptera; family Pyralidae; genus Rhodophaea; species Rhodophaea formosa. Next base: position 8,714,922 of record OY720206.1, read on the forward strand.
AAATAAAGAAAACACAGATGTGTGTTATGAATTACTGCATTTTTTAATTTTTATTTTTTGAGACTGTTCTTCTTTTAAAGTGGGTATGTAACAAATAAATGCAATGATATGTAAGGGACATTGTGTATCGATAATATTAAAGAGGTTTCGCCAAAAAATATAATAAAACAAATCGGCCAATCATACAAAAAGAGCATAGCCAATGGAATTTCAACGAGAAAACATTTTGTTATTGTTGGTTTCTAATATCCTTGCGTTCTCATTTAAATAAACTTACTTTTAATAGATATTTATTTTATTTATTACATAATTTATACACATTAGCGTTTCAAAAACTTTGCAATGTTCATGTTAGCAGTACAAAAATTAAATAATATTAAACATACGACACGTCTATATGTTTAATTTTTGTATTTGTATTTTGAATTATGGCTTCTGATGAAATTTGTTTACTATCCAAAATAAAGCGTAATTTTTTCTATATTACTAGACCGATATTGTTACACATAGCATTAATAATAGTAGATTGTTGCACTGAGCAGAAAGTAGGTAAGTTATTGCTGCACAAGCGATTATTTGGAGCCCGAGCGCCAGCGAGGGCTCTTTTCTTTAAACTACTGCAATAAAAGTAAGTGAAAAATAAAACTGAAGACAAATTACAAAAGTTAAAAATTTGTTGTTTACATTCCCACCTTTTTTCTTTATGGCCAGTATTTTTTTTTAGGCAATACACACGTCCTTTGTAAACTCCATACGGCCGTTAGATTGGCCAACCTTCTTTATGACATGTGACAACTATTGTCCCGCAATTAAAAAAAAAGACCTAAACAGTGCAGTAAAGGATTTCCATACATTTTTGCTGCACCAGAGCAGCAAAAATGTATGGAAATCCTTTACTGCACTGTTTAGTATTTTTTCTTTACTCCTAGTGCAGCAAAGTTGCGCTTTGTGCTGGATATGTAGTGCAGTTATAATAGAATTGCAGCGTAGGCGGAAGAAATAGTACATTACTGCAGAGGCCGGGAAGTAAGGGATTGCCGGACGAGTATAGTTTTCAAGGCCGAGCGTCAGCGAGGCCTTGACAATAGTTACGAGTCCGGCAATCCCTTTCCCGCCGAGGAAAGTATAGAGATTTTCTCAATAAATGTGAGGAAATTTAACTTAAAGTTACACATAAACTTACATGCCTTAAATATTTCCCCTTACTAGGTATTTGCCGGTAGTAATTTTTCCACTTTCAAGTTTCAAATTAGGCGAAGTAGGTACTTAAAATCCATTGCAGTGTTGCTTTCATCACTAAAACTCATTTTGAACCGTTTCATTTCGAATAAATAACCAACTTTGCACATATTTACCGAAAACAATCAATGTCAATCAATTACTGCAAAGCGTTAATCACAAACTACGAAGAAGATACTATTACTAGTATCAGACGACCGACTGCCATATGTTTTCTCTAGGCAATAAGGATCATAGACAAATAATGGAGTGAGGGTGAAAATGAAAAAAATGCCATACAATTCCTTTTGAGTTTCTATGGGGGGCCATAAATTCAAAGTCAATTGACGTGTGTTCTATGCCCTAAAATCCGTAAAGGCAGTTTTTCGGCAGTGGCGTTAATCACTACGGGTATAGTGAAAATAACAGATCTCCCGAGTTTTTAATTTTTTTATTTTCAGTTGTCAATTCCAGCAAAGGAAACAATGCCCATAGAGCCCAGTCATATTTTTCACAAAAAATTTAATAGATCATAGATTATTGTTTTCTTCTCTCGCAACGAAAATTAAGCATATTTTCGTATGATCACATATCGATATTTTAATGAAATTGTAGTTATATTCACGTATTATATGCATTTTTTAAAAATGCAGTGGTAGTAAACTGGCTGTATGACAAGTGACATAATTTACGTTACATAGATTAATTAAAAAGTTTTGAGCAGCGGCCGGGAAGTAATTTTCATACTTATTTCCTGGCCTAGGCCGGCAATGCGATGAATGAGCCAAGAATTACAAACTTCCGGTCTTCTTTTTACTACAGTAATGCCTACATTTCCGAGCATGTTTGAGAAAAAAGAATTTATAATGTTCTATTCCATTCTATACTCTCCATATTTATCACTCGGTCGCTTTGCGGTAAGTATGCGGCCGTTTTATAGATCAACAAAACTAGAATTAAGATAATTTTAATCGTAAATATTGATACATATTTTAAGTTAATGGACGCTTACCTGTAAATGCAGTCTAGTAATAGTAATGTGCTCAGTTTAGCTGCTAAACAAATTAAACATGTGATTACGAGTACTTAGTTAAAGAATAAAATACTATAAGTATGGTTATTTATCTCGCATTACGACAGAGAAATAAAGCTTGTAACCGAAATTTTAGATACCTATGATTCAACGACAAAATTAAAAAGCACGGGTGTCCTGCTGAATTAATGGCCAGTGTTACTCAGGACAATGTAAATGATTCTTACGATGCCTCACAATGATTTCGTCGTGTTTTTAGCAGGTACTTAACTATTAAAACTCGTGATATAACGCAAACTACAATCAAAAACATATTATTTTCCAAAACTTGACAGGCTTTAATTTGTCCTCAAAATAATTAACACATTAAAATTTAACAAATAAACACGCATTACATGCAAGTTAAACAACTATTAAACTAAAATTGTGCTGATTAATCTTCCTTTTTTAGGGTTCCGTAGTAAACTAGGAACCCTTATAGTTTCGCCATGTCTGTCTGTCTGTCTGTCTGTCTGTCTGTCTGTCTGTCTGTCCGTCCGCGGTTTTACTCAGAGACTATAAGTACTAGAAAGCTGTAATTTGGTATGAGAATGTATATTAATCATGGCAAAAAAGTCGTAGAATAAAATGTTGAAAAAAAATTTTTTTTTGGGTAGCTCCCATACGAGTAAAGTGGAGGAGTATTTTTTTTTTCTCTATTTACCCATCGTGTGGGGTATCGTTAAAAAGGTCTTTGAAAAATATTGTGAGGTTGAGAACACCATTTTTCGATTTAGGGATCCGTTTCCGAAATATTTGGTTTTAAAGTGCAAAATTTTGTTAGAGGTACGTGTCCCCCCCCTCTATCTGCTAAACGGTTATATATGGATACGTAAAAAAAATTACAGCAGTAGTATATATACTGAAGTTGAAAGGAAAACTATCAGAGCTAGGTACTAAGTGCAAACTAAAAAGTTATAGGCAACCAACTTATAAAATGTACTGGAAAATGTAAAATTTCATACAAGCTTCATTGTTAGATGTTTTTGGTCATTAAACTGTGAGGTGCGAGTGTAAACAGTGTGAACTCAAAGTTGTCATTCGCAACTACGGAACCCTACACTGCGCGTGGCCCGACACGCACTTGGCCGGTTTTTTTTTATTGCTTACGTAAATTGTTTACCATAGCTTTTCCCCGCAATATGATTCGCATTATGATATTCGAATGCATTTTTTAGCCTTTTTGTATGTCCCACTGCTGGGCAATGGCCTCCCCATATATATCCAAAGGTTCCTGTCAAAGGCAACAGTCTGCAGTCAATTCGATTGCATAACTCTATTAAATGTATCAAAGCTACTTGTATGCCTGATGGCGCATATGTATCTAGTACTAACATCTATTTGTAACCCATGTCTGACAAAAATAAATGGATTATGAATTAAGTTTTAGTAGCTTTAAACTAAAAAAAAACGTCAGTTATTAGAAACGCCATTATTACATCCACAAACTTTCATAGTTATTATAATAGTAATATAAGATTAGTAAAGCAAGCGGTAAGATTAAAAACTACAAATATTAAAGCCAGTTAATATCGCAGTAGACGCTAGCACCAAATTAATATGAATGCCTGAGGTGCAACGACCCCGTCTGCATACAATAGAAGTAATGGTGCAGCATCAACGGAGTCACAAAGGTAGTGACTGTCACTGCCATGTCAGCTAACTAACCGGGCGGGTTGTACTTAATGCATTCTGTTCTCATTACTTCGTAAGTTCTACGTAAAAAAATGTTGTCAAACTTTTTTGACTTTACATATAGGTCTATTGTTTTTGTTTTTTTTTTGACCGAAAATACTTTTTCATAATTTATTTCATTCTTTTTCATAATTATGTGTTTTGAGCTTTGTTAAAATATGATCCATGAGTACATTTACTTTACAATATCGTGTCCTGTTAGCAGTGTGGTTCCCGGCAGAGTAGAATAGGACTACTCCAAGTCTTTTCGCAGATGTCGTAGAAGGTGACTTAGGAAACAAGTTAAACGAAGCTTATAAACATCAAAGAGCACTCTACAACCCGTCTAGTCAGCGTGGAGAGTGTAGGCCATATCCTCTGACTGCTCTGGTTAATTATATTGCTCTGGTCGTATAGAGAGGGTCGTGCTCCTGCAGTGGAACCTAAAAAAGACCTGATGATGATGATCGTATCCTGTAGAAAACAATCGACGCGTTATACTCAACAAGATCGGCAACATTGCACAACAACGCGCGACGTTGCCAGCTGGCTTAACATGACACATCAAATGCTGTCAAGTGGAGAAGTGACGCGTATTAATGTACGTAGTGTTGTCAACATGAGGTTAAATTTAATTCCTAAATTTAATAACCCACCAACTTGGTCATATATTTATTTCTTTATTAACGATTAATTCACAAGTATGACATTATTGTATGTACCTAAATTGAATTATGTTATAGCGTAGCTGCATTAGGTTAAGCCTGTAATAACACGCTGTATTGTTGTTAAAAAAATAAAAAATAAAATAAAAAATATAAAAAATCGCCGATTTAAATCACCGTAGAAATTCAACAAAAGTTCTTCTGACGATATGTTCCCGACGCCTGCGTCATACGTGGACAAACAACGATGGATGTAAACAAGTAACGCGGTAATATTATCTAGTAGATATGAGACTTTGTTTGAAGTCAAATAGGCATATAAGTACTTTGATTATAAATCAATAGTCTGAAAGTCTGTTGTTTTTCGATTTTGACTTTGTTCTCGATTCCAGTCACAGATGTGAAGCTTCGGCCCCAAGGTCTACTAATAAACTGTTAATCATATCGTTAACCATACCATAAAACTCTAAATATAAAAGTATAAATGTATGTCTTATCTCTTCACGCTTCTACCACAACACCGAATCAGATGAAATTAGTTTTATAAATAGTTTAAGGCCCGGAAAAAGGCATAAAGTACCTTTCATCTAAGAAAGTTGCTGTTGTTCAAGGCATCAACGTTTAAGCGATTGGAGCTATGGCGTTTTACATTAGTGAAAATACTTTAGTATCTTTATCCAGTCTATAAACTTTGCTCCGATTCATTGTTTATATATATGATATTAAATAAAACATTTAGTTTACAATAACAATAAGCCAAAAAATTATAGATTCTAATTATATAATAATTACATTATATTATTTTTTATTTATTATCCTAATCCTAACTATCCTAACTAATATTATAAATGCGAAAGTGAGTTTGTAAAAAACTTTCACGCCGTATCTACTGAACCGATCATCATGAAATTTTGCATACACATAGGTTAGGGTACTGAGAAGGACATAGGCTATATATTACGCGGGCGAAGCCGCGGGTAACAGCTAGTATAATTATATTTAAATAATTTTATGAAGACAAATTTACACATATCATAGATGCAAAAATGTAAGTAATGTAGTTTAAAATGTATAACTCAAACCTTACCATATTTTTAATTCAAAAAAACATTTTATATAATTAATTTTGTAATTCTTATCCCACAAAGAGCAAAAACTGATGTTAAGTCGCCTTGATTGTGATATTTTGTTTCATGCTTATCCTAATTTTCTGAGAATTGATACAATTTCCACTTATTATTATTATTTACAATTTGTAAGTATGTGATTAAGGTTTTTTAATACTGCTTCAAATCTAATGTGTTATTATGAATTAGGTATATAATAAATTTCCACTTAAATTTGTGTTTTTATTTCAAAACATTTAAAAACATAATCGTCTGTTATTAATATTCATACAGACATTTACCTACTTTTAAGAGGCAGTTAAAATTTTCATGTTAACTTTGAGTTTGACTTCTGACTTCTTATTTAAGTTACCTTGCATACGTTTGTTTATTAATTATGTATATTATATTTCTTTACGCTGATAATAATGAAATTGGAAATCTCTCGTGTCAACCGTCAAAAATGAACAATCGACGTTACTGTTTATAACATAAAGACTAATTTTGATTGAAAATTTCATTTTACTGGAGGCTAATTGGTGAAGTTACAGCTTCATAAATTATTTATGGCCCAACAGTTACTTTAACTATAAAACGTAACAGTGAATGTGTTTATGCATTAAGTAACTTCCGCCTCATCTCCAGTAATATCGTAATATTTTTAATTACAGGCTATATAAACATGTTTAACACTTTCTGTGATGAAGTAATTATCTTGTCTACCGAAGTACTTAAATCATATTTCATAGACACAGACATATGTTGCTAACAATCAGGTTAAGCAACTTGGCTTTTCTTTATTTTAATGGGAATGTGTTTCGCGGACCGTCTCTGCTGTAGCACTTCGGAGCCCGGGTTCATATGGTCCGCTATGATGACAGCGTGTAAGTTTATTCTATACATGCTGTAAAATCGTTTTAGAAATTGTTATGTCGATTTCTGAATAACTGCAAGCCTCCTTCTTCTGAATCCGACTTTTTGTTCAAACCCTTAAGGGTGCTCCTTGGCCATTTCGACTATGTTTAACCTCTATAAAAGTGGTCAAACATAAAATATAAATTATAAATATATACGGACAAATCACACAGATTGAGCTAGCCCCAAAGTAAGTTCGAAACTTGTGTTATGGGATACTAACTCAACGATACTATATTTTATAGTAGATACTTATATAGATAAACATCCAAGACCCAGGTCAATCTGAAAAAGATCATTTTCCATCTTGACCTGACCGGGGATCGAACCCGGGACTATCCGTGTCGCAGGCAAGCGTGTTGACCGCTGCGCCACGGAACTCGTCGAACATAAAGCACAATACCAAAAAAAACATATATTGTAGAATTTACTTGCTCAGGAGGACTTTTTTCTAAAGTTCATAGTTTTTTAGAAAAAAGAAGTACTGCGTACATCGATTTTTATTGCAAATATTCATTAACTACGTAACTCCTTGTCTTAGAGTCACGCAATTTTATGTTAAATACAATACCAATCAACCTACAAACTCTCCCAAGGAATTTTTATTTTACAGATTATTCTTCTTTTCAATATTAAATTTATGTTATTTAATATTTTGAATGCGCGCGGGCGACGGGCGTCAGTCGACCGCTGACTTTCTGACGGGGAACTAAGGTTAAAAATCGGCCCATATCCTGAAGGTCATTAGCGCATGTACCAGCCTTAAGTAAAGGTTTTTATTTTTAATCTATACTAATTTTATAATGCTGAAGAGTTTGTTTGTTTGTTTGGTTGAACGCGCTAATCTCAGGAACGACAGGACCGATTTCAGAAATTCTTTCACCGTTGAATCTAAGTTATCCCTGAGAGCCAAAAGCTATGTACTTATGTACCATGCGCGAAGCCGGGGCGGACTGCTATAATATGTTGTTTCATTTTATGCATTAAGCTCTTTTGGAACCACAATTTTCGCTGCAGTGATCCAGTTTTCTAGACTCTTAATTGTTTGTGATAACTGATAACGTACTAAAAAGTTTGTAACTAACATTGGTTGATTATCTCATGCATTCAAACAAGATCAAAGTGAAGAAGGTAAAAAGAATCCAAATATTGTTCGAAGCAATGATTTCCTTGCTTATTCAGCTACTCGCATCGGAATGGCGAATACTATTAAGAGATCACGAATCTAAAATAGCATTCAGACTCGAACAAGAAGTCGGGAGCACAATGGTAAATGCGCTCGTATTAGAATACTATGTATTAAGTGTTTAAAATCGAACTTTGGTTATATTCTATAGCAAAATGGCTTAAATCGAACATTTTGAAGGAGGTGATTTTTTTTGTTGTATCAATAATGAAAGGATTTTATATACATAACAGTCAATGGAATGAAAAGTAAAATATCAATAATATTATGGATAAATAATAATGAATTTAATCTGGCTTGACATAAGATGTTCTGTTAAAACAAAATCGAGATTTGCACAAGTTCCTTAACTACTTTGGTTACGAAACCTTAAGAAAAATCTTCTAGATTTTTTTCGGGTAATGAAAGTTTATATTTATTACCGCCTTAGCAACAAATAACATTTAATTAAAAATATTAAGTTAATATGTTAGAAGAAACATGTTTTTTTTGCGTCTTACTTTATGTCTTTATTCATTGTAGGTATCATTATGTGAAGAGGTTTCATAGTGTGTTGTGACTTGTCCTTATTTTAACCGACTTCTAAAACGAGGAGGATTTTTATTCGACTGCAATTATTGTTATTGTATGTTTGTTACGCAATTTCAATCAGTCAGTTATAAATCGATTTTGATAAATCTTTTTTTGAGTATAAGGTACTTCAGAGGTAGTTCCATAAAATTTTATTAAAGTATATTAAGCACTTTCTAGAATATCAACTAAAACAAAAACTATGTATAGGTATCGATACGGTTCCAACTTATTTCTGTTTTATTTTTTCACGAATCAAAGCATGTTGATGAGATCTTTGCTCCTTGGTTTTGATTGAACTATTACATCCACTAAAATTGAAAAAAAAAATATGCAAAACCAAGTTGGTCCCTATACATAAGATTTCAAACTGGGCAAGGGCAATAAGCAAAATTACTGCTATTGCCATACCTATTTACAATTTATAATCAGCTTTTATTTGGAGTCGGTGTCTTGCCTCTACTTTAAAGTTACTTAAGCTACATTTCCAAGAGGATTATTTCATACCAAACTCTTCCATCAACCCTTTAATGATGAGTATAAGAAGCATCACCGACACGTGTTACCATAAAACAATATAATTGAAAATAAATCCAGCTACCGCGCCGCGTTCAAAGATTGCAAATCCAAAATAACGCATCCAGCCTGTACTAAACAAAACAAATGTGGCCACAATAAGACGAAGTTCCGCGTGCCACTGCAGGGACATAAAATATGGATACAAACAGAAGCATAACCTTAAAGTACTTACTTTTAATTTTTACAGTACATATGCCCTTATGGATGGCCTGGCCCTATCAGACCACCATACTATCATAAGTATGGTGTACTTTTATACATTTTAAAAAACAGGCAATAGTTGTGAACGCATGATTACCAAAAAATCACCAAAAGGATTATCAATGCTTTAGATTTATAACTTCAGTAATTTAAAATCTGAAAGATCAAAACTGATTGCTGATTTCTCTCAAAGTGCAAATTTTTGTAGGAGTCAAGTGTCCGACCCCATGCAAGATAAATGGTTGTTTATAAAACGTGGAAAAATGCAAAGCAGAAGCATATGTATGTATAGAAATTACCAGATAACTATTACCTACAGCTAAGTAGGATTCAAAAGTCAAAGAGTTTACGTCAACCAACTAATAAAATGACGTGCAACTACGGAAACCGACACACTAGTAGTTTTGCACTACTAGCGATTCGGACCGCGGTGCGAATCGCCCAAGAGCTCTTATTGAATGGGTTTTTTCGCACCGCAGTCGTTGGAGTGGTGCGAATGGCCCAAGGCATCTTTTGGAATGGGTCGATTCGGACCACGGGGCGAAACAATCCAATACTCTTTGCGTGGGTCCGATGTATTCGAATTATTTATTTGTACAGATAAGAAGAAAAATGGACAATGAAATAATAACACTTGAGAGATAGTATGATGTGATTATATTTCAAAAAGTATTAAATTTAACATGGCATAATCATAGATTGAATCACTGTTGACTTGACTCATTCATATAAATAGTTGGGCTGTTTAAACGCCCGCCGCGGTGTGAAATAAAATGACCCATTCATAACAAGCTATTGGGTGATTCGCACCGCGGTGCGAAAGAACCTATTCAAAAAGAACTCTTGGGCGATTTGCACTGCGGTCCGAATCGCTAGTGGTACGAAACGACTAACGACCCATTGTCAACGGGTTGGTCTGGTAATGGAGAGACACCAAAATTTTGCAGGACTAATGGCTGGTAATAAAAGTTTGCCCCAAACTCTATTATTTATACCATGTCTAACTGTCGCATCTGTTTCTGGGTTATTTGTGGCAGAGGCGACTGTACGCGATTTATAGCCGGCAGTATCACCTGCCCTGCTATGTTTAAATTTAAGCTGGTTTCATTCATGCTCCAATGATCCCAGGAGGTCTGTGGCCAGACACATAACGTTTTGTTCAGGTAAAATATCCTTCTGTGGTTTGTGTTTCCCAATAAAAAAATTGAGTTGAAAATTGTCGGCTGATATCTTTCTTGTAGTATTGTAAAAAAAAACACCGTTACTCGTTTATTTATAGGTTTTAGCAAAATCTACTCTTAAATCCTTTGGGCCATTTTGAAATTACTACATTCATTCATACATACATGAACTCTAGTAAAACCAAAACATTCCATTTTTAGGCAATCGCGTTATAATAAAATAAATTTAGTTAAGCCAAAACTATTTTTTTTTCATGGACATGTATGTATTTGATTACAATCTTACATTCTATTTCACACTTATTGCGATAAAGAAAAAATATTGAGATAATTCTTTTAATCGTATGTCATAGATAGAATATAAAGACTGAACGAAATAGTTAAATAATTTAAAATCTCTTTTAACATAATACAACTTACACAAATATTACCTTCGTAGAATACGACTAGAGTCAGTAAATCAGAAAAGCAAAAGGTTTTTCCTCTGTAGTAAAGGCGACCCCATAAAAATATGTCGGCCCAAATAAAATGCACTAACCATGAATCTTCTTCAATAACTGGGCTCCTCGTTTCCTCAGACAATTTACTGGGGCTGCAGCAGCAGATTTATACGACACTATCTCCCCAAACGTCGCGTCTTAACGAGACATGGGCATCACGAATAAAGCAATTTCGAAATTTCTTAGCCGTTTTGGTCGCTAAAATATGAATAAGCTGGTCAGAATTTTAGAGCAATATCGACGGCGTCCGAGGCGCAATAGTTAATACCCCAGCTTGTTATACTTAGAGTTCAATTTCCAGCACGGGTAAATTTATGTATGTTTTTTATTTTCACTGGTCTTTGGTTTTGGTGCTATCAAAACAGAGTCTAGGACAGACAGGCTGGTCGTAAGTAATTTACTTAATAATAACATCAACATGATTTTTTTTTTTTTGAGGACTCATTGTACCATAGCTGACAATGAAACTAAGGAAAATACTAAGATAAAAAATAAAAAAGTTCAAAACGATATTAAAATTAATATTATGATCAAACGGCTCACCTGGCTCACAATTATAGCATTGCTATCCAATTTGGGAATGCATTAATTTGAAAAGACTCTTTTAAGGCGTTAATTTGAAAAGCGCCAAATGGATACTATGGACAAAATAACTTTTCCAAGTACTTAAAAAATTAAGAACAAATACTTTTCAGACATCTTTATTAGTTTTTCTACCGTAGATTTGCTTCCTAAAGATTAACCACGGCAACTAAGATCAACTAAAGCACCTTCATAAAGTTTAAGTCCTCTACAAATATTGAAAAGTCGACTTAAGAGTTATATTTCAAAATATTATCCCAGTAAATCGCGCAACGAAGCACTTACTGCGAAAGGAAATGTGAAATCTATAACAAATGTATCGGACGGATATTGAGTTTTGATGTCAGATGACGCGTGTCCCAGTATTCTCACGATAATAAAGTAATACAACGGTAGCATTTTATTACCTACTAGAAAATCTAAGAAACTGCGATTGCCACATAAAATTTTACGCGGGATGTTTCATTTGCAATAAATCGAATAAAATTTATATTTTGAGCTTAAATCTTTAAAAGTCTAGACTTTCTAGTTTCAAACTAGCTATATTCCATCAGCTTAATAGCTCTCTGAACGTGCTAGAACAATAAAACGTACAAGGAACAGTAGAGATTTTCTACAGGTGGATATATTTTCAGTACAAATTAATTCTTGGTTCTAATACTCATATATAGGAACTCTCTTTTTTTTGTTTTAGGCAAACACAAATGGTATATTTGAGATACCAGCAGTTTTTAATTTTAATTTTATACTACTAAGAAGCCAAATATGTTTGAATTTTATGAATGAAAGAAGAACATTAATTTATTGGTTCATTGTTTCTAGAGAAACTCGCTAACTTTGAAAACATAAAGAGATTTCACTTAGCAATTTAATTGTATCAATCGTCACTGTTTAGAATAGACTTTAGGTAAGTTTAAAATGTACAGACCTTTGTAACATGCGCAAAAGATTTTAGACGAAAATCAATGATGATAGGTGTGAACAGTGATAAACAATGCGTAACCACACCTTTTGACAATGACGAATTGTTTCCTCTATCTGTCAAATATATATAACAAAGTGTACACTGGGATCTAAATGCACGTGGGTGCAACACGAAGAATGATACCATCGTCGCTTGTGAAATAACCAGGGTTATGTGCTCTGAGTCATGGAGCTCAGACTTTGATAGACGATACTATCGTCGCAGTTAAACAAATAAGAAATAAACAGGCGATTAAAAAATTCGTAACAAAATTCTTCGTAATCTTTTTTCGGGTAGAATATATTCTCTACAGTTGGTACAGTACACTGTCGTAATTAGATGTCTCTTGTGTTAGTGATGAGTTTGACATGTGACACGTACCTTCATACAACAAATACAGGCCGAAAAAAAAAACAAATATTATTTAAAATTCCAACTACCTACGAGATAAATCGAGTACACTGATAGTAGACAGTAAAAAAAAATAGCTTCGACATATTTCCACATAAACCACGATGCACATAAACAAAAGTATTTGTATTTGAATATCGCACGTGGGCAGCGACGGACAACCGATGCGTGCTACACATTCACCCACCGGGACTCGGTCGTAAATTCACCATCCGTATATTCTACCATTCACATAGAAACTGTCACCGATAAAATACGTACGTCCAACTGGAATAATCTAGCAGACGTTACTCAAAATTGAAATGCTGCGGAGACAAACTCCGAAATAAATTGATTTCCAGTTCTTAATAAAAATTTAAATCGACAGGAGATATTTCATTCCACTAAAATAAGGGATGGCGCGTCTAAATTTAAAACGTCCAATCTGTCAACGGGTGAGCGCGCGCGTTGTGCGACGACGAATGGTCGCAAACGAAACGATACCTACATCTGTCTGTTGTCTATTTTCAGATTTGTTAGTGCCGAGCGTCTGCGACGGAACTTATACAACTCTTTTTTGTCGAAAGGAAACGACGGGATCAATACGTCAAACTGCCTTGACCCGAAAACCATTGAAACATTTTTAATTCAGGTTCGATTGAAAAGTTTCCGTTTAAAATGCGAGCCAATCATTCGAAAAAGCGGAGAGCAGCTTCCCGCCTTCCTCGCTTATCGCAAAGCTTTGTACTCAACGCATTAAGCTAATTTGAATGGTGGAGGGCCGTTGAAAAAGCCGTTGTTCGAACTCTTCTCTTTATTCGGTCGCCCGGCGTCTGATTGTGGGAGCCGCTGCATGCGCTGAATTCGTTCGACGCACAAGACAAGCGCATTGATTGCGGCTTTTTGATTTATCCGAACGTACGCAACGCAGCAGCACACTGCGTTTTTAATTTAATGAATCCATTACGTTGGCTCTCCCCAATTTATTTACCTTCATATAATAAGGCTGGAGAAAGTATTTTTTAATTTTAATTGTGTGTTCTAAATTTATGTATTTCATTCAGACTCTTGCATATTAACACCACTGATCACTGCCCCGATAGCGTCAGATTTAGAACTTAAAAATAGATCTTGCCTGAAGATGAAATCAGATAAGCCGGCAATCTCTGGCTGTCATCGCATTAACTAATGGGCGTCGTTTGTGGAAGAACCTCCTCTATTAATTGGACTTAAGGTTTAAAATTCGTTCGGGACTGGTCGGTGTTGTGACGAATGTCCGAGACGTGGGCGAAACTAGTGACAAACGACTCCCTCTGTCACCCTCGTGATAAATAACTGATTATGTTACACTGCATTTCGCGTTCATAATTAATTGACAAGAACTATCTGAGGAACATTAAAGAACCCGCCGGCGATGGTGATAGGATTTTATTTTATATGCAGCTATTATAAAAGATATTTTATATATATTAAATAATTACCAACTAAATTTAATATTATAATTAAGATGTTTGTCTTTCGTATGTGTAAGTGGCCAACACTGGTGTCAGATTTTTCAAGCTACCTTAAGACATCTGACATAGCTTAACGACTGCCATCAACGATGACAGCCGGGACCAACGGCTTAACGTGCCTTCCCAAGCACGGACGAGCTCGAGATATTTTTATGCCACTTAAGATTAAATGAACTTATACTGTGCTGGATAAATATAGTGTTAAATCGTGTTTCGTCAAATATATTGGCTTTATGTATTAGATTATACTACCTTTCGGTTTTTGTTTTCTGTATTAATTGAAAAAAGGTTATATAATATCTGATATCATTGGTCACTTTGGTCAGGTTTCCCGAAATAAATAAACTGTTTAAAAGTTTCACGAGTATTATTCAGTTTTTCTGCAACATCCTGTACAAAGCCTTCCTTCATTATTCATTAATAGCGTGGCAATTATTTTCACCTGTTTCGATTAAATTGAAAAGGCAATTTAACGTCCTAATGGAAACATGCGCCCAGGGGAGTCAAGATTCATTTTTATTAGGGATCCGTATCCTTGCCCAAAGGATGCTAACAAGACCCTACTAGGAAGCGTCTGCTGTCCGTCCGTCTTGCACGCAGTGATGTATCTTTCGAACCGAAAAGTCTAGCAACTTAAAGATTTTAAATAATGTTTAAACTATTGCCACGGAATGAGGACCTGAACAGACTAGGCAAGAAAACATCGTGGCGACGGGAGGCCAGACACAGAGCAAAATGGAAGAAGATTGTAGAAGAGGCCAATATACATTATGGGTTGTAGCGCCCAGGAAGTAAGTAAGTAACTATTGCCGCTTTTAAGAACAATAATTCCCGAAGAGTTTCGTTGAGAAGTCGAAGTATTAATTAAAACGCAATACAGGAATTTCGTAGTTCACATCGAGATTCTGCCAGATGAAAAGAACCCATTTTACGATGGTACGAAACTTGGTGTGTGTAAATCCAACTCGCACTTGGCCGGTTTTATTAATGCCTATTTTATTTTTATTGCAAACGCTGCCTCTCGTTTTATGGTTTACTTTTCAACTGGCTGTAGGGCCATAAATTCCAAGAGGTTTAAATGAACTAACGCCTAAGGCTCGAGAACTATCGCATTCGTATTAGTGACACAGTCATTTACATAAGAAATTACACTGCTCGGAACCATTGCAATGATGAATATATTCCACAAACATCATTTCTTAGCTTAGAATGGTGTATAGATCTCAGTGCGTCAATATGAACAATTTTTTCTATGGGACCAAGTATACTAAGAACAAAAAATATTATATTATATACATAGTTTGCCCAGTCGACTGATATGGAAATGACTGTTTTTTTTTAGTTTCGTGCATTGCTCTGATAGGAAAAGTTGTTCATTCTCACAGGTCGAGTCTGTATAATATTGTAGAGGGTAAATTTACAAACTTCCTATTTACTTCATAACTACAACGCAAAAAAAAAACATCGAAGTTTTTAGGGACTCTGGTTAATATGATAATGAAGTAAATTATCAGTGACTAGGTTTAAATGTAATATTTTTAGAAAAAAATATCATTTGTGCGCTCTTGTAGCAAAAGTGGAGAATCTATTGAAAGTCTGTAACATTACAACATAGTCCTTTACAAAATGCGTAGACACACAGCGCCTAAACATATCTTTGATGTTACAAACTTAAATCTGTAAATTCCCATTCAAAATTGTCAAAAAACGGTAAACAACCGGGAATAACGAGCAAAATGATCGCCACTAAAATAGTTTTAGTTATTTCTGTCGTGCAGTTAATTGCTGCATTTTTTTCATGCCACCCGCTCCGATTTCGTAATTTGTCTTCCCAGAAATGAGACGCGTCGTCAAATACAAGCGACATGTAGATACGACATTGAGTTGATACTTGTATAGAAACGACTATTCTTACTTATATGTATGTATATGTCTAGTATTTCTAAAAATAAACAGCCTTTATAGTAACCAGCGCCTGATGCAATGTATAATATGTGAACAGCACATTATATTAAATATTATCTGTTACTCAGATAATATTAGCCAGAGCAGTCAGAGGATTCTGATCCTCTGACTGCTCTGACTAATATACGCCTCTGGTAGTAAATAGAGGTCCGTGCTCCAGCAGTGGAGACTAATAAAAAAACCTGATGATGATGATGATGACTCAGATAATATTTAATATAATGTGCTGTTCACAACAGGAGTATGAGGTGTGGTCAGAGAACAGTATGATCGATAATTTTAAATAAATTTAATACACAATTTTAATTGGTATATTTAAAAAAGTCGCCGTATAGTTCCCGGCTGAGTAGAATAGGACCGCTCCAAGTCTTTCCGTGGATGCAGAAGGCGACTTAGGAAACATAAGCTAAACAATGCTTACAAAACATAACAAGACCTCTCGGACCTGTCTGGCCAGCGTGGAGGGTGAAGGCCAAATCCTCTAACTGTTAGGAGACTAAAAAGGACCTGATGACTTAGGTCATTATGATCTAAGCCTAATGAATGATATTTTAAGAAGTTAGCTCAATTATAAAAGAATTGAGATTTCAAACTGTAACTAATCGTAAAAAAAACTAATTTTATGCAAAAATCTTACCTACACGACTCACTTGCTTTTTATCCTTATTAACATTTCAATTACTTTATAATAAATTTGCTCTATTGATTTATTTTATAAGTTAATATTTAACTATCTTGTCGTTGGTCAAAATGTTAAGTATTAAAGTGCAAAGGAACATATCAATAATGTCAATTCCAGTCATTTATTCAAATGCGACCGCCCGTTTTTTGTTGACATCCCTCGGATTTCAACCGGCTTAAATTACGTTCCTAAAGCCCTGGGGTAACGTTAGACGATTCCATAGTAATTACTGTTTCAACTGTTGGGACAGACACGTCAAACTTTACTTATTTTAGTTGATAAAATTTAGAATGTTTCCTTTTTAGGATGAATTGACACATCTGAAATTTTTTTTTATGTCACTAATTTACTTTTATACCTATCCTAATCCTATCCTAACTAATATTATAAATGCGAAAGTGAGTTTGTTTGTTTGTTACGCTTTCACGCCGTATCGACTGAACCGATCATCATGAAATTTTGCTCACACATAGGTTAGAGTACCGAGAAGGACATATGCTATATATTACGCGGGCGAAGCCGCAAGTAACAGCACGGTTTATAATTAGTTAAAATATAGTATAATATTTTTTTTTAACTATTTCCAGTTTTAAAGGATTACCAGTTCTAATCGATTTTTTTGTTTTATTTTTAAGTCAATGATACAATAATGAATACCCCTAAAAATGAATTATTTTCAAATCATAAAAATAAAAAGGAAACATGATAATTGCAAGTATGAAGATATTTTTCGACAAGAACATTCAATGATGTAAACTAGAATTAATATTTTTAAAAATTAACGACGCTTGTGCATTTTTAAACGTCAAACAAATATTTATTAAATGTATGGACATACCTACGTTTAAGTTACGCTATGTTAATCCTTTAACACAACAACTTCAAAAGCATGATTTAATATAAATCCCTTTATCGGATCCCTTTTCAATCACACTGACACTTTTGTCAACAAAATTTGATTGATTGAGGAAATTGTGTCAACTATTTTTGTGCGCCCAAAAATGCCTCTAATTCAAAGCACCTTATCCTCAAAGTATAGCTTTTTTGGGCTAATGCTTTTGAGATAAGAAATACGAAGTTAAAACACTTGAACTAGCCATAATTCATTTATTTCAAGCACTATGTACACAAATAGAAATTAGTACAGTGACGCTTGAGCTCATAAATTATGTTCTTCACTTATAACAGTAATTGCTCAATAATATCAAAGTAATTTTAGACATAATAGTTATGAGAAGCTATCAAGATTTTGCGTAAAACGAAATGGTAGCTTTGAAGTTCAAATAGGTAATAATGTTGGTAACAAATCTACGTAGAAATTTATGTGATAAACTTAACAAAACATTGTAATAATATCTTAAAATAAATAGAAAAATTGCAAATAAAAAAACTATATTAAGTATATTGAATCTCAAACGACTGTGCCATTACCGATACGGTTACAAAACAGATTCGATAAGAAATCCCAATTTATAAATTTGAATTTGACAAAATTATAATAAAGTAAATCATTATTTCTGTGTGTTTCAACGCATTTAATTTAAAAATATATTAATATTTATTTTCATAAAACGTTGTGCTCATTTAGAATTCTTTTTATTTTATGGACTTAAGTGAGGTACCTACATACATTATTTAGACAACAAAATTGTACACAACAATTTTTAAAACTAAATTTTTAAACCTTTTAATATTACTCCGAATGAATGAACAAAATCTGTAGGTATGTTCAAACTGTTAGCTAGTCACTCAAACTGGGTGTTACATTTTTCAACCTGAATTACTTAAGTACCTCAACTTTTCAGTTAAATGTAGAGTCGCTTTCTAAGTAACAAATTACATAACAGACGTATATTTTATTAATGAATTGCCTCTAATAATTTTGATATTTGCGGCAAGGAGTCGCGGCCTTGCAATATGCGTGCTCGTCGTAAATATCAAAAGCAGCCGCGTAAATAGTATAAGCGGCGAACATTAATCCCGAAGTGCTCGTAAAACCCCGCATTGTGACGTCAGCGTATTGATTGCATTATGTGAAATGTGACCGCAGCTTACGTTCCGTTTTCAATTATTTGGAATTAAATTATTTTTTTAATTAATGTTGGAAATCCACGCTGGCCTGAAATTGCCATATCTGTTCTTCTCCCGCACTCAGCGTATTTCCCGTTATTATCTTCCCGGTTTATTTGCAGAAATTTCTTGAGAATCTATGATTTGAATTTTGAAAATTAACCTTTGTCATATTTTCTGTTCAATAACATATACTAACCAAGAGATTTAATGTAGCAAATTATATTTGTAATGTATACTCTTATAACATTACAAATATCTCAAATTATAAATAATGCGGGCCTCCAAGGCAAAGTGGTTAACACGCCAGGCACGGAAGCACAGGGTTCCAACCCCGGCGCAGGCAAATACGTGTAACTACTTCATTTTCACTGCTATTTATATGCGATTCTGGAGCTACCGTCAAAATGGGCGTCAGGCCGGCAGATGACTGTAAAAGCTTTCGCAAAATAGTATTACAGCATAAATGCTGTCATAAAAGCGGACTGTCAATTGCTGCATAACAGCTGAGGACGCAACCAGGCAAAACGCTCTGATGATGATGATGAATACAGGCCGTGTGCTTCCCGGTAGAGTTAAATAATGCCACTACAAGTATTCCCGTGGATGTCGTATAAGGCAATTTAGGAAACACAAGCTAAACAAAGCTTATAAACATTAAAGCGACCTCTCCAACCCGTCTGAGTAGCTTGAAGAGTGTAGGCCAAATCCTCTGACTGTTCTGGCTAATATGTGGTTCTGGTAGATCAGAGAGGATCATGCTCCTGTTGATGAATGAAATAACAAAAATAGTACTTTGATTTGCTTAATGGTATCTCCAGCGGCTATTTGGAAAGGCGTCTAAAATTAATAATTGCCTATGCAGTTGCGCGGCACAGACTAGTTATTAAGCAAAACTGAATTGTTCCTCCTAAATACACACGACCGGCCAACTATTACCCGACAATACTAATGATAGTTCCTACGAAGTAACAATTACAGCTGCGGCTGATACAATCTAGGTATTGTGATGGCTACAAATTGTTTCATATTGCTACTGTTCACTGGCCCGGAATTATATTTATATAGTGGTATTGTATCATATATCTATCATGCAGGATATCTAGATCTCTTATGTGATTAAGAATAGTTTTTAAATTATGTTAGATTCTAAACAACCTAAAGGCATTCAACAAAGATGACCATCTGCCACCAAATAATGAGTTTGTGTTTACCAATTTATTCGGTAACTACGCCAGCGTTACTAAACATTCATAAAGAAGCAATACGGTGCCTTTTTAGGGTTCCGTAGTAAACTAGGAACCCTTTTAGTTTCGCCATGTCTGTTTGTCCAAATTTTTGTTAGAGTTACGTGTGTCCCCCCCCCCCCCCCTCTATCTGCTAAACGGTTATAAAATATAAGTGAAAAAAATTACAGCTGTAGTATATATACTGAACTTGAAAGGAAAACTAGACTAAACTAGAGCTGGGTACTAAGTGCAAACTAAAAAGTTGTAGGCAACCAACTTATAAAATATTTTCGAAAATGTAAAATTTCATACAATTTTCATTGTTAGATATTTTTGGTCGTTAAAGTGTGGGGTGCAAGTGTGAACAGTGTGGACTCAAAGTTGTCATCCGCAACAACGGAACCCTACACTGCGCGTGGCCCGACACGCACTTGGCCGGTTTTTTATTGGTGATTTGGGTACGTTTGAACCCGATCGTGAAAATGGCCAACCCCCACATCTTGACTGCCCGGAAGGCGAGGGTACTGTGGGTCTCAAACTCTAAAAATCCAAGGTTTCCTAACTCGTCTTTGCCCAGTTTGCGTATAAACTATGTAAAATCAATAAGGAAAATTCAATAATTATCTCATCCTATCTTAAATACTCAGCAAAAGACACATAAAAAGATACGCATGCACCAACGCCATCAGTCATCGGGCAAAGGTATCTCTGGCTACCCTTTAAAACACAGCTTATTATACGGCAACATTTTACCTAACCTGTAAAAACCAATGAAAGTTTTTAATAGAGTTTCAGCGAATGTATTTAAATTTCAATTTACCTCATTACAAACGAACCGTCTCGTTAACAAAATACCTTCGTCTGGAGAACTAGCAAAAATGTCATTTTAACGTTGAAAAAACAGTTAAACATTTATTAAAACCTACATTTAACAGCGCTCTAGAAACTTAATTTTATTGTGTCTGCGACAAAGGAGCTTTTATATTGCTAGTGCCGCCTCTATTGCATATTTCTCTTTGAAATTATTTTATAGTGTCATCTTGAAGTGGCTTCATAGCGGATTATGACTGAAAATAAATTTCCATGCGTGATCATAAAGACCTAATATCGTTGTGAAGTGGGAGAGGTTAAGTACATGCAAAGAATTTAAAAGCTAGCATATAAAACAAATCTATATGCTTTTTATAATTATTATGCTATCTAAGGTTTGATAATGGACCTGGAGATGCAGATGGCGAATCGAATGAAGAAGCTAACACAAGCAAAGCAGCCTGTTTTTCCTTTCTTGTATATATTACACACCAAGTATAGTATCTATCTTCCCCATACTGATTTGATGCTGGTATTCGGTCGGTTCTAACTTCCTTTCTTTCCCCATCCTGGCTGCACCGCCCTACACTCCCATTCCTATCTACGTGCCCAACTGGTTTCTCGAGTAAGGATTCGTGATCCAAGGCGGAGGGTGGTAGGTGCGCTAGAAGTAACCTGACAAGCTCGAGTTCGTAAGCGCAGTTACGCACACTCCGTAGTGGACCTCCTTTCTACGCTCTTGCAGCTTAACCGCTGGCTGGGCGGACACAGAACTGAACTGAACTGAACTGATCTAAGGTTTGATAATGGACCTTGAAAAACTAGAATAGGCAAAAATGAGATAAATCATGTCAATAGGCGTTGCAGCTACCAAAACTGTTTGATTATGTTTCTCACATACATACATAGTATAACGTCTTTATCCCTTACGAGGTAGACAGAGCCTAAGGCCATAAGACCGAAAGGCCACGTTTAGCATGTTGATGGGCTTAAAGATGGAATACGGAATCAAAATAGTGATGGGTAGCTAGCCGCACCGCCTATTTACATGATTCCTTAGATTTGCGCCCATTCCCTCGGCCGGTTTCTACGGCCTGCGCAGGAAGAGAAGCAGCTGGTACATTCTAGGTTTTTTGTTTTCTCCCAGACCAGCATGTTTTTCACAAAGACGCTAAATATGGCTCAAGCTATTTACGCAGCTAGGTGTAATAACGTGATTTATATTTGTATTGAAAATATTTATTTCCTTCCTAGAAATAACCTTACAATAAATTTACACACAGCTGACAAACGCAAACTTATACCGGTGATCATAAAACAAATCCCTTACAAACTACTCAAAACCTCAGATGTTCCGTTTTTACTCAACGAAACTAATCCTATTAAGCATAGAGGCTATAAAAGCGTGTAAATCACGTACATGACTGTTCAATTGGCCACAAATAAGTGAACAGATTGCTACTATTTTTGATTGATTGATGAGATTTGGCAGACTTCCGCTGAACTACCGCCGCGCTACCGCGCTCGTCATATTTCGGTAAAAATTTAATGGGACCATCTGTAAAATATTACCTATCGAACAAAAAAAGAATTTCTTAAATCGGTCCAGGCGTCTTCGAGAAATTGGGGAACATACATAAAAAAAATAAAGATTATGACGAATTGAGAAACTCTTCCTTTTTTTGAAGTCGGTTAAAAATGAGGAGTTTTTGGTGGGAAGGTTCAGTTGGATTGCCTTAATATTTAGGAGACTGATTTTAGTGGACTTTATTATATGAAATTGGTTTGAAGCTTTAAAATCTCGTGCTCATGAATAATGTGTAAAATAGATAAAGTAGACTGACTTGACTCGTATAGATTTGTCATGAGAAGCTCTCTTAAAACAATCAAAAGACACTCGCCATAAATACTCAAAACCTCAACTGTTCCGAATTTACTCAACGAAAATAATCCTATTAAGCATAGAGGCTATAAAAGCGTGTAAATCACGTACATAACTGTTCAATTCGCCACAAATAAGCGAACAGATTGCTACTATTTTCCGCGATCCTGCAAAACAACTTAAGGAGATTTGGCAAGGCTTCCGCTGAGTCCGGATTGGCATTTGGAAGGCGAATATCGAGCGTTGCCAACATGATGTTTGATTTGTGACAATCTGAGGTTTCACTTGATCAACGACTGAATGTTCTTGGCTAAACGAAGATTGAAAGATGTAATTGTCTTGTAAGTACTGTACATTTTCTACGATTTGTAACTTTCTAGTTAATAAATGTATGTATGTAATTTTTTTATTGCACAAAATTAATTAAAACTTAAAAGAAACGGTTTTCCAACAAAAATGACCTTTGTACAAAGGCGTACTTATCGCTAGAAGGGATCACTTCCAGTCAACCAAGTGCTTGATTGAAAAGAATATAAGAAAAGCTTGGGGATAGTGTCAAAATGCATATATGTATAGATTAAAACATACATACGCGTGAAAAACATTTCTCTTCTTCTAGGTAATTTAGTAGGGTAATTTTTTTCTGTGTAAAACAAAATACAGAACCCAAATAGTTCCACAAAATGCATATCTTTTCGTTTCATTATTAATAAACTATTGTTGTTATATTGGTGAATTCTTGATGAAACTTGTCTTTTTCGTTCAAAACGACTGGGCGACTGGGCGGACAAATTTATATGAAAATAAAAAAAAAATGGAGTTTTCACCTTTGGGAAAATTATTCTAATACGGACCCGTTATTCCGTTGTGAAATAATATACAATGAATGGATGGAGTTATAAAATGACATCGTTCACTAGCTTTATTTAGAACTATTTTATTTCCAGTTGGTAACAGGGTGAATATCAAAATCACATTTAGGGTTACTGCAATAATATTCTTATCCAAATAGTATTTTGAAGCGGTCTTATTGCTCTAGAACGACGTAGGAATTCTTGCCAAATTGCTCTGTGTAGCTTCCACGCGTCATTTACTAAGCTGGGGTGTGCCTTAAGATTGAAATGGAAATTGTTCAGGTAAAATAAATTTCAGTGGTAAGGGGGAGATTATTATTTTAACCCTAGGTATGCGCAGGCGGTAAGAGAGTTAAGTCCCCTATAAACTTTTCTGCTTTAGGTGGGTAATCTTAAATCCAGGCAGAAGGATAGGTAAACTTTTTTATTCCACATAAAAAAGTTATTCTGATCCCAACCGCTACTTATACGCCCCCTATAAACGCCAAACTTGGCCTTTAGGTCTCCATCTACCCCGTACGCAATAAAGACGTAGTAATTAGTATGTTGTAGTAAAAATATACCGTTGCTAAATTACAGCTTGCTATTGTAATAATAGTCTCTGAGGTAAACCACAGAGACAGACATGGCGAAACTATAAAAGTTTCTTGTTTACTACTTATTGCTAATTATTTACATAGTACATTTCATATTGTTTTTTTTTTCTAGATTGTTAATTTTAAGTGGTACTCTTCGCTTTATAAAATATACAATAAGTTTTTAATACACAAAAGTTACTAACGATTGAAGTAATGTTTCTATCTAATTTAAAAATAAGACTATTCAAGACTGTCAAGGTAATAAACGTTAATACGAGCATAATATTCACTCTGGAAAAGCCAAATAATACTACGAAGCGGTCTTTTGTAATACGCTAGCGCTCGCCTAGCAAAATACGTATTTTCTTGAAGCCAAACTTTAAGGAATTTTCTAGTAAACGTCCCGGTGTGCTTGAATGATTTATTTTCAGAGAAAACTACACTAGTAGAGATAAATTCACGATCACAAGTTTTTTTAAGTGTAGATAATACTGGTATTTACGTCTGATCAATAATTGATATAAGAATCTAAATTATTACAATAAATGAAGAGCTCAATGGCCTAGTTGGCGTGCGCATTATTACTGATTACGCATATAAAGCAACCCCGGACGTGGTCTGCACTAGGATGGATTATCTATGCTTGGATATCTTTAGATGACAATGTTTAAGCTTTGTCAGATATCTTTAGGCAGCTTATGTGTTATTGTTAACTGTGAGGTGGGCCTAACTCAACGATACTATATTTTATCTGATCGTTTGTTATTGTCAATACTAGTGTCAAATCTTCCAGGATGCCTAAAAATGACCTACATTTGCATGCTAAAAACAGTTAAGTGTGTTTGAAACATTCGAAGCAAATAAAGTACCTTTGAAAACGTTAAGGGGGCACCATAGATATCAGAATACTGTGGGGGGCACACTAGGCACAGTAGCGACGCCAATCAATTTATTCCTAAAACTTCACAAATAGAAAGAAATTCAAGAATGTAAATCATATAAGCACTAGAAAATAACTTGAAGTATTTTTGGAACCATGTTTTAATATTATGAGAATCAGTCACTAGAGAAAACGTGATTACCACCAAAAACGGCCGTTTTTGGTTCAAGTTATTTACTAGTGCTTATATGATTTACATTCTTGAATTTCTTTCTATTTGTAAAGTATTAGGAATAAAATGATTGGCGTCGCTACTGTGCCTAGTGTGCGGCCTTAATATATTACTTTACCCCTACTTATACAGTTATCAGTTTACTTATTTATTTCATTTTATTTCAGGAAAACAAAGCCACAGGCAAAAAAATCTTAAATAAAGCAAGTTAAAAACATCCTTTTTACAAGTCAGTAAAATGGAAAGATCATTCTAAAATATTCCAACAACATTTTTCACATAAAAAAGGGGATGTAACAGCTCTTCAGAGTAATTGTTTACGCCTTCAAGTAATTGCTTAAGACATTCAAGGACGGAATTGCTAGAATGAGGCCGGATGTGCGCTCTGACGCCGCTTCCTTGCCACGGTATTATCGAACCATCTTCCGTCGCACTTTGACAATATACGGAAGAAAGAGAAAAAAATATGGAGACAATAGACAGGTGGCTAATTAAATTCAGATGGTTTGACACGATTTGAATCAAAACGAATTTATTCACTTCGGGATCAGTCAATTCCTTGACAATTATGTTACGATTTTTTGATAAAATTTTTAAATAATGTCAGGAAACTTCTGAAATCAGTCAATTCCTAGAATTTTTTTTTTTCATGAATTTGTGTTTATTATTTTTGAATAAATTCAGGGAAGTTGCCTGTATTTAATTTCAGTTTCCGCGAAATCGTTTTTGGTTTTCACACAGGTTCTTCAAAATGATATATGAAACATATATTTGTTAAAAGTCTTTTATGATTCTGGATGCAATCATTTTGCATTTCTGGCAAAAAAGGATTATATTTGTTTTTAAACTTTATTTAGGTATGTAAGTTTCCTTTTTTCACCGTAACTTCTAAAATGAATAGAATTTTAGTCATCCTTTCGAGAAATATAGGCAATTTTTTTTAATAGAACTGACTTGTTTTTATTTGTTATCGATCAGGATCTACTTAATAATGCAAACAACCTTTTTATGAAAATGAATGACGCGACTGTCTTGTCAAAAATTTAGTATAGACAGTGTTACTCGGGCGGGATGCGATCAGGCATTTAAGAATTACGGTGTAATTAGAAAACTCACATGCATACTTACATGCGCACATGAACTCTAATATAAAACAGCCAAGTGCAAATCGAAATCGTGATCCTAAGATTCGTGCAAAAAGTTATTTATCACTTTAGTCTACCACCCAAATTTTTTCCTTTTTTATTTTTGGTTACATATGTTAAGAAACCTGCTGAAAAGTTAAGACAATCAATATTGTTATTCTTGATGTATTACTGAGATTAAAATGTAAGTCAACCAATTAATCGCGTTAAGAACTTTGAATGTATTACTATGTTTTCTTGTTCTCCCCTGTCATAAACGCCTAAATAACCTAAAGAAAACCACCTTCATGTAAAATAAATTTGTGTACCCACATATTGGGCGGTAGAAATTTTATCACGTCTCAACAAAATTGCAGCCCCCTTCATTAGCCACGATTCGTACGTGTGAAATTGTGAATTGCGTGATCAACAAAAGCACAGGAAACTGCAATGACACTAACAAGTGAACTGACAGCTCTGAGGAGGGTCCCGTTATGAAATAGCGAGAGTATAGAAGCTACACATATTACCATCTCCATGAATAAAGAGCTCTCTGTCTTTTATGCGAGGGATTTCCCGGTTGTGTTATCTGGGGTCTGATTGAACAAATAATAACGTCCGTAAAAAGAGTAATCCTCAAAGTCGCGACCCACAAAACATCAATGAATCATCATCATCATCATCATCATCAGGTCTTTCTAGTCTCCACTGCAGGAGCACGACCCTCTCTGTACTACCAGAGCCATATACTAGCCTGAGTAGTCAGAGGATTTGGCCTACACTCTCCACGCTGGCCAGACGGGTTGGAGAGGTGTCTTTGATGTTAATAAGCTTTGTTTAGCTTGTGTTTCCTTAGTCGCCTTTTACGACATCCACGGGATGACTTGGAGTGGTCCTATTCTACTCTACCGGGAACCACACGGCGGGAATGTCACATCAATGAATGCTACTGCGATACTACAACACTGAAATTATCAATGTGATATTAATTCTTTTTTAGTTTTTAGTTCATTATTTTTGTGCAGAATTTTGTCAAAGTTGCGATGTAAAAATTTAGTCCATAATCGTAAAAGATGTTTAGGGATGTCTTCTATACTTTTTTTATTTCGTTCGCTGAGATCGTAGCCTTATTTTTGTAGTATCCACCCAATGTTTGCTTTGGCCCTAAGCAAGCAAAATTGTTGGTGTAAGTGCTACTAGTGACAGTTAAGATTTATTTATAGTTTTCAGTAAGCTGGTCTATTTTTGCGTCAACTTTGTTTTGAAATGACATAAGAAATTGCTGAGGACTAAAAAAAGATATAAAATTTCGTTTAAGCATAATTATCGTTATTCAATGAGGCTTTAGCAACACTTATTTTATTTTATTTATTTTATCGTAGATTTTTATTATATAATTATGTACTCAGTAATTCAGTATATTAAAGTTAGACAGTCTAAGACATTTCAATAAATTTATACAAAGTTACCTACTTATAATCTGAATAACTTCGCCCGCGTTAAATACAAACTTTCATCCTGTTCCCCTCTAAGGAGGTTAATTTTCAAAAATCCTTCAAAATTATTATCTGTAAGCTAACCATACTTTTAAACACTTATTTTGCATTTTAGTCAATATAAGAGCACAAGTCTTGTACATATTTTATTGCTGCTATTATTAAGCATTCTCACATACTACCCCTTAAATAATAACAAAATACTGTGCACTTTGTTACATAAATTTGAATTTATAAGCCAACATTAAACAAAATAAAAAGATAACAAAATAAATTAAATTCGCAATGAAGCTCACTAGTGAAAAGCAAACTAAGTACCTCTTTAGATTAGTCGTTGCATCGTTAAGACTAAGATATATTACAAGATAAGTTAAAGAGTGTCTTTAATAATTCACGGAGAGCAGCATCAATTATTTGTATCCCCTTCAGTGTCCGGATTCTCTTTGATGTAGTAACAAAAGGGATAGTTGAGACCGTCTGCTCGTAGAGTAAGCTATACGGTTGTACGTGGTCTGCACTACGAGATAATTATGAGGGGTGGGTACAGGACTAAGATGTGAGTGCAGATTTGGATAATTAACTTGGAACCATGTAGATTTAATGAAAGGAAGAAGAACAGAAACTAATAACATACATTGTAGAAATTGTTCAAGATTTAAATATAATTATTTTCTTACTGCACTTGTACGTAACAGACTTATGTGTCGATTAGGTACTATAATTTAATCTATCTTTTATTTTGTAACAATAGCAAACAAAAGTTTTTATCGAATATTCATATATAATATTGGATGTATTTCACGGCATAGTATTGTATATGCATATAATCTAAATAGAATTTTAAAGTGGTTTGTATTTTGTACTGTTACGAAGATTAATTTAAAACACATTAATAAATGTACTTCCTTTCTCGATACTTTTCTATTCCGACATATAAAACCGTAATTCCATAATGAGAGTAATATGAATAATACTAAACCATTATAAACTCAGGCGTAGATTTTAATATTATTATTTTTCTAGTTTAACAGTAATTATAATAAGCTATTCAATGTGTCATATCCGCAACACTTTGTATGCCAAGTGCATTAGCACTACAGAAATCGCCGTAACAATATGAAAAGTGTCAGTACAACGTAGTGCTTTCATGCTGGACCTCCCAAGTACCACAGAGCCTGACTATCGCCAATAGTTTATTAGCCGTTTCCTGGTACAGTTGTCTATTGACATCATGATGTGAGATGTGTGCCTATTCACATCATGTGTCAAAAGATTGACAAGATTCTTGTCCCTTAATATTTTATCGTCATGTCCTTGAAAAAATCTTGAATTTATGTAGTTTCATTTTAAGTACTAAAGACTACAGAAACTTCGTAGTAAACGTAATATGTCGGTTAAATACTAGAGCAATCGATATCCACATAGCCTCAAAATTAATGATGGTTATAGGCCCCGCTCATCCCACACAGTAACTTTTTTACACACCGTCCCACAATATTGTAAAGGGGAGTCTAGAATTATAACAATCTCTTTATCCTACAACTGCTATATTATTTATAGATACTTTTGACCATATGGAACGTATGAAAAGTAAAAGATGTTTACTATTGAATTAACATGTCCTTAAAATTGTTTTACAAAAAGGTCACCAAGAGCAAATAGACGCGCCTGCGGGGTTTTTAGACGATACAATTATTTCTATAGACGTAGATCATATCGAATAAAAGAAAAAATTTATCTGTTCTTATTTTACTTTTAAATCCTTGGTACTAACAAGAAATCAATAAAAATGTCCAAAAACTTAAAATATAATATACCTGAATCCCATTATCTGCATTAATGCGACATATATATTCGTAAACTAGAGATGTTTACCTAAACTTCCTACTCTATTTTCTTTCTGTGGGCCGTGGGTATACATTTCATACTAAGGTGCCTAATGACCTTTGCTAAATAAGAATTGAAAAAAAGGTTGTCTGTTTTCTTAAGATATAGTTTGGAAGGTTTAGTACCGTGTTGACTCTATCAAACTTTATCCATAATATAGGCAATAATTAATTATTTTATTTAATATTCAAGAAGATCTTAAAGCAATAAGTTGAGTAAAAAATATTAGTGTGTCCTTTGCAAAACGGGTCATTCTCGGGCCACAGTCTAAATAACCCACTATAACGAACCGGATCTCACAAGTTATATTACCCACTAGGTTTATAACAAGCCCGAAAGCGGTAGGATCAATACGGCACTGAGTAAATGACAACGAATGGTCAGTTGGTGTACAGTTGTAGCTGTGGGGTTAACAAGATTGGCTTGCTATATTTAGTTTGCAAAGTGATTGGCTATTTTGTGCTTGGCGAAAATTTTGGGGCTAAAATTGGTGCACGATTCACGACGATCTGATTAGAATTTCATGGAGAATTGTATAAATAAATAGTGCATATATTGCTTTTATTAGACATACGAAGTTGTGGGTAACCTAGCTTTTTTCTGTCTTCGCCTGCGTGGTTTTTGATTTTATCACACAGACATCTGCCTCGGGCCGACCCCAAGCCCCTTGATTCCGGGTTCTTCCAGGATGTAAACCCAAACGTGCTTAAATGACAAAGACAAAAATGTATCATCCTAATCCTTACTCCTAACTTATATTATAAATGCAAGAGTGAGTTTGTTTGTTTATTTGTTACGCTTTTACGCCATATCTACTGAACCCATCATCATGATATTTTGCATACACATAGGTACTGAGAAGGACACAAGCTATAAATCACGCGGAGGGAGCCGCAGGTATCAGCTAGTGTTTAATAATTTCTCTTTAGCAAAACATCAAGTCTTTATCCACGCTTTTTATATATAATAGCTTTTCCTGAGAAAAAATAAATTGACTTTTAATATTATGATATTATCTCGCATATCAAACACATTTCCGTGCTGTCCACATAAAGGTGGTCGAGAATTAAAAAGACATTAGGTAACAGTACCAAATTACCTATAATTTTGGTACTCAAAGCCAGGTGTCACCCTTAAAAATTAGATGGTCATCAATTTAAACAGACAATGGGTCAACTCATTTTTCTTGGAATAGAGTAATTTAAAAAAAGTACCGTCATCGTTGTTATGTTTTTGATTTTACCAGACATTTGCGCGCCGTTACTTGTTTTTTTTTTTGTTACCCGTATGAATATTTTGTGATTATGTCAATTATAAAGACAAACAAGATATTTAAAAGTATGATGTTCATTAGAAATACATACCTAAGTTTAAAGTAATATGAGAAAAGGTGGCTGGTAGAAACACATACGTGTTCTTCATATAGCTTTGCTATCTAAAATTCTTTTCCAATGTTGCCAAATAATGAATAAGTAATCAATCATACAATTCATGAAAATGCCGATCAAAATGATAAAATGAATATTGAAAAGGGTACAGTCAAGTCAATACTGCAATACTATTAAAAGCTTCTTGTTCTAGCGACATTCATTACAATATATTTTATCACTTCGATCGCATCAACCATTTGACGTCTAAACAAAAAGACCACTTTAACCCAAAAAAATCATTCCCACACTATAAAACAATCGCTATAATTATCCCGCTTTTGTATATTTTTTGTGCTTTGTAGTGGGGACATAAAATATTTTGACGTTTCGATAAGAACAAAGGCGTCGAAAGCGCTTATCTTATCGACCCGAGTTTGGGCCACTAATGACTCGCCCTCCCACTTCTGAACAGGTTGACATGTTCATTAGCAGAAAGATATCATTTTGAGTCTATCGCTGTGTGAAGGCTATTGGCGACTGACCAGTATTTTATGGGAAGCTTTGAAAAACACTAAGGAGTGGTTTTATGACTGTTAACCTGCTGTGAGGCGGCGTAGTGTTGTTGTAGATTATATTGATCTAAAATATATTTTAATGATGTACAATCCTAACTAAAATAATATAAACGTAAAAATTGGTTTATTTGTAGTTTGTTTATTAATTCATATGTCACGTTTTAACAACTAAGCTGATAAATCATGAAACTTTGCATACACAACGTCTGTAGACAGATAAGGATCTTATATCCCGGAAAAACTTAGTTTTCAAGACGAGCGAAGCCACGGGCATAAGCTAGGCTTTGTATTAAATTTATTTACTCATAAGTATCGTAAGACTTGCATCCTGAAATAAGTGGTTAAAAAAAATGAAATGTAACGTAACATAGTTTACCTAAATGGCTTAGATTATACATATCTACACGGTTATAAACATAATAAATGCAAAAGTGTGTTATTATTAATAAGAATACGACAACAATTAAATTTGCATTTTTATCAAAGGCATTGATGAGTATACACATATGTTTACCCTACATTTTAGATGAAAAGTCATTGGCATTAGCCCCCGGGATGTGTGGCTATTAAACCACAACTCATCATCATCATTTCGTGTAGGTGACACGGTCAGTCGACCATGCGCACCCTGGTGTCAGAGTTCTTCGGAACCACCTCTCGGCCTCTGACGTGGTTCCTTTAACGACTACCAGATGGCAGCCGGGACCACCGGCTTAACGTGCCTTCCGAAGCACACAACTAAAAGTTACCTACATTTAAATCAAATACAAAACCGAAACGTAAGCGATCCACACACGGTAAGAAGATTTAGGATTCTTGCAGCGTAAGCCGCTCGAATGACATAAGATTTATTCCTTTTATCTTTTAGCTGCCGGGATTTTGGAGATAAGGCGGTACCTGCGTAAATCAAATTGTCTGGCGATTGTTCAAGCTATGAAATTCTAATGCAGTCGGTCCTATTGTTGCTACACTTAAGTTCGGATACAGGGCAAGTGGGTTCAGGAAGAACGAATATTTGATTCGATTATCCCTTTTTGATGGGACTAAAAGCATCTTTTGCCAGTTCTTTCGTTGAATCGTTATAGTTTTTGATTTTGAACTTCGAAACTAACACTGAGGCTCTAAGATATTTATGTAACGGATTATTTTAAATTAAAAAAATCCTGATCCTACATCAATGATAGGCTGAATCTCAAGGCTGACTGATGACAAAATTACACAAAAAACTGGGAACAAAACCATAGAAATACCATGTAAGTCCAAAAATAATACATTTTGGTATTATCTAGTTGATCTGATTAGCTTTAACAGTCATACTGGGTATCACAAAATATCATAGTTATTACCAATTTTTGGGTCAATCAAAAAATTGGTGGGACCTTAATTAGTGTGGCTAATGTGTTACTAACACGCTAAACAAAGGCCTTCAGATTTTATGACCTTGGGCTCTGTCTAGCCTGCACGGGATAAAGACGTGATAATATGTATGTATAACCAATGATTTTTAGAACAATGATAAACAATAGGAGAAATATTCTGTCAGTCTCGCCAAGTTACAAATCACACAAGTCAGATGTCTTTTATATTCAGAACTCAGGCTCTCAGTCTCTGAATGCCTAACTCTTGACGTGAACGTGCGTAATCATGAACACCATGCAAGAGACTCTTGAAGCACTGAGTGTTCCCTCAATCATCGATGGATTGTTACTCTGCAAATCCCACGGGAAACTTGCACTTATGAGGAGCTAATTATTATTCATGATATGCACTTTATGCTAGGAATTTAGTATTAGTTAGCTTGGAAGTATTATCATAATATGATAAACCGATGTAATATCCAACGATCATAAGCTAATTCAGTTTCTATATAGAATTTTATGAAGTGTAATATTCAAAACTACTGATCCGATTCTCACACAGCCAATGAATAGGTATACTATATTTAAAATAAATACAAAATGGCGGTAAAAGAAATGAAGGTATTTATGAGTTTGGATGTTTGTTACTCAACTAACAACCTCAACCGATGAATGGATTGAGCCACGTTTTATGACACACAAAATCTTAGCTGACATATACTTGACCTCATTTATCTCATAGATTCTTTAATATTAAGTTGTCAATTCGTACGTAACTAATTAAATTTGTAACAGACCAAACTGGCGAATCTGACTAATAAAACGAAAGTAAAACCGTGATTCTATAATGAACTAATAACTTTTTATCGCGTAGAGTTTGGTACAAAATTCTCATATTATCTGAATCAGATTCCCGACAAAGGATACAAGCACCGACACTGGTCGTAAAAAGTAAACGAACCAATAAATCTCTTAATCCCCATGTTATCATCACAGACACCGGCCACTTAGTGCATTATATCAATTAAGGAATACTTCACACTTTTAACTATTATCCGAGCGGTATAAAGATGTCTCGGATAATTGATTCATATGAACAAACGGTCTAGACATTTAAATTGTTACAGTTATATCTGTACCATTATAGTACTCAAATTTATAAAAAATAAAAAAATTTATCCGTGATGTTGAAATGACGTTTAAAACAACATACAACAAATACAACATTTTGAAATGTGGATGATATAAGTTAAATTCACAAAAAGACGAACAAGGAAGTGTTGGGTCAAGTCATTGAGAAACCAAAACTACCAAAAAAGATTGAAATATAAAGAGATAGGATATTTTGGGGGAAAAATTAAGTAGAGAGAGTGAGACAAAGAAGAGGATATTTGGATCAAATAATGGAAAAGGCAGGAATTGTGTCATTTAGAGAGGTCAAGAGAATGGCTGAAAACCGAGAGACTTGGAGAGTACACCAATAAGAACACACTTCTTAAATTATATGTAGATAAATCATAAATATATAGTTTACATAATAATCTTTATCTATCTAAATGTATTTAATACATTTATATTATTATGGCAAGCCTGACTGACTCATCTATCAACGCAAAGCTGAAACTACTGAACAAATTTCGCTGAAATTTGGCATAAAGGTAGTTGTAATGATATATGCAACTAAGAATGATATAAGCAACTAAGAAGAAATTTTTGAAAATTATAATCAGTTCCTAGAAGAGATTTACGTCATGAGAATCTAAGATAATCCTAACTTCCTAACTAATATTATAAATACGAAAGTGGGTTTGTTTGTTTTTTGTTTGTTTGTTACGCTTTCACGCCGTATCTACTGAACCGATCATCATGAAATTTTGCATACACAAAGGTTAGGGTACTGAGAAGGACATAGGCTATAAATCACGCGGGCGGAGCCGCGGGTAACAGCTAGTTGTGTATAAAAATCAATTATAATACAAAGTTACCTTAAACACTTATTAAAGAGCTTTAAGTTATCTGTCATTTATTTTTTTAATAATGAAGTATATTTTATTGAGACTTTAAAACGGCTGGCAGTGTATATAGCAGGTTATTAATGGGTAATGCGATAAATATAATTAATTAGCGAATGTTCTGTCTACGGAGTGCGGATCATTTGTCAAACAGACAAAAACGGCAAGGGTTGAAACTACGGCGAGGGTCGAAACTTTGGGAAATGATTAGCCTGAAGGTAAAACACAAATATGTTTGGTTTACACTTTTGCAATACTTACAATATTCTCCTACGTACAGGATTGGAGTTCTTAACACGAACTTTTTTTTTTTATTTACAATTTGTTACAAATTATGGGAAATTTATAGAATGAAACTAATTCTCAACAAGAGAGTCAGACTTATTCAGAAGAATAGTTTCAGTGCAATCATCTGTTCACATGATGTACCTAATACACATAATTATGTGTTTAATTAAAGTGTAAATGTAAAAAAAAGATTATTCTTGATGATAGTGTAATTATTCAAGTATCATGAACGTTAAATTTTTTTTTAATCGGTTTTTCTCTATATGAACTTTTTTACGTCCTAAGGTAAAACCTCACAATTAGTTTAGTAAATATTTTTCCTGAACCCCAAAACTCCAGAGAAACTACAGAGAACCATACAAAACGGGATATATAATACAAATAATTATCAATAAATAACATCCGACCATCTCAAGATATTTCTTCATCCAATAAAGTATATAAAATTATCTTGCAGACAGTTACGCTTGACGTAGAGTCATCTTAAATTAATAATGAAGTTTATTTCTCAAGTGCAAGGCTATTTTAATACTATACTGAGCTGTTGAGCACGCTCATTCAGTTTACAAATACGGTTTTCAGATTAAGTATTTCATGAGAAAAGCGTACTTTTTTATCATATTTTACCACTTTGGACCATGGTTATATACGGCCTGATTTGATGGTTTGAGGAACAACGGTGTTTACCTTAACATCCTATCTATCTATTTGTTTGTTTGTTTATTACGCTTTCACGCCCAATCTACAGTACCGATCATTATGAAATTTTTCGTACACATAGGCTAGGGTACTGAGAAGGACATAGGCTATATATCACGCGGGCGAAGCCGCGGGTAATCATATGCCGTACAGAAAAAAACCGAACAACAGTCAAAATTTTTACATAGTCACCGAGATTTTCTGGTATTTGGAAGTAATTTGGCTACATTTACTATTTTCAATCTGTTTTTGCGGCTTATACATATTTCTTTATATTTACAGTATCTTCAATAGATTTAAAACTTTAGCATTTATACACCAATATACCAAATTATAATTTCTTATTCAATAATCGTGTGAATGCGGCGTAAACTACAGTAAAGTGACAACAGCACAGTTCATTTTTATGAGTTCTCAGTACGGAATTTATTGCCGGTCTCACTCCTATAAAGAGGAGTAATAAACTCGAGCACATTTTAATTTTATTTGACTACGATTTGATCTGTAGCGTTCCCAAACTTATAAATAAACAATTTGTCTGTTCCATTCAGTTCAAGATAACTATAAACCGTTAGAAAATGAAGCAAGTGCAGCACAGATTTGTTGACCGTCGTAATATTTTTATAATAAGCGTTTTAGGAGTTTCGTAATATCTTTCAAGTGGGATTTATACTGGGAAATATAAGTCACGTCACAGATTATTTTTCTGGCCAAGGTACCTTAGATGTTGTAACTCAGCCACGGGAAAATTATGCTTTTAATATTATTTTCTAATATATTTATTATTTTATATTATTTTAATACTTAACCACGGGAATGTGAGAAGGCTTCTAATAGTATTCTGATACTTCACTTTTTTTTAAATACCACGAGTCTCCCACTCGCGTCGGGGCGATAACAACTTGGCCACAGAGGATAAGTTTGGTTTGTTAGGTTTTCTTGTGACCAAAACTGGAGCGAGTAGGAGATCTCAACTTAGGGCGAAACCCCAAATGCTAATGTAGTGTGACAAAGATTGCTATTTTAAACGCAAATTGATGTTGGCAGACTTGGTAATTTAGAGGGCAATTAAGATTCTAAATAATGTTATTTAATAGATATCAGTTAAATATATTAATTAAAATTAATTTGGATAAAATGTTCATGAATCATGATATCACATATTTCTACAGTAAAAAAATGTACAGAAAAATATTAAGGAATTTCTGTTTCAATTACATAGCTTTTACTATTTTTTATTAGTTTTCTATCAGATTTAAGTAATTTTTATACTTGTAAGCTCGAACTCATTTTCCGTTCTAATGTTTAAATTTCTAATATAAAAAAAAAATTGTTTAAATATCTCATTATTATGTTATTTTCGAAGTGTAGTATACTCAAGATTTTAAAAATAGTTACGTGAAATAAAAAACGTTCGAACACAATCGACTCATATCATCTATATTTATCCACGATACATCCAGCCTTTGTGAAAGCGGACACTAAAAGATGAAAAAGAATTCGTCAATACAAATACACTTTCTGAGGAAAGGTCCCGTAAGTGATATCATGTTGACTCGCGGGGCTACAGCCTGTTTGCTCTTGCCACAATCTGAGATTGGTAATAAGATGCGACACATGTATTATCCCGATTAAATCCCCCCGGAAAAGGGTCTTAGATAATAGTGATGGCGCGAGTGTTATTCATTGATCGATGTTCTTTTGTTTAGTATTTCAAGGATATCAACTAAATTAAAAAAATAACAGGAAGGAATGAGATATCTTTAATACGAGTAAGTTTTCAGAAGGACGGAAAAATACAGTGTCGCATCTTAGACTGTATCAAATGTTCCAAGAGCTTATATTAAACAAGATTAGTACCTCAAAGAGCGGAAAAGAAAATAGTGCTAGCCAATTGCCACTGAGGAATCACTCAATCCCTTGATGGGCTTTAACGGTATTATGTGTGTTTTAATGCATTTACAATGTTGTTTTCTCGTTTACAAAGTCCTGTTAATAAAATAACTGAATTTTAAAGATCTACGCAAAAATGTCAACAATATAAAGTTAATAATTCAGTTCATCAAGTAAAAACAATAATGAAGTACAATGGACAACTACCATTCCTAAAATAACTATCAAACTAACAACCATCAATGAATTCAATAACGCTGAGTATATTTATAACCACGTCGAAATTGACTTCGAAATGTGACAAATCGATACTCGATAGATTCGCCGATAGCCACCTCACTTCGATATGATTGATCACCCGCCTTCCCGCCTGTAAGCTTGTCAACGGAAGAATAACATTGTTAGGGCTCTTGTAAACGTCTCACTGCGACGAAATCCTCTTAGCGCGCCTACGGTGCTGACGAAATAGAAATTGTATCGATATTTCATGCAGGGAAGTGACGTGCGGTTTATAATATATGGGCTGACTTGAAAGGGTTGGGTTATGAAATGCAAACTTGCATAGAGTTTAGAGGTATAATATATTCGTGTATAGTTTTTATACCGGGGTTCCTTTTTGATATACATAAGATCCGTATATACTGAACTAAATTCCGTAAAAACGATTACGGAAAACCGAAAATTGTATACGCGTTCCCCACAGAGCACAGAATGTCACTGGCGCGCGAGTGATATGACACATTTCCTACCCTGTGGCCTTCTCATACAAATTAGCTGATCTTCGAAATTATTTTGTCATATTTTTGAAGAAATAAGTTCCATATCATGGACTGAACTGGCTATAAAAATTCTTGGCTTCTGTTTAAAAAGTCAGGTTGTCTATACCTACTTATAAACACAGATCGTTGATGTGTCATGCATGCATGCATAGTTCGAATTTATGCTTGAAGAGTTTTTCTTCCATGTGTGTAAGCAGCTAATGCTTATGTCAGATTTTTCAAGCTCACATAAGCGTCATCGCGATGATGACATAAATCGCCAAAAGGCGTCTTTCGTTATTCAAAGTTTGGTTATACTACTATACTAATAACTTTAAACAATCGTTGTTTTTTTGTTCGAGTACAAAAATAAGAACGTTTTATTTTTATTAAAACTTTACTAAATATTGGGTGTTTTTTTATTCCTTTTAATAATGGCTAGATACTCAACGAGTAAAAATACTCAACAGTCCATATCCTCTTATATTATCATAGGTAAGTTGTGTTCATTGTTCATTGCTTAGTCAGGGTACAAACTTTATAACCTATAACGACATCACAGCATTCGCCAAAGATAGTAAAATTATGGAAACGATAAAGCTATAAACCGTTCGACAACCGTTTAGCATAAACGCCGTCGGCATGAACTGGTAATGGATATACAAACGCGACGGAAGCCATATGCAAGCGAAGTAAAAGGAAGAAACTATTACCCGTGGACCACCGGCCACGCCGGCCGACTTCAAAGACCTTCCCGTCCTCTCAATGTGACGTGTAATCATCGTGACAAACATAGAAATGTATATAGCTAGAAGGGTTCTCGGGTGTTATAAAGTCATTTGTCAAAGTCGCATTAAAATGCCCATTTCTGTACTGGGCAGAATATGAATGTGACTTTTTTAAGGAAGCTTGTTTTTTTTTCAACTTTTTTATCCTAAAAGCTTGTGACGTAGCACAATGACTGCCAACCAGTAACATAAGTCAACTAGTGTAGTTCGTCGCGATATGTTCTTTCACCAGATGCTGACTTACAGTGATTATTAAAAATGGGTCAGATTATGCTATAAACTTAAAAGAACAAGTTGGACCAGGTGAGTATTAAACCCGAACCTTTTCTCTTATAAGTCAAATATTTAATTTCTTTTTCTGTTTTACAAATAGAGTACTATTTGTCTCTTAGAACTAGACCAGGCCAATAGCACTTGATTATGACGTCACTTCTACTTCATTTTATCAATAGTTTTCAATCTATCCTCTTTTATCCGCATTTCCAGACTTATAAGATAATTTTTTTTGGTACATAATAATGGTAATAATATGCCTTTGTCAGGCAATCCTTGATTAGTACAGAATCAATTAAGTTAGTTTTATTGGACATATATTAGAACATTATGCAAGTTACGGTAGCTGGATGTTATAAGTAATTATCGCTTTTTATAAGCACTAGACGAAACTAAACGAAACGAATGACTTAAGTTTTGATTTTATAAGTCCAGTGTCAATAACAAAAGCAGTTAAAAACAATTTAATCATTTGTTTTAACTCATTCAGTTATTACGAGTAAGTAGTACGCCAGTGCGTTCAAAGAAATACATAAATATTTTGCCTATAATAAAATCAGCGCAGTAAAATAAATGACTCAAATGGAATTGTCATGAGTCATATACTTCAGATAATATCACTGCACTCGCACTTTACGGAGTGTTCTTAGCTTTACAGCTAAAAGGTTCACTTTTATGTCGGCTGCAGTAAATGCATGTGCCATTACAGCGTTGTCGCATCTAGATA
This sequence comes from Rhodophaea formosa, assembly GCA_963082605.1. Classification (NCBI taxonomy): domain Eukaryota; kingdom Metazoa; phylum Arthropoda; class Insecta; order Lepidoptera; family Pyralidae; genus Rhodophaea; species Rhodophaea formosa. The sequence goes on from OY720206.1 coordinate 8,755,669, forward strand.
TACAACATCTCTGTACTATTTATTACTGAACGACACTTTCGCGCGTTTTAGTCTTGCTTCAAAGGGACAACTTTTCATTGCTGCATTTGTACCACAATTTTATTTACCCGTTCATACTGCATCTGCATAAGAAGTTAGTGCGCTGTAATTGTCCTTGGATTTCTTACCTGCAACAAGAAAAGAAAATGCATTTTACTTACTTGTCTGACGAGAAATTGCATAATTTTAGTTAGAATGGAACTTGCAAGCCCGAAGGGAGTAGAATATACAAAGTAGACAAGTAATGCAGAGAGCGTTGTACTCTGTGGTTTTTGCAAGAACAACATTAAACTTTTGCTGTTTCGTATTAAATTTTCAGCTGCGAAAAGATTAGTTGGAATTTCATTTTAAATATTTTAGTTTCTCATCATACGAATATTACAACGAAAGTAAGTTAAGTTCGCTTAAATAAATGTTTTTACTTTTGGGAACATATATTTAAAAAGTATAGCTATATTATAATTAATTAATGTATAAACATTGCGTTCTATATTGTTTTATTACACACGTACATTTCTTTGAAATTTTAATGCCTATCATTTACTACTTTTGCTTCTAAAGACCTAGTTTAAAGCTTTGAAAATTACTCATAAGACTCCTTTCAAAAAGAAGTGCCAGGAATCACCATCTTGGAAGTTTTAAAAAATAATACTATTTACAATAAATGTGAAAGTTAGTAAGTAACATTCAAAACATATTTATTTTTATTATACCCAAAGAAGGTACGGAACCTTTTCAAACAAACACAAAAGTATAAGTTTCCAAATCATAATTCACCTCTTTATAGGATAAGAAGCAATAAAGGTAGCTGGATAGAGTTACCTAAAACGTCTCCATAGATAACCTCGCTGCACCTTTCTAAGCCATAAACAAAGAAGATATAAACTATTGAATGCGCCATAACACTTTAACTAAAGATAAAGCCCACTCAACTAACACTAGAAGGTCCACCGAGCCCTATTTCAAAATATTAAGTTTCCTAAAATATATCTCTCAAAATGACTGTTGCATCCTCAGTTATGGAATACAGAGTCCGTTTTAAGACCGCATTTTGGTTAATACTCTTCATGCAGCGAAGTGATTTGGCTAAGTTTTTATGACCGGCGACTTGCCAAGCATGCTATTTCTATAACGGTATTTACGAGATGTTTCTACTTTTATCTTTAATTTGCCTACCTACATGTATCAGCATAGAAGAGTATTCCTATTCTACGAATATTCATATGGCAATATAAAATATTTCGTCGTCGTAGATAAATACACTGTTTATTTGTAGATTGTAGAGGCTTACTGATAAGGCTGAAACTGTCGGCATTTTCCGACTAAAATACGTAAATATAACCGTTTTGTGTATATAAAAATATCGCGTAAGTTTCAATCATATTTTTGAGAGGAAATTCATACCTACCTTGCTCTTTCTCTATCTCTTTCTTTTTCTAATCCAATCGTTTTTCCAATTGTATCTTCAGTTGAAATGGAATGCTTTGGAGCCATTAGTCCATTTAATAATAAAAGCATTCTATCAGTACATTATCATAAAAAATTAAGAAGATTATTCTTTTTGAAACGACGAAACATATTTTCAACGAAAATAAAGAGATTTACCGGATTGGCATCATATCGTAATTCTTAGTAATATTATAAATACCCTTGTATAGTTTGTTTATTACGCTTTCATTTTTAACTACTGAACTGACCATCATAAAATTTGGCATACAGTTGTCATGGATACAGAAAAGGACATCTAGGGTACTTTTTACGCCGGAAACAAGACTGAACCTGAGGAAACAGTAAATAACGCAAGCGGAGACACGGGCAAATACTTTTAATTTAATATTTTAATTCCTTATTCCATCCATCCATCCATCCATCAGGTCTTTTTTTGTCTCCACTGCAGGAGCACGACCCTCTCTGTACTACCACAGCAATATTAGCCAAAGTAGTCAGAGGATTTGGCCTACACTCTCCACGCTGGCCAGACGGGTTGGAGAGGTCTTTTTGATGTTTGTAAGCTTTGTTTAGCTTGTGTTTCCTTAGTCGCCTTTTACGACATCCACGGGAAGACTTGGAGAGGACCTATTCTACTCTGCCGGGTACCACACGGCGTTATTAAATTATTTCAATTGACAAATTCAAAAACCTATTTTGCGATGTTTTCGATTTTGTCTAATACCTAGCGTCGACCCATATTCATGGAAGGTAGAGTTGGAAACAATATTTATTTAAAGAAATTGTTCCTGCAAAAAGAGGTACTAATAATTTCATAAAGCACGCATAGTTTCTGTCCTAATAAAACATTTCATTTCTCAGATTGGCACCCACAGACTCGGCAAACATTTTTATGTTCACTGTCGTTCATTCTGTCAGGCAATATTTGTAACGTTGCCATCTGTAGGCGTAGTATTGAATTGTCATCATATCAAGATGTTGCCAGGAATGGGCCAGTAAGATTTCAAACGAAGCCGGTGCCTTAAACGGATTCGATAATAGACTGCGATTGTGAGGTATTAAATGCCGAGACAGAGAGTATTGCTTTATAATATTATAATTTACATAATAAACATAATACTGAATTGCAACGTAAAGGAAAACCGGTAGGCATAAAATTGTCTAAGAGTTTTTACGATCTTGCAACATACTTAGCAATAAAATACGTATGTTTTAAAATATCTTATAAGTCATAGTCGTAGAAAAAACGCATAAAATTGTTATGTTATTTGGATGCCTATATAACATAACAATATACTTAGCATTTTGTGCATTTACTCATATTTTAAAAACAAAAACATTAATTAACACAGTGAAAATAATCTACACCTCTTTCTTTGAATTCCGTTTGTCTTTATTTTTTAACCCTTTTCAAAGCATTACTTTTTATGTCTCGATCGTAACTTTTTATCGCACAAAGAAAATAGGTCAAATAATTTAATATCAAGCTTTTATAATGGCGTGCAGTAATATGGTCACTAGGGTAGAAAGAACAGTGATCCATGTAACTATGCAAGCGCAGTGAGCGATGGATTCTCACCTTTCAGGTGGTAGTAGGACGATCTGCTTTATGAATAAAGTGATATCCAGATAATACATAAAGGCCACTGTTAACTAGTAATTTTCAAAATCCATAGGATTGGGGAATACTCTTTATATGATGATAATGATGATGTACCTGCAACGTCAAAGGCGTTATTAAAATTAGCAAATTGTCTTTCTTAAAAATTTTGCTTTTGTTAATCCTAACTGCAATATTATTGAGAAATTAGGAGAGTTTCCTAAAAAGAACCTACGGTTATTTATTATTTCGAAGTGTTTTCTTTATTTTACGAAACTAAGTTATCAATTTTATAATCTTTCAAGTTATGCCAAACACTTACCCCTTTCTAGACACGTAAGTTCATAAATATTCGTGACTGAAACATTAAATAACGGAATATTTTTTATAGCACCTTATTCCGGATAATGTCGGGCAGGCAAGGTAGTTACGGGCTCATGTTACGCATGCAAATCGACAATTCGTTCGTTTTCGATGTATTTTTTTCCGGCCTTAATTTTGTTATTGGCAACATTTCGAGTGCCGTTACTCCGAATAAAAAACTCGATTAATTGAACACGTCCAAATTTCGCGGCTGGTATTGAGCGACCTTTCAATATGTAAAGCCATTTAATTTCCATACCAACTTGAACTTTGTGTTGACGTGATACTTTTTTGTTAAATTTTCATTACTTTGGTGAATGAAGTAGGCAATAAAGAGAAAAATCTGCAGAGAAAACATAAACAAGCAATAACCTTCGGAGCCAACGACAACCTGAGTAGTGGCCTTTATTGCTAGTAGAAGAGGCGACAAGACTAATAAAACATTTTCTCTTAGCCTTATTATGGAACCTGATATTCGTGCGCCGAAGACCGGGACACACTCCAAGTTGGATCGGTTGATTCGATTTTGAAATTAAATTTTCATAGACATCGGTTCGCACAGAAATTGGGCGTTGCATGCGGGATTCGGGACGCTTTCGGTAATATCCTGGCAATAAATGGGTGCGTTCCGTACCGCGTTTGCCCATTTTAAGTTTTTCCTTTTTTATATTATGTGTTGCGAACTTGTGATACCTTTTAGTTGAAAGTAGATAAAGAAAGAATAAAATAAAATAAGAAAATCTGAAGTAGTGTAATGATTCCCTTTTGGTCCATGTAATCTCAGGTAGAATATGGCCAGATATTGGTATATATACCCATATCTGGCCATATTTTTAGGTTTCTTGCGACTGCCAAAAAAGTAGTTATTATAGTTTTTGTTCCGTAGACGAATGGCAAAAAAAAACGGAACTCTTATAGATTCGTCATGTCTCTCTATCTGTCATTTTATTCTGAAACTATTGAGACTACATAGTTGAAAGTTGGTAGATAAATGTATTGTGTAACAATTTTTATACAAAAATAGTAGATAAATAAGGTAAAGGGCCATATACATGTACTTGAAACCAATTTTATTTTTCGTTCTACCTATACGCGCGGGGTGTTTATTAATCTAAGTGACTTTAGGAGACCACTACCGCTTTAGCAGAATGAATAAATAATTATTTTTCTTTTTAAAATTCCATTTGTCCTTCAGTGGTTAAAACACGGTCGTAAGTTAGAGAGAACGCGGGTCGCGTATGTGGCGTGCAAATAAAAAGCAGAGTAAAAGCACGATTTAATTGGCTATACGATGCGAAGGTACTCAGGGCTTCTGAGAAACGCCTCCGCACTCTTATTGTAAACATATTGCACTTTCATATGTGAATCCAGGTCAGATCATGGGCGTCACGATCCCCCTTTTATTTTGGGTTCAGTGGAAATAAAAGAAACGCACAACAATATTAATTAGAAAAGATTTAAATATATATATTTTTTGATGTACGACATCTTTTCGAAGCATATTTATTTATGTTTTCTCTAGCTTAAGACATTTTGTTCGTTATATTCTTTTGCCCATTTAAATGTAGGTATGTCAAGTACCGTGCCGTGTGGTACCCGGCAGAGTAGAATAGGACCACTCCAAGTCTACTTGTGGATGTCGTAGAAGGCGACTTAGGAAACACAAGCTAAACAAAGCTTATAAACATCAAAGAGTCCTCTCCAACCAATCTGGTCAGCGTAGAGAGTGTAGGCCAAATCCTCTGACTGCTCTAGCTTATATATGGCTCTATTATTACTGAGAGGGTCGTGCTCCTGGAGTGGAGACTAAAAAAGACCTGATGATGATAATGATGTCAAGTACTGGCCTTATCTTTTATTGTAAAACAATAAGTATGTTTTGGTATTACTACATTATTGAACAATTAGACCACTTTCTGATAAGTTCCCCTTTAACTGAAAGCTGGATCCGCCCTTACAGACTTTATACAACATTGTGCTCTATCACTGCAGGTTTGCTTAAATTTTGTCTTAATTTCTTTTGATCTTTACTTGAAAGTATTTAAAATAGTCTGAATAACAGTCTGACTTAAAAAATGCATGAAATACATACCTTTTGTGTGCACAAGTAGTATATGTTATGATTTTGATATACCTACAATCTACATGCAATGAACTGATATAATCTCTCACAGGACCGTTACCTGTAAAACAACCAGTACTATTTTTCTTCTTCGTTTCCGTCATCATCATCATCATCATCATTATCATCATCATTATCATCATCATCATCAGGGCCTTAATAGTCTCCACTGCAAGAACACGACCCTCTCCGTACTACCAGAGCAGTCAGAGGATTTGGCCTATACTCTCCACGCTGGCCAGACGGGTTGGAGAGGTCTCTTTGATGTTTATAAGCTTTGTTTAGCTTGAGTTTCCTAAGTCACCTTCTACGACATCCACGGGAAGATTTGGAGTGGTCCTATTCTTCTCTGCCGGGAACCACACGGCCACCGTTCCGTTGGTTTCCTTGTCCACCATTAAACAACTTTTTAAGTATAACACACAAGTATTGAAAAAACGGAATCATAATTATTATTTCTACTCATCGCGGGTTTCTTGGAAAAGATATTTGTTATCATAAAAAGACTCTTAACTTTAGTAGAGTCTCTTAGTTTTTTTAACATTCATACATGTATTAATATTGTTTGTTTTTCGTGTGTGTAAGTGGCTACTAGTGGTGACAGATTTTTTAAGCAAGGATCTGACATAGCTTAACGACTGCCACCAATGATAATAGCTAGAACCAACGGCTTAGCGTACCAAAGCACGTAGAAGCGCGAGATATTTCATTTCAAGCCACTTACGGTTACCCATCCAAGTAGGTACTGCGCCCGCTGTATAATTAAAAATGATTATGACATTAAAAATCAGAATTATTTGATCGATTAACTAAAGATATGAAATTTCTTTTTCAAAAGTTCACATACTGAGGAATACACCATATTTGTATAAATATAGAGTATTTCTAAGTATGTGAACATTTGACAAAGATATTTTAACACTCTGGCATCGAGAAAATCAATCAATTCTCCTTTCATTACCACAACTCGCTACCCGTCTACCGTTGAGCGGCACAGAAAAAAACCACGCGTGGAATTGTGGCGAACAAAAGGCGAATGGGACGCGTTTAATCCTGACCGGTCGTCATCCCGATCGTCGGGGAAAAATTGAATTTATTATCGGATGTTTTTGACTGACGTGTTATTTCATACGACGCGAAGAAAAGCGACGGAGCGTTTCAATCCAATCAGTCGGCGACGATAGCTCCTACTGCGAATGAACTGACGAACTGAAAATGGTTTCTATTCGATTTTTTATTGGTATTTACGCTGGTTTAGAGCGTGCGAATAGGATCCGATGCATTCTGAAATGTTTGTTTTTCAATTTCTCGTTCACAATCCTGGTTTTCAATATCTTTTTTGTATATTCATACCAGAAAATCATCAAAGTTTTTTAAATTATCTACATATATAATATGTAGATGATTTAATAAACCAATGGTTGAAGGTAGTTTACGATGTATACACCGTATATGTCAGTAGTAAACATAAGAGTAATTAGTTTCAAGCTAAGATTTAACAATTACACAATAACAGCGATGCGGCGAATAGATTATTGTGGCCACCAACATTTTCACATCTTTTGGGAGTGCAATGGCAAAACTTACATGTTATTTAACAATCACAGTCACATAAAAGACTTAAAACAAGAGAACCAATCAATTATTAAAAAATGGCGACCATTTTGAAAATTCGCAAGGGTGTGCACGTGTAAGAACAATAGGTTCAGTTCCATCTTTAATAAACCCTATAAGTTTTGAGGTGGGGTGTAACAGAAGGCGGAGTTATAATAAAAGGGGTGTATTTAGGTTCATTGAAAGCTAATCGATTATGTAAGTACTTGCATAGGTAGGGTATTAAACGAGCGACATAGTGGCTTATTTGTAAATAGGTTATCGAAAACAACTGTAACAATCTGAAGAAACGAATAAGATGGTGAAACATTGCTCAAGCTGGCTACATGCTTAAAAGACCTTATTTTAGGGTTCCGTACCCAAAGAGTAAAAACAGGACCCTATTCACGACACTTCGGTGTTCGTCTGTCTGTCTATCACCAGGCTGTATCTCATAAGCTGTGATAGCTAGTCAGTTGAAATTTTCACAGTTGAAGTATTTCTGTTGCCGCTGGAACAATAAATACTAAAAATAAAAAAAAATTAAGGTGGGTTCCCCTTTTCTCCCTCCTTGATAGTCTAATGTTATATATAAGTAGATAATGGTACGGGACCTTCCGCGCGCGAGTCTGACTCGTACTTGGCCGATTTTTTAGGGTTCCGTACAAAAATTGAAAAACGGAACCCTTATAGGATCACTCGAGCGTCTGTCTGTCCGTCCGTCCGTCTGTCACAGCCGATTTTCTCCGAATCTACTGAACCAAATTAGATGAAATTTGGTAAGATACTGGTAATCCTATGACCCAAACACGGATGTGCAAAGTAAATAAAGATTTTTTTGAAATAAGGGTCATTTTGAAGGGCCCAATTACAAAATTTTAAAAGAAAGTTTTCAAACCTTACTGTGTCATATATCAAATGAAAGGGCTCATTATGAGGATCTCAAAAATATTTTTTTTTGTTCGGGTAAAATCAATACTTTTGATTTTATTCAGGAAAGAAGGCAAAAATTGACCATTCCCCCCCCCTGATCTCCGAAACTACTGGGCCGAAAATTTTGAAAAAATTACAAAATGTAGTTCATTCCTTGAAGATTACAGGAAAAATAATAAGAATTCTATCACTTGAAAATTAAGTGGTAAACTCACAATAATAAGTTCATCTAGGGAAATAGTTCACTAAAACACCACTAGATGGCGCTAGTCAATTGAATAAAACATTTTTTGCACATTGTGTGTGTGTTCACGAAGCATCTTGTACGGAACCCTCATTGCGTGAGTTTGACTCACACTTGGCCGGTTTTTTAGTATCGTAAGACCCACAACTTAAGAGGGTATACTAGCAGTGCGTTTTCCATACAAATGTATTTCTCAATTTTCTCGTAGGAAACTGCTTCTAGAGGCACAATTCTTTTTACATACAATCTATCTCTAAAATAGGTATGCCCCTATGTTTTATTTTTTTCTAAAAACCCTGCTTAAAAGAAAAAAAAATTGTACAAAAAAAGTTTTTTTGGAAAAAATAAAAAATAGGGGCATTCCTATTTTAGTACTAGATTTTATGAAAAAAGAATTGTGGCTCTAGAATCAGTTTTCAGCGAGAAAATAGAGAAATACATTTGTATAGTAACCATATTGAAAAAATACTGCTAGTATACGCTCTTAACTAGCTAACTTTAGTGATCCCTTGGGAACGCTTTTCAAGATCCGTTTCCTGTGTCTTTTCATTACCCCTGCCTGACGATAGGTAGTATAATTTGTAAATATCTGTTCATGGGATACATTGTGAAAGCGTTAAAAATATAAAAAAAAAAACAACAACAACTTAATCATAGTATGATGACTTTCCTTTACGTTGTTGTTTTGTTTTAAAGAAGATACATTAAAATGTGACTAAAATTCTGTGAATTCATCATAACTAAAATATTTTATAATATACAAAAAATACATTTAAAAACAAATATTAATTTCTGCGTAAAAGCTTGTTGGTTGCAAGTTTAATAGCATATGGTTGAGCTTTTATGTATAACACGGATAATTATTATCATTAAGGACCAACGTAATGCGCAACATAAACAATATTATTTTAATTTTCATTTGCATAATATATGCGGGTTTATTCATTTCAGTTCCGCTGTAAACATATTTGTATTTTCATAAGAAAAATAAAGCTTGAATCAAATGAATACACCGTAAAATATTTATTTTAATAAGCAAACATTACAATATTATTATATAGAATCACTGTAGGAGGCATACACAGTAAAAAATAATTATTAAGAGAAGTCTATTATTGTATTACTAGCTGATCCCCGCGACTTCGTTCGCGTGGACTATATGACTCCAGCGTATTAATATACCTCAATACGAACTAAACATACATAAGAAAATACTTGTAGCAGTGTTATAAAATTGTATGGCATTGCATTGGCTGTTGCTAAATACTAGAGGGATAAAATATAAGATTATTTTAGACTTTTTGAGCCACCGACACTATAAGAAGAAGACTAATATAGCTAGCTCCAAGTCAGCTTGCGCTACTTGACCAAACTTTAAGGTATGGGCAGAGTGCCCTCAACCGATCGCACATCTCCAAAGGGCCTTCGGGAGAGACGGACCTCGGCTTTAGGCGTTGCCTGTGTGTTCAAGGCTTGGACAAACAGCAAACTCTCATGTTTTGCCGTATGGGCTGAAAACTACGTTGCCAAAAGGGGGACCGCTGCTGCTGGGCGGTCACCAGTAATATGAGCTGATCGTACTCTACGCACTCTATCCCAGTGGAAAGTGTGACTCTGTAAAATTGTCGATATAAAATTTTACATGGTAGTGTATCAGATGTTCTACTTCAATTTTTTTACCTCAACAAAAACTACTAATCAGGCTGAACAACTTTTGCTACAGCGTCATTTTTATATTTCCTATAGTTTACCTGGACCATTATGGTTCTGCGTCAGGTGTTCCAAATCTTCAAATTAAATACCCCAACAAAAAATGCTCATCAGGTTGAATCACTTTGCTAAGGCGTCATTTATGTATTTCTTATAGTTTACCTGGACTATTATGATTCTGCATGAGGTCCAAATCTCAGAATTTTTATACCTCAGCAAAAATGCTCATCAGGCTTAAACACTTTTGCTAAGGCTCTACTTTTATATTTCCTATAGTTCAGCTGGAACATTATAATGCTGCATCAGGTGTTCCAATTTACAAAATTGTTTCTACCTTATAGCAAAAAAGTTTCATTCGAATCCGTCCAATATTACCGGAGATAAACGTAATCATACAGACAAACAGACAGACAGACAAGAAATTCTAAAAATTGTTTTTTGCTTTCTATTATTCTTTTTCAGTGTCCCTCTATCCATTACAAAAATACAAAATGTACAGACAAAATATTTTTACTGTTTTATTACATGTATAGAAATAAAAAAAATTAAAAAATGAGACTGAGACAAGTTCAAGCTCAAGAAGAGGTCCAATATTATATTGGTAACGTTTTAGTAAAATAGATTAATACCACGATAAGAAATCTTAAAATTAATTAAGACTGATACCTGCAAACATACACTTTAATTTCAAAATTAATAACTTTTAACAAACCAGTGTCTAAAGTTAAATATTTGCTTACTGTTATATCCAGAACGACAAGAAATTAAAATTAGGGCTTGAAACATTTTCCTATAAAAGCTTTATTAAATTTGAAAGTTTGTGATCATATGAAGATGTTTTTACTCTTTCACAACAAAACTTCCGGATTCTTTCCAAGTTTGGATAAAACTTGTTACGATTATAATTAATAGTCGTTTATCAGAATAAATAACACATGGCTGGAAAACGATAGCATGCTATGTAATGACAATGTCATGTTGAGATATTGAGTGATAAAAACTGATTCTTAAAAAAAGACTTTTCGAGCTAACTACATCGCTTATTTAAAAAAAAAAAAACAATTATGAGTTGTGTAGTTTACTTATTAAAATTAGACTAATCTACTCCTCTTCATATATATGAATTTGTTGTATATAAAAAACTTTGTTCTTGGCGGTGGAGTATTTTCCATCTTTTTCTATACTCTGCTATCTCCTTGATCTTTCTGTGAGAAGACTTTTGTCTTCTCGCTTAAATGCCAGAGAAAAAAGCTTTTTCTCATATTCATTACGTCTTCTTTTGAGTCGATGGATACTCATTCATAATACTTTATTAAATTATGTCATATATTAGTACATATATTCATAATATTTTAGACGATGATATGGTTGACTGGGCGGCATATAACAGAGCAGACTATTATTTTTCATATTCTATTAGATATATTTTTTTATATTCATACATAACTCACTTTCAATTCAAATTATTTTCAGTTTAGGTTTATATCCACAAAACCCATTCTCCTAAATATGTTAGGCTAATACAATTTACAAATGACAAAATTTTGATGGACTCATAAGAGAGATGTCAAAAATATGTGTAATTTACATAAAACTTGTTTAGATGTTAATCTGTGAGCTCTCCCGCAGAATATGACGTGCCCTTTGACATGTGACTGCATGCTAGTTTCATTATTTAGCTCCCTTTGTGGGGGAGATATTTTAGCAAAGGGTAAACTGACTTGCCCGCCTGTCTGAGAATCTAGACAGTTAATAAATAGGTTTGTGTACTGCAATGCACATTTAACTTTACACCACGTAGTACATTTATCTCCATGCTTCACACAAATTTGCAATCTAACAAGCAGAATCTAGAATTTAGTAATCTTCTTCTTCTTCTGTTTTATATTATGGCTTCCACCGAAATTTCAGTGATTCTGCCAATGTCCAGTATAATGAGATACTAAGTATCGGTGTTGTACGGTAAAGTTTTTCCAAGTAGCATCAAAGATGGCGTATGTTCTTTGACGCCTCGTGGCAGCTTGGGGCGGCAAATCTATACGAGTCCATTTATCAGTCCACTTTAACTATTTCACAAATTGTTCATGAGCACGAGCATTTATAACACCAAACTACACCAATTTCATATTATAAAGTCCACTAAAATCAATTTGCAAAATTGTCTAAGGCAAACTTCAACTGTACCCCTTGACTTCCCACCACAAACTCCCATTTAGTAATCAATAGTGCTTTCTCGTAGTGCTTACCTCCTGTCATTATTGATTTAAATAATGTCAACACGCCTGCCTGCGACACGTATAGTCTCGGATTTTTTTATTTATTTAATTTTATGTTTAAGTGTCATCTCAACAATATAAAACAGTATTTAATATTTCTTTTAGTGTTAACATCTAATAACAAAATAGGTGACGTTTATATCACAAAATATCTACCAAACCCTGAAACATGATTCATCCCAGTTGAGCCCAGTATAGCATGAGTCACAAGGTTACTTAAAAAGCACATCTTGAAGCATATAATCCTGTATGGAAATTAAATGATTTAATCTATTAAAATTCAGTTTACATTATGCAAATACGTAAGCTGTTGATGAACGTAGTTATCACAAAATATCTACCAAACCCTGAAACATGATTCATCCCAGTTGAGCCCAGTATAGCATGAGTCACAAGGTTACTTAAAAAGCACATCTTGAAGCATATAATCCTGTATGGAAATTAAATGATTTAATCTATTAAAATTCAGTTTACATTATGCAAATACGTAAGCTATTGATGAACGTAGTTATTAAAAGGCAAACAAGATTATTGTCACATTGCAGCTGGATTTCTCATTATTTATGTATGGGTATGGCAGCAAAGCATACATTATTGTAATTTACGTTAGTTTTAAAAACTATTTAGTCTAATGACAAAAAGAGAAGTCTTTCTTTTCGTGAAAAAAATAGTAGGCTACCTGGCTCATTAGAGAACTTAACGAGAGTCAATTCTTTGTAAGATAATACTTCTTCGTACAACTTTATACAGCTGGTCACTCACTACTGGTATATCTAAGGAAAATTAGTGTAACTTCATTCAAAAAATAACCACCACTAAATAAATTAATGTCACGACAAATATGAGAAAGATAAAAAGTAAAAGGTGACACATTTAAGGAAGCTATAAATAAGTTAAATATACTATTATATATAAGCAAAAATAATTCGGTGGTAAATGAGTCACGCATATGCTACTTATAATAGAATTACGAGTATTACGAAACAAGTGGAAATTATAGTGATCTAGAACAAATTACGGCGGCCGAGGCGTTTGGATGTAATTGGTCACAGACCAAACTGTGGTCCAAGGGTATAGAAGAGGCGATATTAAAATGCAGATTTTTAATACAAGACTCAGAAATCTTTTGGATAAAAAGCCCATTTCAATTTTTATTGGTAGTAGTCATATAAATAATACTAGATTTATAAGAAGGGCATACATCAAATTCTTAAAATTCAAGTGATTTAAAAAACAGCTCAGGCCTCATTTTGACCTGATTTTTTTCATGTCCAACATAAAAGGATTTCTTTGTTTTTTAATGTTTACAGAAATATTTCTAAGAAATTTAATTTGCTTTATTACATACTTAGTATTTTAACACGGCGTCTGTACTTCAGTGGTCAAGGCATTTGCCTTAAGATATGGAGGTCGTGGATTCAAATACTAACGTTATACTTTGGGAAGGAAATTTTGTGAAGGTAGTTTTGGTCTGGTTAGGTTATAGCAGGCTTGAATCATCTACTCATCTAAAAAGTAAGATGATTCCATGCTCGTAAGGCACTTTTAATTGTTACTCCCAAACGCTATTTAGCGTCTAGCTAGACCTATCCCAGGATTGGTCTGGTCTATCCTTTGGGCTGCGAAGATCAGACGACAGACAAAATATGTAATAATCTCGTCAAATATCCAATGTTATAAGTAATGGTAGCCGGGCTCCGAAGCGTTACCGCTGATGATGCAACCGGGAATACGCTCGGATGATAATGATGATGTATTACTTTCACTAGTGTTAGATTTTCATGCTTATAAACATATTTTAAATAAGTTTTAGTCATAGTTAAGCAGCTAATCAATACGCTTTTACTTTTACTATAGGTATGCTTATCTTATTTCTTATCCCACAACGTCTCGCGAGGATATCGTACACCTAATGATGATGATTGTTGCCAAATAAATAATGACTGCATGATTTCCTTTGATGGATGGAGCGACAGCCCGCCTTCCTGTCGTTCATTTTGCACATAATGTCAGAACGTTAGGTTGACGACAGAATGAATACACAGAATAAATTGAATATCTTTACCATGGTGTGTGTTTTAAACTAATGTTGCGCTACAAATTTACACAGACGGCGTTACGTCTTTACATTTATTAGATATCTATTCATAATACAACTAACAATGAAAATAATTTTAGGCTGTCCAATTTATTAAGATTACATTTTATCTTTAAATAAATGCGAAATATTGTTTCTACGCTTTCAGGCATTCGGAACTAGTCAACTAGTAATAGACCAACTGTCATCTAATGATGTCGGAACCTATGCCAGAGCGCGTGCCGCCGGATTAGGTGTACATACATTTCCTTGGAACTGTAGCAGGAGCGAGGTGGTATGCTCGACCGCCACAAAGAGAAGATCTTACCGCTGGGCAAGGTGTGCGCCCAGGGAACCGTACGGCTCCGACTGAGTTCTGTCGGACTTGTTACTTATGTCTTAAATGTGAAGAAACTTTGTTTGCGCGTTTCAGGATTGTGCAGCGCCATCTGGAGAGAAATCTTGTAGCTATTTGCTGTCTCGCTATATTCACAGTTTGGTCTTCATGTTAGTTCTTGTGGCGAGTGTAGAAGTCACCACAGGAACTATAATTTCTACGTTATAACAAATATACAGCTATAACAGTAATATGTATATCTTTGTTGGTATATATGTATAAATTTTTTTCTTCAGCTGATGCCAAACCTTGTCAAGGTTACTTCGTAAAAGTTTTTTTTCGGCACTTGAATCGCTTTAGAAACAGACAGAAAATTCTGGCAAGTTGTAAAATATATCATAACTTTAGTATGAAATATAAACTAACAAAAACCTAACAACGTTGGTAAACATCTGTTAGAACAGCTGTAAGCTATCAATTCTCTGTTGAAATTGATTAATCAAAGTTGAACTTAGAATCAACAATGATCCAGTTTAAGTTTAGTCCTTGATTAAATGTTGACCGCTTGACCTAGTAAGTAGCCAAAACTCGTTAATACAGCTAGACCGACACCCGAGCAATCCGAAATAGATGAATCAAAGATAAATATTCTATGGAAGCACATACAAGAATCTACTATTCAATTATATCTTTCAATCGCAGTTGTTTCACACACATTAATAAAAAAATGAGTACGAAATTTCAACATGCCGGCTGAACACTTTTGTAAAGGGTATACAAAAATTTATTTTCGAATGTCCAGCATTAGTCCTATTTGATAAATTGAAATGAAATGAAAATATATTTATTTCCCAAAAAAATTTTGATACAGCTGTTTTGAAAACACATGTTAACATTACTATTATATAATCCTTATTATATAATAAGTAAATCCTTCTTATTGTATATATTAGTTGTTCATACTGATGGGCTGAAACGCCCCTTTAAGATGCAAAGAATTTTAAACATACATAAAAACGAGAGTATATAACTTAATCATTTCTTGACCCTTTTTTATCCCTATCTTTCTATTTACAGTATGAAGTAACCGTTAGTACAGATTTTATTTACGATTGCTATTCAAAATAAGCAGTTACACTACAAAAATGTTTATAAAACAGTTCTTAGCCACGGAAGTTAAGCATAAAACTAATTAAACTGCCCTGTTGAGGTGATTATGGGGAAATGAATATTATTAATACAAGAAACGCAAGGAAATCTAATTTATTGGTCGACTTCGTTACTGGAACAATGTAACCGAGGACACTTTATTAAGGTAACAGCTGCCCATCACGCGAAGACCTAAGCAAATAAATGTATTTCTCTCATTGTGAAAGAATCTAAGTGTCTCACCACACCGTGGCATTTTTCTGGTGAATCTATTCTATATTCTATTGTTTGTTTGATAGCGCGTTCTAATCTCAAAAACTACAGGACTGATTTAAAAATGATTCCACCTTCTGATATATACGTTATGCCGTGTGGTTCCCGGCAGATTAGAATAGGACCACTTAAAGTCTTCCCGTGGATGTCGTAGAAGGCGACTTAGGAAATACAAGCTAAACAAAGCTTATAAACATCAAAGACCTCTCCAACCCGTCTGGCCAGCGTGGAGAGTGTAGGCCAAATCCTCTGACTGCTCTGGCTAATATATGGCTCTGGTAGTACAGAGAAGGTTGTGCTCCTGTAGGGGAGACTTAAAAAGATCTGATGATGATAATGATATGTACGTTATCCTGAGTGCCATCGGCTTTGTACCACGGGCGAAACCGGGACGGACTACTAGTATTGTATATTCATTGGTATAAAATAGCTACAGAGACGTCCAGTGGGAGTTTTCAAAGTAGACGTCGGGGCGACTCAACGTGGAGCGACTCAACGTCAAGGCAACAAATCCATTATTATGTAGTTAGTACTATATTGCTTATGTACATTAAATATGGCAAGTAGGTATAAGTTTACTCCGGTTTTTGCAATTTGGTATAAGTTCTACGGCTAGCTTGACATCAATTATTCTGGAATGACATTAGAATCGCAGATAAACACTTGTAAAAATAAGTGTATTTGCCCGCGCTAAGAAACAAACCTATAGAATTGCTTTTTTTACAAGCTTGAGTTTTAACGAGTGCAACCAGTAGAATTTTACCCCGGTGTAGCGAAGCCCTTAGTGCGATAAAGCGACCTTTTCCTGCAGTAAAGCGGTAATAGGCAATTACTTTCCTTACTTAGCCAGTAAAAGCATGTATCTTTGGGCTCAGAACAAACATGTTACGTGTTGAAACCTCCGCAAATCCACATTAACACAATCAATTAACTTCATGAAAGTAAGGAGTATTAACCGAATTTTTAATATGAATGAACTTCAATGTTAAGTTTTTACTTATTTAATTTTAAGAGGTCTCTTTGGATTAAAATCGTACGAGATAGCTTAGGGTCAAAAATAAATATCTTAGTTAGTTAAAAGCATATCGAAAAAGTTCGTGTCAGATGGTTAAACATCTTGCCAAAATATTTTACAGCATAAATAGTACAAACTAAGAAAAATGCTGTCTTTAGTTAACGCTGTTTTTGAATTTTAGAGTTCGAAACACCACGAGTTAAGAGTGCAGCTAGAGACAAGTTCATATAAAAGAGTGATTTTTAAATGTAACCTCAAATCCTGATATATAATAGATACTATTTAAACGGCGTAAATGCATTTGTCAATAATAATATTCATTTAAATATCCTACTAAACTGACACCTATTAACTAATTTTGAATTAATAATAGCAATGCTGTGACAAGTAATTTATGCAGTACAAATAATGTTAACGTACTATAAGTGTTTGGTTGTAAATATAAGAGTATTATGACTGTTCAAGGCAACCGATTAAGAAACTTATGATATCCCGTCGAAATGAAAGGCAAAGGTGAACAGTGAATGGAGTGTGTAAACTTAATTATAACTTAGGCAATATTAAGTTCAACAATGCCTTTAACAGATTTGTGTGTATTGTAAGATTCACGAAGCAACTTAGTTTAGTTCGTAAGGTTCTTGCCCCACTTTAAGCTAGTTTACCGATCTACATATAAAATCGGCGGTCCTATTGCTTAGTAAAGGAAATTCAAGAGACTGTAGAAACAACGAAAGACCGAAATAATGTTAGCATTGTCGAGTCAGTGCTGTGAGAGCTTACAAAATAATAAATTAAAGACAATTTCGGATGTGTAAGACATCGTATTTGGATATCAGTGTAAGTAATTTGATAAGCTCAGTGGCGCAGCGGTCAACACGTCTACCTGCGACACAGAAGGTCAGGTTCGATCCCCGGTCAGGTTAAGATCGAAAATGATCTTTTTCAGATTGACCTGGGTCTTGGATGTTTATCTATGTATGTATTTGTAATAAAATATTGTATCGTTGAGTTAGTATCCCATAACACAAGTCTCGAACTTACTTTGGGGCTAGCTCTATGGGATTCGTCCGTATATATATTTATTTAAAAAATAAGTGTAGAAGAAAAGAGATAAACGTATATTTGTTTTTAAAATGCACCATAGAGATTTGAGCCTAAAATAGGCAGAAAAATATTTAATTTTAATATGGTATGGACGACTGAGGAGCTTTTATCAGATACTTTTAATATATTCTGTTCTGCTACGTACGCTTTTAGCTGCTGCACCGCTCGCTTTGATTCCTCAGGAATAGTACATTTTTCCGGGAAAAATGATTCCCTATGTCCTTCTCCATATCCCATATAACGAGTATACAAAATTTAAATATTTGAGCGTGACAACGTATAAAGAAACTCTTTTCGTATTTACAATATTTAGTTAGCTTTAACCAATCTTGTGTGAACCGATAGCTTTTAGATGGATAGTTATGTAAATAGATAATAAATTCATGTAAAAAAAAAAATATCAAAATCATGCATTTGACATTACTCTTCCAGCACAATCAATTCAATGTTATATTTTTCTGACCACAAACAATAAATTGAATTCGAAAGCAAGCAACAGCATCGTCAATCAATCAGCCGGCTTGAAATATGGTCGTTTGTTATGTTATCAATCGGGCTTCGCTTGGTTTGTTGATTAATTTCAATTGTTACTACATCATCTTTGAGTGGATCTACAGTGACTGCTTGGTTATTAATCGTCGCCTGGTTATCACCATTGGTTTGAATCTAAACACGTGTTTTAAAACCCATTGATAAAGTAAGCAAATTGCGATGTTATTTTATGATAAGCAGTGTTTCAAGTCAAAAGAGCGTGTATCTTGAGCGTGTGCATTAATTTTCCTAGTATGTTAAACCAATACTAAATAAATGAAGATGTGATATCAAAAATTAAGCTACTTTAACAAACTTGACGATATTATTTTAATAAGAGATTTATATTTTGACGAGCTCCGTGGCGCAGCGGTCAACAAGCCTGCCTGCGACACGGATGGTCCCGGGTTCGATCCCCGGTCAGGTCAAGATGGAAAATGATCTTTTTCAGATTGACCTGGGTCTTGGATGTTTTTCTATATATGTATTTGTTATAAAATATAGTATCGTTGAGTTAGTATCCCATAATACAAGTCTTATTAAGAACTTACTTTGGGGCTAGTTCAATCTGTGTGATTTGTCCGTATATATTTATTTATTATATTTTATATAAAATCGACCGAACTAAATATAACGCAAAATGATCACAGCACCAAAGCAAAAGAATGAAGAGACCTTCAGACCTGCCATAAAAACTATGTTTCCGAAGTTAACCGCAAAATACCTTATAACACGAAAATAAATGTATTTTTTGCTAAGAAATCCAATAATTTTTCCAGAGCGAGGTTACTTATCCATATAATGAACACCTCGCTTATCGGCGCAATAGTTTTGACATCGCTGGCCCGGGCCTGATTTATTTGCTTTGTGTGGAGTCACTGGACTGACCACTGTTTAAGGGGAAGATTGAGAGGGAAATTCAATTTTAGGGGGTTGGATTTCGTGAAGAAACCTTCGTTTGGATCCAACAATACTGTCAAATTGCTTGGGGCTTGCATTTCTTAGTGTTATTGACTCAGCCTTGGCTTACTAGCAAATATTAACTGCCACTGTGCATTCATAATTTGTTGGTACGAATTGCCCTTACGGATAACCCTTGGTTTCCTTAAGTTTTAACATTGATTAAATAATCACCCAACGTTGGATTTCTAGGAATCATTTACCTTCCTACCTTATTAGGTTCTATGGGTCAAATTGGTACACAATTTTGACCCGGGCCATTGAGGTCAGCTTAGATACTCGATTCAGTGGATTTCATAAGGAATCTTAGTAATCTATATGTCGCAGTCATCTGGTTGAATCTGCTATTTGATTGAATGACTAGCGCGTTCATTGAATGACCACGTTTAATTGAATGACTAGGCCGAACGTTGATTAAACAAGCGTCGCTCAACAACCAACTAGTTAGCGGGTTGTAACATAGCCCTTTGAACAGAACGGACATAAAATCATTCAGGTAATTCAAATTTAGTTCATTTTTTTACCACTGCGGCGCTAGTAGTCACCAAAACAAATATGGCGTCAAACAGCTCAAACAGATGGCACGGTATTGATATTTTTTTCGAATAAATTTACATAAAAGTGCGTTATTTGTAATAAAATAATATGACATTATGGATTGACCTATTATTACGCCGCCACCGGCGCCGGTTACTTTAAAAACTAAGAAAAATTCGCAAAAATATGAGATTAAATAAAGCTTTGGAAATCATGCTACCACCAAATATTACAAAGTCGGCTAAGATTCAACAACTTCGCTAAATTACATTCATTCAGTCAAGACGTTGAACGTTACATTCAACGACTTGACGAGTTGTCATTTAGTCATTCAATTAAACGTCGTCATTCAATGAACGCGCTAGTCATTTAATCAAATAGCAGATTCAACCAGATGACTGCGACATATACATGACTTCATAGTGACTAGCAGACTGCCTGAGGTGCTTCACTCGGAGATGATAAACTCTGCCTGTCTCTCACCTAAGCGAGTTTCTAACGGTATTATCATCTTGTAATACATACCGTCTTCAGCATCCTTGGTTGTGATATCATTCGTGCGTATCCCAGGATACGAAAAAGTTCCAACTCTGCTTGTTGTATAAACAAACGATGAGACGTTTGTTCAAGGTATGCTCACACAGCACATTTTTAATTAAAAAGATAGATGTATTTTCTTTTTAAATGTTTTTAATATCTGTAACCTTAACTGATAAATACTCAGCTCATAACTAAATACTCACAGCATTTAGTTATTTTTTATTACATTGTCTTGCATTTATATTATAACTCCTTGGCCTTAATAAATGTTTGAGCTACTCAGTGGTCAAATTAAGGACATATCCGGAGTTACACAATCAGCAACTGTTCGTTTATGCAGTAACAAATTGCACAGACTAACTTACAACGTAACGCTATGAATTATTCAAGCAATTATAAACGTACACGCCTATTTACTTAGGGGCGTGAAAGAGATTTATGTTCTAGTAAACATGTAAGATGCGTTATGCCTTACAGATATCGTCAGCGTATTATTACAATATATTTAAAACGGGTCACTCACGTGCTACTTTGTCGGGATTGCCGACTATAGTTTCGGACTCATCCTGATGAGTCCGAAACTATAGTCGGCAATCCCGTACCTAATCTATTTATCTCACGTTAGTTTCAATGATATAATTATTACAATGTTAAAGAAACCAAACATTTTTGCGCAGAATGACATGATGATGTAAGTATTCATAAAAATGTTTGGTTCTCTTAGTTCTCTCCTCTCCCCTCGTCTTCTTCTACCCTCAATAGGGCCTTCTTACTGGGTGCATAAATTGAAAATATCATCCGAGCTTTTCATGACATGCAGACCTCCATCTGATGTCAGCCAAGTGCTATCATTTGAAAATATTTACTTACATTAGTGTGATTTAAAAAGTAAAATGCTTTACTCACTTAAAACACACTAAATACGTGTGTGTTAAAATGTAAAGCGATTCACTTTATCAGAATATTTAAAGATTGACATTCATTTACGGTACGGTCTTACGGGCCCTACTTTTGAGGAGCATTAAAATAACAAATCAATATTAAATTCAAAGTGTCTATAATAATATTTTTAGATAAATATTAGTTAAATAAGACTTAAGTTATCTTTTTATTACTTTATATTACTATAATCTCAACATCAATCCGATGCCGTATGATTTTTTTTTTGTTTCCACCTTTTTTAGGGTTCCGTAGTAAACAAGGAACCCTTATAGTTTCGCCATGTCTGTCTGTCTGTCTGTCTGTCTGTCTGTCCGTCCGCGGTTTTACGCAGAGACTATAAGTACTAGAAAGCTGTAATGTGGTATAGGTATGTATATTAATCATGGCAAAAAAGTGGTAGAATAAAAACTTGAAAAAAAATTTTTTTTAGTGTAGCTCCCATACAAGTAAAGTAAGGGAGTAATTTTTTTTTCTCTATTTACCCATCGTGTGGGGTATCGTTAAATAGGTCTTTCAAAAATATTGTGAGGTTGAGACCACCATTTTCCGATTTAGGGATCCGTTTCCGAAATATTTGGTTTTAAAGTGCGAATTTTTGTTAGAGGTAAGTGTCCCCCCCCTCTATCTACTAAACGGTTATATATAGATACGTGAAAAAAATTACAGCAGTAGTATATATACTGAAGTTTAAAGGAAAACTATCAGAGCTGAGTACCAAGTACAAACTAAAAAGTTATAGGCAACCAACTTATAAACTGTAAAATTTCATACTATTTTCATTGTTAGATGTTTTTGGTCGCTAAACTGTAAGGTGCGAGTGTGAATAGTGTGAACTCAAAGTTGTCATTCGCAACTACGGAACCCTACAATGCGCGTGGTCCGACACGCACTTGGCCGGTTTTTTTATACAATGATTTGTTTTGATCTCACTTTGCCTCATGAATTACCAATCCAGTGTAAAATTAGTCCCATTTAAAGCATTAACAAAATGTATTGTGAATAATAAATAATGAAAGCAAATTATCCCACGTTATCGCCGGACTCGTCATCGGAATATCATGCCTGTAAATATATACAGCTACCTTTATGAGCGGATATAAACGAGAGTGCATTCCCCCGGGTAATTGCAGTTTATTGTTTCCTTACATTCTTCGGCCATTCATTTAAGAGTATTGTCAATTACGTATAATAATAGTGCAATTAAATTTTATGATAACCATAGGTCGGTAAATTGGACTTTTATATATTTTATGTAAAGAAAGATGTACGGGGTTGTTAATTTAAGGACTGCACTTTAAAAATTGTAATAATGTAGAGAAAAAAATAACTACAATTTTTTAGACTGTAATAAATAAATAAATATATACGGACAGCTATGCTAGCTAGCCCCAAAGTAGGTTCGAGACTTGTGTTATAGGATACTAACTCAACGATACTCTATTTTATAATAGATACTTATATAGATATAAACATCCAAGACCCAGGTCAATTTGAAAAAGATCATTTTCCATCTTGACCTGACCGGGTATCGAACCCGGGACCATCCGTGTCGCAGGCAGGCGTGTTGACCGCTGCGCCACGGAGCTCGAGCACAAAAAGGAGTGTTACGTTTTTAGACTTCATGTATGTAAACAATATGTCAATTTTCATGTGATTTTCTTTATTCCACCATAACTTTCAAACGCCTGTGCAGATTTAAAATGGGGTATCGTTGGAAACCTCACACCACCACGAGTAATACAGAGGATTTGGCCAACACTCTCCACGCTGGCCAGACAGGTTGAAGACGTATCTTTGATGTTTAAAAGCTTTGTTGAGCTTGTGTTTCCTAAGTCGCCTTCTATGACATCCACGGAAACACTAGGAGTGGTCCTATTCTACTCAGCCGGGAACCACACGGCAAGTCAAAAATCATACAAACTTATCAGAATATTTTTGTTTTCATGATTCAGAAAAAGTTCTTGTGCATTTCCCTGTGAGAAAATAGCGGATAATACTAAAGCAATATTCTTAATAGCAGTTGATATCCATCGGCGGTTCGTGCTGGCGCGTCGTTAGCCACCGACACAAGAACCTGTCTCACACCAATTGATTTAAATGTCTACTCACTTACGTTATCCAGTTTCTTGTTCTTGTACTTTATCGCTATCTGTTTAAGTATTAAATTATAACTCATTTTTAAGTATCGTATGTGTTCCACTGCCATTAGATTTTTCAGCTAGGTATTTAATTTTATAATTGCTTATTATTGCATTAGTCTCATAGGAATATTTGACGAGCTTATGTAGTCGTAGAGGGTATTTTAATATACTCGATTTAAGCGACTATTTTACCCCTCGCCAAGAAGTAGTGATAAGCAAGTAAATGCAGATTGATTTAAACGTCCACTAACTTGTGTTATCGAGTCTAAATAGTTAGCAGAATTTATCGCTGCTCCTCAACCTATTTGTCGCTATCGCGTCAAGTGAAGTAATTAATTGTAATTTGTCATGACTAGTTTCAAGAAAACACGTCTGGAAATTTGTTGATATTCTCAACTTGACTACAACTACCTATCTAGTCTATCGCTTTTAATCAAAAATATTTCAACTTTGGCGAGTTTTATTATATTATAAAATAATCAAATTTGGTTGTTAATCGAAATATAAATTCAAAAATAAAAGTATGTGATCATATTTATCGATGTGAAAACACAAATACTATTCAGTTTTCTACAGGTGGTAAGGCACTTTCGAATATATATTGTAGGTACGGTACGGAAATGACACTAGCAAGAACTAAGTGATCTTGAAATAGAAATAACTAAAAAATCCCAATATGTTGGAATGGATGACGACACGCTGCCGCCGTAGCAAAACATCTTGCACATAAAACCTTTATAATAACAAAAATGCATGACGAGCATCCTTATTTCTTCACGGGTAAAGATGAATTTTCAACGGACAGGGCGTTGATGACAGTACGTGCTTCGCAAATCAAGTGTGTTCAAGAGCGGATGGGAGAGCTTCTATGAAAAATCGAGACGGGGGCGATACAATAAGCGAAAGGGGGTTTACACAAGGTGCTTTAATCGGAAATGCGTGTGCCCTCCGCGTAGCTTGAAAAAGGTTTGACGCTTACACCGTGTGATGAGAATTATTTATTATCAAGTAAAAAAAAAAACAATTCATCTTTGGGGACTCCCGATAGAAATGAAAACTAAGTAATTTGTTGTTCACCCAAAAATTACAAATCATTCGGTGACGATGACGCGAGTTCCGTGATTTTTATTCCCACTTCAAAAAGGGATACTGAGCAACGGAGATAAGGTAGGTGTGTAGTACCGCAATGTACCACAGATTTTGAATTAATGCGGATCTGTGATACTTAGTAAAGAGAAAAGAATTGCAGTAAAAATTGAACTTTGCTTCAAGTTATTAAATCATATTTCTGTGATTGCAACATCATTATTATAATAATAGCTGGAGATCCCCGTCAAGTTTTGATATTATACACAAATACCATAAACCTTATAAAATATCATAGTAAAAATTGATAAAATGGAGTTTGTAAAAAAATTTATGGCACTATTAATATGTAAATATGTCACAACCGGATTTTAAGGAACCGCAAAGTTAATACTGAAAAATAATTTTAAACTAAACACGAAGTAAGATTTATAGAGAAACTTTTTACGACGCGGTGTAACAAGCAGCCTAAGTTTTAGTTTAAAAATAACGCTTGCGGCTGAATATTCCATACATTTTTATAACACTTCTTCCCAAGCAATAGGGTAGCATTTTCCCTGGATTATGTATAGCTTGTCACGGCTGCCCCGCGTAATGAATTAGCCTGTCAATAATATCAAAGCAAACGCTGGCTGTCAATTTTCAAGTGACGCCTTTGAAAGGGTGCTCCTGAATTTGAATAAAGACACTTGTTGACTCGAAAGTTATTAGCTACAAAGCTCAAATTTGCTTGTCACATTACAGGATTATCTGCTTTTATTTTGCATCTACTTGATTAAATATTTACTCGAAAATTTAATACTTATAATGTTAAGGTGATAAGAATATGGAACATTTACCTATTTGACTGGTTTTAGTAATGAAATAATAACTTTTTCTAATATTGCTGTAAAAATACCAATTTTTTTAAGAGGCTGTAGTAAACGATTTTTCAATAGGGACGCTCAAATTTTGACAGCTTATAACGATAATCTTGGTAAAGTAAAAAAATCTGTCATAATTGGCAGAAATTTATATTTAATCATGACACATCTCCATGGAACACTACATGTTTCAACAACGCGTAAGTAGAAGTTAAAATTTATTATTAAAATCAATGGTTTTTACGCTTAAAGTGCTATGTGTCACCAAAAAAAAGAGAAACTGATGTATGAGGCTCATTTCTGGTTGAGTGGCTTTGATAATAAACGAAATTGCTGGATTTTTAAAATCCGCTTGAGTTTCATCGAGTACCGCTACAATCAAAAAGTCACTGTTTGGTGTGGTTTTTGGCCGACGGTATTATTAAATCCCATTAATGCAAAGATTTCGTGCAAAATTGGTCCACCTCCATCCATCCCTATAAAGGAGTTACAGCGGCCATTTGGTTGAAATTATATTTTTGATAATATTTCATCAAATGTCCTCTTAAATGAAATAAAAGTTGTAGCATTATCATTTTTACAGGTTGTTTTATACAATTTCAAAGTTCGAGCGCTCTTAATGAATAACCGTGTATGAATTCTACGTTACCTACTGCTTCTTATTTGTAGAGAAATAAATCAACAGTTTTTCAATAACACGCAGCCGTTACTGATTTATTAACTCAGTTTAAACCACATATGATATCAGGTAAGAATTTGTATAATATTCAATATTTTTAGATATTTCTTCTTTTGCTACCATTGTTTCTTTTTTTTGTCATATCCTGTCATATATATCATCTTTTCTCATACATGTATCTGTGTTCGTGTTTTTTTGGCAAATAAAATATTTTTATTTCTAAAATATTAAAAGTACTACTACACTAATCTGTGGTACTAAAGATATTTTTAATACAAAATTTTATAATGTAACTCATTGTAATCGAATTTATTTAGTGTTTTGTTTCATGGCCATTTCTAGATGTGTCTTCCGTCATCAGGCCTCCAATAAAACGTTAATGAAAAGTGTAATCATTCTTAAAGAAGTATAAACGGGAAAGCTTGCTCAGCTGTAAAATGAAAATGTTATTTCGGCGGACGTCAAGACACAATTTCATCAAGAACAATTGACGATCAAGAAGCAGAACATTTTCTTACTTCATGAGATTGTAAAAATACAGAACTCGGATTTTCAAAAATCCTTATTTTCATAAATGGTTTTAAGTCGATATTCTTAATATAGTTTTCAAAACTCAATATAGTTAAATATTATGTACGATGTATATATTAAAGAAAAAAAATATCTAATTAAAAATTGGGTTAGCAAAACTAGTCCCTCAAATGACGTCACTAAAACGAAATATAACTTGAACTATAATAGAGAAATAGCACTATAATGATCCTTTAATATTCGGGTAGCGTTATTGCAGTAGAGTGTGACACAAGTCGACATTGTAATTGAGAGGCCTGAGCTTTGAAATGCAAATGTTTGTAGCCGAGCAACATGTGGCGTGGCGTATGACACGACAGCAGCAATGAAATTGGCTGGTACGGTAGATCGGACGCTAATGGTACCTTTGAGGGTATATAAATTAAATTTTAGTTCTATAAATTATGTAGATAAAGATAAAGCATATTTCGTAAGGTCGATAGCTCCAGCTTTAGATTATATAAAACCTAGATAGAATCTTTTAGCCTAAAAGCGTAGAAAAAACTAGTGTCCAACTCATAGTCGGTCGCGCTCACACACAGCTACCAATTTGACGGATTTTGAGGGCATAAAGTGACAGCACGCGTGTGATAACACAAAGCTGTCACGCACACAGGTATTGAAAAATTGGCCTGTTTTTAATCATTGAAATAAAGGCATGACGGTGTCTAGAGAATATATAGTCAAAGGCTCCAGCAATAATTCCAAATTACTGCAGATATCTCCGTTATAGCAGCAAATACTGCAAGTCGTAAAATATCGATATATTTAGGGTGCTGATATATTGCACGTATCGATTGATACACACACTAGCCACCCTGGGGACTGTCGGGCAGTCTATAAATAAGTAAGATAGGATTAGCCGAATGACAACGGGGGGAATTCTCTCACACCTAATGGTGTAATCACTAAGTTCCGTAAGACGATTTATGAACTACAGGTTTGGTATATACTACTACTAAACTATCAACTGGAAAATATTTATTCTGTGTCTCTAATAATCCTTAACTGGATTTTTAAAAAGAATAATTATTTCTGGCGAATGCTTTTACTGCGTAGCTAAGTTTATGTAAGAACGATTACTTGACAAAGAGACTCATGATTAAAATGTGATTAAATATACAGTGTTATGTTATGCGTAAGCAACACCATTAGTCGCAAAATAAAAATAAAAACATAGGATGACTAAAGGGTTAAAGTAAGACTTAAAGGAACTCTCATGTTTTCCAATTGTTGTTTTTCAGCTATAAATAATGATTCAAATGTGGCACAAAAATGTAAACGCAGAGATAGATTATCTATACTTTTCTCTAAATCGTTTATTCAATTCGGGGGAACCTTATAAAAACCGACAAAATATGGAGGTATATAAGTATAAGACGTAAATATTGCAAGCAGCCTGCAACCCCAAGTTCATCAACAAAGATATGCACGTACTCACGTACCTTTGACTGCCAAAGTTGTATGCTATAAATCAGTGTACACAACACACAACGTTGGGTCGAAAACCGCTTACTTGGCATACAGCCACGCACCCCAGCGGTTGAATTATCAAGCAGTGGTCATAGATTTACTCGTAAATAGAGCGGGCACGACAGCACATTAAAATTAGGCCATGTTCTATCTATGTGACGTTAAATTCGGTCCGCAATATCTAAATGGTCTTCGGGGAAATTTGCGTACAAACATTTAGTGTTTGGGTATTGAACTGAAACTGTCAAGTATTATTTACAACGTTTTCGTACAGTCGTGACTTTATCAAAAGTAAATAGTGTTCCATAGATATAAAGATAATGGACAATCATCTGCATCTAGCGTGTTATGTATTTTGATATAGTCAAAGGTTATGTAATGGATTACCATTACATTGCACATAAGATAATATTTTAACTAAGGCAGAAAATCGGTAGTTGAATATGAATACCTTACAATATTCTTTGTATTTAGTGATTTATTACTTATATGTAAATCAAATATAAATTGACACTTCTACAGTTATTTATTCTGAGGCACTACATATCACATTCCGTTGGCGCCTTCACCAACTTTTGATGTAGTGGATGAAAGAAGGTATATAGTACTCGTATAATGGGTATAATTTGTTTACGTAAAATTAAAATGTGCAATAAATGTCTTTAGAATTCTAATAACGGTATAAATTGTCATTTCACATTGATGCTATAAGTAACTTCAAAAGAGAAGCTATAGTTAAAGCTTTAGCTATCCGCCCAGTAATGTACGTAAAATTATGATTAATAAAGCTTGTGAGCCCTTAGATAAGACTATGGAACTTTTTAAATTAATAATCATAATTTTATATAACGCCGTGTACATCGCTTGGTCTAATTTTCCAGGAGAGTGCTCTTGAGAGACGAAGCGAAGCGAAGTGCTGACGGGCCATGAAGTCTTACGCTTACCTTTGCGATTATGTAATATAAACTAACATGAACACTGTAGAGCTTCGATTCAATGGACATTATGTTCACTATACCATACGTTGATACAATTGTAATTATATCAACGTATGGTATAATTTTCCAGGAGAATGCGCTTGAGAGACAATGATATCCTCTCAGGTCACTGCCTGACAATAACTTTTGCTATTAAGTAATCTATAGTAACCGTTAGGCATTAATGCGTGGATAATCTGTTTCCT
Source organism: Rhodophaea formosa (assembly GCA_963082605.1). NCBI lineage: Eukaryota > Metazoa > Arthropoda > Insecta > Lepidoptera > Pyralidae > Rhodophaea > Rhodophaea formosa. The sequence goes on from OY720206.1 coordinate 8,785,458, forward strand.
TATCTTTTTAATCAAAAGGGAGAATTAGGTTTTTAACAGGGCTTTCACTTTGTTCGCATGACTTTTAAAAAAAAATATGTTATTAGTTTTCATGGTTTTATTTACACTTTAACAATTTTTATGTATATATAGTCGTATATTGAGTATATATAGTGATTCATTATTGATGACATTTGAATTGAATTTTTTTAACTAAGAACATTTGTGATTTTCTTAATTTTCATTGAAAAACCATGTTTTGTACTCTTTAATTTTTTTTTATTTATTTATTCACAAATTAAGTACTATTGACATATTTATACTATTGCCAAACTGCTCAGCAGTTTAATGACTTAACGGCGGCCTTCAGTTCAGGTAGGAATTATATTTTCATTAAAAACAAATTATATTCGTTAAGTAAGTACCTACATAAGAAAATTATGAGGCGCAAGGATACAATATGTGCTATAGCTTGAGTTTACTCTCGATTACGTAATTGTTAATAAGGCGTGAATACGCACATTGTAGAGCTTCGGTGAGCATCTGTTACTTACTCGTAAAAAAAATATTTTTAAAATTTAATCTAATAATCAGACGTGCAATTATAAAGGATATTCATTATATCATTATTATCATTCTGAACATCAACAAATCTTAGTTTGAAATTAATTTAATAAGAGGAGAACATTACATAAAGAAAATATAAATTTGACACATAAAGCGTTTTACTTTTTGTGTGAATAATAAATGATAGCTTTCACTTAATTCAAAATGATGAATAACAAACACAAAAAGTGTCATTAAAATTTTAAAATGATCATTAATCAAGACAAATTATTACATCGCTAGGGAAGCCATCGCTTTTTATGAAAATTGAACGTCAAGTAGCCTGTAATCTAATTTTCTCGTAAGCTTTCATCATAATTATAAAATATAATCTAAACATACAAGTTGACGGTCATTAATCACTTAAGTGGACATAGTTTGCAAGGTGTCAAGTGTAGATAAATCACTGCGCTTTTTTAAATAGTAGGTACATGCCTTCGTCACAAAAACTGTTGAATACCAATAACAATATGGTGGTTTTACTGGCATTATGGCATAAGCCTTCAAAGCTTTGAACACCGCTGTTTAGTAGCAGTCCGTGTGTCTTTTACAGGTTGCATTTCGAAAAGTGTGCTCAGGAGCTGCATGATCTAAATCCCCCCTATACCATTCCAGCATGAACGACATGACGTGAGCACTGGGCAGGTATTCCTTCCATATGTGACACTGTTTCCTGACTCGTTCAATTTAGGGATTTTCAAGGCGAGAGTGAATTGGCATTATTTTAGTTTGCGTGTACCACCCTAGACCTCATCGTTGCTTTCCATTAGGGAAGATAGAGGTCAAACTCAATCAAATTACCCATAAAAAATAAGACGTTCTTATGTAATTTTACATTTTGGGGCTTTGCTTATTAAGCGGTGGGCGCTAGCCCTAAAAGGTTCTTCAAGGATTTCATAATTATTAATGCCATCCAACATTATCCAACTAATCTAAAATGATATTATCTCATAATTTAGGATATTCTATAAATTTTATATCGTGGTGCTGTGCATATCTGGGTCATATCTTGGAATCATAATTAGGCCGTTTTCTGACCTTCGATTGAATTGTAATTTCGCGTACTCATGTATTCACAGAACTGACTTTATGTTACGACTATGTAATATTATGGAGTCAGGAAACTACGGATCCAACGGTCTACAATTGTATGGTGTAAAAAATAATTCACAATACATTGAGTACTTATTATAAATAAAGATAATGTTAAATTACTAGGACTGAGGACGGCTGTCGTCCCATTGGCTTGGTTAGTCCGTAAACTCGCTCTCATAGTAACAAATATTAGGATAACAATACAAGTATTCATTACATTAGAAAATATTTTATAAACGTAATAAACTGAAAACTAGATTACTATAAAGGAAATTCATATTGGAAGTAAGGTCGGCTGTCGCCACCTCGGCTCGCGTCAGTCCACGGAGTCGCTCTCACGGAAAATTGGACTGCGGAGCGAGAGACCGCGACTTATAAAATTATCTTTCATAAATACACTTACGTTTATTAAGACTCGATGAATATACGATGTAGAAAGCGTTGATTCGTTTGAAATTCTTTGCAAAAATGTTTTTTTTTTTTGAAAGGACTATGTTGCTAGCTCCAAGTGAGCTTTCGCTACTTTATCGGAATTTTGAGGTGAGAGCAGAGTGCCCTCGACCTGTAAGGCGAACATGATGCAAAAATCGATCGCGGGTCAATTTTTGTGCATTTTACCTGAGGCACCGTTGGAAAGGGGAAGGGTATTCATTGAGTACACCGCTGCACACCGCAAACAAGCATGCTTATTTTAAGTACGTGTGTGCTAGTCGTGTGGGATACAAGCATGCTCATTAGTAGACTTAGAATATGCATGCTTAAAACTAGCATCAATATTCGTAGCAAAATTTTACAAATATTCGCCACATAAAAAAATATTTTATAAAACGTAATAAACTGAAAACTAGATTACTATAAAAGAAATTCATATTGGAAGTAAGGTCGGCTGTCGCCACCTCGGCTCGCGTCAGTCCACGGAGTCGCTCTCACGGAAAATTGAACTGCGGAGCGAGAGACCGCGAAACGCGATCTCATTCGAAGTGACTACGACTTATAAAATTATCTTTTATAAATACACTTACGTTTATTCAGACTCGATGAATATACGATGTAGAAAGACAATTTTTGCAAAGAATTTCAAACGAATCAACGCGTTTGAAATTCTTTGCAAAAATGTCTTTTTTTTTTAAAGGACTATGTAGCTAGCTCCAAGTGAGCTTTTGCTACTTTACCGGAATTTTGAGGTGAGGGCAGAGTGCCCTCGACCTGTAAGGCGAACATCATGCAATAATCGATCGCGGGTCGATTTTTGTGCATTCTACCTAAGGTGCGGTTGGAAGGAGGAAGGGTATTCATTGAGTACACCGCTGCACACCGCAAACAAGCATGCTTATTTTAAGCACGTGTGTGTAGGTCGTATGCGGGCGGGCACAATCATGATTATTAGTAGGATTCTTATATGCATGCTCAAAACTGGGATATACTGTAGCTGAATTTTACAAATATTCATTATATAAGAAAATGTTTTATAAACGTAATAACTAGATTACTATAAAGGAAATTCATGTTAGAAGTTAGGGTTGATGTCGCCACCTCGGCTCGCGTCAGTCCACGGAGTCGCTCTCACGGAAAATTGGACTGCGGAGCGAGAGACCGCGCAACGCGAACTCATTCGAAGTGACTACGACTTATAAAATTATGTTTCATAAATACACTTTCGTTTATTTAGACTTGATAAATATTCGTTGTAGAAAGCGTTGATTCGGTTTTTTATATATGATTTTAAGCTTTCGCGGTCACAGACAGTCAGTCGGTCTACCCTCTTTACGGTATATACGGATACGGTTTCCCTTGACAGCTCAACATACACCACCGCAGTCTCTTCAGTTAGTCTGTGAAAATGGCAGCTGCAATGTTGTCGAAATATCAGTCAGAACTTAAAAATAATCGCGGTAAGTCCCGTAGTGAACATATAAGCGTTAATTCGTTTTTGAATTCTTAGCATTTTTTACATTTTGAACCCGATGGTCCAGTGGGTGTGAGCTCTATGAGCGCTTACGTATGTTAAGCAACCCTTGGTGCAGTCCCTACTTGGATGGGTGACCGCAAGTGGCATAAAAATATCTCGAGCTCCTCCGTGCTTCGGAAGGCACGTTAAGCCGTTGGTCCCGGCTGTCATCGTTGATGGCAGTCGTTAAGCTATGTCAGATGCCTTAAGGCAGCTTGAAAAATCTGACACCAGTGTTGGCCACTTACACATACGAAAAACAAACAAAACATTTTGAACCAACTTGTTCAATGACAAATTAAAAACAAGAGGCGTTGTCGAAAATAATAGGCACTATTAACATCAATTATCACACATATACATTATCGCACATCAATTAGGAGGGTGTAATAATAGTAACAATACCTCATACGTCCAAATCCGGTGTGGTATTTAAATACCACACCGGTTAAGGAGTTGTCGAAAAATAAAGAATTTACATTCACGCATAAAGTCTTGGAAACAACTAACTCCTCTTCTTTATGGCGTGTAATGAATTTTACAATAAAGAACTAGATGAAAGGTTTAACTGACTATGTATGATTGACTCTACGTAGCTGATTAAAAACTTTTTTTTAGATTTATTTTTACTCTTGTTAGAATTTTCCGCTAAATCAACTCACTGAGTCAACCCAGAATTTAAGTCTTCAGAAACTTATTATAAAGATAAATGACAAGTTACCGCCTACGTTTGTTTAGTCATTCAATTTTCTTTGAAGCTGACGTAAAAACTAGTTTAGACAAATTGGCTATATTTTGAAAGTTATTAATGCCAACTGAATTGATAAAAAATACTTAGTGCTTCTCAAAAGACATTCAATAACATAAATAAACTGGATCATCAACTTTATTAAAGGAGTTTTTGGTGGGAAGTCAAGGGGCTCAGTTGTCGTTTGCCTTATATAATTTTGCAAATTGATTTAAGTGGACTTTATAATATGAAATTGGTGTAGTTTGGTGTTATTAATGCTCGTGCTCGAGAACAATTTGTGAAATAGTTAAAGCAGACTGTTAAATGGACTCGTATAGATTTGTCGCCAAAATCTCCCACGAGGCTGCCAAAGAACATACGCCATCTTTGATGCCATATACCGTACAACACCGATACTTAGTATCTCATTATACTGGACATTGGCAGAATCACTGAAATCTCGGTGAAAGCCATAATTAAAAAAGAAAGAAAGAAAAGAAACTTTATTAAACTCAAGTTTGTGACGTTTGATCACCTTGCCTCTGTACTTGACATATGTGAGCAGTTAATAAAATTCAAAACCGATAAAATCATCTAGCTCCTGTCACAGTAATTGGTTTATTTCATTATTAGTCAAAGCAATGACTAATAGCCTCGACATTTAATATCTAATATATTCGCGTATTCTAAAAACCGTTTATCAGATACTACTATTTATCAACTTCCCATATTCAAAGCAAGTCTTTATATCATACATTATTAAGTATAATATTTCATTAACCAAAGCCTTTGAGAGAGCGCTCATTCGCACGGCGACACCTATGATTTGCGACTCAAGCTCGATTCACCAACAATTTATACGCCATTGTTGGTCGAGTAATAAGAATTAAATAGGAATATATCTCTGTCGTTTTGTTATTCATATAACATTACTGTATCTTCCTTTTCCAGACGTTTTAAGCGTTGATTATTCGGTGCTATCGGGTCCACCATCTGGTCGGAAAAGTTGTGCAAAAATACGTTTTGTTGCTCTGGTAAAATGGTTTGTTTTGGAGTGGTCTAGAAGTATAGTAAGGCGACATTATTTTGTCACAATGGTGCGGGTACCGCCCACTCTAGCGTCTTCGGTGATGCACCGCTTGGGGAAGAATAAATTACGAATTCACAAGCGCTGCATACTGTTCTATGGTTTTAGGACACCCACAGGAATTTTACGCAAGTACGAAAACATTGATGTTTTCACTACCTACCTAGTACTACCGTGTCATTTTATTGGAATTTTGTAGACACTATAAGAAACTTTAAAATTTCTTAATTTACTTCTTTACACTCCGTCTTCTTTGTTTATTATTTATTTTGTTAAAAAAGATTTATATTTCTATAACTAAAGACGCGATTTCTTAAAAAAAAATTAAACCTGGTAGTACCGGGAATTAATATTATTATTAAATTAAATATTTTTGCTGCGTTTTGATGAGTTTGGTACTTTTATTACAAAAATAATCAAAAACAAATCTTTAGGACACAGTTCTTCGCAAATAACAATTCTTGCGCGCACTTCTATTCCAATATAATTATTTACTTGGACTTTTATTTTATTTAATTGATTTAACTAAATGTAACCAAACAATTAATAATAATCTTTTACATTTATATGTTTTTGTTGGAACAGAAAAATAGTATTAGTATATACTTTGTATTAAACTCATTTACATCATTTTAAAAATAGTCTGTACCCGCGATTCAAAGTAATTCAAGATTACTAAGAAGTAAATCAAACTGTACATTATCCGGTGTTAAAAATCTTACAGAATCTCTAAAATGCTTCGATATGGCCATAGCTAAAAAATAAATAAAAAAAAATTAAACGGGACTGAATTACTCAAAAATGCCGGAAAATAAATTAATTTAAACTTTATCAAAAATAGTCGGTCAGCGAAATTTATGCAAAACATGTAATTTTAGGCTGGTGTACAACCAACAATTTATAGTTGACGCAAGAAATGTTTTTACATGTAAACATTTTTGGTGGGTAGGCACCCACCAGAATATTATTACACCATATACAGTTACATAAATACATACAGGCTAAATCCTCTGAATACTCAGGCAATAGTATATGACTCTGGTAGTACAGAGAGGGTCGTGCTCCTGCAGTGGAGACTGGAAAGACCTGATGATGATGATGATGATACAGTTACATACATAACACATAGATGATATTTATGAATGTTCTGAAACAATTAATGTACTTCACGTATACTAAACCAATGCGATAATGCGTCGAATTATCGTAAATGCATTGCATTTATGAGAGATGGCATGCATAATTGATACTAATTTAGGCGATAATATTCAAAAGCCTCATAGAATTGAAGCGATTACTGACAAGTTTACTGCCTGTTTAGTGGTTTGAAAGCAGGTATTACTGTACTTGTGATAGTTTATTATAAATATAGGTATATACATATATAAGAATATGGTACGAGTATAATGTGACTAAATTAGGATGATTAGGTGTTCTACAATTCAAACCAGAAAGGCAAGTATGTTTTCCTATATGTTCCCACTTGGAAGCAACAAAGTTATATAATTAAGTACATTTGTCGTATCGATATCATTTTATATGTTAACATTACTCTTAATTTTAAGTAATCAATAAATAAATATATTATAAAGAGATATTTTGTGTTTACTTGTATTAGATGAACTCAAAATGTGAAGAAAAACATAACAGACATTGACAGAGACGGTTGTCTAAAGTACAAATTTTAAAAAAGCAACGTGCAAAGGCAAGTTAATAAACAATAAAATAAGCTTTTGCAAACAAATAGAAAATAACCACCAATGAGTAAAATTAGACTCGAAAACATTCCTTACCGTGAGACTACGCAACCACAATGCTCATACCGTTTCCACAGACCGCAAAGAGAGTAATCTAATACATAAAGCTCAGCGACACTGCTTTCATGGCCACAAATCTCATGTTACCCTGCCAAAGAAATTATACGCTTCGTAAACCAAAACTCAATCGATTATCAACTTTACACCCCAAGTAATAAGAGATCTAACGAAGCCAGTCAGGTGTAAAACTAACGTGGCCGATGGTGGTCGATTCATAGATTGCTTTTTTGTGGTGAATAAAAAAATGCTGGCTCCGTAGGTGGCTATCGCATATCGTTGTACTACAAACTCTGCAAAATGTAAAAGGAATATAAAATGTTAACTGAAATATTTCAACGTTTTGCTCGACCACTCTCATGATGATTGTTATATCCAATGAAATAGAATACATATAAAATGGTGTATGAATCCAATTTCCTATATCCATATCGCTGCGTCAAACGCATAAAGCTCTGGTTTCAAAATTAAATCGTAGAATTTCGGACTTTTTTACACCTATAAGAATGTATTTTTAGTTGTAAAATCAATTCCACATTTGTTTATCTCTACGTCATCATCATCTCATCTGTAAGTAGTCCACTGCTGGATATTTGCCTCCCCTAAGGATTTCCATCACCCAATACCATACTTGCAACCACCGGACAGACGAAATATTACGAAAAAGGGCCGAAACACCCAATACATTACCGTTTAACTAACTCCTTATAAACTGTTTGAAAATATAACCACTTAATATAATTAGAGAAAATATTGCATTAAAAAAAACCTGTACTCATCTCCAGACTAATATTTACATAATTAAGTCTTCTAGAAGTGTTCAATTCACATGTTGTTTTAATACCAGACATGAATATTACTCATTCAGTAACCTGTCTTGCCGTCTAGTTTATTTGAGTCCAGTTTATTTTTTGCAATGACTGATAGAGTTGCTTTTTGTTGTCCGTTCGTTTAAGGCGTACAGGATTCATAAATATGTATGGCACAGAAAATATGAGATACCAAATAAGCTACAAACCAACACAATGTAGTGCTTTCAATTGTGAATTTGATACAAATAGCAAAACAAGTGCCCATAACATATTATCAGAAGTTTTGTTAAAACTATTTTTGTTAGTCATTCGCCGTGTTATTTTTTAAGATTTTCAGAATTAACGTATAAAAAGTTTTTGTGTCTGTCCTAGGCACTGTAACTTTAAAATGGGTATACCGATTTAGATTTTTAATTTGTTTGAAAGCTGATTTCATGAAGATAATTCTTAGATATGTTTTATTAAAATCGGTTCATCCGTTAACAAAATGAAGGGGTTTTAGTGTTGGCAGTTTAACATGCTTGATTTTATTAATTTGAGAATATATATAATTATATATACGGACAAAATATTTCGTCTAGTAATTATAGACACTTTATATAAAAATCAGCTCTTTGTAGGTTGGTAACACTTAAAAAATTCTTTCATTTAACTTATTACGTACCATTCAACTTATTACGAAAAGAAACACTCACAAAACAAAGCCTATTGCCGCACGTAACTTAAATGTTTACATTACCAACATCCTCGTTGTACTCCTAACTTCTGAAATGTAATTACAGGTGAACAAGCCTAACATAACAAGAATAGCGGAAATTATTAACTCTGAATTAACTTGAACTTCAATCAGAGCGAGCCTGCTTTTAATATAAATAAATAAATAAATATATACGGACAAATCACACAGATTGAGCTAGCCCCAAAGTAAGTTCGAGACTTGTGTTATGGGATACTAACTCAACGATACTATATTTTATAATAGATACTTATATAGATAAACATCCAAGACCCAGGTCAATCTGAAAAAGATCATTTTCCATCTTGACCTGACCGGGGATCGAACCCGGGACCATCCGTGTCGCAGGCAGGCGTGTTGACCGCTGCGCCACGGAGCTCGTCGTTTTAATGTGCATCTTGTAGTGAAGGCGATGTTACATGCATGTACCAGTTTGAAATAACGATTTAACGAAATTGTAGTATCTTACTGTAATGACCAGGGTTTATCGTTAGTATGATATTTCGAACCACAATTCATATGTTTGTTTCTTGAAGTTCTGTTACCAACTCTTTATTTTCATAGTTTTTGACGAAGCCTGTTGCAATCCGCTACAGGCTTCGTCAAAAACTATGAAAATTTTTACTTTTCTGTAAGAATATTGACGAAAAAAAAATTAATAGTCAATTCGATATTTTTTATAATTTACTATTAGACTAGTTATAGTTTATTATCTTAGTTTAGTTCTTTGCTTTAGTTTACATAAATTAATTATACTACATATTAAAAAAAAACTATTTTTATAAGATATTTGCGATTAGTTTTCTAATCTAAGATCACAACTTAACAAAATGAATGAGCCTTGACGTATCAAGTTAATAAAACTTTTAAGTTTTATTAACTTGATACGTTTTATTTAGTCTTATGACGAACTGGCTGTGAATATTTAATCAAATATTTTTGGTAGCGTTTCAGGTATAGATCACAAAAATGTCGTCATTTTAGGAATCCGAGATGGCGGACGTGACTATTCATGAACCTAGACAGGTGACGAAGATTAAATACGGTGCCAAAACCTGCTGAACGAAAAGTAAATAAGTCCAGTTACGCGTATAACAAAATTTCTCTACCCAAAAAGTAAGCCAATTTTAGGAATAAAACACTTCAACGGAGCTCGTTTTGAATTCCACTGTCTTATCGTAGCATTCCAGTATGACATACCCTTTAAGGGTCTGTGTTTTGAAGAGGTAAGCCCTCGGAGGTACTTTATCTCGCCGCGAGCTCCCTTTTATCGCAAGGGACGCAGACGATACGATTAGAAATCTTAATCTTTGAGGAAAAGTGTTGTGACAATCGTACTACGGTTTTTTTAGCTGAGTGTGGAGAAATTTCAACAAAAAAGGAAGTAAAGAATTTTAATCTTTTAAAAGCTGATGAGTAATTATGACAGAGTATTACATCGCACAAACGCTTTCACATTAACAATAGCTAATCAATTTTACTTAGCCAGAGATTATTTATTTTTAAAGTGCCTCTAAACTTTAATGAAAAAATTCTTCAAGTAAGCAGTATACATTTGATTTTGCGAAGGGGACTCATATTCTATAACCATCAAGTCTTATTCCAAATAAGTTTGTCATTCATAGCTATTAAACTTTTTTGCAAACTCCTTCAACCCGTCACATGTTGTAATCATAACAAACAGATGGTAGCTGATGACAGATTTTAAGAATTCTCGGGACTAAACGACATTAGTCTTTTATCACTAGACGCTACATGTGTACCAATTTTTACATTTGCTTCCATTCCATTCCGTTTCAAATTTTCTCAATGTCACTTTTCATTATTATTTAAATGAGCATTCTTTTGTTAAGTAATAGAAAGTAATGCAATATCGTCTACAAATTGCTAATAAAGGTTAAAATAACGTTTCTGAATAAAATTCTTTACCCAAGGGTTGATATAAATTTCGATGGAATGGTCAAGGGAACAATGTAAGATCAAAGGGATGTTTTCACAAGTCCGCGAAGGGTGGTTTTGTGCATGTGGTAATAAGATGCTAATGTAATTGTGCCCCTAAATTATGAGGGTAGCGCACCGGTGAATTGTTCCATTCAGCGTTATTAGTATTTGTAAGATCTTTCAACAGAAACGCACCCTTTTGATATAAATTATTATTCAATTTATACATCTGAATCTTGTCTCTATAAAACTGCTTACGGAGAAATAGTTATTTCATTTGAAAATGACTGTACTTTGTCGAAAATGTTTTATTACAATAATACAGATGTAACGATGATCGACTCCAAGGTGGAGTGGTTAATACGCCATCTTACGACACGAAGGTTCCCGAGATGCTTATATATTTTACTGTAAACTATATTTACGCTTGAAAATTGTGATCATACAGTTAACTTCTCTTATAAATCAAAAGACTTTCAAAAGCCAATCATACTCTGCAGATCATGTACAGTGTAATAATTGTATGGTATCAACATTTATCCAGATAATAACTTCCATTAAATGCTATAGCTTAATGAGTTTGATTATGTTATGAAAGAGAAATCATTTATTTATTTTTAGTGTATAATAGGCAAAATAAATAACTTGATTGGCGAATTTACAAAAGAATTATCATTTTAATCGAACCAATAAATTAACAATAATTGGGAGACCGTAAAATCGATTCACGACATTTCAGAATCAAAAATGATTGGTTCCACTTGCAACGTTTCTTCCGAGGGTCCAGTATTGCTTGCTCGTTCTTTCTAGTTGTTTTTCATATGTCCTATCTCTTTCAGTTCTTTCGTGCAAATCGTCCGACTCATGTTTATAATAACTATGCAAATTGGAGTATTTCAATATTGCGCTTGAGCGATATCGATGCGGCTTATTGTAATTGAGTCTCTGGCTTTTTTGTTTACGTAAATGGTCTGACGCTTCGTTTCACAGCTTTCGTTTTGTTGTTTGAATTGATTCTCTTTCATTTATTATTGACCCTTAGATTGCTTACGTGTACTCATCAACAGTTTATTTACTATAGAAATTCGTTTATACTTTTGTAAAATTAATCAAAGTGCTCATTTACTTATTTGGTTCGGACCTTTTAAAACCGTTTTAACGCAATACATACAGCAATAGATCATTTTGAAAACACGGCTTTACTCAAGATTTAAACGTCGGATCTGCCAACTAGTTTAGGTCTGTTACGAAGACCATCATCGGGGTCACCGTCGTGTCGCCACCCCTTTCACTCGCCCTGATGATGGTCTTCGTAATAGACAGAAACTAGTCGGCAGATCCGACGTAATAAAACGTGAGTAAAGCCGTGTCTTCATAACGAGTTTATCTCGCGTAAGTTTTAATATTATTATAGCAATAGATAAATTAAAATGCAACTGAAGGTACATTGGATTAAAAAAAGGATATGAGATATTAGAACGCAACCTTCAAAGCTATAGAATATCTAAAATGTCATGTCTTCCTCTTTAATTTTTTTTCACTATTACGTGGAATCAGTACAGCATGCCAGTCTCTTTCCTTTCAATCTGTCACTGCTCATAACCTGCTCAGGCCCTCTTTTACGCACTTTATCCCCTTTTCTGTGGTCTTCCCATATTTCCTTTCTTAAAACTCTTTTTATTACGCAGTTCTCTTCCCTTCTCATAACGTGGCCAAATCTATTACTTATAAATTTTCAAATCATTCAAGTCAACTCTTCCGAAAAACTTAAACTTCTAATTAATCAAATACTAAATATAAAAAAACAGCTAAATGTAGCTTTGTCCTGTAGACTATCTGCTAAATATAAACCATGTCAAGTCCTGTTTTCAAGAAAATCAATTGCTCTTTCGCCGACAATACGACAGGTCCCTTAATCAGGCCTGATTTCAAGAACCTAGTTTCAAGGTCTTTACAGGTAAATAGATGGCATACCATATATTCAGGTGGATACTTAGCCGTATCATTATCTAGTCTAACCTGATAGAAATATAGCAGCACAATGGTTGCAGCTTGCACAACGGGAACGACATAACGAGAGAGCAGAACGACAACTCGAGTAACTATTTATGTAGAACTAACACACCGACCCCGAAGACCTACAATACAAAGAAGATTTACACATGTTGCCACAGCTTCTAAATATTTTTTGAAAGTTTATGAACTTGTGTATTATATTTATAATTAAAAGTATGAACTTGAAGCTTTAGTAAGCGTTTTCACGAAAAATGGCCGATTTTTGAAAAAATGCTAAACAAACTTCACGATCGCACTTTCATTGAGAATGTATTTATGAAATAGTTTGAAGGTTTATCTAGGGCTTCCAGGTACATTTTTTTATTTTAAATGGAGGCAGCACTGGGCCACGTAGGTAATTGTGTGTTAATTAGTAATTAGCATTCAATCAAGTAACACGTTTTCGGTTAAGGTCACGTTTTTGTCAAAACAAGGACAGGTAATTATAACAAATTGTGACCAGTAACGAGCAGCAGTATAATAATTTTATTCACAATTGTGAATTCCTCGAAATACAACCTTACACTGTATACATTTTATAAGCAAGCAATTTAGTTTAATTATAATAATATCATACATAACCCACCTACATAAAAGACCTCTTTGGTTTTACATAACGAAGTTGAGTGATATCTATGGCAGTATAAAAGAGTTTTCCTTAACTTCCTTTAACAGTGATAAGATTTATTGATTGCCAGCTAACATAATACATACCGGCAAAACATCTTATTTCCACTCGACTAAACAAACGTATTGATAATTCAAATTCCGCCCGTCGTATAAAGCGCCTTTCCTCATATACGGAATCGTATATTCTGTACTTACTTTATTTAGTGCAACGGGTTCATTAGAATTTGTTGCGAACAATCCGAGTGCGAATAAATTAAGCCGACGTTTCCTGCTGGTAATTTAATAGCGAAATACTCTAAATTGTTAAAGGTTGTCGGCGTAATTAGGGTGAGGTGTATTTGTTCATAGTTTGTCATTCGCTTGGCAGTTGTAGAGTTTCAGATTTTATGGCTAAGTAAGTGTCCGGTTTAAATATAATCAAGTACGTTGGAATGTTCAGAAGTTTGCCATTATATTTATCCCTATAATAACATTGCCCAATTGTTACTAAAGCTTCAACATAAATTGAAACATTTTACTCTGAACGATTATTGTATACTTTTCATTGGAGAAACAAATTTTAATCATACTGATAATTACTTTAATATTGTTAAATCTATAAGAAATTATCTACTTCAATTTCAACATACGAATATTATTATATGTTTGCCAACTTTTAAATTAACTAGTTATTTCAATTTATTTAATAATAGAATCGAGATGTTCAATAATTTATTGTATACTGATAATTTAAATTATAAATACGCTTACATACTAGATAGTAACAAGAATTTGGAGTACTCGTATATCATGTTTAATAAACAGTCAGGATATTTAAAAAATTATGGTTACAAAATTATATTCCATGATATAAACAAAATGATAACAGACCTATCTGAATATCATCAGTCAAACATTTTACACTGCCAGGATTGTCCCCAAATAAATAGCTCCATGACACAACAAAACCAAGCAAATGAATCATTTTTTCGTACCTAACATCCATACAAACTATCTTAGACTAATGCACCAAAATGTGCAAGGATTTATTTCCAAAAATGAATCAATTGAAGTAGCTATTTCGGAATTAGAACAATCAGGACAAAGACCAGACGTGTTATGTTTAACTGAAACATTTATTAATAACGGTAATGAAAGTTGTCTCAGTTTAAATGGGTACAAAATGGTTTCAATTTACACAAGACGTAACAAAAAAAACCGGGGCGGAGTTTGTATATTTTTGAATAAAGGTATCAAATATCAAGAACTAAAAAATATAAAAAACTTTTCTCAAGATAAGATTTTTGAATGCTGTGGCATACGACTGCCAGACTTAAATATAACTGTCATATGTCTATACAGGACACCGGACTCAAGTGTTAATTCTTTTTTATCAATATTGGATGATGTTTTATATCACTATACTAGAAATTCAAAAACAAGTATCATATTAGCAGGAGACATTAATATAAATACTTTAAAACAATCATCTGAAACAAAAACCCTAACTGATATCGTAAAAAATTATAAATTGACTTTACACATAACTGAGCCGACTAGACAAAAAACTTGCATTGACCATATTATCAGTAATATTGACGAAGCCACTGGCAAATTATTGGATTTACAAATATCGGACCATAATACAGCACAAACTCTTAAAGTACCAGTGACAAATAAATTCAATAGACCGACTCAATTGTATACGTACACTAGAAATTATGATACACAAAATTTGAATAAATTCAAAAATATCCTGGCGAAGTTATCTTTTTCTGAGACTATGTCAGAACGAGATTTAAACAAAGCCATGGAATCCTTTTATAATTTGTTTAAATTATTCTATGATTTATGTTTCCCTGTACAACGGATTCGCTTGAACAATAGATACAGTAAGTCAAAGTGGATAACAAAAGGTATATCTAAAAGTTGCAAGACTAAACGAAGGCTTCGATATCAATATTATACAGGAAAATCTGTCCAGAAAAAAAAGGAATATAGAATTTATTCCAAACTTCTACGCCATTGTATACAAACTTCACAAAAAAATCACAATGACAAATTAATCAAGGGAGCAAAAAACAAAGGTAAAATAACATGGGACATAATAAGAAATAGAAATAATGAATATCTTACTGACAATTTAATTAATGAAATATTGATAAATAATGATGTTGTCAGTTATCCTATGAATATTGCTAATGAATTTAATAATTTCCTAATCAATTTGACAAATACTAAGATAAACGACTGTAAAAATACAAATTCCACCCGATTAAATAATTCTATATTTATCAAACCATTTGATTCAAGTGAAATTAAGAAAATAATAAAAAATCTTAAAAATACTAATTCGACAGGTTATGACGACATTCATACAAAGGTTTTAAAGTATTGTGTAGATGAACTTGTAGAGCCACTAACATACCTAGTCAACCTATCTTTCGAAACAGGAACATTTCCTTCACTTTTAAAGACTTCAATCGTTAAACCCCTACATAAAAAAGGCCCAAAAAATATCATGTCTAATTTTCGACCTATAACTTTACTTCCAGTGTTTTCCAAAATTTTTGAAAACACAATGAAAATACGTCTGTCAAATTTTTGCACAACGTACAATATCATTAAAAATGAACAGTTTGGTTTTCAGAGCAATAAGTCCACTTCATTGGCAATTTTTCACCTTGTGCGTGATGTAGTAGAAAATATTAATAATAAAATACCTACAACTGTGGTATTTTTTGACATGAAGTGTGCTTTTGATTTTGTATTTCACGATATATTGCTACAAAAATTAGATAACTTTGGAATACGTGGTTTAGCTTATAACTGGATTCAGTCTTACCTTGAGAATAGAAAACAAGCGGTTGAAATAAAGCATATAGATAGCGATTGCAATATAATAGCACATAAATCTCAGTATAGAAAAAATGCATTTGGAGTTCCTCAAGGCAGTGTTTTGGGGCCTCTTTTATTTTTGTTGTACATAAACGACCTTCCTGATATTTTGAAATACAAATGCATTATGTTCGCAGACGATATATCGGTGATTATACCAAATATTAATAATGACATTAATAATTATGAATTTGAAATTAACACTACGACTAATTCTATAATTGATTGGCTAAAAATAAACAATTTGACTGTAAATATAAATAAAACAAAATATATACAATTCGGAACATGTAGACAAAATAAATTTAATCTAAATATAAGATATAATGACGAACGAATAGAAGAAGTTGAGGATACAAAATTTCTAGGTGTAATAATTGATGACAATTGCGATTGGAAACAACACATAAACACTTTATGCGATAAACTTAATCGATATGTATACGTTTTAAGAAAGTTAAGAAACTCATCTGCTTTGTCAACTATTTTAGCCGCATATCATGGCTATGTTGCATCTAACTTAAATTATGGACTTTTTATTTGGGGAAATTCGGTCGATGCTAATAAAATATTTATTGTCCAAAAGAAATGTGTTCGTGCAATGTGTGGTAAATCACCCCGAGAATCTTGCAAGCCTTTATTTAAACATTTGGGTATTTTACCATTTCCTTGTATGTATATTTTAGATGTAGCTTGCTTTGTAAAGTACAATATCAATCTCTTTAAGAAGGCTTCAGAAATAAATCCACGATTAAGAAGAGAACCAAATAGACTAATATGTCACATACAACCCAAATTGACATTGTATTTAAAACAAAGCAACTATATGTGCATAAAAATTTTTAATGCCCTACCACGTGACGTGAAAATGCTACCGAATCAATTATTTAAAAGGCGACTGACGAAATGGCTGAAAGAAAAAAACTTTTATTCGGTTAATGAATTATTTAATGACAATTTTACTAAATGACATGCATTTAATCCAATTTGAGTTTGTTCTTTAATCTTTTTTTTTTTGTACTGTATTGATTTTTTATTTAATTTAATTTGGATTTGTATTATGATAATTTTAGTTCCATCTAGACTTTAATTTCAAATTGACACTTATATTTGCATGCCAGTATTGGTAAAATATGCAGGACTGTATTTATTTATTTCAACACCATTTTATGTACCATATTTTACGCAAATAAATATTCTGATTCTGATTCTGATTCTGAGATGTTGATGATGTTTGCAAATTTGTCAGATAATCATTTGATAGATAATTAACATCAAAAGCTTTAAAAAGACAAACGATGCAGTCTCTTCTCAAGCAAAAATCGTAGAAGCTGCCCTTTATACTAAATGTCTATCATTTTTGAGACTTGACGGAGCAAACAATAACTAAAACTTACTTAAATCAGCATAAAAGGTAAAACTAACACTCATGAAAATAAAGTATTAATTCCCTCGGTTACCGCCTATGCCGCGGCCAGTGTACTGTGTGTCATATATCGGCAGTTCAAGGCAACTTCTTCGCTCACTCCTTACTTCTCTTGCAACAACAAGAAATAAGTGCCAGCCATGATAACTTTGTCAAATTCTATTTTAGATCACGGATATTATAAATAGCAGTCAACCTCGGCTTAGCTCGTGGTACATACATAGCCTTTGTCACTCAGGGATAACGTAATTATCAAAAGGTGAAAGAATTTTTGAATTCGGTCCTGTAGATTCTGAGACTTGCGCGTTCGACCATCTAACTCTTCAGCTTAACAATATTAGTATAGCAGATATGATGTCGTCAAAGCGGACTTTGGGCTCAGAAATTTTATAGCCGAATATTTAACCGGATGGAGGTAGTTTGAGATCATTTTGGTACATATTATAAGGTTGTATGTTACCTCGATTCTAATAATTCTCAATTCTCCTAAACCTATGAGAAATTCAGAATAAAATAAGATTGAGATAGATAAAGAATACTAATTTGAATAAATATCAAGAATTGTGACTGCAAAGACAAAGGCTACTAATTTACCATGTTGATAATAATGGCAACTTGAAATACAAGCTTTAAGCGCATAATTATACGGCAGCACACTTTGTACAAATAACTGGTTAATAGTTATTAAAGTGAATAATATCTAACACGACTTAGCGTAAATTATGTTGGCTTTTGAAGGTAGATAATAAAATGTATTTTAATGCATTAGTATATATTAATATCATTGAGATTAATTTTTACCAATATAGATATTACTTAAATTTATAAATAAGAGAGCGTTTTTACAAGAAAAACGCATGCAAATATTTTTGGTCATCTGATAATATTCGTGGTCCAAATGTAAAGCTAACTTTTCGTTGATAACGGTTATGAATACAAAAAGTTTGTTTTTGTTTGAAGCTTAAACTGGACTAAGTTTATAAACTTCCATTTAACTTTTGTTTTCTACTACATACTATTTTTAGCGAGGCAACGAAACAAAGAATTTGAGATCTTTAACTATTTTAAACGCAAGTTTTATGTATGTTTATATATTTATTATTTCTTTAATAATTACGTACGAATCTTAGACGTCTCTTTTCATACTGATATAAATATGTCCTGAACAAAGACCTGTCATATTGTTCGTTAACTTTATTGAGCTTTTACTTAGATGCTTCTAGGTAGTTAAATTAACCAAAAGCTTAAGCAATAATTTTCTGGCAGTAATTTGCTGTAGGGTATTAAAACACAATCATAAATAATCAATCTTTTTAACTTCACTTTTATCAAGCTAAGCCTTGAATTAACCAAGATTAACTTAGTCAAAGTCAAACAATTTACTCCAAATACAGCCACGGCTCAGAACAATGTACGATATGAGCCACGAAACGAAACTCAAACAAGTAAAAACATAACTCATTACGTGCCGACTGCGGCCACCGCACGAACGAAGGCAAGCATTCGACCGAAGCCGATCGATCCGGATTATACTTTCTAGGGCTACCACAGAAATCGTTTTTTTTGCCACAGGCTATATGTTTATTTGAGTGATTAAGACATGTCTTCATCCCAATCGCAACAGATATTATAAATACGAAAGTAAGTTTCTCTGTTTATTTGTTTGTTCTTACGCTTTCAACCACTAAACCGATCCATCCGAATCCATAAACGTTATCTGGAGTAGAGAGAAGGACACAGGCTACATTTCATCCCGGAGAATTGTACTATTTCTAAGGGATCGACACTAACTCGAGTGGAGGCGCGGGTGAAAGCTTGAAAAATCTGACACTAGTATTGGCCACTTACACAAATGTAAAAGAAACAAATGGACCCCTTACCCTTGAAGCATCACGGGTGAATATGTAACTAAGTACACGCGATGAGGATCACAGTAATATTATTTCGTTCAAATGGCAACTTGGCTTTTGTGAAAGACATTATAATACCTTTTTGTCAAAAAGTTTAGAACTAGAAATATTGTGATCAATGAATATTTAATATTTATTTGAAATTCTCTTTTCCTGTATATTCTTTATCAGTTTTGTCACTTAATAACTTGAGTTGCATTCAGAAAATTGTTTGCATGTCAGATCTACATGTCTGTAACTAAATCTGAGGACAGTTCTTAGAACCATGTTGGATCTATCTGTTTGTTCAAATAACTAGACACAAAACACTACTACAGCACAGTTTTTGTCCAAAGCCTATCGATTGGGACAAAGGCTTTTTAGGGTTATCAAAATTACACTGTTTCTGTATTTACTGTCTTAATTCATATTTGTCTCATCATCATCGACATCATCATGTAAGCCGCAAAAAGCATCCCTCAAGAATTTCTAATACGACCGATTGGAAGTCGCCTGCATCCAATCGATCTTTATTTCTTTATTGATATATAAAAATTAAATGTACATTTGCTATTTTGCTGAATCTTGGTTTTGTCAGATATAACTCATGGTCTAAATTAATAAATTTTCATATTATCAATCTGCTAGAGTCACAATATTTGCTTTGTTTGAATCAAAAGTCCAATCGCGGCATATCTTAGCTCGGATTCAGAAAATCCGGATCAATTCGAGCGGTAGCCCTAAGCACGGCCGAACGTCGGTCTGAATAAACAATGTGACGCGTTTCACCCTTTTAACGAATCCCTCTGCATCGCGCGTACTCTAGTTCGTTTCTTTTGGCATTCATGTCTTGGACGTATAGAACCAGATTAGATGCGCACGGATAAAGACTACCCGGATTTCATCCAGTCGATCAAATAATGATGAATCTTTTCTGATTGTGTCTGCAATAGGTATACTTGTTAGAACTCGGAGGACAATTTATATTATTAATTATTTGTGGTATAAATATATTTTTTTATCCTTTACTTCAAGTAAATTATTTAAAAAAAAGTTAAGTCTTGATGGCCAATAACTGAAAATGTGTGAGAGTGGATTTAGAAAATCCGGATCAATTTTAGAGTAGCCCTAGGCGTGGCCGAACGTCGGTCTGAATAAACAATGTGACGCGTTTCACCCTTTTAACGAATCACGCGTACTCTAGTTCGTATTTTTTGGCGTTCATGTCTTAAGCATAGATAAAGATCAGACGCCCACGGATAAAGATTGCCCGAATTTCATCCAGTCGATCAAGAATTGATATAGCTTTATAAATTGTTTCTGCAATATCCTTAGTATAACTTGAAGGACAAATTATTAATAATTCGAGGTTCTTTTTCTCCAAGTACATTATTTAAAAAAAATATATAAGTAGAGTGTATTGTCAATAACTCAAAATATGGGAGAGTGGATTAGGAAAATCCCGATAAATTTAAGCTGAAACAATAGGCGCGATCGACCGTCGCTCTGAAATAGTCTGAATAAACAATGTGACGCCTTTCACCCTTTTAACGAATCCCTCTGAATCGCGTGTATTCTAATTAGTTTCTTTTGGCATTCATGTCTTGGGCCTTCGATGCACACGGTTAGAGACTGCCCGGATTTCATCGCGTCGATCAAGTAAGGATTAATCTGTTCAAATTTTCTCTGCCATTTACGTATGTTAACTTGAAGGGCAATTTATATTTTCTATTATTCGAGGTATGAAAATATTTTCATTCAATTTTTTTCCAAATGAATTATTCAATAAAAATGTGTAGAGTTGATTGCCAATAGTTTAAAATGTGAAAGAGTGGATTTAGAAAATCTGGATCAATTTAAATTGTAGCCCTAGGCGCGGCCGATCGTCGGTCTGCATAAACAATGTGACGTGTTACACCCTTTTAGCGAATCCCTCTGCTCCATGCGTACTCTAATTTGTTTCTTTTGGCATTCGGTCTTGGGCGCCTAATTACATTATACGCGACGAATTAAAATGCTCGAATCTCATCAGATCGATCATAATAAGGCATATTTACGAGAAATCCACCAGTATTGCCTAACTGGTTCGGTCGGTCAATAGAACCAGCAAATGCTTTTCAGGTGTCGAACACAATTTATAAATAGAAAGCCGTGCCTTCGCTGTATGCCTTTTTTGTGTAATTTAACCGACTTTAAAAAAAGAAGGAGGTTCTCAATTCGTCGGAATCTTTTTTTTATGTATGTTCCCCGATTTCTCGAAGACGCCTGGACCGATTTAAGAAATTCTTATTTTGTTCGATAGGTAATATTTTACAGATGGTCCCATTAAAGTTTTTTCGAAATGTGTCAAGCGCTTTTTAAAAAGTACACAAAAACAAAAAAATATATATATAAGGATGCCGTTCGGTTTACACTTATTTCCATTTTAATTTTATGCTTATTCAAACAAATTGATAGGGTTGAAGTCGGTTCTTGTCTTTTGTTAAAAATATCTTAAATTATCTGTCTAAGGAATTACAAAACAGAAAACCTCAAAAGTAGAAAACCTTCCTTGTAGTTTAATTTCTTTTGGCATTCGTGTATCTTGGGCGCCCATTCAGATTATACGCGCACGGATGAAGGATGCCGGAGATTTCGTCCGCTCGATAAAGTAATGATGAATCGCTTTGTAACGGTATTTGGCAATCGTGACTACCTGCAGGATTGCTGTTATTTCATTTTACGGTGTCGTGTCAATCATATTTTTTGTAGGAAAATAAAGCAATAAATTTAAATTAACTTAAACTATACCGCTGTGGCGCGTTTCAAATATCTGGTCCTCTTAAAATCAGCATAGCTTACCTGTAACAAATAAAAGAAATATTAAAATTCAATCTTCTAATAAATAGTAATAAGTTTAAGAAAAGGTACTTGTTTGTTGTAAACCTAAATTCAATGTTTGTAAAATTGTTAGAATTATACAGTTGTTGCCCACGCATATCTCAAAAACTATAAGTCGCATTGCAAAACATCTTTTAGTAAACTTGGCTAGCTTAGTTTAGAGCACAGTGCAAGTGTATATAATCCAAATCAGTTTAGTAGATTTTAAAAGATAGAGTCGTAAACATTTCTGTTTGTTTAGTTTTTTTAATATGCTACTTGATTATTAACCATGTTTAGTGAGCCATTACACATAGGTACCGTATTATTCACTCAGATCTAGAGCACAGGCAATCAGGAAGAAATCTTGCAATGTTGTGTGGGATTGCTTGTATAAGATTAAATACACATACACTTTTTTTACTGTATCCAGTTTATTTAAAAATATCCTTATTATTTTTGACGTATCTAAATATATCCTCCAAAAACTATGAGCAGTATATAACACCAGCACAGCCCCTAAACAATGTGACAATCGTCCTGAAATTCCTTGGAAATCCGAGCGCGAGATCATTCAAATGTGTGAGATATCCTAATAGCAGCATTAAGTTCATCTTTCCAGCCGATCGGCAATAAGGTCGGGTGTGCATTATCGTCTAGTGGGGCACGAATGTGGATACTATTGTTTCGCTGGAAGAGACTTCATTTCTTGAACTACATATATCGAGAGATGAATTCAAGATTCATGTTCCTGATTGATGGCAGTAAGATGGCAGTTTAACAACAGAGTAAATTAACTTCTCAACATTAATTTATGTAGAAGATAATGTGGTCTCTCTATTTTTTTAACGGGTAGATATCTAAAAAATTGACAACTTCAATACTTGTAAAAAAGTTACTATATTTATCAAAATGGAAGGAGACGACCCAGACGGGTCGCGTCTAGGAAGGGAACGCGGAAATTTGTAAATAGCGCTTTAGTATTATATTAATATGTAAAAACATTTTTTTCTTCTAAATTTGTACAACATGACAACACGCGACCATTTGCGCTGCCATTTTATACAAAACTCATGACAGTTGCTGTAGCTGTAAAATTTTAAAGTTTGCTTGAACAGGATAGATATATCCTCTTAAATAATGGTCGCATGATATTTTGCTACGGGTTGTTAAGTGTTTTCCACAAATATCTGTAAATACGCACTATTAAACAAATTATTTCATAAAATTTTTGACTATTCCGCATTCTCTATCTCAACGGCGATTGCTTTTTATGCCATTTCTTGTGATATCCAGTATTTTGCAATTCAAAGGGCTCCCAGAGTGACTCCGGTAGCCGCGTCTAGCGCAGTTTGTCAGGAATACAGATGAGTCGTGTTTAATGCATAGTTCTGTTTGTTTTTCTAACGACAAGGATGTATTTTGGGTCAGAAGATTTGAATATCCAGATATATTTGACGTTTGGTAAAGTATACTAAAAACAACTTTGAGAAACAAGTGTTTGTAGTTATATTTTTGGTTCATGAACAGTTGATTTACTTACCTTGTGAATAAGCAGTCGTAGGAATCATATGTTTTGTATAAGATTTGGTAATCGTTTACGTTAAAAAATCTACAGAAATACTTCACAATTTAAAAAGTATGAGTTACAAGGAAGATAATAATAATAAACAAATAAACTCCTCTGACTACTCAGGCTATTATATGGCTCTGGTAGTACAGAGGGGGTCGTGCTCCTGCAGTCAAGACTAGAAAGACCTGATGATGATGAAACTCTGTTTTTTCAATATTAAAATTTACAACGAAAGCATAAACAAATATAACCTATCTTCCTTATTTCTGCTGTGAGAAAAAACGCATAATTTCTTGTGAAACTCGCGTTTACATAACCGAAATACTTTACCAATTTTTCTGGCAATAAGCTTTGGCCTAAGGCAAAATTATGTTTGGGCAAAGTAGCAAATCCCACACGTTTTATCATACTTAGCACTAACAAATTATCCAAACTTTACCTGCTGAATTTGCAAAAGTTTGAACATTATTACGAAATATGCGTTCTTCTATTAGAAAATATGGAGTTCCAAGGCTGGTCTATCCTGTGGCATGTTTATACTCAAATCGCGTGTGGTTGTTCCCAGCTAGTTCACTGCCACCTACTAACAGGGAATATTGAATGTGAACTCTATTATTACAAATAATAAGAATCAAAATTTATTATTATGTCATTTATATTGCAGACTGGAGTTACGGTTATCGTTTTACCTGTCATATGTTTGGAATACAGCTGCATATTAGACAAGTTTAATTGTTTAACTAATTCGCATATAATTAAATAAAACGAATCCACCTATTTTTTAGTTGTATGTGAATTGGATTTTGTTTTTATTACTGTCGCGGCTAACCATATTACTTGATTTTTACTGTTAATTAAGAAACACTTTATATGAGTTAACTTATATATTGCAGTGTTTTGACACCTATAGTTTAGTAACATAACTTAAGTAGTTTTAATAACTATAAAAAAAATAAAAAAAGTCTATTTAATAGAGAGGTTAAGTTTGTCGTTTTATATTTTATGCGATAAAGGTACTCTAGTAAACTTTAAACACTTCTACAAGGTGTATTTGCTAAACCGCATACGCAGCTTCAATAGAGGTATTAAATAACAGTTATTCTACAACAATTTATATTTCCCCAATCCTACATTTTAAATGGAAAATGCCAAAACGAATTTAAAAAAAAAGTGGAAAGGCATACACGACTTTATATTCGTAGCCTGTTTGAAAATAAATATATTTAGACTGTAAACGAACGCTATCTATCGGTATGTTGGTGATCTAATATCTGTTGGAAGTAAATTTAAATACTTTCACTATATTACGTGATTTTCCCATTACGACAAATATATTTCAAGCTGCTTAAGATATTTATTTTAAATAATACTTTACGATCCCATTCTTTGATGAACTCTGCATAGACAAGAGACATTGACTTTTAAAGTATAGATAAATTAGCAATAAAATACTCCAACAAAACAATTATTCGTATCTCGAAGTAAAAACAAAAGTACACTTAAACGGATCTATTACAATAATGATATAAATGCACGGCGTACGTCGGGCGGCGAGGCTTTGAACTTGTTGATAGGGTCATCGCCCCCGCTTATCATAATGTATGATGCACTCAGGTGTAATTGCCGGCCACTTTTGCTTCCAATAGTATTTTTATTTCAAATCACTGTGTATTTTTAATGATATGATAGACCAGATTTATTTATTCTATATTTTAAACTATTAGTAGAAAACACAAAGGTTATGTCGTTGATAATGATAACACTGACTAGTGTACACATTACATTTTACTGACTAGTGTACTGTGCAGTCTACTGGTGTAGCCTGCAGACTAGTGGATTACTTAGTGGTTCGCTATATGGTTCTTCTTTGCTGTTCTGGGAGAGTGGTCGGAAGGTGGTCGGGAGCCAGCACTCGACCACCATTTTAATTTCGTTTTCCTCTATACGCTAAACTACGCTCTTGAGTCTGATGGCCTTAGGCTCTGGCTACCCCGTAAAGGATATTAGTATTGTTTATATATATATTCTTATATCATTTTAATATGATAAGAGAGTTGTTTTGCATTTTACCTTTTTAGTAACGATCAATGATGACGAGGATTACATTCATTGAAAGTTTTACTTTGAATTTTTTAAAAGCACTAATCGGATTTCAATCAGTTTTATATTTCATTTTCATTAAAATTTTCTGATTGTATACAAATAAATCCGACCATTTAATTTTGTAAAATGCCCGGCTGAATTACCCAAACCAATACAATCGTGACGTCACATCCAAATTCGGACGCAACGTAGGCGCATTCAAATAATTACTCTCCGGGAATCCCATCAAACTAATTAAGATAATGGGCGTATTTAGGCGCAGATGTTACAGATTTTATGTGGAAGTTACAAGTTCATCAAAGAGGCCGGCCGGCGAAGAGATAAGAAAAACATTCCTCATCGAGTATTCGAATTATCTCGGATGTGTTGACACAGTTGCGCTGCCGAGTGCAGTGCGAGATGCAAACTTATGACGAGTCAGTTAAATTTTGGTTTTTCTTATTCTTTACTACAATTCAGAAAAACTAAATACATATGCGCTTTTGATCATGTGCGCCTTTGATCATGAAGAAAGCACAATATGATGTGTCAACCGTTGAACAACATTTTGGTTCAATAAAAAATAAAAATATTTCAACTGGCACGTTAAATCAGAGTATTTTCAGCTTCAAACTATTTTCTGGATTACGAACTTTAATCAATCACAGTGCACTCCAAATTTTATTAGAATCGCTTAGAAAGATTAGTAGCTTAAACTAGACACTGCTTTAGATCAGAAGTAATATAGTGTAGGTATATTCGACAAAATTTCAAACACTATGTACACCACACACTTTGTAGACTACATTTAATATCAAAGTATAAGCTCTCCCTTTTTATGTAAATAGTTACATAGTTTAACTGTAAATTGAATATATAAGTATAGAATAAAACATCATTGAACAGTATAAAGCATGCATAACATCATTATAATTATTTTCTAGTAAAGTTTCTTGGATACGGAAAAGGGAGAACCTTAATATCAATAAAGCCGCTTACGCTTAACCCTTTAGACTGCTATAGATTACTACGTATCTGAAGTGTCGTAGAGTAGATATAGTAGTATTAATTCGGCGTGATTTCAAGCGATGTTTAACTAAAGGGAGGAGATAACCTCTGACATCCAGCCGTTTGTTAAATTATTGTCGGTCACGCTTTATTTGGTGTTTTAACTGTTGGTTTGCTACCGGCGGCGTGTTTGATAAAGTGTATTTGCATTAAAATTTATTTTTATTGTTTCAGAGTTTTAAATTTAAAAAATCTTTGCGTGTTTTCGTCCCCAATCAGTTTACTATATTGAACTAAGTTTTGATTTATAGTACCGACATAAACGTGATATTGATTTTCTCATTTATATCTTTGTTGTTCTGAATGTGTCGTGTAAGGCATTTGTATTTAACCTTGGCCTTTACCAACAAACGTCGACTATTATTGACGCGGTCCGTGAAAAAACGTTTCTTATTATCTTCTTTTAGAAAGAAAAATAAACAGGAATTTCCGAGAATTCTTAAATTATATACCACGTGTATATATACCACCAGTGAGACCAGATCAATAGGCACCAAAGATATTTTTAGGTTTAAACGTCAAAAAATAAGAAATAATCCCAAAAGGATCATTTAGTTCTCCATCCGTCTATCTCTCAAAACCTTAAATTTCTTCAATAACTTCTTCATAATTTTCTTAAATTTTCGATGACCTATAATTATGAAATTTTTCAAGATTCAAAGTCATCTAGCATAAACATCAGAAAAAGGTACATTCACAAAACATTTTTGAACGGGACCCTCAGTTTCTTTTATATATATATCGGTACGCGAGTCCGACTTATTTGGCTTTTAAATCCAACCAGCTTTTTATTTTCCTTCCCCAGAAACACAATGAAAATATTTTAGAGTCAATTAGCCACTTTGCCACATACGAAAACCAACCAGACATAAGCGATACCACCATAACCATACCACCCAATTGAATTAAGAATTCTATCATACTAAATACGCACATAATATACAACCAGAGCCGACACCGGCCCATACGCGACGATCGTGTTAGTAAGCGGGTGTTATTAACGCGACATGCGACTGTATAATGAGCTGGCGTTTGTATCATGTAATTGTGCCTATGACCTGGAGCAATTTGGTTACAACTCGGTAAATTGAAGGGTTAATGTTGAATGATATCATAAAGGCAAAAGTGTAATTTTTTGTTTATGTTCGGAGAAAAGTCTTTTTTTCATTAGCATGTATGCCTTTGGTTACGTAAAAGGCCGAAGACCTATGTTTTTTCATAAGAATTTATACAGTATTACGTGAGTCATTGAAAAGAGCAATCACATAATTGAGCAGTCTCGTACCACTACCTAAAACGAATTCAGCGTTCCAAGTAAAAAAAATGCAAGACATTGCATAAAACGATAAAACGTTAACTTCAAAAAATCAACTGTGAGCTAAACACATTATCAAGATTTTTTTTATGTCGGTAAAGAGCAAATACAACCAATAAAACACAATAAAACTCGCACAATACGATTATCGATCAAAGCCAAAACTACAAAAATTAACAATACATCAAAAGAATATTTTCGCCACTTAAATCTCGGCGATTGGCGCTTCCCTATAAAAACAATTCGTCAAGAAAACAGCCCCACTTTTACTCAAAGGGAAAAATGGGAGCCCAAACAAGCGAGCAACGAGTTAGTCTGTAACAAAAATCCAAAAAAGGGATGATTAACGATTTTCTACCCCCCAAACTCATTCAAGCCGCGTCGATATTGAATCCGTTAGACGGCGTAAAAATGAAAGTTTTCCTCTTTTCTTTTGCTAACGTGGTGGACACACTGTTGCGGAGTTTTTAAGATTCAGATTTAGATTGAAGCCTACAACGGCTTATGCCGTTGAGTAAAAAAAAATGACTCAAATAATTGCTCAAAAAGGAAAATGTAGGTTGTGCCAGCTGTGTTTTCCTTCAAGTCAGCTCGTAAGAAGAAGAAATGAAAGTGGTGCCAGCTGTGTTTTCCTTCAAGCCAGATTTTAAGAGAAAAGTTGATTGTGCTGGTGTGGCTTTTCTTCAAGCCAGATTGTATGAGAAAGAAAAAGTGATGTGCCAAATGGTCTTTTCCTTGAAGCCAGATAGTAAAGTCTAATCGAGTAAATAGTTGAAAACCCAATAAAACGAAGTAACATGCAGGTGATGGGGTAGTATAGCGTCATTGATACTCATTTACAACTAATCGCTCACCATCTCACTAAACGGCTAAACGCCCTTTGATATGGCCCTAAGTCTAGGCTATAATAATATCCCAGTAAGGTAAAGCCTAATATATTTAGAAATGTTTCTCTTTTTTGTTGAATAAAATACTAGCTTATAAAAGTTCAATACAAAGGGAAATGGATAGCCCCGATAGTCTTTGTCCAACTGTGGGAATTAGAGAGCGCAGTTATAATAATAAATATTTACCGGCATGCGTGCATGCTTACTATTTAAGCGAATAGTATATTATGTACATGCACGAGGCAATATTATACTGAATCCATAGTCTCTGCCTACCCCTATGGGAAAGAGGCGTGATAATATGTATGTATGTATGTATGAGGCACTAAACAATAATATCACTTATTCACAATATTAACTTAAGTAGATGGTTGTATTCAGTTTTTGATGGGAGATTTTTTTTACACGTAGGTTTTAAAGAATGTCGAGTGTCAGTGTGAAATATGACTTTCCCCGAATATTATTATGTTTAATAGCTATTTTTATGTATTCACAATGCTTGTCTGATGTAATCTTATTAAATTAAGCATAATAGAGTTCTTAATGAATTTTTTTTTTTAATTTCTTTTCTACTTTATTGTAAAATGAGTTAAATATTGTTATGTTTGGTGACGCAAGCCCTAAGTTTAAGAGGAATGGGATATGGTGGACAAATTCGAAGGGTAGGATCAAGCAGTGGCCTATTTGGTAAGGCATTCGTCATACAAAGACTAAAGACGCTTCAAACCCCAACATTTAATAAGAGTTTATTATACTGTTAAACAAATGAATATATTTGTGTAAGAGAATTAAACAGAAAGAAAATATTGCATTATTCTTTGAAGTTGTTTATGTACAAATATGAAATCATTACATAAAATTGTTGTAATACACTAAAATCGTAGTTGTTTTATGGGTTGTCTATGACAGACGCAGTAGCCGTGTGTCGCACAACAAAAGTAAGCTGGTTTCGTGACGCAACTACTGTAGCAGTTTTTCCCTAGTTAGTTTTCGAGTTGAAATAAATGACTGCCATTTGAGCGCAGTGACAAGAAATGTCAACCAAAGGTCGTTAGGATAAAAAATCCAGGTGTTTCTTTGTTTTCGCAACTTTCAGTATAATGACTTTGGAAAGATGAAAGTATTGAGAAGTTTCTTTTTGAGAAACAAACATTTGTTGCTCAAGGAAATTTTCCTCTTTACCCTAACTTTTTGGTACTTGCTGCTTCAAGTATTGTTTTATATAAAATTTATCAAAGGTGTAAAAAAATTCTAAAATTTTTATTCAATTATAGTTAGTAAAAGTGTGAGTAGGTACCGGAGTGTTCGGTCAGAGTTCGAACCATAAATAATAAAATAATTATTGCTTAGTAAATTTACCTTCTTTTGATTCGTTACACACATTATAAAGAACATAGTATAACAACCAACTTACTTTACGTAAGTTGGTTGTTAAAGAAGTTAAGTTGTAAACTAAAGAAGAAAAACAACAGGTGCAAGTTACAAATACAACACCTTAAGTAGTAGTGGTAATACATTTACTTCCCTTGTGCTCCAAAAAAGTACAAAGTTGAGGACCTGAGAATGGGAACCATCTCGATTGAATGACATTATTTAGCCCTTTCAATAGATCGATGAAGGGTTTAGTATGAAGACAAAGTGGGATTTCTTTTTATATTTATATTCTTTGGAGAATAACCCTGCGAAAGTTCAATAGAGCGTGAGCTAAGTGGCTCATCTGTCCTTCGGAGAGGTCTCGGGTTGCAAAATAAAAAGAAAATGGTTCATTCATATAAATATCAAGTGTTCTGTTCACAAAATTATATCTTTAGTTAAATATTACACAAGTTTTATTTTGAAATAAATAAATAAAATATTTTTGATTTGTAGGCGCAAGATATTGCTAAGATGTAAAAAAACCTTTAGCCATTTGGCACTTGTATTTTTCAAAGACTGCTTTGCATCAAAATATTACTCACACACGCACATAAATACGAGTACGCACAACTTGCATCCTTATAAAATAATTTGAAGTGTTATGATGGATATTTACTGTTTAAAAAAACAATTTTTCTTTACTTATCTATTGTTCATGCAAAACGAAGAAGTGGGGGGATGAAATATTAATATCCATTGTTAGGTGTTTCTAACTTTGAAATTCTGAAATAAAGCAGCAGCAAAATAAACGATGCTAATATTCATGTACATAATAACGACAAACATAAAGCTACCTTGTGTTCACGAGGGAACCCTAAAAAATAAACTGTGCATATTAAGTTTCGCAAGGCGCATATAAATGCAGCAGGTGTGCACACTTCACCTGGACAGGCTGTGTAAGCATATTAGTTAATTATTTTAGTACCTAGATTAAAAATTTTATGTATACATGTACAAAATATTCGTATTTGGGAAAAACATTGTAAGGTCGCTGGAACCTGCTAGCTTTAAAATCGAATGAAGGTATTTTTTTATATAAAGATTTGATACCAAGCAATGAAGCTCTTCGATTACGTGGTAACTGGTGATATTATGAATTAGAACACTAATTACAAACCTTATCATATGATTCGTCAATATGTCAGTTGTTGTTTTTGTTATTAAATAGAGTCCAACATCAATAAAACTGATGATAAAATTTGCTGCAAGGTATACAAAATCATCCGAAACCTCAGGGATACTTGTAACAGTGGGCTACCAATCCGTTTAAATTCCTATTGCATGACGTGATTATGTTAACCGGGTCTTTTAAATTTACAGATTATAAAATATTTTTGGAAAAAATATTTTCGTAGTATCAATACATTTTTAATGAAAATAACTCTATCCTTGCATTAAGAAAAGGCGCGGTCTACTATTAGATGGGTGAGCACAAGTCGCATACACATATCTCGAGCTTCTCCGTGCTTCGGAAGGCACGTTAAACCGTTAAACAGCTGTCATCATTGATGGCAGTCAAAGCAAAGTCATGTCAGATGCCTTTAGGCACCTTAAAAAATCAGGCACCAGTGTTGGTCACTTAACCATACGAAATAAAAGGTAAGTTATGTTGCCGTAACGCTATATATTCTACCGATTTAACCTAACCTAACCATATGCAAGTACTTGAAAAAAAAAACACAATTTCAATTTGTTTTCAGACCCAAAAAAAAATAATTTAATTATAATATTCATGAGTCCAATTACTGCAACAAGAATCTCTGAAAAATCTAGACTCGTTTGCATAGAAACAAGATGCAATTTGTTTTTCTAAATTAACAAACTGAAAATGCTTTTGCTTTAACCTTTTATTTAGTAATTATAGCGAGCGGCAACCTTTGACGGCAACTAAGCGTCGCCCACTATAATTTATTTAAATAAAAGTCCGCACGTCACTTTAAATTATTTATAAACGTTTTATGAAACTAATTAGCAATACAATTCAAATTTTCGCTCCGCGCGCACGTTCACAAAGATTACAATAGATGACGTTTTTCATAGAGTTAAAACTCTAGGTGCCTTACGCGCACGCGCGGAACGACGTGCCGGTGGCAAGGAGGTTGGTGGCGTTACTTCCACGATAGTGTTGTCCGCTATATCCTCCCCCTCCAAGACATGAGGTCGACCCGACCGTGGCTTGGCCGGACGACCACGGCGGCGCTGATGCGCAATTACCGGAGTTGGTCCCACATATGGAGTCAAAGCACTAGCATGGTATTTCCCTTTAACTACCCCATTACTGTCAACGACTACATATGACGTTGGGCTTACTATTTGAGAAACGCGATATGGTCCCTCTCGCTTTGGTGCAAATTTACCAGTGAAACCACGCGCTGCATTACTAGCTAAATGTGCTTCCACAAGAACCAGATCTCCTTCCTTAAAGGCAATTGTCTGTCTTCGCGCCTGATCAGCGACAGCCTTACGTACATCTTGTTGAGTCTCAATACGCTGATGCACCTCTACAAGTGTTTGAGCAAAACGCTCCAAATACGGTGTAATTTGGGGAACAAAATTTTGCTGTGCAACTATCCCCCGGATATCAGAGCTAACAGCCAAAGGCGAGCGCAACTCTCGCGCAAAGGTTATAAAGGCAGCTGTGTGACCAGTTCCCTCATTATGGCCGCTATTCAAAGCAAAACGAACAGACGGTAGCTTTTCTGGCCATGATCTATGCTCTGTTCCCACCAGCATGGCAAGAATCTTCTTCAACTCACGGTTTTTCCTTTCCGCAGGATTGGCCTCCGGATGGTACACCGGTATTAGAGCTTGCTGTATGCCAAAAACTAACATAACCTTTTGCATTACGGCCGAAACAAACTGTGTTCCGCTATCGGAGATTACCCTTCTAGGTAAACCGTAACGTAAGAAAACCTCTTCTATAAGCGCCTTTGCACAACTTTCCGCAGTAGCATCACGGAGTGCAACTAATTCCACCCACCTACTGGCGGTATCTTCCACCAAAAAAAATCCATCTCTCTCCATGTTCACCTTCAGGAAGAGGCCCGAAAAGGTCCATTGCCAATACCTCAAAACGTTGCTGAGGAACTGGGGTTTGCAACAAACCCGCCGGTTTCAGGTTGGTACTCTTATACTTTTGGCAAAGGTCGCATGACTTAAGGTATTGAGAAACATATGCCCTCATATTCTTAAAATAAAACCGTTCCTTGATCTTTCTCAAGGTACGCTCCAGGCCCAAATGTCCTGCTGTAGGAGCATCATGTAGCTCCTTCATCAGTTTGACCTTTAAAGAGTCCGGAATGGCCAACTGCGGCTCTTCAGATTCCCCCTCAGGGTCGCACCTGTAAAGCACCCCCTGAGAGAGATAATAACCTCTGTCTGACCACCGTAAAGCGAGGTCCGGATTTTGGGTACATTCGAAATCATTAATTATTTGGGCTAGATCTGGATCGTCCAACTGTGCGCCCCGCATGTCCTCTGGGGCCCACTGTGGCAGGTCAACCACGACGGGACAGGTATCAAATGTCTCAGTTGCCTCTTCCCTATCACCACTGCACACTGGTCGACTCAATGTGTCGGCAATAACGTTGACCTTTCCTGGAGTATAATCTATATCCAGATCATAAGCTTGGATTTTCATAGCCCATCGAGCAAGACGCCCACTTGGAGTTTTTAACCCCAAAAGCCACTTTAAAGGCTGGTGATCAGTGGAAACGCGTACCTTAACCCCTTCAAGGTAGCCACGGAACTTATCTAAAGCCCAAACCACCGCCAAGGCTTCTCGCTCGGTTGTTGTATAGTTCCTTTCAGCAGAAGTCAACAATCTACTAGCGTACTCAATTGGTTGTTCTTCCTGAGGAGTCGTACCCTGCATAAGTACTGCTCCTAAAGCATACGCACTCGCATCGGTTCTCACGATAAACGGCTCGTCAAAATTAGGCTGACGGAGTACAGGGCTAGTTGAAAGTCGTAACTTAAGCTCCTCAAAGGATTTTCGTTCCGACTCCCCCCACTGCCAACGACTATTCTTTTTAGTTAGGTCCGTCAGTGGACGAGCAGCCTCAGAAAACTGCGGTATAAATTTACGGAACCACGAGCACGTTTGAAGAAACGTCTTTAGTTCCTTCAGATTTGTCGGCGGCAACATTTTTAGGACAGCCTCTACTTTCATGGGGTCTGGTTTGATACCCTGCGTAGTTACAACATGGCCCAGGTAAGTGACTTCCTCTCTAGCAAAGACACATTTACCTCTATTGGCTCTTAGACCGAATAAGCGTAAACGGTTGAAAACCTGTTGAAGATCCTTAAGATGTTGATCGAAATCTGATGAAATTATCAACAAGTCATCTAAATATGCTAGTACGCAGACATCTTTAAGGCCAGACCTCATTTTGTCAATTAGACGCTGAAAAGTTGCCGGGGCATTCTTCAATCCGAACGCCATACGACGGAACTGGAAGGTCCCATAAGGCGTGGTGAACGCAGTTTTCGGCCTATCCTCCGGTGCAACAGTTATTTGCCAGTACCCAGCTTTTAAATCAATGGTAGACATCACACAACCTACCTTGATGCTGTGCAATAAGTCATCAATAACTGGGAGTGGGTATTTATCATCGCGAGTAACGCTGTTTAATTTTCGATAGTCGACACAAAAACGGACTTCCCCATTCTTCTTTGGTACCAGAACTACAGGAGAAACCCATTCCGACTCAGCGTCCTCAATGATGTCGTCTTCCAACATCTTGTCTATTTCCGTTTTAATCAACTCCTTCTTAGCGGGTGTCACACGATAAGGCGGACTTGCTATCGGCTTAGCATCACCAGTATCTATACGATGAACAGCGAAGTTGGTGGGTCCTCCCCCTGGAGCAAAAATGTCCTCATTGACATTCAGGAGATCAGACAGTCGCTGACGTTCGTCTATACCCAAGTGGCTACCTTCGTCCTCACGAAGGCCCACAGACGAACAACAAAGTGGCTTATGCAGTTTGCCTTGTCCCTCAAATACGATTGGCTGAGGGGTCATATCGTCTTTCATGAACCAAACACCGCGAACAAAGTCAAGAACTAAACCAGCGTCCACTATAAAATTCATTCCTAAAAGGCTTTCCGTTGCCTCCGGTAACATAATAAACATTACATTGAAGGACACGCCACGAACCTCAACCCTTACTTGCGCTCTTTCTACAATTTGCGCAACTACTCGACCATCGGCATACTTTAGCTCTGTAAAAACATTTTCAAAGACATCTCCATAGTTGGCCAGATGGGCTCTTAAACTTACACTGCCTATACAATGCTTTGCACCAGTGTCAACTAAGACACTTCCAATTTCACCATACACACTTATTTCGATCAGAGGACGTACTCTAGAGTCTAAACTCATACTTGATACCATATGAAACGAGGCGGTCGGCACCTTAACAACAGTCTTTTGCTTGCACGTGGAACAATTTGAGCGTATGACGCCTGGCGCGCCACACCCGAAACACGTTACATTAGGCTCCCGCGACTCCGTTTCCTGCTCCTTCTTAGGCTTAGTCAACCTAGGGCAAGTGTCTTTCAGATGTCCATACTGCTTGCAATAATTGCAGTGCATACGAGGCCTGCTAGATGTGGCAACTGATTTTTCAGGGGTAGACGTAGGGGAGGCGAGCGTTGTCTTTGACACAACCGGTGGCGTTGATTTGACGGTTCTAGTCAACATAGGGTGACCTTCATCTAAAATTTCTTCTACACGGCGGGCCATAGTGATAAGCTCCGCGAAGCTGGTGAAATCTGTGCGTGACACCTTCTCTCTAATACGCCGGTGCAGCAACCCGTAACACATGTCAAGCTGCACATTCTCAGAGAGAGAGTGAGGCGGCAACTGAGCGAACAACGCCCTCAGATGGCAAACGTAAAGGTCAGTGGCCTCGTTGTCCTGCTGTTCTCTCTCAAATATTTTCCGATAAATTTTATGAGGGGGAAGCCTCGGGCCGAAAGTTTGTTTTAATGCCTCGAGTGCTTCCGTCCATGAGGTGGTGTGATCTTTTATACCTTGCCACCAGGTCGCAGCAAGACCCGTGAGCAACATGCTCAGGCCGCGGAGCGCGTTGTCATCAGTCACACCAACACAGTCTTTATAAACCTTTATTGAGTCGATGAACGCTTCAACGTTACTGCTCTTATCACCATCGTAACGGGATGTACATTTAGCAAAATTGCCATGCAAGCGGGTACTCACGTTTGCGTCTTCATTATTTACCCGACTTAGCAGCATCATCAGCTGCTCGGTGGTGATGAGGAGTGGCGTAGGTGCAGCCGGTTGCTGTAACACCGGTGCTGGCGCTGCCGGTTGCTGCAACGTTGGCGCTGGCGCTGCCGGTTGATGCTGTTCTAGCACAGGCGACGGCGCAGCCACATTTGGCGGGGCGCCAGGAGCAACTGGGCTCGCGGCGCGCGATCTCGTAAGCACCATGTCGGAAATATTTACACAAACTGTCTTATAGCACTAACACAGTCCAGGTAGGTAGGTATACTACACTTACACCCTAGCGTACAAACGCTCAATCACAGTCCAGCTAAACAGTCCACCAATTAGAGTACCTACTAGAGTCCGTAAAGTCTCAATCGCGGAATGAACAGTTACACTGTCGCGATAGCAAGTACGTAGGCACAACAAAAGTACAAAAGTTTACGAAACACAACACACAAGGAACTTGGGTGACAGGAAAATTTCAAAAACAAAACACAACACGCGTTGCGTGAGACTAACAGTTTGTTTTTAAAAATAAAAGTTAACGAAACGCGAAAAGAAGGGAAGATTGTGTGTTTGCGTAACAAACAGAAATTACTGTCGCGAACACAAGAACCGCACGAATTTGTGGTCCAAACAGTCAAAAGTTCCTTGCACTGTCACAAACGTAGATAAACAAGGGATGTGGGAAATTAAGTTTCCCAGCCCTATAAAACACACGCGTTCATGGAACAAACAGTACGAGGTCCCAACACTGTCACAAAATTCGTGAAAAAACAGTCCATAATCTTCCAATGTCCACGGTACAAACGGCTAGCGACCGTCGTAGACAAACAAAACACGATCAACGTGAACAAACGACGCGCGGCGGAAAAACGTGCACAATTTACAATTTCGAGATTAATGTTCACAATACTTTTACGTAACACTAAGGCAACACGGGAAAAAGTCCTAGACTTTACGAAAATACTAGATTTGTCCGTGCCCCACGTTGGGCGCCAATTTATAGCGAGCGGCAACCTTTGACGGCAACTAAGCGTCGCCCACTATAATTTATTTAAATAAAAGTCCGCACGTCACTTTAAATTATTTATAAACGTTTTATGAAACTAATTAGCAATACAATTCAAATTTTCGCTCCGCGCGCACGTTCACAAAGATTACAATAGATGACGTTTTTCATAGAGTTAAAACTCTAGGTGCCTTACGCGCACGCGCGGAACGACGTGCCGGTGGCAAGGAGGTTGGTGGCGTTACTTCCACGATAGTGTTGTCCGCTATATAATAAAATTTACGGTCAGACGAGAAAATGATGAATTTGAGAAAAAGGTGGACTTAATGTACACCACCTTTTGTACACATTTTTTTAATTTGTGCAATAAGTTTAAATAAATAAATTAATTTTGAGTTCAAAATAGATTGCAAAATAGAGGGATGGAAATGGTAAATAAGTATTTAGTTACATACATTTTTATATTATTTTATAATATTTTAATCTGATAGTAAATAAATATGTAAGTAAATACATTGGTCCAGATTGTTTCAATTGATTACATTTAGACTTATCACATCTACGATTCAGGTCTATTACAAAACTATTGACTATTAATTCATAGATACAAGCTAATATATTATTTATGCATTGATAAAATATGTTAATCCTTAAAGGGGCGAGTCAGCCTATCAATATAAAGAACTTTTCCTTTGGTAACATTCTAAAGTTTTGTTAGTTAAATGACACTCTCATACAAAACTGTTCATCCGGCCGGGAAAGTTGTATGAAAATATTGAATTAAATTTCAAATTTCCAGTCTATACCCTTAAAATAAGTAGTTTATATTGATGAGCTGAATACCTACCTTAAGGGTCTCACAGGGTTTAAGATAACAAATTGTAAACAACTTGTTAATGAAAAAGTGCAAAACCTGAAATTAGTTTGCTCAGAGTCGAGAGTAGAATCGATTCTACAAATAAAAAATAGGGGTCAAATTTTAACCAAAAATTACATATTTTAATAACGCCGTGTTTGATCTTCCTCTGTCATGCGGTGGCATGCGAAGCGGCAAGGTCACCCTAGATTGCGCGTAATTAACATAGACTTAAATTTGCAACAAAAACAAAAAAGGTAATCTTCGTAAATAATCCAAGTAAATTAAATTTTATAATTTAAAAAAAAAATTATTTTATTTTTATAATAAAAATAAATTGGGAAATCTGTGGTTTCGCGCTAATTTATTAACACTTTGTATATGCCAAAATTATAGATATGCACTAGCTTCAAGAATTCTGGCACATCTCTCGTTTTATCATTCATTTTACTGTTTTCATTTGAATTAATAACAGTCCATTTTAAGGCCTATTAAATTGTATACGATAAGAACTTGCGTTTAAGATCGATACTTAAGCGGATCATAAAAACTCGGATTTATAATCCGATCTGATAAGTAATCGGCGTTAAGTCTTTGTAAACCACTTCTAATTGATTTCAGACAGGTTTTGGGAGATTGACGTTGATCGATAATTTAATTGGAGCGCGAAATGTCCATATTAATGACGAAAGTTTATAACTTG
The DNA here is from genome assembly GCA_963082605.1 of Rhodophaea formosa. NCBI lineage: Eukaryota > Metazoa > Arthropoda > Insecta > Lepidoptera > Pyralidae > Rhodophaea > Rhodophaea formosa. The sequence continues at coordinate 8,825,092 of OY720206.1, forward strand.
TTTAAAAATGTGGTATAAAAATTATGATACAGATATTATTATTTATTTCTATCATATGCGCTTTTTATTCGAGGAAGGTATAAATAAAACTTAGACTTTATGAATAACTAATAGAATTTATGAACAAAAAAAAATAATTATGCAAAAACCAATTGATGGTTTACGTAATGCTTTCACATCAAAAGTTCACACTTAATTTGTATGAGTTATCCCTATATTATAAGGTTTATTCAAAATCCAGGTATCATAATCCCCGTTTCACAGACTTAAGTTGATTCAGTAATTATTTCTTTAATTTGTGTTACGTAAATGATTATGTTTTGAAGAGAATTCCTCCCAGTTGGCTTATCTGTGAGATTATGTAGAGATCGTAACAAATCGTTTGGAACGTTATGATGAAGCAGACGTGTTTGTGCTATGGTAATAACATTCTTTCAGGTTGTCATAAGGACCACGAAGGCTTAATGTCTAATAAAATATTAGTATTTGACAATTAAATAAATAATAGGGAAAAAAGGAATCACGCAGAGTACCTAGCGCAATAAACAGATGCTAATCTTCCCAAATTAACACTGTTCTGTTACTAAAAACTAAAGTAGGTCACTTAATCCCTTTTCCACCTTAATCTAACACACCTGTCCCGGCTTATGCAAGTGGACAAAAGTGCAGTTTACCTTTGAACGTAAACCTCTGTAATCCGTACTAACAGTTGAACTACTAAACTCGTCATTACCTACTTACTCTCGTCCCAGCATTGTTTCTTCAGCTGTGGTCTTTCAGCCCAGGCCCACCTTGAAATTGTAATACATACACGTTAGAGTTGACTTGTCAGAGTTAAACCTCCTAGGGTGTAAATGTTTCTATAAGAGACTAACTCTTGAAACTTACTTCTTTTTTCTACATTTGGATACAATTTTTTTTTATGTCATAGGACGGCAAACGAGCAAGTGGGTCGCCTGATGGTTAGTGATTACCGCTGCCATGGACAACACCAGGCTTATGACAGGAGCGTTGCCGGGCCCTTTATTTTTCCCTCGCCAGGGGGGGTGGGGGGGGGGGAAATATAGGCCTCCAGCTCTCTCACTCCCCGATCGAAGCAGTAAAGCTACTACTCAACCATTGATTTTCTGTGACTGTCTGGAGTTCCCAGTATTGGTCCTATAGAAAGTCATTTAGAAAGTTGTTCATACTTATAGACAGAGTCACCTATTGAAGCCTATGTCGAAGGTTTTATATCCGCTATAAGGTGAAATACTAAACTGCTCTGTCCAGTTTATGCAAGTGTACGGAATTGCAGTTACCTGTGTCCGTACATCGCCGTAATCCGCAGTAACAGTTGAACAACAAAACTCATTACTTGGCGTATTCGTGGCCTTACTACCTGGCAGTGCCTAGAGTTTCGGGTATGTCCTAAATTACGTGCAGAGGCGGATACAACTTACAGTATTGTATATAATCCTCAATTTTCATGCAAACCCGACTGTCTTTTAGAATAAAGCACAAAGTAAGCATTACTAAATCTACATTTAGCATGCAACTGTAGGTATGCAAGTAATGCAGGCGTGAATGATGCAGTTCAGCATTATTTTTTTTTGACAAAATATTTAATTTAAAAAAACAAGTAAGGTATTAATTTTTTCAAACTCTTTAAAATTGAAAAATTATGATTTTATTGAATGTCGCTGAATATAAAATACGTCAGATATCTTTAATAAAAAGGAGTTTCATTTCAATAAGTACCTATGTAAGTTCCTAATCTACCACAGTCATTAGGGTGCATCAGCTTCGTTACCTCTACCGCCTCTTTATGCGTTTCATATTCCAGCTCAAGTTTAATATCGAAAGTTTATCACTTGCGCCAACTCGTTACTTGGCTTAGGAGATTAGCAAATGGGGGCAACTTGTTCGGTTTACTGTAAGGATAAGCTAGCCCACTAAACCCCGGAGAACTTTGCCACTACATTGGACTGGGGATTTTTAATTATGTCATTAAAACAGACGAGCGTGCGTGCAACTGATTAACTGGTGCGCGGCTAAAGGCACGTTTTGTTGAAATTTATAAGGTTGGAGGAAAGCGGATTATTATGAAGGGTCGAGGGAACCAAACGCGATAAAATAAAGCTGTTGTGGGTGGGTTTTTATTATACGTAGCCTTTTATCTCACCTTCGCGTTTGGAACGCCTTTTAGAAGCAATCAAAGGCTTTTTTGTCGGTAATATGTTCGATACCAGGATGGGTCTAGGTGGACTTGTTCAGTTTTTTAAGCGCTAAATAATCCTGATATCTCTCTTCAGGATAAGTTTGAGTCTGCCATTTCTGCTAAAACTGTATCTCTACTATAGTCTGGACCTATACATAAAATATTATTGAACAATTTTTTTGCGTTATATTTATTTCACGTCAAAGAGCCAAAACCAATTATTTTACATTTTAGTATTGAATTGTTTTGAAACATTTTGACTGTTGTGACGAAACTAAAATTGGCGTTTAAAATAAACAATATCTTTTTTTTCTATTCGACTAGACAGATAAGAGATAGTCGTATTCGAACATATAGAAAAATTGTTTCTTAAATCACAATACTAATTCACTCTTAACTTTTCATTTTCAATATTTTATTGAAGATAGCATAAAAGATTAAAACAAAATAATTAACTGCACTTATTTGATCGTTTACTCTATAAACAAGGTAAGTTTAGTTGTTTACAAACAACTTGTAGCAGGCTATACACACATTCCTGGTAGCTTACTACAACTTGCTCATGTCTGGCCGCAAACATTTTTGCAGATGTTTTTTACACAACTTTTTGTGTAGTACAAAAGTTTCTTCTACATTCTTACAAGTGGCAATAAAACGTGTTATTTTATTCGTAGTTTTTGTGGCTACATCCGATGTATTGTGGCAGTATATTTTGATTGGTATCTATCTCACATTTTTTGTTATTACAGTACAAGTATGATCTGATATTATTATGTTTAATTTGTTTCGTTTTTTCGTGTACTTTATATAATGCATATTTTTAAGGTTTGTAACCAACATATTTAATAGCATTTTAATAGTGACTATGGTATAATATTATATATTTCTAAATTTTGGTATGATTAAAGGTAAATTACTAGGATAGAAATCATTTCATAATAAATGACATTTTTATTCTGTCTTATTTTTAAATGTTTCTCGGTAACTCTTTGTTGCATACCAGAGAGTGATTCGGAAATATTTTTTCTTTAAATATTTAGAGGTTCATAAAAATACGTAAATTATGCCTAAAGACTGTTAAACTCTGAATAGGTATATGCCTTATAAACATAGCGCGATTCGAGAACCTTTCTGCTCCATCGGCCCTCGCAGAGCCGATGGCCGATGGAGTGACCGATGGGCGATCACGTGCCGGCAAGCGCAGCGTCAGACACCCACCGACCAGGTGGTCAGACGACCTGACCAAGGTCGCAGGGAAACGCTGGATTCAGGCCGCTTCCAACCGGTCATTTTGGAAATCTTTGATAGAAGCCTATGTCCAGCAGTGGATTTCTTGCAAAACTGAAGATGATTATGTCTCATTTACCTAAACGTCGGTAAGTACCGACAGTATAATAATATACATTTTAACTCAAAAGTCGGGGAGGGAAATGAGAAATTTCTAAGTTTGTTGCAGCATCCGGCAACTGATTAATTTTGGGCCCTCATTCTTTGAATTCTGTGAAGGTCTCTTAAACTTTGGTCCGTAAATACGGGCTGTATTATGCAAAGTAATATTTATCATATTTCATCCTTTGAAGTATTGGGGAAGAAGTGAATAAGTTGTTGGGAAGTAAGTGTGTTAAATCTTGTGAATTGATTGTACATACAACTTAACGTGATAGGCAGTGTATGAATAGTAGTTCAGTATTATAACTGAAAATATTGGCGTTTCGGCTACACAGGGATTTTCCAATTAAGTCGCCTAAAAAGATATTCCAGAAAAAAATTCACCTATATGACATGTGTACATTTCATGTTGATTTTAGAATATCTAGACACTTTTCTTATAAAGTTAAGCACAGAACTACGGGAAAGTTGAGGTGAAAAGCTCATAGTCGTAACCATAACATTATACTAGATACCCTACGCCCTGGGAGTATCTCGGCAGTCAAGGATTTTACAGCCATTACCGTTACGATACGAGTAAAAGTCATTTGGAATCATTGGCAGCTCTTGTAAGGAGCCTCAAATTGTCAAAGACAGGTAATGATAACTTTTTTCGATGTAAAATAAAATATATTGCTCGGTAGATAGTTTCTCTCGAAATGATGTAGGAATTCTAACTTTACCCCAAGCATCAAAAATATGATCACGTTATGTGTACATGTACAGTCCATATATTTTTGAACGCTTCAGAAAAGTTAATTCCAATAATTCCATTATACTGCGAGTATATTTTAAAGAAGAGAGTAAAGTAAAATAAACTGTGACTGAAAAATAATCGTATCTTTATTTAATTTCCTTGCAACAATCGTTAAATAAAGATGCAAAAATATTTTCGATAATCCCATTCGTGTCAGTAAACCGTCGTTGTACAGATTGGTTCAGTCCCCGAACGATCATACAGAGGAATGTTAATCGAACCGGCTGGGTCAACTGGCCATTACATTGGGCCAACCTTGTACTATCGCGGTAATGGAGAACAAACAACCATTACAAGCACAAGTGGGTAAACCGCCCGCGCCAAACGTTTGCACATTTGCTCAATTGTTTGCCATTCTTAACAAACTGAACACTATTTGATTTTATCGTCTACTTAATAGAGTTAGCGTAAGATTTGTTTCAAGAAACACTGACAAGAATAACATCCTTCGAAGAATTGAAATAAAACAAAGCACAAATCAAGAAGATTTACATTTTATTTCTCAGTATCAGGGAAATAAAAAATCTAAATGATTTTGTGATAAATAAACGGTAACCCTCGCTTGACCTGTTTTTTATTGAATCGCTGTTCTTACCTTTTCTTTAAGTCGTAAAGTAATTCGTTTCTTTTATTCAAATATGGCTTGTAAACTTGTTCTGCACGCGACAAAATATTTAGTCAAGTTGCCGCGATTAGAGTCAGGCAAAACTACGTTAAAGCATTGTTTACTTTTAATGGAGGTAATATAGTGTAACACTCGTTAGTTTTTCTAAACCGTTTCATTCTTGGAAGTCCGAAATTCCGGTATGCGTTACTCAGTATTCGGCAAAATGGTAAAAACGGTTTATTTTTGTTGCTGTAACAGAGAGAAAAAATAAAACAAAATCAGCTTCCCTGTTTAATTTAGCGAGGGTAGCGACAAAAAACAGTGGCTGTTGAGCTTTTTGTTGGTCGAAACAACCCGAAAGCATTGTTCTGCTGTCCCTGGCTCCCAGGCTCGCAGTAAAGACACAATATTCCCTGCCATAGAGTTACTCATTCTATTGGATGCGTCAGTCACTGAGTCATAGCGAAGATAAGATTAGACAAATTTAAAGTTATCAATGAATACGATAAAAATAGAATTTTCGATTTAGAAATACCTTTCACTTTTTTGCGGTTTCTGTTTAACAAGCTATTTTTTGCCATTTACTATAGCATCGGTAAGATACTGATACTTCAAAAACGGAGAAGGTTCGTCTTCGTGTTTTTTCTATATTTACATGTTCGTCTATATGTTTTATTTTTTGTGTGTTTGTTATGCGTTTGCTCAGCCAGTTATTAAATTTAATTATTCTTTTTCTTGTTCGAAAGGAAAAAAGGTGGTCCTTCTTGAAAAATCAACAAAAACAATAAAAACGTACACGGATGCCGTTCGGTTTAAATTTATTTTTATTTTAATATCCTAGAAAAATTGATGAGAACGATTATCTCCTGTTTCGATTGAACTACCAAACCCACTGAAAATGTAAAATAAAATTATTTTAACCAAAAATATAAAAACCGATTTCAACCATAAACAAACTGGAACTAAAATGTAGGAAATTATTATTTAATCACGTAAAACCACGGCCATTTATTAATACTTTCATACCTATCAAAAATTTATATTCATTTTTTGTTTGGAGTCGGTGCCAGCAAGTAAAAATACAAGCTGCATCGTGCTGCCCGAATATTTGTTGCACAGGGTTAAACTATCCTTGTTATATGACAGACAAATGAGTTTTCCTTTAACTTTTTAAGTTACGGAACCTGTGAAAAATAAAACAAATGAATCCTTTACCCAGAATTCAATAGTAATAGAGTTCGTTGTTCATAAATTGGATGAGCAAAAAGTTGTTAACCGAGATCCAATTTTCGCTTTAATCAATTGAAGGCAAACTAAGTGAAAGTTTCGATTTGGAAGCCATTACGAAGCTCCAATCGGTAATGTAGCGAAGCTCTATAAAGGTCATGAAAGTATATTTATGAGTAGGAAGTTACATTGGAAAGAAGTCATGTAATAACAGAATCTTACTAAGCTCGTTAACGTTGTGAGTGCTACAATTTTAAAAATAAAATAAGCACTGGTACATAAATTTGATGAATTTTTAATTAAACATTTTCAAAATATAAAGTTTTTGACATTTTATAATCATAATGGTAATATGACTGTTGTTCTGCATTACAAGTTTTCACAAGTCTGTCTCTGAAAGAAGTAAATTGTTTTTTAGGTTTATGTTGCAATTATTTATGTATGAACTTATGTGAGTTTTTTATTTAACCCTTACTTCTAAATGCCTAAACAGATTTAGACGTATTGGATATCGTATGAATCCTTAAAGATTGTTAAAGGACATGGACTATATTTTAAGATACATAACAATCTTTTGCAAATAATGTTACTGATTTCACGACAAGCTAATAATTAAAGCTAACTAAAAATCTTATTAAATTGTTCCAATGCTACACAAATGTACTTAAAAAGACTATACAGATCAAACTTGAGTAAAAAAAAATACTTAAGCTCATTTTTGGAAAGACCCAAAACATAAATTCTAAAGACAAGACAAAACGTTATGCCCATCGTTAAAAACTTATCTGACAAAGGAGAAACGATAAACAAATTGAATGTTACGAAGACCTGGTAAAGCAAAAGGGAGGACAATTTACAGGTGTATAATAAATTAAATGAATCATGGGTATACGTGCCCATACCCGTTGATACCCGCTGAGAAAGGAGTTGGGAAAACGGCGCCTCGCTTGATGGATATAAACATTAAAAAATCGGCCAAGTGCGAGTCGGACTCGCCCACACAGGGTTCCGTACAATTATCTATACAAGATTAGACTATCGAGCAAAAACAGCAAAAATCATGTTTTTGTATGCGGTAAATATAAATCTATTTTATGTTGATTTGATTATTTAATTGTAAAGCGAATAATATTAATATTAATATTCTGTGAATGTTTCAAGAGTCTACTTGTTGCCGTTAATAATATCGAGCAAATAACGAAAAAAATCACGTTTGTTTTATAGCCTTCCTAAAATATTCGTTTTATTCTTTTTTATTATTTGTTGTTATAGCGGCATAAGAAATAGATAATCTGTGAAAATTTTAACTATCTAGCTATCGCGGTTTATGGCCTGGTTACACACAGACAGACAGACGGACATCAAAGTTTCAGTAATAGAGGCCAGTTTTTACCCTTTGGGTACGGAACCCTAAAAATTGCCCGTTCCTGCGTAGCCTGCCCACGCATGCTATTAACTTAGACGCTTTATTGTCCCATTCATACGGACGTAACACGAGACTGAGCAGTTTAACCTTTGGAGGTAAATCTCATAGTTTCCCATATTAAGTTACCCAGCACAATTAGATTGTTACGAAAACTGAGCGTAATTGAGAAGGCTCACGGAATTCAGCCGGGTTATATTTATAGCTGGCGGCAAAGCTACGAATACCGAAAAAAAGCAAATTTGTGCTGTTGAACTAGTTGACATGTGGGAATGTGAAAAGTGTTTAGTTTTTCAGTGCAAATGTTCATTCCTATTGTACAAAAATGTTGTTGAATTACTTCGTTTTTAGAAGCACGGCATGGCATTAATACCTGAGAATTTTAATTCAGAATTTAAAGAGAAAATAATAGTCGGTTATTATACGGGCGTTGCCTGCCTCCGTGGTCCAGTGGTTAAGGCGTTTGCCTTGTTGACCCGGGGGCCGTGGGTTCGATTCCCACGGGAAGCATACTTTGTTAAGTTGTTTCCAGTTTGGCTAAGACATTGCAGGCATGAATCACCTGATTGTCTGATAAGAAAGATGATTCCGTGCTTCGGAAGGCACGTTAAGCCGGTGGTCCCGGCTGTCATCTGGTAGTCGTTAAAGGATCCACGTCAGAGGCCGAGAGGCGGTTCCGCAGAACTCTGACACCAGGGTGTGCATGGTCGACTGACCGTGTCATCTACACGAAATGATGATGATGAGTCGGTTATACTGTTTTGTATCAATAATTTGCAAAATTTTGCTTTTCAGTTACATTCTTCTAAATATTTAAAGCGTTTAAATTCACGTGTATGTTTATTAAAAGCTTAATAATACGTTGTTGTATTAAGCAAATAGGAAAGGGGTTTTGGAGACAAGCGTTTCAATTTACGTGTATTTTTATATAAAGCTTAATAATACGTTATTGTATTAAGCAAATAGGAAAGGGATTTTAGAGACATCGTCGTATACTCAAAAATTTCAAGTATCAATATTATTTCGCTCCACCTGATGAAAAACTGTTATGGTTCAAAGTTTTTTTTCACATTCAGTCAAATAATTCATAAAATGATAAGTTTTTATACGACTTTATAATGAACCAGGAGGCAGCAATCATTGTTCCCGGGTAGCCTATTATTATTTACAGATTGCGCGGATCAAATTGATGCAGTGGTCTGAACCGATCATGGGATAATACGAAAATAATAACATTCGATTCCAGCTCATTATAAACGGAATAATGTGGCCGGACGTAAATGTTAATTTAGCAGGTCAACAATTTGGAACTAGGTCGAGTTTAAGGCAAAAAAATGATATTTTAAGGAGCCGAATTGGTCGATTTGTGTCATCTGTTTCTTGTTAAGGTTTGAGTCAAAATTACGGACAGATTACTATCAAAAAAGTAATAGATTGTTAAAGTTTAATTGCTTTCCTTTTTGTTTAAGTTGACAAAGAGTTATTTTTGAGAACATTTTTACTAATTGCTCTATTGGGAGCTGTGGACCTCGCGAGTCTTACGGTAGCTGTTCCGCCATCACTATCACTATCACTACATATTATAAAACAATGTCCTCCGCTGCGTCTGTTTGTCTGTCTGTCTGTTCGCGATAAACTTAAAAACTACTGCCCTGATTTTCATTTGGTTTTCACCAATAGATAGAGGAATTCATGACGAAAATTTAAAGGTACAATACATGCCCGGTTGCAGCCGGGGAGGGCTGCTAGTATTATTTAAATCATATGACCGAACAGCTACATAAATCTAAATCATTAAAAAGCAACATAAAATCATCAAACAAACTTGCACACAAAATTTCAAGAGAAACGACTCGTAGAGTAGAACACCTGGACAGCGGAACAGATAGACATACGAAAGATTTTTTCCCTAGACTAAAGCAAAGACGCTTCGCTCTCGGTTATTCAATTAACATTCAAAATGCATGAACACCAAGTGAGGGAATTGTGTCTTTCTCTCGTTAGGAATAGGAATTTTCCTACAACACAACATACATTTATAACAAGCCGACATATGATATCGCACACCCACAATGTGTTTGAAACATTTTTTTTGTGTGATAGCCTACAATTTAAGAAAAATATCATATTACACGTAACTAAATTAGATTTTCTATTGAAAACAATGAAACTAGCCTTATTGTGAGCATAGGTGCTTACTTGAAATTTGTAAAGTCACTATCGAAATCAAAATGGTTTGGCGAAAAAATTCATCAATTTCGTAGAATGGTAAAGTTGTGACGCACCGCCGAAGGATTTCTTCACAAAACATATTTTTAACAAGTGCCGCTTTCACAGAATATCATCTTTATTTTTTTCATTACACATACAAAAGGATGATATATGTTAATACTTTTATTTTAAAAATGTGAGTAATATTCTGAGATGATGACATTTTAAAAAAATGCATTTTGCGAAAGTGACGCTCCACAACATTTTATAACATTCCCCTATTTCTAATACTACTTTTGTTAATGTTTACTGATATATCTACTTCCAAATATAACTTTTGCTTTCTTTGTTAGTTATATTTGGCAACTTATGTACTGAAAGAGCATTTTTTGTCAATAGTATAGTACTTTTGAGAAAAATCGTCAAAAACTTGACAATTATAGTTAAGTTTACTACAATTCTATTTGTGTTGCCCCTATAACAACAAATACTAAAACAAAATAATGGCTCCCACACAAATAACGTCATACTTTGCAGTTTTTTTGCTCGATATTAATAACGGCAACAGGTAGACGCTTGTTATATTTACAGATTATTTAGTTAAAAATAAATTAATAAAGTAAAATAAATATATTTAAGCGGCTCTCCCATAAAACAATCGGTGATTTTATTGTCGTTATTTGCTCAATAGTTTAATGTTGTGTAGATAACGGTTCGAAACTTTTTGTACAAAGTGCGACTCGCACTTGGCCTTTTTAATATAAGTAAGGTGTTTAAATAAAATTTTACAAAAACGTTTTAATGGCCGTGCAGCGTTTCCCTGCGACCTGGATTTTGTCGTCCGACCACTTGGTCTATGGTGTCTAACGCTCCCCTTGTCTGTCAGTATCCAGTAGTCACCATAAGAGAATCCGTGAGAAAAATATCAGTATTATATTAATTTCATTTCATACCGAGTACTAAGCGCCCCACCCTCTGCAACTTCCAATTAAAATTCCGGTTACCGGTCAGTTCATTCAAAAATATTAATTTTAGTAACAAATGCCATTCGTTCATCTAAAATCGTAATTTTATCAGGGCCATAAATAAATCATTGCTTAATTACATAATGTAACACAATAATTGAATACCTAATAAGTAACATGTGATGAATAGCTCCGAAATGTATTCGAAAAGCACGTGTTGAAATAATACCTATTAGTAATCACTAGTGCTGATTACGGTGCGGTTCGCCTGAATTAATTGCTATCGTATTATTTATCAATTAAACTAAACTAAATCGAATTCATGTGACTATTAGCTTTTGCTGGCATAATAATTTATTCCTTATTAACTTATCAGATGTTTAGAACTATTATGACATCCAAAGCATGGAGGAGCTTACGGTAAACAAAGCCCCTAGTAAATGATCATTCTTCATCATCATCATCATCTAAGGCACTTCAGCCGCGCCGCGAGTGCGCCTGTGCCTAACCAAGTGTCAAAAGTCTAAAATGTCAAACCAATCAATACCGCCAAAAGTGGCCGCTCTCTTTATTTACCAAATGCAGAAAATGAAAGTAATAAGATTTTATTCTGATTTAGTTATAGCGGCTACAGTAAAAGGTTCATGTGTGAAAATTTCAACTGCCTATTTATCATAGTTCATGAGATACAGTCTGGTGACAGACAAACGTAGGGTTGGACGAACAGTAAAATCTCGTGAATAGGGTCCCGTTTTTACCGTTTGGATACGTAACTCAAAAAATTTAAGTGTTTTAATTAAAATTATTCAAAAACTTGTATAAACATTTTCTAACGAAGGCTAATATAGCAGAGACACGCGCTCATTCGGCTGATATGACAAATTTGCCCAGCAAACAGCCAACTATTGTACCAGTTTACCCAATGTTTGATCGTCGTTGGCGTAAAAGAGCTAAAATGTAAAGCCAACACGAAGTGTGAAACGGTGTGCAAATGAAAAATTTCCGCCACGCTTATTTTGCTATTGTTATAAATTTGTAACGCCCTGTGAAGCGTGTTCAACTTTTTTCAATCAACGACATTTTTTCGGTGTTTTGTATTAGGGTTTTTTTTATAAACCGCTCTAAATTTGTTTTTGTGGCTACAATGTTTAGGATGCAGGATATTTTTTCAAGGTTTTGGAGAAATTACTATATGTGGTAATTTAAAAAAAAAAGGTAAACTAAATCTACCCTGCCAAAAATGAAAAGCTTGCTAATTTTCCTTTGAAATTATTCTTTAAATATATTTTCATTTGGGATAATATGTGGTTTCAAATGATCCTTCGTACATTAAAAAATCGGCTTATAGTTATGTGTTATAAAGAAACTTACGTACAAACATTTATACACGGTAAAATATTATCGTTTTGGACCATTTGAGGCTAATCACGACTCAAATGGTCCAAAACGACATTCGTTTAAATTATATCTTTCATAAGTTATTATCCTTTATTTATTTTAACACATATAATTTACATTTTTAAATATTTAAATATATAAAAAAAAAACATTTAAAAATATAAAAATAGTAGCCCACCGGTATCGGGAACAGGGTCCAAGCTACCGGCGGTCAGGGCTCCAGGGAAAGGAACCTCCTTACAATACGGGCCGTGTCCAAAAGTACTGCCTTCTGAATCAAGCCCTTGATCCAGCTGCCTAACGAGAGCCTCTTTAGGTGTTGATCGAGGCTCTTGGCAATTAAGCCATGGACTGTTACTACTATCGGCACAATGATCGCTGAGTCAACATCCCACATGTCGACAACCTCGCGAGCCAAGTCAAGATATTTAATTTGCTTATCTTTTTCGGCTTTCACGAGGTTCCCATCATGCGGGACTGTTATATCAACAATCATTGCGCGCCGCTCTAATCGATCCACCACCACTATATCAGGTTTATTGGCTACAATAGTCCTGTCAGTGATGATGGATTGATCCCAGTACAATGTGGTACTACCATTTTCTAGAACTGGGTCGGGCACATACCTGTAGTATGGAACTTCCGATTCCACAAGGCTGTATTGTAGGGCAAGTTGCTGATGTATTATCCTGGCTACAAGGTTGTGTCTATGCAAGTATTCTCCGTTAGCTAGACGAGAACACCCAGAGATAATGTGTCGGATTGATTCGCCTGGACGGTGGCATGCCCGACATATGTCAACCGTGCCATCCTTCACAATATATCTCCGGTAGTTATTCGTCATGATAACTTCATCCATAATTGCAAAGACAAAACCTTCAGTTTCTCCGAAGAGGTCACCAGAACGTAGCCAGGCTACGGACGCTGTTAGATCTACATCGGGCCCATGCAAGGCCCGGAAAAAGCGTCCGTGAAGCTCCTTACTCTGCCATACCTCCCTGCGGTCGTTAGTGTCAAGCACTACAGGTTTGAACCAGTTCTCTTTAGCCAAGGAGAGCGGGGTGAGGCCCTTGTCTACTGTGACTACATCTTTATGCATCCCCACGTCAACTTTAAGGAAATATTCCCTGAGACTGCATATCTCGCGATTGTGAATGGTCTTAGCATTTAAAAAGCCTCGACCCCCACACCTTCGCGGGATATACAGTCTCATAACTGAAGACCGTGGGTGATGCATTCGATATTCCGTCAGCAGTGTACGGACCTTCCTATCCAAGGTGTCTAGTTCTGTTTGAGACCATTTGAGTATGCCGAAAGAGTACATCAAAACCGGCATGACCCAACCGTTGAAGGCACGCACTTTATTTCCGCCTGATAAAAGACTATTAAATACTTTCCTCAGGCGGCCAAAGAATCGATCCTTCAACGATCGCTTCATGTCAGCAACATTGATGCCCAGCGCTTCCGACATACCCAAATACTTATAGGTTTCAGTTGCTGAGAGGGATCTAAAATTTATGGTATCCGTGAGCTGGGTTCCCACCGATTCCACAATCTCCCCTCGCTTTACATGCATGATCGCACATTTATCCACACCGAATTCCATCCTGATGGCACTACTAAAGGTTTCAGTTACCTTCAATAACTCCATCAGTTGCAAATCGTTGGGGGCAAAGAGTTTCAGGTCATCCATGTAAAGGAGGTGAGATATAACTTGACCACCTCTCCTCAACCGGTAGCCTAGACCTGAATCCTCTAGCAGCGTACTAAGAGGATTTAAGGCTAAGCAGAACCAAAGTGGACTCAAACTATCACCCTGGAATATACCTCGCTCTATCCTTATAGGTTCGCTATTCCTTTGAATTTGCCGACATCCTGGATAGCGAAGGACTGTCCTCCATTGTCTCATACACGACATCAGGAAGGTGCGCAGAGTTGCATCAACTTTATACAACTCTAGCACCCTCATGAGCCATGTATGTGGCACCGAGTCATAGGCCTTCTTATAATCTATCCAACATGTCGACAGATTCCTTCGAGAACGGCGGACCTGTTGGCTAATGGTCATATCAATGAGGAGTAGCTCCTTAGTACCACGAGACCCGTTCCTACATCCATTTTGAGAAGCAGACATGATAGAATAAGTCATAAGTTTATTATTACGTGCAGAGAGTGTAAGAGTTAATGTTTATATTTAAAAATAAACCTTAGTTAAAGTCTGGTTCTTGTGATTTTTTTAATTAAACATTTACAAGCAACTCGTAGAATCAGTCATAGCTAACTTACTATTGTGTAACTTTAATTTATTTTCCAGACTTTGAATTATCTTTAAAGTTAGATTCAAAGCTTCGCGTAGTCATAAAATACGCATTCAATTAGTAAGACTTTAGTAGTTCGGCCATAAAATTTAGGTTCAGATAGAACCCGCATTACTACTTTAATTTTAGATAAGCTTTGGGAAGGGGACCGAATCTAACAGTTGCGTTATCATGGCACCAAATGCGCGACAGAAGGTTGGTATTAACTGTAGATAAGCGAAATTACGCTTATGTACACATTGGTGATTGACAGGTACATGTTCATGTTTCCGTTGCTTTAAATATTAGCTGATATGAGATTAAAAAAAAAAAGAGAAAAAACGAATTATTTAAATTACATTGTTCTCTTAGGCGAGGTAAATGAGCTGACACAGTCATGGAAATTGACCCTCGACATATCTTACAGAGGTGACACCATGAATAACTTTTCCTGGCATTAATGCTGGGAACTCAAAAACAAAACTATTTTTTTATAAAAAGTGTTCAGCCGTCGCCGCGCCGGGCGGGCATTTTAGTATGGAGAAGTAATTTTTTTTTCCAGCATTGGAACTATAGGAAGAGTAGTTTATATTGACTTTTTAGGGTTCCGTAGTAAACTAGGAACCCTTATAGTTTCGCCATGTCTGTCTGTCTGTCTGTCTGTCTGTCTGTCTGTCTGTCCGTCCGCGGTTTTACTCAGAGACTATAAGTACTAGAAAGCTGTAATTTGGTATGAGTATGTATATTAATCATGGCAAAAAAGTCGTAGAATAAAATCTTAAAAAAAAAATTTTTTTTTGGTAGCTCCCATACAAGTAAAGTAGGGGAGTAATTTTTTTTCTCTACTTACCCATCGTGTGGGGTATCGTTAAAAAGGTCTTTGAAAAATATTGTGAGGTTGAGAACACCATTTTTCGATTTTGGGATCCGTTTCCGAAATATTTCGTTTTAAAGTGCAAATTTTTGTTAGAGGTACGTGTCCCCCCCCTCTATCTGCTAAACGGTTATATATAGATACGTGAAAAAAATTACAGCAGTAGAATATATACTGAAGTTGAAAGGAAAACTATCAGAGCTGGGTACTAAGTACAAACTAAAAAGTTATAGGCAACCAACTTATAAAATGTACTGGAAAATGTAAAATTTCATACAATCTTTATTGTTAGATGTTTTTGGTAGTTAAACTGTGAGGTGCGAGTGTAAACAGTGTGAACTCAAAGTTGTCATACGCAACTACGGAACCCTATACTGCGCGTGGCCCGACACGCACTTGGCCGGTTTTTAAGGTAATGGCGATAGTCATTTTATACGCTGTATGTATTTTTATTGCTTAAAAGCATCAATTTTCGCGCATATCTAAATTAACATTTGCTGTAAAAAGGTAAACAAAAGTCAATAATTTCAAAGAGGGTTTGCTAAAATAAGTAGCAGCAGCTCTAAGACCTTGGGTTTAGTAAAATGTGTTAGTTGTTGCTGCTTGTCAAATAGCCAGTGACAGCGGCTTATTGGACCCAACGATTCAATGCTGCCATCTGGTTGTAAGCATTTAAGAAAACTCTCAGTTAAGAATATAAGGTTGTTATTGAAATTATGTATACAAACTTCAATTTACGAGTGCTTGAACCTGTGCAACAAACATGACAATCAGGCACAGTAAACTCCGTTACACGAATTGAATTTCATCATCATCATCAACTGGTCTTTGTTAGTCTCCACTGCAGGAACACGACCCTTCTGTACTACCAGAGCCATACATTAGCCAGGGCAGTCCGAGGATTTGGCCTACACTCTCCACGCTGACCAGAAGGGTTGAAAAGGTCTCTATGATGTTTAAAGCTTTTTTCCTTAGTCGACTACTACGACATCCACGGGGAGTGGTCCACAGAATTCTACTCTGCCGGGAACCACACGGCACGTAAATTGAATTTGTATTACTTAAAAACAAGGAGTCTGAATTAAACGATGCGTGTTTCTAGTGTTACTAGGTACTTTTGAAATAACCTACCATCAGCACACTTTACCGATAAACCGTAATCGTTTTCTAGAAAACAGTGGCAATGTTATGTTAAATGAAAAAAAGGGTTGGGCACGGAAACCGATGCCACTTTGTCGACATGGAGTAATTTATGGTTTCTTTTAACTAACGTTAGTAATTGGTGCTTACCTTTTGATAAATCATAATCCTTATCCTAACTAATCCTAACTAATATTATAAATGTGAAAGTGAGTTTGTTTGTTTGTTACGCTTTCACGCCGAATCTACTGGGTTCAGTAGATTCAGCGTGCAAACCTATTTATATGCAAAATTAGATTAGGGTACTGAGAAGGACATAGGCTATATTTCACGCGGGCGAAACCGCGGGTAACAGCTAGTATTTTATAAGCGAGCTGTTTCTTGCGATTTTCCCGTGAAATGATAATCATAAAGCCTATGTTACTTAATGATTTGTAATACAAAGTAGAGATTTTCTCTTTAATATCTAAGACCTTAAACAAGTCACGTACAATTGATTAGTTCCTTTAAATTTTTACGAGTACCTAGCTAACATTTACTCAATAGTTTAGTGTATTTGCATTGTACAAACTAACAGACAGAGAAAGCTGCCACCGAAGAAGCCAAAACAAAGGGAGTAACAGTTGTTCCGAGAATGCCCCTCGTGTTTGATTGAGAACTCTTATAAATAAATCCGGCGATAAGTGTTCGTAGAACTCACATTAGTTATTGAAGTATTGGTGACAAATATAAAGGACTAATGGTACTCTGTAATATGAAAGTATAAGAGGAAAAAATTTCTTCGATTTATGTTTGAATTATACATTTATTGGAAGCCTACGTAAGTTTTGGTATTAATTGTCAATATAAAAATAAATCATCGCATCGTCTGCTCCCTCTGTCAACCAAAAGTGTTTCATTACTAACTGTCAATAATAATGACAAAATGAAAAAACTTTAATCATTGAAATGATAGTAATGGTTTCTATTTAAACAATTAAGAGGCTACATAATTGAGAGCCAACTAGTTTTCTCAATTTGAAATGCTAAAATTGATGAAAAATAACACCAAGTATATTTATGAAATGAAATTCCAAAAAATAAACAAGTAATTTTACATGCGAAGAAGAAATTAGATTTTTACTTTTCTATTTGATTCAATTTAGGAGTAAAGGAATAAAATGATGGTTGGCGCTAGTTTTTCTGATCTAAACCTCTTAAGTAGATACAACATGATATGGAATATTATTCCATTAACCTGTTAACATTCTTGTGGCGTTCGTAAGTAATTGCTTTTTCATTTGAATAATGATTATCAATGAAAAGATAAAATAAAAAGATTAAACTTTTTATACATAGCATCGCACCCATTTTAGGATTTAACACAAAAGAATCTGAAAAGAACAATTTCTAAGGATGAAGTTTGCAAATACCTAAAAAAATTAAGACCGAGGTCATTGTTCTTTTACAACTGTGGACGAAGGTGAAGAAAAGAACCCTCATTTTTATTCAATTAATTTTTACTAAGGTAATATAAAAGAAATGAACTGAATTTGACAGTAGCTGAAAAATTAAAGCTCACTCCAGATGGTATGACGTAAAACCGTTGCCAAAATTTATTGTTTGAGCGACGCGAAAATTTTAATAAAATTTTGATATATGTAAGCCACTTTTACTTTATTAGGTATTTTCTTGATAAATTGTTATTTTATGATAACCACTGAAGTAAATTACTGCTATCTTACGAATTTTCCAAAAACATATCGTACTTTTTCGTTAAGCTTGCAATCGTCCTGGCTCAAAATTAGGGACATACCTTCTTAGGTCAAAAAACAGCATCTTTTTTATTTTATTTTTCATAAAAGCACTGCTTACTAATAATCTCTAAATTTTGTGACATGTGGTTTAAGTTTATAAAGATAAGCAACTTATCTAAAAAAGAGCTTTCAAGTGCCTGTCTGTTATTTAGAGCGGATTGGTCAAAATTAAAAAAAAAAACACGATTTCAACGGGATTACGCTTCCTGAGTTAGAATTCCCTGTCGAAGTTGCATCTTCTACCTACACGATGCGGTTATAACAACAATAATAAATAGTATGTGCTTTCGAACATGACAGCCTTCCACACCTACACTTTCCAATATAAACAAACATCCGTTCAGCTACTGTTAACTTTTCTCGCATTTCACAATTGCATTTAAAGACTCGAAGTTGTGTGCTTTCCTTTGTTATGATTTTTATCAAATAAATAAAAAACTTTACCGCCATCTATAATATAGTCGAAATTAAAAATTGTAATGTTATGTTTAAAACTTAAATTAAAACGTAAATTTGAAATACACAAACTGTAGTAACTCTCATTTTGAATAGTTAAGCAAGTAATGGACTTAACAAAAAAAAATAACACCAATATTTTTGTTCCTGCATAAAAATCTAATACTCTTCATAAATTGTTTCATAAAAGCTTTTGGGTTCAATCCAGCGTATTCCATTAAAGGCACCAAAATAATGAAACTATTTTAATAATGAAAAAGTGTACTTTGTGATTGTGGAGTTAGTTATTTGTTAAAAACGGTACTGAGGAATTCTGCCTTTTTTTTGTATTGGAAATATTAGTATTGATTTAGGTATTATAGTAAAGTCATTTTAAGACAATCATAGTCATTTAAGTAGAATAAAAGACATATTGTTGGTTATTGTGTTAAATTAAATGGCTGTAAAATGAAAGTTTGTAAATCTACAATATTCCAACAAGGTTACGGAAGTTACTAGGAGTGCAGAAACGCTAACAAATCAAAGTTGGGCAGGTGTAAGATGAGCCGAGGCACTTCGCGTCGTGTTAGTCCCAGGTACACAGCGTCGACCTACGAGGGAAGATCTACAAATACACGAAATGGAAATATTTTAATGTAAAATCCAATAAACTTTAAACTTCAGTGTGATTTTTTTCTATTTATTACTCATTGTATTCACCAAAAGAAAATTACTATCGTTCAAAGAAACAAATCTGAAATTGTTTATAAAAAGCAAACTGTATATTTTTTTTTCATTGCATCCACAATTCCACATGTACCCTGTTAATATATTGTAGCATTTTTATATCAAGTACCTTTTTTTGGAAGTAGGTATATGCACAATTACATAAAATTTTTAACAATGTTGAGCCATGTAATGAATTTTATTGAGTTCTTTTCGAATGTTTACAAATACATGAGTTCTCTCAACACTCAGCTCAAACTAATCGACCTCCCCTCGCAGTAGGCAAACTTCAGCTTTGCTCTTACTCAAAGAGATTAGCATTGGAGGTTGTGAGGTCAAGAAAGGATTTGCGGAATTACTCTACTAGTTCCACTGTAGGATTTGGTTTCTTGTGCCGATTGACAGACTTTACAAATATTTAAATTTATGTTTATTTTGACATGTTTATGTATAAAATGACGTTTTGATTTTAATAAGTATTTAACGGTTTTAGTTAGGCAATAGATATAAAAGGCTTTATGTTGCGACCTTAATTAGAATAATATACCAAAATATAGTTACTTTACATTATTATCTAAATAAGCTATGTGGTGTGGGTTTAATTAAGTATCAAAAATAAAGAAAAACTAAAAGCAATCAAAAATATTTTCATTTATTTTCTAGGTCCAAACCTTATCAAAGTTTATTAACAAACCTTTGTATTATTAGGTACGCCTAAAAGCAACTCGACCGCGAATAGTTTTGCAAATTCCGTAACGAATGTTAAGTTGGGAACAGAATATTGTTATTTTAAGTAACTTTAACGAACGGTCTGTTGATTAGTCTTCATTAGCAACCGTAAAGTTTCCATGCATGCGAAATTTTGTCCCGACAGCAACCTGTTCATTGGGACTAAATTACTTCCAGAAACAATATTTCTATTACATTTATGATTGTTTGAAAATTTATCATTATTTGTAGTATTTCGTTGAGCGCAAAATGAAGTAGAAATACATATTTGCTTTATAACTGCAATTGTACTAAATTTTAGGTAAGTAAATATTTAAATTTTAATCATGATCTATCTAAAGTAACCCAAATATAATATTTTTCAAAATCCTGTAACTCATGTGACGTTTTGACCATAATATTGTTATTTCAAGTAACTTTAACGAACGGTCTGTTAATTAGTCTTCATTAGCCACCGTAAACTTTCGATGTATGCAAAATTTTGTCTCGACAACGACCCGTTTATTTTCGACTAAATTACTCCCAGAGACAAAGATTTAAATGTTGGTAATGTATACATTTCGTCGTCTAATTTACTATAAACTGATCTATGGTATACTGTATAGGTATGTACCTTAAGTATTTTTTTGTTAATTCAGATGACATACGTTTTAGGATTCCGTACCCAAAGGTAGTACTGTAACTTCAGTGCTTTTTAGTTAAAGTGGTCGATATTATAGTTTTCAGGGTTCCGTACTAAAAGATTCTATCCATCATTCTGTTACAGGACCGTATCTACTAAACCGTACTAGCACAGCTTACTAAATAGTTACTTTAATAGGTAGACATAGGATGCTTTCATACAAAGCAGGTATTATAATGATTATAGATAAATAAAGTGGTATTTTATTTTATGCTTGTGTCCAGACGATCATATTTTTTTTTTATTATACAGAGTCATCAAGTCAGGTAGTTATGATTATTTGGTATGTTTGCCTTTTCTTAAGGGAAGGTAAAAGGATCTAGCCCATACAGCCAAATCTCTTCACAAGGTTTGTCACAACAAAAAAAAACACAGTTAATTAAAAACAACATTGTTTAGTGCCTATGCAAGAAAGAGTTTGGTTAATTAACCTCAAAAAAGAGATCGCATGGAAGTGGTTTAGTTGTAAGTTATGAGGTCCGTATTTGATTAAATTTTATTTGAGTCTTTACAACGAACCTGTCAAGTGTTTTTGGCAGTTATATACTGAGTGATAGTACGGGGCCCTTCGTTCGCTAGTCGAACTCTCACTGGGCCGGTTTTATTTAATATAATTTCGGTAGTTTTTGTTTTAAAAATTAAAAATACACCAACTGCATGATTCTCTCCTTATAAGATAGGTATTTTCGTAAAAAAAGGTCAAACAACGTGTCAAATCATTTGCAACATTTAAGATATTGTAAACGTGTTAAATTATTAAAACGAAATATTTCTATGCAGACGTGTAAAAGATTCAGGCTTGGACGATATTTTAGTTCCTATTTATTTAGTAATTTATATAAACATAATGTTAAAAGATCTTTTATGATAATGATAATGTGTTAACAAAATATAAATAAAAGTATTATCGTTCTAAACAATAGGCACTCGATAATTGCTAACGCCTAAGCCGCAGGAGAGATAAATTAACAAAAGAGTTATAATGGTTCCGTAAAATTTTATCTTTACTAAAACATTATGAATAGAACAGATAACTTATATTACATGCTAAAATTACCAGGCACCCATAAAACGTAAAGAAGCCGACGAATACCAAGGATCCTTGGTTAGGCCACATTGCCTAAGCTTCGCACACGTTCATTTTAACAAAAGTAGAAAACAGGTAGAAAAACCCGCCCAAGCTAATATTAAACCCCGTTTCAGAGTAAACAAGACCTTGTATGAAAGCACCATTTTAATTAAGGCAAATATTAATAACACGAATGTACGTAAATGTGCGCTGAATACGAAACAGACAATTTCGAAGTAGAGATGATTAATAGCAGTAATTGAAGATGTCGAAACAAAATTTGCAATCAGATGTGAATGAAGTTGTTAGAACGTTTACATAAATGATGAGAATTGGGGATTTGATGAGACCAAGATTTGTATTTACAGGTATTTCATTGATTCTATTCATAGTTGGTTGAGCTTTATTAACAACTTAATTGATAATTCATATAAATTTGTCTTTACGTTTCCCGCGACTTTATCTGCGTAGGTTTTGATTTTATCACGCAATAAATCCATGCCCCGGGTCCCGGGTCTCGGACGGTCTTAGTTATGAATGCTTGGAAAAGTACTAAGGTGACACAGATATTAAATATTTTCAATAGATTTGCCAGTGCTCAACCAATAATTTTATAAGACACCATTTTATATAAAGGGTTATAATTATTTGTTTCAAAATCTAATAAATAATAATAATAATAAATCAAATCAACCAAACACGCAATCTATTCTTTCGCTCTATCAAATAAATAAATAAATATAAATATATACGGACAAATCACACAGATTGAGTTAGCCCCAAAGTAAGTTCGAGACTTGTGTTATGGGATACTAACTCAACGATACTATATTTTATAATAGATACATATATAGATAAACATCCAAGACCCAGATCAATCTGAAAAAGATAATTTTCCATCTTGACCTGACCAGGGATCGAACCCGGGACCTCCGTGTCACAGGCAGGCGTGTTGACCGCTGCGCCACAGAGCTCGTCTCGCAGAATAAATAGTCTTTCTTATTCTGTCTCTCTCTCGTGTTTATATTGGTTTCGTTTTCAGCTGTTATAGCTGTTATAGCCCGGGGTCAGCAGTCATTATAAAAGCACTTATGCAGTGATATAATTTGTCGAAAGATTTTCCAGGCGGCCTGCCCTAAAGTCAATCCTTATTGGGCATATTACATTGTAATAAATATAAATTCATATACATTTTATACGAATAAGCAATCAATTACTTCTTTATTTATTATTTCTACCATATGTGTTATTGCTATTTTATTAATCTAGAATGTGTATATTAGGTAATTTAAACTTCTAAAAGTTAATTTACAAAGAGTGGTAACTACCTTGTGGTTCTTAATATTTAAGTTAGGTACAATTTATACATTAACTTTAAAATCCTTTCATATTTAGCAGTTTTACACCAATTAACCTTCAAAATATTCGTCCATTTACATGCACAGACTAATTCTTATGCAAAGCGCCCGGAGAATTCATTAACATAGCTTTTCAACTTCTAGCTGATCAAAAACTGCCTTCACATATCTTTTACTTGAAATCAAGAATAACTTTTTTTATCAGAATAATGTGAACCTTAATTTTGACATTGATATCTGTTTATATCGCTATGAAAATAAACCATGCATTTAAGTCATCCATGTACGAGTAGATGTATCAGATGGATATAATACGAGCATAAAAGATACCATTTTAGTACTTCTACATGGGACGGCATAACATTATTATGGTCGTAGACTCGTAGTCAGTATTGCTTTTGGTATTAATATAACTTTATCTACTTTTATTAGGGTTGCGTACAAAAGTTGAAAAACGGAACCCTTATAGGATCACTCGTGCGTCTGTCTGTCCGTCCGTCCGTCTGTCACAGCCGATTTTCTCCGAATCTACTGAACCAAATTAGGTGAAATTTGGTAAGATGGTGTAATCCTATGACCGAAACACGGATGTGCAAAGTAAATAAAGATTTTTTTTTAAATAAGGGTCATTTTTAGGGGCTCAATTACAAAATTTTAAAAGAAAGTTTTGCAAACCTTACTGTGTCATATATCAAATGAAAGGGCTCATTATGAGGAAATATATTTTTTTGTTCGGGTAAAATCAATACTTTTGATTTTATTCACGAAAGAAGGCAAAAATTGACCATTCCCCCCACCTGATCTCCGAAACTACTGGGCCGAATATTTTGAAAAAATTACAAAATATAGTTCATTCCTTGAAGATTACAGGAAAAATAATAAGAATTTTATCACTTGAAAATAAAGTGATAAACTCACTAAAACACCACTAGATGGCGCTAGTCAATTGAATAATTAATTAAGAAAAAAAGTCACATTTTTTGCACATTGTGTGTGTGTTCACGAAGCATGTTGTACGGAACCCTCATTGCGCGAGTTTGACTCACACTTAGCCGGTTTTTTACTTCTTCTTACAAATTATTGAACATTAATATTTTGTAGTTAAAACTTATACGTACTATCATAATCACATTTTGAGGGATTTGAATACATCAAAATTGTTCTCAATCCTTTAATAGGCGCTAATGTCGATTTAATCCGTTACATCCGCAGCTTGCCACCCCTCTAATAAAATTAGCAATATGAAGGAAGCGATGGATCATAATGGGATCCCCAAGATAGAAAATTACAAAAGATCAGTTACGCATTGCGAGAGGAAATTGCCTACTCTGTTATATTAGACGTATCACGACCATGACCTCTGTATCAGAGATCCTTTACAAATTATTGGCATTTATTTCGGTCTGCTCCGTCAGAAAGCGGATGTTGCACGCACAATGGGCGACAACAAAACATAAATATTGGCCTATTAGTCGGAACTGCGATATCGATACCCCGATGAAATTTGTCAGAGCTTTTGTGCACAGTTCCGGCGGTAATCGTTTTACAAATGGAGACAAAAAATAAAGCCAGCGGGATTGTTTGCTTGGAACAGAAAGGAATGCTCCCAGGTAGACATGGGGGTGTATCGATCACACAATATGTAACACGGCGATAGTTAGCCTCGAAATAATTCAACGGTGACAGCGCGTATATTAATAATGGCAAAATTGATACGAATGGGCGCATTAATAAAATTAACGTCACCATTATTGAAATAGGTAACTAATTTGATCGATGAAATGTTCAGGGCCAGATAAATGTAACACTGCTAAACTTGTCTCTGATAAACAGATTTAGTAAGTGTCCAGTGCAAACTTTACACAGTAAACATTTACTGTAGTCGTCTTATTAAAGGGCGACTCGGCTTCGTCGGACGTCTCAGCCAGTGGCTTTCTTAGATTCTTTTTTTTTTGCCGACGAGCCATCGAGCGACTGTTCGATGTGGATTCTTGGCGCACTTGAGCTTGAACAGGTTTTAACATGGGGACCGAAAACCGGTAAAAAATCATCCCAAGTAATTACGGTAGGCTCATCGCTTTAGAACGCGATATAGAAGTGTAATGGTATTGGTAATTGAAAAACGAAATCCATTTTACTCTCTGTCTCATTCTTATTTTTTATCATAGAATATTATTTCAGTATTATGGAATAATCTTAAAGGATTTCTGTCTGTGTAGCTCATTTCTTTTTTTAATGCCATCGCTGTTTGAAAAACATTGTATTTAGCTTATATCCAAGACCCGTTGTATAACAGTGTCCATTGTGAACATGCCATTTCCCAACCACTGCTTAAGCGAAATTATTAGAAACCATGCATTGTGTGCGAAGTTGAAAACAAAGAAATACTGCAAGTAGTAAAAAGCAAGGAGTACGCGGAAGGTGACTTTAAGTTCGGCTTAAAGCTAGCTCGGAAACTATTAAATCTGAAAACAGTATTGGACGTAACAATGAAGAACCTTTCCGTAGGTACAATACTCAAAATGTTCTTTGCAAAAATGTAACAAAGAAGTTACATACGCATTATTGTTATCGTAGATTTTAGCGTGTTGAAAAAGATAAAAATGAATCATTGACTGATAAGAAACCAGTTTGATATCTTCACACATTGCAGTCTAATTCAGGGTACAATTTACACGACACCAAAAGGCGTGCCCTTAGCGTAATATTCCGCCCTCTTAATCACTACCCAGTGGAATAATTAATAACACCTCAATTAAAATATCAACCAAAGCGCTTCCGCCCATGTGATAAAGATGCCATAACGACATACAATGTTTCGGAATGTTTCATGGACTTTTACTTATCAACTACTTATATTTGTTATGTTTGTAACAATTATTTTCCTTAGTATGTATGATATCGGCAAAATTTTTAAATGTTTATTAAATATTCATACTTTTCCCACTTTTTCATTATTTTTAATTTACTTTGAAATAAAATATGATAAAATCATAACTAAAACTACGTTTCGAGTTGGAACGGTATTGCAACAATATAATAAAGATGTAATTAAAAGTAAATACTTAAAACTTATTGGAATAATCCTTTTATCTATTTTATGAGTGAGTTATAACTTTAAACATCTTATTATATTAGAAATCTAACGTACTTTACTATAAATTGGCATTATTTTGCACAAATTATTGGCTGGGGACTGAAACTAAGCTTTTCGATTAGTTTAAAGGGTTGAGATCTTGGTTTCGTATCAGAACAAGTTGTATTACTAATTAACGCCTCAGGGAGCTAAAACAGGCTATGCGATTTATCGTAAAACCCAATTTAGAGCCGGGAGGCACGCGATTACAATCTTCTCACGACAGGAAGGCGCGCAAACTCCTCATCTCAGGGGAAATCACGCACGCAACAAACTTTATGGCAACACGTCCCGAGAAGCGATCCGCCCGGGGCATCCAAAGACGGCCCATACCACACGCAGGCTTATTCAAAAGAAATAACAATACGCAGGCAGTGTCTCTACGCGGCTTCGAGCCGGAAACTTTATGGGTCACGACTCACTCCAAGCACACGCATAGTTCATTCATCAATATCTAAAACATCACTTTCACAATCACGTGTCAAAACCGCGAGAAGCACTGCCCGCTAAGTCGGGCTAACAAAACACTGACCGTTGTTGAATAAGGCTGCAAGCTCAGACGAATTCCATCTTGAGCAAGGCGCTCCCGAAGAAGCCGCTTCAATTGTATCCGCGGTATTTTCACCAACTCAGCTTTTCCTTCTTCATACTCGTCAGCGTACTTTGCCGGCTCTACTGTTGCCGAAGCTTGCTCCTTCCTGGTTTCTTCATCACATCGGCAAGTGTCCCTGGCTGCGGCTGCCTCTTCAAGTGTAAAGTAGACAGCCGCAGCACCTTCTTCTCTCAAAGATCTGACAGAGTGCAACAGTCTTTGACGATGAGCAGGGTTAAGAACTCCGATCGCATCCAAATCGGGCTCTCCCACTTGCTTACATATTTCCAAATCATCATATCCATTATCAATAAAACTTTCTGCGTACTGGCCCAAATGTAGGGATCGCAACCACTCGACGACGATGTTACCGGTCGTGGACGAGGCCATGTCGCGTCAACACGCGGGGCGCATTACAAGGCGTGCTCGCGGCGCGGCGGTCGTCGAGAAACTGTCGGCCAAGCTCCCCTTCTCCCCACTTTCCCCTCCATAAGCCGCGGTCGCCGCCCCTAGTCCTTCTTGCTTTTGCTTTTTGACATTTTGTAGTATAATCGTCTCATTTCATAGAGGTGTGCGCCGCGTCACGTGATATTTTTAATAGGCATCTGTTTACTTTTTGGACAAATGATCGGATTTGACAAAACTTTTCGTTTGAATGCTAGAGCTTCTGAGATTTAAAGCTCCTTCGTGTTTATTTTTCAATCTTAACTACTTTATATTGAAGTAATATGACAAAAAGCAGCCATTAAACTGTAAAGAAGTAAGTCAGCGGGTGGTAGCCGAACTGTGTGATATATGCGTGGATTTATTCAAAAATTAATCCCCGAGGCGCCTCTTTATTATGGATTGAACTAATTTGAAAAGCTTTTTGTTTTTTATTTGCTACATTATGTAGCTTTTAAAGGTTAATGTATTTCGCTTTTATCTGTTTTATTTGTATAGCTTTAGATTTTTTCAGTTTACCTTTTATATATTTCGCATATTTTAAGTACTTATCTACCTTATTAAACTTACTTTACTGGTAATTAGTCTGCAAAATGCGAATTACTTTAATGGTACATTTTGATGTCTGCGTTGTAACTACGATTTTTTTTCTTTTATATAAAAAAGAGGTAGAGTTCCAGTAATTGACAATTCCGTTTGCTATTGAGCAAAACCTACCAGCTATCACTACTATATATGTATTGACAGGTATAATTGTGATATTGATAATATTCATCCAACGATTAAACTATGTTGAATAAATAATTTCAATATATTTTTTTTCGAATTGTCCGCACAGGTACCTAACTACCTACTTAGATACACTTAGCACATACAAGCAAGGCGTAGGGCGCATTGCTGCTAAAAAAATGTGAACATTCTTGAAACGTTGTATTGTGACGTTTGTAAAGTAAAGTTACATTTAATTTCACATTGAATTGGTAAAGTGTTAAGATTCTGATTTAATAAGTATATATTTCAATAAAAGACGTATCAATAGTTAACAATTTTTTAAGAATCTACCTAAACAAATGGACTATAGAAAATATAGCAATGTAAGAGAGGTACAAGTAGAGTACAGCACTAAAAATTGATTGAGTTAATAGCACTGTGGGAAAGTCACTCTAATTTCCATCTACGTTTAATGTACAGTAGATAGGATACATTTTTATTTGTTGGGATTTTGATAAAAAATTCAAGAACCTTTTGTAGAAAGTCGGTTTTCACAAAAGCAGTTTACCGGTTTAAGAGTTGCGGTAACACAGAAAAGAACACACACAAACCAATTTATCTTAACATATAATACGCCTCTCTTTGCGTTGGAGGTAAAAAAAAAATACAATCCCTGTCATCAAAAAAATATCGTGTTTGTGGCTGGACTATATTTCATAAAACGGAGCCAACGCTACGAAACATTCTTTCACATAAAAAAAAACGCATCCAAAAAAATTCACCGCTTAGGAGCTACATTGCCATAGACAGACACTCTCCACTCATAGCGATCAAACTTATAACATCCCCATTTTTGTGTCTGGGCTGGGGTAAAAAATATTTTAAGACATTTACGAAAGCGGGTAGAGTAGAGTAATTAGTAAAGTAGTAGGCTAGTTACTTACTCATCGCGAACTAGAGGCTTAACCCTAGGAGTGCTATTTAGAAGTATTTACCCAAGATGAGTTTTGTCAGGATTTAAATTCACGTGGTTTCCGGTAGAGTACAATACTACCACCACTCCAAGTGTTCCCGTGGATGTCGTAGAAGGCGACTTAGGAAACACTAGCTAAAGAAAGCTTATAAACATCAAAAAGACCTCGTCAACCCGTTTTACCAGCGTGGAGAGTGCCGGCCAAATCCTCTAACTGTTCTGGCTAATACATGGCTCTGGTAGTGCAGAGAGGGTCGTGCTCCAGCACTGTAGACTAAAAAGACCTGATGATGATGATAAGTATTGAAGTAAAGCCCAAACGGAAAAAGGGAATTGTGGCAATATTTGATAATTTTGGAGTAAAATTAAGCATTTAATCAATTAATCTCATTATAATCTCCGTACGTTCCTATACAGCTTGGTTAAAATACCAATGGTATGAGAATTACAAGCCTTTTTAAATTTGTATGGAAATCTTGAGAGGCGTATAATTCTCAAACTATTGATAATTTAACCAAACTGTATAGGAACGTAGGTAGATTATAAGAAGATTAATTGATTGGATGCTTAATTTTACTCCAAAATTATCAAATATTGCCACAATTCCCTTTTTCCGTTTGTATGGAGACATGCGCGTCCAGGCGACTCTTAAGCCATGATAATAACATTGTGATCTTGTCAAAATTATGATGAATTATTTATTCTATTACTAATTCGTAAGAAAAGAAGTAATTGTAAAGGTTGGCATTTAAACGGACAGGTTATAAGTTTGTCCTTACAGACAGACCTTTCTGTCTACTGTCTGGTCGATCTCCTTCTAAAGACGGTTGATCAACAGCTTTTTTTGTTTGCTATTGCAGTTACACTATAATATTTTTCTTATTAAAAATCTACCAAAATACACCATGACTCTTTCTCGTCGGAACCTGAAGTAAAAATTAGTAAAAAAACTAATGATTTTAAAAGAGACCACACTTACTTATATAAATTATAAAGAAGGCAAATATTACGTATATATTAAATATTCTCGAGCGCCATAAGACATTTAACACTGCGTTAGCCGACAAGCAATTAAACGCTATGCTGTATTATGTAAAATAACTATGAAATATTATGGCTGTGATTCTGACAATCTCTTTTTGTTTGATTACAATCTATAATATCCTGAAATGATCCCGATAGTACGTCTCTATCGGTATTATTGCAGGATATAATAGAAAAAAGAAATGGAAACCACATGTAAAAATCTAGTCTCATACATGGTTATAGTCTTATACTTATATACCCACATGTTTTTTTATTACATAATTTAAATTGAAAAAAAAAATCGTTATTTATCGCTACTTCGTCCTCGTTATTGTGCATTCCAATGTGTCAGCTATTACATTGTAACGTTTCAACAAAATCCAACTAGTACTTTATACGTAAAGAAATAATTGGAGGATTGTAATTTGTAACTTCGTGATTGCTTACATTAAAGCTAAGTGTGTGTGTATATTTCAGCACCAAGTAAATATGTGCTATGCAAATGACCCACTTCGCAATAAATAAGTTCCATAACTAACTATTCTCACCCGCATCGAGTAAGCAAACTTTAACCTCCAAAACGAGATAAAACAGGTCCAAGGAGTTTAATGAACAATAGTTTAGTCCGCTAACTTTGCCCCAATTGTTTATATGTGATTTACTTCGCCTATCACAAAATAGTACAATTTTAGCTTTACGTATTAGACTTTCAGATTATTGAAGATTTTTTCTTAAAGAAAAAATTATACCTTGGTCGAAACTATTAAAAAAAACATATTTGAGAGACTAGCTTCAGCTCGTGGCTACGACTACATGAGCATAAACATGTAATTTCGGAATAAAAAGTAACCATAAATAAATGGTGGACTTGGCATATTACCTACCTATGTGCCCAGTAATATTATAATTTATTGAAAAGTTACAGCCTGTTACATGATAAGTAATAAACATCCTAGCTCACAAATATTTAAAATAGAAACATTATTCGATGATATATAGGGTCTAAGATTTTATTCTGTAGGTAACTTTGTGATAGCTGACATTATAACTACTAACACTACACAAAAAATAAATCCCACAACTATTCATCTCGCTCTTCAAGTTAGCACAAACTTGAACCCCCGAAACAAGGTAAAGCAGGTCCAAGGAGTTTAATGAGCAGCTCAGCCGACTAACTTTGCTCCACTTGTTGTGTGTAATTAACTTTGCCGATCACACAATCGTACAATAATTCGTCTACATAAAAGCTTTATCTAGCGCTTTATCTTTAGCTTTATCTTGCTAGACTTACATACTATAAATATGTAGGATATGATTGTTTGTTTGTAATAGATAAATTCAAAACTACAGGACTGAAAAAATATTTTATTGATAGAAACTACATAATCACGAGTTCGATCAGAAGTCACGGTAAAATAGCTAGTTAATCGGTAATAATACGAGAATAACAGCTTCTGGAGATATTTTTGAAAGAAAATATAACACGCGGTATAACGCGAAAGCTTTGAAAAAAGTAGCGATATACATATCTGGAAGAGTAGTTTTAAATCTTGGGTTATAGATCGTTACACATATAAGATTATAGTTTATAACTTATCTTATAATAGCTGCATATTAGAACGCTAAATGAATATGTGTTATGCAAATGATCCGCTAAATAATAAATAAATCGCCAAGCAATTTGCTCCCGCATCGAGTTTGTAAACTTGAACCTCCAAAACGAGATAGAGTAGGTCCAAGGAGTTTAATGAGCAACAGCTCACCCGGCTAACTTTGCCCGACTTATTATGAATGTAATTAAGTTTGCCGATGATACAATTGTATAAATGCTCGTGAAGTAATAAGAAATAATGTTAAAGTAACGTTAGATACTAATATTATCCTAATCGTAATCCTAACTGATATAAATAATGTGAAAATTAGTTTGGTTGTTCGTTTGTTTGTAACGCTTTCACGCCCTATCTACAGAACCGATCATCATGAAACTTTGCATACACGTAGTTTAGGATACTGAAAAGAACATAGGCTATAAATCATATGGGCGAAGCCGTGGGTAATAGGTAGTTAATGTATAAAATACGGGTCATACCAATGTCGTCAATTTCGACCTGTAGCTGACTTCATAGGTGAGTGACCCCTTTTTTTTTTGACATATTAAAACTACTTTAAACTCTTTCGTTCATATCCGTTGCTAAACTAAAACTTTGAGTTATATTTGTCTGAAAGGATTCTAAAGCTGCAGCAGGTCATGGAATATTTTTCACCTCGAAGTATTTTTCAGTTTATGCTATATATAATAAGTTAAGTAAGCCGTGTCTAATCCCTTTAAGGGGTGACTCAACCCATCCATTAGTTCATATTGACGGGCCGAGTGGCGTTTCTTTAAGGGTCGGACAGGGTATTATGAACATATTGTATTAGTAGGAATCTTTTTGAAAAGAAGCGACTCCTATCAATCTATTTGAATTGTTTTGTTAAATAAAATTTTAGTAGCCAATCTAACGTTTAAGAACGTATCCTAGCAGTATCTTTTCAGTATGGATTCCATACAAATGTATTTCTCTATTTTCTCGCTGAAAACAGAATCTAGAGGCACAATTCTTTTTTCATAAAATCTAATACTAAAATAGGTATGTCCATATGTTTTATTTTTTTCTAAAAACTAATAAAAAGATTTTTTTTTACAAAAACGGTTTTTTACGGAAGAATAAAAAATAGGGGCAAACCTATGTTAGTTATATTTTATGAAAAAAGAATTGTGCCTCTAGATTCTGTTTTCAGCGAGAAAATAGAGAAATACATTTGTATGGAAAACATACTGCTAGGATACCTTCTTAACCCTTTCAATAATAAATGAATATATAGAAAAAATTGCATAAATTGCGCTAGCCCCACAGTTAATTGAATAACTTCACGTTATTTAAGCAAGTTTCAAAACGTCTAGACTAGTCTAGAATGCGATTAGTAGTTAGAAACAGAGTGAAAACGAACTTTTGCTTCTTAAACTTACAATGGTATTAACAGATGTTCAGCTTGATTGAATAAATTTGATTTGACGCACTAGCTTACTTTGTTTTTGTTTTTTTACGTGTGTGTAAGTGGCCAGCACTAGTGTCAGATTTTTCAAGCTGCCTAAAGGCGTCTGGCATAGCTTAACGACTACCATCAATGATGACAGCCGGGACCAACGGCTTAACGTGCCTTCCGAAGCACGGAGGAACTCGAGATATTTTTATGCCACTTGCGGTAACCCATCCAAATGTGGACTTGCGCCTGGGGTTGCTTAACATACGAAAAAGCTAATAATGCTCCACTAGGCCATCGGGCTCCTCTTTTTTGTTAAAAAGTTATATAGAGTAGGATGTTTATTTATTCGTAAAATGTAAACTATAAAACCTTTCTAAAGAAGAATAGGTAATAAATAGATAATAAAAAATAGGAAAAATAGAAAAATATCTTTTTAAAAATGCAGTTACATTTTGAAGTTCCAATTTTCTGTGAAAATAAAAAATATTTAAAACTATTAGCAACATATTCAAAATAATATATGCAGAGTTAGAATTTTAAAGGATCGTTGTCTCGGAAAATCTTTTCACGACTCAAAATTTAATACGGCCTGTGGGAAAAAAAATTAAAGCCTATACTACTTGGGTTACTGTAAGGATTCGAATGATACCTTCTATATCTAAATCTGTTTGGATACTCAGACATTATGGTGCCATAGAAAAACCTCACATGTCGACTTCATGCTTTCATGAAACTTGAAACTTAACCACATTTGACAATTTTTTGAGCAGCCATGTAAAAAATTGCGTAAAAAATAGCAGTCGCGGTTTTACTCAGAGACTATAAGTACTAGAAAGCTGTAATTTGGTATGGGTATGTATATTAATCATGGCAAAAAAGTGGTAGAAAAAAGGTGGGGGTATCGTTAAATAGGTCTTTGAAAATTATTGTGAGGTTGAGAACACCATTTTTCGATTTAGGGATCCGTTTCTGAAATATTTTGTTGTAAAGTGCAAATTTTTGTTAGAGGTACGTGTCCCCCCTCCCCTCTATCTGCTAAACGGTTATATATGGATACTTGAAAAAAATTACAGCAATAGTATATATACTGAAGTTGAAAGGAAATCTATCAGAGCTGAGTACTAAGAACAAACTAAAAAGTTATAGGCAACCAACTTATAAAATGTATTCGAAAATGTAAAATTCCATACAATTTTTATTTTTAGATGTTTTTGGTCGTTAAACTGTGAGGTGCGAGTGTGAACAGTGTGTACTCAAACTTGTCATTCGCAACTACGGAACCCTACATTATATATTTACGCATTTCATATTAAAAATATTTTTTATTGTTTTTATTCGTGTCAGTCTTCTTCTTTTCGAGTCGAAATGGTTATATCTGCTTTTTTTAAAATCGTTTTAGACCAGTAGGTGGCCACAATTATCGTACATTACTCATAACTATCTTACTTTTTAGTAAGCTTTTCATGTCCTACTGCTGGGCAAAAGCCTCCCACTTTATTTCTCCAAATGTCTCTAGCCCTGGCTTTCTTCTTCCAGACCTTCAAATAATTGTTTAATTTATATTAATAAACTGAAAGTGCCTTACTAATATGTGTTAATTAATAGAGATTCATGAATGGTGTAAGTAATTAATTTCCGATTTGAGTATTACATTAAAATCAATTGATAAGCTCACTTCGCTAGCAGACTAGATTATTCCGACCTAGTTTCCTGCGCTAGCCGCCGCTGAACTCCAAATTATTGAAGTGACCTAAAGCCGTCTTAACTTAAGCTGTAGCATATTACTATTTATCCCTCCTTAGGCTTTCTCTGCAATAATATGGTAATCGAATGTTTAAATCATAAGGTTCCCGGCAGAGTAGAATGGGACCGCTCCAAGTCTTCCCGTGGACATCGTAGAAGGTGACTTAGGATACACAAGCTAAACAAAGCATATAAATACCAAAGAGTCCCCTCAATCCCGTCTGGCCATGGTGGTAGGCCAAATCGTCTGACTGCTCTGGCTAAAATAAGGCTCTATAGTATTACAGATAGGGTCGTGCTCCTGCAGTGGAGACTAAAAAAAACCTGATGATGAGGAATTATGTGTTAGACATTTATGTGTGTAACTAATTAATGTCCGATTTTAACGGAGAACATTAAAATCAATTGATAAACTCATCTCCCTAGCAGACTAGATTATTCCGACCTAGTTTCCTGCGCTAGCCGCCGCCGATCTCCAAATTACTGAAGTGACCTAAAGCCGTCTTAACGCCCTCTAATATTACGATTTATCAGTCTTTAGGCTTACTCTCCAATAATATGGAACTAGAATTTATAAGATATGTGGTTCCCGGCACAGTAAAATAGGATGGCTCCAAGTCTTCCCGTGGATATCGTAGAATGTGACTTAGGAAACACAAGCTTATAAATAGCAAAGACTCCCCTCCAACCCGTCTGGCCATGGTGGATTGTGTAGGCCAAATCGTCTGACTGCTCTGGCTATGACTCTAGTATCACAGAGAGGGTCGTGCTCCTGCAGTGAAGACTAAAAATTATGATGATGATGAATTATGTGTAAGATATTCATGCATGTAAGTAATTAATTTCCGATTTCAGCGGAGTATTACATTAAAATCAATTGATAAGCTCACTTCGCTAGCAGACTAGATTATTCCGACCTAGTTTCCTGCGCTAGCCGCCGCCGAACTCCAAATTATTGAAGTGACCTAAAGCCGTCTTAACGCCCTCTAATATTATGGTTTATCTATTCTTAAACTTACTCTGAAATAGTATGGTACAGTCCAAATCAAACTTAATGGCAGCTTGGATCATCGCGCGAGTTGATGCACAGTATATAATATTAGGTTAAGCGGGGCGCGCGCGGGGAGGCGGGGCGCATACTGCGCAGCTTGCAGCTAATATCTGAGCCGCCATAAAGTTTGATTCGGACTGTATTAGAATGTATAATAACCAACAGGAAACATGTCAACGTAGCCGTAGTGACTCACGCCGGTTAGTGTTAGGTGTTAGTTAGGTGTTTTTAGTTAGGTGTTTAGGCGGCTCAGTAGCTGGGCTACGGCGTAGCCCAGCTACTGAGCCGCCTAAACACCCCGACGCCAGCACACAGGGAAAAAAACAGGTAAGCTCAAGCAAGTCTACCTTTAAAGTTAAGCACTTCACTGTTGCTGGTATTTGTTTGTGGTTCTAGAGGTATCCAAGAAGGATTTGCATTGCCAAAAATATCACAGCGTGAATGCTGTTATCACTACATATTATAAAACAAAGTCACCGCGTCTGTCTGTCTGTCTGTTCGCGATAAACTCAAAAACTACTGCACGAATTTTCATGCGGTATTCACCAATAGATAGAGTACTTCATGAGGAAGGGTTTTAGGTATAACACATGCCCGGGCGCACCTGGAAAGGGCTGCTAGTTATCTATACAGCATCAGTCTATCAAGCAAAAATCGGCAAAAAATCACGTTAGTTGTAGGGAGCCCCCTTAAGTATTCACTTTATTTTAATTTAGTTATTTATTTTCAAAATAAATATTCATTTTTATATTCTGTGAATATTTCAAGCGTTATTAAAATCGAGCAGAAAACGGCAAAAGATGTCGTGATTTCTTATCGTTTGTTAAATAGAAAATTTGAATACATCATCTGAGAAAATTTTAACTATCTAGCTATCACGGTTCTTGAGATACAGCCTAGTGTCAGACAAGCAGACAGATTGACGGATGGCAATCGAGGTAATCACCATAATAATCCCGATTTTACCCTTTGGGTACGGGGCCCTAATTACGGAAAGTATGTGACCCTTTATGCGAAAAAATCCATTTTTCATTGTTCATATTGTTCTTCACTAAACTCGAGATGACCACGCTTTATGTCTTATCACTAACAATCATTCTAGTTAAATGATTAAAGTTTTGCTGTAGTTTGTTTCTGGTTAAATAAATCCATACAATTCCGAAAGTTAAGCGTCTCTCGGATTTTCTTTTATTTAGTGGTAGAGCCACGCTACCGGCGAAATTCACTTTTGCTAGTAGCATGAAAGGGCCGGCTCGTCCGGGGAAGTACCGCACTCTCACAGAAAATCAACGTATGAGTAGTAGCTATATCGCTGCTATGCTTCGTTTGGTGAGTGAGAGAGCTGGAGGCCCATCCCCTCTCCCCTTTGGGAGGGAAAAGTAAAAGGCCGGCAACGCTTTTGTCACACCCCTGGTGTTACAGTTATCCATGGGAGCGGTCACTTACCATCAGGTGACCCGCTTGCTCGTTTGCCGTCCTATGACAAAAATAATAAAAATAAATCGGTCTAGAAAAAAAGTTTTCCCAAGCCGATTTACTTGGTACTAGCTTTTGCCCGCGGCTCCGCTCGCGTTTAGTGTCGATCCCTCAGAAACAGTACTTTTCTCCGAGATGAAAGATAGCCTATGTCCTTATTCATACTCCAGACAACGTGTATGCAAAATTTCATGATGTTCAGTAGATAAGGCCTGAAAGCGTAAGAAACAAACAAATAAACAAACTCACTTTCGCATGTATAATATTAGTTAGGATTGCGATTAGCTGTTTCCAGGGACATCGTCCGCATGGGTTTCAGTTCTATCCCAAAATTTTCTTTTTATATTAAAAGTAGCCTATGTCCTTTCTTAGGCTGAAGAACAATCTGTGTACCAAAATTTCATTTAAATTAGTTCAGTAGTTTTGGCGTTAAAGCGGACAGACAAACAGAGTTACTTTCGCATTTATAATATGAGTGTGGATTATTTCTAAAAAGTTACGACACTTCTAGCGATTTAATATTACTTGTACAGTCCTATGCGCAGTCAGTATGATTTAACTGAAGTGAATTGGTCCGTGAAATTATATTAGAATCCCTACGCCAATATTGCACCGTAAGTGCATTTATAAAATACTGTACTGCGTTGAACTGTTTTAGAATTGGAATCGCTTTTGTTTGTTACCAATGGTAAGCGATTTGGAAGCCTGAGGTTTGACTTTATTAAAGGCTGATTCGGCAAATCAATTCAGTTTTGTGGTGGTTAGCTTACATTTTGTTATAATACCTTTATTGTAAATTAACCAAACTGCTACCGATCATATTTGGTAGCATTTTGGTATGCCTTTAAAAAAAAATAGCTTAATTGGATCTGAACATAAAGTAATAATAATAAATAATAAATAAATCTTTATTTCGTTAACAACCTCAAATTACATCAACAAGTTTTTGAAATCTCCTTTTAGGCAAAACATTGCCTGTATTAGGAGGTTTCACTCTTCCATAACATTCCATTAAATCAATTTACATTAAATTAATAAATTTAAATAGAATAATTGCATTACATTAAATTTAAATATACAATATTATTAACACATGATAAAATTAACATTTAAAACTAAATTATACATAAATAAAAAAAAAATTGCGATTTTATATTCATTTCAATAGGTTTTCTATATCGTCATAAGTGGAGTTTTTTAACCAAACTGTCAACATTTTTTTGCACTCGTAGTATGTTTTTGGGTATATACTAACACATTTATTTATTTTGTTGTATACTTGTGCAGATATATGCTGTAATTGGTTTGAAGCAAACACTGTCTTAGTTATTGGAACTAATGCTACTATGGTCTTTCGCCGTCTTAGTAGTACACGTGGATCAAAATGTAGAGACTTGTGCTTTTTAAGAACGATGTTTAATATATACAACTTTCGGACCGATAGCAAAGCACTTGTACTGTAAAGCAGTTCTGTAGGATATATTATTCTCTTAAAGTACATCACCTTAATGAGGGCTCGTTGGGCTCGCTCTATTTCCATAAATTTCGTTTTCCCCGCACCCCCCCAGACTGAAATGCAGTACGTTAGGACAGATTGACCCAAAGCAACATATATTTCGTTCATAACATTTCGGGGCGGATTTTTGTCATTATCAATATGAGTTGGGACAATATGCCTTAGTGTTTTAAATATCCAAATCAGTTTTCTAATTCTACCAGCAACTTGCTCAATTTGGGGATGCCAAGACAATTTTTGATCTAATACGACTCCCAAGTATTTGATTTGTGATACCTTTTCAAGGACTGGACAGTCACAAACATCTTTGTCATTACCGCTACAATTATGAATCCTCAAGCGGAAATCTCTCTTAGGTTGCGTAGATTTATAAATACTGAAGCTTAAATATTTAGTTTTACTGACATTTAATGTTAGCAAATTACTTGTAAGCCAGTTTGCGACTTGCGTCATGCCAAGTTCAGTATTAGTTTTGACTTCAGACCAAGATTTACCATGAAAAACAATAGCAGTATCATCGGCATAAGAAAAAATTGTAGCGTTTTCCAATTTAAGAGCACAGAGATCATTAATGTAAATTAGAAAGAGTGTTGGGCCCAAAATACTACCCTGCGGTACTCCATAGGATACCTCTACATCATCACTAATGTACTCACCTAATTTGACTCTTTGCTTTCTGCCAGTTAGGTAATTTTGAAATAATTCCAGTGGAATTCCTCTTATTCCAATTTTTTCTAGCTTTTCAATTAGAATTGGAATTGAGACGGTATCGAAAGCTTTTTTGAGGTCCAAAAATAGAGTAATACATTTATTACCTTCATCAAGATGATTTGTGATGAGGGATGTCAAATCACCGACCGCGTCTTCTGTAGATTTGCCGTGTCTAAAGCCATATTGTTTGGATGACAAGATGTTGAATTTGTTTAAGAAATTTATGAGCCTGGTATTTAGCAGCTTTTCAATTATTTTTGATATGGCAGGTAATACAGATATCGGCCTGTAATTATTAACATCACTCTTATCACCACTCTTTTGTACTGGTGTAACAATTGACAGCTTGAGAAGAGATGGGAAGATTCCTGTTTTAAAGCAGAGGTTTGCAAGATGAGTTATTATAGGTACAACCTCTTTTTTTGCCATTTTTAGAAATGTTACTGGAATAGTGTCACAGCTAGGGGCGCTATTAGATTTTAAGCCCATCAAAACACTTTCCACTTCGTCAGGATCAGTTTCCAAGAGAACAAACGAATGAAAATATGCAGTGTCCGATCTAGTTATTCTGGTCTGGGACGTACTTTTCTGTCTGATTTGCTCAGCTAACTGTTTACCCACGTTGACGAAATAATTATTAACAGTATTAGCTGTTAGTGTAGGACATGAGCTATTTTGTATTAGTTCAGTACTCGGCTTTTTATTATCATTAGAATATGTTATGTTTTTAATATTTTTCCATAGCAGTTTATTATTGTTTAGCGACTGGGTAATTGAATCTCTATCATACTGTCTTTTCAACTTTTTAATAAGATTATTGCAGTAATTTCTATACCTAATGTAAGTTATTTTAACGATTTCGTTATCTGGCGCTTTGCGAAGATCTTTCTGCAATTTATTTCGGTGGTTTATACAGCGTAATATTCCTTGAGTGATCCAAGGCTTTATAATTCGCCTACTTCTGGGTATAGTTTTGGTCGTAGAATTTTCTTTTATAGAGTCTGAAAGAGCCCTTGTTAATAAATTGCTAAGCAAAGTTGGATCGTCACAGAAAAGAAGTTCAGTTAAGTTTTTCTCTCGCAAACATCGTAATGCATTTTCATAGTTTATTATAGTCTTAGTTTTATTTGGAACGTGTTGGTATTTTATTTTACCAAGCGATAGAAGTGTAGTGAAGTGGTCAGTCGTAGTAGTATGTATCACGGCTATGGACGCCATTGCCCTATTACGATTAATTTTTAGCATAAAGTGGTCGAGACAGTTGTGATATCTAGTGGCTAATGTGTGGCCAGGAAGTATGCCAGATAGAGCTAACATATTGAGATAGTTTACCCTGTTGCTATATTCTTGCGGTGTTTCCTTTTCATTGGGTTTAATATTTATATTTATATCTCCCGCTATAATAATATTTTTTTTCGAATTTGTTGTTTCTAATTGAGAACTAAGGGAATCGATGAAATTGACAGCATTTGAATGAGATGGCGATCGGTAGATACATAGAATAATAGAGTTTAGGACATCGACTCTAAGGCAGGATGCCTGGGAGAGATTTACTTCTTTAACGTTTGCTTTCAGTGTATTTTTTATATATACGACCACTCCATCATTCTGGTTTTGCTGACACCTCGTGAAATAAGATTCATAATTTTTTATTTCCGGTATTGGTTTATTGCAATTTAACCTGCATTCAGTTAATATTATAACATCTACATCAAATTTAAAATCATGAAGTGTCAACATGAAATTGTGGAAATTGCAGTATATGCTCCGAATATTTTGCGATATTATAGTCAGATCGTTTTTGCGAACTTGTATATGTTTTTTGAGCTCTGATAAATCACATTCAATTGCACGGGCAATTTCTATATTGTCTAATACTTGAAGATTTTTTTGCGTACTATCCATTAATGAGACTTTTCAAAACAACATTTTTGCCAAATCTATGTGACAAAGGAAAAAACAATGATCTTATCAAAACAATTTCCGTAAGTCCCGTTTTAAGCAAAGATACGATAGTTTTGTTCTCTTTTTTAATTGTATTTATAATTTTACCTATAATAATGTTTTGTTTGTATTTTAAGTTTGGTTGTTTTAATATGTACAAGTGCAATCTATTTGTTTTCAAAAAAGCAGCATTATTTTTAAACATCGTTTTGAAGATACAACAAGATAAATAAAAAAACATAAAAAATAGACACAGACAAAATTTTAAGAGCAAAATTAAATTAATGTTGACTAAAAATAATAATTTAGTTCCCAAGTACAGAAAGTGGGCCCTCATAATATCGAGGGCGGGGACAGCTAGTCATTTTTCTTCTTGGGATAGTAGCCGGTGTACTTGCTCTTCATTCCTAATAGTTATTATGGGTGCCTGCTCATCTTTCCTTACATAAACTTTCCCATAGGCGGTCCAACAGAATTTGTATGAC
Source organism: Rhodophaea formosa (assembly GCA_963082605.1). Lineage (NCBI taxonomy): Eukaryota > Metazoa > Arthropoda > Insecta > Lepidoptera > Pyralidae > Rhodophaea > Rhodophaea formosa. The sequence goes on from OY720206.1 coordinate 8,867,249, forward strand.
CTGGATTTAGCCAGGTCACGCGCGAGGAAGAAAAGTCGGGATCCCTTTGCAGTCAAGTTTTCCGACAGGAAGATGGGTGTATCCTCTTGGGTCCTGAAGCCTAGGTGTTTACAACATAACTTAGCCTTCCTTTTAATATTAAATGTTTTGGTTTTCCTTAGGATTTCAGTCTTTAAGGTGGTTGAGTTTGTTTCCACTACAATGGGAGTATTTTGTTTTTCTGGGTTCTTTGCACGAACCCTGTAGATATCCTTGATGTCTTCCTTGCTGATTTTGCAGTCAATGCTCTGGGAAAGGCATGTTACCATGGTGATCAGGTCCTCTTTGGTTTCATTGCTTTTTTTCGGTACATTTTTTATTTCAAAATTAGCCTTTCTACTTCCCATCTGTAGATCTTCAATCTTATCCTCAAGTACAGTAATGTATTTTTTTTGTTCCTTAGACTCATTTTCAAGTTGGTTTATCCTTTTTTTATATTCCTCGTTCTGTGCAGTCAGGAACGCAATTGAAGTCTCAATATTTGAGTTGGACTGTTGAATGGTAGTGAGAGAGGAGCTGACCTGTGCAAATTGACTCTCTTGTTTGTTGGATAGGCCCTGTATCATTCTTTTCATCTCTTCCTGCAGGTAGTCTATCTGTTTTGAAACAGAGTCATCCATGTCTTCCCGTGACCTCTTCCTAAGAACGTAGTTAGGTGGAGTTGAACAGTCTTTAGAGTCCACACCCGACAAAGACTCCATCGATGAATGATAAAGACAAGAACACATTTCAAAAACGACTGAACCGATTTTGATGAAACTTGCACTGTTCCCTAAGTTGGACTATACGAAATCCAACTAGATATATAAGATTTTTTCAATCATATATATTTTGAGACACGTGGACAAACATACATAAAATTTATTTGAAATGTGTACTTGCGACACTAATACGATTAGGGGCCCATCCTGATATTCTTAGAACCCTACTGGCTTAGTTAGCAAATTGGGACGAAAAGATTTTTTTCCTATATAATATAAATAAATAAATAAATAATATGTACATTACAGCGATGCGCCACCTCGCATTTTATCCGACCCCTTTTGCGACACCCATAATTTTATTCTTGCACTCCGAAATCACATTGCAAAATCTTCGTCAGTATTTTTGGCGGTAACGAGTAGTTCTCTTATTTAATAATATTATATTGATGAAAAGTAATACTAATACATGTAATTTACTACCGGAGTACTGACGTAGATTTATTTCAATTTGTCTTATTTACGAGTACAAGAATAAAATTACGGGTGTCGCTAGGTTCACTGATGTAAGCCTCCTAAGGTTAAATTTATAATATGTATGCAGGACCTGGTAATGTTAGTACAATTTTCAAGTTTGTTGGGCATCAAAATCAGTTCAGTTGTTTACGTATGAATCTTAATAAATGTTGGCAAGGTACGGTGAATACTTATTATATACCTAACTAAAATGTACAGAATAATTGTTATACAAATAAAATGTACAGAATAATTGTAATATGAATAAAATGTACAGAATATGCAAAAGACAAAATCTTGACTTAATATACTTTAAGCTTTCTTATCTCCGTATCGTTGTGTTATCTGCTGGTGGAAGGCGCGCCCTATTGGGAATCTGGCGATGTTTTCTTTGCATTATTAAGGAAATCGAGGCTGATGACGCAATATGATAACATTGTACGATACTTCGTGCTTGTGTTACCTTATTAGAAATCAAGTATTGATGCAGTCTAGATCAATGATAAAATATTGATTTCCTCACTACAAATTTATGTACGGTTGACATACACAAGTACATACCTACCTTATTTTTTACATGAAGAAAATGCGTTATGCATACTGATCTACTACGGAGGTACATAACAGATATACGAGACTCACATCCGCTAAAAGCCACATAAACGCCCTCCGCCATATTATATACCTATCAGAAGAGTAAGCTCTGTTAGTTGATGTTAGCAAGACTGTGCCAAAGTGAAACAAAACTGTAAAGACAATGGGACAGTTTTTGAAAATATTGATTGATTCACCCAGACACATTCAAATTTAGGTTTGTGACGAGGAAGGCAAAGTTCTCTATCTGTCTGAAAGGTCAAGAAGTTCGCCTTCCTAGAGATACTACTAGGGCAAGTTAGGCATGTGAAAACCCGTATAAAAACGCTTCAAACTGCTTATTTTTTTGGAAGGTGTTGATTTGTATAATGTAATTATATGCCAGGGAGCAGCCGAGAAGAGCTGCTCGTGTTATATTAATATTAAAGTTCGTTCGTTAATTTACAAAAGTAGAACAATACTTCAACAACGAACCAACTTGGTATCACATGGATTTCACGTCTTTTGACTTTAGAAGAACTGATTTGCGAGACTAGGCCTTTTTACAAGAATTGTTTTTTACGGCATTAGATTTAACGCGTTTTTCCCTGCAATTTTTCAAACCCGCCGCCTAATAACTCTCAGGACCAATGTGTCCCTTACAGTCCCTCATGAGGAACTAGTTGTATGTTAAAGCCTGAAGGCCGGTGGACGCAATCTTGTGCTCCATTAAACCGTTCATGCTCGCCGCCTATGGAAATTGGACGTGAAACAAAATAATGCGTACTTCCACATTTATACGGCTGGGAGTTGACCTTTTTGTTGAATTCTTGTTTATTATATTCATTCTATTTCCTTTAGATATATACATGTACATAATAAATAACAAAAATCGTATTAAAAATAGAAAATTATCTTTTCAGATTGACCTGGGTCTTGGATCAAAAATATATAGTATTTTTGAGTTAATATCCCACAAGTCTTGAACTTACTTTGGGGCTAGCTCAATCTGTGTGATTTGTCCGTATATATATTTATTAATACTAAAGTTAGTTTTTTTAAATAGATAACAATCATCATGACTGGGAAAAAGAAGCCCAATATTAAGCTGGTCTGCTTTTGTAAAATAGTTCTCCACTTTACACAAAATAAGTCTAATTAGCTCAATATTAGTCTTTTTTCTGAGAGTGGACCCAGAAGCATCACTATTAGAGATGCAACCGAGGATACGCTCCGAAGCGAGAGAAACTTTGAAGAACTGAAAAATTTCCACCGCTTAGGTATCTATCCTCTCAAAAAATACCTATCTAATTTGGCTATGTTGAAAACATTTTCCTCAATACGTTATCATGTATTTTATACATATGATTTTATATGTTAATCACGTACTAACATACATAAACCTTCATCAACATCATCAGGTCTTTTTTAGTCTGCACTGCAGGAACATGACCCCCTCTGTACTACCGGAGCCATATATTTGATAGAGCAGTCCGATAATTTGGCCTACACTCTCCACGCTGGCCAGACGGGTAGGAGAGGTTTCTTTGTGGTTTTTGAGCTTTCTTTAGCTTGTGTTTCGTAAGTTGCTTTCTACGACATCCACAGGAAGACTTGGCGTGGTCCTATTCTACTCTGCCAGGAATCACACTGCACAAATATCAATATATAACATAAACCTTATTATACAAAAATTCAAATATTTATTACCACAACTTGAGTGTGAGTAGGTACTCGAAACAACATAGATTATCCTTTATCAGCTGAAATTCTCCAAATTATGTTTAACGTCTGGTGCAGATGGAACAAACCACAAACCCTAACTTCAGCCGAACTTAGCTTTTAGAAATTCCCTTTGGACAAGACACACAAGTTTGAGACATGATAATACAAGTTGTTCGCTACTAGTGACCTAGGTACCCACTGTTCAGTAATTATAAATAACTTTAGGAATTTCATATCCCTTTAAGGTTAAAGTTCATTCAATTAACTTTGATATAGGTAATGTAATTAAGTTTATTACAAGGTTAATATTCCGTTATTATGATTCCGTATATAGAGTTGTAGAGTAATAATTAGCATACAGTCGGCTTGGCAACTATGAAAATGTAACTTTAATTTTGTTAGGCTTTACGTGATACCAACGAGCTAAATCTGGACTTTAGGTCTGGACAGAGCCTAGGTTTGCGTAATACTCGTACCTACTTCATAAAAAGGTATGATGAAAAACAATATACCCCTTTTATGTGATTTTGACGATAAGTTGTCTTTATACAGACTTACACAAGGGGCCCCTTTTTACTTTTCGGTACGGTACACTAAAAATTATAAAAATAGTCATGTTTTCGCTTTACTTCGATCCGATCCAGAATTACATCATCACCAACCTGCAAACTGGCTTTATCCCGCCAAAAACCCTACTAAAATAATTTATATCCCGTTGATTTCTTGAAAAGGCCTATTTCGTCCTAATATATCCTTTCCAAAATCAGTGGTGCCCTAAGGATGTAGATAAATGCTCGTCCCGTCCCGTCCTGACACTTTTGCCGGGTTACAGAGCGAATAATGACCTCGTGCCGGGCCTTTCAACTATTTGTGTGTCCATTTGGGTCAATTGGACCTTGAAGGGCTTTGTGCATGTTTTCGACTAACATTCGGTTAAAAGCTTTTTTTGCTAGACGACGTAAGTATTGCGTTATTTTCACCGTCTAATGTGAAGCGAATGTTTTTAGGCCCGCTTGTACAATGAAAGACACATCGAAACGATGATTACAGCATTTCGACGAGAGTTTCGGTCTTTCAGTTGAATAATGGAAAGGTTTATTTACTTTGCTTAATAAATTGTCTGTTTCCATTCGAGTTTTAGCAATATCTCTATTTAATTAATACATTTTGAGTATCTTGTTTCTGTTTTACATAGTTTCTTTATACAAATTTATATAATTATTATATTAGCTATGTAACCTCTAAAAACAATTAGTCACTATATGTATGTAATTATTTAGATAACTCAACAAATGTAAATTTTTAACGTTACCCAACCCATCTCAACTTTCTATCGATTTTTTCTTAATTCTGTCATAGATCATAGTAATCTGTGGTTAGCGGTTTTGATGGCACATTTATTCATATTTTTAGTTTACCTTTTAGTAATATACAATGTACCGTTGTTTGCTTACCCAAATAAATTGAAAAAAATAATTAAGTTACATGTCAGTATCTTATAAGTAGGTATAAAGGAGAATTGACTTATTTTTTTCGTGGTTTAAAATAATTCTCAGAGTTTAGTGCCATGTAACGAGAAACTGCTACCAGCTCTTTGAATTCTTGACACTTTCGCAAACGGATGATCTGTTTAGAATAAATCTTTATTTTTAAGTATTGATATTCGTTTATGTATAATTTTGTGAATGAATAAATTAATAATAAACTGTATAAATCTACTTTAAGAGATAAAAAGTAAAAATGTAACAAAAAAACAAGCACAGGCAGGATATACAGTTTGCAAGACAAGTTTCAAACTATAACCCAACACCTGAGCGCAGCTCAACTCCTTAAAAGAACGGCTTTATCACTTAAGCCCCACCATAGAGCGTTGCATACAAAACACGCACAGAAAGACGCAGGATCAAGAAATATCCCGTTTATACCACAAATGCGGCGTTTTCCTTGGAGCCACACATTTAATTTAATCGTCTCTTATACGGAAAATGTCTGAGGTGTTACTGGGACGCGGCGAAATAACAGAATATAAGGATAAATACGCGAATAAAAGTGCTACCTGAAATAAAATATTTATTTACAATTTCAAGATTAGAATTCAACAGCTGTTGTTATGATAAAATGGTAATGTTTGTTCATTTTGGTATTTTGTTTTAATTCCCTATTCTTATATTTACGACCTCCGTGGCGCAGCGGTCAATACGCCAGCCCGCGACACGAGTGGTCCCTGGTTCGATTGTCGGTCAGGTCTAAATAAGAAATTATCTTTTTAAGGTTGACCTGGGTCTTGGGTGTTTATCTATATGTATTTGTTATAAATATATAGTATCGTTGAGTAAGTATCCCAAAACAAAAGTCTTGAACTTACTTTGGGGCTAGCTTAATTTATATGATTTGTCCGTATTTATTTAACTTAGTAATTAAAAGAAGTTATATTATTTTAACAATAAACACTCAAAGAAAAACGCACTGAAAAAAGAAACAATTTAATATCATAAGGCCATATATCACTTTTAGAAAAATAATTACATATTTGTTAATGAAATAGAAAACCGCTTAAAAACCGGTCGTATTGGAAATCCGTATTGAAAATTAGAGGCCTATGTCCAGCAGTGGACTTCCTGTGGTTGAGATGATGATGATGATGTAATCATATAGAAAAAAGCAGTTAACGAGTCGTTATTTTTATGCAGCAGAGTAAATGACAGCACGCCGCGTCATAGGCACGGATAGCTTAGGATCGTTCTCACTGATGACCTCAGTCCGGCCCCTAGGGCGGAGTGATGTGCTGCACTGCTGTTACAATATCGATAAAAAGTTATATGTGACAACAGAACTATTTTAAATGACAGCATGTCGCATCATATTCAGATAGCTCAGGATCGTTCCTACTGATGACCTCCCTCAAGCTTCCAAGGCAGAGTCATGAGCAGTAGCACTGCACTTCTGTTCAAATACCGATAAAATAGTGTAAATACCCTAGATTCGTTTTATACAATAGCAAAGAGGTAAGAAGTCGCACACCTCTGCGTGCTCCATCTTGGGCACGATTAAGCGCTTAGGATAGTTTAACTATCATAATAGTGTTTGTCATTTGCTTTAGAGGTAAGGCGAAGTTCGTCCTTCGTCCTGCCTCTCGATAAAATCTCTTGGACTAGTAATACAAATTTCTTTTTACATTGATTAAGAGTATAGCTAGTTTAAGTAGACCTTTAAGTTAGAACATCTATTGCTTTTTCAAACCATAAATTTTAAGATAAATTCAAAAGTTACAGCCATCGACTTTTCCCCGCACTAAGCTACGGCAATGCGGACTATTCGGGACGTGGACAAATGTGCCCAGCGACTCGCCGTGACACGTTCATTGAGCTTTCATTTGGCCAATTTTCGACTAAATCCTGCCAATCGAATGCTCTCTCTCTGCTCTAACTGTCGCCTGTGTCTCAATAAATACTTGACTGTTCTGACTTAATTTAATTAACAATAGTGTACGTAATAACAACTTTTTAAAGGGGACTAATGCTGTGTAAACTTGTTATAAAATCTATTTATATATTATGTATATATAAATAGATTTTATAACAAAAGGAAAATTTTATTGGTCATTAACGTATCAATGCGTAACCGGAGCTAAAAAGACTTGAAATCTGAATATTTGCATTTTTTAATACATTCAACCCCTTACTTACTTAATACAGGTCGATAAAAGATTGTAAAATTTCATTATGTCCCAAGCTATGGCCTTAAAAATAAGTACTGTAGTTTAACATTTATTCCATCAAAATCCACCTTTTTAGGCAAATGCTAATTTGCCTAAAAAGGTGTTCGGCTGATCTAGCATTTTGTAAAATGTAGTTATTTTCTGTTTGAATTCCAAGCATTAACAAATAATTGTGACTGGCTGATATGAAGGTTTGAAAGACAACGGTGTTAAACTTAACATCATCTAAGTATAATTAAATTAAGCTCTTCATAAATGGTAAAACAAAAGATAAAACTTAATGTTTTCTGTATTTGTAATAAATTTTAATCAAAGCATTGTCTTAACCTTTTAAATTCAAAAATGTTATCACCCGCACAAGACAGACATTCCAAACACTTGAAAATTAATCTTGAAAACGAGCCGAGTTTTCCTCATTATACAAATAAGGCCATGAATGTGAGATTACCTACTTGTTTCCCCCACTTTTCCTAAAGAAGATAGGGCACTAAGTACGAAGAGAAAATTTATTCTTCAGCGATAACAAGAACACTTTTTTATATCAAAATCAAAGCGTTGTTCGAGTTTCTTTGATGTGCCACAATTTCTTTCGGTTCGGCTTCTGTCCCGGATTCTGAGCACGTACAGTTATAATCATGTTCGACTCCGCCAATGTTTGATAAAGTCTCGTGTCTTGTGCGAAAAATGACGTGCAATTTGCTACGTACCAAAATATTGAGTGTATGAATTCAGAAATTTTTATTCGTATTTTGCTGATTTTGGCAGATGTACAAATGGTGTATTGTAATGTTCAGGGGCGGTATGATATAAATATTGATTGGTTATTATTGCGTTTATATCCCATGCCTTGTGCAGGGTTACTCGTCAAATATCAACTTTTTTTTTTAATGGACTACGTAGCTAGCTCCAAATGAGCTTTCGCTACTTCACCGGACTTTTGAGGTGAGGGCAGAGTGCCCTCAACCTGTAAGGCAATCTTCACCAAAGGGTTCCCAGGAGGGACGAACAACCTCGCAAGACTAACATCTCAAACAACAACTTTTGGGTCAATGCTAGGATCTCGATGGAAGCCCTCACCGGTCATTTTGAAAACAACAATCATCACTTCAAAATGAAATTTCTCGAAAACCCACTATGTAGGGCATGTGAGGAATCGGAGTAGACAATGAGACACATCTTGTGTTGCTGTTGGCTGCTAAGCGTTTGGACCACTTCGGATCGGCTTATCCTGATCTGGAGGACTACGCACCAGGTGATATTCTGAAGCTCATGCAATCCTTCTTCAGAAATAACCGTGTAGGTGAGTAAGGTATGGGGTAAGTTCCAACTAACCCAAAGGTTAGACCTGCTTCTGATTTACAATCGGCCCCAATGAATATAACATAAGATACTAAGATCTCAAAAAAAGCAGCATTTCCATAAAAAAGTGTAGGCCGGCCCGGCAATTTGTATGAAAATGTTTTTTTTTTAATTCTCATCATTGCTCCCATAGAAAAAAAGCTTTTTATTTTGACAGGCTGCTTCAATCCTAATACCCTCTATATGCATATTATAAATCAAGAAAATTCACTTTTACCTGCCAGGACAGGAGATGTATTTAAGAGAGCATAACGCCTAATGTTTTATGAATCGCAATCACACAAGTACCTATCGATGCAACTTTAAATTGCGAAGCAGGTATTTCAGTTATCGACGACTATTTGAAGCCAGACTGAATCATTTGTTACATAACTTTTAACTATTTATAATACCTATATCAAACCAAACTTATATCAAAATATGTAAGTATTTATAATATGCCGTGTGGTTCCCGGCAGAGTAGAACAGGACCACTCCAAGTCTTCCCGTGAATGTCGTAGAAGGCGACTTAGGAAACACAAGCTAAACAAAGCTTATAAACATCAAAGAGACCTCTCCAACCCGCCTGGCTAGCGTGGAGGCCAAATCCTTTGACTGCTCTGGCTAATATATGGCTCTGGTAGTACAGAGAGAGTCATACTTCTGCAATGGGGACTAAAAATGACCTGATGATGATAATGATGATTTATAAAAAGTGCTTCAGGTTTTTGGGTACTTATTTAAAAAGGAGATCTGGGAGAAAAACAACGTAGACGCACATTGAAAGATGATTTTAGTTGAACCTATATAAATGATTTTATATAACAAGAAAAGGCGGCCAAGTGGGCCTCATATAGCATAGGGAACTTAGGTTTTATTATTACACACATTTATTACATTAGGGTGATAAGGATTTCTTTGACTTACTTGTGCAACAAGACCTCAGGCGGTTTTGATTCATTTTCAGCAAATCTAGAAAATATGCGCTTTTTATTGTGTTGTCTCAGAAGTTTGACTTTTACCTCCAAGGAAACTTTTTTCTATCATTGAAGGCATAGCAGCTGTTCCCGGCTGCGCCCGGGCATGTAATATACCTATAAAGCTTCCTCATAAATTACTATATCTATTGGTGAAAACCACATGAAAATCCGTGAAGAAGTTATTAAGCTTATCGTGAACATACATACACAGGCAGGCATAAGACATGATAGATAGGCAGAAACTTGCACGCGTATTTCACCCTACCAACATTCCAGAGCAGTGAAAGCACATTTCTTTTTTATTTGTCTAGGCTCGTACCTATACCAATGAATTTTGTAGGTCGGCCGACCGGTGATTGCCGTCGAATACACGCTAAAATAAAATAAAAATCGTGCGGGCCGAATTTATACCACTATCGACGTGCAAAGGGTTTTCACTATAAACGTCATGGTTGCGCTATACCCTAGTAACACGCATTTGCGTGTCACCCAATTTTATATTCGCAGCCTCTAGCTCTACTAACCTTATTTGTTCCACATATTACTGTTCATTTTAAACTATGTTTTTATCCTTATTATGCTGTATATAGAGTTGAAAATAGTCGTAGTTTCAAAAAGGCAACATTGAGGCGTTTATTGCAGAGTGTCACGTAACGAGCCCAGGTGCGGAATGCTTTTACATGGGAAACGGAGGATTGCTTGACGCTTGTAATACCAAAAAAGGAAACATTACACTTCCAACTTAGGTATTTTACTTTTTCCTTCATTCCTAATTATTCAATTATGAACCTTATTTGTATGACATTAGAGTGTAGGAAAAGTGTCTAAAGCTGCTTAATTTTAAGTGTTGGCAACACCACGTATTTTTATAAAGCGTAGTCTGTGAAACGACACTCAAACATGCGATTAAGAAGTTCTTGAGTTAATTACTTAATTAAATTGCTCTAACTGTGACTTACACGGCATAAATTGTCGCTAGATTTTTATTGATCGTGACATTATGTACAGTTATACTGCAACAACAACAACCGCAACAACCTCTGTGGTCTTTGCTTTACTGACCCGGGGGTCGTGGTTCGATTCCTACGGGAAGCATACTTTGTTAAGTTGTTTCCAGTTTGGATTAGGATATTGCAGGCATGAACCACCTGATTGTCTGATAAGAAAGATGATTCTGTGCTTCGAAAGGCACGTTAAGCCGTTGGTGCCGGCTGCCATCTGGTAGTCGTTAAAGGAACCACGTCAGAGGCCGAGAGGCGGTTCCGAAGAACTCTGACACCAGGGTGTGCATGGTCGACTGACCGTGTCACCTACTCGAAATGATGATGATGATGATGAGTTATACTGCAATACATTTTCTTTTCAATGAAAACTTTTTCTAACTAACATACATACACGATCAGATAGCTATAACAAACTGCTAAAGGCTACTATTTATTACACTGAGAATGCTGGCCTAAGGGACCCATTAAATCAGGCGAAAACCTTATTATTTTTATTAAGCATCGACCTAAAAGATAGGTGTTATAAATTTCACCTGTAGTCGGAAGTATATATGGCGAAATTTTGATCGTTCTGGACCCTTAAAGAGGTGATTCAGCCCGTCGATATGAACCATTTTTTCTATGGAACCAATGCTGGAAACTCAAATTTTATTTCGACATTTTCGTACAAAAGTGTTCAGCCGCCCGGGCAATTTGTATAGGAATGTCGAAATTTTTTTCGAGTTTACAGCATTTGTCCCATAGGAAAAGTTGTTTATATTGACAGGCTGAATCACCCCTTTAATGGTCCGGAACGATCAAAATTTCGCCATGTATAGATACGGGGGTGTGTCTGGATTTGAATGGTAATTTTGGCCACAAGCGATTGATTGAAGAACAATCTAATACGTAAATCCTGTCTCCGGTGGAAGACAAAGTCAAATTTGAAAATGTATTTTTTTATGTTGTACCTTTTTCAGGATTCTGCACCTCGGGAGTAAACAATCATATGATTACTCGTTTGTCCAGCTGTGTCAGACCATTTTTCTTAGCTTGGGAAGTATAATGTTAAAATGAATACTACATTTAAGGTACCTCCAAGCTGTAAAGGCTATCTTACATCTCAAAAACGCTGTTCTCGAGATATTGATCCAAGCGGAGCCGCGGGCAAAATCTAGTACACGAATATTTGGTAATGTTGTAGTTGTAAGAAGTGATAATGAACGGTTTTATTGGGGAAGGATGGAAAAAATAATTTGGAAAACACGAAATATGAATGAAAAGGAACTGGAAATTGTAGCAGAGAAAATAATAGTGATGAACGAAATTGAAAATAGCAGGGGTAGTGATTAGTAACTTGATACGACATGATGCCTTCTTAAAAAACATTCTTGGAGGTAAGGTAAAAAGAAAGGGCCAGGGAGACAAAGAAAAAGTTTTGTTGACCTATTAACGTTGAAGGCTAGTTTCATGTCATATTAAGAACTAAATAATAAAGCACCAGACAGAGAAGTTTAGTGCATACTCCATTTGACAAGAGCTACAAAGCTCTTAAATAAGAAGATAAGAAGAAGGTTGAAAAATATTATAAAAAATATATAATAATAAATTATTTTATTTAAACATAAAACAGTGTGATATTACACTAATAAGTAAAAAATACGCAAGTAATAGTAGCATTTGTCAGCAATTGTATTCAATATTCATGCTTCAAAAGCAAAGAAGGAAAATTAGCTTCGCTACCCGTGGCAATGCTCGTAGGCGGTACCAAGTATCAATTAAAAATAATAAACATTGTTGTCGTACGTATCGTTAGGTTAATATCCGCCAGGTGTTAAGTAGTCAGTGAAGCGGCAAGCTAACATTTTATAATGTCAGGCGTCACAAGCTGTTTGGACTCAGTCAACTGGGAAAAGTCAATGTGTGGTCTGGTGTGAGTCACTTTCAAATTTCTTTGCCCGCAGCTGCTTTTGTGAAATTTAAGAACCACTTTAAAGCCTGAGTCCAGTGACCGATACATTGGGTAGGCACTATGCTTTTCATTTACCGAAAAGTTTATCAAAATTATATAAATTGTTTACATTTTTATCAGTGATCCTGTATCCGGATTTAAATATAGAATCCGATAGGGACAGACCCAGCTTGCGTGATTTTTTGTCTGCCTTTTCCCCGCCAGTGGGTTATAGGATAAGTAGTAGAAAAGAAGATGAAATATAGGATCTCAGTTTGGCCCTTCAGGCTATGTAAGCAAATCGCGGCCCATCAGGTATATGAGAGTTTGCTTTCTCTCCAAGCCTTGCGCACACAAGCAACGCCCAAAGCCGAGTTCCGTTCCTCCTGGGGGTCTTTGGTGATGTTCGCCTTGCAGGTTGAGGGTACTCTGCCCTCACCTCAAAAAGTCCAGTGCAGTAGCAAAAACTCACTTGTAGCTAGCTACACAGTCCTTTCCAAAAAATAAATAAATATTGGAACTAAATCAACCTGATTACTTAGTAATTTAATATATAAAACAATTAAGAATCAGCTAACTACTTCCTAATTTACAAGATGTTACCCTTTTAACCATAGGTATCGTTCATTAGTATCTTTAGCTCAGCTTGACTTATCTCCAAAAAAGCTAGGCTATAGTCATATTAGGTAGTCTTGGCTCTATCTATATCAGAAGTCACAATTACGTGAAAACGTAGTTGTAACTCTTTCTATTTTTGTTTTCAGTGGCCCACGTCTACTTTGCCGACGCTATTTAACAAGTAACTAATTTTATTACATCGCGTTGGAGAGAATGACCGTTAAAACACTGTCATGTTTTGTAGGTCTCTAGAGAAGCCTTTTACTTAGTGTCTTTTTTATTTCAAAGCCTTATCGTTTTGATGATTATGTCACAACAGACAAAACTCTACACTAGAGTTATATGTAGTTTTAGATTTGTCTGTAGACATATCAAATCAAAATGAAGAGCTGGGCTCTTGTCGGCGGAGCTTCTTCCATTCCTCTTTTTTATCGCTAGTTTTTCACTTCTTTAAAAGTATTAACTTTTTTCTTTTTCTTTTACTTGTTTCATAAAAAATTGGGCCCCTTCTCCCTTTAATTTTTCCTTCATGTCATCATCATAATCATCATTTTATAATGACCTCCGTGGCACAGTGGTCCACACGTCAGCTTGTGACAAAGATGGTCCCGGATGGTTCGATCTCCGGTCTAGTAAGATGGAAAACGATCTTTTTCTGATTAGCCTGGGTCTTGATTGTTTATCTATGTAATAGAGTTGGTATCACATAACACGGGGCTTTGTGTTCCCCCGTTGTGCCTGCAGACTAGGAACTATGGCGGATAGTCGAACACCGGGGTGTTTTTAGTGGGTTCAAGCCCCACATACCCACTCTGCTGTACCCGCAGTAGAGTGGTATGCGAAGGCATTTTCAACTCGATAAAAAAAAAAAATAAAAGGTTTCGAACTTACTTGGGGTTAGCTAGGTTGGTCTAAAACTAAACAAATATAAAAAAATTAAGGATCATACAAAATTGTGTTCGTGTTTTTGATACGATAAATAAGCAAATTTATTTTTGAAAAAAATCTACTTGCTGCATCATACACGTATTTTAACCTCTTTCGTGTATAGCAAGACACTTTAAGCCGTTGGTTAAGGTTGTCGTCATCTCCGACAGATGCATTTACTTATACAGCTTGATAAATCTGACACCTTAGTTGGCCACTTAGACTCAGGAAAATATACAATATTTTTTTTTACCCATTATGTCCCACTGCTGGGCAAAAGTCTCCCCTTTTTGTTTCTAATAAACAATAAACTATGTCTGTTTTTTGCGCAGTGATTTATTTCAACTTTGGATCTTTTTCCAAATCCTATAAGTCCGATCGAAGGCATTTTATGACTTAATATTAAGATGAGAGCATAAAATTTTAATAAATGATCAATAAAAATGATAGGCAATATTTAAAAAGATGCTGTTCTTGATGAAATTCCATCAACTTTTGTTTAAAACCTAGCCCGTTAAGTTTAATTTATATATAATACTATAAAAAGTTTTTGACTTTGAATTTGTAATTAAGTATGAATAGCCAAATCCATATTACAGACCCAAAATTTCAGGTGGTAAGCTGCCAATTACATAACAATAGCAGCTGTCAAAATTGTAGCGGACCAATCAAAATCGCATTAAGCACCGCACGTTGCGGTTCACACAACTGCGCTTTCAGTTATCCTAATAGTGTTAATGTTAGCTTTTCATACCATGTCGTACTATCAGTATTACAATATTAACTTTTGATTTAAAAACTCACCACACAGTCTTCATGTTTACTTGATAAAAAAATATTCTTATATATATTTTTTTTTAAAGTGACGCGATTTCATCTTATTTTTTTTTATCTCCTTACTAAATAAAGTTATCTTGCCAACAGTCAAACATTCCTTTGAAAAAATAGCAGTCCAGAACTAGTAGTTAATCTTCGAAGTGACTATTACTCCTCAATAAAACACCCAATAAAGTGAGTCTCCTGGCGCGAAAACAACGCTCCCCAAACAGTTACAATACATTATTCGCCAATCAATCGACTAGTGTACCATAAACTTTGTAAGTAGAGATATCCCATCAAAGAAAAAGATACCTTGAGGTTGGATTAAATAGGAAACACAATTGGATGCACTTGATATAAATCGTCTCGAATACGGCATCTCATCTCATCAAAAAATATATATCTCCTTAAAATTTGATGAGATTTGTAATTAAGATTTTTTTAAAACAGGCATTATATCTTCCAAACCTTAACTTATTGTTTTTTTCAGTTTTGTCGAATGGATTCATATTTCTAGCATCAGTTGTCTCTTTGCCATAGGGTTGTATCTTGTGACACCCTTTAAAGTAAACAACTGAATCGATTTTTTAATATTTTTTAATACCTTTGAGGATGACCTATAAAATTTTCGCATAACACGGAAATATTCCTGAAATATGTCATCACAAAGTAAAATAAATATTACGTTCGAATATCGTCAAGTTTCCTTAGAGATTCCACACCGAAATAACATCACAATTCAAATGCCGCCATTTGAAGAATCGCCGATTCGGATTCGGACGCAGGTGTCTCACGACAAACGTGTGATGCCTTATTTCCGACGCGTCGTCCGCTTCAGGTAAATGCGTCGATTTCTTCCTGAATTCCTGCAGTTTATTTGTGAAAGGACTTCGTAACGATTGCGAAACCTCTTTGTCCTTCACGCTACGGTACAAAGGAACTAACATCTATTTTAGTCAGCTAAGAGACTGGCGATAAGTGATCATAGACGTCAACATTTGGATCGATTTAATCGCTTTTAGATTCAAATGATGAAATGACTTTGCTTTTTGATTTCAACGCCCCTGACGACCGTGACGCGGCGGTCAACACACTAGCCTGTAAAGCCTGGTGAAGGTTAGTTGTTCACAGGTATAGTAGTTACACAACTACTAATACCTGTGTACAACTAACCTTCAGATGGTCAATGCAGCATTGATCAGTCTTTGCTGTGTTATAAACAGTTTACTTCTCTTTCTTGTGTATTAGTGGAAAACGATTTTCAGTATGTTTGATAAGTGTGAGTCGTGCGGCATTTGTTTCCAGTAATGAAATGCACAGGCATGCACCAGAGGAGCAGTCGTGAAGCTCCGTTAGCTTTGCTTGGGATTCAGTTAGCTCGGCAATTGTTTTTCCCTGACTGTTAAATTTATGGTTATAGTTTCCTCTTCCTCACTTGTGTTTAACTACAAATGAATGATTGAAATTTAGATTATTTTATCGTGAATAGGTTTAAATTTCCTGCTTTGTGTGGCAATGGAAGAATAATTTTCCCTCTACTGTTTAGTCCATGAAAATTACAAGGGATGGGGATCACTAGCAGTACTTTCTGTCGCGTAGTTTTTTAGGAATCTCACTATGTTTTATTTAAAATGTATTTTCATGCCGGATCATTATAATTACCTTATTGGAATTGGAAAAGGCATGTACAACTTCATTTTTGTTTAATTAAGCCTAAAAGTCAAAGAAAAAGGGATAAAAGTTACCTCGCTAAGTAAAGGTGCATTTTAAATGCTATGAAACTGAACAAAAAATAAAGCTATAAAACCTGATGATGATGATGATGACCTTGGGCTCTGTCTACCCCACAAGGGATAAAGACGTGATAATATGTATGTATGTATGTATAAAACTGAACATAATTTCAGAACATTTCACAAAATATTTACTCAAATAACAAAACAGCTTACAAATATAACGCAGCGGCCATGAAGGAAATTGTGTTTTGCTCCATTAAACCCAGAGAAGCTAGGATGTACGCAAATGATGTGGGTAATGTCTTGAACCGACTCAGTTGGAAAATGTTCCAAGTTTACATTCGAGTTATGTTACGTACGATTCAAAACTGAAGAAACCATGAAGATGGTCTAACCGTTTATATACTGAAAAGTTAACGATTTACTGTTCTAGTTTCCGTTGTTCTAATTTAGTGTTTATCATAAGCATTTGAAAACGCTTTTTTTATATCAATTTCATTCGAATATCTATCTGCACCAATATTATTTAATAGGCTGTATATTTCCTTTTTTTATAGGCCTCCCCGTATCGTACCTGGCTCAAAAGTTCCGACTATGCTGGCAGCATATCCTTGCTGTATAGCGATGAAAATCCTTGGGGATACATACGATACCC
The DNA here is from genome assembly GCA_963082605.1 of Rhodophaea formosa. Classification (NCBI taxonomy): domain Eukaryota; kingdom Metazoa; phylum Arthropoda; class Insecta; order Lepidoptera; family Pyralidae; genus Rhodophaea; species Rhodophaea formosa. The sequence goes on from OY720206.1 coordinate 8,884,528, forward strand.
AAAAATAATGACCCAATTTTGTATATTTATAAGACACAGTTTAGTTAACGATACATTATGCAATGTGTTACCTTAGTTAATAATATTTAGTAATAGTAATTAAACTAAACTATTTAAATCCCATGTATTTATTACCTGATATATGTATATTCATTCTCTTCTTGCATCACATTCTATGTAAATTAGAAAAAAAAATTACTATAGCGCAGATTAAAAAACAAATTTTTATTTTTAACCAAATATAATTAGATGGGTTCATTATAATTAAAGTTGTTTGTTTAATTAGACTTTTCCCGTTGTCACTTTTTGTTTTCCTTAATTGAAGGATTAAAACTTTTGAGGTAGTTTTGATACGCAGTTTGAATGTAATCTTGATAAATTACGCACGACTCCAGGCTCAACAAGTTGCGTACGTCTTAAAAATATACCACATGTAAATTTAATTTTAAAAATAGCCTCTAAAGCCTCAGCCAACATAAAAATTTCGTCTTTTCCATAAAATTGCCTGGCCGGCTGAACAGATTTGTATAGCAATGTTTAAAAAAATTCCAGCACTGATCCTGTATGAAAACTTTATGATTAGGGTGCCATAGCCAAAGGAAAAAAACGGGACTTTGTTATTAAGCCTCCAATGTCATACATAGACCTGTATCTTAGCAAGACAATTGCAATTTTAACAGAATATATACATTGGTTGCCGCTGTAACAACAAATAATAACAACAAAAAAATAAGTTAAGAACCTCATAATGTTGTTCCATAAAAGAAATAGTTTTTTGTTGTTTCTTGAGTATTGTTGTAGTTTAAGTTTTTTATAACTCATTTATCACTAAGATGTCTAACCACAGTTAAGAAACTTCACAAGAGTGATCATCATCATTTCGTGTAGGTGACACGGTCAGGCGACCATGCACACCCTGGTGTCAGAGTTCTTCCGAACCGCCTCTCGGCCTCTGACGTGGTTTCATTAACGACTAGTAGATGGCAGCCGGGACCACCGGCTTAACATGCCTTCCGAAGCACGGAATCATCTTTCTTATCAGACAATCAGGTGATTCATGCCTGCAATGTCCCAACCAAACTGTAAACAACTTAACAAAGTATGCTTCCCGTGGGAATCGAACCCACGACCCCCGGGTTAACAAGGCAAACGCCTTAACCACTGAACCAAGAGTAATGAACCTCTTCCATGCTTCCTGCATAGCACTTTACGCGTCCTTATTCAGCAGAATCCCCATACAAGAAGCGCGGTTTTTGTAATCATATTTTACCTTCAAGAGTATTAGAGTATGCGATGGTAATTTAAATGCGGTATAATACGTACAACTACCAATCAACCTTTGTGAAAAACATAGTAAGTTGTGTCACAATATTTTTTAATAATTTTAGATATTTTTAACAAAAAACAAAAACCGCCTTCAACCCTATCCATTCGTTTGAAAAAGCATAAAAGTAAAATTGAAATAAGTGTTAACCGATTCGGTCCATACGGCAAAACATGAGAGTTGCTGCTCTCTAAAGGCTTTGCCATTGTTTCTCAGCTCGGCCCTTCAGGTCATGCATGCAAATTGCGGCCCATCAGGCATATGAGAGTTTGCTGTCTCTCCAAGCCTTGCGCACCCAGGCAACGCCCAAAGCCGTCGTCCCTCCTGGGAACCCTTTGGTGATGATTGCCTTACAGGTTGAGGGCACTCTGCCCTCACCTCAAAAAGTCCGGTGAAGTAGCGAAAGCTCACTTGGAGCTAGCTACGTAGTCCAAAAAAAAAAAAGTGTTATCTGAACGGCATCCTTCTAAACATTCTTTTGGTTTTTGTGTATTTTTTTCAAAAAGCGCTATACACATTTTGATAAAAATTTTATGGGACCATCTGTTAAGTATCACATATCGAACAAAAACAAATTTCTTAAATCGGTCCAGGCGTCTTCGAGACATCGGGACAAACATACATCATAAAAAAAAAGATTATTTCGAATTGAGAACCTGCTCTTTTTTTGAAGTTGGTTAAAAAGAATCCAGAGATGTAAACCTGTTAAAGCATGCCAATATTTAATTTTACAAATAAAAGTAAATTTGACACATCTTTAGCTCTATTTTTCTTTTCAAAATGTAAAACTTACAATAATAATATACGTATTTGTTCTAGTGATTGGATTTACGAGTAAACACTGAAGGAGGAAAAAACAATTTTTATCCCAAAGTGATTTTGTGCATAACCGTTGCACAGGGGTCCTCCGCCTACGCCTCAGGTTAGTTGATTATTGCATAGAGGGTACTTTTAGGGTAGTACTATTGCAACCTCCATTTGTATCATGAGGTTAAAACTGCATCCTGTAGAAAGGGTTGATCCGATGGACTTTGCTGTTATCACTAGATGGGAGTCATCGAAATATAGCACAGGGATTTATCTATATTCATTTGAATTGGTGAAAACGTTTAACATGAAAGTGTAACACGTGTACGCAGTATATGTATTTACGTATATCTTATACATAATACTTTTAAAATCATAATTTTTATGTTCAAAAGCCTATAAATAGATAAGCACGAGGATTACCTTTTTCATTTCCGAGTTTGTAATAATCTACTAAAATTTTGTTAAGTTTACGATAAAAGAAGTATTCAAAAATAATAGTTACATATTCTATGAAATTATATTATTTTGTAAGCTTAATCTTATAAACTTATAAGTTTACAGAATATCAATGAAAAATTTTGTCAAACATACAAAATTAGAATAAAAACAGACTTTAAAAAGTAGTTACTTGCAACAGAGGTCGTAACCGTAACGATTATCAAAACCGTTGCCTTCCACCAGTTCATAAGTTTAGTGTAGTAGTAACATAGAATATTCACGAGTCGTCCGCAATCCTAAATCGAATTGAAATCGAGAATGCATAGGTTCGCCCCTCCTTGCAAAATTTAATGACATGCTTCTACAATAAAATTAAATGTAGCGAGTGGAATCGCTTTCTCTTGAATGTATGTAACGTGTGGATGTAATGGAATGAAGTTTGCTTACCTTTCTCCCTTATAAGGCACTTTAAACTTAAACTCAAAAGGTCCAAAGATGTCATTTAGAGATATATCTAATAGTCAAATCATCCAAACAAGAACAAAGCGCTGAACTGGCTTCAGGTATCCACCTATTGAGTTTTTCTAGTCTTCATTGCGCATGAAAAATTACTAAGTGTAGGTATTCGACTGAGGAAATACAAGCTAAACAAAGCTATAAAGATCATAGAGACCTCTCCAACCCGTCTGGCCAGCGTGGAGAGTGTAGGCCAAATCCTCTGACTACTCAGGCTAGTATTATGGCTCTGGCAGTACAGAGAGGGTCGTGCTCCTGCAGTGGAGACTGGGAAGACCTGATGATGATGATGATGATGAGGTATTCGACATGACTTTTTAGGTAAAAAACAACCAATAGCTCTAGTTTAGTTTAGTTTTTTTTAAGACTAGTTATAGTTTATAATCTTAGTTTAGTTCTTTGTTTTTAGTTTATATAGATTAAAATTTAGTAAATTAGTAAATTAATAGCTGTTTAAAAGTGTAATACTACTATATTTAAAATTCCAAGGCGCAATCGATGAAGTTAATCATATTAAGTATGAAAATGTTGGATTAAAAGCTCCATTTATTGTTTTTTATTAAATTCGTATTATACTCGTATTTTTTTTTAAAAAGTGAAAAAGCAAACTAACTTCGTATTTCAAAAACCAAGAAATTAGAGAACAGCAGTGGATGTCTGCGGATTTAAAAAAATACAGTTATGTTACCCCTTTCGTCACTATTAATATAGGTAACAAAATGAACTTGTAGTCGTACACTCTCCTTACTATGTTGTTTGTGTTGTTCACTGGTGAAAATACACCTTTGATGTTTAAACAGGGAAGTGATATTACTAATGCTAAGTAGGTACCTTATCTTATGTCCACAGTTACGATCGATGTCTAATGTGCTATGCAAATGCACATCCGCCTAATGTCTATGATCCTATAGTTAACATTATAGGTAATGCATATTTTACACCAATAAATAATTTCAAGATTTATTTGGTGTTTCATCACCAAATAAATAAGAAGACAGATCGTATAAAAGGGTGGTGGAAAATTTCTAAAGCTACCTTCTAAACATTGGAAAAAATGTTTTCTTAGTTCATACTACTATTATTTTTAAGTATACGATACTTAAACATAAATAGTATTGTCACATATAACACGTAAAAATTTACATATAGACATAACTTTTTCGGTTTTTACTTACTATCATAAAGTTGTAAAATACGTTATTAGAGTAGTTTCTATGATCATCATCATTTTCTCTGTCCAACTTCCACCCACTGCTAAGCACATGCAAAAACAATATATTGGCATAGGCCTCTCTTTGTTTTCGACATACGTACGTTCTGTTCTCATCAGGGAGCGCCCACGGAGTATATCCTACATGGCGAAATTAAGATCGTCTTGGACCCTGGGTGATTCAGCCTGATAATATGATTAACCTTTCCTCTATGTAAACACTGCTGGGAACTGAATTTATTTTTGAGTTATCAGCGTTGTTCTCATAGGACAAGTTGCTAATATCAACGGGCTGAACCACCATATACAAACTGGAAGGGACTTCCCATAATAAATCGAACCACGGTCTATACTTTATGACTTTAGTATAATGAAATTAAAACAACAACAAATAAAAACAAAAAAAAAAGTCTTTCCAATAGAAATTGCTCGGACGGCTGCAAACTTTTGTATAGAAATGCCGAACTTTATTTTTGTTTTTTTGCTATTGTTTCAATTTCTAATGAAATAAATCGAACCTACGGTAATGATAATGATCTAGTATAGACCGTGGTTCGATTTATTACGGGAATATCCTTTCCATACTTCGAGCAACACGGCTGGAAGCCGTGTTGCTCGAAGCTTCTATACTTATGGGAGCGACCCACGACTTTGACTTTATCAACCAATCTCATAAGCGGACGTCCAACTCTTCTTTTATCTCTTTTAGGTCACCATATAGATAATTCTTTGCTCCACTTACCATCACTCCATCTGGCCCAGTGCCACTTAAGATTCATGACCGAAACTCCGATATCCCTTACTTAATTTGTTATAGATTTTTTTATAGTATAGGATGGTTAATGAGCCACCAGGTCACCTGATAGTAAGTGATCACCGCTGCCCATGGACAACTGCAGCACCAAGGGTGTGACAAGACCGTTCAACCTTTCAGGAAAATAAAGACTTGAATTACGGTGTCTCTATTCATCATTACCAAATTAATGTTCCAGCATTTAAAATATGTGTAATAGTCACAAGCAAAACGCCGAATTAAAAATGACAGAAAACCGTAAGTAACAACAACCGACTATGAAACGGCCCAACCTGCAGCAGCGGCCATAAACACAGCAGTTTGTGGGCACCGCCGGCCCTGCAGTGGCATAAACCATTAGTGTTGATTGTTATTCCCGCGACGATTGGCAGTCGACAAACTAGCCTTCGGACTAACGTTTTATGCTTCGGAGAAATGCTTTTATTGGAAAGAATGGTGCCACAATGTTGGCTTTTCGGCGAACAGTCCTTTTTAGTTCTGTTTTAGCCTACTTCCGGAATTTGTTTGAAAAGTTTGAATAATGGTTTTGGGCAAATTTAACTCAGCGAGTACCTCTGTTTACGATAGCTCTAAAATTTTACCAAACTAGTTTTCTAACGAGCAGCAGTTGTCTATAAAACAACGTAGATACAACCAGGTATAAGAATTATGAGCGCTTACACGTTTTCAGCAACTGTATTGGTGACTTCAATGGAAATAAAAATATTTGGAGCTTCTCTGTGATTCGGAAGGCACATTAAACCATTGGTCCCGACTGTCATTATTGATAGCTGTCGTTATGCTATATAATGTCTTTAGGCAGTTTGAAAGATTTGACATCAGATTTGGTCACTTACACACACTAAAAATAAACAAAAAATGTGTCTTTACCCTATATTCTTAAATTCTTGCCTAGACCTTAATCTGAGCCCATAATGACATCTAAATCGGTTTAGTGGTTAAAGCGTAAACAGGTAACAGACAAAAAGAGTTACTTTCGCATTTGGAATATTATCATCAGGTCTATTTTAGTCTTCACTCCAGGAGCACGACTCCCTCTGTACTACCAGAGCCATACATTAGCCAAAGCTGTCAAACGATTTGGCCTGCCATCTCCACGCTGGCCAGACGGGTTGGAGAAGTTTCTTTGATAATAAGCAAGAGCAAAAAGCAACGGAAAAGTAAATATATTTTTATTTGCATTTTTATTCCTGCAACCTCGATTTTTTCAGAATATCACGAAGCAGTGTCTCATAAGAGCAATTTATTATTAAAGTGAAGACTGAGGACGTGCTGCGCCTCAGAAATCCAATTACACGCCTTCCTTATTGTAGCTCCTACAATCTATTTTATAAGCTTATTATATACGTGCATGTATTAAAATGGTGAGGTAACAAGAAATTTTATATACCATTATACCTTTGCCGTGTGGTTCCCGGCAGAGACGAATGGGACCACTCCAAGTCTCCCTGTGGCGTGGATGTCGTAGAAGTCAACGAAGGAAACAAAAGCTAAACAAAGCTATAAAGATCAAAGAGACCTCTCCAACCCGTCTGGCCAGCGTGGAGAGTGTAGGCCAAATCCTCTGACTGCCCTGGCTAATAAATGTATTACCAGAGCCATGGCTGCATGCACTTGAATAGGTCACCGTAAGTGACATATGCTTTTGTAGACTAAAAATGAATCCAACTCCCCCAAGTTATGGAATGCACGTTAAGCTGATGGTCCCACCTGGCATACCTAAAGAGCAGAACAAGAATCTGACACCAATACTGGCCGTAAGTGGTGTCCACTTCTTGTGAAAAAGAATATACATACTAAGGGTACCGTACCAACCAAATTTTGCAAACCACGTATCCATATATAATGCAACGAATTTGTTCGCGTAAATTATAGCCTATGTCACCCGCCGATAAATTAGCTTTCTGTAGGTGAAATAATTTTGAAATCAGTCCAGTAGTTTCGGATCCTATTCGATGTAACATTCGATGTAACCAAACAATTAAATATTTCTTGTTTTATAATATTATTATAGATAAACAAATTACATACAAAACAATATGTTTCATACGACCTCTCTTATGTGGTTAACTTACCTAGATAACTTACGTCTTCTTACGGGGTTTGATGTCTCACTATCAAATTAACAGCACCTTTGACAATTATTAATATGTAAAATACGGGTCACTCACGTATGAAGTCAGCTACAGGCCGACATGTTTCAACCTCATCCGGAGGTCTTCCTCAGGGCCAATGTGAACCGAGAAGCATGCGCGCGTCTCGGTTCACATTCGCCCTTCGTTGAAACATGTCGGCCTGTAGCTGACTTCATACGTGAGTGACCCGTATTTTACATATTAATAATTTTAACATCCCACGTTAGTTTTAATAAAAATAACCTTTGACAATAATCGAAAAATAACGCTTTCAAAAGATCGAATGAAAACACGGTTTATTTGTATAGGGCCCCGTTTAATTTTGGAATTTTTTTTTTGTTTCTATATAGATAGACACATTACATATTCTGTGAAAATGTCAAATGTCTATCTATTACGGTTCAAAAGATACAACCCTATAACTGACGGGCCAACGGACATCGCAGGTTCGGTATTAGAGTTCTTCATATTTTCACCCTTGGGGCACAAACTCCGAAGAAGATATACCCTTTGGGTACCCTAAATAAGAGTGAATGTCTGAGATGTACTTGATTAAATGTATAAAAAAATATTTGATAAAAAATATCTGTCATTGTATTACAATTTCTTATTTTAAAAAGAAATTAGTATACAATAAGGTGGAGTGAAGTGTCTCGGTCTCCCAAGGAAATGAAAAAAGGCGACATTATACCGAGGCGAGTGACGTCGCTGCTCCTGCATAATTTATTAAAATCTTATTAAAAAGTGTCACCAAACAAAAAGAAGGTCTGTATTATAAAAGTTTCCATTATGCTCCCTTATCTTTAGATTGTTGTATCAAGTTTTTTAATTAACTACTTCGGGAATTACGTTGTTTCGTTTTTTCTCTTACTAAAGGATGTATTAGTAATGAAAATGTATAGGGTAATATCCTTGCTGTCGTTGATTAAGCAACAAGTGTCTAAAACTGATTTGAAAGGTGAGAATATACTCGTATGATGCAGTGAATGATGGGCGAATATATCTCCATTTTCACATGAACTTGTTTGCGGTTCTAGACCAAGGATGGTTGGAGTCAGGCAGACGACTGACTTTAAAACCTTGCCAAATCTAGTAAATAATCATCATCATCATCTCAGCCACAAGAAGTCCACTGCTGGACATAGGCCTCACCTAAGGATTTCCAATACGACCGGTTAGAAGCGGCCTGCATCTAGCGCCTTCCTGCGACCTTTATCAGGTCGTCTGACCACCTGGTCGGTAGGTGTCCAACGCTGCGCTTGCCGGTACGTGGTCGCCATTCGAGAATCCTTCTGCCCCATCGGCCATCGGTTCTTCGCGCTATGTGCCCCGCGCACTGCCACTTCAAAGAGCTAATCCGCTGAGCTATGTCGGTGACCTTCGTTCTTTTACGGATCTCCTCGTTTCTGATTCGATCTCGCAGAGAAACACCGAGCACAGCCCTCTCCATAGCTCTTTGCGCTCAAAGAGGTCGCTACCTTGAGCTTTCTTATGAGGCCCATAGTAAGGGACCACGTTTCGGACCCGTAAGTCATCACTGGTAACACACATTGGTCGAAGACTTTCGACTTATAATAATGCGCTTGTATTATAATAATATTAGGTAGCTAAATTTGCTGATGTCTGTACACGAGAACACGTACGTACCATACAGGCATCTTGTGCATTCAAGTGGTTCATAAGCTTTCCTGAGCATGGACGATACTTAAAAAATTCTAACTTGTAATACTTCTACCTTGAATGAAACTACAAAGAGTAGAACTTTGGTCTTAGATTTATGGAAGTTAGTTACTATATAAACTTGACTGGGTACCATATTTAAATTTGAATGAAGTATAATTTAGGAAGAAGTAATTTTGGTGAAGATGCTTATTATACTTATATAATATGATTATATGTAAGCTGGAGCTGCATGGGAAATTATTAATTACCAGTTAAGGCGCTCTTCACCTGATATTCGTTTGGGAAACAGCATTTTTCTCGTAAACTATAACGATGATTATGTTATCGAAGGCCGTCGGTCATAATTCATATGATTTGATTTGCTTTGATAGATGAAAAAAAATTACAATCAATGCATTTTTCAAGGACTAAACATATCTTTTGTAATTTGAAAATTATATCTAAACGCTCGTTATTGCATAAGCTAAGGTCTTTACAGTTTATAAAAAACTGTATATTTTTCACGAGTTCAAGGTTACGCGGTGCCATCAGAACTTCGCTAGAAGATATGACCGTAGAACCTGGCCTATATAATAATAACTTAGAAGTAAAGAATAAAAAAAAGATTATTTAAGTTCTGCATAGATTCAGAAATCCCTGATCGAATTACTGGAATGAGGTCGTAATACACCGACTGCGGATACTTCCGGTACACGTACATTTTCACGGATGAGTGAACCGTTGGTCGGATTGTACTTAGCTACCATATCAAAATATAGACATACAAGTGAGTAAGTGATTTCTACTAAGAACTCTGAGTGATTCATTTTTTGTTTTTATCTGGCAAGTAGTTCTTTTGTTGTTATTTATTGTTCAATTAAGTTTATTGTGTATTGTGTTTAGTAATTTTATGATACTGGAATATTGTATAACTTTTACATGTGTTTAAGATTACTCTGTAGTATTATTAATGTTTTTATACACACATACTATCACGCGTTTCTCCCTTGCGGGGTAGACAGAGCCCAGGCCTGGTCTTTAGGGCCACGTTCAACATGTTGGTGGGCTTGTAGGTGAGAACCAAAATGTTTTTATTTATATATTAAATATGATGGTAACATGTTTTACGTCATTTATTTATAGTGAATAAAACAAATAAAATACACATTTAAAGGAACAATTATTTTGTATAAAGAATACGAATGAATCTTAATTAGAATTTCTTTAATTTAAAATATTGAATACTATATTTTCTTAAGGTTTAAACGCCAGATGATTTGAAAAAAAATTCTCACTAGCATTAACGCACCAAGTAGTATACTTCAACGTCATTGATTTTCGCTTAAAATTGAATGAACATTATCTACATCTACATAGATTCAGATTTCCGTTATTTAATTACTGAAATAAGGTCGTAGTGCACTGACATATTAAGGTACATCTGATACACATTTTCACAGATGAGTGAACAGGGGACTCCGACAAACGGGGTTGGTTTGCATTTAGTTATGTAATAGACATTAGACTAGTGAGTGATTTACGAATAACTCTGATTTTGAATATTTCAAACAATTTGACGTCATTTTATCTTAATATAATTCGTAACTATTTTGTTTAGGGAAATAAAATGCAAGTTATGTATATACTTATATATATATTAATGCAATATTAAACCACTACATTTCATTATATAGCAAATTGTCGACTGTCTATAGATAGAAAATTGTTGACTGTCTCCGTGGTCAAGAAGTTTGCCAAATGGATCGGAGGTTGAAGGTTCAATTCTCACTGGAGACATATTTTGTGACAGTCGTTTCCGGTTAGAGGACATTGCAGGCTTTAATTAATTATCGGAAAAGAAAAATACGCTGCTTCGGTAGGCACGTTAAACGCCATCTAACGTTTATTTAAACATATACTAGAATTGGTTCTGGTCTACGCTTAGGGTTGCGGAAGGCAATCACTCCATGAATAACTAGTCATCATCATCAGGTCTTTTTAGTCTCCATTACAGGAGCATGACCCTCTCTGTACTACCAGAGCCATACATTAGCCAGAGCAGTCAGAGGCCGCTTGCAAAAGGGTTGGAGAGGACTTTTTGATGTAATAAGCTTTGTTTACCTTGTGTTTCCTTAGTCGCCTTCTACGACATCCACGGGAAGACTTGGAGTGGTCCCATTCTACTCTGTCGGGAACCACATGGCCATGAAAAACCAGTAACCTCGGTAAATTACCTAGGATAAGTAGTGGACCCCAGGCTCTGGAGCGTTACTTGATGAAAGCATGGACGCCTACTTGAATTAAAGAGCAATGCGCCAAATAATGATTTCTATCTCATTTTCTGTATTTTCCCATATTTTAAAATAAATTATGGCGTTCAATATTTCCCTTTTGTTTTTATTTCATACTTTGACTATATACTGTCTAGACTCCGCATAATTAAATTTCTGGCCAATTTTTCAATGCTTGTGAGCGTGACAGCTTTGTGTGAGCACACGCATCCTTTCAATTAATGCCACCAAAATCCGTCATATTGGTAGCTATGGTAGCATCATAGACTATAGGTTGGATACAATTTTTTTCTGCGCTTTTAGGCTAATAGAGTGTAGGTATATAGGCTTAATATAATCTAAGATTACTATATTTTCTTAAAGTTTAAATGATCGATGATTTGCGAAAAAATGATCTCTCGCATTAACGTACCGAGAAGTTCACTGCGAGGTTACTGATTTTCGCTTGAAATTAAAAAAAAAAACATTTTCTATGTTATTTAATTTCTGGAATGAGGTCGTAATACACTGACTGCGGGTACATCTGATACACATTTTCACAGACGAGTGAACGGGGGAGTCCGACCAACGGGGTTGGATTGCATTTAGCCATGTAATAGACATTAGACTAGTGAGTAATTTACTATTATTATTTTAACGAAGAACTCTGATTTTGAATGTTTCAAACAATTTTACCTCATTTGATCTATAATTATCTCTTATACCTATCAGGTTCGTAATTATTTTGTTTAGGGAAATAAAATGCAAGTTAAGTATGTGTGTTGGTAGCTCTGGTAGCATCATAGATTATAGATTGTGTTACGGACAGAAGCGCGTTCAAACCAACATACAGTTCGGTAGTAGTAACATAGCTTGTATGTATAGAAATAGCAGGTTTTAATAACGTTTTTTTTTTAATGTAAATAAAGGCTTTTGCCCGTTAGTATATAATGTAAACTAGCGTAAATAGTTAAGTTTTAGCTATAAGAGGTTCCAAATAAACATACGCACGGTTGGTTGTTTATTTTGAATGCCATACATTAAGTGAGATGACCGAGGTAAAAGGTATGTGGTTTTTTTGGTATCCCATGGTAGGTCATCTCACTTACAAGGTATATGTTTGGTAAATTGCGGGCTATGTACTGGGATTTTGGGATATTATGTAAAGTAATCCTATGTACTGGCCGCAACTATGCGCCACCTAGCGGCAGGCATAGGACAACAAGGTACCCCTTGTGCAGCAATACCGTAACGAGAACCGATGTACTATTTTCGGTATTGCTGCACATAGGGCCTAGTTTTATGTAATTATAAGCATAGATTTAGGTAATGCTTTGTAAATGTGAGACTATCTACCTAGAAAATAGTGCGGTGAAAGGACATTTTGGAAAAGAACGGGAAATGGAGGGGATGATACCCCGCACCCCGCTCACACCGCACTTATTCATCGAAGTGGGTAGTCTCACATAATCTCATGTGTACAAAAGCTATAAATATGAGCGCGCGGCCGCAGTCTGTGTCGTGCCGTGCTAGTGTTTAGTTATAAGTTAAAGAAAATAAATTCGAAGTGTTTGTTTCCGAATTCGCGCGTTTCAATTGGGGAAGACCGTGCGTCCGAGGGGCATATGTGTTATACAGTCCACTGCCAGTGATTTTGTAGACGGCGAGGTTTCAAGATTGTCGTCTACATCCCGTGGTCCTTCGAGCCGGATCAAGACCAGCCGAATCGGAGGGAGCCGAGGATCGAGGTGCCGGGTTGCCGAAGGAAGAGGAGCAGCCGGGTGAATCCAGGGGTCTAGGTTCAAGATCGGGTTGTTTTGTTAGGCGCGAACGCTAGCACGACACGACCATCCGACCGACCACACGTAAGTTTATTTTTGTAACATTTTGGTGTACGTGTGGTTTGTCGGACAGGGGGGGCTTCTTTGGAACCCAGGGGTTGTAACCAAGTGATTTCTATCCTGTTTCTATACGCGGGCGTACCGCGGGCCTGAAACGGTTTGAACCTAACGGTGTCAACTCATTCCGTTTCGGGTTTTAACGCCGATCAAGGCGGTGCAGTGAACAGGGCTAAGCTGCCAGCTACGCGCCTTTTTCAAGGCGAAGCTGAACAGCCCTCCTACGCCGGTACGGTGTGTGGTGAATCAGGGCCGGACTGCAGGCAAGCCGAGGGTCATTGGCCATTCTCCCAGTGACCTGAGCACCTGTGAAGCTACACATTCTCTGCTGGGTAGGTCCTACCTTTCCATTCCTGCGTCACATCCATCCTCAGTCGGGTTCACCGCGTTAGTATACCCGGTTGGGATTGTTAGGAGTAGGGGCGGCAAGAAAGAAGAAGATGCCAACTACGCGGAAGCAGGCGGAGCAGATGGAGGCGGCCGGGAGCCACGACGATGCAAGGAGAAGGCTGACGTTTGAAGAACCACCAGCATCGCCGTCGGGTATCGATACAGTACCCCCCACCACCACGCGCAGGCACTTACCACCTACCGACACAAAGCAAATGGAAGCGAGCGAAGCCAACCGAGAAACAGGATACGAAGGGATGCAGCCGGGAGAGACTACGACGCAACCACGCCGAGCGGAATCAATACGGTCAGGGGCGTCGAGTGTAGTGTCTCGAATTCAGCAAGCAGAACTGCAAGCGGCGGAACGAATGGCCGTGCTGAAGAAAAAAGAATTAGAAATTGAAGCGGAGCTTGTAAGAAAGCGATTGGCTATGGAAATTACGTCAATTAGAGAAGAAGAGCAAGCCGTACCTGCAGAACAAGGCGACGTGCAGGAACGAGTGAATGAATGGCTACAGCGTAGTCTCGCACGACAACCGAAAGGGATAACCATGCCATCTACGTCACAGGACTTGTCGTATCTGCGTAACGCTACACGAAGAGAAACTTTAAGGGGAGAGCCAGGCGACCCGCGCCCATCCAATGATGATAAGGAAGGACTGGGAGAGGGGAGGAGTCGACAAAGAGGGTCGACGCCGACGCGCCAAGGCATCGATCGTTTAGCAGAGGTGTTAGAAAAGATGACACGACACAAGCCGATATCAAGACAAGGGATTGAATTACCTGTATTCAGTGGAGCGCCGTTAGATTGGTTACCATTCAAAGCAGCGATGCGGGACTCAACCGAAGTGTATAAGTTTTCGCGAGCAGAAAACTTAGCCAGGCTACGAACGAGTTTACGAGGAGAGGCGAAAGAAGCTGTGTCGGCGTTGTTGTTCACCGCGTCCGACCCAGAAAGGATTATGGCTACTTTGGAGCAGTGTTTCGGCCGACCGGAAGTAATAATTGACCGAACATTGGATGATATAAAGAAGCTAAAGCCTCCCAGCTCAACAGCCAGTGATTTAAATAGTTTTGCTATCAAGTTGCAAAACATTGTGTGTACATTAGCTACGATTGATAACAGAGGTTATCTACAGAACCCTATGATTGTACGAGAGATAGTTGAAAAACTTAGCCCTCATCTCAAAGCAAGATGGTGTGATTATGCAGATCAACATAGCCACGCAGGAGTCCCAGAGGCGGCTACTTTAGCAAATTTCATGATGAAGGAGGCAGACCGGGCGTTGAAGTACGCCTACACTACGCCGAAGGCAGCTGTCGCGCCGCCCGAAAGGAGAGCCAAACCTAAAACAATGAAAGTGTATAACATACAAACGCAAGGATGTTTGGCGTGTGGCAACAAACATAACACAACGGAATGCTCAAAAGTAAAGGCGATGGACGTCGACCAACGCTGGGAATGGGCTAAGAAAGAAAGGATTTGTTTTCAATGTTTAAACAGCAAACATAGGCGTTTCAAGTGTACACAAAGTAAATGCGGAGTGAACGAGTGTACGAAGAATCATCATAGGCTGCTACACAAGGAGAGACCCAGCACAGAGACGGTGGCTGCTGCCATACACCACGCCGACGGGCACAATGTATGGCTAAAGATATGCCCGGTGCAACTAAAGGGGTCCCGAGGTACGATTAAGACGTACGCATTGTTGGACGAGGGAAGCTCTACGACACTCATAGATGAAGATTTGGCCGAGTTAATAGGAGCGGACGGACCGCCTAGTGCATTCGCCATACGCAGCGTGAACGCACACGAACCCGTGCCTAACAGTAAACGAGTGGTTTTGGAGATACTCGCCGCCGAACATACATACACCGTCAAGGCGCGTACCATGAAAGATCTCACGCTGAGTCGACAAAAGATAGACGCAAGGTGCCTGAAGAGTCCACATCTCATCGACATTGAACATGAAATATGTACTGAGGAAATGAAGCCTAAACTGTTGTTGGGAGCTGATTATTTGGAGCTGATTATAAGCCGTAAAATCAGAACAGGCAAACGAGGAGAGCCCGTTGCGTCCTTGACGAAGCTAGGATGGGTGATTCACGGAACGGCGCCACGAATGATGAACAAGGATGATGAAATCGTATGTCACACGTCGTACAGTAGAGCCGAAGATAAGGACGAAGAGCTAAGTAATTTAGTAAAGAAGCACTTCGAGTTAGACGCGATAGGTATCACCAAGAAAGTGAAGCCTACACCGTCAGAACAGAGGGCAATAGATTGTTTCAACGAAAGCGTAACGATTACGGAAGGGCGTTACCAAGTGAGTCTGCCTTGGAGGAGAGAGGATATAACGATGCCTCCTAGTTATGAAGCAGCATGTAAACGATTAAGCCACATAGAAAAGAAGATGGATAGATCTACTGCGTTTTGTGAAAAGTATACAGCGCAGATAGAAAACTTATTGAAGAAGGGATACGCCGTGCCCGCGGATGGGACAGAACAAGATAATCCGCGCCAGTGGTACCTCCCGCACTTTGCAGTAACAAACATAAACAAACCAGAGAAGCCACGATTAGTATTCGACGCGGCGGCCAAGATGAATGGAGTTAGCTTGAATGACGAGCTACTAGAAGGGCCAGACCTACTACAGGGACTTGCCGGCGTACTAAGATATCGCCACAGAACGGGCGCACCCTAGGGCTGATATGGTACGCGGGCGAGGATAAGTTAGCGTTCAACACAGGAATGCTTAGAGTTCCCGAAGAGGTCAAGAGAGGTGAGAGAGCACCCACAAAGCGAGAGGCGCTAAGCGCGGTTATGTCTTTGTTCGACCCGCTCGGTTTGGTCAGCTACTACACGATCACCGCAAAGATAATACTACAAGGATTGTGGCGCCTAAGCATAGAGTGGGATGAACAGATCCCAAGCAAAGATGCGGAAGATTTTAAGGAATGGCTAAAGGGACTGGAAGACGTAAAGAAGTTGCGTCTGCCCAGGCAATACGCTAAGAACGCGAAGAAAAGGCAGCTTCACGTATTTTGTGACTCCAGTGAGGCGGCGGTGGCCGTAGCTTTGTTTTGGCGCTCGGAAGACGAGAACGAACATATCAGCATACAACTGGCCGCTGGGAGAGCCAAAGTAAACCCGCTCCGGGGCCAGACGATACCGAAAACGGAGCTGCAGGCGGCGTTAATAGCCGCGCGACTGGCGTCATCAGTTGTGGCCGAGCATAAGTGGGCATGCGATGAGGTGACCTATTGGACGGACTCAAAAACCGTTCTGCAATGGCTACGAAATCCCGAGATCAAGTATACGCCGTTCGTAGCACATAGAGTGACAGAAATCACGGAGACCACAGACATAAAGCAGTGGCGATACGTGCCGACGGACAAGAACGTCGCGGATGACGCGACGAGGTTGAACTTCACGGTTAAGAGTGACACCGATAGATGGTTTACGGGCCCCGAGTTCCTGTATAGGCCGAAGGAGGAATGGCCGCAAGAATGGCCCGTAAACACGGAAGTAAATGAAGAATACGTAATGTACACAAAGAGGGTGTCAGACTGTGTAATTGACATGAAACGGTTCTCTACCTACGAGCGCCTGTTGAAAACAATGAGCCGAGTATGGCTATTTATTGAAAATTGTCGACGAAAGGAACGGCGGGCGCTTGAGTTTGAGCATGTGGAGAGGGCGGAGATAACGTTGAGTAAGCTGTCACAGGCTGAGAGCTTTGCGGAAGAGATAGAAAGACTGAGAGGCGGTCGGGATTTACCTGCGCGATGCCGAGCGCAGGGGCTCCACCCCTTTCTTGACGCAAAGGGCCTGCTGCGAGCCTCTGGCCGGGCTAACGCCGCGGATGTCGCCACGCTCGCGCTGAACCACCCTGTGATCTTAGACGGAAGACATCCATACACGCGGCTGTTAGTCGCTCGCGCCCACCGCCAATCACATCATGCTCATAATGAGCGGGTATTCAACGATCTTCGACAACAGTATCTAATCATAAAGTTAAGGCCGACGGTTAGAACAGTGGCACGAAATTGCGCGTTATGTAGAGTAAGAAAGGCGCGCGCGGTCAGACCAGTCATTGGAGACCTCCCTAGGGCGCGTTTGGACGCATTTGCGAGACCCTATTCGAACTGCGGCTGGGACCTATTTGGGCCAATGATTGTTACGATTGGGCGAAGGCACGAGAAAAGATGGGGAGCCCTATTTACATGTTTGACTACGAGGGCGATCCATATAGAGTTAGTAGCGACTCTAAGTGCGGACTCAGCTATAATGGCGCTGAGAAGGATGGCCGCGCGGCGAGGCTGGCCGCGCCTGATATATTCAGACAACGCGACAAATTTCAAAGGAGCCGATCAAGAGCTGCAACAAGCCTTCGCAGAATGGGAGCCGTTGTTGCGAGATTACGCGCTAAATAAACAGCTAGAATGGCGCTATATCAGTCCAGGAGCGGCGCATCAAGGCGGTAGCTGGGAACGTATGATACGCACGGTGAAGAACGCTCTCAAGACGGTGTTAACCTCTAAGTATCCAAAAGAAGAGGTTCTCATGACACTGCTAGCTGAGGTAGAGTACACTGTGAACGCGCGTCCCCTGACCCACGTACCCGTAACACGCGACGATCCAGAGGCGTTAACGCCCAATCACTTTCTATTGGGCAGCTCACAGGGCCTACCCACTCTAGGGCCCTGTGAGCCGGCAGACAGACGACACTGGAGGGCTGCGCAAGGTTTGGCTGACGAATATTGGAGGAGGTGGATAAAGGAATATCTACCCGAGTTAGTGCCTAGGCGAGAAACGCCTTCCCATAACTACAAAAGCATCAAAGTCAACGATTTGGTGGTGGTGGTGGACCCGAACTTGCCGCGCAATGTATGGCCGCGCGGCATAGTAACCGAGATTTACCCCGGACCCGACGGCGAGGTACGCAACTGCGCCGTCCGTACGAATGGAGGTGTGTTCCGGCGTCCGACGTCGCGCTTGGCTGTCCTGCCGCTGATGGACCCTGCTGACGAGGTGGCGCAGAGTCCTGGGACTGCGGGATGAACCCTACGTCGAGGAGAGGATGTTACGGACAGAAGCGCGTTCAAACCAACATACAGTTCGGTAGTAGTAACATAGCTTGTATGTATAGAAATAGCAGGTTTTAATAACGTTTTTTTTTTAATGTAAATAAAGGCTTTTGCCCGTTAGTATATAATGTAAACTAGCGTAAATAGTTAAGTTTTAGCTATAAGAGGTTCCAAATAAACATACGCACGGTTGGTTGTTTATTTTGAATGCCATACATTAAGTGAGATGACCGAGGTAAAAGGTATGTGGTTTTTTTGGTATCCCATGGTAGGTCATCTCACTTACAAGGTATATGTTTGGTAAATTGCGGGCTATGTACTGGGATTTTGGGATATTATGTAAAGTAATCCTATGTACTGGCCGCAACTATGCGCCACCTAGCGGCAGGCATAGGACAACAAGGTACCCCTTGTGCAGCAATACCGTAACGAGAACCGATGTACTATTTTCGGTATTGCTGCACATAGGGCCTAGTTTTATGTAATTATAAGCATAGATTTAGGTAATGCTTTGTAAATGTGAGACTATCTACCTAGAAAATAGTGCGGTGAAAGGACATTTTGGAAAAGAACAGGAAATGGAGGGGATGATACCCCGCACCCCGCTCACACCGCACTTATTCATCGAAGTGGGTAGTCTCACATAATCTCATGTGTACAAAAGCTATAAATATGAGCGCGCGGCCGCAGTCTGTGTCGTGCCGTGCTAGTGTTTAGTTATAAGTTAAAGAAAATAAATTCGAAGTGTTTGTTTCCGAATTCGCGCGTTTCAATTGGGGAAGACCGTGCGTCCGAGGGGCATATGTGTTATACAGTCCACTGCCAGTGATTTTGTAGACGGCGAGGTTTCAAGATTGTCGTCTACAGATTGGATACAATTTTTTCTGCGCTTTTAGGCTTATAGAGTGTATCTAGGCTTAACATAATCTAAGATTACTGATAAAGAAGCAACTGGTAAATACGCTCGGATAAGATAATAGCAAACAAACGTTCTAATTTAGATTTACTATAGATTCAGATTTCCGTGTTTAAATTACTGGAATGGGGTCGTAATACACTGACTGCGGATACATCCGGTACACATTTTCTCGGATGAGTGAACTAGTGGTTGGATTGTACACACTAAGCTGTAAAATCGACGTCAGTCGGACCAGTAATTCGGTAATCAGCTCGAGTCATGTTAATTAATAGATACAGCAATTATATTGATTATGAATTTTTTTTTGGTTAAACGTATCCAAGGGGTAAAAATGGGATCCTATTACTGAGACTTTGATGTCCGTCCGTTCGTCTGTGTGTCACCAAGCTGTGTCTCATGAACCGTGAAAGCATGTTGTGAAATTTTCACAGATGGTGTATTTATGTTGCTTCTATAAAAACAAATCCTAAAAAACAGAATAAAAAATAATAGAGGGCTACCATACAACAATTGTGATTTTTTGCCGTTTTTTAGTCCGATAGTCTAAAGTTGTATAAGATAATGGAACGGTGTGCGAGTTAGACTCGAACTTGAGCGATTTTTTAATTTAATTTTTTGATATGCCTTGTCGATTGCGATAAAAAACACATGGTAATATTATGTAGCTTATATTTTTACCTACTTTGTGAACTTAAATGCAATTTACAAAATGCGAAAATGTACCTCAAAAGTTAGGAACTAACTCCAAATTGGTCAAAACGGTAACTTGAAATCTAATATTAATAAAAATGTAATACCCATTTAACTACTTCATAAACAATATTATAAGTACCACTACATTTAATTTTAAAAAATGTCATGCATTAACGGTTGAAATTTTTAATAAGTACTAGTAGTATTAAAGGCTATGAAACTAAACTAAGACCCATAAAGTTACTGTTACTAGATTTAATAATTGACTACTTAATTTTATTTTAAAAATTATTAATAAATATCACAATCACGGAAATATGCATAAACCTACTTAGGAATATTTACTGTAAACCTCAACCCTGAGTGGTGGTAGACCCATCCATAGTAGGGTCCAACATCGGTGTACACTACGTAATATGTAGGGTCGCAGTCCGTACGGCCTGGAGATACTCCGCATTTTGAGAGGACCCCTCGGAGGAACCAGCTGATTCGGTGGTCAGGCTGTAAGACCCCTAGGACTAGACCGCCTCCGCTGTCGCCGTTTCTGGGATTCACATCTGGATTAGAAAAATATAAAATTTAAATAATAAAAAAGGAAGATTAATAAGAAATAACATTAGCATTATTTTTTATTTCATAAATCTACCGCAATGATAGACGTAGTCTTAAGTAAATATCAATCAAACAACTAAATCGTTTGAACAAAGTATAATTTTTTTACATCTATATTGTTTACCTTTTGGGCTAATTATTGCCAAATCGGTTGAACTTTAAGATACTCTTTAGCAGAATGGGAGGATATTATAAAGATAGGAAAAATTCTCCCTTCTATCTCTTTTTTTTACATACTACTAAGCGTATTGGGGAGGATATTATAAGGGAGATAAGAAATTATTCTTTTTCCAAGCGTGTTACTAGTAAGTGCTCTGGAGCCAAATGCCCACTATTTTATGAGAAAATGTTTATAGTAAAATATGTTTTTACACGAAATGGTTGGTATTTTTATCCTTAAACTGTCTCCATCTTACCCTAGTTCTTTTCTAGGACGAAACCATACTCTCTATCATGAATTTATTGAAATAGGTACTTACTTGACGAAGGCCCGTATCCCGCGCAGAAAGTAAATTCATTGAGTAATGGTTCGTACACCTCCCTTGAGAATTGGAGGCATGTTGTGTCGTTCTGGATCATGGTGTATGTGGACCTTAGCACTTTTGAAGGCTGGTTGGTTTCCGTTTGTCCGAAACCAACAACCTGAAAATGATATAAAAATATTAGTTATATTTTTTTTTACAAAAAATTTAACTGCTAAAATAAATTGACAAGTAAAAAATCTATCAATTTTCTAGATGTGTATGGGACGAACTTAGAAGTAAACAATAAAAAAAAATATCTCAGACTATTTTATAAAAAGTTATGCGTGCATATGAAAAAATATATACGCGTTGACTTGAAAACCTCCTGCGTTTTTTCGTCGGGTGAATTAAGTTTTGTTGTTTTTAATGTAAGTGGCAAACACTGTTGTAAGATTTTTAAGCTGCCTATAGGCATCTAAATAACAGGAATATAGCCGAGAGCTCGTAATATTTTTATGCCACTTTTGACCCATCTCCGTAGGAACTACGACCGGGGTTGCTAAACTCGCATAAGCACTAATAAAACTCACTTAGGGCCATCGAGTTTCCTCGTGATTTTTTCAAATCCTAGCTATTAATTTTGCTATCGTCACTTATCGCAAATTAAAAGTTGTGTAACTGTAACGGAGGTTGAGTATTTATGAGGCAAAATGTTATATTAATTTTCTATCGTACGCATTCAAACAGACGACATTTGCATGGATTCTCCTTAAAATATTTAGAAATTATGTTATGATTTTATATGTCGTTTCAGCCGCAAGTAGTCACTGCTAGACATGGTCTCCCTTCAAGGATTTCCACCATTTGTTTGCCATTCTCACCACGCTTGGCAGACAGGTTGGGGAGCGCAGTTTGTTTGGCTAATCTCTATTTCGATATTTCCGACAATAGTAAAAACTAAATCAATAAACTTACCGTTGCTTGCATTCCAAACAACTTCTCTTTGTCATATACCGGGCCCCATAGGCAAATGGGTTGAACATACTTTGTGTAGCGGAAGCGGTTGACTTTGATCACAGCTAAGTCTGCGACGGCTAGCTTGTCATCGTAGCTTGGGTGTAGTATTGCTTCTTCAGCCTAGAAAAAATAAGAAGCACTTCAACCCAATATAGTAATAGCTTATGCCACTTTTTTTCTTATTTTTTCTACCTCTCGAAGTCTTTTCCATCTATGCTTTCATTCCAATTCCTTCCTTCTTGTTTGCTTCTCTTCGAACTCCATTTCACATTTTCTTTTATAGGTGGGATTCACATCTATTTCCTATGTTACTTTCAGTTCGTGTTTAAAAAAACGTAAAAATGTCCCAATATGCTGTGATATTGCATCATAATTACAGTAAAAAGGTTATTAAACAAAATTCTGATGTAATGAAACCTTTATCACAAGACAGTAGGAAATAGCAGATTATTGCATTTCCATGATTGCTCAATTAACTCAAAACCTCAATAAAGGGTTCCACCCTCTGACACGCTTGTTTCGTATGAAATATTATATTATGTTCACTACGGGACTTGCCGCGATTATTTTTGAGCTTCATCCAACATATATCTCCATGGTTTCACCTGATATTTCGACAACGCCATTTTGTTTAACGCCACTTTGTCTTTGTTATTCTGTGAAAATGGCAGCTGCAATGTTGACGAAATATCAGACGAAACTAAAAAAAAAAATAATCGTGGTAAGTCCCGTAGTGAACATAATAGTGATTGTGACCGCGAAAGCTGAAAAAATCATATGAAATATTATTGTTGAAAATCCATATATTGCGCGAGTGACAGTCACATTATGCTCTGTGTTTACTTACCATGAGAGTCTGTCTCCCAACCTGCTGAAGATCATTTCGGTTGCTCACTCCGGCCACGACTTTGATCCTATTCGCCTCAATGTTCTTGCCGCGTTTTCGCATACAATGGCCAGCTAGAAACAATTTTACATTAACATTACGTGACCGTGGCACAAAAGTTGCGTTTGCATACGAAAGAACTCAACATCTTCCACTTCATTCATAAAATTTGCATTCTGTGAATGGTTTAGAACCGCAGTTTGTATCGAGTTGTAGGTTCACGGAACTTACGAGACTAAGTATACACATATAGACTGTGTTCAATCCTCGTGTAAACAATGCGTTTCAAAGTGGCTGGAGAAAAATATAGTATTATTTTTTAAGGTTTGAAGCTCTTTTTAGCCTCTCAAATTCAAGCTGTTCCAGCGGATTTCCTAATATTTAAAGTGACTCTATTAAACAAGTTGTATTTAAAAAAAGAAAACCCATACTGCTATGTTTGAGTTTTTGCTGACGTTGAATAGCCAGTAACACAAAAAATAAGGAAAGAATACGAATTGAATGACACCTTACAATTCAATGTCTGGCATGTCGTTAGGATTTAGGGGGAAACAATGAAACAGACAATATACATACAAACGCGTGAAAAGCATTACCCCTTCCATCTCTTTCCTTCTGGGTGGGTCAGTCGGGTAAAAAGTTGCGGAGAACCAAAATGTAGGAGATTGTAACAATAAAAGAAGTAGCTCTTGCATAGCAAGGAAATAAAAAAATGTCCATATCTCACGTTAGTTTTAATCAAAAAATAAATAAAAAAGTTTACATATTAACTAACAGGTATTGTAACATTTATTGTGTTTCGATTTATGTTGATTTCCTGTCGCACTTTCATTTCTTTACTTGATTTTAACGGAAAATAGATAGGATGTCTAATAAAACTGGACTCAGAAACGCAACAACAACTCGACATTGTTTTGTAACAGATTGTTAACTTATTTATTGTCTATTTCAATCTACAAAGTATGCGGTCGTGAAGGAGGCTAGTAAAACAGATTCAACACGCAACAACAGTCAACGGTTACAATAAACGTTGATAGTTTCGTGCTTATTGCCACTAAGACAATATCGCACTCGTAGACGAATGTTTAAATAGGCAAGAAACGTTTTGGGCTTACCGGAAAGAGATTCAAGATTAACGATGCTATATATACCGACTGATTCTAAATATTCTGATAATATTTAAATCTTAGAAATCTGGATCGCTAATGGAACACAAAATCGTAGAAAAAACACTATACATTTCAGAATTAGTCTGTATATAACTTTATTTTTTTTCCAGACAGACTTATCTAGGACTGAACAACAATTATGTTGTAGAACATTATTGCGTACTTTGTATTTTAAAATCTGTGCAAAAGCAAAATTAAAATATTTCATTGGAGTTAATTTTCAATTTTGATAAGCAAAGTTTTAAAATGTACCCACCTATGAGTAGCTCCCGTTTTCCTTAAAATATATCCAAGTCATTAGCTAGTCATAAAATACCTAGTTGGCAGTGAAGTGTTAAACCTAGGACAATAATACAAATACGATCAAAGGATATTTAATAGCCAATTAAGTGCTTTGCTTCAGTGGCGACGAAATTTAGAATGCTCATGACGATTAACGTCATTCATTATCTATTTCTATCGAGGTCTTTGATCATATCCCAATAAAATGTTTAGGAGAACAAACCTGTTAAGATAGCCGTCCTAGATATGATGTTGCCGCCGCAGTAATATTCCTCGTCGGTTGTGTTAAGGTCTTTTATGAATATCGCGACATGCCACGGCCAGTCTCCGGCTTCGGCTTCGGTCCTCACTGATACCAATTCCGTATGGTCTAACGATCGTCTCCCACACACGTGATGATAGTTATCGGTCTCATGTTCGGTTACGTTAAGAGACTCGATCGTCATTGATGTCTGGAATTAGATGAGAATATTTATTTATAAGACACTAAATTGGGATCTTATATACATATAGGTATGACGAGCTCCGTGGCGCAGCGGTCAACACGCCGCCGGCCTGCGACACAGATGGTCCCGGGTTCGATCCCCGGTCGATGAAGATAAAAAATTGTCTTTTTCCGATTGACCTGGGTCTTAGATGTTTATCTATATATGTATTTGTAATAAAATATAGTGTCGTTGAGTAAGTATCCAATAACACAAGTCTTCAAATTACTCTGAGGCTAGCTCAATCTGTGTGAATTGTCCGTATTTATTTATTTAGGTAAATTCTAAAAGATCTTCTAGAGATATTTTGTGTGAGCCTGTCTTGTTTTTACTGCAATGTTTATATATTTTGTCTGGCTTTAGTTGTATTTTGTAAAGTAGGTACTCCATAAATCATCGTATCACCTAATTGTTATACATGTATGGTAAGGAGCAGTTAAACCTGACCCCCCTACGAACAGATTTTAAATTGTAAAGGGGTCCCGCCTGTTCATTGTACATCCAGGTTATTCAGTTCAGTCATCTTAATTTTTGTTTTCGGGGCTAAACCAAGTTATATACCGATATATTTCCTTCTTTCTGTCCGATATTTTGTGTTGATAATATTATGAAAACTACTTGCCTAAGTATGTATATGTATTTTAATTCCACTAACCTTGATACTAGCGTTGCATAGAGAAATATTGTTTAACTTAAACTCCGTTACAAGCGGATACTCCGATGAATTGACACCATTGTTCAGCAGTGTCACAAAAAAGTTGTAATTTCTGACTGTGCTCTCATTTGGAAGAAGTTTGAACCTATTTTTATTGCTTAAGTCACTGAAAACAGCTAGTGTGTTGTCCTGAAAAAAAAACACCATTAATTATAATAACAGCCTTCATATTATAACTTTACTTGGATCCAAAAAGCATATTTTAATAAAACAACATTATTTATTGACCAAGACTTGCATTTGGCCTTTGAAAGCAACGAAGATAAGTACTTGCATAGTTACACACACACTACATGTAAATCTCTAATGCGAGAAATTTTTGTCCATTACGTGTTCCGTAGGCCATATTAGGTGGTTAACAGAAATCTGAGTTTAGAATTAGCTGAAGCCGGAAAACGAAATAAGATGCAAATCAAATTTTGATATTTCAACTTACCGAAAATATTGACACTTCCCTTCCGAAGTTAATTTCAAGTTCTGCTTGTGGCATAAAAGTATAGAGCCCAAGATTAATCACACCATTCCACAATTGATCAGTCATCTTATCAAAATAAATGATCCCTAATCCACAGGGATCATATCTTGTTAATGCCGTTCCATTTATTGACATACTCTCCACACTAACCACCCAAAATAACAACCATGTTACTAATTTTAATA
The DNA here is from genome assembly GCA_963082605.1 of Rhodophaea formosa. NCBI lineage: Eukaryota > Metazoa > Arthropoda > Insecta > Lepidoptera > Pyralidae > Rhodophaea > Rhodophaea formosa. The sequence goes on from OY720206.1 coordinate 8,910,988, forward strand.
AGAAATCCATGATTATTTACTGAGGGACTATACGACTGACTATTTATTATAAACTAAATTATATATTCAACCGTTATCACTTACTGTCGATATAAAAACAAAAACTTAACGTTATACAAGGTGGTACAAAAAAGTCGCTTCAAATGAATCGCTATACTGAAAATGGTGTGGTCACTTGAAAACGACTCCTTTTAAGTGAAAGTTTTTGTGACTCAAGTGTATGCATAATGACAAGTATTACGCAAAAATATTCCATGTGTAAACACAATAAGCACGAATTAGGGCAGTATTGTAAATTAGTCATGAATGACAAAGAATTTTATAACAGTGCAAACAACACTACAATTGTGGGTAGCCCAGTTATTGGTGCGTTGACCTGAAAAAGTCTAAATAAATACAGATGGAAATAATTATTGTTAATAAAAAAATATTATCAAGTGTCTTAGTGGCCTACACCGGTGTCAGTTTTGTCAAGGTACCTCAAGGCAGTAGAGATAGTTATCTAATGACAGCTGGGATCAACGGCTTAGCGTGCCATACAAAACACAAAGGAACTTGATATCATTTTATTTCCCTTGTCTTTGTCTATAAACCCCGTGGGGTCACGCCTAGGGGTGTGTAATATGCGTAAACGCTATGACATTGCGTATGCGCAAGTGCATACGACCAATGAGGGACTTAGCTACGAGTATTATATAATGTGTTTGTTTTATTTTAAACAAAACTAATAAATACAGTTTTACTTACAGAACAATTACAACAGAACATATAATATTACTAATAACTGCGAAACAAAACCATGTTTTACCAAAATCCAGACATAACTGTAATGATTTGTCTTGATTGATAATAAAGTAGTACTTAACATATCTTGACTTAAAACAGGTAAAATTTGATTATTTTCCTGTAATGAATGTTTTACTATTTGCGTGCGGACATACTTGTGGAAAATAATCTAGAATTCTTAAATTTTGTTGGTTAGCTCTTTTACAATATATCGACATAAATGTATTTGAAAATATTTTTACTTTTATTAACTTTTCATTTAAATTACTTATAAGATATATTTTGTGGATACAGTTTGTAAACCTAGATCAATGTTCTATCTCGAATAAGATAGCTAATCCATGAATTGGCCGGTGTTTGTGTACTACTGGTCAACACAGATGTTCTGCTCAAACACTCCGTGACTAGACTTAATGTGGCCACATGTACCAGCATAACTTGTCGTCAAATGGCTGAAATATCAAGGTGGTTCTTTAGGAATAAATGAATTTTTCTAAAAGACGTATCTGCTGTTGTTTGTGAGGACTTTCAGACTTTTTTTTGTTTCACAAAGGTTTGTCTAAGTACCATACACCATATATTACATACCTAGATATTTTTGTTATTTGATAATTGTTTTTATATCAAAAACAAAAATATTAATCCTAACTAATATTATAAATGCGAAAGTGAGTTTGTTTGTTTGGCTTCTGTTAGTTCAGCTCCGCCCGCGTGATTTATAGCCTATGTCCTTCTCAGTACCCTAACCTATGTGTATGCGAAATTTCATGATGATCGGTTCAGTAGATACGGCGTGAAAGCGTAACAAACAAACAAACAAATAAACAAACAAACTCACTTTTGCATTTATGATATTAGTTAGGAAGTTAGGACTACATTTTTAAATTTCAAATTCCGATTATACCATTTTCTAGTCTTCTCCACAGACACACTTTAAAAAAATCGCTGTGTTTTTTTTTATGTCAATAAGAAAATTGTAATGATTAAGTGAAATCCTAACTAATATTATAAATGCGAAAGTGAGTTTGGATATTTGTTTGTTTGTTTGTTACGCTTTCACGCTGTATCTACTGAACCGATCATCTTTATTTTTTTCATACACATAGGTGTGGGTACTGAGAAGGACATAGGCTATATATCACGCGGGTGAAGCCGCGGGTAACAGCTAGTAATAAATAAATATACTTCATGCTGTGTACCTTTCTCTACGTTTTAATTTCCTGTCATCTACACTATGAACTTTCTCTCTCTTTCTGCTAAGACAATAGGTACCTAGTTCATCTTATTTGTAAGGCCGTCTAGTAGAGCTGGGTGAGTTGGGATCTCACAAACTTTGTTTTATTAAGATATAAATGAAAAGATACTGAAACAATTTCTTTTTTAATAGAGATGTAATTTTGTAATCTTTGACGATTACATTTTTGTTTTTTTTTTTTATTAACATTTCACAAAAATACCGTTACATTTGTTAGACTCCATTTCAGTGATTATTTATTATAGGTAAAAAGAGTAAAAAGTCGGTAAATCATAAGTCTCACTGACGTATTACAAATTCTAAGTAATATAAATATCACTCGTACGTTGTACGAATAATTCAAACGAAGATACACGTTATATTATTAGTCTGATGCTTTTTATATTATCCACGATAAAGAATAAAATTATTTATCATCCTTTATGTACGTCTGTTCGTATCATCTATAGCATTTGACCTTAGGATTCTGTGAAACATTAATTTATCTCACACCTACACTGTTATTTGTTGAGCACATAATATAAAAATTTACAATTTACTGGGAAGCTTTATCTTATCTTATTGAAAAATACTGTGATGCCATTGGTTTTTTAAATGGGTAACTCACGTAATACAGATTTATCATAATTATTTTTGTGACGCACCTATATAACTATAATTATTTCCTACTCCATTTTATACACTAAATAACAATATATTTGTATGCATGATTCATTGCTACATTGCCTTTTAAAATATACGAATTACTTGAAATATGTATTTTAGAAACAAATTTGAAAGATCCAAAAATGACTCATCCCCCACAGCCCCCCATCAGGGGGGTTTCCACCACCAATCTCTATCTTTTATCTAACATATACGTGTGTATTAAACTAAACGTACAGTTATTAATACACGTGAGTACGTGGCTATTAATACGTCACAAATTAATAAGGATGATTACCATCTATTTTAAATGTCAAAGTGAGATATTCATAGACGAAAAGTAAACTTTGTAAAATCTAGCAACATTTACGCGTTCCTTTCATTTATTCAAAACTCTTCACGAAGCCTATTATTTCGAGCATCTGAAAATAAAAGAGTGACACGGAAGTCTTTGGTACAATTCATTAAAAATACACCAAATGCAATTACCGTTGCCTCAGTGGCAAAGAATATCTTCCGTAGTGAATACGCAGATTAATTAGTGGTAACATTGCACTCACTGGCTCGTCCCATTGTGCCATTGTGATCCAGATAGTGTGAGAGTGCCTTATTGTTGGAGAATCATTGTGGAGTGGAGCTTTAAATTTATAAGCTGGCTATGAAATATCATGGCTTGAGTTATTATTAGTACTGGGAATCTCTTAGATTTTTTAAATTTTTATTTTCACTTTGAACGTTTTTTTTCCTTTGATGATGGATTGTGTTAAGTCGTAAAATATAATTAGCTTCTTAGAATGGAATTGTAACAAATTAATAACACTTGTTTATAAGCTTTATTTATATATAAGTAAGAGGGATGGGTTATCTTTATGGGTCAATCTTTTTTTATTTATTTTATTTTACACTAATCTATATTTTTTTATACAATCCACATCAATCCCGCAATTTTTCTTCTTGTAGTATGTACTTAGTTATACTAGCTGTCGCCCGCGGCTACGCTCGCGGTAATATCGTTCCTTTAATATCTTCTCCGTAGTTTGTGATCGATCCCTCGGAAAAAAAACAGCCAATGTCCATCACAGTACTTAGTGCGCATTACTAAAATTTCATGACGATCAGTTACTGAAATAAATATTTTTTATTAGTTACGCTTTACGCTTTTACTACTGAGTTCAGGTATGAAAGCGTAACTAACAAAAAATAAGAAATAAACAAACAAATTCTCTTTGTAATTTATAATATTAGTATGTATATAGTTCGATCATCACCCGGCACGACTTCTTACTCAGAATTAGTGTGTCTGACACATGCGCTATGATTTTAAATCCACTTCAAGATACCACTAAAGGAAAAAATCTATATAGTCATTGTGTCCATACTTATCGGAAGTTCAGTGTTACGAAAGGCACTTTAAGCCATAAGTGCTAGTCTTAATTATAGGTTCATAGATGCCACTTTACTAACATAAAAATAAATATATAGGGACATAAATCACACAAATTGAGCTAGCCTCACAGTAAGCTGTGAACTTGTATCACAGTATGCTTACTCAAAAATACTATATTTTATAATATTATTTAGATAAACATCCAAGAGAGAGAAGAGCCAAGCAAATACGGGAAAAATCACTTTTGTTGTATGGAAACCCCTTAATCTGTAAAAAATTCAATTGTCTAACTATCACGATTTATGAAGTACAAGCCTAGTGACAGACAGATGGACTGATAAATAAGCCCAGAAATATTAGTAGTCGGGTTTTAGTTTTAGGGTTCCGTATCCAGACGATAAAAACGGGACCCTATTCACAGGACTTCACTGTAATGTTAGTATATTATGTATATCCTAAATAATATTAAGTAATATATTTATTTATTTCTTCCCGTATTTGGCCAGCGTGGAGAGTGTAGGCCAAATCTTCTGATTGCTCTGGATAATTATAATGGCTCTGGTGATTAGAAAGGGTCGTGCTCCTGCAGTGGAGAATAATAAAGACATGATGATGAAACATCCAAGACCCAGGTCAATCTGGAAAAGATTGTTTTCCATCATGACTTGACGGGGGATCGAACCCGAGACCACCGTGTCGCAGGCTGGCGACCCACTGCGCCACGGAGCTCATCAAAAAAAAGATAAACGTAATTTTAAGAATTTTATTTCTAAAACATTTGCGTGTGATTGACTTTAACGTCAGACAGGTGTTTGACGTCGGTGGGTGCGATAAATCTCCAGCAGTCGGTATTGCGGGGTCAGCCGATACGTCGCCCCTGGTTAATGTCCGAGAAATTTATTGAGGAAAAGTACTATTTCAGTAATGCTTCCTTTATTTGGAAATGTCAATTTACGCTCAGTGAATAAAGAAACATTTACTTAAAATATTTTTTTGAATTAGACATGTCTAAAATCCTCTATATACTCTGGCTAATGTATAGCTCTGGTAGTACAGAGAGGGTCATCTCCTGCAGTGGACCTGATGATAATGACGATGACATGTCTAACTTATTTACTGCTTTAGTACGACGTATAACTTTTAATTAATATGGATTCGAATACTAAAGAGGATGACATTTCATCTTCGGATGATTTTTTTTTCGGATGTGACGTCACCTCACTCACACACCTTGGTGCGCCAGATTAATGGCCAGAGACTAATGGAGGAACAATACTATTTTGAGTAATGCTCCCGTGGTTTGAAAATGTAAATCTTCGGTCAATCTTACATTTTAATGAAATATTATTGGAAAAATTAGAATGATGATAGTGAATTGAAAAAGTGATGAGGAAGCAGGTGTGTACACAACACAAAATTCTCTACGGGGTAGCGAACATATCAACAATTTGTGGCTAGATAAGTCAAGAATGAAGTGCATATGAGAAAGATTTTAGAACAGTTCCTGAAACATTATAGACGCTTTATAGTGTATTTGTAGACAAAGTATTGTATGCAACTGTTCGTAATTAGTCCTTAAAATATACGTGTGATCCTATTATAAGACTCGCCTGCGGCTCTTTTTATTAACCCACATTCGTAGTTTAAGGAACCTGATTACTTAACAGTTACATAAAGTACTAATATTTGCTTATTACCTTTTAACGCTTTATCTGCTGAACCAATCTTCTTGAAATTTGGCTTACCATTAGGTTAGGGTACTGAAAAGGACTTTAAGTATTTTTTTTTATCCTGGAAAAAGTTACTGTTTTCATGGGATTTGCGATGAACGTGATAAAAATGTATACGCGCGCGAAGCCGCGGGTAATACACTACATTAATGCAGCGGCCGGTAATTGGTTTGGGCATTGATGGACGAACGTGTGAATGTGGGCCGAGGCGAGGCCGAGGCAAGTAAAGTCAAAGTAAGTCCATCAATGCCTGATTGCGGCCAAGGCTTGTATAGTACTTTTCTCAAATATCGCGCGGAAATTAAAAAAAAAATAGTACAGCGACAAACAGCCACACATATTATCACATGTTTACCCCACAGGAAAGACGGACCCCAAAAGCTACGTTTAGCATATAATTGGGTTTATGTAGAAAACGCAATTAAAATAGTGATGGGTTGCTAGCCGCATCACCTATTGACATTTTCTCTCCTTAGGTTTTCGCCTCCTGCCTCGGCCTGCTTTTACGGACTGTACGGGAAGAGAAGCTACTGGTATATTTATGTATATTCTATGATTTTTCTTTTATCCTAGACCAGCATGAAATATTGATGTAAATATATGTCAATAAATATTCATTAAATGTTCATAAACAACAATAAGTAGAAAATAACCCACCAAAATCTTCTATTTTTTAATTTCTTTTTTTTTACTAGCCAGGTCAAATTTGAAATTTGAATTTGTAACCTCCTCCTCCTCTTCTAGTTGAATTAATTCGTAGGAAACTCGTTCCATTTTTAAATAACACGACAGATATGAGTTTTCATAGTAACTTTGCCTGCCGCTAAAACACGACAGATATGGATTTTCATATATACTTTGCTGGGTATTGGCCAGTACAGCAATATCGATGTATCCCAAACAAGGTTGTCAAAATAATGTGACCATTTCCAAGCATGTTTGAGAAAAAGCTAGTATTTACGAGTAATATTATACTTTTTAGTATACTGTACTATTATTTAATATAAAGACGAGCTCCGTCGCGCAGCGGTCAACACCCTTGCCTGCGACACGGGGGTCCCGGGTTCGATCCCCGGTCCGGTCATGATGGAAAACGATCTTTTTCTGATTGAACTGGGCGGTTTTATCATCATAAAAGCCATCCATAGTTATCATCGTATATTTTTATTTCTTAAACATTTGATGCGTGTAAGTAACGTCAAAGTCAGCAGGTGTTTGACGTCGGTGCGTGCAATAAATTCTAGCACGCCTATTGCGGGGTTGGCCAATTTTACGCAAGTGACCGCGCCTGGTGAATTATTTAGAAGTTTGGTTATACAAGAATATTTTTTTTTATTCAGTAATGTTTCAGATGTATCGTGTGAGTAACGTCGAAGTTAGGCAGGTGTTTGACGTCGGTGAATGCAATATATTCCGCTACGCGTATTGCGGTTGGCCGATACTACGCGTGGGACCGCGCCTGGTGGTTTATGGAGAAGTTTGGATATGTTAGTATAATTTATATTATTATTCAGTAATGTTTCAGATGTTTTGTATGAGTAACGTCAAAGTTAGGCAGGTGTTTGACGTCGGCAGATGCAATAAATTCCACCGTTTGTATTAACGATACTACGCATGTGATCGCGCCTGGTGGTTTATGGAGAAGTTTGGATATATTAGTATAATTATATTATTATTCATAATGTTTCAGATGTTTCGTGTGAATAACGTCAAAGTTAGGCAGGTGTTTGACGTCAGCGGGTGCGATAAATTTCAGCACTACGTATTGCGAGGTTGGCCGATACCACGCGTTTGACCGCACTGTGATTTATGGAGGTAATCTGTGATATACTATCTTTATACTGTTTCCGATGTTCTGAGTTGTCAGTCTCGGTCAAATAAAGTAATTAACTGAACACATTTTTTGAAAACAAAAATAAAAAAAGAAAAGGAACATTATATGTAATCAACTATTTTCATAAATAACTTCATTTTGAAATTCATACTTTAATGGGTGGATCGTATAATTAAATTTGTATCGCATTACCAAAGTAAAAGTAATCAATTAAGTTACACAATATAATTGTTAACAGACATTTTCACATCTTGAAAGCCATGATCACAATAATTGCGTTATGATTTTTTCTACATTATTTACGTGTGAGTTACGTAACCATCGGACAGGTGTGTGACGGCGGGCACGATAAATCTCCGGCACTTCCGTATTGTGGGGTCAGCTGATACGACGCGTGTGACCGCGCCTGGTGATTTATGGAGAAAATTGGTAAAATACTAATTCAGTAATGTTTCAGATGGTTAGATATGCCATTTACGGTAAATGAGTTTTACTAAAGATCGATTGATCGGATTTCTAGATAAAAACTGTTTCTGGCAAAAAAATACTGTTTCTGGGCATTTTAAAACACTTGCACCAAACTTGAATAACACAATATGATTAAAAAAATAAGATATCAATATAAGTTTAAAATAGGAATGTATAAAAATTATTCAAATTCATTTCCAAATGAGAAGATAATAAAAATTTGTCCTAATCATTACAAATGTAAAATAATTAATGTATATGTGAGTAACATTAAAATGATGGAAGAATGATTTTTTTTCTATAAGTTTACGCCGCGGATGAAGTCACGCGCAGTAGCTAGTTTGGCTAATAAACTTTGCCGGTGAGTGACTTTAACGTTAGACAGCTGTTTGACTCGGCTGGCGCTATAAATCTCCGGGCCTGGGTATTGCGGGGTTTGCTGATATCCCAGATTTGACCGCTTTTAGAGATTAATGGGAGAAAAATAGTATTTCACTATCATTGTTTTAAGATGTTAATTTAAGGTCAGCGGAGTAAATAAACTAAACTTTTATTTTCACATAGAGCTATTGAAACTGAGAATCTTATTTCGCTTTTACATATACGTATATAGATATATTACTATATTTCTTTTACTTGTTAACTCCACGAAGCTATGATAATGCTGTTGTCTTGAATTATTTTATATATCTATAAACTTTTTTTTTATATTAGGGACATATAACTTGGCACTTATTTTTACAACTTTATCAGCGTAAAAAAGACATGTTCTTATGTCAATTTTTAGCTTTTTAATACTTATAGTATTTAAGACAAATAAACAGATGGATATGGCCAGCGAGTTTATGCCGTGTGGTTCCCGGCAGAAAAAAAAAGGACCACTCCAAGTCTTCCCCCGAATGTCGTTAAAGGTGACTTAAGAAATACAAGCTAAACAAAGCTTATAAACATCATAGAGACCTCTCCAACCCGTCTGGCCAGCGTGGAGTGTGTAGGTCAAATCGTCTGTCTGACTGCTCTGGCTAATAATTGACTCTGGTAGTACAGAGTGCTCCTGCAGTGGAGACTAAAAAGGACCTAGTGATTATGATGATGACATTTCGAGACTATAAAGATGTATGTGCAATAAAGTGTTTACAAACAAACAAACAAGCTACCTACTTCCTTACTATGGAGCTTGTATTGGTTGCATCCTCAGCGGTAACACTCAAAGCCCGGGTCCGCTACCTTATCCTAGGTGATAAGACTGGTTTCTACACACAACCCAAAGGGCGAACTAGACCCATTCCTAGGATAGGTTTAATAAACGCTAGATGGCGTTCGGGACTCACAGTTTAACGTGCATTACGAAGCACAAAATCTCCTTTCTTTTCGGATAATCAAATGATTCAAGCCTGCAATATCCTACCCGGACTTTCGGATATTATTTACATAATAATATCTAAGGATATAAAACCTACAAATACCCTTATGTAGGCAGTGGTGTAAATAGATAATTTGATGGAGACTCCGTACAGCCCCATTGAGAGTATACAATATTTGATAGGCTGGATGTCCGCAGACTATGGGTGGTGTCACCCCGTCATTTGTTATTTATTGTCAATTTGCGTATGCCTGCCAGCGCTCGTTAGTGTTTGTCATAAACTTATTAAAACCAGCGATCTATACACCGTGCGGTAAATATGAAATAGAAGGAATGTATTTTGGTTACATATACATATTATCACAGCTTTATACCCCTTGCGGGGTTATTAGAACCTAAATCTACGAGACTCAACGTTGTGTAAGCTAAGTGAGCGGAAAGGTGGAAAACCAAAACTAAAATTCATTACAAATTTGCTAGCTGCATCGCCTCTTGACATGATGCCTTAGATTTTCGCTCATCGCCTCAGCCGGCCACCCGTGGGAAAAGAAATTCTTTGTTTTTTCTTTTCTCCCAGAGACGTACGGAAAAATATTCACTATATAACGTGATTTTCAAAAATAATTAATAAATCCATGGTCCAGTTTAAGCAAAAGTATAAATATTATTTAAACTTTAAGTTTCTTGCAAGAGATTAGTTTGTTGAGACTCAAAAAAGGACTTACATTTCCAACTCCAACTGTAACTGCTTTAGTTCAGCTACTTCAGGAAAATTACACTCTGATAATCCTGTAAAGCAAAAAAAAAAAAGACGAGCCATATCTCCGCCAACAACTAGTAACAATAACGAGTCTCGAAGAACCAAGACAAGGTATTTCTTCAAAAGGAAACTTGTAAAAACAAACTAGAAGCTAGTATCCCCTGTTTCTCGCATAAACGCACTCTTGTATGCTTACCAGCGACAAAGGGAAAGTTTGAAGCTCAAGCGCCTGAAAAATATTACTCAACTCAAGTTTAATCTCTTGAAAACAGCAAATAGGAGCTCTTAGACAACGGAATATTTGCTCAGAATTATGATACTTTTTTGTAAGTCATTGTATTTTTTATTTGAATAATGTTTCTACTATCTTGGTGGTATACTTATATTAAAAGTACTAAAATAAATATAAAGTAAGATGTTTTAAAATTAAAAAGGGTATCTAATAAGATAATGTCAGTTAGGTTATTGCTTATTAATGATGATCCCTAGATTAACGTAACAAAATTTGTATAACGTTTCTATTATCTTAGTGGTATACTTATAAGTAATTAAACGTAATATTTCTAATGCGAGTACCTGTTTTTCATTTTAGTACATCTTAGTAAATGTAGCATTTAGTCCTGAGAATTTTAGATCTATATGTGTTAGGTATACTATATGTGTTAGGTATAAAGAATGTTATAATATCTAAATATTAAATTAAATATTGAGATAGTATGACAAGCCTCCCAATATCTCCATAGATAATTTCCAGAAACGTCGTATAAATATGTAAATTTTTTGCTTCATATTGTTAGCACCTTTAAATCATTGCTTTATTTGAACAACCGTTGTCTTCATTCGTTTCGACAAATACAGCAAAAAGTAAATCAGTTATCTTTGTACTTAAACCCATGGGATCCTCCAGATTAAAGGGTTTTGTTGCGTCTCAACTTACGATTAAAGTTGGAGAAATATTTCTCGAATGTCGCGACGACGGAAGTCTTTGTCACGTAAGAAAGTACGAGAGTCGTTTGTCTTCCAGGAAATGTTGCATCTTGAGTATAATGTTTTGTTTATTTTGTATTATACAATGAATATATGTTATAGACCCAGTGAAAAATGGATGTCTTTGTCATAGCTGGTCAGAAAAAAAACGTAGAAGGTACCCGCTGCTTCTCTTCCCATGTAGATCACAGAAGCCGGTCAAGAGAATGGGTAAAAATCTAAGAAATGGTTACAATAGGCGATGCGGCTAGCAACTCATAACTAATTGGATCCCGTTTTACACCTATGCGCCGAACCTAAGGCTAATTTTGGCTTTTAGTTTAATGTTCTTAGGCCCTCTCTACACTGTTACGTATGAAGACGTAATGATATGTATGTATGTAATTATTTATAACGCTCGAGCATTAGGGGCAAATAAAAATAAAGTACTTAAGGCTTAGTAAATAATTGTGATTGAAACTACTAAAGGGCAGTTTAAATTCTGGCCACACTGCGTGGACATTGTTATCATTATAATGTGGTCTTCGGGTAATCGGAAAACAGGTATATGTATTAACGGGATGAGGGAATGAAAACGAACTCCAATGCTTCAAAAGAATTAATAATTGGCCGTTTCGGGTACCATGCTTATTTTAATTGAGCAGGATAATCTCTTAGCTATCGTTAGTGAAAGTCTGAAAATATAGAGCAGAAATTTACAGACTTCATTAATATTTGATTCCCACCAAACACAAATAGTAAAATAAAAATAACCCTATGACTAAATAAGTTATGTGTATGCTGCTTAGGGCATTAATATATAGCATGGAGCAGAAAATCAAAAATAAATAAGTAATTCTTTTTTAACAAAGTACAAACAAACTGGTTTTCAGTTGTGTCCATTTAATATATGTCAATAGTAGATATCAATATTTTAAAAACTTTACTTTTTTGAGATAATAATTACGTACGAGAAAGTATAATTAGTTTGTCATTTGAGTCTCTTTAATCGATTTACGACCAAGGGAAAATATTTGATCGCACTTGTCTGGTAGTCGAACCTATAGTCTCATGGATAGAGGAGCAGCCTACTTTGCCGCGGAATTTTAAAACACTAGCTGTATTTCAAAGTTAACCTTATAATTAAGGGCAACAACTTGTCTATGCAACTAATGAATATAATTTCCTCTCAATTATTTCCAATGCACGGACAGCGTCTTGAAAAAAAAATATAGAGTTCATTGAAACGTCTATGATTAAAGGACTCGAAGTTAGTCCTAAGCAATAATTTAATGAAATTACTTGAGTTTGCTTGAACTTGTTCTATCGATACTTTGTAATTATTTATTGTATGCTTTAGAAAATTAATATTGCCATTTTGCTTGAGTTATATAACATCATAACAATAATGTAATGATGTTCATATAATTATACAGGTCCAATATGATGTAGTTTTCTCGCAAATAAGGTGTATATGAGCAGTTTAAACCAATTTTTTGGTGAAAGCGCAGATATAAGTAAAAATTATATTTTCTAACTTTCTAAGTGAATAGTGCCGCCGCATTATATTTTTTATTTGAAGAGCCAAAATAATTGTTGTATTTTATATACCTACATTACCTATTTAATTAAATTTGGAGCTTTTTATTACTTAATATTGAAATCACTCAATAATTTAAATTTAAATCAAGCCAAGTGCGAGTCTGACTCACGCATGAAGGGTTCTTTATAAGGGAAGGGTTATTAGACTATCCAGCAAAAACGAAAAAAAAAATGATATCCCTTGTACCTATATATTTTTTTCTATTTTCGTATTGTTTTGTTATAGCGGCAACAGAAAAACATCATTTGTGAAAATTTTAACTGGCTAGCTACCACAATTTATGTGATACGGCCTGGTAACAGACAGACAAACATCGAAGTCTCAGTAATATAGTCCTGTTTTTACCCTTTGGGTAAACCCTTCGAGAAACTCTAAAAATATGTATGTTAGTGTTTAGTTTGTCCTATGAAATATTCATAATTTATAAGTATATATATATATAATTACCAATATATATAATTACCACAATGATATAGCAATTAGGCCTCTCAGTTTATACTCAAGTCCTAACAATCATCTCGGGTCACTTCTATGGACTAGTAAGGTATTGTGTTTCCACAAGACCTCAATTAGGAGCGATATGAATAGACGTTAGGAGGTAATAGATAGTAAGGGCTCTTCCAATAATCCACTGGCAATAGAAGAATATAGCGAGGGTACAGATGTGTACCGTCTCAGATTTGGAACGGACCGATTCTTCTGACCGTGAACCACGTCGATGACATGTCATCTACGCATTTGAATGGATTGACATAAATATTTTGTGTTCATCATTGTGAATGTGGCAGTTCGTACTTTTAGTTGATATTCATAAAGTAATGACCTTCACATACTATATGACTGATTTTATTTAAATATGCACTTCGCCTTGAGACTCACCACAAACGACTGTCGTATTTTAGGGAACCGTAATTGTTACAGTTACATAAAATTCTATTTCTTAATTACCACTTAAAATTTTGTAGGCAGGGTTGCAGTATTGCGATTGAAAAGATATTAAAGATTAGAAAATATAAGTCTTTTAGCAACTTTCTAGCTTTCTTTTATACAGCGTTTTTATTAAAACACCACCACTAGTCATACTTTGTGCATATTTGTTGTTAGCGCATTGTATAACACAGACAGTGGAGTCTAGTTTTAAGATCGTTGTATGCCATCATTAAATAAAGTGCAAAAATTTAAAATACATATATTGGTTACATAATTACCATCTGTATGTTCAGTATTGTATGGCAGTAGGTAATACCAGTTTATCGAGTGGCGTCTATTGTATGCCATGTGTAGGTATTTGAGAAATTATTGAAATTATTCATCGTGGACATTTCATGCTATTATTTATCCATTACTATTCAGATAAATAATATATTTATTCATTATTATCATCAGGTCTTTTTTGTCTCCACTGTAGTAGAACGAACCTCTTAGTACTACCAGAGCGATATATGTATTAGCCAGTGCAGTCAGTGGATTTGGCCTACATTCTCCACGCTGGCCAGAGAAGTTGGAGACGTCTCTTTGATATTTATAAGCTCTGTTTAGCTTGTGTTTCCTAATTCGCCTATTACAACTTCTAGGGAAAGACTTCGAATAGTCCTATTTTACTTTGCCGGGAACCAATCGGCATATCCTTAGTAAAATTCGAGCTAATTCCATTACGATCCTCTTTTTACCCAACTAACCAACCCAGAGAGAAGGTATATTTTTCACGCATATACATGTATATATGTAAGCATGTCTGTTTCATTGTTGCCACCTGTAGCCTGAACGGCTTAACCGAATTTGAAGTGTAAGGTGTCAATAGATTTGTATTCTTCCCCCAAGGGTCATAGGCTATACTTTCACTATATAATAAAAAAAGGCTAAACGAAACGTTGGCGGTTATAAACCGTCAAAACGGTAGGGATTTTATTTTGTAAATAATGCGAGTTGTTTATTTAGCAATCATTAAATACTAATATAGTGTTGTCGGAAATAACAGAATATTTCACATACATATTTGTATTGGTATCTAATATACCTTAAAATTCTGCACATAAATTTCAAAATAGAGGCAAAAGGCTGAGTGAAATTTGGAGCATGTTCGCAATCCTTAAAAGTATTGTGTTAATTTCGGCCTCAATATGGCGCGCTTGGTATGCTTTTGACTTCGAAGCCCTAACAATGTACCTACGCTTTGTCAATTTTATTAATTTTAAACAGAGGTGATGTATATTTTGGACAAATAAGGTGTGTGACAGGTTAAACTTTTTTCTTGTGGATATTATACATAATTGTAGGTGTGTCGATCACTAGGCACACTAGCGATGCCAATAATTTTATTCCTAATACTTTACAAATAAAAAGAAATTCAAGAATGTAAATCATATAAGCCTAAGTAAATAACCTGAAGTATTTTTGGAATCATGTTAAATATTATCAGAATCAGTGAGAATTATGAGAATCAGATTATCGCCAAAAACGGCCGTTTTTGGCGGTAATCACTATTTCTCTTAATGACTGATTCTCTTATATTAAACATGATTCCAAAAATACTTCAGGTTTTTACTAAGGCTTATATGATTTACATTTTTGAATATCTTTCTATTTGTAAAGTGTTAGGAATAAAATAATTGGCGTCGCTAGTGTGCCTAGTGTGGGCCCCTAAATGCCCCAACAGTTTTATACGTTAGAATCCAAGCAGGAAAGTCAGGTTTTTACTTTTGTTTGAAAAATTGTTTACCAGAGTAGAAGTTTTAATCAAAATTAAAGTACTTAATGTATTTCAACATTTTAGAAAAAATATCTTTTTATGGTTCCGTAGTAAACAAGGAACCCTTATAGTTTCGCCATGTCTGTCTGTCTGTCTATCCGTCCGCGGTTTTACTCAGAGACTATAAGTACTAGAAAGCTGAAAGTACTGTTCCCAAAAGATCTACATACACGCGAGTAGAGCCGCGTGTGAAACAAGTGCTTTAGAATGCAAAATCCTGGTTAGTTTGTTGTTACGTACTTGGCCAGAGATTATCGAACGTCCTCTGTGAGACTAAGTTGCAATGCTCTAAGTTGGCCAGTCAATGGATTACCGCATAAATTTGACCACATGCCAATAAAGGTAAAAGCGGCATGCAGAGAGCGGATTAGCATGGGTGAGCAGTTACAGCGTGCCATATATTGTGGCTAATGAATAGGTTCAGGGGCTTCCAGTTTATGTTCTTACTTTAAAAATACAGATAGACTAGCTTCCCCACGGCTTTGCTTGCGTATAACGAGTTGATAACTCAATTTTATTTTTCTAAGATTTTGACTGAAATTGAAAAATCCGAATTAGAAAAAGTAAAAGCAGCATCTATGAAGAAAAGAGAAGTGACTCACTTGAGATTTAAAACTGATCAGCATTTGAGTGTATATAATGAAATCCTCTTATTGCTTTAGTCTTAACTAACATGGTAATATTCCTCAAAGTATCGTTTTCTATCTCATTTGCTTTAGACTTAGGTTGGCTTGGATCTTTCAGCTATACATCAAAACAGTATTTTTGAATTAGAATGTAAAATTTCGTATAATAATCGGACATGATTTGTACGGCTAACTTTTTTTCTTTACACAATTTTTATTTAGGTATGCTTTTGTTCTTAATTTTTATACCTCTGTAAAAAATATTGTACAAATCATACGCATACGCAATGATGAGCGTAAATTACATTAGGGTGATACTACGATAAGGGTGATACTAGGACGGCGAATGTCAATACACATACATGCCGCAAAATGGTTTGAGCTGGCCTACTGCTTCCCACAAACTGGTCTAGAAAATGCCTTGGTAATTTTTATCTCATAGGACATGAATAAGAAGGCAAAGAACTCATATTTTAGGTCATGCAGCCATCAGACTAGGCCTTGCCTCATTTGAAATCCGTAGTGAAGTACTTACAGTTTATATGCACTAAAAGGTTAGTACGTTCATCATAATAAGTTTTATGAAATAAATTAATCAGTTTTGACGAATTTTTTGTCTTCAAATCTCTTATTAATTTTTCCAGTACAATAATTCAAAACAAAAAATATCACCTTTACCATTGTACTTTTCACGCCACAAACGTTTGAGTGCAATACTTGGCTCAACGTTAACGTCTGGAACAATGGCAGCCAAGCGAGGACAATCCATGCAATGTCCGCACTCGCTCATCCGTAATTAACTGAAAGAAAATGTATCTTTTCCTCGCCGCCGTCTCGTCTTCGAATTGGATTCACTCAATTAGTAACGGCGTAATGACGTCATTAGTTCATAATCTTATGAATACTCTTCACACCAGTGTGACAACGCGATGTGAATCGTGACGGTTATTAATTCTTCAGTGATATGCAAAGTTGCTGATGAAAGTACTAGTCGTAACTTTTATTCAGCCTAGATAAGCATATATAAGTAGATAGGTATATACTTACTTATCTCTTTCATTCATAGCACATCATGACGAGTATTTTGTTAATAAATCAACATTAATAAATTTCTTGTTAACTTTCTATTAGATAGATGCAAAACAACAAGTATCACTACTACTATTGTACTGTTTCTCGCCGAAAAAAGTTATGCCTCTCTTCTACCCTCGTTTTATATAAAATAACAAACTCTGATTGTTTTTGGAACATTTACACTCCTTATACAGAGAAGTAAAACAACTGGCGGAAGAAAGAGACGAATGGAAGCTCCACCGACAAGAGCCCAGCTCTTAAATTTGATGATGATGATATTAAAAATGGCATCAATCATTGAAATACCAAAATAATCATCACCATTATGCTCCAAATAGCACTGAGATATGTTTTAAAATGAAAATGTCATGAAATAAAATGTTATCCGTATAATTGAGTGACATACGACACAGCACTGCCTATTTTAGTACTTGTTTGACGATAAATAATGCAAATAAAATATACGAGCATTACTCGATGGAAGTGGCAAACCAAAGAAGGACAGCCAAGACGTTTTTAATTATACTTTAACGAAAAACAATAATTTGAAATGTCATATATTAAGATTTGTATGATAAAATTTAGACTGCTTCTGTGGTCCCGTGGCAACGGCGTTTGCTTAATAAACCGAAAGTCATGGGTACAAATCCCACTGTGATGTATACTTTGTGGAAGATGTTTCCTCTCTCTGCTTATAATATTAGACGCCTTAATCACCTGATCTTCGCAAGGCACGTCAAGCTGTGGGTCCCCAACGCCATCTAGACCTATCCTAGGATTGGTTCTGGTCAACCCTTTGGGTTGCGGAGATCAGACGGCAGTCGCTCTGTGTAAAAACTAGTAACCTCGTCAAATCAAGGATAGGTAGCGGACCCGGTGCTCTGCAGCGTTACCACTGAGGATGCAGGAATACGCTCAGATTATGATGATGATGATGATGATAACATTTTGCTCGACTAAATAAAGCCTTCACTTGACAGAACTATTTACTATTGGACGCAAAATGATTTTCAGAATAAAATGCATTTATTTGGTCTAAATTCAGTGCTTATCACACTATAAAATAATATTTTCATGTATTTAACCTAAACGAAGGCCTGTAAATAGGTATTTAAATACATTAATATAAATAGGTCTGTGGTGATTACAAATTAAATACGCATGATTTATTTTACATATGACTATATTATTTCAACTGTTATACTATTGGATGCAAATAATTTTCGACTGCAACTACTTTCACGAAATTAATTCATCCCTGATGCTAAATTCGTAATGCAATAATTCGGCTCAAAATATCACAAGTTTCTCCATCTACCGGTAGGTGTTGAAAAAAGTCTGATATTATATTAGTATTGAATCAATGCACACGAAAAAAAATGAGTTCTAAAATTGTTTTGGGGTTTGAATGTAAGTACGTACAAGTAGATATGAATATGTTTATGTGTATGTTTGTATGACTCAAATAATAATCTTAATACTGAGAGGTGGTATAGATTCCTCCGCATAATTGTAAGTGTGATACAAGTCTTATTCAATCAGGGTTTTCGACTTATGTTTTTTTTTTATGTCATAGGACGGCAAACGAGCAAGCGGGTCACCTGATGGTAAGTGATCACCATAATTAAATAACTTATTTATTTAAGTGTTCTCCACTTGACATTATATTGGCCATTTATATCTATACCTAACTCTCACCCGCGGCTCCGCTCGCGTAATGTCGATGCCTCGATAGCAGTACTTTTTTTTGGGATAGCCTGTGTAGTCCTTTCTCAGGCTCTAGACTATCTGTGTACCAAATTTCATTTAAATCGGTTCAGTAGTTTTGGCGTATAAGCGAGACAGACAGATTTTCGCATTTACAATATCATTTATTTAAACCGACCACTTATTTTACTGCATTTTATTTTACGTTAAACCTCTACATTACCTACGTTTGTCTATTCTTATATTGTGCATACTTTACCAGTCACGAGCATATTAATTAAGATTGAACTAATTAGAAGCAGTCAAACAGCAAACAGATTTAATTAATACATCGCGACTGTGCTTCGTATTAACTGGCTCTTGTCAATCGCAAACACTGAATTGCTCCGGGGCACTTATTGAGTGTTCGCTGTATAGGTTGGATGTAATACGAACTTGCCATTATACATCAGGTTTACGACTGGAGGGATACCAAAGTGTAATTTTGGAAGTTGCCGCCGTGTGGTCCGCGGCTGAGTGGAATAGGACCACTCCAAATCTTACCGTAGATGTCGTAGAAAGCGACTTAGGAAACACAGACTAAACAAAGCTTATAAACATCAAAGAGACCTCTCCAACCCGTCTGGCCAGCGTGGAGAGTGTAGGCCAAATCCTCTGACTGCTTTGGCTAATGTACGCCTCTAGTAGTACAGAGAGGGTCATGCTCCAGCAGTGGAGACTAAAAAAAGATCTGATAATGATGATTTTTCAAATGCCTCTCTTGCATAGATTTGTGAGTTAAGGGTTCCTTGTAGTAATTATTCATTGTATGTAAGTCGGGGGCAGATAAGCCTGACTCCCTTTAAACATACATATTTTATATGTAATGTGTATCTGCCTCCGAATGAACAATTTTAATTTGCAGAATGTAGAAGCCGGGCGCGCTATTGGTGAAAACAAGTGAAGATCAATGGAACTTGTCAATAGGTATACACTCATTACTTACACCAAAGGTCCTGAGCCACTTATGCACGGGTCATCATCATCATTTCGTGTAGATGACACGGTCAGTCGACCATGCACACCCTGGTGTCAGAGTTCTGCGGAACCGCCTCTCGGCCTCTGACGTGGTTCCTTTAACGACTACCAGATGGCAGCCGGGACCACCGGCTTAACGTGCCTCCCGAAGCACGGAATCATCTTTCTTATCAGACAATCAGGTGATTCATGCCTGCAATGTCCTAACCAAACTGGAAACAACTTAACAAAGTATGCTTCCCGTGGGAATCGAACCCACGTCCCCCGGGGTCAACAAGGCGAAGGTATGCACGGGTAGAATCTACGTACAGAAATTTGGAAGAGGCGGAAAATTTGGAAGAAACATTAAAAGCTATTAATATCGGATGCTGGAACTCAAAGGAGGTGATGCCTTTTTCCACTATATTCTACCAATGTTAGCGATTTAAATATACAAAAAAAAAGAAACACACAGAAATAAAGTTTCCCGAATGAAACTCATGCGGAAAATGAATAGATTGTATTCCTTTCATGAGATGACACAGAGAATATTTCTATTTTCTTTATGTATGGCAACATTTCAGCAATAGTAGTTTTTCGTCATAATAGGGAGACAAATAAAATAAATCAATGGGAGACTGCGAGTGGACAACAATATTGACAAGTTATTTCCTAAGTATGTCATATTTCCTCTCCGACTCATTGAATGAGAGTGTTTCACTAAGGGAAACGTATTAGTAGAATTAAGAGTTCGCCATAAGTTTATATATCTTCATTTAGAAAATAATGGGTATTTTAGTTTATGTGGTCTATAAAATGACTTTAGGTTAGTTTGAATAAATCATCAAATTTTTAAATACGAATCCGATGGTTTGAAATAATCAATGTACTGGTTGATGATGATTGATGTCCTGGCGGTTTTGGCCTTTATTATGGGTTTCATGCGTTGATATCCTAGCACATTTGCATCTTCAGATCACCATGTCAAAGGTCATGACGGAGCAGCAGCCGAACCTCAAAAGGTGTATTTAAAAAGATATAATAAATAACTACGTAACTGAGTTTTTAGGGGTAGCAACTATAGGTGTCCATTGGGTTCATTAACCTTGGAATCCTTAGGTCACCCCGAAAAACACCTACTCTATTTTTCATGGCAAGGTTGACTGTCATTTTTAGGGTTCCGTAGTAAACAAGGAACCCTTATAGTTTCGCCATGTCTGTCTGTCTGTCTGTCCGTCCGCGGTTTTACGCAGAGACCATAAGTACTAGAAAACTGTAATTTGGTATGGGTATGTATATTAATCATGCCAAAAAAGTGGTAGAAAATCTTGAAAAAAAATTTTTTTAGGGTAGTTTCCATACTAGTAAAGTGGGGAAGTTATTTTTTTTCTTTATTTACCCTTCCTGTGGGGTATCGTTAAATAGGTCTTTAAAAAATATTGTGAGGATGAAAACAAGATTTTTCGATTTAGGGATCCGTTTCCGAAATATTTGGTTTTAAAGTGCGAATTTTTGTTAGAGGTAAGTGTCAGCCCCCCCGCCCCTCCCCCCGTCTATCTGCTACTACTACTCAAACGTCGATTTTCTGTGAGAACGTGGTACTTCCCGAACATATTTTCTATATACGAGATTTGGGATTGTCCTTTAGCAAAATACTAAGTACAACGTCATGTCATTTTAAGAGTTCGTAAAGGGTAAAGACGATACTCTATTACAAAGACTTCATGACGCCGTCCGTCCGTTATTCTGTGTCACACCAGGCTGTATCGCATACGTATATGAACACTTTTCCTAGGGAAGCAATGCTACAAACTCAAAATGAATTCGACATTTTCATTGAAAAGTTTTCAGCCGCCCGGGTTTATTTTTTACAAGAATTTCAAATTCTTAGTTTAGTTCCCAGCATTGATTCCATAGAAATTGTTCATATCGACTGTCTCAGTCAACACTTTCAAGGAAATATCAATTTACTCTGGTAGAGTAGCAGGCTAGTGTACTCAACCACTTACTAAACACAATTGGTAAAGTAGCAGTCTAGTATCCTCTACCACTTACTCTACGCGTTTACCGGAGGCCTATGAAAGAGTAACAATTACTTTCGCATTTAATATATCACAAAAAAGTAGGTAGTATGAATTACGAACTCACATTTTATAAACAAAGATATTGATATTTATTACATTAACTAGCATTTACTCGCGGCTCCGCCTGCATGAATGTCTATCCCTCGCTTTACTGCGAGACAAAAGGTAGCTTATGTCTTTTTCGGTACTCCAGACATCGTATATGCGAAATTTCATGATGATCGGTTCAGTAGATAGGGCGTAAAAGCGTAACAATCAAACAAACAAACTCACTTTCGCACTTAGAATATTAGTTAGAAATATTTAGTTACATTAATTGTTGATAATAGTTCTGACACAAATATTATTACCGACACCATTGGGTTATCGGGTCAAAGCGCGTTATTGATATTGCGGTCAAAATATTTGAATTTGCAATCGCCAACAAATAGATTGCGGTTTGCCAATCATTTGCCGCCATGTTAGTTCTCCAATGCATGTAGTTTATATTTTGTGTTGATTTTATCAAAAACTTATCTTTTTTTTTATCACAAATAACTTTATTTTATAAATTTACATAGTTCTGTTATAAAAGAAACAAGTAAAAAAAAAAAAGTTTATACAGGCGGATTTATAACCCATCTCTTAACGTTTCTGGTGCAATTTTTTTTTAGTTAAATAAAAATAAAATAACCGCAAAATAGAATATTCAATTTTATAAAAGCATTTATAATACAATCAGTATTTACGTACATATATTCTTTTTTTTTGTTACAGAAGCTTATTCTATTCCTCACTAGGCAAGCCAGTATCGAGGAAGCCAAAACATATATAGGTAGTTCGTTGCCGCAGCTAGTTCACATCATTTGCACATACATTCTTACAATTATTAATGTGGATCGGCTGCTTTATATCCGCATAAAATTAAAAATTCAATATTTTTCCATTTGCATGTCTGTTAATCATCATTCAGTTCAATTCCCATAGTTAACATTTTGATTCTGCAAAACACGATGATAACTTGTAAATTTGTTTTGTTCTACTCCCAAAAGTTTTTTTAATAATTTATCTTTTTTTAATTTTGACCGACCGAGTGTGAACCGCAAGCAAAGCTTCTTCCTTGTACAGAAGATTTGAATTAACGTATTTTCATATAATTTCTACGGCACAAAGGCAAAATTGCTTAGCCTGTCATAATTATTATTCTATGAATTGAATATGGAGTCAACAAATTCATTGCTTTGAGGAAGCCACTGACGACACTTCTTGCAAGCAAGGCAGACCACCGCCAGCTCGCCTTAAGGGGGAACACTAGGCACAGTAGCGACGCCAATCATTTTATTCCTAATACTTTACAAATAGAAAGAAATTCAAGAATATAAACAATACAAGCCTTAGTAAATAACCTAAAGTATTTTTGGAATCATGTTTTGATAATATGAGAATCAGTCATTGAGAGAAAAAGTGATAACCGCCAAAAACGACCGTTTTTGGCGGTAGTCAGATTCTTATAACTCTCACTGATTCCGATAGTTATAAACATGATTCAAAAAATACTTCAGGTTATTTACTAAGGCTTGTATTGTTTATATTCTTGAATTCCTTTCTATTTGTAAAGTATTAGGAATAAAATTATTGGCGTCGCTACTGTGCCTAGTGTTCCCCCTTAAGGGCGTATCACAGGCAGAATTTTTTAGTATGTGTTCCATACAAATTTATTCCCCTATTTTTTCGCTGAAAACTGCTTCTAGGGGCACAATTCTTTTTCATGAATTCTAGTTCTAAAATAGATATGGATCAAGTTTTTTTTTTCAAATTTTTTTTTATTCACTTTTTTGGAAAAAAATAAAACAAAGGTCCATACCTACCTATTACAGCCATACTTCGACAGTTTATTTTAGTTATTCCGATATATTTTTTTCGTAAACAGAAACTTTTTCACACCCAAGTACACCGATTCAAAATTACGTTATCACATTATAAAGTCCATTGGAATCAATTTGCAAAATTATGTAAAACAAAACTGAGGAGACCACTTAAATTCCCGCTAGCAGTTTCCAAATAAATGAAAAACTTTAAAAGACTAATAAATAACAAGTACCTACCATTAATTCAGCAAAACTGCAAGTAATTTGACAAATTACAGTCAGTGCAGTATTTCAAGTAATTAACAAAGATACACGAACAGACAAATGTTTAAAGTTTTAATTTAATTTAAGATGTTCAACTAGTGTTAACTTTTACAATACAAAGTTGAAATTTCATTACGAACGGGGCGATACAAAGAGACAGAATACATACATTTTAAAGGCGAGAAAATAAAATTACCCTGCAAAAGGTGATTCCAAGAATTAACATACTACATTGTGGCAGTTTCCAAGAAAATGTAAATCCAAAGCCAAAAGAATTAGGTATTTCTAAGAAAATTATTGTCTTTTTGTACCTTGTCATGATTTGAAATGGACTCTGGCTGGACATTTTTGTACATGAAAACTCGACTCAATCTTTATCAGCAATTGTTACATTTGGATAATCATCTAAAAAGTATCATTAGGTAGGTAACTACTTTTTAGATATAATATTAGTAAATGACAATGAAATGAATATGATGAAGTACTTAATCAGTTGGAAGACGCGTTTGTAGTTCTCCAATTTAATAGCAACAAAAATATACCAATTAAGATAATCATGGGCATTGTAGGTACTTAGTCTTGCTATAGACAGGTTATAGACGAAGAAATGGACCCACTAAACAAGTAAAGGCTCATAATTTAAGGTATGGTTACTTTGTTTTCAGTAGATTTGCTTTTTCTAAGAACATTTCAGAAAACTGAAGATAATGTATATTTTATCTTGCATCTTATCAAAACAAGTATGCAATGTACAACACAAAGACAAGCACTACAAAGCGAAAAGTGATACGAGTACAACATGACTATAAGACATACGAAACAATCTCATTGTGAGAGCAGACTATAAACATCGTAACTAGTGTCGTAGCTAGTGTCGATCCTCAATTCGAGCCGGACCAACCCGACTGATCGAATTGACGACATGGACCGTAAAATGAGTTGTTCGCATCGGCGCTCGCCGCTCCGGCCCTCTGCCAACACCCGACGTAAACACCCATTGTCTTGCTCGTAAAACGTACCAACATTCAGTAGCGACTTTAGGGTCGAGAGTAGCCAGGTGATTGCTCGTGGGCACGTGATAATAAGGGGTGCCTAAGAGAGAAGTCGCAGAAGTCAACGATTTTCAGTCAAAATGATGTACATGTATGACAATAAATAAACCTATCCTAACTATCCTAATCCTAATACTTAGTAACATTATAAATGTGAAAGTGAGTTTGTTTGTTTGTTTATTTGTTTCTTTGTTACTTACGCTTTCACGCCTTATCTACTAAACCGATCATCATGCATACAGCATACACATCGGTTAGGGTACTAAGAAGGACATAGGCTATAGTATATCGGGGAACAGCTAGTATTATATAAACTTTTTGAATTTTAAATTGAATTGAATTTAAATGTGTATACCAGGGACTCGTAGATATAAGGCGGTTGCAATAAGCGACGCAGGGTGGTAGTGATACGAGTCACCATCAGTTCTAAAATAAGAGATATTAACAAGATCAGGGACAGGGGCGCACTTGTGTGAGGTTAGCAATGCACACCTGTCTCTTCCAGTTTTTTATGGTAATTGGACTTCTCATATCTTAGTTCCTGCTCTTTTCAATATATCTCAGAAATTAAATTTATAAGAAATCAAAGTAGATTTAAAATGTATTTCTTCATATTACATAGTTATAAATAAACATTGTATTTCATTTACTCTAGTTCAATAATATGGTTTAGACTAGAAAATGTAGATCCTCGCATAGTTGTCTCGCCCAGGGCTATCAATAGTACTACCACCGACACTGACAACATTTTTGTTCGGAAATTGCAGACGTCTTAGCCCCCACTGTAAACTTTTCATTACTCCAAACTTATTGGACGGATTCCAATATTTTTCGAGTCGGTGCGTTTCGATTGCATAGTCCGATTATGACTATCGATGGATATGTTTCGGTACGGCGTGCCAATACGGATGCATTGTTACATAAATTGAATCCATAGTAATAATATTTTATGTGAAACACACGGCATTCGACAAATTTATAATCTAGAGATATCTACCGGTGCTTCATTGACTATAAATGTGAAAAGACGGTTTCACCCGAAAAGTCATTTTTCTAAATGTAATTAACTTCAGCATATTTCGAGAGGGTCTATTATTTTTTAGTTTCTTAGTTTACCTAGTATTTGTACTCGTACTACATTTCCATTCCTTTTCATGTAATGCTCATTAAATTATGCAACTATATACCACATAGTAGGATTAATGATCCATGCTTCGTAAGGTACTTCAAGCCGTGTCAAATCTGACGGCAATGTTGTCCACTTACACACACGGAAACCAAACAAGTATTTTTTTAATTAAATATTGAAATTAATTTATTAAAATGAAATAATTTACTAGTCTTAATGTCTTTGCTTGAAATATCACATTTTCATAAAGTAAACAGCTTGTTTTCAATAAAACTTTCGACGCGCGCTACAAATGTGTTAGGAGTTTCAACTCGCTCGCACAAGTTGGGTTTATGTTAAGTTTTCGATTGTTATAGAATTATCTGACTTACGCAGCCCCGAATATTATACTATGAGGTATACAATTGTACATGTGGCAACTTGTTTCAAGATTATTAGTTATTTCAATTTACTCTTTTACTAGTACATTACTGCAGAGGCCGGGAAGTAAGGGATTGCCGGACGAGTATAGTTTTCAAGGCCGAGCGTCAGCGAGGCCTTGACAATAGTTACGAGTCCGGCAATCCCTTTCCCGCCGAGGAAAGTATAGAGATTTTCTCAATAAATGTGAGGAAATTTAACTTAAAGTTACACATAAACTTACATGCCTTAAATATTTCCCCTTACTAGGTATTTGCCGGTAGTAATTTTTCCACTTTCAAGTTTCAAATTAGGCGAAGTAGGTACTTAAAATCCATTGCAGTGTTGCTTTCATCACTAAAACTCATTTTGAACCGTTTCATTTCGAATAAATAACCAACTTTGCACATATTTACCGAAAACAATCAATGTCAATCAATTACTGCAAAGCGTTAATCACAAACTACGAAGAAGATACTATTACTAGTATCAGACGACCGACTGCCATATGTTTTCTCTAGGCAATAAGGATCATAGACAAATAATGGAGTGAGGGTAAAAATGAAAAAAATGCCATACAATTCCTTTTGAGTTTCTATGGGGGGCCATAAATTCAAAGTCAATTGACGTGTGTTCTATGCCCTAAAATCCGTAAAGGCAGTTTTTCGGCAGTGGTGTTAATCACTACGGGTATAGTGAAAATAACAGATCTCCCGAGTTTTTAATTTTTTTATTTTCAGTTGTCAATTCCAGCAAAGGAAACAATGCCCATAGAGCCCAGTCATATTTTTCACAAAAAATTTAATAGATCATAGATTATTGTTTTCTTCTCTCGCAACGAAAATTAAGCATATTTTCGTATGATCACATATCGATATTTTAATGAAATTGTAGTTTTATTCACGTATTATATGCATTTTTTAAAAATGCAGTGGTAGTAAACTGGCTGTATGACAAGTGACATAATTTACGTTACATAGATTAATTAAAAAGTTTTGAGCAGCGGCCGGGAAGTAATTTTCATACTTATTTCCTAGCCTAGGCCGGCAATGCGATGAATGAGCCAAGAATTACAAACTTCCGGTCTTCTTTTTACTACAGTAATGCCTACATTTCCGAGCATGTTTGAGAAAAGAGTATTTGCTAGTTTAGATTTTCAAACACTGTTGAATATTATAATAGTCCAAATATAGTTACCCTAACTACTTACAATACCTCCTACACAAAAAATCGATAGAAAAAGACACTGCAAATAAAGACTGAACCAATTTTGATCAAATATTGCTAGATCAAATATTGCTAAGAACACTCTTGACTGAATTAGTTTATCAAAAAAAGGTGCAATATAATCATCGGTTCAGTAGTTGGGAAGCTATGGTGACATAGACAGTCGCACAATCAGACACTGATAGCACTCCTCTTATTTCGTCAGGGATTGGAAACCAGATGTGTAATAAAGTAGATGAATGAAAACTTTAAAGAATTGTGTAAAGAAAAATGATAATCTAAAAATTTAAGAATACGGGTATGACCGTGCAAACTTCTGTAGTTTTTTCATAGCAATATATAGCTAGCTAAACTGCATGTATTGTGTAGCCAGCTGCATACTGCCTGACCTTATGCATAAATATGCTTACTTTGTAGGTAGACAACGCTACGGGTAGTTATTTTTGGCACAATTCAATGAGTGTGTAGGTACACGACACTCACACAGTTATTGAATTATGCAAAAATTTGCTACCGTAATAGAGTAGGTATTACTGTTTTTCATAGAAATGTTAATCAATAAAAGAATTTTGCAAAAAATCTAATATTTTCAGCTTGCACCTGAAGCTGCCTTCGCGATATAATAAACGAACAACTCTTACAAACATTGTAAATTGATTTTCTCCGTTGCAGTCCGCTGTCCTATATTTCGTCGTACAAAAGGTTACCCTAGTTATCTGGTGGTCTAGATATTTTCCAATATTAATAAAGTGAGGCCAACTTGAAGTAGTCTATCATGGAACGTAAAAGTAAATTTAATCAAACTTACCTTTCTTTAAGGGATAACCTACAAGAGAGCAAAACCAAAGATTGCATTTAGATATTTCAAATGTTACTCATCCTGATCTATTTGAAATTGTACTTGTAACTTACTTACTAATGATAGATATCATGTTGATGCTTTTAAGTTTCCTAATTTGCGCCACCATTCTCCGTACTATGCTTGCTCTGTTCTCATCTTATACAATTCGGCACGATTTTGCACGCAAACATACAGAAAAAATTATTACATACTACCTATTTCTTTATAAAGAAAATTGATATTATTAATAGAGCTTGTAAATTGACCCCAACATTAAAGGGGTGACTCAGCCTATCAATATAAACAACTTTTCCATTGGATCAATGGTGGGAGCAGAAAAAATACGATGTATTCTTACCATATAGTTTTCAGCCCGGGCTATAAGTATGAAATTTAAAAAAAAAGGTTCGATTCCGCAGCATTGATGCCAAAAAAAAAAATTGTTCATATTGACAGGCTGAGCCTTTTAAATGTGGGGTCAATTTACACGAATCTGAAAAAAAGACTATTTTATAAATTAAAATTGCTTTATAAAATTCTCAACAACTTTATATTCAGGCAACTGCTAGTACCACAAAGGTTGGCTTGATTAAAGGATGGAAAACAATAATTTCATATCTAACCGCCACTTTGTTAGTGTCGTGTCGCATTTCAAATGAGTTATAAGCAACGCGAGGTTGCAAACGACACTATCTATGCAAATGTGCCTTCTGTTACAAAGGTAACTATCTCTTTTTTATTATGAAAATGTAGTTACTTAAGTATATTCATTTGTGCTTTCCATTCAGTTGACAATAATGTCTTCTGTATAATTACTGTTACCGTTTGGGTCGTAATGGGTTATTATTAATTTCTGTTTGTCGAGATAAACTACGAGAAGATGAGACTTGTATACAAAGTCAGCCACTGTCCGACATGTAATTTGAGAAGCAATAAAGTATTGCGTATTGATATATTTCGACCTCATCCACTTTTTAGTGCGTTGGGGTACGCACATACGAAATCTGAATGTGGTTCGAGATGACTTTATGTGCATATGCATAGGCTGTTAGCTGACTTTGTACATTAATCATCTTCGTCATCATCGTCAAGTCTTTTTAGTCTCCACTGCAGGAGCACGACCGTCTCTGTACTACCATAGCCATATATCTTAGCCAAAGTAGTCTGAGGATTTGGCCTACACTCTCCACGCTGGTCAGACTTATTGGAGAGATTTCTTTGATATTTATAAGCTTTGTTGAGCTTTCGTTTCTTAGTCGCCTTCTACGACATCCACGATGACTTGGAATGGCCCTACTCTTCTCTGCCGGGAACAGCACGGCTACATGTACATAATTAAATTACATAAATACGCTTCATCTCAATGTTAAATCACGTGTTGTAATATATTTGCTTATATCTTAACTCGTACTCTTATTCCATTGTCTCTAAGTTATTTGAGCTTAATAGTATGTTATTACAACATACAACACAAAACACACTTCGAAACTTCAATCCCTCAGCAAAATGTCTCACCGTTTTCATATATGCAAGCGAGAAACTTGAACTTCTAACAAAAGCCGACGTCTAAGACAGTATACAAGAACGAGACATTAAGAGCCCGTTCATACAGACCGGAGCGCAGATTTTAAACCGAGACTGAAGCAAGGATATTTTAAAGAGATTCGAATGATATTGATCAACAAGACTAGCTGCCGTTAATGGAATATTTTTCTTTATCTTTATTTTGTGTGAAGAATGTAGGAGGTGTATGATTTTTACTAAAAAAACTGCCAGCTTCGATCTAAAATATATTCTGCTATTGGTTCATTTGTTCAACGCTGGGTTTCTTATGTTTTATGGGCTTTTATTTTTCGATGGTTTATTGCATACATTGCATAAGAGAAAACACTATCAAACAAGCCCGTCAAATAAACCCACTTTTCCTATGGTATCCATGTTGGGAATTTAATAAAATCGTCAGATTGCCGGGACGCCCTAACACTTTTGTATAAAATGTGTTTTTTTCGAGATCCAAGCATCATATAAGTTGTTGTTTATGTTATCCTTCTACTCCTGCGAGGTTACTGGTTTTTTAATTTAAATTTCTTTTATAGTAAGAAAATTTTCGGAAACCTCTGAACAAGCTTTGTGTCTTTGTAGCTATTTACTGTTTGGGCATTTGTGAAGCCACTCGAAACCTTTCAGAGTCGGTCGCTTTGACCACCTAATTTGGCAGCCAACTAGTGCATTTGCGGACGTTAATCTCCTATTTGATGCAATTTGTGGTTACGGTAGGAGTAAACGACAGAGATATATTATTCTGATATCTATCGAGTAAGCCAATAAAATTACTTTTAGCGCTCTCACGGTTCGAAACGTACAAGGCTCTGGCAAGTATGTAGTGCGTGAGTTACTTCATCAGTAGGTCTTTTTTTTCTCCACTGCAGGAGCTGCATAACAAGAGCCATACACATATTAGCTAGAGCTACTGGCATTGGAGCGTCGTTGATGTCACTATAGGTGACGGCTGAAAATCAGTCCTGGCCATCTTTTTATTCAGCGTAACACTGAGCCGCCACCTTTTGTAGTGCACAATGCTTAATTTTGTATTTTTTGTTTGTTTTTCTCTTTTAGTTTTTGTGTTCTACAATAAATAATATTTCATTTCATTTCATTCATATTTCATTTCATTTCATTTCGTTAGCAGTCAGAGGATTTGGCCTACACTCTCCACGCTGCCCAGACGGGTTGGAGATGTCTCTTTGATATTTATAAACTTTGTTTAGCTTGTGTTTCCTAAGTCTACGACTTGAAGTGGTCCTAATCTACCCTCGGAAACACACGGTTACTACGGCTCGTGGGGTACTTTCCGCAAGAACAAATCAGCGTTGATAATCCGGTGAGTATGAATGTACCCTAAACCAGTATACTGGGCCGAAAGACATTAAGAAAGGCTTGCAGACTCTGGCGAAATCTGATACGATTCATTAACGTAACGACCTTTTAATATTTAAAGCGAGTCTTTGATCGAAACCTCTGGAAAGTGTCAGGTATGGCTCGAGGTCCCGAGAGGCTTTGAGCGCCTGTGTCCTTACCTATTCAATATATGCGCAGAGCCCGTCAGTTTTTGACACCTGATTTTTATGCTTTGAAAGGTTTTTAGATTGTTTGTAACTGAGTCAACCAGCCGACTTTGAGTAACGTGCTATTCTATGTTTATGTTGCAAATGAATGAATATGTTCATATTAAATTTCTGTCGATATAAAACCTGCAGTCTTGTACTAAACTGTAGAAATACTAAACGGCTTAATTTAAACACACAATTTTATTGAAGCATCAAATGATTGTGTTAATAATAACATTAAAATAAACAAAATAACATCTTACCGACGACAACCTAAATTACATGTCAAATACCGAGAAGTTGTCCATTTCCTTCATCGGTTTTAAATTCTGCATGGAACGACACGAACTATTTACTCTGAAGTATTTATAGTAAACCGAATAAAAATATAATATCAGTTTTATTTGCTTTATATAGGATGTTTACGTACATTTGTACCTCTTTAACATTTGAGCGTTTTTCCGGCTATATCCTTAGCTGCAGTGCATCAAAGCCCGGGGCCTGCTATTATGACAGCATTAATAAGAGTATAATCTGAATAACATTGTGAATACATAAATATGTACATAAACATTTAGTGCGGATTGGGACGACATCGTGCGCGCGTCTCAATTCACATTCGCCCGGAGGAAGACCTCAGGATGAGGTCGAAACATGTCGGCCAGTAGCTGACTATTTACGTGAGTAACCCGTTGTTACGTATTTTAATAACATAAAGATGCCTATAAAATTATAGCCACCTACTTGATGCCCGAACTCCTTGGGTAGAGAGCATTCATACACTTAGTAAGGCAAGCAATTTAAAGAGTTTTTATTAATGTATAATTTATGAATTACACGTCCCCAGTTGAATTTCTCTTTTTATCCGGGGTTTGGTAACGGGTTGAAATGCAACAAAGTTAATACATTTGATCCCCAGCTAAGGGGTTAGTCCCAGGGGAAGTGACGAATCATTCAAACGAGCCCGCTAACTCCGTCCCGAGGGTTGGATGCACCCGTTTTGTTTGTGGTGCAAGTTGAGATATTAGAAAAGAATACAATTTTGTGCTCTATAATGTAATTTTTATTGGTATCCTAAAGATCTTGTCATTAACTTGTTTTAGCAAGTAAACGAGATTATAGTATTTATAAGTGGGCAACACTACAGGGTATTAAACTCTCGTATCCTTCAAACCATCAAACCAGCCCAACAAAATGAACAACTTTTCCGAAGGAACCCACCCTTGACACTTTCATACAAAAGCTTTCGGCTGATTCAACAATTTATATGAATATGACGATTTTTTTTGGTCGAATTATTCATTGAATATGACGATTGGTGCGATAGGAAAGTTTTTCATTGTGACGGTTTGGTTTGATCGTATGAATGATATTATATGAGAGTTCAGTGTTCACTCTAACACTAAGTATGTGTACGTGGCTTGCAGTATTCGGAATTCTAGCTAAGCAAAGGCTAAGGAAGGCAACATATACCATATCGTGATGGTATATTTCATGATAAACATCGCTAAGCTGTGTTACATAATTTCAGCCTCAGAATAAGTACACGAATAGAAAAAAAGGAACGTACCTATTTTGTAAAAACCTTACAAAGATAGAAATAATTCTATTTACACATCAAACTCAAATTATACATACGTCATGAGCAATACCTATAGATCTATACCTACTCGTTATATTTAGCAATAATAATCAATCAAGAAGTAATCATATTTATTAGGGTATACTTACTAGATTTATTCACGCACACGCACTCATCCTTCATATTTATTTTCAAAATGATCCAAATTCTCCATTTTTTGCTTAGACACCAATCACAAACAACCATATCGCCTTCAGCTAGTACTTTATAACTAAGCATTAATCTGCACTCCTCGTGAATATTACAAAAGTGCAATTTCTGTATCAACTAGCTGTAAATAAGTGATGTGCCGAACACATTGTCTATTTGCTCGTATAACAGGTGCGGGATAATATGCATTTAAATCTATTATGATTTTGCTGTTGAAAGCTGCTTAACTGAACTTTAACTGCTGCAGAGTAAAAACTCCTTCATTTAAGATTAAAACGCTTCATGTTTACTTTCTAAAAACACATTGACACTGTCGGTACTAAACGTACGCACACTACACGGTCTTATGTCTCTATCTATCAGCCAGGGACGTCCACTGCTGGATATAGGCCCCCCTCATAGATCGCCACAAATTGCGGTCTTATGCATGCTGAGTTCACCAACTCCCGGCGACTGTTATGTGTTCGACCGTCCACCTGGACGGGGGTAGTCCACGCTTATGCTCTTTGATGCTCACTAACTGCACAGATCACATTACTTGTTGTCGTGAATTGTAAGGATTATAAGTGCAAAATAATATGCATGTAAAGTTATTATATTGTCACTATGTTAAAAGCTGCAAAATTGTATTTTAATTTACCCACTAATGAGGTGGTCGGATGACCTGACCAAAGTTGCCGGGAAACACTGGATGCAACTCGCTTTTAACCGGTCATTTTGGAAGTTCTTAGGAGGAACCTATGTCCAGGTGTGGACTTCTTGTCGCTGAAATGATAATGTGGATTGTGTGATAAAAAGAATTTGGTGATGTAAAGAGAACTTACAGTTTAATATTTACAAAGCAATGTAATTTCGCGTTAGTCTAACTAAATTAGATTTATTGTTAAATCTTCTGGAATTGTGCATGATTTGTTTATTCAGATTTATAGAAAAACTTTTTGTAGTTCTACGAAATTAACAGCAGCGTCATCAAATCTGAGTACTACCACAGTCTTACCTAATCTACTTGTGATCTGTTATTTGTATTGAGAAATATTACTAGTGACCCCGCATCTCCACTGCATTAAAACTACAAATGCAATAGCAAACACGTTTAGTTAAGAGTGTTAGAATGAAGTGAATAAATAAATAAATCCTGCAAACAAACATCAAAAAGTAAATGGAATATAGAATGGTATAAAAGCAAAAAATAGTGAATTTCGAAATAGATTTAACAATTCTATTTCAAATAGCCATTTTTGTGCCAGAGTTAAAACTAGGTAACAAAATTATTGAGCATACTTTTTTTTTATTTAACCTGGTATATATGTCCGAGCTTATATCTCAATTGAGCATTCAATAAAACGAGGTACTATCAGCTGGCAATAGAGTAACTATTGAGCGGTGCCTGGATACTGTCATCGAAAAAGGATCCGTCACACAAAACCATAACCAAGCAATCAAAGGCGCAGTCCCCACTTGGATGAATGACACCAAGTGGCATAAAAAAAACTTGAGCTCCTCCTTACTTTAGAAGGTTCTTTAAGCCGTAGGCCCCGAATACCATCATGGATGGCAGTTGTTAAGCTATGTAGGATGCCCAAAGGCAGCTTGAACAATTTGACACCAGTGTTGACACACACGAAATACAAACAAACAAATGAAACCAGCAAGAATATTAAACTTCTTTCTGCGTGTAGTGATCTTTTATTACCTCACCACCATTTTCAACCCAGCAAGCAACAACAATTCCTCATGTATGGTGTAGAACTCAAATAAAAAAATAAAAAAAAATAAAGTCAGTCAAAAAGATCAAAGTCTGGCACTATGCAATAAAGATAGTACATACCTAGTTTTAATTTTATAATTAGGAACAATGTCTTTATAACACCAGATTTGTTTCCCACGATTGAGTAGAGTTTTATCATTTACAAGCTTGTTTCGTGACTTTATCCGCACAAATTTATAGCCTATGTGGTACTTTGAGGTGTCAGCTATAACATCATGTGACGTTTTGTCAAAAACAAAAAGAGTAACTAGCATCTTCACCGCCTCACATGTTAATAATCACACAAATTTTCACATCTAAATTTATATAGAGTGACAAAATCAGAATCCACGTGGATGAGATCATGGAAAACAGCTATTTTATAACATAAATAGGATATCCAATATTTTTTAACCAAGCTTGTCATAAAAGCTCATAAATAGCAAAGAAAGAATTCCGCTTCCAAATACATAATTCAGGCTCTATATTTCACCTGAGAAGCCTAAGATCGCTTTTCCATTGAAAGCTCGGCACAATATTGGCAGGAGTATAATTTCCTGTACTGAAATATTTATATCGCCCGTAGCGTCTCGTAGCGCTACGCCGTAGGTAGGTTGTTCGTAGAAGATCTACGAGAATAATGGTTATGTTCTGAAGTTCTATGCAAGACTTTTATCTACTTTATTATAAAATGTTAATCAGAAATCATATCTATTAGAACAAAGCTTAGACTAAGATTAGAATTAGTTTAAGGTTGATAGAAAAAAAAACTAATAAGTAACGTAACATTTATAAAGACCTTAGATTCAACGTTAGCTTAAATACCGCATTTGACGTTGACTAATAGCGGCCAGACTGAATGACCTAATGAGGGCGCATTGTTGATCTATTGCGAGCCGAAAAAAGTAAAATTTTCTGTTTGAGTGATGGTACGTCTCTAGGATTGATGCAATTATAGAGAAAATAGTAGACTTTCTTTTTAAGACCCTTATTTTTCATGAGTATATGTAAAAGCATAATTAACTTATTCTTTATAAACTGTAGCAGAAAAAAGCTTTTTATATTTTTGTATAGCAACAAAATATAATTTGTGCAAACTAAGTATGCAAACGTCCGTATGTCTTGTCAAAACAACTTCTTTTCCACAACAAATACGTTTATATTATGGACAACAAAAAAAAATTGTTTCTCGTCCATAATATAATTTATTTACTTAATAGTTTATAAGTAAAGTCACCTCATTTATATATATAAGCTGCTGATATTCTAAGCGATCGCATTTTGATTCGCACTCTTTCTGTCTTGCACATTCTAGTAAATTATGTACACATTTTTGGCACTCTAGGTCTTTACTTTTGAAATTTTATACTCATAAGTTAATTTAAGTATACGACTGTATGTTGCCAGAATAAAATAAAATAAAAAAAATAAAATATAATATAATATTTACTAATGATATGACCTCTCTTCTTAGGAACAATCAGAGAAACACCTTCAAATCTTCTTTTCTTGTTGAAACCTTGGTGAAGATACCGGAAGAAGCATATTTCTTGTATTTTTTTCTCCACTTAACCTAAATATAAGAATCGATGGCTTGATAACCCCTGTTTAGCATAAATGCCTAAAACACTGTTTTAGTACCCACCGGCAAGGCACGCCCGGCTATAAAGTACAGCTTGTCAACTTTATTAGCATTTTACCTTGTTTTTATATAATGAAGCATGTCATAACATTTTTACTGTATGAAACAACCTATAAACCGAGTTTAGTATTGCGGTAGAGCCATATTCTAGCGTATGCAAGTTGATGTTGCTAGGCCAGTATTAAATTTCCCAGTTTTACTATTTTGGTGATAGTAGTAAAGTGTGATAAGAAATGCCTGTGGTTTAAACATCAGCTCTGGAATTTTACTAGATCAATAGCATTAAAACCTGAAAGCTCTGATGAGGTTATGAATAAATTTGTAATAACAGGGGTGATTTTTTTTCTTAAAATAATTATAAAATCAAATACATTACGTAAAATTTACGTTCAGGGGTTGAAACAAACGCAAATAAGTGTAACCTTGTTTGTAAAGATTTTAACTAATCCAAAATTGAACGCCCTACCATAGATTGATATACAAACGTAATCACTTTGTGATCCCAATCCATTTATGGTACATATTGTTTATAAAAATAAAAATAATAACTTTTATTTTACCATATTATGAGAAAATGAATGCAAAATTTACTAAATTTATTTAATATCACTTAAAAAAATGGTTTATATGTCTCAGTTTTACCAAGTTTGCCACTATGCACTGCAGCGCCTTCGCCATCGCCGATGGTCTTCGAGCAACACGGAAAAGCCGTGTTGCTCGAAGCCGATGGTGCAGCCGTGCCGTGGCAGTTAGTTGAACTATATTTGCATCTTGTATGCGCTTATAGCTGCAGGCCGTAGTTCGGGTTACTATTTTTGTTTTCTGTCTAAATAGTAGTTATAATGTATTTTATACACATCTCAAAAATTTCAGTGCGGACTGGGACGACTTCGTGCGCGCGTCTCGGTTCACATTCGCCCTGAGGAAGACCTCCGGATGAGGTTGAAACATGTCGGCCTGTAGCTGACTTCATACGTGAGTGACCCGTATTTTACATATTAATAATGTTAACATCTCACGTTAGTTTTAATCAAAAAATCTCAAAAAGGCTTGTGAAAATTCCGAATGTTCCAAACCAACTTACTTCAACATTTATAATTATTTTCAATCATATTGTTATACATATTTAATTACGATTTAATAAATTTTAAAGAAATTGAATTGATTGCCTGATACTACAATGAAAAAAAATACTACATAAAACTTATACTGAATTACAGCAATCCCCTAAAAAATGAAATCCATCTTATAGTAACTAATGACGGGCAAATATTTACGTTTAATCTTCGCAATAATTGGTTCTAGCGAATTCTGTTCTAATTAATCTTCTGACTTTGCTTAGGCGATATTAAAATTTAAATCTTTGTAAGTAAATACGTCTAATTGAAAACTTCAAAATCAATGTTATATTGAATAGAACAATATATATTATGAAACATATTTCTTGATAATATATGGACATGTAGAGTGGATTAGGTTTAAGTGTCCCAAAATGATAAGGATAGCTACCACGTATACACAAGTATAAAGTACATGTCTGTGGTGTCAGCGAATTAAGGAGGAGGTTACTAGCGACAATTATACTGGGAGTACCACACCGTATATATATTGTTTTAAGTTAATTTATTTAAAATTTTCATGATACAAGGAGATTTATATAAAAATCTATTTAATACAATAGCTTAAATCTATTTAAAAAATAAGCCTTTAAAAATTAGCTGAACTATTAAATAAAGAATTCAGTATAAAGATTTCAAAAATGCGTCAGCAAATTGCGTACAAGAGATTAAGGGTGTACGGTACACCAAATTGCTGTAATGGATTCCATTTGCAAGTTTCTAAGTGGCTGACTTAACGTACGTTCTTACAAACCAACGAGAGTGGATAAATGACACTCGTATGGTTTAATCAAAGAGATTCAATGTACATAAAAACTAAAGAGTCTTAAAAATTTGGACTGATAACGGTTTTTTTTATGTACTAATAATTAAAAGCAGTAGTTTTGAAGCCTTATACAATCTCATTAAATTCGTGTAGGTAATAGAAACTTATTGCTATCATCTTACATTAATTGATTTACTGTCCAGTAGTTACAACTTTGATTACAAGATTATTTAATCGTTTAATTATATAAGTCTTTAACATAAATCATAAATTAAAAAGTGCTAAATTTTACCAATTTTAACACGGGGGTAATCCTTATCCCGTAGAATTATCCCTATTGTTTGGCTTGCCATGCGCAAAATTTAGTAAATGTAAAAAGATAAATTAGGTATACGTTAGTTTCACTTTTTCAAGCTGCATATTTTGTGACGTACGAGTCTCGATTGT
The DNA here is from genome assembly GCA_963082605.1 of Rhodophaea formosa. Lineage (NCBI taxonomy): Eukaryota > Metazoa > Arthropoda > Insecta > Lepidoptera > Pyralidae > Rhodophaea > Rhodophaea formosa. The sequence continues at coordinate 8,950,399 of OY720206.1, forward strand.
AAACGCTTACATTGAAGTTTTCTTAAGTGCCTTACTAATCTTACAGGCGCTAGACGTGATGAGAAATTGCCTAAAAGTAATTAGATTAATGTATGGTAGCACAAGAGATAAATTTCTTAATTTCTTTGCTATAAAATATATGAAATAGGTTATTGATTTACTGAAAAAAAGGTATTTTTAATCCTTAACATTAACTGTGTAAAGACATTTGTTTTTCTGTCACGTTGCAATAAGTTTCGACAAACTTCTATCTTAATTCAAAAAGGCTGCATTTCGAGGGCAGTGCAGAGGAATTGCATGATTCACTACGATGACGCTGCGTCGACAGGATTTCGTCCATATTTGATCGATATTCCTGCTCACCGCACCTCTACATAAACGAGGATTTGAGCTAATATAATTTACACGTTTAACTAAAAAGTAAAAATAACTAAACATAAATAAACCTAACTAAAAAGAAAATTAAATACTTAAAAATATATTTACAAATTATACAGTCCCTCCAGATGTTCACCACTGGGCTTCATGCCCAAAAGGCTGGCAGCATTGCCAAAATGAATGGCAATGCTGATACGCTGAGCCAGGTAGCTTCCAGGCCTTTGGTCACGGGATACCTCAATAAGCTTTTTAACCAAGAAACTAAAAAGCTTATGTGCTATTGACCCCACGGACCCAATGTTTCAACCCCAAAAGGCTCAAATATGTAGTTACTTCCGATACCTACATATTTACATATACCTCTAGATTAGTTTCCGTGTACCACCCTAGACCTCAGCCTTGCTTCACATCAGGTACGACGAGCTCCGTGGCGCAGCGGTCAACACGCCTGCCTGCGACACGGATGGTCCCGGGTTCGATCCCCGGTCAGGTCAAAATGGAAAATGATCTTTTTCAGATTGGCCTGGTCTTGGATGTTTATCTATATAAGTATATATTAAATATAGTATCGTTGAGTTAGTATCCCATAACACAAGTTTCGAACTTACTTTGGGGCTAGCTCAATCTGTGTGATTTGTCCGTATATATTTATTTATTTTCATTTATTTTATAATAAGAGCATTCAATTGATCCTGAAAACAAATATTGCCCATTCTTTTTTAAACTTTTGCGCTTCAATGACATAATTATTAATATTAACAGGACTTAGCACGAACCTTTTTTACTTATTTATTTCCGCTGACATTTCTATGGAGTTATGTAAAAAGGTACGTGCTAAGTCCTGCTAATATTAATAATTAAATATTGCCCAGTTAACCAATAACTGCCATGTCATTCACTATAAGAATAGCAGGTAAAAACTTTATTTACTTAACAGATAAGCTTATTATTATTTTTGACCAAAACTTATTATAATTACAATTAGTTTTAACAAAGTAGCATTTCATGTATCGAATGAAACACTGAAACCGATTGCAATGCTCGAATACTTAATCCGCTTTGTATGAAAAGTACGCTTGGGACAAGTTTTCCGACCAGTGTATTTTCATTCCATTGGCCAAAATCAATACGCGGAAATAGAACACTTAAAATTAGCGTTGCTTGTCTCGTCAGCTATTTATTTATTTACCGATACAAGTTCCCTTGTCCAAGATCTCACAGTAATATTTGACATTGATATTATTTTCGATGAAGTTATATTTTTCTTTTCATTGCTTTTTTTCTGTTGCACAAAGAAAAAGTACAAAGTGAGCTTTGAAAAGGATGCGATTCACATAGGTCAAAAATATTTTGATTTTGGAGAAAAAAAAAGTAATATATATGAAAATAATAATAGTTCCGACAAAGCGTGTTGCTGATACAACACTGCTAGCTTTGAAAAATAATTTTGCTTATTGTCTTGCTAGTGTATTATTTCTATCCATATATAGTTTTTTTAGGACATTTAATGTTCCAATCTTATCTACAATACTCTATTTATTGTACTGACTTACGTACTAAGTGCAGTCGGATCTTGAGCTACTCTTACTCTAGCCAAGTGGAAGAGTCGCCGGCTGAAAGCTGCATTATAATGCACTCAATAAGACCAATAAGCCGAATAATTGGCCGATGTTATGACGTGAAAAATAATACATTTGCATTTCTCATATTTACCCCTAACGGTAGGTAGGTAACTTCCATGCCGGTTTGGAAGACAAGAAAAAACATAGAATATAGCAGCTGGAGCCCGATGGTCCAGTGGGTGTGAGCTCTATGAGCGCTTACGTATGTTAAGCAACCTCTGGTGCAGTCCCTACTTGGATGGGTGACCGCAAGTGGCATAAAAATATCTCGAGCTCCTCCGTGCTTCGGAAGGCACGTTAAGCCGTTGGTTCCGGCTGTCATCGTTGATGGCAGTCGTTAAGCTATATCAGATGCCTTAAGGCAGCTTGAAAAATCTGACACCAGTGTTGGCCACTTACACATACGAAAAACAAACAAGCTGCTTTTCTTCCCGCGCAGACCGAAAAGCTAATTGGCTAAGCTATTTAAGCCCAATCCCTTGATATTTTGATTCTGCTTAACACCTCAACGCCCACTAACACGCTAAACTTGGCCTTTTGGTTTAATGACCCTGGGCTCTGTCTACCCGGCAAGGGATAAAGACGTGATAATATGTATGTAAAATGTTAGATTTTTAAAAATGCTCTAGCTCGCTCTTTTATTTTAAAACACACCTAACATTATATTTTAAAACTTTAGTTTGATGCTCAGTTTTCGTTTCGTAAACAGGGTATCAAATTCAGTATTTATTATATACACGCGCTTTTTCTTACTTTGTTAAAAAGTAATAATAACAGTACATATATAAATAAAATTTAGTTGGTTCATCAAAAAAGCAAAAGTACTACTGAAGTACAAGGGCTCTAAATATGTCAGTACACTTCCCTTCCCTGCCCTGCATCGAATCCAAAAATCATCAATGCAATTTTCTATACTATGCCTTTTTACTTAAGGAAAATAGGGAAATCATGTTCCCTTTGAAACCATTGCTCCTTCATTGAACACCCTACATTGCGTTAATTTCGCAGCCCTCCGCCCTTTGAACTGCTCAAGTCAATCGAAAAGTCGATCTCTTGGTTAAACATCACAAATGAAAAGTCCCCAATAGCGAATATTTTAAGTAATTGAAGAATAAGAAAGTGTTTTTAAGATTTTGCGAACAAAGAAATTGATTTCGTCCTACGTTTATTCTCTGCTCTTTTGGTGTTGGATATAATAATTGATTGTTCTTTTCCACTTTGGGGTGATTGGCTTTTATTTTTGGCATTGCTGTTTTTATTGATTGTGAATTTTAAATTGGAATCAGTGTGTATAATGAAGCGGCTAATAACGAAGATGCAAAGCTATGAAATTTTTGAATACTAAGCAATTGAGAGTCCCACGTAAAGCCGCAATCCCATACAAACGTAGTTTCGTTTTACTTTTACAACAGTTAAGTCAATCACAACCAAATTTCCTACATACGACCTGATAAGGCATATTGATGTTTATAATCAGATTTCAATTTTAAAAACAATACCTATACAAAATTACAGCGAGTACAAGTTTTCGATACGAAACTTCAACTCGCTGTAATTTTGTATAGGTATTGTTTACTTAATATTGACTTATTGGTTGATATACTCGTAGTTTATGGACTATCATATCTACAATTTTACTTTGCAAAAATGTATAACTCAATTTTTTTTGTTGTTGTAGTATTTGAGAATCGCTTAGATTTCATGAGATTTTTGAGACAAATTAATTTAATTAAGAAGTCCTACAATAACATGCATTATGGTACTTAACAAAGTAACAAAGACATTAAAGTAAACTTGTCCTTTACAAATGTTGATCTGCTTCTATGTTAATTGTCCAAGTGCTTACAAAAATGTAGAGTAGGTTCTCCAAGTAGCGTGAAAACTTCAATAACTGCTTGTGAAGGATACCTTAATCATGCTATTTACACAAGGCTGAAAGATCAGTAATTTTTTTTAGGGTAGGCAAAGTGGGAGTAATATTTCAAGGCTTTCTTGCAGTTTTTATTTTTCTTCTAACCTATCGCGTGGGGTATTGTTGTAAAAAAAATTTTGATGTTATGATGATTGATTTTTGATGTAAAAAATGTTAGGGGTAAATGTCTGCCCCCTCTATCTGCTAAACGGTTAAACATGGATACGTAAAAAAAATTACAGGGGTAGTATAATATATAACGAAGTTGATAGGAAAACTATTAAAGCTTTTTTCACAAACTGCAAAAATAACTTTGTCATTAATAAAAACACTATGGAAAACAAAGTTATTTTTGCTGGCGAAGAATTATAGAACTTTTTGGCTAATCTAAGCTTGCTTCTACGGAACCCCTTAATAGGCGAGGTCAACTCGCACTTGGCCAATTTTTTATTGATAATAGAGTAGATGCTTTATCCATTAAGTACTTATAAGTAAAAATATTTGCTGAGTCAGATAAACATTGTGACATGCTCACTGTGATTTTATTAATTTCATTTCATCTTCAGAATGTTCAACAAAAAAAAAAAATAAGAAAATAAAATAGTCGAATTCTATAAAATATGTAACAAAAATACCATAAAGTAATGAACGAGTGTCGGGCAGTAAAAAATACATTAAAATAAAATTGCTGCAAGCTTCTGATATTTCGATATTTTTAATGAAAAATAAAACCCTTCACGTTCAGTCGATCATAACAATTGATGAACATATTTTTTTATCGTGAAAATTAATTACACTGCATTCACAATAAAATATTCCCTTCAACACAATAATATATTATACTTTCGTTATCTACTGATTTCTATAAGGTAACTGAATGCCTATACAAAATTAGAAGGCAAACTTTCTTTTTCTTTTCAAAGTATAGATGTCCATGGAATTGCAATTGCAATTCGTTGAAGTTGATCTAATATTTCTTACACACATCCAAATATTGTATTTACATATCAAACGACTACAATTTCAAGATCAAGAGCTCGGTATTCAAATATTGAAAACAAAATATTCGGTGCATACATTTTAATGGCATGAAATATATTTGTTGCAGTAGAACCATCGCGTTAATGTCTCCCTTTGATATCGGCAAGTCAATCGGAAAGATATCCTTTTGTTAACATCGAGATAACTCCATATAGGATAGAATATTATTTTTCGCGCTTCGTTTGGTAAGGAGATTGAAGGCGCATCTGGGTTGCAAATTTAGTACGAGCTCTTTGCTTATAGCGTTTCGTAGAGGGCCGAATTTATGAAAAATTACTTGGTAAATTGTTAGGTACTTTAGCTTAGACTTTTTCTTCGTCTATTTTGTATATGAGTTTCTTTCGTATGGTAGTGTAAGTTTTTAGAGTATGATATATGTAAGAGTTATAGATCTTTATTTTAATGGTTTCATATCATATTACATATTAGTCCATGGTAAGGAAAATGAAGGCGCATCTGGGTTGCATATTTAGTACGAGCTCTCCGCTTATAGCGTTTCGTAGAGGCTGAATTTATGAAAAATTACTTGGAAAATTGTTAGGCACTTTAACTTAGACTTTTTCTTCGTCTATTTTGTAGATGAGTTTCTTGCGTATGGTAGTATAAGTTTTTAAAAAGTTGAGTGTGATTTATGTTAGAGTTAGATACTTTTATTTTAATGGTGTTGTGTCCTATTACATATTAGTACACGGTAATGTTGTTGTGTCTATTATATATTAATACATAGTAAGAAAAATTAAGGTGTATCTAGGTTGCAAATTTAGTACGAGCTCTTTTTTCTTCGTCTATTTTGTAGTTGAGTTTCTTGCGTACGGTAAAATAAGTTTTTAAAGTCGAGTGTGATGTATGAAAGAGTTAGTGATTTTATTTTAATGGTGTTATTTCTTATTACATATTACTTCATGGTAAGGGAATGATGGCGCATCTGGGCTGCAAATTCAATAGAGGGCTGAATTTATAAAAATACTTGGTAAATTGTTAGGCACTTTAGCTTAGACTTTTTTTCGTCTATATTGTAGATGAGTTTCTTGCTTATGGTATAGTTTGTTTTAAAAGCTGAGTAAGATATAAGTTTGAGTTCAAGAATTTATTTTTAATGCTGTTATGTCCTATAATATAGTACTCTGTCTCTCTCTCCCTCTCTCATCTTAGCGTGTTCCCGGTGGCATCTTCAGCTGGAATGCTTTGGAGCCCAGGGTCCGCTTTCCGGCTTTTTATTCTCCACTTTGCAGGATCTTTGGCATCCTTGATTTAAACCAGCACTTTTTGGGCTTTTTTGAACTACCGGGGCCCGGCGGAGGCGGCATAACCAGACATTTTGTTCCTTATGTAATTTACCAGTTTACGCAAGACGAGGTTATACCAGCGTAGACGGCTTTCCTGCAGTTCGTCTGCAATGTCATGAACATGGAGACTGCCCTGAATTCAGGAAGTGTTTACGCGTAACAAAGTTCTTGTTGAAAAACTCTTTAGTTAAGGAATTTAACCCGCGACCTCTGCTGTGAGAGCCAAAAGCTCTAACCATTACATACACTACGGAATCAATTTATTTATAGGCACAAGGCGAAACCGGGTGCTTATAATAAACCAATAGCTATAATAGCCACTTTAATAAGTACCATCATACGACGTTTATCAATACATTTGCAATTACCATTAAATTAATTGAGCAATTGTAATTGGTGTAAATAAAAGATTCGTAAAATACACCATCACGATTCAAGTTTCGATGTCATAAGGGCCGTATTCTTAGAAAATATAATCAAAACGATTTTTAATTAGGATAGTAAAAGATATTATTAAATTACTAGTTTAATCATACATATACTTCAAAGGAATTCATCAACGCTCTCGCAGATACTATTAAAGGAATAAGAAATATGGTTTTCAAATGAAGCCAAGAGTATAAAACAATGCCTTAAAAATTTAAATATCTGCGTCCTCGCATAGATAGGATATCTGTCTACACATCAAAACGTATCATAAGCTGGTACAGATTACAGTAAAGCCAATTTCCGTAGAACATTCCCATACTTTAACTTACGTATGTATACGTAATGCGACAGTAAAACGTTATGACAAGATATGAAGCGAACTTCTAACGCCACGGCATTATGACGTACCCACAAACTAATTTCACATGATTTACAACTGTAATACAGAGAAATAAGAGCCAAAATAACGAAATGGAAGCTGATTTAACCGCATTTCAAGCAGTGACAAGCCGTGCAGAAGTACATGAAGGGGCTAAACTTTTTACAACTCGAATACTGTACGAAAGTCGATAAGACCCTTATAAACAACATCGGAAGTATGAATTCCCTAAAAATACTTTCGTCAAAGTCCTTGTATTTAGCCGCGCTTTGAGAGTCGGTGGAGCTTTCAACTTCTCCTATTACTTAATTAAAACAACCCATTAAAATAAATTTGACACTGTATTATATATATTTAAGTAAAAGGTATGTATATGATATCTATTTTTGCAGTCTCGTATTTATAATTTTCATATTGGTAGAAAACTTGTTTTTGTCTAATTTTAACCACAGAATAAATATATGTATAGTTATAACCTACACTAAATTTTTACAGTGAAATTAAGAACGAAGTATCAATAATTAAAAAAAAAATAGACAGATTAAACACATTCAATCCGTCTATAATTTTGTCATAAGTAATTTTTTTTCATAATTAACTGGAAGACATTAATACTTAACTACTAATGAGCGAAAATTTAAAAAAAGCATGTCTAAAGGCGATGCGACTATAAACCCATCATTATTTAAATCCGTTTTCAATTACGGTCACCAACAAGCTAAACATAACATTTATGTCTTGTGGCCATAATTGGTCCATAAGCACCATCTAGCCTGTACAAGAAAAAGACGCGATGATATTATGTATGTGCAATTAAAACCAGAATTATGAATGCAAACAAACAACGTACCTACAGGAAGAATTTAACAACGGCTAAATAATTAAGCTCAAAGACTAGGCCGAGCAAAGTTAGCCGCGACTACGGGCACTAGTTTCTCTAAATGAAGTTATTTCTGAAACCTGTTTCGTATTCCTCGCTATTACTATATTAATTTTAAAAGGTGTACAAAAATACAAAAAAATTATAGATGATAGATACAAAAAATACAAATAAATGTATATATAAAATGTATATATAGATATTCACAAAGGTAATGCTAAAACCTAAGATATGTACTTCTTTCGGAACTGCATGAGATTTTGCAACAAGGTGCTTTACACACAGTACCTACTTTGATTACTGTAAATCAACTGTTGTAACGAATTATTATACTTGGAATTTGTACATAAAACGGTACCATAGGTTTCATTCTAAAATCTGTGGTTTCGTCACAAATATGTTTCCACTACGATTTGTGAAAATAAAAGCTAGCTCCAAGTGGAAATTTAGCTACTTCACCGAACTTATGAGTTAAGGGTAGAGTGTCCTCAACCTGTAAGGTGAACATCACCTAAAAGCCCTCAGGAGAGACAGGGCTAAGTTTTGCACGTTACCTGTGCAAAAAAGCATAGAAACCGCATTGAACTGCCGAATCGGTCATATAGATGTTGTACTAGGGCAGACCTTTTTAAGGCATGGTAGTAATGCCTTACATTTATGAGTCTTGGTTTATAATTATTTTAGTACCCTGCATAGTGAATGAAATCATCATCATTTCGTGTAAGTGACCATGCACACCCTGGTGTCAGAGTTCTTCGGAACCGCCTCTCGGCCTCTGACGTGGTTCCTTTAACGACTACCAGATGGCAACTGGGACCAAAGGCTTAACGTGCCTTCCGAAGCACGGAAAATCAAGTTAGTTTGTATAATTGCTAGTAAATTACAAAAGTTTTTAATAAAGTGGCACAGACTAAGTTTACTATATGGCCAACAACTATAGCCATTAGGAGTTATCCAGGTGTTAAAATTAAAAGCATAAATCCACCCTTTGGTGAAGTGGAGTATAATTACAGCGGCTATTCCGAATTCATGGCCGGACTGGGTCACCAGCCATTACGCCAGACCTCTTGCCACATAATGAGTACAAGTATGCGGTGGTTCCTGCTTTAGAGACACTAGAAAAGCCGTCTTAAATACCCTTTAACAAGAGAAAAATGTGTGGGTTATGCCGTGAGAGTTTCGGTCTAGAATATGACCATTCAGTGACTGTACTGTATACTTCAGTACAGGGTTATTTGTAAAACATCGAAAACCTCTTAATATCGAAATCAGAATGCCTAAAATAAAATAGACCCACAAGAAAAAGGCGAAAATCGGAGAAAAAAACATCCTGGACCTCTCATACAAATTCACTGATCAGCTGGTCGAGTTTCTATGGGAAGTCTAAATATTTTTTCCGATTTTCACCTTTTATTTGTGGGTCTATATTATGTTAGGGATTCTGATTCCGATATTAAGGGGTTATTGATGTTTTACAAATAAACCTGTATAAACTATCACTACATAGTGATAGCAATACGTATTACTCACGTCTTTAACTCACGTCTTTTACCCTTATAGGTAGGTACAGAGAGTCTGATAGGCCATCAGAATATAAATGGGTTGCTCTCCGCGCCGCTTATTGATACGAACCTTTAGATTTTTACCCCTTCTCTCGACTTGCTTTTACAGTCTGTGCAGGCTGCGGGTGCGGAGCATATAGCTCATTATATGTTTTATTCTTTACTCTGAGACCATAGATAAAAGGTCTCGTAGTTCCGTAGCTGATGCTTCAATAGAGATCACACTGGGATAAAAAGAAAAATGTAATGAATAGTGAAATATTGAATAAACTGACGTTTGAACAGACTTCTCTTCTTTGCAATAAATTTAAAAAATCATTTCCTTCCGTAGAAAAATACGTTGTCGCTTCTTGCTAAATCATATACTTGTTCGGAGCCGCGTCCAAAAGAGTGCGAGGCCAACAATCATCGTTTGAATGAACAATGGACTTTCAGAGCCCCTTTGTAAGGATTAAATAAGTTTATGTTAGGTTATTGTCAGTACCATAAGTTCAAACAAACTTCTCTCCTATCGCTCCCTTAAAAAAAAAGTTGTTGCCACACTTCTCTTTAAAGCAATAAATTAATAAAAAACGCTTCGTGGAAAAAAAGCTGTCGTTTCTTGCGGCCTCATACCTACACGTGTTCGGATCCGCGTCCAAAAGAGAGCGTGGCCAACATCCTCGCTTCATTTGAATGATCATGGACGAGGGACTTTTAGAGCCTCTTAGTGCGAATTAATAAGTTTATATGAGGTTGTAACAGCCTATAAAAACATTAATGCTGACCTATGTATAAGTATATATAAAAGTAATATGTAACTTATGACATGTAACAAAATGTTATCAAAATAAACAATATATGGTCCAGTGGTTAAGGCGTTAGCCTTGTTGACCCGGGGGTCGTGGGTTCGATTCCCACGGGAAACAATTTTGTTAAGTTGTTTCCAGTTTGGTTAGGACATGCAGGCATGAATCACCTGATTGTCTGATAAGAAAGATGATTCCGTGCTTCGGAAGGCACGTTAAGCCGTTGGTCCCGGCTGCCATCTGGTAGTCGTTAAAGGAACACGTCAGAGGCCAAGAGGCGGTTTCGAAGAACTCTAACACCAGGGTGTGCATGGTCGATTGACCGAGTCACCCACACGAAATGATAATGATTTGAGGTTGTTACTGTCAGAACGAAAGGTCAGAACACACTATAGATATATCAGAATAATACTAGGTGAACACACCTTCTAAGCAATAAAGTAATAAAAAATCCTATCGCTCCATGAAAAAAAAAAGAGTTGTCACTCCTTGCCAACTCATACCTATACATGTTCAGATCCGCGTCCAAAAGAGCGCGTGGCCAACAATCGTCGTTTGAATGAACAAGGGACTTTCAGAGCCTCTTAGTGCGAATTAAATAAGTTTAAGTGTGGTTGTTACTGTCAGAACCATAATTCAGACTAGCTACGCTATCTTAGCAATAAATTAATAAATATCCTATCGCTTCGTAAAAATCTACGCAGTCACTTCTAGCCTACTCATATACGTGTTCGGATCCGCGTCTAAAAGAGCGCGTGGCCAACAATCGTCGTTTGAACGAACAAGGGACAGAGCCTCTTAGTGCGAATTAAATAGGTTTATATGAGGTTGTTACTGACAGAACCATAGGTCAGAAAACACTTCTCTTCTTAGGAATAATTCAATAAAAATCATATCCTTCCGTTGAAAATTACGTTATCGCTTCTTGTTGACTCATATACGTGTTCGGATCCGCGTCCAAAAGAGCGCGTGGCCAACAATCGTCGTTTGAATGAACAAGGGACTTTCAGAGCCTCTTAGTGCGAATTAAATAGGTTTAAGTGAGGGTGTAGTGCAAATTGAACGTGACTACTCTCGCCGGGGCGGAATAAGGCGGCTCCGACTGTTTACTGACGGTATCGGTTTATCTTTTATGATACTATTATTGTATAGTACCTATATTTGAAATCCCATAATATTATTTGGTTGGAAAAATATTGTAATTTTTAATTTTTCGCGCTTAGTTGCATAATTATAGATATATATAAACAGGACTTAGCACGAACACTTTATTTATTTGTTTCCGCTGACGTTTCAATAGAGTAACATCCATCGTGGTCGCAGCGAGACTGCACTGACTGAATCTATTGAAACATAAAAAAGTGAGTGCCTCTGTAGATTAAATATTATGCTTATTGTCTTTGACTCGTTTTATATGTTGTACCTGAAGGATGAAGACGGGGCCCGGGAATGATGATGAGGACATCACTCATCATTATCACCATCATCATTATAATCCCAAAGATATCCAATTTAAGATGTGTCATTCAGCCATGCCCTGTATGTCGTTGGATGTCGTCAGATCACCGCTTTGGCTTGACACCCGCTTCCTCTTATGTTGTTTCGTGGTCTCCATTCCAAGACTCTTTGCCACTCTGTTTATATGACCATCTACATGAACAGCTTTTGTTATGGGACCAACTCTGAAAATTGAATATTATTTTTACCTTTTCCATCCATTTGGTCCGATCAGCTGGACACTTTTATATGGGGGTAAGTCAATTTTTTTTAGTTTCCAGTATTAGTCCCATATAACAATTTGTTCATATTGATAGGCTAAGTCACCCCTTAAAGTTTGTGTACTGATTAAAAAATAAGGGTGTATAATCGCTTCCTTTGTCGGAGACCGATTCCGAGTAGGTACTACTCCCTCCATTCTTCTTAGCGCAACTCGAAGGCAAGACGAGCCAGAAATAACCATAACCATGCCTTCTGGCTATGGTTATTTCTGGTTCTCAAAAGTTTTTTACACTGTGCGCAATAGGTGCACACGAGAATGACAAGCCTCATACCCAGTTAGAAATGCATCAAAGTATTTTGATTACTTATGACCTGTTCCTGCTCTGCATACCTGTAAAAACTTCTGCATTGAGTCGTAAGCTCACAGTGCTAAAAATATTTAAAAAATATAAGGTATTTCTTTTGAGCTGCTAAATGAAGATAACAAATCCCTTTTGAGAACATAACATTTTTGCATTTTACAATGTATAGCAAGAGACTGCGGACATAGAATACTTATCATCAGCGATAAAAGTATCGCAAAGGCCTTCATTATCATATATCTGACGTTGTTCGCGTTTCCTACAAAGTCGCGCGGCAAGTCGGCAACAAATCATAAAGCATCTTGGACAGATCATCGCGTCATAATGGCCGCTTTTACGACAGTCGTAACAGCGTTCTCGAATATCTTACTTGTATCCGATCGGGATGGAGTGGAAAATTGAGTCAGTTATAATGTCTTTTATTATTTATATTCATGTCTTGCAGATAGAATACGTCTTATTTAAGAGATGGTGACATGGCTTATGTTCATACATAAGACTTTGACATAAAAGTCTCATCATGAGTGTTTGAGCCATCCGAGTATGACATGGTTTTTAACACACAAGCCACACTTGTAAAAGCTGCCAAAGGCTGCAATCAGAGTTATTTATAAAAAAACCGTTTAGCCATTTTGAACTCTTGACTTGGATTGCGATTGGAACATCGGCTTATTTTGATTTTATAACATGAAGCTGGTGTGCAGAGAAATAAATGTTGGCAACAATAAAAAAAAGCGTAGCCCTTCATTATCATATCTAACACTATCTTTTCATCATAATATATCTTTTTCTTCCTTAACTTTCAACATCATAAGGTTTTTCTTTTTTTTTTAGTCCCCGCTGCAGGAGCTCGACCCTATCTTTACTACCAGAGCCATATATTAGCCAGAGCAGTCAGAGGATTTAGCCTACACTCCACAATGGTCAGACCGGTTAAAGAAGACTCTTTGATGTTAATAAGCTTTGTTCAACTTGTGTTCCCTAAATCGTCTTCTACGGAATCCGTGGGCAGACTTACTGGTCCTATTCTTCTCTACTAGGAACATCCTGAACCTAATCCCACTTTTTTGTATGGGGTCGGCACAGTGTGTCAGTTCTCTCCATTTTGTTTTGTCGTCTGCCATAGCCTTTGTCACTCCTTTCTTGCTATTTTAATCATATCTGATATTGTTCATATTCCATACAAAGTCGCAAAGCAAGACAGTAAAAATTTAATAAAGCATCTTGGCTAGAAAATCGCGTCATAATGGCCGCTTCACGATAGTCGTAACAGCGTTTTCGAATATCTTAATTGTATCCGATCGGTATGGAGCAAAAAAAAAACTCCCATACAATGTGTTATATTGTTCTGTTTCCATGTTTTGCAGTAGGAATAAATTTTACATAAATCGCTGCGAGCACTGATATCTCTCTTAAATTTCTATGTCGCAATTTTGTTTTTGTCGTCTGCCATAGCCTTTGTCACCCTTTTCTTGTTATTATCATATCTGACATACTTAGTTCGCATTTCCTACAAAGTCGGCAAGTCGGAAACAAATCATAAAGCATCTTGGCTAGATCATCGCGTCGTAATGGCCGCTTTTACGACAGTCGTTACAGCGTTCTCGAATATCTAACTTGTAAAATTATTGGTGTGGACTCAGGAGTGGAAAACTAACTAAGTTCATGTTGTTGTCCACATTGTATTTGCATACGACATATGATTAATTTAGAAACTGATTGCAAAAACTTATGTTGATGTTAAAAGCTAACGAGCAAATTACAATGAAACAATTATCTACCTATTTTTATATTTGGGACTGGTACTTTTGCCTATTATTATTATTTATTTCATTTGCTCGTATAAGAGACATTACTACGTACATTCTAACGTCCAAATTTCATGTCTCTCTTGCATATTTTCAATAATTAATAAAAGTTTATTTTGGAAGCTACTACATTCTTCAGTAAAATATGTATGAGTCATCTTCATGCAGCATATTATCATTTATCACTTACACACATTAAAGCCCCGGGTGGTCACGCGTCTCTTCCTTTGTTGTTACATAAATAAGCCTCATCATGTGGAGTGGAGCTGCCCTCGTTACTGTGTTATGGTCTGGGTTCATTATTTTATAGGCGACACTAGCTGTTACCCGCGGCTCCGCTCGCGTGATATATAGCCTATGTCCTTTTCAGTACCCTAACCTATGTATATGCAAAAGTAGTACAGAGAGGGTCGTGCTCCTCAAGAAACTAAAAAAGACCCGATAATGATGATGATTAGCTAATGCTATTGGTATGTTTAATTTTAATTTTTCATAAATTAAACTGAAACCACTCTTAAGGTAAAGGACTATTTAAGGTATCCGTAGCAAAAACGCCATTCAATTATAGTGCGAATTTAATGTTGCTGTGAACACTTTGCAATTTATTCACCAAAATTAACTAAAATATTAAAAAAATTGAACTGTTGTACTCTATTAAAGTAAAAACAAGACTATAATAAAAAGTGCCGAGTAGAAGCATAAAAAGCGGAGACTGAAAGATAGTGTATTTTTCCCTCTTTAATTCAATTAATTACAGAGTCATCTGTGATTATTTCGATAAAATAATAAGATAGAACCATGGCATTTGTAAAAGCATCGAAGTAACTAAAATTTGTGTTAATTTTATTCACTAGTAAACCCAGATGCCGCTTACAAATGCTTTTTGCTCGTGATGCCATCTATCTAAATACGTCAACTTTACTTACTACTTTAGTTGATGGCGCTACAGAAACGTGAAGAGTCTAGATAATATATGCATAGATGGCGCTACAGGCGTTAAAATGCTTGATGAGATGGCGCCACAAGGATTCAAAATTTATAATAATATATAGATGGCGCCACTTGTATCTTTAAAATGTAAGAATATACGGTGAAGCTGCTGCGAACAGCAAATTTACTGCTAAGTACCTTTATGTTTGTGTTCTTCATGGGGCCTAATAGCGTCTTTTATTTAATGCAAAATCTTACACTTGCTTCTTTATAGGTATCTTCTTTTATCTAGTAGGTTTGCATTCAATTATTTAACTTTTTAGACAATTCATAAATAGGCACCTAAATACTAGCCAACCCACAACTTTGTGCGTTAATATTTGATAATTAAAGGCAAATGCAACTTAGTAGCCGGGTACATACTTTTTATATACTTACCTACTCTACAATTTTAGCCAACTAGCGCCACACACCTACTTACTTTTACTTCTAAATAAGATCAAATTTTACAAAATCTAACATCTCCAATAGCAAATTACTCATAGAAATTTTCATTTTCCTGTTTATTATTTTGCATTTTAAGTGCCTCTTTTGGTGATCATCTATAATTTTCCCTTAATTTTGATCAGATCTGGGAATACATTAAATAATGGGTGGTGTTATGGTAAAAGTTCAGATTGAAGGGGGTAAAAGAAACCATTTCACGTTATCACGATGGAATTTATTTTTCATTATTTTAACGAAAGATTACATTTTTCTAAACAAAAGTAACGTTTCATGCTGTTAAAAATTACTGTTAAACAAGGTCCATTTTCTGTCAACAGTTAGAATTTAACAAAATAATCATGGCTGGATTGTACCTATTAGCTATCAACTTAATTCATCAAAATATCAGGCTCAATATGAGCTATCTAAATTCTCGACCGGCGGTCCTTCTACGATTTTAATTGACAAGGTTTAAGGCAATTCAAAATTCGATATGTTACATCAATGGTGTTGATCTTTCTTTTAATTTCACATCACAGCAAGGACCGGGCGAAAACCTGAAATTACTCTACATAGCATGCAAGTAACGTAACTTTTAATAACTAAGTAGGTCATTCATAATTCAATTCGAATGTGAAATTGTGTAATTCAACAGATTTTTGAAACGTCAATAATATCAGAAAATATTAAATTTCTCTTTAGAGTCACGTTACGTTAAATTGTACCGTTGTTCAGTCTCACTCACAACACAAATGAATGATATAAAAATACTGTAGCAAACCATAAGCTGTTTTACAATATCATTTCTGTTCTTAGACACAAATACATCCACGTGTATAATATTCTTCACAAAACTATTTGATCGATGTTCGCTTAACAATACGATCATGTCTACAATAAGTTAATGAACTACAAAATGCCCTAATTAGTCAAAATTATATTAACAAGGCATCATAATTTTATATCATAATTATTGGATTCTCGTCACTAGTATGCGCGACCGCATTTTCCTAATAGGTATCTCATTCATAACATTAAATTAATAATTAAACTAAATTCATTTGACTATCACGAACACTTCACTCTACATTCAGAACTGCAGCGAATCAGCACTCACAAACATCAGTGTTCTAATACTTAATAATACAAACCTAGGCTTTACATCACATTGGTGCTGAATGAAAGAATACAAACAAATTGGTCATTACAAATAATTGGTCGAAAAGATATGTTCAAAGACATGGCTACTTAGAACCGTGCAGATGTTAAGTTTAAAATTTTGATATTCGAGAACGATATGATTAATGATATTACAACCGGGGCGGTTGAAGTCATCTACAAAGCATTTGAAGGAGCCAGCTTCAGTATTTTAGTAACTAAAGTGTTTGTGTTGCTTCCACGGAGGCTAATACACATATATTTGCTTGAGCTGAGGCTTAAGCTCGGGCGGGATTGTGTACACCTCTTGTTCAGGCTTCTTTTTCACCAGGCGCTTCCAGCGACCACCGATGTTCTTGCGAAGGCTGCGGAAACTCGCTCGCTCATTTCCAATAGGCTGCATTAGGTTGTCCTGCAAAGAAAAGAAAACCGCCGTCAGAACAACGTCTTACCCAGCAAAGTTCACTAAGTTTATTGACCGAAAAGGATCAGTGCCCGATTTAGCGGTTCCGTTAACGTTCCCGATGCATTTGCTGCATTCACACCGGTAAAACCCCATCCAGCTGTTACACAACACGCGCTATTTTAAGGTGGTTGCCATTAAACGGAACGTTGCAAAAACTGGCAGTGGCTTTTTGTAATTGTTTGCTATACAATACTTATTGTCACGGACCGGATTTGTTCATTGTAACGAGAGCAAATTTCTAGAAACTGACAAAATGCCTAACAACAAAAACTATAGAAGTGAAGTCGTTGAAAATAATGAAACAATGGGTGAATTCCTACTTGACTCGGAAGCTAATATTGCAAAGTAAACGTTGAGGCCATACGAGAATGAGGCAAGCCTTGAATACACTATTCAAAGACGCATTAGCATTCTCTGCTTCCTGGTGTGGCGTCTCGTGTGGTCTTGCGAACGATTTACAAGCATCGTATCGGTGTTCAATAAACAATGAAACGGTTTTATAGGTAGGCCTCGGGAAACGTATCGGACCATGATATTGAGGCCAGTGTTTTACGAGATTGAAATATTATTCAGTGTATTAGCATTAGCCTCCTTTGTTCAAACAATCACAAAGAAAGAAGGTCGCAGTCGCAGTGTTACAACATGCTCGCCTTGCGCAGCTTTCTATTCTGCAAGCGTGTCCCGTCATTTAAATGTATTTTACACTTAGATACCGTGGCTTTGCTGCGATACCAACTCTCTCTTGAGCTGGCGGGGACGTGGGTCGAAGTCACGATTTCTTTAGTGTCATAACATAAACGTTCTCACCAACTTTTCATATTGCTATACTGTTACCAAGGTAATCGCAAAGATTAAAATGGAACGCGAATGCAGCTAAACGTTGAACGTCGAAATAGCATTGAGGTCAAGAACAACGGCTGGAACTGGTTTCAATTCGTCTTAAAGTAGATATTTCAGGAGTTTATGCAGTATCTATGTACCTATTAGATAGAACCAATTAGTATTTCAGATGCCTTAAGGCAGCTTGAAAAAACTAACACCAGTGTTGACCACTTACACATACGAAAAATAAACAAAAATCGTTAGAACCAATAGGTAAACCAGAAGATCAAAAATTCAACTGACCTGATCGTGATGATAGACGTAAGGCGGTGGCAGCGGTGGCGGGAACTGCCACAACGGCTGCTGGCGGTAAGCGAGGGGCTCTGGCGGAGGCGCCGGGGTAGCTTGGATCACTTCAGCAGGATGCACCGAAGCAGAGTGCTCCTCTCGCTTGCGCAGCTTGCTGTGGACGATGCGAATCGCCATCATAGTTCCATTATTTCCAACCATGGTGCAAAACGGTCCGTCAACGCAAGAATAACTGAACACACTGGGCTGGATCACAGGTAATAAGTTCCAGTCAGGCAGTCACAACATTTCTCTCAATTTCACAGTTTTCACTCACAGCCGTATCGCGGTCTATTCGACGCACGTAAACTAACAACTAATTTTAAATAAATTATCACAATTATTTGTAATTAGGCTATTGCACATATCACTGCTCGTAGGAACGCGCGGCAGACCGCGTTACGCGAGCTTCAGCTGCGCGGTGACTTGACTAGAATATTTCGTGAAGATAGGCCGGCAGGTGCCTAGCAAAGCGCTCGCTCGTGCCAAACGACCTCTACGGAGTACTCCATGCGTCTGAGTTGAAGTGGAGGGGCGGACGTGGGTTTTATAGATACGTGTGTGACGCGGCGCCAGAGCGGAAAGTGGGGAGAAGGGGGGGTCTTCGTCTGATGTGGCCGTTTTCCGCGAAAAGCTACGAATGGTGGCGGTGGCGGCGCCTTCGATAGCAACGATAATGTACTGCTGCTCTTATGCATGAACATGACGCACCAAGCAAGAGGCTTGACCGTTGGTTTGTCCCATTTATCCAAGCAGTAACGTTTCGATCACGTTCAATTGGTTAAACCTAAATCGCTGTAGCGGCTGTGAGTGATTTGGTATTACACTGTTATTATTGCGTTGATACAGACCAAAACAAAACAAACACATGAGTAACATATTGAGTAATTGTGTATTCAGTAGTAAAAATTGTAGAAGATGATCATCTAGTCGCCGATCACGATTATAACAATTCATAATAATACCAGCTAGTAAACAGAGAACACGTGCAACTTAAATAAAGTGTACCATTATACAATAATGATTAAACAGAACTGTATCGATCCTGCTGGTAATAAATAAAGGGGAGTGAACTTACTACATTCACCATTAACCGAGTTCAAAGTCCACCATATAAATATCCATCGATAAATCTACATACAATTTACGCACAGCTGAGACTATGGCTAAAGTCGTGGTTGACGAAGGCATTGCATCTCTTTCCATTAGCCCCAGACGCATATGCAGAAAAAAGGGAGGCGTGTACTAAGCTTCGGTGGCTCCCAAAGGCAAAGTAGGGCTGGAGGGCAAGGGAGAGCGGGAAGGTGCAATGCCCTTATCCGCTCCTCAAGCAAAGCTCCGGGTAACTTGAATTATGCCCGATGGGATAAAAAACACAGGTAGTAGAGCCATTATAAGTCGTTACCCTTGAGAAGCGTCTGGAGGATATCAGCAAAAAAATCATCTGTCTATCGAGTATTATAGAATTTTTGGAATAAAGTACCTAGTTTTATTAAAACACGAGTTTTACCCTTATAGAATACCATTTACATTGTGTAAACCAAAATCAATAGAATATAAAAAGAAGAATCAGTTTACTTTTTATATTCTATTAATTAAATAGGTAATGGAAGTCCATTGGTAGTAAAACAGTTTTATTTAAGTAATTTAAATTCGTGACGTAAAAGGAATTAAGTAACATTAGTTATTATCATTGTCTTGCTCAGAGCGTGATTGTATCTCTAATATTGAATATAAATGTTATCATTTTACTTTGAATGCATCTTTATAAAGTAGTTTATCTTACTACTACAAGTCACGATTATAATTGATTTATCTAGCCTTATCATAAAGGATGCTTGTTAACGTGGTTATATAGAAAATAGACAATTTGAAAAATATCACAAGACACGGTGTATCGAATTTTTAAAGATTTGTGCAATATCAAACTCACAGATAAAACTAGGTTGTATGTAACAGGTTTATTATCGTGACGATTACTAATAAAATAAGCAGCATAATTATTTTTTATATTATAAAAGATTTCTTTTTCATTAGCTTTGTCAATGTTATCATCAAACGTATTTTTTCGTTTTCTTGCTTGCGATTTAGGTAGGTGATTATTGTTAACATGAAAACTCTAATAATATTAACTACAAGTAATATTACAAAGAACAAGTCAGTCTTTCACCGCGTCGTTGCCAAGCGAAATAATAAATTCCACTACAACAACGCGTGTTTTATTTTTCATAACATGCCATTAAGATACTATTGTATTACGTGCCCGAACTATATATTGACCTCAACATACGTCAATAAAGGCTATCAATTTCGTTTATCAGGTCACAAAATTTAAGATCCCTATTTTGATCATCCGATTTGACTGCAAAAAGTATTTTCGTTGTAAAAATGTACCAATGAAACGATCTTTTTTAAATACTGCAAAATTCAAAAGTCGAATTAACATTGACACAGCGAAATAAAACGTACTAAGTATCTCAAATTTGACAAAAAGTAATAATAACCTATTCACGCATGACGTGCATTTATACATGTACTAAATGACCCAAGATTACATTGACATCTTTTTCTCATCATCATTATGTACCTACATTTTGTGATTTTCCATCCTATTTACCCAATTTGCCTGCAATTACTTGAAATGATACAAAGTTTTTTAAAGAAGTTTTAGCAAACTCATTTAGTATTTTATATGACAAGTACCATCGTAATTTGTAAAATTCTTAGCTGCGATTTATCTTTACTCTATGTTATCAGTATTTCAAAATCAGCCGACAGTGGCTGCGTGATATAGAATAGAAAAAAAAAAAGGATTTACAAATTTTCATAAAAATCACTACGTAATTGTGACTGTGAAGATATTATGATTTCATAGTTCTGAAATAAGTTTTAAAAAAACTATGAGAAAAATTATAGTTCTTTCATCATCCCGAGCAATTCTAGTTATACCTAGACCATCGATGAAACAGTTATGAGCGACATTCGAGTCCGATTGCTATTGACGTCACGAGCTGATGGGAGTTAACAGGGGTGCATATTTAATATGATTCGTCTACTGCTCGTTCAATAAATTTAGACGACTAGGAGCCGCCCGCGGGTTTGTTCGTGCGTACTCTGGGAATTGCTGATTTGAACATTCGACGTAACCGGACACTGAATTGATTGTGAAAAACTATCCTATCTGGCAAGTTGGATCATAACACACACGAGGTTGGGTAAGTATTTCAGAACTTTTATGTGTATATTTACAGCTACTCAATCGATTTTTGGAGAAATAATTGTATCTTAGCACGTTAGCTCTGTATGTAAGGGGTTATCAGTAACAACAGGTCTCATTCTTTTATAATGTAAACAGAAGTAAGTACAGACTCTTTTTGAGACATTACGAAGGTAAAAAATTTAAAAGAGTAATTTAATTTAATATTGCTAAAGTATATTTTTAGATCTCTTTAGTTGTAGTTTTTTCACTACACCTTGCCACAATATGGGTTTTATAATTATTTTGCATGTTAAAGATTAATTTTCAGGTTTTATTATTTACTTTATTAGTTCCCGTTTTATCTTCAATTACTTCATTAATTTTTACCCTCATTCGAGCTTAATGGCTCGAATGAGGGTATAAATAAACTAAAGTCCTTCCTTCGCAGTGCCATATTGTATTGATTTTGATTGCCTGTATTGCCGTAAGGTCGAACTTCCGAACATGGATTTGGAAGCAATGGATGAAATCAATTTCGCCATGTCAGTACCAAATTGACAATAACAATGTCATGCAGATTGTTTAAAACTGTGATTGTTTACAGTATTTGACATTGAATCGGGATCCTTTTGTTAGATTAAACACATAGAAAAATTCAATGATATTATACTTATCTACCTAATATCGACTCTTTCTAATACTCATTTTTTAAAGCTGATATTTTCGGAATAGGCACGAATCTGTAGACATTTTACTTATGTGAACGAATTTATTTATTTGTTAAAGCAAGTACCATAAATTGATTTTTTTCCATATGTAATACAACTACACACACTACAGCCATCATCATCCTAAACGCGATTTTTTGTCTTTTTTCTATACCTACGCTGTGTTGTGTAGTGTAGTAGTAGTGTAGTAGAAGAAAGATAAAGGTGTGCTTTTAATATAGGTGTTAGTAAGAGTATCTTACTAAAATGGCTACGATTAGCACGTCTACTGGTAATGAAGTAATATGAAGTAGTGCACGATTTACGAAATTCAGCACCAGCAGTGTTTAGACTTCCCGTGTATCAAGGTTTGTTTTGATTTGGTGTTAAATTGAAGAAACGGCTTCTACTACTGGTTATCTTGATTGAGCTTTTGTTTATAAGGTACGTGTCAGTGTTTATGAATTCGTCTGCAAAACGGTTATATAAACGTTGGAAGAAAGTCTACCTCACACACACCTGCATATTACCCACACCTGCACAACATCTGTGTAGGTTAACGTGTTACCGATATAGACAGAAGGTTAGCGTCTGCTTAACCTCAGTACTTAACCTTTTTAACAAATGCCTCCTATAACAGCACATTAATTTGCTTTTTAACTTTTTGCCAGTATACTTCCGCGTGCTGCCCTTGTATCAATCTCCATGTCGATCGATTTTGCACACAACTAAACGGTAATTGCTTTTTAAACGACCTTATTCCAATTCTAATTAAAAAAGATATCCTGTCCCCTTACAGGAAGTCTCAGATGATAATATCCAAATATTATGCCTTTAGCGAGGTATTAAAAATACAGATGGAAATAGGAATTAAAACATTGACAGGTTTACCGCCCATTCTCTTGATCCATTTTAAAATTTGCGCAGTTGGCGTATTCTTTAGTTTTTTTTTTATAAATTGTTAACTTACATTTCAGCTGCCTACTTTATATCAAATTTATAGCCATATATTTTGACTCTATTTAATATATTGTTCCAAAGGCTTATGCATAATGTATGAGCGTCGAATTATCGGTTTCCCGCCTGTCGAAGTAGATTATTCAACTGGAAGCCGTTGTACGTCCGGCCACGACCTTCTCGAGTCTTTCGGTCACCATACAGTTCCTGACTGGTTTCTACATTCAAACTTTTTGTTCAACTTTTTATTTTGCTACTTCAATAGCCTGACTCACTTTGAGAACGACGCTTTTAAAATAGATTTCATGAAAGCGGTAAAACCAAATCGACAGACGCGCAAAAACCTAGTTAAATTAAAATGTCTATTTTGGTATAAACTAAGATTAAATTTCAAATATAAAGACAAATGGCAAGACTGGAGTATGGCCAATGGAGAGGAATTTGCCTTGACCAGATAACAACCTTGGCTAGTGTCAGAATGATAGCAACCAAGTCAGTCGCTGTTGAAGCAAAACTTGGTAACAGAGACAATAAAAAGCTATATCTATTCAAAGCTAAACTATGGTACCTAATAAATGATTGAAGAAAGAAATCGATCTGAAAGTAAGTAGAAACAAAAACAAGAAGCATGACAGGAAATCTTGTCTATCCAGTAAGTTACTGATAAGATATAATCATGTTTGTGTCTGTGTAACCAGTTAGCGTCGTACCAGAAGCAGAACGATGGGAATTACCCGCGCTCGAAGGGATTGTTCCTATCCCTCCCGCATAGGCAGACAATGGTCTTGTTGACAGATAGGACGATCAGAGAATTATGCTCCAGGACCACGCCGACTTCGCAATTTTCCTCTTTGCACTTCATCGCCTCGACGGCGATCGGAGAGAAGAGCATCGAAAGGCGTGCACTGACACTTCACAGAGTTTGGGGTGGGCGCCAAAACGCGGCGCGCGAACGCGCTATTTGGCGCAGGCGGCCAGACTGCCGCCTTACCGAGGTTTCAATACATACGGTCGACCCGGCGGTGACTATTTGACTGCCGCAGCGGTCTGCCGGCGCCGACGATCGGCCACCACGCCTCGCGCAGCGGTGGGTGGCAGGCAACTGAACGCACTCTCCCGTTACCTTATTGCTATGTTATGGGAACCCGACCCCGCACTACAAGAGCCCTCCGCAATCGTTACGGTAAGTTGCACTCACTTCCAATCCTCGACTCCACTCATGATCTCCAAAGGCACTTAAAACGTCACAGAGTTCTCTGGCACAGAGATTCGCCATGGATTGCATGGTTATTATATATCAGGTATTACAAATTTCATCATTGTTTCTGCATGCGAGAACGTCTTTCAAATGGAAATGATCATGCGGCTTTGTTATCCGCTCGCCGTGGGTTAACTGAAAACACTTGGACGTCAACGGATGTCGGTGCCTGTGCAGCTGATACATAACAAATAGGCCTGTGGAGACAATCGAATAAGCATTGACATACGAGTATATGTAACACGGTGGAATACGTCAAGACTGTTTGCATTGTGATTTCTCTCGGTATGCATCACAGCACATTAACAAGTAAGCAGTACCTTTAACTACTACAGTTTCATTCCCTACTATGACGACAAGACAATAGATACTGCCTAGAAAACCTACATACTACTACGTAGTAAACTATTTTATCTCAAAACAAGGTGGAAAATAAGAAAAAGAATGGAAATTTCCTTACTAGTATCCAGTGTTGTACTAGAAGACCTTACAACGCAAGGGGAATAAGGTCAGAGTACAACTCAACAGCGACTGTTTTACATTAAAATTAACAATTGACGTCAGAGGACCATGTCACGTGGTATTTATAAACCGATAATGGCTCTTACCCCCGATGTAGTAGATTAGATAACTTACAACAACAGGTCAGGTTTCCCTGAAATCCAAACCGCGATTGTGTTTGAAAACAAACAAGTAACCTAGCAAATGAATTGCTTGAAGACCTATTCCTATATGACAACATTACATATAATAATGTTTTCTTATGTTTTCGCGATTGTTACATATTTAAATAAAATTAATTTTAAAATGGTTTTATCGTTATCTACCTGCGAACATGGATACCGTATACAGTGTTCGAAACTTTAGGTGTCTAAATAATGTACTTAATAAACGTAATAAAATAGCATTAAAAATAATTTCATTTCAAATAAATATAAAGTTAACAACTTTATCTCTCACTCAACATTAACTCAAAGAGAACCCTGAGCCCATAGCATGAGGTCCTAAACTATTATTTTGATTACAGTGAACCTTTAACCCCCTCACTGCATATTATATTTATTATAATGTTATTACATATAACTTTGCTGACTATATAATCGTATTTGTTATAGGTATATATTAGTTTTTTTCATATAAATCATAACAAAGAGAACCTATTTGATGTAATGTTGCAAACGTTGTGGAGTACTTCTGCTTTGCAAAAACTTCAAATAACACTGCATTGACTACTATTCGTTTGGATCTAAATTTCATTGATGGTACGCTACGCAGTATGCCATCGTGGGAACGGCCAGTGGGCTCAGCCACAATAGTTGGCCTCGATTTCTAGTACGTCCACATACCAATACGAGTACAAATTACATAAATATGATAATTAAATCTTAACAAAATCAATGTGTTAGAAAGTATTGATTCAAAATCATGTTTTTATCCTTTGTCAACGAGTCAAAATCATTGGGCCCATTTAATTAAAACGTTATGATTTGTGATATATAAAAGACTTTACTTACATACATATGAATTTTAAAAATAATACACGCCTTTCCTTTTTTTAGTAGTGTCAAGACAGGCCGATTTCCAGAAAAAGAAATAAGTGACGAGGGCTGAATTAATAACTATTGAGAAGAATTAGTCTACACTATTATTCCCTTGTTAGAATTTTACTGTCTAGATTAAAATTAACTCTGTAAACAATTAACGTTTTATTTCTGTTAGATCAGCATAAAAATAGAAAGTAAAACACCAATTAATGTCTAAAATTGAATGAAGGCTGAAATAGGAAGTAATTTAAAAGCTACGCCCATATTAATCAAGTTGGGAGTAACCTTGGAGTTTAATCAATTTGTTCGCATTTACAGTAGTTACAGACTCACGAGACAAATAGGACAATCAAAATTATTTTTAATCCTACCAGACAGTTTGTTTTTTTCATCTCATTTTTTCAAGAGATAAGCATCTGTAATATTTCATCTTATTTACTTTGATCTCGGATGTAGAAAATAAAATAGCAGAGATTCTCTATTTAACTAATTTAATATTTGTTTCTGCCAACAACAATTTTTTCCCCTCCCAAAGTACTCAGGTAAAATTTATTTTTGGATTCAATTATATCTTCATGTTTATAGATATTGTTGTAAACGTTGCATACCCCTTAATAATTTATTTACTAAACATCTTAAACACCTTATTTTTTTGTGTCTCTGGTAGTTTATGTCGGCTACGTCCGGTATCATTACTTATTTATTATTTTTGCCAATATGATTTTATTTAAAAAATCCCAAGTGCTTTTGTGTTATTTGCCTTTGTCAAAGTCTAGTCTTTCAATTGAGGTTTTCATAGTTTTGATAAATATCTACTAGTTTATATTCATTATTTGATGAATTCTCTTTTAGAATTTGTATAGAAGACATGTTAAATTTTGTAAGTTTTGTTAGTTTATCCTAATCTTATATAATTTTCAAAGACAAGGGCTTGAAACATGTTTAGATTGATTGTCATGATTGATTTATCTAGTATTACAAAAAAAAACCTTAGATTATATAAAAACCTATGAGATTGCTTTAGAATGGAATTACACAGCAATTGTACATTTTCTATTTTGTCTGTCTAGTCTCAAAAATGAAACCAGGCTGACATTTGACAACACTGGCCGATCACTGCAAACGATGTGTACAGTCACTTTTGCAAATAGCCGACGCTATTGCGAAAATCTTACATCATAAAAACAACAACTAACTGACCGAACATTACTTATATAAAAAAAGTCGCGCCGTAAAGTGCGAAACTAAATTGCGGCGAGCTGCTTTTAAACCACCTTGATATCAGTTTAAACATCGTCTGCTGAAAAATTGCAAATTGTTAGCGATTGTTAATGTCCAGGATAGAATTTTGGCAGGAATCCAACGCCTCGCTGTAGGCCTTGGCGTTTCATTGCTCATATTAACTTGCGAAATGTAATAATTTTCTCTATTATGACAATCGAACCCAAATATTTATTTCAGATAGGTGCGGTTTACGAGGACTATGTTTTACTATTACACATTTTTCGAGGGTGTGGTCAGAAGCTTAAATAGATGAACCCTAAACATACTCGTATGATTCAATCAATAAAAAATCAACTGATTCCAAGCAACCAGTGCAAATTTTAATAAAGTAGTAACTCCGAGCGAGCGCGATGCGCGAAAGAAGCGTCTCCAAATCACTAGTTTTGTATTTCTGTATGTTCGGTGGATTTTCTCTATAGGTCGTATTTCTCAACCGATTCCCATGAAATTTTGTGAGCAGGTTCAATAATTGCAAAGAATTTAGTTATTTAGGCATAAAGGATCTAATTGTAAGTTTACTATGATTGTTACGTCTCGTGAGGTTTCAGCTCACAGAGTAAAAAATAAAAACAACCTATTCAGAGGTCACATACCTATGTGAGAATATAATTAACTCTATAATAAAGCTAACGGTTCCAGGACATAGAGAATAATTTGTCTTAACTACCCATTTCCAGTGTTATGGTGCTAATTACATATACACGTAATGTATACCATCACGCACGGATATAGCAATTACAGTCGTAACTGCAAAGGACATAGGAATTAAAACTAAAATATTGTAGATAGAAGTGGCTCGAACTAGTTTTTACAAACAAGACCGTACCATGTAGGGCTTCAGTACTATTTACTGGAGTAATTATAAGAGGACAGAACTTTAAAATTAGTTGGGGACATTTAAGAAAATAATTGTACATGTCTCATTTTAAAATGTAAATTACTTGGATAAAATAAAGGTTTTAAAAGAATAATATTAGACGCATAAGCAAGAAAAATATGTAAGTAGATATTGTCCTATACGGCAATCTATAACACAGATGGGGACTCGAGGCTAAAAAACTCAAACGTTTACCTTGTGAGTATTTAAAAATGTTGTATTTCATACACAATGTTAAATCACTTTGAAAGGGTATTTTTATTCGAAACTAGCTGTTTTCCAGTAACTTCATCCGCGTAAATTATAGCCTTTGTCACCCACTAATAATTAACCCTTCTGCTGATAAAAGATTTTCAAAATTAGTCGTGTAATATGTGAGTTTATCAATTTCAAACAAACACACGAACAATCAAATATTTTTTATTTATAAATAAGTATTATGTGTATGTAGTTAAAGTTTTGGAGTATACTTGCTTCCATACTGGTTTGAGAGAAAAGGAAAAACAGAATATACCAACTGCTTATCTTCCCGCGCAGACCGTAAAAGCCGGTCAAGGAATTGGGCGAAAATCTAAGGACTCACGTCAATAGGCGATGCGGCTAGCAACCTATCACCATTTTGATTCTTACCTTAATTCCGACTAACATGCTAAACGTGGCCTTTGGGTTTTATGACCACGGGTCTAGCCCGCAAAGGATAAAGACGTGATAATATGTATGTATGTTGAAATTTACCTTTATACGTATATTGACTATTCCAATATTGTGGAATAATATTAAATAAATTTACACAAACCCACTTTTGAAAGTGTTAATCACCACAAATGTCATGTGTGAAATCCTCAGTAGTCTTAAATAAGGACTGTTTACATATATTTCGTAGAATTTTTACACATACAAGGAATTCTATTTTAAATAAGGATTGTGTACACATACGTCATCAATATGTACACCTCCTCGAAATTTTATACATACTTATGCATCTGCAGATACTTGACAGTTAACAATTTACTAATTTAAATTAATATAAACATAGATGTTTATCAAAATATTGAATGCTACTTACATTTTTTTCACCAATTTCCGAATCGATCGTTGTATTAATATTAAAAACATTTTGAAAAGTACCATGCGTTTACGTCAATAATGTGAACAAACTTGCACAACAAGTAACAAAATAAACTTTACGTCAATATTAAAATAAGTAAATAAACTATAAAAATTGCAAAGAAATACGTAAATGATCAAGTCGATTTATAAATATATTGATTTTTCTAGATTTCAAACCGGCACAGCACAATACAACTGAACCACACTCTTTGTGTTATAAATATGGCGATATGGGAAGGTGGGTTACAATAAACTAAATTTACAACTACCTTCGTTTAAAAAAATCAGCTATCTCTGTTGCATAGGTAAGATAAAATCAATATTTTGTCTACAATGAATTTATATAATGTGTACGTAATTTGGCCACCTACATCTCCAAAGTCTGATCTCTCACTTGCGATTTACGATAAATTTTATACCGATTAATCACTTCAATATTTATACAACTCAGCAAAAAGCTCGTGGCCGGGAATGTTAATATAGCGTAAACAAAAATTCTACCACCTGCAGATGATCAGCAAATTTATACAGGAGGTCCCTTTTAAGAGGTTCGTACAGATAAAAAAGCGGCCCTTTTACCGAGACTTCGACGTCCATCCGTCCATCTATCTGGCAGTAACCAAGTTGTGTCTCATGAAGCGTGACAGCTAGAAAATTGAAATTTTTGCAGATGATGCATGTTTCTTGCTGCTATATCAACAAATACTAAAAACTGGATAAAATAAATATTTAAGGGAGGCGCCCATACGACAAACGTGACTTTTTGCTGTTTTTTGTAGTCTAATGTTGTATAGATAATGGTACCTTCGTACACGAGCACAGAATTAATAATAGTACTAACGACACGAGTCCGACTCACACTTGGTCGATTTTTTTGGAAAGTTTTATTTGAGCGATGCTGATCTGTGTGTTACATATTTCCAGGGGAATTTCAATCAATCGGTATGAAGCTCATCTGTATCTTGATTATGAGGAATTTGATGACGTAAATATATACGTTTCAAAATGCAAAGTATATGAAATATAAAATAAAGGATGGTACTCAAGTGCATGTCTTTTTAGGGTTCCGTAGTAAACAAGGAACCCTTATAGTTTCGCCATGTCTGTCTGTCTGTCTGTCTGTCTGTCTGTCTGTCTGTCTGTCTGTCTGTCCGTCCGCGGTTTTACGCAGAGACTATCAGTACTAGAAAGCTGTAATTTGGTATGGGTATGTATATTAATCCTGGCAAAAAAGTGGTAGAATAAAATCTTGAAAAAAAATTTTTTTTAGGGTAGCTCCCATACAAGTAAAGTGGGGGAGTAATTTTTTTTTTCCCTACTTACCCATCGTGTGGGGTATCGTTAAATAGGTCTTTAAAAAATATTGTGATGTTGAGAACACCACTTTTCGATTTAGGGATCCGTTTCCGAAATATTTGGTTTTAAAGTGCAAATTTTTGTTAGACGTACGTGTCCCCCCCCTCTATCTGCTAAACGGTTATATATAGACACGTGAAAAAAATTACAGCAGTAGTATATATACTGAAGTTGAAAGGAAAACTATCAGAGCTGAGTTCTAAGTATAAACTAAAAAGTTATAGGCAACCAACTTATAAAATGTACTCGAAAATGTAAAATTTCATACAAGATGTTTTTGGTCGTTAAACTGTGGGGTGCGAGTGTGAACAGTGTGAACTCAAAGTAGTCATTTGCAACTACGGAACCCTACACTGCGCGTGGCCCGACACGCACTTGGCCGGTTTTTTTATAATTTTGTAGCATATTTGATTTTTGTAGCATATTAACATACAAACCCGGATTCACGTACAATGTCTGCGCATTTTCATGTTTATATAATTTTCCCAATCACCAACGTAACCTTACCGGTGCGACGGCTTCTAACCATTAGCATAATGAGCTATTAGTAACAGATTAAAATTAACTTCCAACAATTTTTTGTCCGAAATTGGCCTCATTCTGCACATAATTTTTTTTTTTATTGGACTACATAGCTAGCTCCAAATGAGCTTTCGCTACTTTACCGGACTTTTTGAGGTGAGGGCAGAGTGCCCTCAACCTGTAAGGCAACACACAAAAAAGGTGTTACTTGTTACTAAATACTTTTTGGGTAGCTTGTTCACGAATTGCTTGTTAGAAACAAGCAATTCGTGAACGTCGAATCGTTTGTAGTAGTCAAGTAGATAAAAGTAAAAATTATCATGGGCTATATAACTATTTCTTATTTTAAGGGGTACCATTCTCCAAGGGTGCCTTTGGGAGCCTATTTCTAATCCGCGCCCGTCTATCACAGGGATGTAGCCTTTAAACCTCACGTAGACACTTAAAATCATCACAGGAGATGAATAAGGGTTTCCATACAAGAAACAAGTATATGGATAACAAGGTTTTGGTAGATTTTTGTGTCAAGCTTTCATTTCGAGAGATTTATTTTATAGAGTGCCCTAGACAAATCCAATGCCGATTTGATAGTTTCATGGAGCCACCTTATCTTTTAATTTACATTTCAGAGATGTGTTTTTAAAAGTTCCGGAATAAAATGGCTATGACATACGGACTGCCAGACAGACGTGAAGAATTCTTATTTGTTTTTTGTCATTCAGCTACGGATCCATAAAAAGGTCACGATACATTCTCGCAACCCTATGCTCGTGCTGTCTGTTTTAACGGTTCCTTTGTATTTGGTTATAATCCAGAATTCCACAAAATTAGACATTATTACAGTCATGTTGGAAAGTACCACATGGATTCTTATATCTGCTTGACATACCTAACAATTAAAATTTTAAACAACTCATCGGGCAAGTTATCCGCCGGCGACTTAAAATACCAAACTGTCTAATTTTATTACAATATTCTAAGATTTGCGGTTTTTGTTTTTCTTGTAAATAACATCTGCATGAAAAAACCTTGGAGAGAACTGACTAGATACTTGATCACAAGCATAGCCATTCTATTGCCTTGAGCTTACGATAAGTTTTAAATTGTTGGTGAGTAATATGGTTGTTACCTGTTGTTACCAAGGGCTTGTATTGTAAGCTACACCATTTTTAGATAAAGATATCTCTCAGATCTACTGGCTTTAGCCCTCGGGTCCACTTACTAATGAGAAATGATCATACTTCAGAAACGTTACTTTTCCGGGATAATAGATATCATCTTCTATTTAATGATCGGTTCAGCCGCAATCGGGGATTAATATTAGGATCCTTTTACGAATACATGACTTACTATAAACGTTAGCCATATACAATACCTATATGCATGGCGAAATATTTATCATTGCGGACCTTTAAAAGGGTGATTCAGCCGGTCGATGTGAACAACTTTTCTTATGGGACCAATGCTCGAATCTCAAAAACATTTTGAGATTTTTCCATACGATTGCCCGGGCGGCTTAACACTGTTGAATGAAAATATCGAAAATTTTGTCAACTATCAATTATCGACGGGTTCAGACCGATAAAAAAAAATTCCATTGTGTAGAGCAATAAATCCACAGACTATGTAATTGTCATAAATATACTGAGTTTGCATAAGGTTCAATGAATGTAGTCTTCTATCACAGCCATAAATTATAGTTAAACAAGACCATAGTTTATGTTACGGAATGAACTAAGAAATATATTCGATACCATAACAATAGACTGCAATAGCTTGAAGCGAGGTGACGTCATCGCACAGCTGTTGGGTAAGCACTGCGGAATGGGAGGACTTTTGTAATAGGAATTATCAGCAGGCCCTAGGCGGTTGGCCTAGTTGCCGGCTTAGACGGAACAACTCGAAGGCTAAAACATTAGCCATGCCATGACTTCGTGACACATTATATCAGTTTTTGTGCATCCGCGTCTTGTCACGTCCTATTGATGTTAAAATGTTCGATCTATTTAATACAAAACCTACTATATAGCGTATACTAGCAGTGCGTTTTCCATACAAATGTATTTCTCTATTTTCTCGCTGAAAACTGCTTCTAGAGGCACAATTCTTTTTACATACAATCTGTTACTAAAATAGGTATGTCACTATGTTTTATTTTTTTCTAAAAACCTGTTTAAAATAAAAAATAGGGGCATTCCTACTTTAGTACTAGATTTTTCTGAAAAAAGAATTGTTGCTCTAGAATCAGTTTTCAGCGAGAAAATAGAGAAATACATTTGTATGGAAACCATATTGAAAAAATACTGCTAGTATACGCTCTTAAAAGGTGACTTAGTAAATCAACATGAACAACTTTTGTTATGGGACCAACACTAAAAATTTAATATTATTTTTACGTTTTCCTTACATTTGGTCCGATCAGCTGTACACTTTCATTTCATTTCAAGTTCTAATTAATATTATTTTTTCTATTTTTACTACAGGAAAAAAAAAATCTGTCAAACAAACTATGTAGGTAGTATATATGTAGCTAATAGCTGTATATCATTTGGGACCAGATAAGGATTTTAACGATAACTCATACACAATATATCAATATATAAGTTATGGAGGTATAATAAAAATCACATACATTCATTATGTATATTTTGGAATTTTATATATTGGATGTTTATGTATTATATTTGTATTTGTAATAAAATATAGTATCGTTGAGTAAGTATCCCATAACACAAGTCTCGAACTTACTTTGGGGCTAGCTCAATCCGTGTGATTTGTCCTTATATATTTATTTATATCTACATACATGGACTGTGAAAGCACAATACTCCTTTTTAGGCAGTCGTGTAAAAAGTACAATGGGATGATCATGTAATTTGTGGCAGATCACCCAAGAAGTTACGTATTCATCTTGGGCGAGCACGAGCAGCTCGTCTTACTCGAGACGGGGAATGCAAAGAATTGCACAGTAATTCTGACATCCTGCCAACAGCTTACACTAATTGCTCGCGATTGCCGAGTTGTTTACCAAATACTTTGGTCATCTAGCGGTTTCCATGCCACACAGTACCTATCTTCAGTAGTTGGTATACCAAGCGATTTAGTATGGCTCGATTGATGACCTCGATCCATATCATGCATGAACTTACATTCATCAATCGTGCCTCGGTACATGCGAATATAATAGATACGTACAATTAAGAGTATACATGACAAAATTATTATCGCTTTTTACCCTTAAAGGGGTGAATCAGCCCGTCGATATGAACATTTTTTCAATGAGACCAATACTGGAAAATAATAAAATTCATTACCATATAAAAATGTTCAGCTGCCCGCTCAACTTGTATGGGAATGTCTATTTTTTTTCGAATTTTCGGTATTGGTTTCATCGGAAAAGTTAGTCATATTGACCGGCTGAATCTTCCCTTTTAAGCGATCAAATATTCGTCATGTATGGGATTAATTTTTAAATACAAAACTGTATGGATCTTGGAACACACTACACGGTAAAATAAAGTTTTACAGCTTGTGTGATATCATAGCTGACTATACGGTGATATGAAAAAGATATGACTCCATCAATCTTGGCTAATATATGAATTTTATTAATATTTGACTAATACATCACTAAGTTCAATATACTTAAGAATTTGGCTTGACGTCAATCAAATATATTTATTTATCGTCACTAACTACAGAACGGTATGGCGTAGTTTCAAAAGCGTCATTTGGCACATACTTCATAGGCAATAAGATCTGATTTATACGTCTTTCCATCACTTTTAAGCAGTAATCGATCAAAATAATCATTTTTCAAGTGTTCTCTGTTTATGTGCGAGCCTGGTTTGCGATACAGTGATCATAAACAGTTTTAACGAGATAGATTTATGACGATTATAAAGTGTCTCAATATTTTATAGATTACTAGTTTCTGCCCGCGGCTCCTCTTGCACTAATGTCGATCTTCCAGGATGATACCTAAAAACGCAAAGTTGCAAAATTTCTTGATAATCGGTTCAATAGTTGGGGCGTGAAAGCTCTTAACAAACAAACAATCAAATAAACAAACAAACTTTCACATAATCTATAGCTACTGCATCATTTATATGTACATTTCTGAAAGATTGTGAAATAGGATTATGCTATTCAAATGCAAAATTTAGTTGGTAGGTAATAATTTTCCTTAAAAATTACCGCAGCATACGGAAATCGTAATAAAAGGGAAAATAATATATGGCCTATGTAAATTATATTTAATATAATGCTAATTAACGCCAAAATTCCCCAAAGAGACTTACTACAAAATAAGGAAATTATTGAGATGTATTAGTATTTGACCAGTACCTACATATTTCATTTCGTCGGATTGGCCGACTCATTTTGGTTTGTTAAGAAGACCATCATTAATTCAATAGTATGACATATTTTTTTGAATTAAATTTTTAATAATATCATTTTAAAGATCAATGCATACTAAGTCCACAAATCTAAGCAGTTTCTAGGGTTAACTTTGACAATTTATAAGTGTTCCTGCATTAAATAAACGATTGAATCTTGAAAAAATCTAGAATCGTAACAGACCGTAACTAGTCGGTGAACGACGAAATAAAACGTGAGTAAAGCCGAGGTTTCATAAACGAGGCTATTGATATTTACTCCACCGTGTGCTTCTCAGCAGAGTAGAACAGGACTACTCCAAGTCTTCCTGTGGATGTCGTAGTAGGCGACTTAGGAAACACAAGCTGAACTAAGCTTTTAAACACCAAAGAGACCTCTCCAACCCATCTGGCCAGCGTGTAGGCCAAATCCTCTGACTGCTCAGATTAATATATATGGCTCTGGTAGTACAGAGAGGGTTGTGCTCCTGCAGCCGATGATGATGATACTTACTTTATCGTGAGGGCCAGCAGCACTATGATGAGGCCCACAAGAGCCATGGCAATGACGACGCCGCATATCATGTAATTCGCATCACTCGGTGCATCTGTAACAATTAAAATAACCTTTATAAGAATAAGTTAGTAATAAAGTAAGTAATAAAATTTGCATTTTTTAAATAAGTAAACATGCGCTTTACTTAATTTAAAAAATGCAAATTTTAATTAAGGTACTTTTGGAACGGGTGCTTTTTAAAATTTGTAGTTTTGCATTGATTTTTTCGTAATGGCCTGACTTAGGGAATCCCAAGTAAATATTTAAGGCTGTTAATTAAACAATACATTATTACACAAAATACAATGTAGTTAAATAAGTGTTGTTGGTAATGAATTTTTCAGGTAACTCTTTTTTTATTTTACTTTTTTTACAAAAACATAATACGTTACAGGGTTATTTCTAAAGACATTTGTTTTGTAGACATTAAAGGTCCATTGAAGCCATTGAGCAACGTTGAGATTCGTTTTAGCATATACAATAATAAAACCAAAAGAAATTGACAATTCCATACATGCCACATAGAAAAAGTTGTTTATATTGACGGGCTAAAACCTTTTTTATTAGCATATTGTATTTATGTACTTCGAGCAACACGGCCTCCGTACCGGACGGAGGGAGTGGGCAAAGCGACAATTTACTATGACAATTTTTCTGGCGTTTTTTGCGGGGGGAAATGTGCACACAAGTTTAGTTCCGCACACCTACATACAAAACTTAAACTGTCACTTGATAGTAATTATGACATTGTCACAAAAATGACATAAAAAAGAAAAATAATTTGTGTTCAGATGAGTCACACACAACTAACACATAGACATGCATATGCCTAATTTTGGCTTGTACCTTGACAGAGGGGAATGCAGCGTATGGCTACTCCCGTACGGAGGCCGTGTTGCTCGAAGACCTAGATAGAATAGAAAATTGTAAAAATCCTGATTAAAATCAGTGTGAATTTAGTTGTCTTAAATTTCATAAGACAATTTACATAGTATGAACCCAAAGTCCAAAACACTTCTTAAAATTTTGTGACTTGATAACTTTAACTTTTGCAACCGAACTATTTTATCCGTGAACACCTTCAAATCCTCCATTCAGTTCAAAAAACGCACATTGCTAACTTAATAATTACTACCACGAAACAATTAGTAATTGATTTGCTTACCTACTTATATAAATGATTATTATTTGCACAGTCAATTCAAAAGAACGATAGATAACCGGTTACAACTCATAATAACCATTATGTCACATTAATTTAACCAGTTACAAAAGTCGCTTGCAACGCAACGGTTTTCGGAACACCTACAGCGGAAACCGCTTGGCACCGGTTTGCGATACAGCTATCACTCGCTCCAATTGAACAGTGATAGTTCTTATTGACGTTTTTAAATTTATAAAAAAGGATTCTCGTCTGCAATCTACATTGGTACTAGTAGTCCGCCCCGGTTGTGCCCGCAGTTCGTACCTAGCCTATGGCACTTGGATATAACGTACCTATTCAACGGTGAAATAATTTTTGAAATCAGTCCAGAAGTTCCTGACATAATCGATAATTCAAACAAACTCTCATTCAGCTTTATAATCACTAGTAATAGATATAGACAAATATAGGTACCTAATATGTGTATTATTAAACATTACCGACAGAGTGAGCAAGGTCTTCAAATAAATTGAGACCAGAACACGTTTATTCTTCGTTCGTTCACGAACCGAAGCCTAGAGAAAAAATCAATTTGCCGAGCCTTTGAAAAAGGTTATTTTTTTTTCGAGATTCCCGTATTGGTTCCAAATGAAATGTAGTTGATAATGATGATTTCTAATCCTATATATTGGTAATATTTTTTGTCCAAATAGTATCCGTACGAAAATTGCATTAGTGTAACCCAATTTATCAATTTTTTTTTTCATGCAAGATAATGTTGTTTCATCTACATATTATAGGTGTCATGTTCTGAACAGACAAGTTGGTAAGAAAACAAAGAATAGTGAAAACCGGCCATGAACTAATAACCATGACGTTAGAGTATTTTCACGTCCCACTAACAGTAATAAAACCCCGCCGTTCCGTGCTATATCCTAATTTGCTGACGGTACGAATCAATGTTCGGGAAATACCAGATCGATAAAAAATACTGGGGTTAACCAACTGCAATGCAGACTACCTACTTGTTTCGGCAGTTTCCTTAAAATAAGAATAAACAGTATATAAAAATGAAATAACAAGAATATAGCATGAGTATCAAAAAGGTTATACTGCGACACGGCTGATCACAATTGTCAATAATTTATTGAAATAAACTTTAAGTTTATTTATTATGTATGTAGGTACAAAAAATATAAAAGGTGATAATCACTACCTATTATAAAACAAAGTCTTCGACCGCGTCTGTCTGTTTATCTGTTCGCGATAAACTCAAAACTACCACACCGACTTTCATGTGGTTTTCGCCAATAGACAGAGTGATTCATGAGGAAGGTTTATAGGTATTATTTATGCCCGGGCGGAGCTAGACTATAATAGTATTTTTATATGTTTTGACGTTTCGATTTGTTATTTAATTCGCTTACTACCAGTTAAAGTGTGGTGATTTCATAATTTAACCGAACTGTATTTGTCATCAGGATGGTTCAGTAGCACAAGTACTTAGTGCGCAATCAGTTCACTGAATTGAATAGGTACCTACTGTACATTGACGTTAATACATATATGTCGTTTAAATAAATGTATCATTTACTAATTGAATTTGTAGCTTTACTAATTGTTGGCAAATTCCACGTTTAATAGATAACATTAAAATATATATTTTTCATTACAATCGTTATTATAAAGAGTTGTGTCCCAGTTACCTATTTTTATTTACTGTGTATTTTATTTAATTTTTAACGGACTTTAAATACTCCCTTAATAGGTAGCTTTTAGAATCAGTTGTGCTGTGCTACAGCCATCAAGTATAGACTCCACATGCTGATTCTGATTTCCCTGGAAATATTATTGTCTCAGATTCAGAAGCCTTAATAAATTGTAAAATTGCAATGAAAAGGAGAAAAAAATTAAAAAAAAGTTTTAATAATGGAATGTTTTCCATAGAACTTATTCGACCAGCTCATAGGTGAAATTTTATGTAGGGTTCAAATTTTGAAAAAATCCTTGACGATTTCACTTCCAACAACGCATCATTTTAATTTTCATTTTGATATCAATAGACTTATAAATTCGAATAGTAAATAGCAAAAATGTGATCGATTTTTCGAGGTTCTCTTCATGTCACAACAGCGGTTGCATCATTGTCATTAGTTAAAACCGATTTACCAACAAAATAATGCCTTGCAACGGTGTTGTTGCGAAACACGTTTTGCTTCCCAACCGAGGGCGATCTTTCTGACATTTTAGGGTTCCCAACACAAAGAGACAGAACCGTAAGTATAAAAACAGATAACGGAGCGCTTTACTTAGGGAACTTTCCTGGACCAAACATATACTGTTTGATTTTGAACCCTGTGGCAATATTTAAATATTTGAAAATTATGATAAACAAAAATAGAATTGTAAGCAAAAGGTGAAACGAACATTAATTTTTAGATCCGATAGAAATTCGACAGCTTAATGGTAGATAGGCTAACGTCTAGTTTCAAATAGTAACGCTTACGAGACGCTAGTAGTTTTTTGATTTTGCATATTAAAAATTAAAAATAATAAGAAAGTAAAAAATATGACGTTCAAAAAGAGATACAACTATCGAATTTTGAATAATAATCTTTGACTTTGTAACATTAAAATAAGCCCATTTGTTAGATAATCAAAAATATTGATTTGGTTGACAAACAATAAATTACAAAGTTAATCTCATTAAAGTTCAGGAGTTATATATTCATAGTAGTTTTGTAAAAAGTGTACGAAACTGTGACGTCACGCCGAATTTAAACGGGCTATAACTAACTATTTTTTTTGTTCCAAGAAAAAGTGTCCTATATTTTTAATTATCCAAATTGAACGATCATTAATATTTTTTTAGGAATCTAGCTTGTTTGTGTGGTAGATACTTAAATACTTCTTTTCTTTTTAAACTTTTTGCGACGATTTCGTATTTTGTAACCGATTTAATTATTTCCAAGAGGTACAGCATATAAAAGAAGATAATTTTCTAATGTTCCAAAAATGCAAAAAAGATAAGGAAGACGCTAGTCATTTTATAGTTGTCATTACAAAGTACCAGAAGTTGTTTGAATAGTTTCGTATTTATTTAAAAAACATATCTTACAATAATTCATCTAAAGGGATAGTGTTTGAATAGTAGTAATAATCTGTTAACTATTACCTAATATTTATATATTCAGCTCATCTTATCTTAGAGTATGATACTCTAAGGCTCAAATATAAAAACACAGCCTCCGCTGAGCCTTGTCAACTCCCACTTGGCCAGTTTATTGCAAACACAATGTTATCTTTTCATATTATAATTGCCAAGCAAATTATGAGGAGTGTAAAGCTTATTTCCTCGAAACGGAAACGCTTGGGATAAACCGCTGCGTTGCATTTTGGCGAACACATTTGCATTGATTAAGCAACAATGAAGTAAGGCTTGTTCTTCACATATAAATTTCGAATGTGTTCTAAGAAACATTAATTTAATGCTTATTTACCAACCTTCTAACTAAACGGAGGAGAATTTCATAAAGAGTACCACCTTTTTGCAGAAGAAGTATTATTTTTCCAAGTGAATTGTCAATTTTGAAAATATGGATTTATATATTAGTTTTGTAATCTGGTTCTTTACATCTTTTACAACAAACAACTAGGCTATCGAACTATTTTTGATTTAGTTTCAAAACGATTTCTATGTTTGTATCATTTCAACGAGTTTAAAAAATCGTAGAATTTAAACTACTATCGTTATTTCATTATCATTATATAATTTTCAACAAATAAGTTTGGGTAAAAGTTGTGTATCGTTTGCCCCGTTTGCCTGTATTAACAGCTGTCTGCAAGTCCATCACCTGTCCCTCAAAACTCACATAAAGGACCATGTGTAGCGACAGAAGGTGTCTAATGTACCATAAGTGCATCGCACTCAGTGTGGGGTGAATGCACTCGGCGGGTGTTTTTGCTACGGGTCTTTCGGCCAATGTTCCTGGCTAGTGGGCATAAATACACTGGCGCCAAGAAGCCTTAGGGCAACTTGTTTGACTCGTGGTTTCAGTGTATTTTTAGAACTGCGATACCTGGGATGATGTGGTTTCGTATGTTATTTAAATTTGCGTAGACTTAGGATTGGGCGAAAATCAAAGGAATCTTGTTATAGGCGATGCGGCTAGCAACCCATCACTATTTTGACTCCGCTTTACACTTTAACGTCCACTAACACGCTAAACGTGGCCTTAAGGTTTCATGAAAGACCTTGGGCTTTGTCTTCCCCGCAAGGGATAAAGACGTGATAATATGTATGTATGTAGGTATGTTAAATCAAAAGCATGAAAAAACGCGTACAAACGTACAACAGCGCAACTTTTATATAATCTTTTTTTACTATATTACAGTTATATTGTTCGAAGCATAGTAAGTATCTAATAGTTTATTGACTAATCTTCGAATATTTTGCTAAACAAAAGAAAAAGGAAACTTTATCGTTTATACTATAGTACACCATTTTTTGCACCTTATTGTATGATTTGAGGAGATAGTGAAATAACCTAAAGTGGATTATATAAACGTATCATATTATTAGGTATGCTAATGGTAAAAAGTCGGCGCCATCAGTAACCATTTGTAATGTAATACTCTAGACAGGTATGCACTAAAGCAAATTAATAATTTTTTTTTTCGTTTAATTACTTACCGTACTTTTTTATTAGTTGGTAACATTATAATTCTAATTTTAATTTATGTTTCATCTTTGTTTTAGGAAATTTAAAATGTCGATCATCATATCAGTTATCATAGCAGCATATAGGGCGCTTATGAGAACTGAAGTAACTTTGTTTATTCCGGTTCAATCAGACAAACCAGTCCTAATCAATGAATATGTGACAATGAGCAAAGTATTTGTCTTGTTTGATTCTATTTCATAATTGCTACGACTGCGTTCTATTTAATTTTTACATCGGTTACGTTACAATTTAGTTTTCCAACACTTAAATTATACAATATGTTAATAAAACCGATCTTTAAAGAAGCGACTCAGCCAGTCAGTATGAACAACATTTCCTAATTATGATAAATTTTTCCTAAAAAAATTGACATTCCCATGATAAGGTTGTATAAATATTTTAGATAGCGTACTCTTATTAAATGAAGAAATGCTTTTGTAATCAAACTCTTTTAGTCTACTTAAATTTAAACTTCACTTAAAATTACCGCATACAGTTCACAACTTGTATGAAATTAATTTATTCGCTCAAGTCATAATAACTAAGAACACGTATTGCTTAAAAAAAAAACATTTCCTGAATACAGACCTGGCTAGACATTGGCGCCTCTGTTATGCGAAATAGACATTAATGTTACACGTGTAACCTTTAATCTAAAAAAGGTGCGATACGTTTGCTAGAAGTAGTTTGTACGCGTTTTACAATCACTTAGGCATATCGTATTACACATAGTCAGTGCAACCTGTCGTATATGTGCAGGTATCTCAAGGAAGGCCTACGTAATATTTTATTGATTACCATGCAGTTATGTTTCACTTGTTCTTTATGATTCTGAATTTTTATTTTGTTGTAATATTGGGGCTTTGCAGAAACTCAATTACGACGACCGCCTCTATTGCAGGTCTAAGTTGTCCTTTTTGAATACTTATTTAGTACTCATTATATGGTAGTAGGTACTGTTGGTAATAAATGCTGATTTACAATCAAGTACGATATTTATAAACACTGATGGATTACCGCTGATGGTTATAAAACTGCTTTAACTCATCCATCAGCGATTTATATAATTTAACTTTTGACATACCCACTTGTGAAGTTAGACAACATTATCCTATCATCGAACCATTGAACTGGTCTGATAATAAGTATTTTCACTCATGTCTATCACTTATAAATTGAACAAATAATACCATTAAAAATACATATTATGATAAAACCCTGTGCGTTCCTTAAAAGGGCTACTCAGCCCGTTAATATGAACAACTTTTCCTGTAAGTTGGTGGAAGGTATTTATAAAAAAAAAATTTTTTTTCCATTAACGGTTTTATTTACTTAATGCATGTTAATCTCAGTTTTGTCATTAAAATTATATTGACTATTTTTACTAATGTAATTCCATGGCAGTATTTTAAATTACCTGCCGATTTATTGGTTGTATACCAAATTAGTTTCTCGAAGACTTTCTGAGACTTCGGATGTTCATGAATTATTGGGCCGTGCACAGCATGCAGCAAATCCAGCAATTAAGTGCATGGATGCAGTTTTTTTCGATTAGCATTCAATAATTAACAATTTTTTTACTTATTTCTGTAGTTCATTGTCCTGTTGTACTTTATTGTAGCTGGCTACGTTTCAATGTATTTTTTCAAAGATCTCTCCAGGTAGAATAATTTGTCTGCTTATATATTAGTATAGTTTAAAATAAAACTTTTGAGATTGTACAAAAATAATTATCAAGAGGACTTTTATATACAATATTAGATAGAAGTCAGGTCATATAGTATTTTTAGGAACCAAGGTAATGTGCGTCGTAGAATTGCGACAACAAATGCAATCCCTTAGCTTCCTCATTCAAGCAAATGACAACCATTCGACTGTCGCAATGTAAGGATTGCAAATATTATTGCGATAAGTTCCATTATTTCCTTTATCACAAAACAATTGCAATAGTCGCTAAGCAGCTATACAGGAATACTAATCATTTATGATTAAATTACTTGCCATAAGGAAAGATACACGGAAATAAGATGTTTGAAAATACCTAATAATCGAACGAGCGAGCGCGAAGCGCTAACGAAGCAGCAGAAATCTCTATTTCAGCACAAAATGTACTTGGTACCTATGACGAAGAGAGTCATACGGAAGATCAACCTGAGATTGAGCTTGTGGCGGAGATACCATTACTAACAAATATAGATGTTCAGGTTGAGGCGGAGCGGCCGATACCATCTGAGTTTTGTTTTGAAGCGGACGCGTTAATGCCATGCTCGTCAATTTTTACAGGGAAGAATATCTCCAAAGATCGCTTAGGTACTCGTGACACCTGGAAATATTGTTTCATTAGGTACCAAGTACATTTTGCGCTGAAATAGAGATAGATATCTATCCGGCTGTTCTTTTCTACGTCGTATCGTATTTCTCCAATCCTCGTGAAATTATTAGAGCAGGCAATTTTTTGCTTTTTAAATTAATAGGTTTTAAGATAACTGCAATACTACCCACATTAGCAAACGACTTTTAGCTTTATTTTTAAATTAAACCTGAATTAGAACCATTCACTTATTTCTTGTCAGCTG
The DNA here is from genome assembly GCA_963082605.1 of Rhodophaea formosa. Taxonomy (NCBI): domain Eukaryota; kingdom Metazoa; phylum Arthropoda; class Insecta; order Lepidoptera; family Pyralidae; genus Rhodophaea; species Rhodophaea formosa. The sequence goes on from OY720206.1 coordinate 8,994,968, forward strand.
CAGAAATTAGATAAATAGCCTATATTCTTACTGTTACTTGGTAAACAAACTGTTATTTTCTGCAACTGCCTTGTTTTGTTTATCGTGTGCTATTGACGTCTTTGGTATCATAGTAAACTGCTATTAACTTTCCTATTTTACAAGCAAACGTTGACAGCTAACAAACAATAAACACGTGCTTCAATACATACAAAGTTTCTATCACGAGTACTTATAAAATAAAAGAATATAGCACGTGGACTGACAGAGCACGTTCAATCATCGGAACGTCTAAAAAATATATTTTGAGCGTTATGTGTATGATGTTTAAGTAGTAAGTTTGTATATTTTTTGACGCTTTTACCTTATGGGCAGAAACCTCAATAGCATCACGTCGGAAAGTTAGTGATTTAGTATGCACGTTGCGTCAGTCATTGTATTGTAGTATTCTGCTAAACGGTAAACAGTCGCGTGCGTCACTAAATTAGATTAATGAGGTTCAATAAAACATTTAAGTCGTTTTAAGTAGATCATTTATCTGCAATTGTTTCCTGTTGAATAGGTTTGTCAGTTGTGAGGAATTCTACCACAGGGAACAATGTAGGCATAAATTATTTCAAAGAAATCGTCAATAGGTAAATTTCACTTTCTTACTCATCGATATGTGGATGAATAAGCTTTTTATTTCAAAGCAATCATACGAAAAATTATACCATTCTTTTACATCTCTTCAAAAAATTTTAAGATTTATCGTCTTTGAATAGGTAAGTACAGTAAAATTCAAACTGAGCAGGGTGTGCAATGCAAGTTGAATTAAAAATGTAAACCACACTAAAACCATCAAATAATTATTTCTTGTATATTTGCGATTGTTACTTAAGGTTATTTTATTTAAACCATTAAATATATTAAATTATTAAGAGTCAGACCGTCAAAGAATTCATATTGTACCCTGCTATGGCTTTATGTTATTGGGAAGTATGATGGACCTCTTTCATAAAGGTGTGATGAGAAACAGTAATAAAATAAAATATTAGTAGGTACTCATTACTCATTAGAGATATAGATTTAGATATAGTTACAAAATCAGTACCAATTACTATTTACTTAAGCCATTGTTGTGCCAATAATGTATACCTTTCTGTTATGGAGACAAGGATAATTAGCAACGATTCATCTGAACACATATCTTAATGTTTGTGCTGAACTAACTGTCTAATCTTCAAGTAGCTTAAATGGGTAATAAACGTAACTGACGTCTGTGCCCAGAACAACAGCGTCAGCTTGAGGAAAATCATGATCTTCACGTGATTGACAAGGGATTTGGAACGTTTCCTATACATTTCTGTTTTCCTTTATAACACAATACCATATTAATAATCCCAGGCTTTCAAAAATCACGATCCAGTAAACAAGATAAACCAAACTTTACACTGTTAAAACATTTTTGTTTGTTTTAGGCATTACCTAGTTTACGACTTTCTGTAGTCTGTAGGAATATTTTTCTGTTGTATTCTTTTAACGTTGTCTTATTCCGTTTGGCGCTGAGGGTTTAAGACACAACTAACATTTTGAAATAAGTTAGTAGCGTTTACGTTTGCATTTGTTTATCATCGAAATCCAGCTTGTTTCTTAATAGGTATATTACCATCATCATCATCAAAATTTTAGTGTGACGCTCTTGTCGCTCCATCTCTCTTTATTCCTCGCCAGCTTTTTGGCTTCTTAGCACGAAACTATCCATATCATCAATTTTGTATAAACCTATTTTCTTTGGATACCTATCTTATTATGAATCAAAATAGGTTAATACCTTTTATATTTATACCTATATATATTAAAGCCTTAAAATACCATCCAACGTAGCAATACTGTCTGCCTTCTCAGCAAGCTACCGCAGGCAGAGATCAACTCGAGAATTCAATTTTTTAAATATATTATTATAAATCGAATTTTTTTATACAGTTTAAGCGTAAAAAAATTATATATGTCATTCTTGCTATATAAAAAGATGCAATATTGATGAACAATACGCGCAAGTATGCCGCCGTCCGCTGTCCTCCAATGTCGCATACGGCGCCACCGAACAATATTTAAACTAATTAATTGACAGGTGTCGATCAAGAGTGGTTCCGTCTGGTTCGGTAACGATTGAGCAATTCTTTAAAAATTACTTTCACTGCCAAAGTCCATGGCGATCTTACACAAGTCGCGACTTCGGTCCAGTTTCAGAGAAAGCTGCCGTTGTCGATGGCTTTATTTATAGGCCACTCACCTGCTTAGTTTCTATATTTAGTAGCTTTTTCTTCGTAATTTCTAATTGATTAATAAAGAATCATCTCCTTTTTAAAACAAAGGATATGTCATTGGTTACTATTTTTAAAATGCAGTAAAATAAATCAACGAAAATAATAATAGACCTTATACTTATTTGTTTTACGAAATAACAATAGGCAAAACATTGAAAAAGTATAATTTCCAGTCTCTGAGCCGCGGTAAAGCTCCAAACAAAGAGTTTCTTACTGTGATATTCATTCGTCTCACTCAGCCGGAGAAGGGAAGCATACAATAACAATAAGATACAAACAATACGACGACGTAGAATGCAGGCGGGGAATGCGCTTTGGGTCTCCTTTTAGCCAGAAAGTTTCATTTTTGGGAAGCTGTGATTTTAGTTTCTATTGTTCTGGTACTCTATCTTGTGGTTTATTTATGGTAGTTTATAATGAATATACTAAGGTTAAAAAAATTGAGTTTGTTAAGTATTACTATCAAAATAAAATATTATATTGGTAACGGGATTATATTATAATGGGTTTTAATAAGTCTGAATACTTTTCGAAATGTTTGTCCTAGTCAATACTTAAAGATTTGTCAACCTATCTCCCCAGACACTCTGAATTATAGGCGATCGTTATTTTAGAAATTCGCTAAAGTGGTTCTCATGCGTGTTAACAATAATTTGGTCAAGAATCAGGTTCGTCCCCTAACAATCAGCTTTTCATATTTCAACATATTTTGATATTGTTGTTACGCAGTCCCTGGGCAACGGTATATATGTGAAGTTAATCTTCTAGTTTCCTATTTTGTTTATATGCATTTTTTCATCATTATACAACAAAATCCTTTGTTTACATTACGTTAATCTTATACGATGTGTTCTTTTTATACGTTTTATACTTTTAATTTAAAGAACTATTTAGGTTTTTGTAGCTCACTTTCATATGAATTGGTTATATAGCCTCTAATTTATGCACAAAAACTATATTTCCTTCTTTCGTCATTTAAAAATTAAATAAGTTTTTTCAATATTTCAAAAGAGCAAACTGGAAGATGTATCTTTTCATGTCACAGTTAGTCATGGTTTCCTGAAATGAACGTTGTTTCATACTGGTTCCAGTTCAGGCTATGAGTACAACCATGAGACAGCCGCCGACATAGAGACAACTTTGAATCACGGTTTATTTAGGCCAGGTTTACTCAATGTATTTGAAAAATATCATGTTGGTACCATGTAACCGATAATATACTCGTATAACTTATTAAACTACTAACTCCAAAACCTGTTTTCTAATTAAAGTTAAGGTCTATAATTTTAAATTGACTTGTTATTTATATAACAGTGTGCCATTAAATGAGTTGCAGACCGTTTTTTTTTATACTGCTCACATAAATAGTTGTAGGGAATATTCTATTAAAAGTATGAAATTTTAACAGAAAATCTCCGATGTGCCAAATTGCTTAGTGACACGGTATGAGAAAATAACGTACCTATATACCTAATGCTACTTAGTTTTTAGCTAACCAAGTAAAATGAAGAAATAAAAGTATTTTCGAGTAATCGTAGTAAAATTAGGAGTTTTACTAGACTAGTCCATATACATTAAATCACAAGGCTCACTAATATCTGCATTGCGTGACCATATCAATCGCAAGTAGATCGTTAAAATACCATAAATCAAAATTATGCCCATATGGCAACTGGCAACACTGCGTCGCCGCGTCGTAAGGTCAAGGTTATTTTGAGCATTTAGTATGGGTTTGATTAAATGTTTTAATGGATGTCGTTTTACTTTTTTTCTAGTCTTAGCCACCTCGTACTATTCAATCTTATAATTTCCAAGACATGTACTTCGCTCTAAAGGAAGAAGGATTTTTTAATATTTGTGCTTGGTGGACACAGAACTTTATTTGGTTGATGTGGAGCACAAAGCCGCCAAGTTAAAATGGAATGGGGATTAGCAGACGTAGTCTGCCGAATGCACCCAGTCCGGTGGGTCGCATTGGTAATAAAACGGATACTTAAATTAGAAAATACAGATTTTAAAAATTCACCAGTATGATGATGATTTCATACATTGTAGAGTACCTTACCACATATCATGACAAAAGTGTTTAAATCACTCCTAACTATTAGAAACAAACACGCAAACCTTGACACGTCTCATTTACTCTCGATCTTTCAGTAGGATTTCACAATGTCGCTGATATGTTTTAATTTGTATGAGAGAAATTGTTTAGATTTCATTAATAAGAAAGTGTATTAATGAGATTTGAATAAATTATCCATACAAAGATACTACTAAGAAGAGAGACAACTATCCGACAAAACCAAGTGCTAATTCGAAAGTGAAAGCAAATAAACCCACATGTGAATTACTGCTGTCACTCCCACACGTCATGGAAATGAAAGTGACAGAAAAAGAAACAAATCATAGAAATTTAATTTTTAATAAAGTCCAAATTGATGTGCAATTTACAATCATTGACAGGAGCAGGAGGTTACATTATTTGGGTTCTTTGAAAAATTCTAGAGGTCATTACACAAACATCGTTTTCCAATGAAAGCACATTGATCTCTAAAAGTTTGTATATTATGTTTGTATTGTAAGTTTTAAACGATGTCTGGAGTTTGAAGATTTGAGTAGGCAACAGAATTGAATCTAACGGATGAAAATAATAGGTCTGTTGAATGATCATTAAAAAATATCTGAAAATATTGGTTAACCAGGACTAGAATATGACATATCGTAACAAAGTATAAGTTTTGCTTTACCGATAGTTGTGAATAATTAAAGGTCACGCTTAGCAACTGTGGAGTTGAAAATATTCTAAGGTCTTTGACGTGACTCACATCGCAATCTCGGTTAGCAGGAATTTGTAGGTAGGTATAGACATTTTGTTTTTAAACAGGTTTTTCAACATATTTACGGGTTTGTATTACTTGTATCAAATGTCATTTGAATTTAACAAAATATCATATCATCAGGCACATTTTTGCATAATTATTGTGTAAGTATAAAACGGGACCTCAAACGATCATTTTTTTGCGCTAAAGTTTCAATGAAGATAATCCATCGTAACAATATTTTTGCATTCTAATAATGGATTGATGATTAACTTAAGATAAACATTTAATTCTGTATTAATGATCAAAATATATTTATATACTTTTTAAATTTTCAAGAGACCTCTCAAATCCTTTTTTTTAGCAAAATTATAAATTCTGGCCAGCGCAGCGTGGAGAGTGAAGACCAAATCCTCTCACTACTCTAGCTAATTATATAGCTCTGGTAGTACAAAGAGGGTCATACTCCTGCAGTCGACACTAACAAAGACCTGATGATTGAATGATTTATATTTCCACGAGTATAATCTTAATGCCAACATTTGAAAAAGACAGACAGCATAATAAAACGGCATAAGCTAACATTGGAATCATTGACCAACTTTAGAAAATGTCGGTACACACCACAATGCATGGTGCGTGCATGAGTCACCGTGATTCACCGTCGGAACAGGCTCCATAGCGTCTTCCTGTGGATATCTATATTTAAAATAAACGAAAGTGCTTCCATTGTTGTATTAAAATGGGGGACGCATTACATAGTCCTGACGGGCAGCCCTAACTGTCAGACTTCCGGCGCAGATGTCAGGCAAGCGCCGACCACTAGACGCAAACCAATAAATGAGGCCAGGATAACAAATTACATAGAGCTACAGAGATGACACAGTGTAAAGGACGTTAATTATCCGAGCAATTTTACTTAAAAATGCACATCAACACTGGTTAACGCTTGGTTCACTTGTGAAACTTGTAATAATTCTAACAAATATTGCAGACATTACCTAACAGACGCGAATAAAATGTGGTCAGTATCACAGATTTGAAAAATCGCAAAAACGCATTGATGCATACGTAATTATAGTGTTTGTTAATCGTTGCGGTATTAAGAATATATGATGGAATAAAAAATACTCAGATGCAAAATATAAACTTAGTTATATAAATTCGAAAATCCTTTTTTGGCATTCATGTCAAAAGGGCCTTGACCAGAAACACAGAACTATATTGCTTTAGTCATTAATCTGAGACCAGAAACTGCGTTTTGCTGTGGTTGTGGGTTTTGCTCCAGTCCTGACAGTGACAGTTTCAATTCATTGATATGATACATCATACCTACTGCTAAACCATTTATGAAGGTATGTCATGTCTACTGATTGATACTAACCTCAATTCTAATCCTACCGATTCCAAAAATATAGTTATCCTAGTACATCATAAATAACATTAACTAAAAAACCGGCCAAGTGCGTGTCGGGCCACGCGCAGTGTAGGGTTCCGTAGTTGCGAATAACAACTTTGAGTTCACACTATTCACACTCGCACCTTAGGTACAGTTTAACGACCAAAAACATTTAACAATGAAAATAGTATAAAATTTTACAGTTTATAAGTTGGTTGCCTATAACTTTTTAGTTTGTACTAAGTACCAAACTTTGATAGTTTTCCTTTCAACTTCAGTATATATACTACTGCTGTAATTTTTTTCACGTATCTATATATAACCGTTTAGCAGATAGAGGGGGGGACACTTACCTCTAACAAAAATTCGCACTTTAAAACCAAATATTTCGGAAACGGATCCCTAAATCGAAAAATGGTGTTCTCAACCTAACAATATTTTTTAAAAACCTATTTAACGATATCCCACACGATGGGTAAATAAAGAAAAAAAAATTACTCTCCCACTTTACTTGTATGGGAGCTACCCTAAAAAAAATTTTTTTTCAAGGTTTTATTCTATCACTTTTTTGCCATGATTACTATACTTACCCATACCAAATTACAGCTTTCTAGTACTTATAGTCTCTGCGTAAAACCGCGGACGGACAGACAGACAGACAGACAGACAGACGGACAGACAGACAGACATGGCGAAACTATAAGGGTTCCTTGTTTACTACGGAACCCTAAAAAGTAATAAATATGAACTAAAAATAAACTTAAAAATTTAATAAATAAACATACATTAAGTTATATCAAGCAGTAAATCCAAATCGCTTCGGTCACCGATTCTAGACATTCATTGACTTACTTCTATAAAAAATGAGCGTCAATATTGTTAATTATTGGGCATATAATTATGTATGGAAGAAGAACTGTGTCAAAATAAGCAACTTTACTTGCCATATCAGGTCTTCTTCTAGAAATAACTCTAATTTGTGGCAAAACACAATGTTAGTCATGCTCGTGTAGTTGGTAGTAACTAGTAACTTAACGTAGCCAACCGATGAATAATTAAATATTTAAATTTGAATTTAACACCATTATCTTTATACATTAAAAATATTTACTACGGGACAATATACACAAGGCTCATCCTTACAAACGTTTTTACTAAGCGTAAATTCCACACATCATCATCAGGTCTATGTTAATCTTCACTTCAGGAGCACGATCTTTTATATTAACTTCCAGAGCCATTAGCCAGAGTAGTCAGAGGATTTAGCCTGCACTTTCCACGCTGGCCAGACGGGTTGGAATTCAACACATTAGGGGCAAACAGGAAATTAGGTAATAATTTACTCGATTTTTGTTGCTTAAACATCTTTAAACTCTAATAATTACGAAATATATTGTTACATTCAGTATTGCGTTAAGTGGCCTCTGGCTCTGTCTCACCCGTCACGCTAAGAAGTGAGTCTTTGACATGTCTAGGTAAATGAGCCACATGTTGCATAAAATATTATTCTTGCAAAAACAACTTTTGGTTGCCTACATTTCTGAATGAAAGGATAACTCTGAGCTGAAAGTATGAAAATAGCTGTAAAAAGAAAGCGTTTTGTTAGTTAGGAGTAGCTGTTCTATGCAAAGCTGTCCGTTACCTCTTAGTTTCGAAAATGTTTTAATACAAACCAAGACGCCATTCTATGTAGGCCATTCACAAAAAGAAAGTACCCACCTAACAGTTTCACTTATTTGAAAAGTCAGGTAAGTTTCATTATTTTTAGATATAGTCATATTTATTTCCAAAAAATAAATATATTATTCATATCATATTATTAATAGAAACTTCATCCAGCGCGTCACATCAAGGCCACGTAGGTATAAACGTACCCCAAATATTGGCAGTATTACTACGTTAGTACTATTATTAATTCTGTGGTATTACCTCGCTGTATTGCAGGGCTAATTCGCAAACAAAAAAAAACTGCCTGCCTGCCTTCCTTTGGGTCTCTGGTCGCGTCAATGGCCCACTGTGATATCTGTTTTATTTATTTTTTATTTGTTATGTTAGCAAGAGTTGTCCTTTTCCCTAGTTTTTTTTGGGTAGGTAGGTAGGTATAACTTTATCAACAGAAGCAACATAAACAAAGGTCATTCAAAAAATATTCTCATGTCGTAATAGCTCCAAAACTACTGAACCGATTTTCAAACTTTGCGGGTCACATAGGCTATAATATTCGCGGACACAGTTGCAAAAAATTGCTGGTTATTAATATAAAGATCCAGTATAAACGTAGGTAGATATATTTTTCGTTAATAATAATAAACAGGTAAGTTATTTCAAACAAATCGTTTTGTTTAATTTATTTTGAACTAATTTTCATACATTTTAAAGCCTAAATTATACGATCACAAGTTTCGCTATAAGTACCACACAGAGACTGGTGAGTGAGAGCGACGATGGTATGACTCTTTGCACCAATAACGCGGCTTTGCTCTGTTGCCGTTCCGACATAATTCTTCCATCTCCTTCTCATAACAACGACGCTAAATGATTCTTTCTCTCTCTAACGCCCAGGCGCAAGTCACGAATACGTCAACGCCAAGCACTCAGTAAAAGCATGCTTTTGCGGTTAGGCACACGGGTGCTGTTGCTTTTTGTTACGGTTATTTTGATTTTATTTGGTGTTGTGTTGATTAGTAGTTAGTAAACATGTCTGTCATACGTTGGAGTGATCAAGAAACTACGAAACTCATAGATTTATACAAGATGTATTCATTTCTATGGGACAGCAGTCATGAATTGTACAAAAAAGCACGCGTAAGAGCTTTGGCATATTCTGACATTCAAAAGAAAATGGACAAACCAAATCTGTCAGTACGAGATATTAGATGCAAAGTCAAAAATTTAAGATCGGCGTATTATCAAGAACTAAAAAAGAAATATTACTCCCAAGCCTCTGGCAAAGATTATCAATGCTCCTTATCATGGTTTGATAATTTTAAGGATATAATGGACGTCATACAGAATAACAAGGTAAGGCCTAACGTAAAATATGGTACCTTTATAAATTATCAAATTTAGTTGGTCAAAAGTTTTGTTTTACACCAACAGCTAGGTTCAAGGGAAATAAAATTATTTAAAGGCTACCTCCAGATGGCGCAGTGCACATTTGTTATATTTATTGTAATCTGTGATTTTAATACCGTATATTTTTTGACAAAATGACAGTTGTTCTAAGTTTATTTTTCTTATGATAAGATTTAGAAGTCCAGTTACTAGATCCGCCAATTTGTTTTATGTTTCGATAGAAAGTAACACTGAATTTTATGGCGATGGCGCCATCTATCGATATATTTTGGTAACCGCTTTTAAGCGAGCTGGTAAATTTGTTTTTGCTTTTAAGGTTCCTGATGTAGTCAAACAGGGGTTCTATAAAAGAAAAGTGTAAAATTATTAAACTTGTGTATATAATGATATGGAAGTTATATTCAAGCTGTTCCATTAATCAGCTTTTACATTCTAGGGCATTTTTTGTGTATAGACATAGTTTATTATTTCCGACCGCCCGACTTTATAGAAAGGTTATCAGTTCGCGTTCCTGTTTTATTGTAAGAATTGCCCAGTTTTGTACCTATGTAACAGTCTATTATGTCATGTATGTATTTATATATATATATATGTTTGTCCTCGCATACCTATCTTAAAAACTATATTATTTTTAGTTGGCTTAGGTAGGTATTTTTCAACTTAGATAAACATACAAGTTTCCATAAAATCGGTTTAATAGTGTTTGAGATTTTTGAAATCAATAAATAAAATTGTTTTTGTTAATTTAGACAAATGAAATTCTTACAGAAAATACATACATACATACTATCACGTCTTTTTCCCTTGCGGGGTAGATAGAGTCTAGGTCTGCAAAAACCTTAAGGCCACGTTTAGCATGTTGGTGTGCTTGTAGGTGAGAACGGAATCAAAATAGTGATGGGTTGCTAGCCGCATCGCCTATTGACATTATTCCTGACGCCCATTCCCTCGATCGGCTTTTACGATCTGCACGGGAAGAGAAGCAGCTGGCATATTCTACGTTTTTTCTTTTCTCCCAGAGCAGCGCGGAAGTGAACAGAAAAACCAGTGAAAAAGAATAATTGGATCATGTTAAACATTTTAAAACGATTGTCTCTATTTTTAACTCTTGCAAGTTTTACTAGTATACCTACTTACTTACTTTATTTTTAAGTTAGATAAGATAGTTACTAAGAATAAAAATGAATTTAATTATCCATGACTGTAATTATCTCGCGACTCGCGTCCGGGTATCTGAAAGTCCCTAGACGGTCTGGCGGATAATAATTTATAGTTAGTTTAAAAAACATGCTTTTAGCAGTGATGTACCTATTGTCAACAGAACTCAGAGCGTGTGAAAAATTTCGTCCTAATCGATCGAAAATCGTGGGTGAAATTCAGATTCCAAGATTTTCTTACACACAAGTGAAGCTAGCCGCATTTCTTCCTGCGCAGATCGTAAATGCCATTCGAGAAAAAGGGCAACATTGTGAGAAATGATGTCATTCACTGTTTGTTTTTTTATCTTGTAAGTGGCCATCACTGGCAATCGCTAATCACCCCTTATTCCAAGTTGCTTAAATATTTTTATATTGTTACAGGACCGAGAAGATCAACCTGAAGAAGAAAATGAATTATCCGACAATGAAGAAGAAGTAAAGCCTCAGCTTTCTGCCGATGATGCAATCATAGTAAACATTAAGCAAGAGTTTTTAGATGAGATGGAACATAAGGATGTAAGGTACTCCGCCATAATTAGTGAATATTTAGAACCAGTGCCAATTGCAACTAAAAAGAAGAAAACTTCTGGAAAAACGAGTCTGAAAACAACAATGCAATCACAATCAAGAACTGAAAATGATGAGTTTCAATTGTTTGCAAACAGCATGGCTGAGCAACTGAGGGCTATGCCTTTAGATAAAGCTTTGAATCTACAAGTTGAGGTTCAAGCCCTGATTGCTAAGGAGCGAATAGATATATTTAACAAGAATGAAACTGGAGGATCTATGCCTGAAACTGTTGAAGAAGATGTTCAACAGCAACTTGATGAGTTCTTAAGTCCGAACAATTGAAATTAATGGTCTCAGTTTTTATTAAAATTTTATACCGTAAATAATACAGTATTCTTGTTTATTTCCATTCTAGACGATCTTGATGAGGTTTCTCTATCTATGAAGAACTTATTTGTAGGTTACACATATTTATCTTAACTAATATTATGAATGCGAAAATGATTTGTAAGTAAATAAAAAAATAAAATTACTATTCCACGCATTAACTGATCAACGTCAAGATTTGCTTAAGCGCTGCCTCAGGTACGGAGAAGGATTTCCTTTTATACCGAGAAAAGCATAGAAAAAGTTCATAGAAAAAGTGGTATTAAGGCGCTGTGGTATGAGACACATTCTTATAGTCCTAAATCATATCAAATTTAAAAATCTAATAGCTGAATGCTCTAGTAAATTACTTGTAGGTAGTATATTTTTTCAACTATTTTTAATTTATTGAATTAAAAGAACTAATATAATAAATAATAACCACTAAGTACCATGATAATGGAAACTGTTTAATAAAAGGTGTTGCATATCGGCTTTTACAATCAGCCCGAAAAAGCTGTCCATAAAGGTAACGAAAAATACACTGAAATATATGAAAACGAAGAACATAACGTTAGATTTCTGGATGGATGTCAAGTTCAGAGTATTGGGGGCAAACGGTTGCAATCACGCGCCGAGTCACGCGGCAACGTATGGTAAATGTATGACTGTATGGCTTTATTCAAACGAGAACTTTATGTTGTTACCTTTAGTCGCCTGTTCGACTGATTATCATCAAAGTGACACTTCCATTTCTATTGATTTCGAAGGTACATAAGAACTTAATGATTTTATACACCAGTCCATGTTACATGAAACAGAGGATAATGGACTTTATGTATAATAGATACATTTTATATTTGAATGTCATGGCGGATACTGCCTCCGAGTGGTTAAGAGGGTATACTAGCAGTGCGTTTTCCATACAAATGTATTTCTCTATTTTCTCGCTGAAAACTACTTCTAGAGGCACAATTCTTTTTACATAAAATGTATTACTAAAATAGGTATGTCCCTATGTTTTATTTTTTTCTAAAAACCTGTTTAAAAGAAAAAAAAATTGTACAAACCAGTTTTTTTGGAAAAAATAAAAAATTGGGGCATTTCTATTTTAGTACTAGATTTTATGAAAAAAGAATTGTGCCTCTAGAATCAGTTTTCAGCGAGAAAATAGAGAAATACCTGGGTCTTGGATGTTTATCTATAATTTGTTTGTAATAAAATATGGTATCGTTGAGTTAGTATCCCATAACACAAGTCTCGAACATACCTTGGTATAGCTCAATCTGTGTGATTTGTCCGTATATATTTATTATTTATTTATTTATTATATATAGATTCCACAGAACAAGAAAACAATAATCTTTATTTACTCGACTGACAAGAACGATGTGTGTTACGTGCCTATCATGTAATAATATACTTATATAAATTTCATTATCTCTTATGTTCCAAATGGCTGGATGGATTTTGATAGTTAAAATACCGGGCGCAAGGAAGAATCCATAGATAAGTGTTTTGTTATAAAAGAGGGCAGATTGGGTTTTTAATTCTTGAAATTGTACTCGATTCTTGTGGAAAGTGCGTTACGAATGCATTTCGTATTCATTTTGCTACCGCCTGCTATGCTCTTGTGGTGAAAGGAGATCGTCAGTCAATACTGGGTGTAAAATCTCTACATAACATTGCACGGGCAACTCAATCAGTCACATGAACAACTTTTTAGGAACATTTGTTTGTTGAGTTGCCCAGCAATGATCCCATAAGAAACGTTGTTCATTTTGAGGGGCTGATTTATGGTTCGCTGGATAACGGTGTTTAGTCTTCTTCTTCTTCTGTTTTATAAAATGGCTTCCACCGATATTTCAGTGATTCTGCCAATGTCCAGTAAATTGAGATACTAAGTATCGGTGTTGTACGGTAAAGTTGTAACAAGTAGCATCAAAGATGGCGTATGTTCTTTGATGCCTCGTGGTCGAGAGGTTATGGTGACAAGTCTTTACGAGTCCATAAAACAGTCCACTTTAACTATTTCACAAATTGTTCCATGAGTACGAGCATTTATAACACCAAAATACACCAATTTCATATTATAAAGTCCACTTTGGTGGACGATTTTGCAAATTGATTTTGATCAATTTGCAAAATCGTCCAAGGTAGACCCGAACTGCACCCCTTGACTTCCCACCACAAACTCCGGTGTTTAGTCATTCTTTGTTTAAACAGACATCATCATAATCTGACATTTGACATATTCAATACTAATCCAATCTGTAGAGGCTAAAAATGTAGGTGCACTTCAGATACTGTAGTGCGATTTATTCTTTAATATCTAGGTAGGTTAATTTGGAGGGAAGGAGGGGAGGCTTTTGCCCAGCAGTGGGACACATATGGCTAGCAAAAAAAATCGAGATAGGTACAAATCATTGATAGATGTAGGTATACCTACTGTACATTAACATTATGACGGATAATATTGCCTTGACATACTTGCGCTATTCTACACAGCTGTTCCTTCCTAGGTTTATTCGTTACTGATGTTGTAAGATAGGATTTAACGAATGGTAAAATTTATAAGCCAAAACTGTAATCTGTACGTAGTTTGGCTATTGAAAGATGAGACTATCTATCTCTACTATACTTACTTGCCTTTTTTTATATACCGTTACCTTTTCAAATTATACTTAGAAAATCAAATTACTTAACTGGCTGGAACTATTTTGACATACTGGTTAATCCATAGGGTGAAAACTGCTAAAATAATAATAAAAAAAACCCTTTCAAATCGGTTGCCATGAACAGACCCCTCTTCGGCGTCGGAAGTTAAAACAGGCAAAATTTATGCAGATCAACTAGATACATATATACATTCATTCATACTGATTAAAATATACTTAGGGTCATTTTTGTACAAGCGGGTTACTAAATGAGCGATAACAATAGCTTAGTTACTCGCGCTCTTTTTACTTTACGTGGAAATGACACTAAAAGTAGGCACCTACTTTCTCTACTCAGCCTAGTTAAAAAATGAGTTTCGTGACAGAAATTCTATATGCTTACTCATCATCATCAGCATCATTTCGTGTAGGTGACACGGTCAGTCGACCATGCACACCCTGGTGTCAGAGTTCTTCGGAACCGCCTCTCGGCTTCTGACGTGGTTCCTTTAACGACTGCCAGATGGCAGCCGGGACCAACGCCTTAACGTGCCTTCCGAAGCACGGAATCATCTTTCATTTCAGACAATCAGGTGATTCATGCCTGCAATGTCCTAACCAAACTGGAAACAACTTAACAAAGTACGGGTCGTGGGTTTGATTCCCACGGGAAGCATCACGCGGCCGCGGGTCAACAAGGCAAACGCCTTAAGAGCGTATACTAGCAGTATTTTTTCAATATGGTTTCCATACAAATGTATTTCTCTATTTTCTCGCTGAAAACTGATTCTAGAGGCACAATTCTTTTTACATAAAATGTATTACTAAAATAGGTATGTCCCTATGTTTTATTTTTTTCTAAAAACCTGTTTAAAAGAAAAAAAAATTGTACAAACCAGTTTTTTTGGAAAAAATAAAAAATTGGGGCATTTCTATTTTAGTACTAGATTTTATGAAAAAAGAATTGTGCCTCTAGAATCAGTTTTCAGCGAGAAAATAGAGAAATACATTTGTATGGAAACCATATTGAAAAAATACTGCTAGTATACGCTCTTAAGGCGTTTGCCTTGTTGACCCGCGGCCGCGTGATGCTTCCCGTGGGAATCAAACCCACGACCCGTACTTTGTTAAGTTGTTTCCAGTTTGGTTAGGACATTGCAGGCATGAATCACCTGATTGTCTGAAATGAAAGATGATTCCGTGCTTCGGAAGGCACGTTAAGGCGTTGGTCCCGGCTGCCATCTGGCAGTCGTTAAAGGAACCACGTCAGAAGCCGAGAGGCGGTTCCGAAGAACTCTGACACCAGGGTGTGCATGGTCGACTGACCGTGTCACCTACACGAAATGATGCTGATGATGATGAGTAAGCATATAGAATTTCTGTCACGAAACTCATTTTTTAACTAGGCTGAGTAGAGAAAGTAGGTGCCTACTTTTAGTGTCATTTCCACGTAAAGTAAAAAGAGCGCGAGTAACTAAGCTATTGTTATCGCTCATTTAGTAACCCGCTTGTACAAAAATGACCCTAAGTATATTTTAATCAGTATGAATGAATGTATATATGTATCTAGTTGATCTGCATAAATTTTGCCTGTTTTAACTTCCGACGCCGAAGAGGGGTCTGTTCATGGCAACCGATTTGAAAGGGTTTTTTTTATTATTATTTTAGCAGTTTTCACCCTATGGATTAACCAGTATGTCAAAATAGTTCCAGCCAGTTAAGTAATTTGATTTTCTAAGTATAATTTGAAAAGGTAACGGTATATAAAAAAAGGCAAGTAAGTATAGTAGAGATAGATAGTCTCATCTTTCAATAGCCAAACTACGTACAGATTACAGTTTTGGCTTATAAATTTTACCATTCGTTAAATCCTATCTTACAACATCAGTAACGAATAAACCTAGGAAGGAACAGCTGTGTAGAATAGCGCAAGTATGTCAAGGCAATATTATCCGTCATAATGTTAATGTACAGTAGGTATACCTACATCTATCAATGATTTGTACCTATCTCGATTTTTTTTGCTAGCCATATGTGTCCCACTGCTGGGCAAAAGCCTCCCCTCCTTCCCTCCAAATTAACCTACCTAGATATTAAAGAATAAATCGCACTACAGTATCTGAAGTGCACCTACATTTTTAGCCTCTACAGATTGGATTAGTATTGAATATGTCAAATGTCAGATTATGATGATGTCTGTTTAAACAAAGAATGACTAAACACCGGAGTTTGTGGTGGGAAGTCAAGGGGTGCAGTTCGGGTCTACCTTGGACGATTTTGCAAATTGATCAAAATCAATTTGCAAAATCGTCCACCAAAGTGGACTTTATAATATGAAATTGGTGTATTTTGGTGTTATAAATGCTCGTACTCATGGAACAATTTGTGAAATAGTTAAAGTGGACTGTTTTATGGACTCGTAAAGACTTGTCACCATAACCTCTCGACCACGAGGCATCAAAGAACATACGCCATCTTTGATGCTACTTGTTACAACTTTACCGTACAACACCGATACTTAGTATCTCAATTTACTGGACATTGGCAGAATCACTGAAATATCGGTGGAAGCCATTTTATAAAACAGAAGAAGAAGAAGACTAAACACCGTTATCCAGCGAACCATAAATCAGCCCCTCAAAATGAACAACGTTTCTTATGGGATCATTGCTGGGCAACTCAACAAACAAATGTTCCTAAAAAGTTGTTCATGTGACTGATTGAGTTGCCCGTGCAATGTTATGTAGAGATTTTACACCCAGTATTGACTGACGATCTCCTTTCACCACAAGAGCATAGCAGGCGGTAGCAAAATGAATACGAAATGCATTCGTAACGCACTTTCCACAAGAATCGAGTACAATTTCAAGAATTAAAAACCCAATCTGCCCTCTTTTATAACAAAACACTTATCTATGGATTCTTCCTTGCGCCCGGTATTTTAACTATCAAAATCCATCCAGCCATTTGGAACATAAGAGATAATGAAATTTATATAAGTATATATTACATGATAGGCACGTAACACACATCGTTCTTGTCAGTCGAGTAAATAAAGATTATTGTTTTCTTGTTCTGTGGAATCTATATATAATAAATAAATAAATAATAAATATATACGGACAAATCACACAGATTGAGCTATACCAAGGTATGTTCGAGACTTGTGTTATGGGATACTAACTCAACGATACCATATTTTATTACAAACAAATTATAGATAAACATCCAAGACCCAGGTCAATTTGAAAAAGATCATTTCTCATCTTGACGTGATCCGGGATCGAACCCGGGACCACCCGTGTCGCAGGCCGGCGTGTTAATCGCTGCGCCACGGAGCTCGTAAAAATATCATAGTACCTAACATCTTCATAACGAAAATGCTACCGCCCTCCACCGCTGCTGCCACGAAAATTTGCGTCCTTCCGGTTCGTCTACGGAATCAGATGTAAACAACACGCAATACATACCTGAAACAAACAAAACCAGTAGTAAGAAATTGTATACTAATTGTGTATGCATGTTGTAGTATTTTATAAAGTTTGTATGAAAGATCTTGATCTTTCATGCAAAGGCACACTGACACCGAGGCTCCGCGCGAAGGCACAGAATTAATAGTAGACATAGTAGTACCTACCTACCTACCTACTAACCGAAGGCATGGCGGCACGGCGTCGCGAGTCGCGAGTGATCCTCGCCGCCACCGGGCTACCGGGGGGAGACCATGGACCTTAACAGGTAGGGAGAAGACGCCTACTATGAAGAAGTTATTAACTACCAATTTCGTGCCTAATACCAAATTCTGTTTAAGGTTTTAAAGCTTTATTTTTTATACATAGATATAGTTAATTTGCTGTTGTTTTAGGAATTTTTTTTCTAAATGGCGAAATACATTTTTTAAGATTTGCGAGGTCTGCAGGTCTACAGCCAAATATACTCCTCAAAATGTTCTAAATACTTAGGTAAGTAGGTAGGTACTACATAAAGTTATGTAAGTACACAACGTATTTGCTTATATCATTCTATACATATAAAAAGTCTGCAACTCGACAAGATTTTTAATGGTTGCCGTGCGAGCAAAAGCGCCCTGTCTATGACCACGATATGAGCCGGCAGAGGTCGGCAGCCAGCGAAGTAGGCCCAACCACGGACGGCACATGGACGGCACTATTGACATCACTTGTCTCTTTTACTCGCATTGCAGACATAGCGGCAGAGAGTCGTCGCGTTTCGGCGCGCGGGGAGAGTGAATATCTGCCCCGCTCCCGCACACCGCGTGTTGTTTTGTTTAGTGCGCATAAGTCATCAAAAGGGGATCTACGTATTTTTGGCAGCCAAACGCTTTTCAAAATGGCTCCATCCTGGACTCCAGATAAAGTAGAGAAGTTATTAATACTACTGCGAGAGCACCATAAAAATTTATTTGTTAAATCACCGCCAAACGTGCAGAGAAAGTTGAAGAAGGAAACATTTGATTTGATTGCCAAAGAATTGAATATGCCGCCGGCAACATTGAAATACAAATTTTTCAATTTGAGTAGTGCTTACAACTCGGAATTAAAGAAAATAGATGCTGCTAAGAAACAAGGATTTTTTTATAGACCAACAATACCATGGTTTAACGAATTTCGAGATATAATGGAAATGATTAAAGGACCTTCCCATTCCAGATATGAGCAAGAAGAATTTAAGGTATTAAAACGAGTACCTATTTACCTTCGAATAATTTCATAACTTCTCTATCGACTCTAAATCAATGTACTTTTATTTCAGAGAGTTTCTTCACAAGAAGATAGTGTTTCTGATGAAGAATTGACGTTGGAGGAAGAGGATGCCCTTCAAGAAACATCAAACGCCGATACAATAGTTGTCTCAATCAAACAGGAGTACATAGATGGGCCATTGAAGGGTAGCAGAGATGTTGATTTTGACGAGGACTTACATTCAGTTGAGTTTGTTCAAGAAACCCTGCCAACCCAGCCCGTGCAACAACCCAGGCCGCCAGCCAAGAAGCCTGTTAAAAGACGTCACGTGGCAAATCAGGATGAGGAGTTGTTGGCAGCAGAGCCTCCAAATGATGAATTCCAGATGTTCGCCAACCATGTCGCAGAGCAGCTGAGACACATGAATGCAACTTCTGCGCGCAAGATGCAGGGCGAGATTCATATTATATTTGACGAAGAAGGTTTCCCGTTTGACAGCCCTGTGTTGGAGGATATGACGTAAATTTCTACAAATCAATACAAGTCTGGCTAATTAACATGTCATGTTACTTTCTTATTTCATTGCATTTATATTTTCTAAATAAATTAATACGATTTAAACGTATAATTTTATTTGTACAAAACCAATAAAAAACTTGAGCATTCACTTTATTTATGTCATTTTAGATGAAATTATAAAAATAAATAACATAAAAAATTTAATTAGAATTTCTATACTACTATAATAAAGAGGATTTGTGATTATTTCTTTGTTTATATTCAATTGGCTCCAAAACTACTAGACCTATTTTTAAAATTCTTTCACTTATAGAAAGTTTATTTGTCTGCGGGTGATATAGGTTACAATTTACGCAGACGAAGTCGCGGAAAAATTGCTATTTTGTATAATATAAATACGTAAGTTTGTAGGTTTGGATGTTTCAACTTTTGTTAACCATGTCAAAACTGCTGATCTGATTTTAATAAAAAATAATTTAATAAAAGGTTAACTAAGTATTGGCTTTTTATTCTGAATACAAACAAACATTCTGAAAAATTGTAATGTTGCCGCTGTGTTGCATAATTTATTGCGGGTAAATATACTAAAGTAGGTATATTTTTTATTGTTTCCCGTCGTTTGGTTCCCGGCAGAGTAAAATAAGACCACTCCAAGTCTTCCCGTGGATGTCGTAGAAGGCGACTTATGAAACACAAGGTAAATAAAGCATAAAAACATCAAAAAGACCTCTCCATAAGGCTAGCTTGGAGAGTGTAAGCGAAATTATCTCACTGCTCTGGCTAATATAAGGCTCTTGCTTACTTTGCTTTTCATGTGGGTAGGTGGTCAACACTGGCGTCATATTTTTCATCTGATAGCACACAGAGCGTCGTGCTACACAGTGGAGACTTACGGAGACCTGATGATGATGATGATTATGTATTAATTACATTCATATCATTCGTTACATGAAAATTTGGCACATTCCTTGCACTATATTGAATTTTTACTTCACTCAAAAAAATAACATCGATAATAAAGATAAATGCAGAACAATTTATATAGAGTTAAATCAACTATTGAAAAAATTTCTCAGACGATTATGGTGCCAAATCAATGAGCCAGTTTTATGAGTCATTTACTTGGCCTATCAATTAAAACATCTAAATTGAACATTGTTCGTAGAATATTAAAGACTTGACGAAAATCGGTCCAATGAATGTTACGTAAAGTAGGTACCTATGTATATCTTTTAAATTTTGAGATTAGTTAAAATCATTATACAATAAAATAAATAAATATCTACGGACAAATCATTGCGCAAGCCTCAAAGTTCGAGACTTGTGTTACGGGATACTAACTCAACGATACTATATTTTATTACAAATACATATATAGATAGACATCCAAGACCCAGGTCAATCTGAAAAATATTATTTATCATCCTGAACTGACCGGGGATCGAACCCGGGACCATCCTTGTCGCAGGCTGGCGTGTTGACTGCTGCGCCACGGAGCTCTTGTGACTCTGTGACGGACCGACAAATAAGTAAAAAACTAAATTATTGCGTCTGCAATGGCAGTCGAAGTTTTGATAATGTTTACAAGGACATGTCTTGTCTCTATCCCTCTCCTTCTCATCCGGGAGTGTTCCTGTTGTATCCTCAGCAGATATGCTTCGGAGCCAGGGGTTCGCTATTGTGGCTCAGTGGTACCGAATGCCCATCGCAGTGGCCCGGATTCGATCCCCGGTCCGATCAGGATGAGAAACAATATTTTCAGATCTGGGTTTTGTTTCTTTATTTATTTATGTATCATTGAGTGAGTATCCCACGACAAATAGTGTGAGCCTAGCACAATATTTGTGATTTTTCTCTATATGTTTATTTTTTAGTATATTTTAGGGATTTAATAAGTTAGGAAAGTGTTTGCAGGCTTGACTGGTTACAATTGTTGAAAATCGATCTCTTTTTTGACTTTATATAAAAACCTTCTAAACCGCTATCAAATCAGAATGAGAGAATGTTTGAAACATAATTAAAGTGATTGCTTATGCTAGTGCTAATGCTTTATAGTAATTTACCTCAAGGATTAAATATGTTACAAAAGTATTCGTTACGTTATTACAATTCTAGAATTGTCGAAAATCAGTCCAATTACTGCTGTCAAATACTAATAAGCGCTATCAAATCAATTTGGTGTGTACGTCAAAGGATCGTGATTGTACAATGGTTATTAAAAGTTTTTGCGCAGTTGTTCGCTAGCTGTCTGGCGTCACATGAGATCCCCATGAAATTGCTCTACCGTTACTGATTGCGATATCTATGTTATTTTATCGGTGAAACTGTTGCAATATCGTATCTGTACTTATAGTTTTGTTTGTTTTTCGTGTGTGTAAGTGGCCAACACTGTGTCAGATTTTTCAAGCTAGGCATCAACATAGCCTAACAACTGCCATCAATGATGACAGCTGGGACCAATGGCTTAACGTGCCTTCCAAAGCACGGAGAAGCTTGAAATATTTTTTATGCCACTTGCAGTCACCCATCCAAGTTGCTCAGCACTTCGTCGGAAGCACTTATAATGCGCACGCCCACTAGGACATCGGGCCTCTCACTTACACCTGTACTTAGTAACAGGTTCCTGTGATGTTAAGGATTTTTTTATAACACAAAAGCTAGGTAACAACGTAAGCGCTGAAAAAAATCAATATTAGGCTACGTGGTTTTTTCAGCCATCATTATAAAATCTACCATCAAGGGCGGGTTCTTTTCTTGTTCAAGTACTTATCTGAGAATATCAACACCGAAAGTGTGGGTGTTATTTATGTTTACTCACACAAGTAAGGTAAAAGGAGTATTAGGGATAATTATTTACAGGAACATATACATAGCATTTTTTTTTAAGGTTTATAAAGGATGGGAATGAAAGTTAAGAGCAAGAAAAGAGTATTATAGCAGGAATGGGAACCAAAATTAGCAAACAAAGATAGGTACACGAGCCTAAGCTAAGTACAAATAAGCGAAATTTTCTTCATGAAATTCCTAATATGAGTATTAAAACGGTATAATGAAATTAAAATAATTGAAAAAGGCGCGCACAGTAGTTATCAATCATAAATGAAGGAACTCTCAGGAACTTGATAAGTACATTTCACAAAACTCCATTGTTGTTTGTTGTACATATTTATCCAGGAACTTTATCAGCTAGTACACTAACCTAGTCATCAAACTCATGTGTAGGTTGTCATCACTTATTTTAAAACAATTGAATGACTAATGTCATTCGAGTAGACAGAGGGCTCTCAATTTACACCACTCAACGAACATCACATCATGTAAATTACCCTTGGTAGGTACTATATTTAGATATTACTTCATAGTACAATTCTAGACAGCAAATTTCCATATTATCACTATTTCAAGTGTGTGACTGTAAATTATCTTTTGTATGTCGGAAATATCAACATAAGAGTATCTCATCTATGTAAGTTATCATGCGAACTTTTAATATGCTACCATACCCTAATTTTCCATTCAAAGGCTAAATTCCTCTCTAATGAAAATTCTAATACCATCCCATCTCAACTTAATATTGTAAATGCGAAAGTGAGTTTTTTGTTTGTTATGCTTTCATGCCCTATCTACTGAACCGATCATCATGAAATTTTGCACACACGTCGTTTGCAGTACGGAAAAGGACATAAGCTAACTTTCATCCCGGAAAAAAAGTAGTGTTCCCGAGGGATCTACTCTAACGCAAGCGGAGCCGCAGGTTAAAGCTAGTATTATTATAAAACAGCTGATTCTTGTGAGTAACTACAAACAACAGTGCATTCTTCAGAACGGACACAATACCCGACCATGACCGGTTTAAGTTTTGGAATCTAGTGGTGGGTATCGTGGGTAGATAAGGTAGATTTTGCAGACACCTCCTCATTACATACACTGCATCGATTTTTATTCGAAACCAAGCGTTACAAATAGGATTACGAGTAAACTGCACGATTTTTATTCGAAATTACGCACTCCAAATAGGATTACTTGTAAACTGCAATGGTTTTTATTCGAAACCACGCACTCCTAACAGAATTACGAGTAAACTGATTTTTAATTCGAAACTATGGATGCTGAGGAGGATAATACCTAAGTCAAAAGTAGTTAATAACTTTGTTGTGTGTATTTTCCAAGAATCAATGTTACGTGTTTTCCTCAATCAAATTTCTGATTTAATTAAAAATGTAAATTCCAAACATTTACGATTCAAGTTTCAACGACTTACGATTCAAATGCACATTTAAAATAAATAATAGGTTAGATTAAGTGAAATTAAAATAAACATCTTGTAAAGGTGCTTAGATATTTATTTTAATTTTACTTAATTTTATCGCAGTAAGTTATCGGAAAACAATCGTATGGGCCTCATTTATACACGAGGCTTTTCAAAGAAGGCCACTAACTAAGATCATAATGACACAGGTGACTCTGAACGCCTTGGCAACACAATACCCTTTATTGAACATATATTAGCAAGTAGTTCCCGGCAGAGTAGAAGAGTACCACTCCTAGCCTTTTGGTGGATGTCGTAGAAGGTGACTTAGGAAATGCAAGCTACTAACATCAAAAAGACCTCTTCAACCCGTCTGGCCAGCGTGGAAAATGTAGGCCAAATTCTCTTACTGCTCTAGAAAGGGTTATGCTTCTGTAATGGGAAATTAAAAAAAACCCGATGAAGAGACCTCCGTACACATAAATTCACCGACCATCTGGTCACTCAGACTTCCTATACGAAATCTATTTTTTCTTTTATAATATAAGTCTTTTTCCTTGTATCATATTAACGTCATTCGAATCTTCGTGATTCGGTAACCGTTCTTCAATATTTCCAGGGAGTTCAGAACCGGTATTAAGGCGAAGTGAGTTTACACAAGTAATTTACTAGGAGTTTAGCTATTAGATTTTTTAAATTTGATATGATTTAGGACTAAACTTATAGAATTAATTGCTGGGTGGCGCTAGTGTGTAAACTCACCTCGCCTTAATAAGGCAGGACCTGGCTAAGAAAATTAGAAAAAACCAGGAACGGACAAACCTAAGAAAAGATGAATTAACGATATGGATTTTTTTTAGCCTACTTTGTTTCCCACTGCTGGGCAAAGGCCTTTCTATTTCCACTCGTCACGATCTAAGGTTACTTTCTGCCATTCGCCTAAAAAGCCATCTATATCGTCTCGCCATCTCCTCCTTGGTCTGCCTCTCTTCCTACGTCCTTCCGGTAACCATAGTGTAGCTATGGATATGAGCAGAATAAAAATCAGCAGATATAATAAGTATCACAACGAAATGAAAACAAATTCATGCTATTATAAAATAACGACTAAGGTAACAAAAGTTATACGAGGCTCCAAAAATGAAACAGACTCTCCTTGTTTGTCTACGCAATTTGCATCTACTGAGAGTGATTATAATAAAATATTATTATTAATAACAATTTTTTACATAATTAACCACAATTATAGAACTTTATTTTACCGTGTAATATAAGATTAAATATAATTATAAAACACGCGACAAGACACGCGTGACTGAGATACATACTTACTTACATAAATCTCGTGACATCTTTGTGTTCTGGGAATAGGCAATGGTAATCTAGAGGTTATTATTTCTATATATATGTAATAGAAGCCAACCAATCTCCGCATGAAAGTGAACTCTTACATTAGACATGCTTGGCTATCATGAATTCAGATGCAGGTAATTTCGTACATCTAACTATTTATTAATATTGTTGAGCCACTTGTGTTAGATTTTTAAGTGAAGAACTAAAGAAGTAGGTACCTGCGCAATGTGTATTTGTGCATCTTTAAACAAAGTTAACGTACCAATATCAAAGGGTTAAGGTATGCTTAACAGTACATTTAGGTATACATAAATGTAAAATATACAAATATAAAAATATGCCTATGAATATATAAATAAATATATAAACTTTTTTTAAAAGCCATTCTCATAAACGGAATAGGTATATAACATAGTAGCCGAACAAACTCTTCTCATAATCATCAGTACAAAAGCGACATTTGTGACGTCACATCTGTCTGGTCTTATCACCGCGCTGTGATAGATTCACCCTGATTTTTTCTACTGATGGGTTTACTTTGGAAGATCTTCATCTTTTGTAGAAATGAAGGATATTCCTTTTGCTTCCTGTAAGTGTAAGCGACTAACGCTGGATTCAGATATAATAGTGTGCAGAAATTATTTACTCGGAAGCAAAGCAAGAAGTTGTGGTAGAGCCACCCTACCACTTTTGCTAGATGCATGACTAGGCCGACTCTTCCAGGAAAGTACCACACTCTCACAGAAAATCGACGTTCGATTAGTACTTTTACGGCTTCTATGCTTCGTTCGGTGAGTGTGAGAGCCGGAGGTCCATCCGTCCCGTCTGGGGAGGTAAAAATAAAAGGCCGGCATCGCTCTTGTCACACCCCTGGTGTAGTCCTTGGGCAGCAGTAATCACTTATCATCAGGTGACATGCTTGCCTGTTTTCCGTCCTATGCCATAAAAAAAAATGCGGTATAATTCATCATCATCATCATCATCAGGTCTTTGTTAGTCTCCACTGCAGGAGCACGACCCTCTCCGTACTACCAGAGCTGTATATTAGCCACAGCAGTCAGAGGATTTGGTCTACACTCTCCACGCTGGCCAGACGGGTTGGAGAGGCGGTATAATTGCCGTTCATTAATTCAGAGGTTCATGTCGTGCCGAATGAGCATAAAAACCCGTATAATAAAAGTATTCATATATGTAATCTTATGAAAATCTAGCGTGAGAAGCCGAACATGTCCATACATCGGTGCCGCAATTACAATGCCAATCCAGAGAGCGAAAGGCCGCACGCGTCTATTGTATGAACTTGCACGTGATGCGTACATGGCGGCGATTGGCAAAAGTGGTACAGAGAGGACACTTCATACGTGACTTATTCGTCGTTCTCTGACGAATTGAATCCCTGAAAATTCTGACCTCTATAATTCTGAACGCACTCTTCTTGGTATACTCAACGTTGCGGAACTATCGATAGTTAACCTCAAATACTATTCAAGCAATCGATAGGCCTATAGACAGTATCACCACGTGTTACTACTATCGATAGTATAAAAAGTGCTTTTTAAGCAATACGATAAAGACAATACCATCGATACTATAGATAGTATAGTACCTATATAGTAGCCTTTGTCAATACTATTGCTCAAAAAGAGCAATACTATTGATTTGGTTTCGCTTTGACTATCGTTAGGCTATCTATAGTGAACTATAGTTAGCTTTAGTAGATAGCGATTTAGTAGATAGCTTACACTCTGTCGTTTCTTATAATGTAATACTTGGGTACAAGTAGCTCAAGGATTTGGCACATTATCAGGGGTATCGTTGTCACAAAGACCTCTTTCAGAACAAAGGCTGGCCCGTTCCGAAACAACTAGTGTCGACTGGCGCTTTTCTTTAACTCTATCCCAAATCCGTGTGGTGTATTATATTATAAGAAACGACAGAGTGTAAGAGAATTAGCATTGAGCAAAGATGTTGCGACTTACCATTATGTACTCTCGTTGTTTTGAGTTACAATAGCACATAGAATATGACAGATGGTTACATAATATGGTCACACGGCAGGACTGTTTTGACAACATGCTTTATTCAATGGAATCATATCATCATCTGCAATATTGGGTAGTTCAATCTTCTAAAAGATATAAAAGCTGATTCAAAATCTTGATGATGAGACGTTAAAATAGGCTTGCTTTATTGGTTTATATAAAAAAGCAGTCTTCAAACAGTCTAGAATAATACAGCTTTTCTACATTATCATGCCTTACTCTTTGGCCAAACAAATTTTACAGACATACATACACACACTGCCTACGTGTATATATACAATCTTGCGCGGCACGTGTATTTTCCAACTGAGACCAAACGACTGTTTAATGCACTTTCATATCAATTTCATTAGCGAACCAATAATTAATTTTAATATTTACCAAACAGAAGTGTTATCGATTAGGCCAATAACATTTTCAACAACGTAACACCTATTTGATAAAAGTTGTAATTAAAACAAACTGTTTAATCATACATATTATACGACGTAGACTTTTTCTACTGTCCCTTTTGCAAAGGCAAGATTGGTTCTATCTATGTGAAGAACAAAATTTCAATCCTTGAACTCACCTAAAATTCGACTTTTTAGGTCTATTAAGTACTAAAACTCCTTTTAAAACATAATTTGATTTATTGGGCTTTAAAACATAAGCATGTAGTTCAATTTAGGTGATACTTTTAGAGGTGTTTTTACTCATTTACAATGCACGGAAGCCGTGCTGCTCAAAGACAATACTATTCTTATATCCTCTTATTAAATTAAGAAGTAAGATGATGATGAGAAAAATTCCACGAGTTTAAATAAGAGTAATTTGGGTGACTTCCTTCGGCCTGTGAACACAACATTTACTGTAAATTAGTAAGTATCATCATCATCATCAGGTCTTTCTAGTCTCCACTGCAGGAGCACGACCCTCTCTGTACTACCAGAGCCATATAATAGCCTGAGTAGTCAGAGTGTGGTTCCCGGCAGAGTAGAATAGGACCACTCCAAATCATCCCGTGGATGTCGTAAAAGGCGACTAAGGAAACACAAGCTAAACAAAGCTTATTAACATCAAAGAGACCTCTCCAATCCGTCTGGCCAGCGTGGAGAGTGTAGTAAGTATCGTTAATTAAAAACAATTTCAATAGGAAAACAGGTTTTCCTCATTACTTACTTCTAGACATTATGTCATCATATACATTCTCAGCTGATATTCATCGTTTGAACTATGCCATTTAACACCTAGGTTCAAATATTATGTACTTAGTTATGTGCATAATGTTCCATATACGTATACATTTAGATATATATTTTGCCGTAATAACCATGTTACCACGGATATTTTATCGCAGTGAATGTGATTTTATATCTTTAGCCTTCATTTTTTAATATGTATGTATAAAATAAACGTGCTCCATAAACCCTACTAAGTGAAAATTGAATCGGCTTTTTCTCAATATATAACAATTTATTAATGTATAAATCGGGTTCGTCACCGTATTTCGTCGGAATTGCAGTCAGTAGTTCCGGACTCGTCAGGAACCCATTTTCAAGGCAAGTGCGGGACGCGCGGGCTCTTGAAGACGAGTCCAAACCTTTAGTCGGTATTACCCTTAGGTATTACCAACGGAATACTGTAACAATATACGTGTGTAATATTGTGTACAAGTGAGTGACCCGTTTTTATTCTTTTTTTGAAGTAAGTTTCAATAATATAACAACTAAGTTATTTTATTTTTTATTTTGTGAATGATTCTAGCAGACCATGGACTTGTAAGTATAAAAAGCATAATTCTATGAATACAACGATCAAACGTGATATGGTGAATGAAACATTTTAAATATGAATATACTACGCAGTTACGTTTAAACTAACAACAGCTTATCTAGTTGATTCAGTAGATAGCCTAAATGCAGTAACAGTAAACTGTAATTGGGTACACGTAAAGGATACACGCAATAACACTTCACCAAATGGGTCGTGCTTGTTACCCAAACAAACAATGCCGATAACTAGGCTGCCAAATTGAACTGATGAAAAAATGGGTGACTGAGTCAGAAGCCAAAATACGGTCGAGTAAACTAAAATTGATGGATTGGATGTGGTATATTAAATGTAAGATAAGACGGTTCGTCCTTTTGAAAAATCTTTTTCATTTTTATGGGTTTGTCTATAACTAATAGCTATGGCGTAGAATAGGAAGAAGACGTTTTCGGTTGAGACAACGAGACCTTACTTAGCAAAATATTGCTAAGTTTTAGTTGGAGTGACTGAGTCAGTCAATGAAACATGGTTAATGGACACGAAAGCGATGTTGAATAAGATGTATTATAAACTATTATAAAAGTATGTGTCAAGTTTTTGCGCATAATCTACTTTGATCCTTATCGTTGTGCTGAAAGTATGATGTCACGTGTTTAATGAATGTGTGGCCAATGCACGAACTCTAAGGATTATAAACGTAATTAGGGACATTTTATAAAATTAAGGCTATCTTGTCTCAACTGAAACACTCGGTCAACCAGAAAACTTATAAGAACATGGCCTACGTTTTACCCTAAGCTAGCTATCTATATCTATTTATAAGTATTTTAGAACCGTACTTAGTAGTATTTTTCCTTGTATGTGGATTTGCAGACATCGACTTGAATTTCAACGCATTATTTGGCACGTATTTGGTCTATGTAATGCTCTTTTTGATTTTTTTCTCCCTTATCTTCAGTTTTTCCGTTTTTAAATGAATTTAATTTACTAACCAGCCAGTAACAAACCTACACAAATAATCTTAAGATCTATATTTCAGTAATAATATTCATTTCGGTACCATCCAAAATAAGAGCACACAGGGAAAAAAAAATGGCCCATCTACAAGCAGAGTAATGTTTTTCGTGCGGATCTATGTATGTAAATATAAATGCTTCGTGGTTGCTTCCTTCAGTTGCTTCCTGAAGTCTAAATGACTGGACCAATTTTGAAGTGAGAGCTGGTGTCACATTTTTTTTTTTTTTTTTTTATTTATTTACCATATAAAAACATATTTTACAATATTTAAATAAGAATTACATATAAAAACCACGTAGGTTTGTGCCTATGTTATTCTACTATGAAAACATCGAAATTAAGATCTATCGACTTACCTACCTATCTACTTTCATTTTACATTGCACATTAGATAATCTTTAGGAACCAGACAAATATTAAGTGTTATCCAAAAAATATCTCTTCAATTTAGTTTTTATATTGTTAGGCGTAATGTCATCTCGTAACTCAGGAGGTAAATTATTGATTAAACGAGGAATAATGTAGGTAGATGTTCGTTTGCCGTACATGTTATTTGCTTGAGTTGTTAATAACACTTTCCGTGCTAAGGCCCGAGTATACACTGGATGATCAATTTTTTTCCAATACCTATCTTCAAAAAAGTGTTGTTTAAGCAATGAATATTTGATTTGGGTGTGGACTGGTAATACTTTACAATATTTAAAAAGTTCACCGTCGTTGTTATGGCTTTCAATTTTTATTTTCTCTGGTACTATATTTTTTAATATTTTGATTTGTAATTTGTATATTTGCTCAATATATGTTTTATAAGTACGTCCGTAGCTGCTTATGCCATATTGTAAATAAGATTCAGCAAGTGAGTTATATAACATTAATTTAACCTTAGGGGGAATACGTTTTTTTAAAATAACTATGTTCGCAAGAAATTGTCTCAGTTTGTTGCAGACATGGTCGATGTGTTTTCTCCAGTTGAAGTTTGCGTCTATAATTAGGCCTAGATACTTATGTGCCTGAACTACTTCGATGTTTGAACAAGAACAGGAGCCTCGGTTGTGGAGGTATTCGTGATCGTGAACTACAATGTTATTCATCGGTTTTAGTTTCAGGTAGGGTGATTTTATTAGCATTATTTTAGTTTTTTCAGCATTTATAACTAGCCCTACATCATGACACCATTTTGTCAATGCATTTAAATCAGATTGCAAAAGTTTACTGGCATGTCCCAGGTTTTTGTCACTTATTACAAGACACGTATCGTCTGCAAACTGATAGCAACTGGAGTGTTTAATGCAATTACTCATTTCATTGACGTAAGAAAGAAAGTGGAGTGGGCCTAATACCGAGCCTTGCGCAGTACCCTCTGTGACGGATACGGGATCACTGATTGTATTGCTTACCTTTACTCTAAATGAACGGTTTTTTAAATAGTTTTCACACCATTTTAGCAAAGGACCACGTATACCACAGTTATCAAGCTTATTAACAATTTCTTTATGTTTCAGGGTATCAAAAGCTCTTGAGAAATCGATGATTAGGACTAATACGTATTTTTTTTCATTCAAATGTCCATTTACTTCATCTGTGAACTTTGCTAGTAGATCGTTGGTACCTTTTCCTTTTTGGAAGCCAAACTGGTTCTGATATAATACATCATTTACCTTGTAAAACGTGTGTATTTGTTCATCAATGAATTTTTCAACAATTTTATTTACTGTTGAAAGAAGTGTAATAGATCGGTAATTGGAGTAATCATCACGTTTTCCTTTTTTATAAACTGGTCTAACACATCCCTCTTTTAGTTTATCAGGATAAAGTCCACATTTGACGCTCTGATTAATTAGGTTAGCTATAGCTCCTGAAACTTCTTTTATAGCCTTGACATCGGTGACTCTAATGTTATCAGTGCCAGGAGCTTTATTTGATTTTAGTTTAGATATTAGTTTATAAATTTTGTCACTAGTGGCTTTTTGAAATAGCATAGAAAAGTCTTTTGGTTTTGAATAGGTACCATCATCAATTAATTTGATGTCACAATCCGGAACTATGTCTCTGACTGTTCGTTGAAAATTGGTTGCAAAGTTATCTACAATGGTTTTGGTAGTAATTCCTTGTCGTTCAAATGCTCTTTGTACGATTGAATCTATCGATAATGTAGTTCTCCCCATCATTTGATTGATAATTCTATAGGTTTTTTTAGTATCTTTAAAATATTTATTAATTTCTTTAATGTAAAAGTTATTTCTTCGATTTTCTAATACTTTGTGTATTTTATTGCGGATTTTATTATATTCAAGTCTAATTTTAGGATCATAAAAATTATTTTTCCATAACTTAAATAATTTTTCTCGCTTTTCACATAATCTGTTAATGTTTTCGTTCATCCACGGCAATTTAAATTGTTGATTATTTCTTAATTTACTAGTATATGTTTTATTATAAATTGAAATTTCATTTGCTTTTTGAAATGAGTTATATATAAAATTAAAAATGTCATCGGGTGAATTCATATCATTAGTCAAGGACCAATTAACATTTTTTAGCTCACGATAAAATAAGTCATAGTTAATTAATTCCTTTGTAACCTCCTGTGTGCACTGAGGTTTATTTGCATCTACGCAAGTAAAAGTAATAGCTCGATGATCCGCCAATACAACATCTAACACGGCTGAGTACGGACACAATGTGGGAATTCGTGCGAATATGTGATCAATGCAAGATTTTGTGATAACATTAAGTTTTTTTTCGATTCTCGTGTAATCTGTTATTCCACACATTAGTCCGTGCCCACTAAGTGTTTCTAGATATGAGTCTTTGCATGTCGAAAATGATTTTAAGTCGATATTCGTATCGCCGATCAGAAGGAGATTATGTTTGGACTGAAACCTCTCTAAGTATTTATCCAATTCCTTGACAAATATTTTTTTATTACTCGATGGTGGTCTATACACTGTACACACAACTAAGTCTTGTTGTGAGTTAAGTTTTAATGTACCTGTTAAGCTTTCGAACGTAAATGTTTTGTGTTGAATGATTGTGAATTTGAAACAATTTTTTATATATATAATAATCCCGCCGCCTTTTTGGCTATGACGTAGTTGTGGGTACATATTATATCCAGGTATATTATATAAATGGCAGATGTTTTCTGATATTGCAGCTTCTGTGATAATGATCATGTCTAATGAATACTTACAATTTTGAATAACTTGTAGCAATTTATTAAAGTTTTTTATCGTTGATCTAATATTAATATGAATACATGAGAAAGTGAAGAGATCTTTGTAGGGTACTTGTTCGAAAAAGTGGTTCGTAGTAGTGCAGTTTAATATTTCCATACTTAAGTAATAAAATATAAAAAAGAACACACAAATTAAAAAAAAAAAAAAAACTTGATGACAGCAAAAATAATTTAAACTAAAATTACAATTTATTAGCGGTGTTAAGCTGGTCTTCTATATAACGTATATCTTCTAATGACCGTATATAATGAATTTTGCTATTGCTAGTTTTCCTAACACATACCTTGCCGTCTCGGCACCATACAAACTGAAATGATCTACTTAGTTGCATCTTAGCAGTATATAAAAGTGTCTTAACATGTTTTGTTAACGCTTCACGGACAAATATTTTGCTCCCCGCTACATCCCTCGGGACGCCCGGCACCAAAAGCCCGACAGTAAGGGGTGTCTTCCTTCCAGCGTCAATCCATTGCCTTTGCGCGGCCTTTGTCTTCATGTTTACAAGGAGTGGTCCAGGTTTGCCTTTTGCGCCTGGCAGGCGCTGAGTTGACTGTACATCCTCCTTATCCACATCCAGTTTTAAGGCAATCGTTTCTATTATTTGTCCTACCTCCTTAACGGGGATTTCTGGGAGCCCCGCAACTTCCAATGAAGACGAAAGTGCATTTTGCTCTTGGTTCTTCACACATTGTTCTAAGACATTTACCCTCAATTCTAAGTTTTTATTTTTATTTTGTAGATCCTGATTTTCTTTCTTTAAATCCTTGATAATATTGTTTAGGTTCTTTATAGATTGGTCCATGGTACCAACCTGCTCACTAACGAACTCGACAGAGCCCTCCAGGTGACCTATTTCCTGCCGGAAAGCCTTTGTCAGTTCTCTGGAGATGTCTTGAACAAGTTTACGTGTATCCAACGTTTGGAACGTTTTGGTACAAACTTCATCAGAGTCATTATCTTCTTCGTCGTCCTCAGGGATAACTATCGATCTGCGAGATATATTTTTAAGGCAATCTTCACAGCTCCATTCCATTCCCGGGGAATTTCGAAGGGTATTTATTTGTTTGTTAGAGAGTTTGGCACAGGCTGGATCGGCATGGACAATCTTATCACATCTACTACACTCGAGTCCAGGGGATTTTTTTGTAATGTTTTTTTTACACTTAACACATTTACTGATCACCATTTTAGAAATAGGTAGGTAAGAACGTTGTCACATAAAACTTGTTTTTTCATTCGGTCTGGTTTCAAAAAACTGAGATAAGTAATCACGTGACAAAAATAAATATGGATTTAACACTATTTAACACCCAAGTTCGGCTAATATCTGCTAAATGCCAATTCGTCGGATTAGTTTGTTTTTCTCATAAAGCTGATCTTGTGTTATGCGCAATTTTAATGCTTTGTACAAATGTGGGCTTCGCAAGCACAAAAATGTACCTACCTACATTCTAATCCAATATTATTATAAACAACTTATACAATATTATTATAAATGCTAAAGTGAGTTTGACGCTTTCTTGCTCTATCTACTGAACCGATCAGATCATCTAGAAATTGTGCATAAACGTTGCTTAGCGTACGAAGAAGGACATAGGCATACCTTTCATCCCGGAGAAACTTACTGTTCCCGAGGGATAGACACTATCGCGAGCGGAGCCGCGGGCGAGAGCTAGTAAGTTATATTTAAGACCTAAATGTTTTTTCCTGATAGAATAACAGTTAACATCTAAACATAAGCTTTTATGTTAGTCGTATATTTAATAAGAGGTCTGTAATAAATGTTACTCACGCTTTGTTAATCGTTTATATTACAGAATGTTGAAAGATTAACTTTGTAACTACTCGTAATACGAGTAAAGGTGAGTGGTGAAATCGGGGCGAACATTAGTAGACATTTCATGTAAGTATATGTCACTTTTGATTGTAAAAGGTTATCACGTTCAAAAAAAAACCAGTCTTACACACTTCTATAACTGTGACACTAATATACTCATATTTTATAGGTATGTAAAATTGTACTTTAATTTCCCACGATTTTTCTCTTCAGCACGAAAAAATTTTGGTAATACAATACACTTAAAATAAATTTATTAAATGATGTAAATCTTAAAATCTATTAAAAATAACTACAATATTAAAAAAAATGTTTCAAACAGAAATCTTGGCATCTCAATCTTTGAAACACCAAGATTTGTGTTTGAAATATTATATTTATATTGGACACAATATTCTAAGTTATAATTATTTTTACACTTCAAACCACTCGAACCAAATTGGTTACCTTCTCCAAAGGAATGTAAATGAATAGTTAACGTGTTTACAAGTTTTTAACCTTGTTTAGAGGATCATCAAAACAATTCCAAATTTACGTTTTGTACGTAAATAACCTAAACTCCAGACTACAAAGGAAGCAAGTAGGTATATAAGTACCTATTTCAATATCAAATCACCTTGTCAATCATAATATGGTTCAAACTGATCTTAGGAGTATAAATATTGCCTTGACTATGTTGATCAATATGACTATCAAAATCATAAGACTATGCTTATTCCAAGGAATTCGCATTTTTTATCACGTACTTGGCACAATTTACTTATTCGAAATCTTACATATATAGGCACAGGGCGATTCTTAAAAACCTGGCAATATTTTAATGATAAAATTAGAATCCCTGATAGAAATACTTACGCAAAAAAGGGTGAAATAAAAATAAACGTTTGGACTTCTTTTTCAGTTGATAAGAATGCGAGATCGAATATTTCTTTTTTTTTTATTATCATCTTTTTTCTTGCGGCTCTATATTCTATCAAGATTCTATACCAACATTAAAACATTGGCAGGTTGATCAGAATCAATCATTTACCTCGTAGATAAACATAATATCAAAACAAAACCACTTATCTACGTAGGTCTACAGCAATGTTTATATTAATAATATATTACATCATCATCATCATCATCAGGTCTTTATTAGTAGGAGCACGATAATATATATTATATAAAGTTTTATAATCACTCCATTCAGTACAATTCAAGTTTATCATGGGGATTTTTAGATAGATTAAATTACGACAACAAATCCATACAATCTTTATATGGATTTGTTTGTTTGTATGAATTTTTCCAAGCATTTGACGAGATCGTGATTGTCAGTATTTATCTAGTTATCGCAGATTCTTTTATCTCTTATCAATGGACAGGAAACTGTTATCATCTTTAGTTTTATTGCTCTCCTACTGGAAATAAGGACTTTGCTCTCATGATAACCTTAACATTCATAATTTGTTTTGATGAGGTAGTTCTAATTGCAACTACTATCCATTTTCTCATAAAGCCTTTTTTTAGTTAGATTGTTAAATTGAGGTGGATCCTTCTTATATAAGACCTTTGCGGACTTAGAATCTTAAATTTCACTTGTAGATAAGTCTGTAAGTTAATAAATTTAGGTGCCTATCATTCTTTGTCATTACTATCATCATCAAATATGTTAAAATCATTCATTCCATTGAAAAATATCGTCAGGAAATTGAGTTTGTTTTAAAATGTATCGGCTCATTGTAACTAACTACTTCTACTAGTATACCTACGTCAGAGAGTAATAAGCTGGCCTGTCACAATAAAGAACCTTAAAAATTAAGGCTTAAAAGAGGAGACTTACAAATATTATCACCGATATGCGTATGATTAAATACTTAAATTTTGTAAAAAGATCTAGTAAAGTTTAATTTGTCTTGCGATTATTAGGTACATTTCCATCATTTAAATGCATAATTATGATGTAGCTGGGAGATATCTTAAAACTAAAGTATTTTTCTTACAGCGATTTATCATGGACTCTCGGATCGATAGTTTTGCGACTGTTCAAATACAAACGCTATTATTTAAAAGACTATTGTAACTTTTAACACTTGTGTCAACGTAGTATACATTGACGTGGGTTAGCACATTTTAATTATACAGTCTTTTGTTAACAGCTACATATATCAAAATGTTGGAAAACTTTTATAAGTATATAAAACAAAAAATGGTGACATAACTTTATTATAATGAATAAGAAAAACTTAAAAACAGAACTTACCCTAAACTACTCATAAATAAACCTAATTAAAAGTATGCATGTATTCACAAACCATGCAGTTACTCCAAAATCAAAATCAAAACGTTAATTCAGAAAATAGGCCTTTGCAGGCACTTTTTCACGTCATATCATATTTAAAATTATCTTATTAGATAATATGTATTTATTAATTGTTCAAAAGCTACAGACTACTAGCGTTTCGGAACCGACCACTGCAGAGAAGAAACGCCGAAAGAAACTCTTATCAACAGTTTTGGTCGCCTACTCGCCTGAAGGGCTTTATATGATTGCTTGCCAGATGCTCACCCCTGGCACAGAATTAATAATAGTACTAACGCCCCTGGGTATCATGCCCAAAAGACTAGCAGCATTGCGCAATAAAATGGCAATGCTGATACGCTGAGTTAGGCTTCCACACAGGGCTTCCAGCCTTTTGGTCACGGGATACTTAAAATAAGCTCTTAGCCAAGAAAATAAATTATTATGAGTTGATTGACCCCACGGACCCAATGTTTCTGCCCTCAAACACTCAAATATGAAGTTTCTTCCTAGAGGTGAACCTTATAGAGTTAAACGACAAAAAAAAAACAATTTGACGAATATCATAATGTCTTTTGTACTTGTATTTTTGCATTTGAATGGTAACAATTTACTGATTCGTTCTAGAATTTGTTTTCCTTTACGAATAAAGGCGTTATTTATATTTTTCGACAAGAATATATTTGAATATAAATTGTATATTCTTTCCAAAGTCAAAAATTAACAAAAGAATCTCTGCAACTATAAAAAGTCAATTTTCTTATGATCATCAAAGTCCATTGGAAAATTACTGGTAATATTATATACTACGTACAATTAATATATTTAAGGTGACTGATGTAAGCATAAGGAAAAGAAGAGGTTTCATAAAGCCGCAATATCACATGGGTATAGTATATTCAGGTTTGCGGTAATGAAAAACCCAATTAAGCGTA
The DNA here is from genome assembly GCA_963082605.1 of Rhodophaea formosa. NCBI lineage: Eukaryota > Metazoa > Arthropoda > Insecta > Lepidoptera > Pyralidae > Rhodophaea > Rhodophaea formosa. The sequence continues at coordinate 9,033,211 of OY720206.1, forward strand.
CCTAAAAAGCATGTGTTTTCCTTGTAATTTCCACGTGCATTCCAAGTTTGTATTAAGTATATTTTGGCGTGATGTAAAATGTGCACGTTTTTAATCAGCTCATTTTAAAATAATAAAATATTGTACAAGCTCCTAGGGTAAAATATGAAGATTCATTATTTGACAACAGATCTCTCAAAACTAGGAATAGTAAAAACCGTACCATATACAGTTGCTTCTGCACAGTCTAGGACAGTGAACTCAAACCAACGATCTATCTATAGTCTAGTATAAGAATTATAGTTTGATCAATAAAAATCTTATAAAATTGGTTGAATTCAGAAGCTGCGAGAAGCTTGTTACTAGGTCTCCAGGCATCCAACTATCAGCTGTGTCCTCAACGGAGGTGGCACAAGACTTTGAGCTACTTAATCCCTTTTTTTTACAGTATGAACACAAACCGAGTGCAATTTTAGCCTCTATAAAGCAACTTTAACCGAGAAAATGAACAATGGGGCCAATGCTGGGAAATCAAAACATATGCAAAACTAATAACCGTTCAGGAAATTCATATGGAAAGGTTGAAAAAATATTACTACATATGATTTATTTATTATTTATTTAATCAGTACATAAATATAAATATGGTGTTTACAATTGTTCTACGTATGTTTATAGTTGATGTGCTAGGTATGCATGATACGTAGTAGAGAAAACGTGGGTTGTAAGAATTCAATTTTATTTACTTACCTTGGTTTCAGCGGCCGCTTTATGCTCACATAAAACTGCGGTTTGCGGGGAAAGAATAAAACATTTAGGTATGCACGGCTTCTACAAAACGACATTGACAATATTTTGCTATTTTTCGTTGTTACAGTTTCATTTGAAAAATCACCTGCTTTTTCTTATATAACAGACCGAGACAATTCTAAAACACAAGTAACGGCAACAAAGTACCCATTCAACCCGGGCTGGGTCTAACCCGAGTCATCGCTGTCGGGTCTAACCAGAAAAGTGTAGCATGTTAAGTAAAGCTTATACCTATAGTTTATTGGACAAATATTATCTGCTATTTATATAATAATGAAATCTATGACATCTTCCTTTGTATTTCATACGTTGCCAGTAATAAGAATATTTAATCATATAACCTCGTTCAGCAGACAATTTAATGGTATCAATGAACTCCTAGAAATAACGTGCAAAAAGTCCGCGCTCCAGACCACAGAGAGGATTCACAATTATCGGTTGGAGCCACATCCACACGAATAGGCGAGCTTTGTATAATATAATAATATGGAGGCATCCGGTGCGGCGGCGGCGTGCTTCGCAACCGTTGGTTTTGTAAAAAAATTCAAGGGCAGCAGTCAGGGACCCGTAGATTCTTGACCCCGGCGTGAGTGAACCCCGCGTGTTCACGGAAATCTAAATGATCGCCAATGCCATCTTTGCGATAAGGAACCCGACCGATAGAAGGTTATCTTTTTTTATAAATTGCTAATTAATATACAAAGGGCGCAATGGAATTGCGGGTAATTTTCTATTTTTCTTATTATTATTTTTGAGTTCTAAATTAGAAGTCGAGCTTATATCCAAAAAATTACCCTAAAAGAATTACCATATTTCCCTTAGGTTTTTCCATACCGTTTATCATACACGCTGTCTGGCAGCGTGTATGCTAAACTGTGTGCATAATAAAGAAACGAATAAATTAACTAACAAACAAACTCACTTCTGCTCAGTATATTATATTAGTTAGTGAGTTAGGTACTTCGTCACAAAAAGTTTGATAAGAAATATCTAACTTGTAAGTTATTATGCTAGCAAAATACCTCCTAAATATTTGCGCTTTCAGTACTAAATTTTAAGATCCATCAATTACGTTAATGACGGGTCAATATATTTAAACAAAAGATAACTTAAGATTATGTACTGAGTAACGCAAATTCGAGTGGATTGAAGGTTTGTTAACTTCTCGCTCACACACAAAGGAAACTTTACTGCTTTTTCATTGCGTCTATTCTTATCTTCGCAGTACGCAGTGGCACTGGCTAATTGTTGTAATTAAAAGTTTATTAGTCGAGACAAATATGCCTCGGCGCTGTTTTCAATTTTCTACAATTGAATTGTATTAGTGATCAAAACGGCAATTGATAACAAACACGATTTTGATTCAGTCGTAAAGATAACTCGTGAGAAATCAATAAATTAATACCATAAATAATATCAAACAAGTTAATGATTAATGTCACTTTAACCGAGTGTGTGAATGTTTGAGACTCTCACGTGAACTTAAATGCACAATGGCCGGTTTCGTTTAAATAAATATAAAATCGAAATAAAGTATGTTGGTACTTTATTTCATACCTGACCGGCTTATGGCACTGACGATGATTTTTCTTTTCAATAATTAGTTTGCATTCAGTAAGATTGCAAGTAAACAAACCAATTTTGCATTCTTCAACTTCTCTTTTTTGTAGGTTCACTAGAAAAGCTTTTTTGTCAAAATATATTAATAGCCACGTCATGAGGTATATTTAATGACACTCTCGCGTCTGTATTAATTTTAATAGCTTTAACGTAAACAAGCGGACTGGTCATGTTTTTGTTTACCTCAAAGTTCAGACAAAACATTTTGTTGACTATTTGGCTCCAGCGCCTGAGACCGCTTGAAATGCCGCCAAATGCACAATCTGCCAAATTAATAACTGCCCAGACATTGCTATACAGTTCTGCCTCATTCATATGCTTGTGTCGCCTCTCTAAAGTCTGACACTAAAAATAAAGGCGACGGCGTTTGCCAAAAACAATGAATATCACAGCCGCTCTCAGTCCGAGCCACGTCATGGATAATGTGCAATATCGACAGATCTCTTATAATTTTAGTACTACTTTCGAGACAGACGGAATTTGGCTCGTTCCATATTTGTTGTCATGAAGTCTACTCGTGCTTTGTCGGTTTGTCAGTATGGGGAAAATGTCTTAAGATTCTTATTAATTTTTCAGGACTGGGAGTCAAGATACGGAAGCAGGGATTGAGTTATATAAAAGTAGTAGGTAGAGATGGGTTGAAAGATCCAAAGATACAACAATATTAGTTAGTTATAGCTTCCTGCTGGGAGAGTAAAGAATATAGAAAAACAATGTTTTCTCAGGAGTCTTTCTTATCCAAAAGGAAGCTAATGCTAATTTTCAGAGCATCCATCAATACAAAGGTAATACGAATTTTATGCAAGTTTAAAGTTACTTAAAAGTTTTATGTACGTATTGTACTTGTTGTTATTAATATGTTTTTATTAACAATAAGGAAAGTTTCACGCCATAGAGTGGATAAACGCTCTAGTAAAGTATAATGTATATCACCGGTCTGTCGACCAATCCGCTAAATGTGGCCTTTAGGTTCCAGACATCTGGGTTCTGTCTATCCCGCAACAGAAAAAGGTGTGACAGTATTTAAATCTATCCGTCTCTATCTACGTTTTTAAAATAATCATAAATCAAATCCCGCTCACAGCTATAAAAATCTGCATGATAAATTGTTCAGTTCAATAGAATTCCATAAATTATTTATATTGCGCAATATCAGCCTCATTATGTTCTAGTACCAGTAACATTATATCATTCACATTGACGTCAGAGCATCGGGGAACCCTCAAAAGAAATGGGTCAGTTCCACTTTCGTCAATCATACGTCAAACATCACTTTGATAGACACTTACAAAATGATCTTTGCGTTTGTGAATTGATTCATCCAGTGAATTCTAAACTTTATAGCCAATTGAAACCCAAATAGCAAACTTAATCTTGGTAGAAGAGGCATGGCAGTTTAAAATGGTTTTGAAGTTAAGATATTACGAGTAAGCTGGACTAATGATACTGTCTGCGAAACGAGGTCCTTGGCGCCAAACGGATAGTTAGTAGGTCACCTCGATTTCACAGGGTTATTATAAAGGTAACTGGATATGACCATCGTGTTCCAAATTTATATTTCTCGGAATCGAAAAGTATTCCAGTCGAGTTCACATATTAGTTGTTTTCTTAAGCATTTAATTGATGTACCCAGCAGGAAATGAAGCCCAGATATTTGAGAGTGATCCGTTATGAGAATTTATTACGGCCGTAAAAATTTGCGGCAAATAAGACGCATTGGGGAATCACCATGTGGTAATTAATGTGAATTGGAATAAATCATATTTTGTTTATTTATTGAGTCGCAAGTAGGGTTATGGAGAGAAAACTGACATACATACAAGTCCTAATTATTTATGTTGCTTACGTCTGCATCGTCAATTGACTCAGCTTATGCAATGCTCGTATGTGCATACATTTCCAACTAACTTTTTCACCCGAGTTGATCACCGTAAATTATAATATATTTACTTAATGATAAGTACTGTTAGATGTAAAAGCTTTGTATTCATAAGTGTGGTTTTTTTGTAGAGTAAGCAAATATCACCAAATGGTCAATCAGTAGCATTGTCTGTATGCGCAAGGCTTGGAGAAGCAGCAAATTCTCATATGCCTGATGGGCCGCGATTTTCATGAATAGGCTGAAGGGTTGAACAGAGAAAAAATAGCAAAGCTTTTGGAGAGCAGCAACTCTCATGTTTTGCCGTATGGGCCAAAGTCATGTACGGATGTAGGTTCAATATATATATGCAAGTAGGTGCTAGTGTGTGTGGCACGAGACTGCTCATGCAGGGGATTATAATTTCACGTCTTGTTATCTATGTCACCGCGCCCCAACAATGCGAGGGCGTGTCACTTTGCGATAATGTGACCGAAATAGATGCGTGCGTTATCTCAATGGGATAAATATAGACTGCCCTGTTCTACGCTTTACTACATTACTCACTACTTTCACACACTACTTAGATAAGAAAGCATAGAGGCCAGCAAGACTACTACGTCTTCTCAGGTAAAAAATATATGTTTTAAAACAAAAGAGATTTAAAATTTTGTTGAAAACAATCAAGGTTATACAAATATACTTACTTATTGCCATCACGTCATTTTCCCTTGCGGCCCAGGTCCATAAGACCTATGAGGTAAAGGAAAAAGAAAAGATGCGTATCGGATTTATACATCAATCGTGTTGAGGATTTAAAAATAAATAAATATATACGGACAAATCACACATATTGAGCTAGCCCCAAAGTAAGTTCGAGACTTGTGTTATGGGATACTAACTCAACGATACTATATTTTATAACAAATACATATAAAGATAAACATCCAAGACCCAAGTCAATCTGAAAAAGATCATTTTTCATCTTGACCTGACCGGGGATCGAACCCGGGACCATCCGTGTCACAGGTGTAGACCGCTGCGCCACGGAGCTTTCATTATCTCATGTCACATCCTCGACACCTCATAACGGAGGTCTGCGTAAAATTCTCTTTTTATGGGCCACTTCCGCAATGCTGCTTTTTTTACCTACCTACTTTGGAGGATTACTTTCATTACATAATTGTCAACTTTATAGTATGATCTAACCACGACGATTAGGCAAGTTTTTTCTATTCTTTTTGGGCATAATATGTAATTCCGTACCTGCTTTTCTTACACCAAAAAAATGAAATCAAATGAAAAATAATTATTTTAGCATAAAAGTGCACCTACAATACAAAAAATATATACTTATATAAAGTTAAAGTACTTAATAGGTGTCAATAGTGTTACAAATGTGGCTAGGGCTCAGTATAATGCTGAACTGGGAATAGCCTAGTGCAGCGACTATCAATATCATGTCGTATTGATTTGCTAGTTTAACTGCTTGATTCTTGTAACTATTGTCTTCATTCTCCGCCCATAGATACCGTTATTATTACTATGTCTTACGAATTGTCATGAACACTTAACTAATAGACATGTGGATTAAAATTAGCAAGCACGAGTGATAGGTCACGTGTGACTCAACGGACATACGAGTATACCTGTAATCTCTCATCATCTTTTAATTGACCACTAGATAAGCTTGCATTAATTATACGAATTTTACGTTTGTATCATATTTGTTTCGTACAATGAATGTATCAGTACCAGTCATTTACCCACATGACTAGAGTTTTGTTAGCCTCTATTTAATTTCTCACTTTAGAGTAGCGACTATCTTCCAAACAATTTACCTGCAGATTTTCTACTCGTTTGAGTCTTCGCCCTTCTGCGTAGTCTCTGTATATTTGATATCAATGTGATTTGATTACCACAAGAATAAACTATAAAAACTCTAAAAATAACCAACACGAGCTGTAGATCACGTGTTGTCATGTCAATTGAAGTTTTGTTACATTACTTAACGGATATCATTGACCGAACACGTGGGACTATTCACGTGCGCCATTTAAGTGGTTTACTGTTAATTTGATTTTATGTTAAATTCTTGTAAATTCAGTTGTTAATTAGTATCAATTGAAAACTTATGTAGCATGATTTTATAACAACAATATGATACAAGTAAGATTTTTATGCATTTAGAAATACTTTTTTAAAGCATTTCACAGCTGTCTGGCATGTAGATCAAATGAACTGAATATATCTACCTACCTACTTTGTCTAATTCTATATCCCAACCGATTGCCAATTTAACTCCGATCGTATATTACGCAAGCTGACGTATTCTTATCGACTATAGGTATATGTTACGTTATGTTTAAATATATAAAATGGTTGCCACGTTCCTGTTGCTACCCACAACTATACATACATATCTCCGGAATAATAATACACTGTGGCACGGTAATGAGTGGCTTTGTGACCTGTAGGCCTTGCGAGTCTAAAGGTACCGGTACACATACTACTTAGTTACATGCTTCCGTGCTAGTTTTGTGCAAGTGCTACTTAGTTAAAAGTAGTAATATCACTGAGTAGCACGAGCTCTAAACTAGTGCAGAAGAATGATACTAAGTAAAATGGATAACTATTATCAATTTATTATTGGTGGAGCCCTAATGACGCTAGGGACTTTTATGACAATTCCGCCATTATAAAACAAAAGAAACCATGTAAATGATTACATAGTTATCTACATAATGAGCTATTATTTATTTGATACAAAAGTGCTAATGACACTGTTATATTAAACATGTTTAAGAAAACATTGTTTTTCTAGTCTCAGTACAATGATAATATGTTAGATAAATAGATCTATTTAGTAAAAAAAATGTAAGCTCACTTTGTTATCTAGCCTAGGTAATTCCAATCTTATATAGTAAGTATCTATTCCTGATATAAGATACTAAAATCGAAATTATTGGAAGTAGTGCTATCTGTAATCACAACAATGAGACTTCAAACAAGTACCTACTTGTTAATTCATAACGTATTGGTTTAATCAAGCAACTGAATGTTCTCGTATATATCTGGGCGTATTTAAGCAACATTATATCTATGTTTATATAATTTCGGACGTCATTGCCTGATGAAATTACGGCTATTGTCTCTACGGACGAATGATCAGATGTTTGAAGAGCGAAGGTTAAATGCGACGAATCGTTGTTATTGTATTTTTTGTTCTAGTTGCTATGCAATTTAACTGAATGTTAGGGTAGAAAACGTTGTCCCTCTCATCATCAAATCAGCCCGTCAAAATGAACAACTTTTCCTATGGGACAAACGCTGAAAAATTTCGACACTTTTCATACAAATTGCCACTGTTTGATCGAAGACTTTTGTATGAAATTGTCGTTTTTTTTTCGAATTCCCGAAATTGGTCCTATAGGAAAAATTCACTGATTTGATAGTTCAAAAGCTGTATTAAAATCTATTATGTTCTCCCAGTAACGCTCTGTACGAGTACGTGAGTGTTTCTTCAGCATATGCAAACAAGGAATTCATAACAATAACTGTAGTTGTGTATAGCCGCTGCGTGCAAAAGTATTATTAAAATATAATTCACATAATGTGAAGAATTAAACCGAATCAGATAAGCTTACTGCTTAGAGACTAGTTTATGGTTTTAGTGTATAAATATGTATTTATTACTTTTTTCTTACTTAACTGTTGAATTTCTGACAAAATGAAATGGCTGAATTACACACTGCAGCTTTATCACGAATACGTACCTGGAAAAAGAGAGAAAAACACGTTATATTAACGTCGTGCGTCTAATCTATGGGACAAAGAATGAGATACAGAGGGTTACATGTTAATTGTTAGGTAAAAATGGTAATATGTGACGTAATTAATTAAAAAAATGTCCGTTTAACACGTATCTATTGCGATATTCATTGCGCAATATTACTCAGTGGTAAATAGTACCAGTAGTACCTTTAGATGGGCCTTGCTTGCTGTATGACACAACGTCTAACACGCGAGGATCTCGTGGTCAACTATTGCTGTTTCTTCAGCTATAATTAGAACGCAATTCATAAAATGTTCATTTCCTATTTATTCTTTACACGTCTGAGGTAACTAAAGATACTTATATCTGATTGAAGATGTCTTGACACGTGTCGAAATGGCCCCACCTCAAATGAAATAATATTATATGCAATACAATGTCTTCTATAGAAATATAAATATGCGTTTGAATCATGGAAATTACTGATGTATGTACTCCAAAGCACTTTGCAACTCTATGTATTTTGCGTGCATCTCATCGGTACATAGTTTGATTCGGAATATATTCTACCTATGTAAGAGTAAATCGAAGTTGGTATTGTAAAATTGACTATTCATATTTAAACTTCTGCATTATCAATACGAGATAAAGATGAAAACCTACATGATACTAAAAGAATTACCTAGTGGCTGGCGCCATCTGTACGAGCACATATGACAGACACAGTATAAGATCTTTGCGCTAAAAATCATTTCTGAACTGGGTCAGACAGTTTGGGATCTGTGTTACAGTTTATGTAATATCAGCTTTATAAAACACAAAAATAAAAATAACTTTGGCATGCAAATTATCACCATTAATTTAAGAACTTGTCCGTGGAGTATTTTCCATTTTCCATTGCCTCCGCTATCTCCTTAATCTCTACCTATATGTGACACGACTTTGGCCTTCTGTTTCTTTTGTCTAAAAATGCATTCTTTGGCCTTTCTTTTCGTTTGGGTTTGATAAAGTCGTCGTGTTATATAAGATGTCCAAAGATCCAAGCCAATTCAAACTTATTCCACAGAGCAAAAGTGTAATATCGCTTTATTCCTATCAAATTAAATAATGTTCATTAAATAATTGTACCATAATTTGTATTATAATTCTAAGTCTTCGGCAAGATCAGCTTACTACTTCAAGACTATGAGTAGTTTTGGCTGTTCATTTAGAAAGCAGTTAAAACTAACCGTTTTACGAGTGTAAAACCGATTCGTGTTGGTGAGTAATAATAAGGTTTATTCTTGATGCTAATTTAATGTAAAAAGAAACAAACGTTTTGTGTAAAATTAATCATTCGACGGTCAACGCTCGTCGCTATATAGAGGTCGGATCAAAATGGCCGTCTGTCCTCATTTCCAAACTATTTAAAGTATACTACGCCTTGAACTTGAACTATAATAGAATAATATTACATGTCGTGGCCATATCGTAGAATTGATCTTTTCATTGATCTGCCCAATCTACATCATGATGAGGCCAATAGACAGTAAAACATTTCATGAAATGCGACCATTTCATGAAATTGACAATCACTTCATAAAGTGATCGATTCTATGATATGGCCACGACATACATATACCGAGTATTTATTAAAGCGTTTTAAAAATTACATTTTGATAAATACTTCAATATGACAATACCAATAAAGACCGATATTACATTAAAATAAAGTAATTAAGAGAGATGAAAGGCTTCCAGTCTGGAGGCGACAAGGAAAACTCTAGAAAAACAAGATGTTATTTCCACGACTTTAGAACTCATTTCAGTTGAGGTGAGAACTGATACGATTCTGTCTCTGTTTAATATGAATAAATAACTGAGACAGACGATAAGACGATTCGAATTTATTGATAGATATGACGTCCTGTTTATTTCTGAGATGTCGTTTGCAGACTGTCTGGTGAAGTTCGGCGGAACTGTGGGAGGTCTTTCTAACAGTGCTACCGATACCTCATAATGAGATATGCCCAACGGAATTGCTCTTGGAAACATGTCTCTGAGAACTTTATGATTTATTCATGTGCCATTTAAAAAGTCGGTCATTTCAACGGAAACTCAATGTTTTTAGGACAGTTTTTATTATATATTTCTGTTAACTCACGATTTCTAGTATTTATACGGAAACTGCGTCTGTTCCGATTTAAAATATAGCTAACTAGTTAGACAATAAATACGTGTTTATTTAATTTTAAGTTAAGGTATAAATTAATAATATATCAATGCCATTTAATATTCAAAGCTTATTAGGTATGAAAGTACTACATTCTGATTTATATGTTCAGCCCACAGCCTGTCTCTTTTATTTTTTATATTTTTGTCAAGATTTTCAATGGATTTTGAATTGTTCTGAAATGAGGTTTTCCAAAAACGGTTCAAGTTACGACCTGCTGTTGTGAAATGACACTCCATTATATTTTTATAAGCGGGTTGTTACTTCCCACAGAACCATAACGTTGTTACAAAAGAGAACCATCGGACGATCATACTTTATTCAAAAAGACGATTTTTTTTAAACTTATGCTTTATTCATTATAAAACTACATAACTATGTTCAAGTATTATAATTTAATGCCAACAATTGAATTGAAATACAATTTTCATATTGAACACAATATTTTTTCTATTTCGAAACCTTTGTTAATTTGGACTAATACCCAGTTTCTAGTTTAGTAGATTAAGTGATTAAAGTTTATGTTTCCTTTAGCGTATCCTTACTTCAAAGTCGTTGCAAACTGGTCCTGTATGCGGAAGACCTAATCGGTCTCAGTTTGAGGAAGAGAAACCAAGGTAATTGACAGATTATTAGAAATCGCTAGAATTAGTTTATTAAGTATCAGTTTAAAACTGCGAATTGAAGATTTTCTTGGACAAATATTATGTACTTGAATACGTATACGGAAGACAACTTCACAAAATCAGATTAATCACATTGATTTAGCTAAATCCAAAGTTAGCTACATTGTTTAGGTAGCGGTAAACGTTACTTAAACAATGTAGCGATGTATGTATAGTAACTTAGTAAGTTAACTCGTAATTCTATTAGAGTACTATATAAGTAAATAGATTTAGAATAAGGAAATTTAAAGACGGTTACTAAGAAATTTCCTCACTTCAAATCTTTTAATATTTTTAGTACACTGGATATAAATACGATACATTTATAAAACTCTTCAGACAGCAGGTCTGCGGTTTATTTGCGGCAGTGTTTGCTGTGATCTCTGATATATTCGTTATTTGGCGTCTGCACTGTTCACATCACGTCCGAAAATAACGCGCTCATTACATATAGCATTTTGTAGCCCTTAATCAGAGCAGAATAAGGCAAAAACTGGCAAATTAATGTTTTTAGACGTTCATAAATTGGCTATTCAAGTGATTCATACGAATATGTCTGAAAATCTTGCGCCATGATTTCAAAAACCAAGCCATTTTAAGTGCAATAAATTATTTCGAATCATATTTCGTATTCTATTAACCATCATCATCCGTGTGTATTCCTGGTTTCATCTTCAGCGGTAACACTTCAAATCTGGGCTCTGCTTGCATTAATGTCGATCCCGCGGGAACAGTAACTTTTCACGGAATTAAAAGCTTATGTGCTAATCTGGGTGATAAATTATTTGTGTGCAATATTTCATCTCAATTTATTGAGTCGTTTGGGCGTTATTGGGAAATAAAAAAACATCCAAAATTGCGCACTTACTACACAGAGATTTTTTTTTATGTCATAGGACGGCAAACGAGCAAGCAGGTCATCTGATAGTAAGTAATCACCGCTGCCCATGGACAACTGCAACACCAGGGTTGTCACAGGAGCGTTACCGGCCTTTTATTTTTCTCTCTCCAGAGGGGAGAGGGAGATGGAAATATTAGTAATATAAGACAGGAAATGATTGGTGAAAATCGCAAACCATTATTTGGTAGGTGTTACAGGGTTGTTTGATTAAACATCATGTTTTTGACTTTTTATTTATTTTGATGGCATAACTTTGATCACAACTGTTAATTTTTGGAATTTGTAATAAAATTTTAAATATTACTGTTCTCGGCAAAGGACCGCTACTTTCCAAACACACACAGTTCATTGAAATCTAACAGTCAGTGACCTTATAACAACGCATTCTACTTCAATAGCTTTCAACTGTATTTCATTACATTAGCGCCGGTCGCATGTGAAAGGTCACATGTTATAACCTTCCTAAGAGAAATTACAGGTCATTTGCGTTACAACGTAGCCTTTACATGCGAGTTTCTTTTAAAGTCAAATTCAGAATCATTAGCCTTGGTTGACCTTTTGATATTACTATAACTTGGGTAGGTACCTAATGACTTATAACTTTTGATTGAACGACATACTAAGTATTATACAATTTTAAGTTTTTGCGGTCACAAATGTTATTTATTATCACTACATGACTTACCGCGATTATTTTTGAGATTTACTTGTCTGATATTTTGAGGTCCATGTATTTTGACAACAATGCAGCTGCCATCTTCACAGACTATGATAATAATACAAAGTAATATTAATATTTTATGTATATTTCCCACTAACTCGTTTAGGTCTAGTGGCCGTGGGCTCTGTCAACCCCGTAAGATACAAAGACGTGATAATATGTATGTATATTTTCCCTTAGAAATTCCATAATGCATAATCATGTGTATAAACATACTGTCTTTTTATTTTTGAGCTGAAATTTTAAGCAATACGTATAATTAATATATTTTCTCCTTTAAATTAACCAGTTAAAATTTCTACAAGTAATTTACTACCGAAGTATTTTTTTCAGTTTGAATTGATTTCAGTGTACAAGAATAAAATGTCAGGTGGCGCTAGCTTCGCTGATCTTAGTCTAGGGACAGTATGATCTCCTTAGATAATAATCTTTAACACCAATGACCAAGAAGTAAAATATTTACATTCGTCGCTGTGATATCATTATTAACAATCCATCTACATATGACACACTATGACAGCCTATGTTGTTCTTTTATCATCACTTCCCTGTATAAGAAGCTTTATATAAGATCCTAGTTAGTACGTAAACGATATATTGTACATATGATCATATCACTTTAGACAAGATAAAAATATGATTTATTAGCATACCCATGCAATTCTCTATTGATAGTGCCGCTTTTACTGAAATATTCCACATGATACAAAAGAAGAATGTAACGCTCAGGGTTTTTAAAAGCATAAAATTAAATTTCTTTGAAACGATAAGTTACAAAGTTGATTCTGTCAATAATCTCATCTTCGAAACTCTTCCAGCTGTCAGTGACGTCACAGCTATTGACGTCATACTAACCCAGACACCCCATCGATGCTTCGTTCCCATGTCTACAAACCCCTTTACTCACGACTCACGCACGTCCCGGGGGTAACTTTATATTTAGACTGGACGCACGCCCTCTGACGTCAATACTGACATTTGGGCCTTGAGAGGTGTGGCAACCGCTGTAGCAAGCACCCATAGACAGTTATATTGGTTTTAATTTTAATGTTCCAACCTGGTGAAAAAAATATTAGCGAGGAACATGTATATTCGTGTATGGTATTCTACACGCGTCATCGTCATTTTTAAAATAGAATAGAATATAATTAGAATTCATAAGGAAGCTAGATTGAACTTCAAAAGGAGGTACCATGAACCATGCAATTACAATTAGATTGTTACTAAGGTAACGTGATGTTTTATTTTTGCTACTTTGTCACTTCATTCGTATTTATATCCGTTGATCTTTTTCTTCATAAGTATAAAAATTACAGGTTCATTAACAGGCTCTGTAGAAGTTTTTGTATATACTTTATTGTTTAGTTCTACTACTCGGTGTGGTTTGTATCTTGAAACGGAACCATATGAGTCAATAAAAATCAAATAAAAGATAACTAACGTCCGATCCAAAATAAATACATCTAACTCAGACTGAGTTACTGCGTAGAAAGATCACAGAGTGATCTCGATCATTCTATTATTTTTGAAGCCACTAACGCATGCCTTAATAAAAACAAGACGCATCGAGTCTGCTCCAAGTAGGTCTTAAGACGTGACAGTTTTAATACTGGTCGATGAACCCATCAGAAACACAAACAGGTGAACAAACTCAAAACAAAAACATGTAAGTTTACTTCACCAGGCCGACTTTAACAAATATCATTTGTACGAATATTTCTGTCACCCCTATTTCTACAGTCAAGTAGCTAAATTACTTATAAAATTTTCATTTATTAAATATCAAATAATAGTATAAGGTGTAAGGTTAAGTCGTATAAGTGTAACCTTAAGTCGTTAGGCCAGACTTGCAGTGATAAAATTTACCATAAAAATCACCATATAATAGCCTTGCCTTAAATTTTTTAAAGCTTAATAAATGGTCAATTATGTACTCTTAAGGAATTGATTGTAACGGTTCCTCTAAACTATTAAGGACCTTCAATTATTTTAAATTCATCCAATTCAATCGATGTACAATTCCATCGACCCATCGCCTTCCATTTGACATTAAAGTATTTGTTCCACTCCATATGAGTATGCAAACAATTTGATTGTATTGAAGTGAATATTGTCTTAATAAGTTGTAAATATACTTTGTTTTGTAGCTTGGGACATGGTCGTCTCATTGTGCTCCACGAACAATATTGTTACATTCAGGTGCAGGAGCCTTATATATTTACTAGAACTATGCTTATGTACCATGTAAGTTTCAGTGTCTGCTATTATTTTGACCAAAGCTTATTTAATAATTTTTGGTCCTTTATAATGATATTTGACGTCTCCTTTATTAGGCGACAGACTGTTGAAGGAAAACAGACTTGATTTTAAATAAGCAAAGGCTGCTTCAATTAGAAGTACAGTTGTTTAATGCTGAGATTCTAAGAAAAATATAACTTCATTCTCATGCGTGACGCTACTAGACTTTTCGATAGATCAAAAAATATTGTTAATTTTTACTTGCATCATTCGTACTCGTATTAATCTGTAAGCAGGTATTTTTACAGTAATACTTTCACTTATTTATTTTCAGTCATGTAAATTAACATGGGATTTTTCAGAGATTCTTTGGGGATAGTGTTTCCTTGGAATGAAACGTACCCTATGTCTTAGTCCTTTGGAAGCAACATACCTATATTAATACACACTCAGTGCATCGTACTCTCCTTATAACATGAACTGATATTATGTATTGTTATATATAGTATGATAAATTACGAGTCCCAGTAATTGCTACAGCGACACATAAACGGTATACTATTTTTAGTAAATATTGTTACATGAACTTTTTAAAATCAACAGGCAACATATAAGATGTGAGAATAATATACATATTTATTTCTTCATTAAAACTACTTAAAATAAAATAAAACATTTACAAATTATATAGTCCCTGCAAATCATCACCTCGCGGTAACGTGCCCAAATAGTAGTGTAGTTTTAATAATTATTATTATATGAAGCTAGTATAGTAGTTGGTATAATAAATAAATTTTTTTCTTTATTTGATAAGAGGATATCGTTTGTCTCGTCTTTTAGAATATTTATTTGTATGCAGTACAACAAAACTAGAATAGCCATTGACATTGTAAAACATAGTTTTTTTTTTCAGTTACTATAAAAGTTTAATGTTATTATTGAGTCTGTTTAAATAAAATAAAATAAAATTATTGCTGTGGGCGCGCATTCCCCTTTTCCTGTTCTGAATTACCCTCGACCTCTATTATTGTTAATTTTCATTTAAGTTTTGTTATAAGTAATTTCAAGAATTCAAGTGGTCTTCAATCAATAAATATAAAATTATTTTTATGCTTTTTATGAATTAATTATAAGACTGTTTTCCTAATTTTGTCCTGGACATATTTAAATTACAGACATGGACCTAGGTTACAGGTTATAGTCCTTTTAAACTTCGAGCGAAGATTTATTTTTATAATGTCAGTAAAAGAAATGCTGATAGCTGTTAAAAACAAAAACAGAGCTGACCTCGGCTATTTTTATTTGTGTTTTTGTAGTATTCTCTGAAACGTTTAGATTTATGTTTTTCAAGGCAATATTTCATTTGTATTGAAACGTTAATGTTTGCAATAAAGTAAATATTTTATACAGGGCTTTGAATTGTTTATCTAATGTCTTATTTTTGATCATTTTATTCTGATAAGTCAGAAATTGGTCTAAACAATCGGCCAATTGTTTTGGGACGTCATTCTACTAACTATACAATTTCAGATTTCTGTAATAAACATCTATGCATCGGTTTGCAAGGTGTACCTATTAATAATACCCATCTATAATCGGCTTTGACTCACGCTTCCGTGTGTGTTGTCGAATGCAGTCTAGAGTCGTCGAAATGTCTATTATTATTAGCCTCACAAACTGCCGGATCATAGACTATCAATAAGAAATCGGAATCTCCACGAAGAAATCTATCAAAAAAATCCTAAACAATACTTTTCGGTACTCTGTTTATTTTCGCTACATATTGCAAAATGTCTGATAAGTGGAACCTACTACGATTTTTTGCCTGTTTCTAGCTGATTTTGTATTTCGACTATCTTTAAGTCTTTCGAAATGATTGCATGTTTATATTTTCTGATAGATATCATAGAAAAACTAGTTATCCTCCATTTCTCGAACTTTTCGATGTCCCGTATTTAGTCAAATGTTTGCAAAAAGTAATATTACTATATATCATAATTTCTCCGATGCAAAACAATTCACAGCTACGGACTCAACCAATAAAAACGTTGGGATGAAGAAGAAGAATATTTATATATTTATTATTCCTAAATTTATTGTACTATCTTTAATTTGTGGTGAATTTGTGAACATCAATGTTGACAATCCGACCAACGACGACCACTTCATCCAGTTCCAGAAAGTAAAGTTGAAAAACACTGCGTTATGCGTTGTATCTACTATTTAACTTTCAAATGAGATAATTACGCGTAGTACGTGGAAGCGAATCAATTTTCAAGCCACGCACCTAAACAACTACGTGCTAGCAGAATCTGGAATACATCAAAACAAAGAAACTACGGCGTAGTCATTTGTAATTAGGTTCTATCCTATTAATGGCTGAAACTGTGGATGTTTTGCTTCAATTTCATTCGTCGCTATAAGAAAATATTTTTGTCTTCAGAGTTCCTTATTCAATAATGAATGTATTAAATTTTAGAAGTCTTGTTATCATCACCTCTACTGTCAACTTGCAGAATCTTATTATAATAAGTATCATTGAGATCGAAAGCAAGGAAAAGCCAATGATAATTTTATAAATAACAACCCACTAATCTCTCAAACAAAACAAATGAAAATAAAAACATTCTATACGAAACATCCAAATAGATTGCCTTTCTTTGATATCTATTGCGTCATAGGTAACCCCAAATGCGCCCACAGAACCAAAATTGTAACGTTAATAGTTCAGATTGAAAACAAACTATACATCAACCTATTTCGTAACCGCCAAGACTGCATCTCAATGCGTTCTAAAAAAAACCCCTCGAAAATAGACCGCGGGTTTGTAGGGCAGTTTTGACGTCAGCACGCTGAACGCTAACCCTTTCGTGAACCACGTGCGGCCTGGTTTTTTGCGCAATGTAGCCTCGCAGACTGATTGATGCCAGGGATACGCGGGTGGGAAAGTATATTTTTTATCGTATACTAGAGAAGTTATTGTAGGCGAGCTGCAGCTTATTTAAGCTAACCCGTAATTCATTACATAAGAAAAAAAAGACAAGACAAGAAAAGCGGCGCACAGCTATGATTGAATGCAATAAAACATCTTTCAGATAAGAGAGAGCGAGACTTTTACCTGAAGTATGAGTGTTGTTAGCCTTGACCCAAATAAAATAAGATCTAATATAATAGAAGTTATTTTTTTTACACAACAACTCGACCCATGTGTGCTTTCCTGTAATCATAATAATAGTAACAGCTACTTGGGCTTCTTGCGATCTCCACTTCGTATGTTTTATCTCTAATGAGGATCTAAGTAATTAACTAAATAATAGTAACTTACTGCTGAGCAATTACATTCTTATTTTTCTAATCGAATGGAGCAAAAATACATAAGGAAGCAGTATTTCATTACAGTTAATTTTGATTGTGAGCTGGAACAGAAGTAACAAATGATTTTATGTTGTTTTAAAATTAGCCCAATCGTACACTGGAAATGTAAAATGCTGTATTTACCCTGGCACATGCGAGCCGTCAGTAGAAATGTCGGTTTTATCGTCCACGTCACGAGCGAGGCCACGATTTGTCATTAAACTCGTCTTCAAAAGTCTGGTTTGCGTATTTTGGACGTCAGCCACTGTCCCGAGCTGCACCTGCGTATGTCTCAGAATACACAAACGCCTTTTTATATTATTTGTTTTAAGAAGTACAGCTCCTTTTTAAGGTTCCAATTCAATTCCTGTACATCAAAGAACTTTGAGACATATATTACCGTGCAATTCTCACAGTTACGTCTGTAAACATTATTTTACTTTTGCCTGTAAATAGATAGACATATTTTGGAGAGTCAACATGTCAAGTTGAATTGGTTGTGAAATTTTATTGATGAAGTAAATTGAAGAAGTAAAAAGACGAAATTCCTTGCTATGGATATGACACCAAACTTGTGTGATGCCCAAAGCAAGCAATACTGGCTCCTAGTGTGATAATGTGCAAACAAAATTCAAAAGTATTGTACATTTTCTAGCTAAATCAATAATGTCATTAATTTATATATTTCGAAACATGTTCTAAGAATCATGTTTACTAAAATCATTTGCCAAATGATATCACGCTCATATAACAGTATAAATTCTATCATGAACCATGCAGGTGACTGTGTCTTATATTACGACTCCCATAAAAGTGTTATATTCCAATCCGTTTTATCTCGTCGGTAAATAGGAAACTTTATAATAATGTACTGTATAAAATTAAGTTGCTATCTGTTTCGCAAACGAACAATTCGAGGAATCGAGTTGGTCTGCAATTCTTCTATTTGAGAGTAAAAGACCTATCAATCACTGTTTAGCATTTGTAAACTATCAATCTAAAATTTATTTTGTGTGTGAAATAAGTTTTTGGTAATACATTACAGCGTACAGAAAATCAGCTCGGCTACTCCGTGGGTTACATTTTTAAGTGTTATGTTTTCATAAGAAAGGATAGTGCATTATCTTCATTTTTATTATTTGCGGTATCTTCATTTTTGATTGTTTTCTTGTAATATAATGATTTTTGGTTTTCGTATGAATGGCATCTTTAACTGCTCAACTTCTCTCGTAAAAAGGTAGTTTCAGGTTTTAACATCAGTCTTAAGGTGCTAGGAAGATATTTTTAAAACCTTGTGGTCAACAAACTGAGATGTGACCACGGTTAGGGGAGTGTAGTGCAGCCACGGTGGAGTTCCTTAACATGCGCTAGCTGTTATTTTTACATCATCATCATCATCAACAGGTCTTAGTTAGTCTCCACTGCAGGAGCACGACCCTCTCCCCACTACCAGAGCTATATATAGCCAAATGCTTAAAATGTACTGCACCATTTTTACCACCAACACCTTTTGTTAGATAAAATGTTATTACACTAATTACTAAAATTATTATGTATTTGTTTCCGAATAAGAGAAACGTTTTTAAAAAATTGGGATGATTTGTATTTTTGTTTTTATGTTATTATTGATGCATAATACCTGATTACTTCACTGAGTATTCCTTATCTTGAAATTCGATTAAGCATTTTTGGTAACAAATATTTTTGATACCCATCAAATTATAACATTCAATCAGAATGTGCATAATCAAACATGATGCCAGTTTTGATAAATCGATAAAAAAATAATGGAACTATACTAACAAAAACAGGTAAACAAATGCTTAAATATCATAAACCTAATCGTTTCAATGGAATTACCCAAAACAACAAGTTTTTACTGACATTTCTAACAAAAACTCGAAAACATGTTTATTTATATTCAAATTGTATCATATTGTATGTAGTTTTTTTAATGTCATTGACAATTAGATGATAAGTACGCCAGCGGAAAAATATACTCCAGAATAAGTCAATATGCGTTTTTACGCAGTTTCATTTTCGGTCAGCAACCTTCTAATAAGTAAACTTCTAATAAATAATACTATTATTAGGTTGCTGACTGAAACTGCGTAAAAAGGTTCGGTATATTTGCTATAAGTACGGGTCCTTATGACATCGAAACTTGGAATTTTGTATTTTACGGACTAAGACCTTTTTCTTACACTAATCACAAATGATTAATTTGTTTATAGAAATCGCAAATGTGTTAAAAAATGTCATCTGATGCTTATATTTAGCTAGCTGGTAACATGGACCTAGGAATAATATGGACCCGGCATTAGACACATCAAAAGTGAAGCATAACTTACGTCACATCAAGTCACATGTGTGCAGCATGTATTTGACATTTGGGAAATTTGACATTTCGTTCGACCGGGGAAAAGTGTAGGGATTTTTGTGCCGATGTGTGCGTGCGTTAGTGTCGCGACACGAGTGTAGGGATTTTTATGTGCGTCACTGTTACATTTTCCAAGGGCATATCCTGATTATTCTTAGATCCATGGCTGGTAATCATAGTCATCGGATAATTTTTGCTCTCTTCTTTGCCTCCTGCCTATAAACACCTTGACTATAACATCTAGCTTTCCGTGCTTGTATCGTAATTGACTATTTAAACTTCTACATAATGTACAGTGCGAAAACCAGGCAGATTATTTTATTTTGTAGAATTGTATTACCCCAAACTCCTTCGGCCTAGCATTAAACAAAAAGCATACTTTACATTTTTAGTTCGTCACATTTACATTATGCAAAGCTTAGACAAGTAACTTATCACACTTCCTGGATCAACTTAAGTGTTAGCTAGTTTCTTTGTCTACTTATCGAAATCAAATAGACCTTATAGTTTATCTGTGTATCTACATCTTTTTCCCAAAAATTATGTTTTTGTATCCATTCAATTAATTTTTACCTTTATACAAGCAGGATCAGCCAAATAATATATTTCCTTAGCCAGGCCTCGAAACTATAACTTTTTTATTGATTTTGATATCATAGTAGGTTCAATTCATATCCACTGTCTGGTTAAGTCTTAAATAAAATTGAAGGTTTTAAACTGTAACAATATTTGATTAGATATCATAAAAATAACAAAAGAGAAAAGCTATTAAGTTAATTGTACAACGAATAACTACTAAAATATAGACGAAGGTTCTCCGTGACGTCAACGGTGGCCACGTACACAGCAACCCTCAAATCGTGTTGGTAACAAAAATAGACGCTAACAAGTATTTAATGTCAATCATTTTAACTGGCCTTCTTTCTAAAATGTATATTAACATAAAAGATATCTTGTATATTAATTTGTGGTTGATGAAAACAAATGCTCATTCGAAAGTTGTTTAGTGTGACCAGAAATGCATTGATTAATATATTGTGATGGTAGATGAGAAATGTGTTTTTAGTCATACACATATACACATAGTATCACGTCTTATTCCTTACGGGGTAGACAGAGCCTAAGGCCAAAAGACCGAAAGGCCACGTTTAGCATGTTAATGGGCTTATAGATTGTCGCACCATCTATCCATCTATTTTTCTCTTAAACAATATTGTAGGTGGTTATATTTTTTAATCTAATTGTAAGTAACAATTACGACACACGAAATTCAAGAGAAGTGTGGTGTGTCCCATAAAGTCCATATATTTATATTATAAGATGGCTTTGTGTAGTTAACTGCATTTTTAATATTGTTTATTGTTATTTTACATTCATAAGAAAAAAAACAAGAGATAAAGAAACCCAGTTTCCCTGTAAATATTTTTGTTATTTCCAAAGTATGTGCGTCGCGATTAAAATGATAAACACGATGTACCTAATTTGATTGATACGTTTATTTATAAAACACTAGCTTTTACCCGCGGCTTCGCCCGCGTGATATATAGCCTATGTCCTTTTCGGTATCCTAACCAATGTGTATGCAAAATGTCATGATGATCGGTTCAGTAGATACGGCGTGAAAGCGTAACAAACAAACAAACAAACAAACTCACTTTCACATTTATAATATATTAGTTGGGATAATAGCTTGCATAAAATTCTAGCTCTTAATAAAAATACACTAGGTACCTTGTCACTGGACTTTATCTAGGATTTTTAATAACCTAATAAATTAACTTTGTTCAAATGATCAGCTATAGTACATTATAATAATGAAAGTACGCTAAACTAGATCTAGTCTAGATCCAGGTAGTCGAGGTGGCACGAGACGAAGCCGAGTGTTTATAATAAACCGATGACTATAATAACTACTGCGTACTAGCGTCATACGACGTTTTTCAAAACATTTGTGATTACTATTAAATAAATTGAGCAATTGTTGATGATGTAAAAAAAGGGGCTAATCTGTAAAATATAACAACACTATGATCTAAGTTGAGATATTCTAAGGACATGTTTATATAGAAAAAGTCGTTAACTGTCTGTATTCTTGGAGGATGGAACGTTTTCTAGAACCGTTTATAAGGACTATAAGGTGATATGAATATATCATGTCAAGGTCAAGTGAAGTCAAGGTTGTCTCCTGACGTCGCGTCCCTGCGTCACTCACGTGTTATCGATCGTCTGATACTGTTCTGATGAATTCTTAAAAGCACACGTGACTCGCTCACACAAGGTGGGTTTTTATAGCATAAAACAAATAATAACGTAGGTACTTCTCGAAACCATTACGCCATAGCGTTTGAGATCAAAAACCTGTGTTTTAAAATGTGTATTTGTTACAGCGTCACAATGTTATAGGTACGTTATTTTTACGCATCTGAACATAGCAAATGTGTAATAGATACAAAGTAGGCAGGTACGAAAAAAAAGCGTCAGTAATTTATAATTTTCTTTTTATGATAAGTGATCGCATGTCGATGAGAGTAGTAGGTACAGGACAGGAAAATGTTTTACCTATACCGGTCTGTATTCGGCAAAATCATGTATTTTGTACTTAAAAGTAGGTGTAATATATTATTTCACATGCTCTGATTTTCATTACTCAATTGACTAACAAAAAACAAGACACGTGGTAGGAAAACTCCTAACATGACGGTGTGACATGTAAAACACAATATCGTCATTACATTTGTTTGGGTAACACGTAAAAACGGAATTTGCTTTCTTGTTCCAACAAAATTCCATTCTGCCTAGACGATTTTTGCGCATCGCAATTTCAATACAAAACTTTAAACTCTTTATATGAGATATTAAGGCATGTTTTTGCATGTATTATCTAAATAAATCGACAAACCGAATAAGAATATAGAAGTGAAACTTCATCGCTCGTTACTATTTATTAATAGTAATAAAAGTTGTCACAAGCACTATTAGGAAGAATGACCATCATATGTATAGAATCTTTGAGTTATTTCGCTTTGTTTATAAACGGAGAATAATAAAGGGGGAACGGTGCAAATCATCTCTTATTCATGTAAAAACTGCAAGGAAAAGGTGCCTACTTAATTGTTCCAACTTTTATAGTCAAGCACTATTAAAATAAAATATTTTTGAAAGGATTAAATCCCGACTTTTTCATCTTTTCCAAGGCTTCAGACTTCTGTTTTTCGGTACTCACAGCGTGTCCACTTTGGCCTCTAATTTGTTGTTTTATCACCCTAATATGTCTCCTCGATTCCTCAAATTGCTGTAGCTAAGTCGTTTTTGAATACATTAAATAGAGACGGTTAATAAATACAAGAGACCAGCTTTGTACTAAATCTATTTTGTGATCAATGACAGAGAAAACTCGTCTAAATGCGTCTCGCCGGTGACATTGCTCGCGTCGTCTCCGCCTACACCTACGCCATTATAATACGTCACGAACCTTTTTTTAACGGTTTTCGTATGTGATGCAATCGTAGTTTGCCTGTTTATCCTCAAGAGTCGCGAATGCTTTAACATTGATTTCCTGGCTTCTAAAGGATAATTTAAGTAGACAGATATAATATGTATGGCACGAAACGGGTTTAGATTTAGAATTGAATACAATGAACAATGAAGTTAAAACGTTAAAAAATCAAAAGTTAATACAATAAAAAATAAAACGATTAAATATTATTAAAAGTACGTTTAACTCATAGATTTCAATGTTATTCCTAAGCCCCTTCATTATTAACCACATATTAGTCTGTTTACTATACAAATGCATTTATATAATCATCATCAGATCTTTGTTAGTCTCCACTACTGTAGGAGTACGACAGCGCCTCTGTAAAACCATACCAGTCAGAGGATTTGGCCTATACTCATCGCGCTGGCCAGATGGGTTGGAGAGGTCTCTTCTTTGTTTATAACCTTTGTTAAGCAGGTGTTTCCAATTTCTTTATATTTCTAGTCAAAAAGTTTTTCGCAACAATAAGTATTGCTAACAATCTATCAATGTGTAGCGAAATACATGTACAATTGTACATATCTAATGTATTGTGTTTCATCTTACAGACACATTCAACTCCAGCTCTCACGGTCACTCCTAGCGCTAATTTCTCAATAACAATAGTTATTTACCAGTTGGTACTATGTACAAGTACTGAAACTTTCCATGGACCATTTGTAAGAGATTTGCCAATGGGTAGCGAGGAGATGAATAATGTAAATATCTTCATCAATACCTGAGAGCCGATCGTCACGGTGTTTGAAGTCTCCATTAGTCGTGGCACGCCATGGCTCAAATACATGGTTACGAGACAGCTTCGATCACAAAGGCAGTCGTTAACATTCATTCCGCTATATCTGCTTATTGTTATGCAAAACCTGAAATGAATTGCTTGAAAGTCAAGGATGTCACAAGGAGTACTATGTTAGAAATCTTTAAAATGCCATTACGCGTGTTGCTTTTACATGTTTTATACTACTGAGTAGACATAAAGGCAAACGGCCCACCTGATGGAAAGCGGTTACCGGAGCCTTTGGACGCCTGCAACACTTTTTAAAGGACCCCTTCTAGTCTCTCGGGAAAACCATGGCAGAGAACTCCTTCCACAACTTTAGCGTACGTAGAAGAAAGTTATTTTCAAAACGTATCTGTGAAGTGACAGATGTAACATATCTGGATAGAATGTCTATAAGGGATGTAGATATTTAGAAACAGTGCTTCAAGATTAATAATGGGTAGATCGAGCCTAGGACTAATATAACAGTTAGTGATATAGTGGTTGAAATAACAAAAAAATTGGATAAGGAAAATTGTACATACTTTCGTAATGTACCCATTTATGAGTGGAACAAATGTTATTATTTGCAAAATTAACGTTATTGTAATATTAAAGTATGTGGAATTACATGCAGTGACTTCATCGCCTCGAAAAAATATTTCATATATCACAATATATTTTAAATTTCCATTATTTTATTCCACGTACGAAATTTTGGGAATTCCATACTTTATTGCAATATCCGTCTCTTATTTACAATGCAAATATCATAAATGAAACAATAAATTATTTGAAACACTCCGTCAGATAAGCATAATACCACATAATACTATGATAACACTGCTTTTAGTTGTGGCTGCTGGTATTATTGCTATTTATTTTTAATAAATACATCGTTTTACAGGCTAGTGAAAATTTACGCAAAAAGTATGTCAATTAAGGCTTTTGAATACTTAGGCGTAGGTCGACTTTATTTTGTTAAGTAAACTAGCTTAAGAGTTTTGGTAATGTAAAGTAAGCAGTAATGTAAGTGGGTAATGTAATTTTTCCTTACTAGCTCTGTTTTCTGTTATTAAATATAACATTATTTCACCCTGAAATTCAGAGATTTTTCATGCTACATTTGGTGCCTACCTCAACTCGAAGGTATCTGAGAAACAGACCTCACTTGACTGTTACAGAAACTGCATCAGCATAAACGTTGTAAGCAGCAAGAGTCACGCCCCCAGTACCGACAGCTATTAATAAAGCGCTATTCATTGCGTCTCCTCTTCCTGGTCAGCTGATAGTAGCCTTGGCAAGCGGCCGACGGTTAGCAAACGTAAATAAACGGTCAGACAAGAGCGGTTAAATGGCAAATAGAGCTCGCATCTTCTACTATTACTATTTCGTACATAGTTATAATTCTTAATAGTACAAATAATGAAAAAATAGAGTAAGGAACTGCCTTTGTGTATTGCGTGTAAAGCAATGAATTCATATTTTTGGGGTAGAAAATGTCCTACTAACCTGCCCTAATTAATGTTTTTCAGTAGCTACAAAACAATTACCTGTATACCTTTACAAAAACTTAAACAAAGATATAGTTACCTGTATAATAACCAAAATGACGTAAATTAATACAATGTAATTAATGAATTTTTATTATGACTATGTAACAACTTCGTAGCTAAGACTCCAGTTCTAGAAGTGTTCAACAGTTTGTAACGATTTTATTCATTAACGCGACATACTTTTTGTAGGCCTTCAACTTGACATAATAAGCAAAGATATGTAATGGAATTTTATATCAAGGTTACTATTTGTTTTTAGTGTATCGATGACTGATAACGCCAGTTGTTCGATTTGGTTTTATCCGGATTTTGCCTCGGAAATACCTACTTGGATAGATTAGACTATAAGTAAGTTGTACTTATATAGATTTTACGAAAAAGAAGAGGTTTATTTGTATATAGCTTAAGCGACTTAAAGTTAAGTTCAAAAAGTGGTGGAGTTTGTCTTACTTAATCTAAAAGTTTTAGTTACCTACTAAACTTTATTACGTTCTTTCTTAACTACTACTAATATATTAATAATTACTAACTATAATAGACCAAAGAATAAAAAAAAACTAAGAATATACGAGTACAACTACATCAAAAATAGATTAAAAATTGGACTTATTTATTACGTATTGCATTGCAAATTCTAATGAAAGTTTACGTGTCTTTACGTTCCTCTTTTAATATTTCTCATTTTAGAAATGATATTTTTAAAATAAGTTTAATGTAGACCACGGACTACATATTTTGATTTATCACATATTAAATAAACACCAATAGTAAGAAGCTTTGTATAAATTAGTTCACCCTACTTCCGTACAGTTTCCTGGATCAAACAAATCGTTCAGTTTATGGTCAGTGTCGGCAATTGCCAGTGTGGTAAACAATCACTGACTAATTCTGTTTACTATTGAACATAACATTGTTTTGCATTAAGTAAACAATTTGATTATGTTTACTTCCTCCAACACGGACTTAGCACTTCGGGTTATTTAGCAGACACAGCCTGTGCCTACATTAACCAGATCTCGAATTTATTGTACGCCATTATTCAAATAGTTGGTTGGTTGCAATATCTTTATTTGGGAGCAATTTTATAGTATCGTTATGCATAAAACTCTTTAGGTGTATTGAGAATTTGTCCTGAAATGGAATCATTTATAATATTTTTACATATGTACATGGACTGACATATATGCATTTTTCAAGATCGGAACCATAAAACAAATCATTTGAAAAAAAAGGGCGGAGATATAATTTATTTCTGCGTGGCCCTAACTAACCTTTCAAACTATATTAAGAATTACAGTTAATACCTTATCGTTAATGCAGTGAAGATTTATTGGCCGTATATATTATAGACAGCAAATAATTATGACGGTTTAAAAATGGAAGTCCAACGAAGTCCAACAATAAAAAAAAACTGAAAAAAATAACTTGACAACTAGAGCATTTCATGCAGCGATGCTTTAAATTAATAAAAATACAAATATACAGGCCGACTCACGGTAGCGGAAAACGGTAGATTCTGCATAAAAAAAAACTTCAATTCAAAATACCAACAATACTAAGAATATAGATGAAGGTAAGGAATGATCAATCTAAGTATAAATAGTGGGTGATAATTTTTATGTATGAACATTTCCGTATGAAGAAATCTGTTAAATACTGTCATCTTAATTTTTCGTTAAATATTTTTTATCGAATAACTATAAGCCAGTATAAAAAAAAAAAAAAAAACTACGCAATACTTTGTAAGTTTATTGTAAATGCAACTGCGTCTATCGATCTGTTTTGGGTTCAAATCAATGCACCTAATTTGAAATGTGGGTCACTAGGCCGCGACGCCATGACAAGGGCACAGTTGCGTGGCACGTACCTACGCTATAAATATCATGATTAATTTTCAGTTAAAATGTTATTAAATTTGTGCTTTTGTAGCACTACTTGTCATAGTAGCACGTCTAAATTTTATTGGGTAGTGACATGATTTTTTCTAGATAACAATGAATGTGCCTACTAGAAATACATTATAACGCCTAAGGTTATTAAAATTTTGCCAATAAAAAACCGGCCAAGTGCGTGTCGAGCCACGCGCAGTGTAGGGTTCCGTAGTTGCGAATGATAAGTTTGAGTTCACACTGTTAACACTCGCACCTCACAGTTTAACGACCAAAAACATGTAACAAAGAAAATGTATGAAATTTTACATTTTTGAGTACATTTTATAAATTGGTTGCCTATAACTGTTTAGTTTGTACTTGGTACTCAGCTCTGATAGTTTTCCTTTCAACTTCAGTATATATACTACTGCTGTAATTTTTTTCACGTATCCATATATAACCGTTAAGTAGATAGAGGGGGGGGACACTTACCTCTAACAAAATTTTACACTTTAAAACCAAATATTTCGGAAACGGATCCCTAAATCGAAAAATGGTGTTCTCAACCTCACAATATTTTTAAAAGACCTATCTAACGATACTAAACACGATTGGTTTGTATAGAAAAAAAAATACTACTCCCTCTTTACTTGTATGGGAGCTACCCTAAAAAAAATTTTTTTTCAATATTTTCTTCTACCACTTTTTTGACATGATTAATATACATACCCATACTAAATTTCAGCTCTCTAGTACTTATAGTCTCTGAGTAAAACCGCGGACGGACAGACAGACAGACAGACAGATGGCGAAACTATAAGGGTTCCTAGTTTACTACGGAACCCTAAAAATGTGTTAAAGTTTTTAGAGATCACACACAGAACTATAGATATTTTATTGATTATTCAAATTAATTTTTAACGACGTAAAGTAAGTAGGTCAAGTGATTTACCCAGTCAGCCTGTAGAACCTTGGTAAAACATCTATTCAATACATAATCAACATAAACGATCTAATTTGATTTGATTTAAATTTAGATTGTACACACTTATTACACGACTACCTACCCAAAAAAGGTGCATTATTTATAAGAATTCATAATCTATTTATGTACGTTCCACCATAGCATAACTCCTTAATAGGTATTTAGGTTTTTGGATTTATTATTATTGGATTATGTACCTACATAAGAATATCATTAGAATTCATAAACATATTGTGTGATTTTTAATGAAAATTTTAGCAAGGGGAAAGTATAAATATTTTTTTTAAGAAAAAAACTTGTTTTCCCCGAAATCGGGATATCCAGTTTTATTTTACACAAATGCAAAAAAGGGCGTGTATTGTTTTACGAGTTCATGTATGTATAAATGTAACTTTTTAATTCGATTTCAATAGTCACTATAATGATATGGGCCATACCATTAAAGCAGTATTGTTTAAAAATTACCATGGAAAAATCTTTAAAATAAATAAATAAATAAATAATAAATAAATACCTATGTTGTGTAAGAAGTATAAGTCGTTTTAAGGCCACTGAGGATCACCAGGTGTCAAAGATAAAACAATGTAGGATACAAGACCTTCCATACATTACGTACATGGAAAATTGCTCTGCCCTTTATGATAAGATATAAGTTATCTAATAAGAATGGGTGTGTAAAGGTGGAACTGATAGTGAACGTATCAGGATTCCTTAAAATGTCAAAATGTAGGTCAAATAAATAGTTTTCGTAAAATAGGCATCAAAATTAAATCAGTTTTTTTAAAGATTTTTCGTCAAAATAACGCCGAAAAGGGGTTAAAAACAGCGGTTCCAAATTTTACGCCTATTCTCTTTCTTGTTTGTTTTTCGTATGTGTAAGTGGCCAACACTGGTGTCAGATTTTTCAAGCTGCCTTAAGGCATCTGACATAGCTTAACGACTGCCATCAACAATGACAGCCGGGACCAACGGCTTAACGTGCCTTCCGAAGCACGGAGGAGCTCGAGATATTTTTATGCCACTTGCGGTCACCCATCCAAGTAGGGACTGCACCAGGGGTTGCTTAACATACGTAAGCGCTCATTCTCTTTCTGAACATAGTCTTATTCAGTTCTAAACAAAAACAGGAAAACTACAAGGAAACGACGATGCACACGCTTATCTTTTTTCGGCTTGCGCAAATAATCATTCGGTCTTAATTGTTCATTTAATACCCTCTGGTCAGCATCAGCGAACAACACATTCTGCGCATCGGGAATTAAAAATAGTCTTTGTAAACATGACCGTGTTCTTTTCCCAGAGCCGTATCTCACAATCAGTTATGTTGTAGGAAGTTTACTGTAACTCGTCCTAATTACTCAATTTATGTCTGAAGTCTAACGAGATGACAATTAACCCGCTACGTATACGGGTTTGCTGTTACGGCATTTTGAATTTACCGTCTTTCGCGAATTCATTCGTTACAAATATCCAGTTACTCTAAGTTATTTTACTTAGTTCAGACGTTAAAATACTAACGGCAACCACTTTATTTGGCAACTATAAAAAGAAGTTTTAAATTGCTTGAATTCTGCCTAGTAAATAAAAATGAATAGAATTATTTTATTAAATATTCAAAACTTATTGCAAGTTAATAATAAGTCCTACTTTAAGTATCTAATAATATTTATTTTAATATTGACGATATAATAGCTATTGATTAGTGGCTTGTCTTACATATCCCAACTAATATTACAAATGCGAAAGTGAGTTTGTTTGTTTGTTTGTTTGTTACTCTTTCACGCTGTATCTAATGAACCGATCGTCATGAAATTTTGCATACTCATAGGTAAGGGTACCGAGAAGAACATAGGCTATATATTATGCGGGCGAAGCCGCGGGTAACAGCTAGTTAAATATATACTTCCCGACTGAACCTATAATATGACTCAACCTGTCATTAACATATCACATTTGTCGGTTATCTAGAAATTGATTTAAGTTTCCTCTCTTCCACTAACCGCATCCTCATTTCAAACACGTGTACAGGGGCTTCGTACTTTATACCTAGAGCAATGAATGAATGCTTATAAATAGACCTGTCGTTAAACGTGATAATCATAAACACATGATGCCCTAATAAGCAAAGGCGTATTTATTTACGGTCAAGAAGGACATGCTCCAGGGCAGCGTGATAGCGAGGGAAAACTTATGAAAAGCGTCGTTGCAGCTTCAGATATAGCTAACTAGTAACACGTTATTTTGTATCTAGTACATATAGACAACGCTCAAGTAAATAAAACAAATATAATAGGTCTGAATATATAAATTGATTTCTAAAGCATATCACTCAAAAATATCACGAGGACCCGGTCCAGAAAAAAACAGGAGTTAGTTGGTAAAACTAAGCCAGTAAGAAGCTGTCTGCTAACTCAAACTCTCATAGGCTCGATTGTATTAGTTAGCCACAGATAGTATAGTTACGCTACTACTGACTCCGGTCCTCTCCTAATCCACAAAGATTTGTCATATCGAAACATGAACATGAAACTTGTCTTGATGAAAAATGCCACTGGCTTTATTTTCCATATAATCTATTCAGGCAATATGAAGTTAAGTAAAATAATATAACTCTCAAAATGTAATAAAAACTATCTCGTATAACGAATTACATTTTTTTTTGTCTAATAGAAGCATTGGTACTTCTTTTGAGTAAATTCTATTTTTTCATATTAAACTATGGTATAGGGCGGGCAAATCAACGAGCCCTGGACAGATTAATAAAAATACGCCACCCTTCAAATGCACAAGAGAGAATGAAATGCTGCAAGTAATTAATATAACTCCCATCATTGTGCTGCTAATGGCGAGCAATTATAAGATGAAAACTTATTGTAGGTACATGTGGCTGGCAATGTGACCGCAGTATAAACAAATTGAATGCAGCAACGTGCGGAAAACGTGCTTTTACAAACGGAGTTAAAGAAAGATAAATCTTCTTAGCTCTTAACAAGTTGAAGCGCGAGGCTTGCTTTACAGTGCAATAAAATAAAAGATGAATAAATTTTAGGTATAGGGTTGCGTTTATAATAATTGTTATTATTTGATTTTAAAAATTTTTGGATCAGTATTTGGTTTTTAGCCCCTAATGCATGAATTCTGCTCTTTATCCATCAGGGGGAAGGGGTATGAAAAACAGGCTAACACAACACTTTGTGTCATAGGTAAATCTAGGTATCTTAATAACGTAAAGTACGACTTCTTTTCATTTAAAATTAAGTATATAATAACCGAATTTCAAGATTGAATGCTGTTTGTTACGCGATTACTCTGTCCATTATGGATGTATTTTAGTAATTTTTTTTGTTCGATAGGTGATGCTCCAGAGGTGGTCCCATAAAACTCTTGTTGCAATGTATTAAGCACTTTTTGAAAAAATAAACAAAAACCCAAAAAAATTGTAAGAGTATGCCGTTAGTTTAAACTTATTTGTATTTTATTCTAATGCAAATCAAGACGATGATAATGAGAATCTTACTCCTCTGTTTTGACTGAACTCCAAAGGTGGCCCTATAATATTTTTATCGAAATGTATCCAGTGCTTTCCACAAAAACCAAAAAAACATTGTACAAGTATGCCGTTTGGTTTAATTTTATTTCTGTTTAATTCTTTCGCGAATCAATACAAGTTGATGACGACGTTGTTACTCTATTTTGATTGAACTACCACACCCTCTAAAACCTAATTTTAAGTTCCAGTTTTTACATTTACGTATAGGGTTGAAGTCGGTTTTACTTTTTTGTTTAAAATAAAATTATATTATTAAATAGTTATAGAGACGCCTGTTACTTAGAGGGGAAAATACTTATAAGTACTATAGAATAGAACTATGGCAACCATGTAGGTGAAAAATTACACAAATATGTCCAAAATATACTTCTATTCTATTCCATTCCTATTTCAGGGGTAACCATATAAAAACGACATTACTGCATTAGGCTTCTTAAATGTTAAGCACTTAGTGTCACACACATTATGAACATTGAGTGTCATTGTTAAAAATGATAATGCTTATTTATAAATACATACATACCTAACCTAAGTTGCTACTTTTGTTTGAATAGTCAAAAAACGAAAGGGAAAATAGAAAAATGTAAGCAATACTATAAATACACTACAATTAATAAACTTAGCCATAAGTAAATTATTGACGTCAACAATTTTTATTGTTGTTGTTAAATCAATTCAAAGAAACCTATATTAAATAAACATTTTGAGTTTGAATTTGAAATTGTTTACAATTAATTATAGATTTATTTCTTCTGTGAACATAAAAATTTAATTAAAAAGAATAAATTGTTTTCTTGTAATCGTAACATAACATAACAGAATCACGGAATCGTTTCAGTTCACACGTAAGATTCGTTCGAGTACATGAGAGGTTTGTTTATATGCACTGAATATTGTGTGACCATTAATTTTTATTTTCGTTGATACGTCTTTTGTCTCCACTTTGAACAATCATTTCCTTTGTTTACGCTGTCAGTCAAAATGTTGGCAAACCTCCAACTTTAATTTGAGTGGAAGATGTAAATCTAATTATATTTTAACCATCAACATAACCTTAAACTAACGACTGACGTAAAATCATTAGCTTTAATATTTTGATTTCACTGTTTACTAATTTTTATTTCATTTTTTCAGGTTAGATTATGGGAAAACACCAACGATGGAAAGAACGATTTACTTCAGATTGACCTGCGTCTTGGATGTTTATCTATATAAGTATCTATTATAAATTTATAATACATATTATATAGTATCGTTGAGTCAGTATCCTACGACATAAGTTCACAACTTACTGTGATGAATTTGTGGGATTTGCCCTTATATATTTCTTTATTTATTCATGAACATACTCATAACTATTGTGTTTACAATTGTTCTACTAAACTATAACTATTCTAGTATATATATTTTTATATTAGTATAGCTTATTTTATGTTACTGAAAATCCAAAGAAAAACAGGTTGTGTTGTGAGAGTTGAGTAGGTAGCACTCTGATGCTGATAACAGCAAAACTGGTAGCCAAACTTTATCATACCAAGAAGTAATATCTGCCGTTAACTCTACTCTCTCACTCACTAACTCATCGCTCACACACATCACTCGTCTTACCCCAGGAACAACTTGACATAATCACTTGGATTTTTTTTTATTAGTAACATTTTTGTAGTTGATTGTGGTAAATTATACTCCATCACCATTTTACACGTGGAAATTTTATAGCCAACCATCAATATTAATATTGTTCTATGCCACCTGTAATAATTTAAACGTGTACTCTTTATCTCTAAGCTTTATCTATTTGAACGTATTACAACTAGCCAATATGTAGTACTATAACAGGGTTAACACATATCTATTCTCCAACCTTTAAAGCCTTGTACGTCACTAAATTTTTCCTCAGGGTCCTATTTTCGTGAGATCCATTAATATTTGAGATTTTACATCAAAAAACATCTCAGTTTCTTAAACGTACCTTATTCTTTATGAGGGCATTACAATGTTTTATTATACTTTTTTGTTGTTTACTCATCCAGCAGTTTTTTAACTAAGTTATAAAATTTGTATTTTTTTATTATAATGTTCACAAAAGTGTCTTCGCTAGATATAACGACCCTTAAGATGAAAATTTCAATAAAATTATCTTTCTCCTTTTTGCTTGCGTAAAAAGGGAAAGAAACTTTATTTTTAAATACATGCAGCAAATGGCAACCTGGCAACCCATCCCTATCTTTAACTGTCCCTGAACTCTTCGGCCCAATAATGGGGATATTAACGTTATTCCTGGCAATGTCTGCATCGGTATGTCTATTTCAGTTGGGGATACTTTGCCTCACGATAATCGTAAACACTCGGCCTCGTATTGTATAAACAAAGAAAAATATTTTAAGCTTTCTATTATTTTTGTGAATCACTCCATGGGAACAAACTAACGCCCGAATACTCAAGGGCATCTTAGATGCATCTTCACTAAAATCGTTCTCAAGTCTCGTTCTGTCACTGTCGAGAGCCTACCTAGCAAGGCAAAGACAGTTTAAGAAATAAGATTGACATATTTTTAAATCCCATTCTTGATGGTGCTACACAGTAGGTACAGCAACATAAATGTAAACTCATGAAACATGGCATATATGAAATCAAAATCAAAACGTTTATTCAGAAAATAGGCCTTTGCATTTAAAATTATCTTATTAGATAATATGTATTTATTAATTGTTCAAAAGCTACAGACTACTAGCGTTTCGGAACCGACCACTGCAGAGAAGAAACGCCGAAAGAAACTCTTATCAACAGTTTTGGTCGCCTACTCGCCTGAAGGGCTTTATATGATTACGAATATTTATTCCTTATTGTCTTTTTCTTTCTTTTCTTTTTTCTTTCTTTTTTCTGTTTTCATGTTACAATTTCAATATACATAGATTTATTATTTTTGGAACATGTTTATGTTAACGATCGAGTGTGTAAAGATAATAAACAACATATGATACTTAAAGTAGTCTCAAAGAGGCCGAGAGAGAAAACCTTACTTTGAAATTTTCCAGAAATGGCACAATAGGTAAAACCTTTTCCTTTTAACTGGCTTAGTAAACTCCGGCTAGATCATGTTTTTGATACTTTTTATTAATTGCTCTAATATAAGTTTTATCTTATCCATAAATGTACTTACACGAGTAAATCATCAAGTCAAATTGATGCTATTGAAAACATTTATTATTCCCTGGAGGGAATCATCACATTAACTGAGGTAGCGCTTTAGACGCGCGTAGGACGTTTGTCGTAGGATACTAACTCAACGATACTATATTTATAGAATATATATAAATTTAAAAATTTTCGTTTTACGT
This sequence comes from Rhodophaea formosa, assembly GCA_963082605.1. Lineage (NCBI taxonomy): Eukaryota > Metazoa > Arthropoda > Insecta > Lepidoptera > Pyralidae > Rhodophaea > Rhodophaea formosa. The sequence goes on from OY720206.1 coordinate 9,069,322, forward strand.
CATGACCTGGCTGGGGTCGGGAACGCGGGACTCCTCGTGTCTCAGATGGCATGTTAATCACTGCGCCACGAAGGCCGTCTTCATATCATATTTAATCGATATTGTTTTCATTTCCGTCTGGAACAAATTTAATTTATTGGTGTCAGAAGAGGGTTTGACGGAACAAATACATTTAGACGCTCTTCGTCTTAATTCGCCCATCAAACTGAGAATTATATTCGTATGGTACTGACTGACCACAACACCAATTACCATTATGAACCTAAATTGAAATGCATGCTCATATAACAATAAGGCCACTGTCTACTCTATCACGTATCGAAGCAATTTGTACGCATTAATCGGCATATTCTATAAACTTTATCGTCTCATGTCCCTTCTTGTAGAATATATCACAGCTGTCATAATTGACCTGTATAATTATGTAAAAGAAATAGTTCTGTTCTGTTAGTTTTACGTACAGATGCATTTTCTACTTATACTGATTTAAGTCATTTAGCAATGTCAACTTTTAAATTATATACTTATTTAAAAACAACAAAAAAACCGCCAATTGTGATTATGCTTTAGTATTTTTGCTAACACAATAATACTTTAGTTACAAAATTGAAACCTTCTTGGCTTCTGAAGTATTTTTGTGTATAAAAGTGTAAACGATCTATTAAGAGCCATTACCAACAAAAAATCGAACGTTCATATTTAATGCTAAGACTTTTACTTCCTCGTAGAACCTGGAACAAGCATTCCACAGCGTTATATAAGGAGCTAGTAACAGACAGACTTTCAGAGGTTGAACTATAAACAAAAGCCGTTTCTAAAGGCCAATCTAATCAAAATTGCCGTTTGATTGACAGGTTACAGTCATACAGTAGTGATGGAAGCTGGCGTGTTGTTTTCTTTTTTATTCAACTAGCCTAACTGACTTTTCTACTTGGATTTCACTTTTTTTATTTACACACGCAGTTATGAGATTATTTTTTTTTTTCAAGTAATAGAGAACATACATTACCAAACCACCAAAACAAATGCTTATATATATATATGTAATGTAATTGTATGATTGTTTTTTACCTAAGTGTACTTTGGGTCTTAATTTAACCTTGTTTTCTTGCAATAGCATCACAAAATAAACATTTAGGTATAGTTTAGAGTAAAGTCGTCAATTTTAACATTGTATGCAGTTGCTAAGCACTAACAAACACGTGTCTTGTTTCCGTCTTCAAAATTGCATTGCTTTACCTAACAACATATTCTATCTATATCTGGATTGAGTTTCTCTCGGCGTATTCTTAATCTCACCAGTGGTTATTACGAAACGCTAGTAGTTCTCCGATTTTGCATATTAAAAATTAAAAATAATAAGAAAGAAAAATTTGACGTTCAAAAGAGATAAAATTATGCAATTTTTAATAAAAATCTTTGACTTTGAGCTACAGATGTGAATCAGCCCATCAACATGAGCAACGTTTGTTATGGGACCAATGCTGAAAATTTAATACTATTTTTACCTTTTCCATACATTTGTTCCAATCAGCTGGACACATTTGTTTGGGAGTGTAATTTTTTTTTGAGTACCCTGCTTTATCAGCCGTGTGGTTCCCGGCAGAGAAGAATAGGACCACTCCGAATCTTCCCGTGGATGTCGTAAAAGGCGACTTAGGAAACTCAAGCTAAACAAAGATTATAAACATCAAAGAGACCTCTCCGACCCGTCTGGCCAGCGTGGAGAGTGTAGGCCAAATCCTCTGACTGCTCTGGCAGTACAGAGAGGGTCGTGCTCCTGCAGTGGAGACTAATAAAGACCTGATGATGATGATGATGCTTTATTCCCATATCAAAAGTTGTACATGTTGATGGGCTAAGTCACCCATTAAAGTTTGTGTACTGATTAAAAAAATAAGGGTGTATACTTATATTATAAAGATGAAAGATTTGATTGCTTGTTTGTTAGTTTGCATCGAATGGGCTCCGAATCTACCGAACTGATTCTCAAAATTCTTTCTCCTATAGAATGGTTAGTTTCGCGAGGTCGCGAGAAAATTGCTAATACTTTTAATATTATAAAACTAAATATTTTGTTTATTTATTTGATTGAACGCGCTATCTCAGGTACTACTGGACCGATATCAATTTTTTTTTTCACATTTATATTGGTACTATCCTGCCAAAGGCTAGGTATGTGCCACAGGCCACGGGCGAAGCCAGACTGACTGTTGGTTCAATATAAAGTCATTACTATTCTTAATGTCGTCCACAAGATCATTACCAGCAATTATTTGAAATTCATAGTAGATTATGATCAAGGCGAGGCAAACATCTGCTAATTTGATCACCTTCGCGCGTCTTACATTTCTAAATACATTCAATAGTTCTTGACATTGTGCCGTACAAACGTTCTTATATTGTAATTGGTATAACAAAAGGCTAATAAATGCTAGCACTGATTCAAGACGTACATACGTTCTACACAGAAATTAATTTCACTTGAAGGTAACTCTGGTCATTCTAGATTATAGTCAATAGATATAAGATGTGATAAGTTCGTGTCTTCACTAGGAAGATGTTGATAAACCTTCAATGAAGGTGCCATGGTGCAAATAAATTGATTAATTTTGTAGCTAAATTGTTATTGGACATCATCATAGCAGCCGTAAAAACTCTACTGTAGGACATAGGCCTCCCTCTAGGATTTCTATAATTTGGAAGGATTTGTCATACTCACCACGATTAGCAAACGGGTTGGTAAGAGCAGTTTGTTTGGCTTTATCGGTTCAGACGCTTTTGCCCATCGAAACCGTTTTCAAAGCGATGGAAGGGTAGAAGTTTTTTTGGAACTGGGGAACGGGGTAAAGGAATTTAGGATGCAAGCAGCATCCTAAATTCTGCTCTCTCGGATGGTTAAAGGATATGAGACAGTAGCAGCTCAGGAGGCCGGGCGCGTACCTTGATGCCATACCCGCAAGCACTGGGCAGGTAGTTGTGCATGACACCCCTGACCATGTAATTGCCCAATAATATGTTGTTGGGCAAAAGCCACTCTATTCAAGACCGTCATAACAAATTACTCAATTTCGATGCGGTAATGGGCGATAATTGTTGCTTTACGCGAATAGACGTCTGTTTTGAGTTCCCCGCCTCGTGCGCCCGTTTCGCGAAAACATCCTGAGAGTGTGGCCGGTGTGGCATTGATTAACACCGTCCGTTGGGGTCAATCGCCGATATCCTACTTTCGTTGGTGTTAGCGTGTCGGTCGGTTACAATTCCGCGATTTCCGTTACGCCTAAATTCAGAACAATACGTCTTTGAGTCCAGTTTAGTCAGTAATTGACACACTCTAATTTCTCCTATGACCTATTTTTAAACATTTCAACTGTGCTATTTTACCGGACAATGAAACTACTAACATATAATCATTAAGTAACTATATCTATAGCGTGGAGAGTGTAGGCCAAAACCTGTGACTGCTCTGGCTAATATATGGCTCTAGTAGTACAGAAAGGGTCATGCTCCTGCAGTGGAGACTAAAAGGCACCTGTTATATTTGCATCGTACACGTAATACCACAGTTAATTAGTATTAGTGTAGTAATGTTTCATAGAACTCATCAAGCGTCTTTCAATCTTTTATAGTTGAAAGTTATGAGAAATAATGCGAAATAATAACATTAGAGGTCTCCTAGTAAGCACATTGGTAATTGCCTATATTTCCATCAACGCATAGTATGAATAATTTTGTTGAAGATTTCTATCAGCTGTATCCTTTTGACTCACAAAGTATTCCCAACCACCTTACACAAAAAAGTAGAAACGTGTAATGAATGTAAACAAAACATGCTCCACTTACCAACATGCGATAGGCTGGTGAGATCTGACTCTGAAAGAAAGAAAAAAACGCGTGAAAACAATGTCGATGCGTGCTCAGAACAATGAAGACAGTGCAACATATAATACAACATGCAATTAACTGAATTGTGGTAATAACTATATGGTAACAACACAGCCTTTGAATTACTGATGCCGTTATGTAACTAATAACATAGGAATGCTTATGTAAGTTATATTACTACTTTAAAAATATAGGTAATATTAGGATTCAAATTACATAATATTTGCTATTGTTATATATAAATTACTTATTATAGCTTGATATATAATTTAATGTGGGGTATACTACTATCAAATATTTAGTATACTATCTGAACTGATATCTATTGTACCACAATTTTGATTCAATTCGACACAAAAGTTTCAAAAATTCAATAGTTAAGCATACAAATATAATAAATTTCAGTTTAGAAGAGAATCTAAAACGAAATACTGATAAAGTAAAGCAGTGATGATAACACAGAAATGATAAAGCACTAAATTTAAATAGTAACAGCCTAATAAGATCTATGCTATGACCTTGATAATCTTGGCGAAATGTCAATGGATGATTGAGCTAAAGACATATCTTTACTAGTGATTCATTATACTACTTGCAAAAATATTCGGGTAAGACTTGCAACCGAAACTTCGGACCACAATCCGAACAAAACGTTTTTAGTACATTCAAGACTGGTGTATAAATCTTCGTTTCCTGATAGTATTGTTTCCTCTTCCATTGAAACTCTTGTCACATCCACTCTACTTCCCGGTCGGCGTCATACATAAACCATTTTCTTGATACTGTTATTTATGAACGTTTAAACTGTCAACATTTCATTTATTATCTACTTATCATTCATGTGTATTATATGCATGTACATATAACCATATAACATAACATATTATTATCGTATTATATTATTATTATATAATCCTAGTAGCTGTAGCTATCTAGTAGCTGTAGCTGTAGAACTTGCAAGTCTTAAACTCGAAAGTTACACCGCCATTTTTAAAAATTCCCTAATACGAATCAGCTAAAAAATTATGTAATTTTCAAACTTGCCACCAAAATTTGTCGAGAAAGGGTTGAGTAATGTGACCTCTAGAAGAAAACAGCCGGACAGACATACGTTTAACAATTGTTGGCCAAGCTGAAGAAGAAACGGTTCGCTCGCCCTTTGTACTCCGTCAATTATACATCTGAATTGTAAAATATTTGTGTAAACAAAAAAATTAAAGTATACATTGTTGAGCAGATATTTGTTTGTGGTTATGGATATGGCGGATTTAAATATACCTAATTAATAGTATTATTTTCCTTTTAACCTTAACTCGATGTTTCCATTCGACTGGGTAAAAACGAGTATAGGGCTTGTTGCACATAGATCAAAGGTTCCAAAAAATCAAAACAGTGGCCAGTAATTTTCCTAGAAGCCGGTTTACGTTACATATTTTTCTCTTTTACAAATACATAAAGCATCTTCCGCGTTGATTCGTGCTGTATGTATCTGTTTACATTACATAATATTTGACATTCTTGCGTGAGAAGAACTACAAAAAATGTTCCGAATAACAAGTAGGTAGGCCTTTGCAAAACCTGATTTGAATTATAAACTACTACTAACTGACAAAACTGCCAAAGCATACAGAGACGTAATGTTTTTTTTTAGTACATGGGCTAACTCTAATCGAACGAAAAACAAAAAGTAATCACAGGTAATTTGTAGATTTTGATATATGGTTAAGGACTGGATCAGGAAAGATTGTAATTTGATGAAATATCATTGCTGACAAAGAATCACTAGTGGACATTAACTAATTTTTAATAAGAGTTAGTAGTTCTACTATAACAATTTAAAATAAAACGAAAACGGTACGAAAGTTTCAGTGTTGAATGCCATTATAGTCAAAATTTTTACGTAAGTAATACGTATCATAGCTACAGGGTACTGAACTCTAAAAAACAGCACGCAGTAACATGGTTTCACGAAACACTACCAACATGGGGTGATGCGTGACGCACTAATTATAAAATATTTCTACACTATTTATATTTATTATGAAAAGGTCACCGGTGACGCATGAGATAGTTGACATGAACACAGTAACAGCATTACTGGATATCACAACAAAACAGTCAAAACAGCCTATCAGAGCATAACATGCACTGATATGATAATATTAAGAAAATTTTATATAAACTAAGTCTATTTTGCTAAGTGAAGATGTCTTAATTAGGTACTAGCATAGGAACATAACAAAACTCTATATGAATAAAATCATGGTTTTAAATCATGCGTTTTCCATTCATTCTTTAGATAGCGTAATTTAATTACTATGTATCACAGAATATGAAATTATTCTGAGCTATGTGTAGTATATGACTTTCAACAATAAACGTCATCTACGAGTATCTTTGAATCAATACATAAATATTCGTAGATGACGATGACCAATAAATTGCTCTAAGTATGTATATCTTCCTTTTCACTTAACTATCTATTGAATGAAACTCTATCACAGCACAGTGTAGGTACGTCTATTTTGCTAATGGGTCTTTGAGATATTGTTAGATGTGTGTGTTAATCAGTGGTATGTCATGTCCACAGAACATCAGATTTTGTCTTATTTAAAACTGAACTCTCCTTCACCGATTAAGATTATTTTAATGTGTGTGAGGATTATATTTATTGTACGATTTTGCTTGATTACGTGTGATTTTATTGTGAATTCGGATCAGCCGACAAAATGAAATGTCTACTGATCGAGCCGTCAATCCAAGTATTGTTAAGTATGGAGCAATTCTCGTAAAATTTACGAGATGATACGCCTGCTGCCCTATTGTACCTTTGTGTCATCAATGCACACGCACAAGCCGACCGACGAGTAGAAAAGTTTGAAAATGAACAAGACATTTTGGAATACCACAGGCGAAGATTAATATATATGTGTAGGTATTACAAATTCAACATACTTTGTATGTAATCGTAAATGAACTCAAAGGCCGTTTAGTTTAAGATAAGATAATCTCTACATAAATTTGTTAATCTATACTTTAACTTCCATTCACAGATATGTGTAACAAGTTTATATCTCTTAGATATGCCCATAGATACTTGTAACTCATTTGCGGCTATTATTAAGATCCGCGGGGGGTGCGATAGCGTTATCATCCAATAATAGCTAATCTCTTGACTCATGACCCTGCTTATCAGGCTTTCTGTTATGTCGTGGAATACTCCCACACCGTTCCTTAATCTCGTGAAGATAACTTGTTTGTACGCAACCACTTGCCAAGCTTGCATCATTGATGTTATTGGGTACAACGTACTTCAAAAAATAAGATGCTATTATAGGTGTAATGTGTTTAAGGTCATTACTCTGTTATACGTCTTACTTGGTGGATGCCGTAATATATATCGTATAATATTTTCAATGTTCAATGTCAAAAAAGATAATCGCTTGAGATTGCTGTCACTCTTAAAAAAATATTTATGTAATTAAGAAAATAAGACATGACATATAACTGCGATTTTTAAAATACAATGAATCATATTATACGCCTTATAGCAGCCTATGAGCTTTTTTCACGTGATAATTAACCCAAACAGATAATTACGCATCATGTCCTGATCGTGACTCATACATAAAGACTTTGATCTGGTGCGCATTTTCCCTTTTTATCAAGCCTTTCGTTTTAGTGTTTTGATCTAGCGAAGGAAAAAAGCTTTTAAATAATATAGATAGTCAAAGGAAATTAATTAAATTTGACATTATCATATCGTTACTTGTTTTAGGACTAAACATCCCAAGGTCAAAGACCACATCCATCAAGATGGTGGACAAAATGGTTACAATTGCTAGTCATCTCTTATTCCCCAGAATACTGTGATTTGTGTCCAATTCGTTTCCATAACGAGCATTTAGCAATGATGTCAATAATCATGAAGAAACTTTTCCGTTTATCCAATAGATGTTCCACTTCTTTATACGTGACATTCCTTTCTTTGACAATCCTTTTTTAGGATTCCAGAACAGAATGGCAAAAAACGAAACCATTATAGATTCGACATGTCTGTCCTTTTCTTTGGCCGTATGTCACAACTATTTCGGAACTATTAATGATGTATTCTATTAACCGTTTTTAGATTTTTATACAAAAACAAAAAGATTTAGCGGGCTTCCAAAACATAGAAATGTAACAAAAATTTTTTTTACATCATTCCTTGTCGTGCAGAGTGTCTATAGATAGATTTTTTAAAATAACATTCGGATTTATAAAACCATCTCAAAGTCAAAAGTTTGATAGAAAAGCACTTCCAAAGTGGCAAAATGTAATGTCGTCTACCTTTTAAAATAAGAGTTGAATATCTAAAAAAAATATATTGTCTGCGGATTTCAATGAAAAATTTCAACGTAAATTGTTTGGAACGAGATAAAGTCAGTAGTTTTGAGATAAAGCACATTTTCATTAGCTGCAAACATAACTTAGTCATTCATACAAACAATATTAGAAACAAAGTAATTTTTGCAGGTGAAAAATTATAGTAGTGTTTTGGCTAATCTGTGCTTTCTACTACGGTACCTTTCATTGGTGAGTAACTTTTTTTTACAGTTTTAGAAAAAGTTGAAAATTTTTGCGTGTGCATACTCCAGTAGTCATTATAGGAGAAACAGACATACAGGTAGCCAATGCCTAGCAATGGCAGCCGGGTGGCATGTTGATCCCAGTCTCCTAACTTCCTGAACCTTCTTAGCCGTTGCAATATATTATGCTAGGCATGTAGTTTAAGTTGATATAGTTTTTGCCAGACCTTTATGTAAAACGGTGTTGTACAATTATGTACACTGTGTGCGTCGCCTGTCTGCATGTGATCACTGTGATATGGTTACAGTTAAACCACAATCGACGCACATACTTGCGTTTTTGTAAACAAATACACATTGCACCCATTTTGTCACGTATATGAGTGTTGTGTTAGAAATGTTAAGTATTATTGCTATATATAAATTTTACTGCTTGCATAGGTACATGCTACATACGTACTTAGCAAAACTAAATGGTAAATTCCATTAATAATATGGAAAAAAATCTAACATTCAACATGCATTAAACGGTTATAAATCGAACCAAGAAAACATAGTTAGCTGACCGCTCACGTAAATGGGAGATGGTAAATTTTTTTTTAAGTTTCATGGACGTTGTTTTCATGGACTTAAACTTACCCGGGAGTCATTATTATTTTACCTATATACCAAACCACTAATGCCTAATCCATTCTCGCGTTTAAGGAAAACAGTTTGAACGTAGGTAATTGAGTTGTTGTTTACTACCTTTTATTTTGTTTGTTCTCTGTTTATTGTTTACTGTAAACCGTCTAAAATTGCGATTTTTCACTCAATTAACTTGTTTTTCTAGTCGCTACCTATACATCAACAATGCGCAATTTGATGAATCACTAACGGTCGGATGGACCGTACGCGTCATCAAAAAAATTCGTTTGCATGATCGTTAAAAACATTGGCTGGTCTGGCAGAGTTTTTATCACAAGATCGAAAAAAAATCACGTGAGGAGAAAAACATGATTGTCACATAAAAAGTATTCCGCGTCGGTTACTGCTCAATCTGTCTATAAATGGTATAATATTGATCGTTTTAGACCCTTTAAGGGGGTGATTCAGTTCGTCAATTTGAACAACTTTTTCTTTGGGACCAATGCTAGTAACTCATTTTTGACAATCTCCTACAAATCGACTGGGCGACTAATTATTTTTGTATGGAAATGTTATAAATAAATTTGAATTTCCGGTATTGGTCTCTGGGAAATATCTGGGTCTAGGTATGTTCATAGGAATGCATGCACATTAAGAGTGTCATAGGGAAAAGTTGTTCAAATCGACGGGCTTTTAATCACTCCTTAAAGGATTGAAAAAGATTAATATGTCACGGAGTATATTAAGTATAATGAGGATCATTCTTGCTAGATTCCTCATCCGCCGATAACACAAAATAAGTGTCTTGTAAACCCCTTAAAAGGTATTTTTGGCCTAGTCTCTGTCAAACCCGTAATAAGTTAAGATATCTTATGGCTGACCATTAGAATATATTACCTACGGTTATACGCAACATTGGATATCTGTTTTGGGATTTCCCATGCGAAATCTATACGACCTTGTAGTACATTTTTCATAAACTTTCTGACTCTTAATATAAGATATGAAACCATAATAAAGAATAGAATAAGTTGAAGACATATACAAATACATATGATAAAAAGCTTCAATAACAAGAAAACCCTTCCTTGTTATCAGTACATATCAGTGCAACTAGCAACATTTTATTGATCGCATAACAAAATAACTGACATTGTCAGATATTATCATACGTTACAGCATCCATAATAAAGTGCAGTAAAGTTATAAACACAAACAGTGAAGGAAAATACCTATCATTTCATTACGTAAGGCCACCTCACAGTGAGTCAAAGGCCATTGCTTCCTCTGTGATTTATGTTACTCATAATAAAAGTGGAGTGTGACTCATCGCATGTCGAAACTGCATGAAAACCTTTGCATGACTGAGAAAAACCAGATGCCATTTCTGGAAAACACCGATTTCCTACCAACTTACAGTGATAAATTTGTAAACATTATATTCGTGGGAAAATACAAGACGTACAAGTACGCAGTTGTAAAAAAATACCAGTTACTTTTAGTGAATTCATAAACAAGACGCAACTGAGAATCCCAATCTGGTTGCTCCAGCCTACATCTAGTTGAATTTCACCATGTTTTCGATTTCCCAATAGGGACTATATATCGAGCTCCGTGGCGCAGCGGTCAACACGCTAGCCTGCGACACGGGGGTCCCGGGTTCGATCCCCGGTCAGGTCACTATGGAAAAAGATCTTTTTCATATTGACCTGGGTCTTGGATGTTTATCTATATAAGCATATATTATAAAATATAGTATCGTTGAGTTAGTATCCTGCGACACAAGTTCACAACTTACTGTGGGGCTAGCTCAATTTGTGTGATATGTCCCTATATATTTATTATTATTTATTTATTTATTTATAGGGAGGGATATTTTTCTTAGGATAAAATTTTGTTGCCAGGATTTGAGGCAATTTAGGTGATTTCAATCAATTCATTCGATCAACATATTTTTGATATTTATAAATTAGAGATTCTTAATAACCATTACCTATACTTACAAGAAAGAATCAGACTATCACTCTTTCTTGTTTTAGTTTCAGCAAAGAGATATTAAACACAGAATGTAAACAAAGTGTTGTATTTTGGTGATAAAACTACTATTTTTACTACAACGACCTCTTAAAAAGTTGTAAATCAGTTCTGGCGCCCTCGTTTGCTCACCTGAATGTTTTATTGTAAACAGTGAAAATTAGGAACTCTGTATTTCATTTTTATATGCTGAAACGTTAATGGTTTTTTAGGGTTCCGTAGTAAACTAGGAACCCTTATAGTTTCGCCATGTCTGTCTATCTGTCTGTCTGTCTGCCCGTCCGCGGTTTTACTCAGAGACTATAAGTACTAGAAAGCTGTAATTTGGTATGGGCAAAAAAGTGGTAGTAAAAAAATCTTGAAAAAAATTTTTTTTGGCTAACTCCCATACAAGTAAACTGGGGGAGTTTTTTTTTTCTCTATTTACCCATCGTGTGGGTTGTATCGTTAAAAAGGTCTTTGAAAAATATTGTGAGTGTTACGGACAGAAGCGCGTTCAAACCAACATACAGTTCGGTAGTAGTAACATAGCTTGTATGTATAGAAATAGCAGGTTTTAATAACGTTTTTTTTTAATGTAAATAAAGGCTTTTGCCCGTTAGTATATAATGTAAACTAGCGTAAATAGTTAAGTTTTAGCTATAAGAGGTTCCAAATAAACATACGCACGGTTGGTTGTTTATTTTGAATGCCATACATTAAGTGAGATGACCGAGGTAAAAGGTATGTGGTTTTTTGGTATCCCATGGTAGGTCATCTCACTTACAAGGTATATGTTTGGTAAATTGCGGGCTATGTACTGGGATTTTGGGATATTATGTAAAGTAATCCTATGTACTGGCCGCAACTATGCGCCACCTAGCGGCAGGCATAGGACAACAAGGTACCCCTTGTGCAGCAATACCGTAACGAGAACCGATGTACTATTTTCGGTATTGCTGCACATAGGGCCTAGTTTTATGTAATTATAAGCATAGATTTAGGTAATGCTTTGTAAATGTGAGACTATCTACCTAGAAAATAGTGCGGTGAAAGGACATTTTGGAAAAGAACGGGAAATGGAGGGGATGATACCCCGCACCCCGCTCACACCGCACTTATTCATCGAAGTGGGTAGTCTCACATAATCTCATGTGTACAAAAGCTATAAATATGAGCGCGCGGCCGCAGTCTGTGTCGTGCCGTGCTAGTGTTTAGTTATAAGTTAAAGAAAATAAATTCGAAGTGTTTGTTTCCGAATTCGCGCGTTTCAATTGGGGAAGACCGTGCGTCCGAGGGGCATATGTGTTATACAGTCCACTACCAGTGATTTTGTAGACGGCGAGGTTTCAAGATTGTCGTCTACATCCCGTGGTCCACGCGAGCCGGATCAAGACCAGCCGAATCGGAGGGAGCCGAGGATCGAGGTGCCGGGTTGCCGAAGGAAGAGGAGCAGCCGGGTGAATCCAGGGGTCTAGGTTCAAGATCGGGTTGTTTTGTTAGGCGCGAACGCTAGCACGACACGACCATCCGACCGACCACACGTAAGTTTATTTTTGTAACATTTTGGTGTACGTGTGGTTTGTCGGACAGGGGGGGCTTCTTTGGAACCCAGGGGTTGTAACCAAGTGATTTCTATCCTGTTTCTATACGCGGGCGTACCGCGGGCCTGAAACGGTTTGAACCTAACGGTGTCAACTCATTCCGTTTCGGGTTTTAACGCCGATCAAGGCGGTGCAGTGAACAGGTCTAAGCTGCCAGCTACGCGCCTTTTTCAAGGCGAAGCTGAACAGCCCTCCTACGCCGGTACGGTGTGTGGTGAATCAGGGCCGGACTGCAGGCAAGCCGAGGGTCATTGGCCATTCCCCCAGTGACCTGAGCACCTGTGAAGCTACACATTCTCTGCTGGGTAGGTCCTACCTTTCCATTCCTGCGTCACATCCATCCTCAGTCGGGTTCACCGCGTTAGTATACCCGGTTGGGATTGTTAGGAGTAGGGGCGGCAAGAAAGAAGAAGATGCCAACTACGCGGAAGCAGGCGGAGCAGATGGAGGCGGCCGGGAGCCACGACGATGCAAGGAGAAGGCTGACGTTTGAAGAACCACCAGCATCGCCGTCGGGTATCGATACAGTACCCCCCACCACCACGCGCAGGCACTTACCACCTACCGACACAAAGCAAATGGAAGCGAGCGAAGCCAACCGAGAAACAGGATACGAAGGGATGCAGCCGGGAGAGACTACGACGCAACCACGCCGAGCGGAATCAATACGGTCAGGGGCGTCGAGTGTAGTGTCTCGAATTCAGCAAGCAGAACTGCAAGCGGCGGAACGAATGGCCGTGCTGAAGAAAAAAGAATTAGAAATTGAAGCGGAGCTTGTAAGAAAGCGATTGGCTATGGAAATTACGTCAATCAGAGAAGAAGAGCAAGCCGTACCTGCAGAACAAGGCGACGTGCAGGAACGAGTGAATGAATGGCTACAGCGTAGTCTCGCACGACAACCAAAAGGGATAACCATGCCATCTACGTCACAGGACTTGTCGTATCTGCGTAACGCTACACGAAGAGAAACTTTAAGGGGAGAGCCAGGCGACCCGCGCCCATCCAATGATGATAAGGAAGGACTGGGAGAGGGGAGGAGTCGACAAAGAGGGTCGACGCCGACGCGCCAAGGCATCGATCGTTTAGCAGAGGTGTTAGAAAAGATGACACGACACAAGCCGATATCAAGACAAGGGATTGAATTACCTGTATTCAGTGGAGCGCCGTTAGATTGGTTACCATTCAAAGCAGCGATGCGGGACTCAACCGAAATGTATAAGTTTTCGCGAGCAGAAAACTTAGCCAGGCTACGAACGAGTTTACGAGGAGAGGCGAAAGAAGCTGTGTCGGCGTTGTTGTTCACCGCGTCCGACCCAGAAAGGATTATGGCTACTTTGGAGCAGTGTTTCGGCCGACCGGAAGTAATAATTGACCGAACATTGGATGATATAAAGAAGCTAAAGCCTCCCAGCTCAACAGCCAGTGATTTAAATAGTTTTGCTATCAAGTTGCAAAACATTGTGTGTACATTAGCTACGATTGATAACAGAGGTTATCTACAGAACCCTATGATTGTACGAGAGATAGTTGAAAAACTTAGCCCTCATCTCAAAGCAAGATGGTGTGATTATGCAGATCAACATAGCCACGCAGGAGTCCCAGAGGCGGCTACTTTAGCAAATTTCATGATGAAGGAGGCAGACCGGGCGTTGAAGTACGCCTACACTACGCCGAAGGCAGCTGTCGCGCCGCCCGAAAGGAGAGCCAAACCTAAAACAATGAAAGTGTATAACATACAAACGCAAGGATGTTTGGCGTGTGGCAACAAACATAACACAACGGAATGCTCAAAAGTAAAGGCGATGGACGTCGACCAACGCTGGGAATGGGCTAAGAAAGAAAGGATTTGTTTTCAATGTTTAAACAGCAAACATAGGCGTTTCAAGTGTACACAAAGTAAATGCGGAGTGAACGAGTGTACGAAGAATCATCATAGGCTGCTACACAAGGAGAGACCCAGCACAGAGACGGTGGCTGCTGCCATACACCACGCCGACGGGCACAATGTATGGCTAAAGATATGCCCGGTGCAACTAAAGGGGTCCCGAGGTACGATTAAGACGTACGCATTGTTGGACGAGGGAAGCTCTACGACACTCATAGATGAAGATTTGGCCGAGTTAATAGGAGCGGACGGACCGCCTAGTGCATTCGCCATACGCAGCGTGAACGCACACGAACCCGTGCCTAACAGTAAACGAGTGGTTTTGGAGATACTCGCCGCCGAACATACATACACCGTCAAGGCGCGTACCATGAAAGATCTCACGCTGAGTCGACAAAAGATAGACGCAAGGTGCCTGAAGAGTCCACATCTCATCGACATTGAACATGAAATATGTACTGAGGAAATGAAGCCTAAACTGTTGTTGGGAGCTGATTATTTGGAGCTGATTATAAGCCGTAAAATCAGAACAGGCAAACGAGGAGAGCCCGTTGCGTCCTTGACGAAGCTAGGATGGGTGATTCACGGAACGGCGCCACGAATGATGAACAAGGATGATGAAATCGTATGTCACACGTCGTACAGTAGAGCCGAAGATAAGGACGAAGAGCTAAGTAATTTAGTAAAGAAGCACTTCGAGTTAGACGCGATAGGTATCACCAAGAAAGTGAAGCCTACACCGTCAGAACAGAGGGCAATAGATTGTTTCAACGAAAGCGTAACGATTACGGAAGGGCGTTACCAAGTGAGTCTGCCTTGGAGGAGAGAGGATATAACGATGCCTCCTAGTTATGAAGCAGCATGTAAACGATTAAGCCACATAGAAAAGAAGATGGATAGATCTACTGCGTTTTGTGAAAAGTATACAGCGCAGATAGAAAACTTATTGAAGAAGGGATACGCCGTGCCCGCGGATGGGACAGAACAAGATAATCCGCGCCAGTGGTACCTCCCGCACTTTGCAGTAACAAACATAAACAAACCAGAGAAGCCACGATTAGTATTCGACGCGGCGGCCAAGATGAATGGAGTTAGCTTGAATGACGAGCTACTAGAAGGGCCAGACCTACTACAGGGACTTGCCGGCGTACTATGGCGTTTCAGACGAGGAGAGATCGGTGTACAGACGGACATATCGGAGATGTACCTACGTATACTCATACACCCATCCGACCAACCAGCGCAGATGTTTCTATGGCGTGGCAAGGACAGAGAAGGGCCTCCAGCCAAGTACCGGATGAAAGCGATGATATTTGGAGCCAAAAGTTCACCTTTCTTAGCTCACAGCGTGCGAAATCATAACGCAAGGAAGTATCAAAGCGAATACCCACGAGCGGTGCAAGCTATAGTAGAGAATCACTACATGGACGACTGGTTGGACAGTTTTGATGTAGAGGAGGACGCTCTGCAAGTTGTGAGGGACGTGAGCCGTATACACGGGCAGGCAGGCTTCCAACTCGCCGGTTTCAACTCCAACAGCCGACGGGTAAGAGCGCTGATGCCGTCTGAAGGAGAGAGCGCCACATCAATAGAGATATCGCCACAGAACGGGCGCACCCTAGGGCTGATATGGTACGCGGGCGAGGATAAGTTAGCGTTCAACACAGGAATGCTTAGAGTTCCCGAAGAGGTCAAGAGAGGTGAGAGAGCACCCACAAAGCGAGAGGCGCTAAGCGCGGTTATGTCTTTGTTCGACCCGCTCGGTTTGGTCAGCTACTACACGATCACCGCAAAGATAATACTACAAGGATTGTGGCGCCTAAGCATAGAGTGGGATGAACAGATCCCAAGCAAAGATGCGGAAGATTTTAAGGAATGGCTAAAGGGACTGGAAGACGTAAAGAAGTTGCGTCTGCCCAGGCAATACGCTAAGAACGCGAAGAAAAGGCAGCTTCACGTATTTTGTGACTCCAGTGAGGCGGCGGTGGCCGTAGCTTTGTTTTGGCGCTCGGAAGACGAGAACGAACATATCAGCATACAACTGGCCGCTGGGAGAGCCAAAGTAAACCCGCTCCGGGGCCAGACGATACCGAAAACGGAGCTGCAGGCGGCGTTAATAGCCGCGCGACTGGCGTCATCAGTTGTGGCCGAGCATAAGTGGGCATGCGATGAGGTGACCTATTGGACGGACTCAAAAACCGTTCTGCAATGGCTACGAAATCCCGAGATCAAGTATACGCCGTTCGTAGCACATAGAGTGACAGAAATCACGGAGACCACAGACATAAAGCAGTGGCGATACGTGCCGACGGACAAGAACGTCGCGGATGACGCGACGAGGTTGAACTTCACGGTTAAGAGTGACACCGATAGATGGTTTACGGGCCCCGAGTTCCTGTATAGGCCGAAGGAGGAATGGCCGCAAGAATGGCCCGTAAACACGGAAGTAAATGAAGAATACGTAATGTACACAAAGAGGGTGTCAGACTGTGTAATTGACATGAAACGGTTCTCTACCTACGAGCGCCTGTTGAAAACAATGAGCCGAGTATGGCTATTTATTGAAAATTGTCGACGAAAGGAACGGCGGGCGCTTGAGTTTGAGCATGTGGAGAGGGCGGAGATAACGTTGAGTAAGCTGTCACAGGCTGAGAGCTTTGCGGAAGAGATAGAAAGACTGAGAGGCGGTCGGGATTTACCTGCGCGATGCCGAGCGCAGGGGCTCCACCCCTTTCTTGACGCAAAGGGCCTGCTGCGAGCCTCTGGCCGGGCTAACGCCGCGGATGTCGCCACGCTCGCGCTGAACCACCCTGTGATCTTAGACGGAAGACATCCATACACGCGGCTGTTAGTCGCTCGCGCCCACCGCCAATCACATCATGCTCATAATGAGCGGGTAGTCAACGATCTTCGACAACAGTATCTAATCATAAAGTTAAGGCCGACGGTTAGAACAGTGGCACGAAATTGCGCGTTATGTAGAGTAAGAAAGGCGCGCGCGGTCAGACCAGTCATTGGAGACCTCCCTAGGGCGCGTTTGGACGCATTTGCGAGACCCTATTCGAACTGCGGCTGGGACCTATTTGGGCCAATGATTGTTACGATTGGGCGAAGGCACGAGAAAAGATGGGGAGCCCTATTTACATGTTTGACTACGAGGGCGATCCATATAGAGTTAGTAGCGACTCTAAGTGCGGACTCAGCTATAATGGCGCTGAGAAGGATGGCCGCGCGGCGAGGCTGGCCGCGCCTGATATATTCAGACAACGCGACAAATTTCAAAGGAGCCGATCAAGAGCTGCAACAAGCCTTCGCAGAATGGGAGCCGTTGTTGCGAGATTACGCGCTAAATAAACAGCTAGAATGGCGCTATATCAGTCCAGGAGCGGCGCATCAAGGCGGTAGCTGGGAACGTATGATACGCACGGTGAAGAACGCTCTCAAGACGGTGTTAACCTCTAAGTATCCAAAAGAAGAGGTTCTCATGACACTGCTAGCTGAGGTAGAGTACACTGTGAACGCGCGTCCCCTGACCCACGTACCCGTAACACGCGACGATCCAGAGGCGTTAACGCCCAATCACTTTCTATTGGGCAGCTCACAGGGCCTACCCACTCTAGGGCCCTGTGAGCCGGCGGACAGACGACACTGGAGGGCTGCGCAAGGTTTGGCTGACGAATATTGGAGGAGGTGGATAAAGGAATATCTACCCGAGTTAGTGCCTAGGCGAGAAACGCCTTCCCATAACTACAAAAGCATCAAAGTCAACGATTTGGTGGTGGTGGTGGACCCGAACTTGCCGCGCAATGTATGGCCGCGCGGCATAGTAACCGAGATTTACCCCGGACCCGACGGCGAGGTACGCAACTGCGCCGTCCGTACGAATGGAGGTGTGTTCCGGCGTCCGACGTCGCGCTTGGCTGTCCTGCCGCTGATGGACCCTGCTGACGAGGTGGCGCAGAGTCCTGGGACTGCGGGATGAACCCTACGTCGAGGAGAGGATGTTACGGACAGAAGCGCGTTCAAACCAACATACAGTTCGGTAGTAGTAACATAGCTTGTATGTATAGAAATAGCAGGTTTTAATAACGTTTTTTTTTAATGTAAATAAAGGCTTTTGCCCGTTAGTATATAATGTAAACTAGCGTAAATAGTTAAGTTTTAGCTATAAGAGGTTCCAAATAAACATACGCACGGTTGGTTGTTTATTTTGAATGCCATACATTAAGTGAGATGACCGAGGTAAAAGGTATGTGGTTTTTTGGTATCCCATGGTAGGTCATCTCACTTACAAGGTATATGTTTGGTAAATTGCGGGCTATGTACTGGGATTTTGGGATATTATGTAAAGTAATCCTATGTACTGGCCGCAACTATGCGCCACCTAGCGGCAGGCATAGGACAACAAGGTACCCCTTGTGCAGCAATACCGTAACGAGAACCGATGTACTATTTTCGGTATTGCTGCACATAGGGCCTAGTTTTATGTAATTATAAGCATAGATTTAGGTAATGCTTTGTAAATGTGAGACTATCTACCTAGAAAATAGTGCGGTGAAAGGACATTTTGGAAAAGAACGGGAAATGGAGGGGATGATACCCCGCACCCCGCTCACACCGCACTTATTCATCGAAGTGGGTAGTCTCACATAATCTCATGTGTACAAAAGCTATAAATATGAGCGCGCGGCCGCAGTCTGTGTCGTGCCGTGCTAGTGTTTAGTTATAAGTTAAAGAAAATAAATTCGAAGTGTTTGTTTCCGAATTCGCGCGTTTCAATTGGGGAAGACCGTGCGTCCGAGGGGCATATGTGTTATACAGTCCACTGCCAGTGATTTTGTAGACGGCGAGGTTTCAAGATTGTCGTCTACAGTGAGGTTGGGAACACCATTTTTCGACTTAGGAATCCGTTTCCGAAATATTTGGGTTTAAAGTGCAAATGTTTGTTAGAAGTACGTGCCCCCCCCCTCTATCTGCTAAACAGTTATATAGGATATGTGAAAAAAATTACAGCAGTAGTATATATACTGAAGTTGAAAGGAAAACTATCAGAGCTGGGTACTAAGTGCAAACTAAAAAGTTATAGGCAACTAACTTATAAAATGTACTGGAAAATGTAAAATTTCATACAATCTTCATTGTTAGATGTTTTTGGTCGTTAAACTGTGAGGTGCGAGTGAAAACAGTGTGACCTCAAAGTTGTCATTCGCAACTACGGAACCCTACACTGCGCGTGGCCCGACACGCACTTGGCCGGTTTTTTAATATTAAGATCTTTATGACCAGCAAGGCATAATTCCCAAGAAAAAAGATCCCTGGTACACTTAACATTATGTAAAATACATAGGTGGTACTGGTACTACTAATCATACTACTATCAATAGTCATCATAGTACTAATTTCTATTTTTCTTGTTTTTAGATGCATGCTTAGTTGTATTCCTGCTTTATATGAATACATGAGAGATCATTGGTTTAGAGAAATCGTAGGATCTATTTATAAAGTCAGCAATTTCTAGCAGAATCACTTCATTTTCCTTCCTCAATACAGAGAAATATAGCTCTACTAGTAAAACCTTATCGTTTTCTTTAATAGCTCTGTTTATTTTTATGTATAGCTTAACATTTAGTATGTATATTAATTCATTTATCGATGACATTCTGTTATGTAAAGTCACGAGAATTATTGTATTAACATATGTGATGAGTGGAATACAATGAAATACTTATGAATGCTCGTGACGGTATCTGTCTTTTAGGTTTTTTAGTCAGTGTATAATGTAATATAACTATTATTTAGTATCTCCTTTGGAGTCACGGGTGTTACCCCGGTCCATTGAAAGGCTTGCGTTGCGAATGCGTGGGGATATAGATCCAACACGTGAGGCCCTTTGGATGTATAACTTTTATTATTACCATTTTTTTTGTCAGTGCAAACTGATTTAGAAAATCATGAAAATTTACGATTTTAGAAAAAAACGTAAGCAAGCTTATTCAAATAGATATCAATATATACGGACAAATTGTATTATATTTCAGGCCTTATTTAGATCCAGTACCTTATTTATTTTATATAATAAAAATAATGAAATTTGTTCAAACCCGGACCTAATAATAATATGTTCCGCATTGAGACGTATGCGGTCGTCAACAGCCACTCAGACCTGCTTGCTTATTTACTAGTATGGAAATTGGATTAATTCGAACATTTCTGACCACTGAACAATTCCTATTTGCGTGTCGCACGTCAATTTAACGGATTAAACAGTATTTTTATATGTTCGATTATGTAGTCATCATCATCATCATCAGGTCGTCTTTAGTCTCTACTGCGGGAGCATCACCCTCTCTGTACTATCAGAGCCATAATTAGCCAGAGCAGTCAGAGGATTTGGCCTACTGGCTCCACGCTCCAGACGGGTTGAAGAGGTAGTATGTAGTATTTTGACGCAAAAACCACCTTGAACGTAATAATTTGTATGTACGAACAACATTACAGGGATGTCTGAATGGTAAGCTCAGCAGCTCAAGAGTTCTTCTTCTTTTTTAAATCAATATCGATTCGTAATATTAGTTAAGAAACAAAATATCTAATATAGGATACGTGAGTGACCCGTATTTTACATATTAATAATGCTAACATCTCACGTTAGTTTTAATCAAAAAAATTAATATAGGAAAGGTTAAATTTAAACCTACGAATTTATTCTCAGATTTTACCCTCCAAAAGGTAGAAAATTTTAATACTATTGACACTGTAATTTGGTAAATTACTTAATTAACTGTCACAACCTTCCTACTATAAACTGTACGTTTGTATTATGTTAGCATAAACGCCAAAATAAACCATTTATTGTATGCAATATCGGGAATTAAGTAACGCGAAACAAACCGTTTTTCTTCAGAGGGTCACTCACTGGACACCGTTCGGTGTAACCCGGCTTTAACGTCTGGGGAAAAACGTTATATTTCGCGGTTATTCCCGATATTGAACGCGCAAGTTTAAAAAAAGTTAAAATAAACCATTTTTCGTTCTATAAGTACCTTCCTATACATATATTTTTGAGGTTAAACATGCGAAATCGCATAATCATCGACAAAGGCATAAATTCAATTAGAGTAAATCAGACACATAGGTATTAACAAGTTATCGCGGTCATGGATGTCATGATCAGACACAGGCCTTTTGAGAGCATGCACTTTGAAGCCGTATGACGGCGCCGTGCCGTAAGGTCACTCGCAGATGTAACTGTTACCACAGTTACACCACAGAACACGAAATGTTGCTCGTGTTACTAGAGACGAAAGTAATAATAATATCGCGTGTCAACCCCCGCCCGGCTAGGCGAAAGGCGCATACTAGGACTGTCAGGTCGGGCTCACAAAAACGCAAAAAGGGCCTCAATGTGCTGATATGGTATCATAATTACAATTGAAAGGTTATTTAAAAAAATCGGATGTGACTTATATCACAAGTAACTTAGAAAATAGCAAATGTTTGCATTTCTACAATAAGAAAATTAATAAACGGTACCGCCCCAGACAAACTTGTTTTGTATGAAATATATTGAAATGTCTGTAGTAGCGCGCGAGCGACAGTCACATTTACTGCTCTGTGTGTTACAAAGTCACACTGTTTTTCCTTCGCCCCTAGGGTCATTGCGGAGAAGATATGAACAGTAATTACAAAGTCAAATGTCTCTTGACAATAAGTAACTAACGTTATTTATTAAAAATGACAACCGTATGTGCATTATCGTAACTGAAAATATTGGTTAACTTACTTACATAAAAAATCGAATAAAAAATTAACAACCTTTCTTTGAGTTTTACCTCCTTTTGACGTGAACACGATACTTCATAAACTTTTTTAATTTTTTTTATTCTTATGTTGTTGTTCCCTGCTTTAATTGTTTCTCTATTCTGTATTGGTTCCCTTTCTATTCCGATCTAAATCAAACTGGTTTTTAGGGTTCCGTAGTAAACAAGGAACCCTTATAGTTTCGCCATGTCTGACTGTCTGTCTGTCTGTCCGTCCGCGGTTTTACGCAGAGACTATAAGTACCAGAAAGCTGTAATTTGGTATGGGTATGTATATTAATCATGGCAAAAAAGTGGTAGAATAAAATCTTGAAAAAAATTTTTTTTAGTGTAAAGTGGGGGAGTATTTTTTTTTCTCTATTAACCCATCGTGTGGGGTACTGTTAAATAGGTCTTTCAAAAATATTGTGAAGTCGAGAACACCATTTTTCAATTTAGGGATCTGTTTCAGAAATATTTGGTTTTAAAGTGCGAATTCTTGTTAGAAGTAAGTGTCCCCCCCCCTCTATCTGCTAAACGTTTATATATAGATACGTGAAAAAAATTACAGCAGTAGTATATATACTGAAGTTGAAAGGAAAACTATCAAAGCTGAGTACTAAGTACAAACTAAAAAGTTATAGGCAACCAACTTATAAACTGTAAAATTTGATACTATTTTCACTGTTAAATGTTTTTTGGTCGTTAAACTGGAAGGTGCGAGTGTGAATAGTGTGAACTCAAAGTTGTCATTCGCAACTACGGAACCCTACACTGCGCGTGGCCCGACACGCACTTGGCCGGTTTTTTAAAATCATACTTTACAATTTTTTTTCCATGTCATAGGACGGCAAACGAGCAAGCGAGTGACCTGATGGTAAGTGAACTCCGCTGCCCATGGACTTATGTAACACCAGGGGTATGACAAGAGCGTTGCCGGCCTTTTATTTTTCCTCCCCAGGGGGGAAGGGGATGGGCCTCCGACGCTCCCACTCACCGAACGAAGCATAGAAGCTGTAAAGCTACTACTCAACGTCGATTTTCTGTGAGAGTGTGGTACTTCCTCGAACGAGCCGGCCCATTCATGCTACCGCCAAAAGTGATTTTCGCCGGGAGCGTGGCTCTACCACAACTAAACTTTAAGTTCCCTTTAAGTCACGCCTACACTCTTATTCTCTACACTGTAATATTAATGTATCTATTATAGTATTTATAGTCGTCCAGGACCTTAATGAGGCCAACGACAGCAATCAGCGAGGCCAAATACTGGTCAAAAGATATTTAATACAATGAAACCATTTCGACTCGATAAGAAGAAGAAGTCGTAATACAAGTAAAACCTTTATAGACTACTAGCTGTTACCCGCGGCTTCACCCGCGTGATATATACTGAAAAGGATATAGCCTATGTCCTTTTCAGTACCCCAACCTGCAAAATTTCATGATGATCTATTCAGTAGATAGGGCGTCAAAGTGTAACAAACAAACTCACTTTCGCCTTTATAATATTAGTAAGGATAAGGATTTTATATAATAGGTACCTACCTAGTTACTTTGATTATTTATAATTAGTTACTAACATTTGGGCTTCTGGCCAGCGTGGAGAGAGTAGGCCAAATCCTTCGACTGCTCTGGCAAATATATGGCTCTGATAGTACAGATAGAGAGGGTCGTGCTCCTGGAGACTATTACAATCCTGATGATGATGACTAAGATTTCAATTTCAAGAAAAAACACGATGGAGGATATAGGTATACATTACATATACAATGCATGCCAAAATCACGTTACAATGATGTCAGTGCGTAAAAACGCTAATGTACATAGTGTACTCGACATTGATGTTTTTTCTTACGTTGGAACGTAAAGAAATATAAGTGGAAATCTCAATGACATCATCCTGCGTCATTGTATGGTAAGCCACGATCATTAACATCTTGATTTACTATGATCTTTCTAGTCAATGAATGGGTAGCCATTGACTCATTGTAGTACGTTTATAGGCTGGTCGATATGTCAATGATGGTAGGGCTTGCCCAAAAATAAATCGTATTGTTGGCAAAAAGCAACAAGGCATATCGTTCTTTCTTTGAATCTTTTAACCGGTGGACTGCAGTACTTTACGCGAAGAATAGATTGTGTCGCGGCTATTGTTTGTTTCTTTGATCGGCTGTAACGATTCACGGACATTTGGCTTTGAAAACTTCCTTAGTTGGTCAAATATGAAAGTAAATTAATAAAAATAATAATAATAATTATTATAAAAAAATATTAATTAAAAGTTATACGTTCAAAAAAATGGTGAAAGGCCACCGAGTAGGTATTAAACAAAAGAATATTGTTTTGATCACAGGCAACCTTAGCCCAAGTTGCTATGTTACACAACAAAAGGTCATCATTCGTCAGTGATAAACCAGCCAGCTGAGGTGTACACCTTCGCTAATCGGATTCGACATCGCACCGCTATGACGTCATGGTGACCGTGGATGGTGCGAAATCTCGTAACAGGATCGTAGGTAATACCCGATGGTCTAAAAATACCGTAGCGTTACATTTATGTCGTGTCATAGATAGGTAGGTATAATTTGGAAACGGATTTACGCCATTTGGTATAATATTAAAAAAATCCTATTGCTGATCGTATGAAGCGATAACGAACCTTATTTTCTTTTACAAGAGGGATGGGCAAGCAACCCACTGCTTCATTCCTTCTTCATGTTTTGGGATGTCCCAAAGTCCCAAAGGCTCGGTCTACCCTGTCAAAGACAATATATATCATATTGTCTTTGACCCTGTTATTGAGAATTTAACTCAACAGTATATTTCTTGTTATAATTGTAATTAGTCTCAAAAAAACCTACCTACAAGATGTTCACAATCATGCAATAAACTAGCGGAAAATAAATCTTCCAGTAACTTTTTGTCATCATTATCAACTGTCAATCTTAGTCTACTCGAGGTCTACTCATCACTCCTATGTAGGTGTAGTGTACTTCCATGGCATTGGTAAGTATTTACAAAATATAACTATAATGTTGATAATAATGGCAGCAGACACCGACATGATGCCACCGACGTACAGCTCAAGGCTGGAACAGAATTAGGACCCAAGCCTCGGTACATTATTTTATTGCTACACCTCTAATGAGAGGCGCAATAATAATTGCGCCAACTGTTTTGCAAGCAATCTAAATAACCAGTAGCGCCATCTATAACTACTAAGTAAAATACCTCCATCCATAGCGCTATAATAAAAAGCAAGAAGCAACGCCATCTATACCAATATAGTTAAACTATTTTTTAACAAGTACTACACAGCGCCATCTATTAAGAATGACAGATATTAAAGATACAAAGTTGAGTAGCGACATCTTCAGTTTTATAGTAGAACTATTTATTACTGCAGCAGCATTGAACAGTGCCATCTGTTAGAAATAATTAAAACTAAGCTATATAAATAACGAAGTAGTTCTTCAATACTTACCTAGATGGCGTTCTTATAATAAAACATTTAGTTACATTATGTGTATTGAATTTATTTTTATTTAACTTATGTACCTTATTATTTATGCGTATCGTATCTAGTTAATCACGCATTAATTTTGCAAAAACAGGTAGGAACCAAATCTTAAGTTTAATAATTATTCGAGGAAAGAAATATAGGTTGGTATAAGTATGGATTATGGATGACTATGTGTGAATGATATCTAAATAGTAATGCCTCCTTGGTGATACCAACCTGAATAATAGGAATAGACAATAAAATTTATAATAATAAGGCATAAAATAAGACCGACAACCTCCTTCTGGATCCTTTCTGGCACAAAGGATACTTAGCTAATAGCTGCGTTTTGAGCAATGTTGGGAGTTGGGCCGGAAACGCTAAGAGACTGGTTATATTATTGACTTGTGTACCTATTTACTTTTTTGCAATCAAATTGTACCTAATTAATGTGTATTTTAACTTTAGAGCTATGAAAATATTTAAAAAATAATCAATTAAATATACTTAGTAATCATTGAATCTTACCGGTGTCGTTGAGCAACACATTGATATCCGTCGTCGACCCATCGGTCGACATCCCTGTAACAAAACAAAATGCACCATTAGTATTAATCTATCAGTAGTTTGCTGGAAGCTGGATTTTTGATACGAGCACTAACTAGGCTAACATCAACGAAACTAGCTCCACTCGTAATTTAATTCTTGTACTCGTCAAATGAGACAACTCTACGTCAGTACTTCGGTAGTTAAAAAGTTACTCCTCCCTGCTTGTTTTGATATTAGATATGGATATTAATAATTTACAATTGCGTTTAACTTAAACGTCTAGATTAATTTATGACATTAAGTACGTCTGCACGATTCAGTGTTACTTCTCGGGAAAGTACTCTCTGTCAAAAGGAGCTCTGGGTTCGTTGTTATGAAACGTATCTACATTACCTATTTTAAAAAAAGGGGATCAAAATAGTGCAGAACTGCTATATCCACGTCGCCTATGACAAGTTTCCTTAGGTGTAAGCCCATTCCCTCAGCCGGATTTTACGATTGCGCGGAAATAGAGGCATTCGGAACATTTTTGTACGTTCAAGCTACCATAAAAGATAAGACAGATAAGTAAGTACTTACGTAAAAAAATGTTCAGTATCTGTATAATTAATTTTGCCTACAGTTCCAATAACTTATAACCATTAATTGGATGAAAAAGCTGACGTAATGTACTTTCATTCATTTACGGTAAATACCTGATTTGTCTTCATTATGGAAGCGAACTTTTTGCAGCAGAGTTTGTTTTAATAAAAATTTATTTATTATTCTCTTTGTTTATTATTTTCTGTCGTCTCAAATGCTCTAAATGTCTTATCTAAAATCTAAAACAAATGAGTTGAACTCGTCAGCACGACAATTACTAAAATAATGAGCATGATGAATCAAACTCATTGCATGATCGGCGACCGTGTCGCGCCGGCGGTCACGCTCGCTTGCGACCTTCCGTCGGGCTACGCTGGAATTTAATATTATATAATGTAAACAAATTATTTATTCTGTGGCGACAGTAAAAGTAGGCATGGCGGCTTTAGGGGGTTTCAAACCGGGTATGCCCGGATCCTCGCGCTACTGCAGGGGCCATGCGTTCTAGAACAGTAGCTAATCAACAAATGGGGCCTCCTTGTGCCTGGTAGAGTAGAATAAGACCTAACGAGTATTTCCGTGGATGTGGTAGAAGGCGATAAGAAACGCAAGCTAAACAAAGCTTACAAAGATCAAAGAGTCCTCTCCAACCCGTATGGCCATCGTGGAACTAGAATATGGCTTTGATAGTACAGGGAGGGTCGTGCTCCTACAGTGAAGTTTAAAAAAGACCTTATGATGATGAATGTACTGCCCCACCCGGGGCCTCGCGCGATTGCAGGGGCCTCGCGTTCTAGAGCCAATAGCTATCAACAACTGGAGCCTCGCAAATATCTGCTACCCAGAGCCTCGCAATGGTTACGGCTGGCACTGAAAGTATTTGGTAAAGTGATGTACTTTACATTAGGTTTTATAACCAGTAGAGCCAGTACCTATCAACAAATAGGGCCTCGCGGTGCGGTGTGGAGGCAGAGTAGAAATGTCGTAGAAGGCGATTTAGGAACAAGCTAAACAAAGCTTATAAACATCAAAGAGACCTCCAACCCGTCTACCAGCGTAAAGAGTGTAAGCACGTTAGTGCCTACTATTATTAATTCTGTGGTGTAGGCCAAATTCTCTAACTGCTCTGGCTTTATACAGAGAGCTATGACAAAGAGGGTCGTGCTCCTGCAGTGAAGATAAAAAAAGAC
This sequence comes from Rhodophaea formosa, assembly GCA_963082605.1. Lineage (NCBI taxonomy): Eukaryota > Metazoa > Arthropoda > Insecta > Lepidoptera > Pyralidae > Rhodophaea > Rhodophaea formosa. Next base: position 9,097,526 of record OY720206.1, read on the forward strand.
CTGACGTTGGTGATTTGCAGTAAGTATGTGTTACTTAGTGAGTACTTAAATATGATATGTTTTTTCTTAAAACCTTCAAAGAAATAAGTAAGATTTTAAGTATTATTGTTGTATATGCAAACTTCTTGAAATTTTCACATAAAGTAAAATTTACATTCTGGCACCTGAGATACCAAACTTTGTGCTATGCCGTCAAGACGTTGACATCGCGTGTGCTAATTGAGAGACGATCATAAGTACTTACCGTCCGTGTAAACACTTTAAGCAAAGTTTGTACTTACTATGACTCACAAAGACATTATAATATTCTCAACCTTATGATGTAGTTTTAAGATATGTTGTTTTGATTTTTTTACATAAGTTTCCCCGTAAAACATACAGTTACTGTAGTTAACGGATGTCAAAATATTAACACTTGAATCTATTTTGTTTTTTTATTATACTTAGGTAGGCTTGGTTTATTTTGACTTGAATATAAGCTTGCTGGGGAAACACGAATTGGATGCAGTGACATTTTAACTCTTAAGAAAATTTTGAAGATTTGGAGCACTTAGTGATAATTATCGTGCATTTCTTACTAACTGACAGGTCAGGACGCGATACTCGCTGTCATTCTATACAAAATGCCGATACTTGCCACTGCAATCGTATGTACTAAAAAGTTTATCTAAAATCGTAATATTTGAATCAGTTGCACGCTCATGAGAGAGACTTTGCAACGTCCAAGACTGGAGGAGGATTCAGACTGCTAAACTAAAGTAGTCTAAAGTTTTTATATAATAAATAAATAAATTAAATTAAAAACATGTTTATCGTAGGCCACAAAACGATATGGCGTAGCACTGGGCTTGCTCTCTACATCGGGGATATGTAGAGAACATTAGAATTTGCGTAGAGTCAAGAAAAGTCAGGCAAAAGTGCCTAAGAGGATCAGTCTCAGTGGCTTAATAAATATTCAAAAACAAATACTTGTGTAAAATTAATTTGCATAGATATCCAGCCATGGGCAAACGGAGAATTTTCTGCCTTTTCATAATTAATGTTTCCTGTATGAGATAACTCTAATATATGGCGTTTTCCCTTTCATTTGTCAGTGTACTGATTTATTGTGTCTCTTACTACAGATGATATGTTCATATCTCAAGTCAAGTACTTCAGGAGATTTTATAGTTAAATACATATTGTCACGTCTTTTTTTCATTGCGGGGTAGAGTTTTAGTTAACAGTATGAAAATTGGTTTTATTTGTTTTCCGTGTGTATGATTGACCAAAAAATATACCTGGTAGTAAGTCGTTAAATAGACGATTGCGTGAACATTTTCTAATACAGTAACATTCACTAACAAATTGTTAGATGTTTTCAATTCGCTTGCATAATATGATTTTGTAAATACTCATCTGTCTACCCCGCAAGGGAGAGAGACGTGATAGTATGTATGCATGTAAATATTTTAATACGAAGACGATCCAAAGTTTAAAACTATGGCACATGTATAAGCAAACCGGTATACTTGTGCAAATTAAGAGTCAAATACATAAAACTTACGTCCTTCAACAGATCAGAAGCGCAATATCTACACCAGTAAGGTAATAAAATAAAATAAAAACCTTGACAAGAACAAAAAATAATTATTGGTGCTATACCTACTATTGTGTTACCAATAATACAATTACCAAGCACAGATTAATAATAGCAATAAGTTCAATAAAAAACAGTGTTTTTGCGCGTAATAAGTAGGTTTACAAAGTGATTGAGCACTGTTAAGATGATGATAAACAAGGAGTAGATGTCAGGAAGTATCAGATCTATACTTAACTCTAGGTATATATGCAGGTATCGAACATAATAAGTAACCACAAAGTATCGTTTCTATTTGATACGGTTGTATTCAACTGCATGATAATAATATTGTTACAATATATATATTGACCAATAACATAAAATATATCTTTAGTATCTATCTTATCCAATACCCATAGATATGATAAAGTATTTGGTTGGTTCTCATTTAGTTTTTCTTCTCATCCCGACCGCACCCCAAACTCCCCATCTTATCTATAGGTACGTACCTAACTAGTCTTTCGAGTCGGTAGTCTGATACACTTAAGGTGGTAGCTATGCAACGAGTAATCTCTTCAACTAGTGTTCGTAAGCGCAGTGACCCGCTCTTAGTGTTGGACCTCCATCCTGGGTTAGGCAGTTTACCTTCGAAATACTTCGAATATCCTAACTTCTATTAATTGATTTGATTCTTTGTACACTTCCGCGCTTTAGCTACTGCACCGATCATCATGAAATGTTTTATACACGTTGTTTGAGATACAGAGAAAGGATATAGGTATCTTTTATGACAGAAAAAGTACTATTCCCGAGCGATTGACACTAATGCAAGCGTAGCTGCGGGCAAAAGCTAGTGTAGTAGTAGTGTAGTGTAGTTTATGTACCCAGCCAAGTAATTTATATGGCAACAATTTTTTCGAGTTTGGTTCATATTGACAGGTTGAATCACACATTCGGCTATATCAAGAACACCCTAAATTAAGTGTGATAAAAAATATAATTTTGTTTAACAATCAAAAGTTTAAGTTATCCAGATTAATAATATTATTTGAAAAGTTTTTTCCATCCAAAATAAATATGTTATGTAGATAAACTTGTCTGTCTACGGCGTAGCGGACGTAGAAGTAAGTATCAAGGCAAAAAAGAAATTGTTGCTTAGAAAGGCTTTTATACAGCTAAAGCCTTATGAATTTGAAGAGATGTGACCATACTCACTAAAAACAATATTTTTTAGCCAGTAACCACTCTATAGAGTTGTTAAAAGCTACCCATACTGAATATACGTAATATATTAAAAAGTTGAGTTAGGAATTCTTTAAAAGCTAAATATTGCACAAACTTAAATGAACATTTACGTCAATCCACAAAAATGTTGCTATATACTTAATAGAACCCAAAGTAAGATAAAAAAGTTCCACAATCACAAAGTAGGGAAAGTATGTTTCGTGCAAAATGGCAAATCCATCATAGTCATTGCATCTTTATTGTACACCTTATTCAGGCGAGGAAGAATGGGTGATTGTGTCTTCGTATTTTCGTTTCGTAAGAAGGTAGGTAAGTTTTTTGCAGTATGCAATATTATTATTACTATACTTATATGACGATCTCCGTGGCGAAAATTCTGGAAAACCATATCTCAATCTATGTTTTTAATTTTATGTCTGCTCCCACTGTTTTTTGTAAATTCTAATCTATACAACTTTTTGCTGTAGATACGTAATACCCGACTTGTCATATAATGTTTCACGGTAAAAAATGTATTGCATAAAAATAAATTAAACAAAAACTTCATTCAGTGTGACCACAACGTAAAAAGGATTGATTCCATTGAAGGTAAATAATCTGTTTCTAGATCATTTTGTGATAGTAACTAGTCATATATCGCTACTATTTAAAAACAGATTTTAATGGTAGTGTTTCATTTATACATAAAAAGGACATAAATCTGGTCTATTTGAATACATATATTAGGTAAATTTTGTAGTACATACTACTTCAAAATTTACCTAATATATGTATTTGCTCTTCGACATAAACACTAATACATTCTTGATATTTTTTAATTATATAAGTTTTTTATCACGTCAAAATCACTTACGGGCTAGACAGTGCTTACCCACTAAAATCAAATCTTTGCATTATATTTTGTAACATAGTTGAATGACTTTGGCCTTACTTGGTATAGTTTTATATAACATTTCTATTTTTCTAAATTATATAGATGGCGGCATTGGATCTCGGAAAATTTTGGAAATGGCCATAAGTGTGATGGGGTCTTGGATGTGGAAAAGTAAATAAAAAAATGTTCAATTGTTAGCTGCTTTGTTTTTGATATGTTTCCCCAGACTTTTACCCATTTCGCTCTATCTACGCGTGAAGAGAAGCTGCTATTATAATCAACGCATTTTTTTCGTTTAGACCTGCGTGGAAATAGTACTCTTATTCACAGATGTGCAAAACCCTATTTTATAATCTCAAACCTAAACCTCTTTTAATAAATATTGCCACGATATCTTTCTTAGCAGTTAAGTAATAGTACATTATAAATTAAAATACATAATTCAAACTTGTCTATCACCGTCACACGCACGGTACGACTGCCCGAGAAGAGCGGGACGCCCCTAAAGAGAAATAAAATAAAATAATTTCAACTACTAATTTCAGCTTAAGACTTAGTGTAGCTATGTTTTATTATTTTGAGTCAAATGCAAAAGTAATTTCATAATAAGCGTAAAGTAAAACATAATAAGCGTGAAACATTTGAATAAGTCAAAAAAGCCTCCCAACACTGTGAGCGGGCCGGTAAACAAACAAAAACAATGATTACAAGCAGCGCGGTCAAATGGGCGGTAGTAATGACATAATAGCGCGCTGCGGTTTTAAAATTATTTATTGTAACGAAACTGTTGCGAACTTGCAGCGGTTGTCTTTGTTTTTACAACTCCCGCACTTTATTTATTCGCCTTTTGGTACAAATTCCACGCTAATTTACACCGAACTAGCGTATTTTTTGCGACATTAAATGGTTCCAAAGGTAAACAAGTACAGTATACTATTTATATCCTACCTTATATCCAACTTTAAGTGATTAGTATGTATTATATTTTGTTCACTTTATTAAATATTTTAATTTAGGTTAAGTATTTTGCATATGATATCCGCATAAACCTAGGTTTAAATACGAACATTCTCAGGTCAGTGACACTTTTTTAAAATGGTTAAAACAAATTCTAGCTTACAAAGTTTAAAGCATCCGTAAAAATTATATAGCTATAGAGTTAGTACATTAGACTTTAAATATGTTATTAGGTGTGTAATCTAGTGTGATGAAAATGTAAATCATTGGTTGGCCATACACACTTAGCAACTTGACACTTCGCTTCTGTAACTTGATGAGTAAAAGCACAGTTTATCCATAAGGGTATTTTTGATAGTGCTTATGGTGAAAAAATATGCTAGATGCTGCTTATATTAATTTGCAGCCATGGCGAATTGTGTTGGCATGCAATCTACAATCTTTCGAGACTATTTCCTTCACTGGCAACAAAAAGTTTCAGATCGAAACATAACATTTTCCGTCTCCCAGCGGAACCGAAACAATTATAACTATTTTAGTAGTAATGGCTCACAAAAAACTAATTGCAGTCTATTATAGACTGACCTTGAACTTGCGGCGGGTGAAATATACGATTTGGTTATTTAACGTCTACCATGTGTATCGAATAGATTACAGATTGCTTCGGGATGATAGTAGAGCATTTTGTCAATCAAAAAAGTAGCAAAGTGCGAGTCGGAACTTAATTTACTTTTTACATTACCTACATTGCGCAGCCTATTCTGATTATCCTTAGATCCATTCTATAGATAAGGGTATCTATAGAAGCACGTATATCAAATATTAGCCCTCCGCACTTGCTTCACCCGTGGCGTGGTAAATACCTCACATATGGCAATCAAGTATAACATACTTATCTAACGGAGATTTTTTTTCAAATCGGACTAATAGTTCTTAGGATTAGCACGTCCAACGTAACAAACTCTTCAGCTTCATAATATTAGTAGGCTTTAATGGCAAGTTAGGGGGAACAAAGAAACTAAAAATATAACACTCCATTATTTCCGGCAGTTGTGTAAAAATCATGTGTACAATCATCCAAGTGGGACGACCACCGCGCCCCGGGGCTGCAGAGCGAGAGTAGCACTCTCCCCGGGCACATAGCGGCTCACAAGTGACACCGCGGAGTTTTTAGTGGTAACACTGTATAATTGTACCAGCTTTCCGTAGTAGGTACGGTATCCGAAGGGATTTTCGTCACGTTACAAACAAAAAATGCGATATCCTTTACCCAAAACAAGAACATCGGAAGTACAAACCTCGAAGGCCGCCCCGCTGCATTTGTATTCAATCCGTAAGCGTTACACCGAGCCTGCCAAATACAGTGCATTCCGACAGGTGTGAGGTCGTGACTTCTATTGTGTGAACTTTATACCAGCTGCCAGCCTTTTGAGGAAAATCCAAGGCATTGAGGACAGTTTAATTCGAAGTCGTCAATGGAAAATGAATGTGTAAAAAGAAATGCGCAGTAGGCAAATCCAATTCGCGCGACCTATTATCGCTTAGTTAGTGCTAATCTATACCAAAACATTATAAATATTTGATTGTTTGTTTGTTTGCATTGAATTTAATCCGTGGACCGATAGTCGTAATCTGGACCGATTTTCAAAATTCTTTCACGGTCCTATAATTTACGCGGACGGAGCCAGAGATTATTACTTGATTTTATTATGCCCACTTGTTTGCGGTGAATGAAAATATTGTAAAAATATTTGTTTGGAATTAGTACTATTTATGCAATATTAAGTCTAAAGGCTCGGCCCCATACATCGCCATAAGACTGAAATTTTGACAGATTGCGCCGTTGCGAAAAGAAGCTGAAGCAGCGCTTACAAAATTCTTGTGCTTGGTATTGTTCGTCTATTCCCCGAAGAGCTCATATATCACCTTATTTGAACCAAAACAATCTTCATAAAATGGAATCTATGCGCATTCTTCACTTCGCATCGTTGCTCTTTGAAGTTTTAAAGAGCAAAAGTCCATCATTTTTATATGCAAAATTAAAATTCACCCTTAGAGCTAGAAAGTCCGATACATAGAACTGCTGCATTCCAAGGTAGTTTCAGATACGGTGCGACCAGAAGTTGGAATAATATCTCACCTTCTACTATCAGAAACTCTTTAAATATTAAAACTTTCAAATTTTTATTTTAATGTTGTCTTTGGAAGACTGGCGTTGTTGTTTTCACCTCAACATCATGCTGAGACAATTTGGATATTTAAAAAAAGACAAATAAGTCTATTGCTAATAAGTTATTTAATTATTATTTTCGTTGTTTGTAGTATATGAAATAAACATTTTCCTTTCTTTCTTTGCAAGCGTCGCACAACGCACCGCCTTTCCGTAAAGGAGGCCTTGTGGTCTGATAGGAACTATTATAAGCAGTGTGTGATGTGTGTGCACTTGATAGAGTGTACGGTCACTGTGTATGACTTATAACGTAGTTGCTCTTTAAATGAAAAATAAAACACTATATTTCAACAATGGGTGTTGTAAAACACCGCTATTTTTGGTAGGCACTAGCACAACACAATTGTCCGTATACCTAGTAATTACAATATTATTTTAAATGTCTGATGTTTGTTCATCCTTTTTCATTCATCTAAAAATATTTGACAGCACAATGGTATTACGAATTTACCGAACTTTGATCCCGCTTGTACCTTACGAACAGTAGCATTGTTGTAAATTTGTAAATAACAAAACCAAATTATTACGTATGTACTCATGTAAATACTAAATTAGTATTAATATTCTAAAATTGCTAGGGGATATTGTGAGAATTAAAAAAAAAAATACTTTAAAAATATAGACTAGATCGAGATATAGATATTATGAGGGTATTTTACAAACATTGGGTTTAATTTAAGTAGTAAATACCTTATCCTGAGTTGCTTAACTTGCGTAAGTGATACAAATCGTACATCCTTCTTGCTCATACTTTCGGAAAATCTTCTGACGTTATAGTTTCTTCCATACTGGTCTGGGAGTAAAAACAAATAGAAATACAAAGCGATTCTCGTCTTTTTTCTTCAGACCGTAAAAGGGGGTTTAAGTATGCACCAGAACCCTGAAATTCTGATTGCTTTGGACCCTTAAAAAGATTCAGCCCCTCGATATGAACAACTTACTATGGGACCAAAGCTAGAAACCCAAAAGAAATTGGACTTTTTTAAAGTTCTAGCTAAAGAATACAGCCGTCCCTAAATAATATGCAGGTAAGATATAGAGTTGCTTCATAAAGTTTCATTCACACATTTTTCTATTCCATGTTTTTATACATCACTTTTTTTTCTATAAATAACCAGCCATTGCCTAACATGGAAGTCACGCGTATCACCCCGTGCAGTGCAAGTCTCGTGATGTCGAATAGTTAACATTTTATTACCATGTAAATTGAATTAAATTATTTAAAACAATGCAATGTATCCTTCTTCTAACATTTTACATAAAATAAAGATGAATACCACAGTCGCGCCAGTAAGTATGTTGCAATAAAAGTACTGGGATAAATAATAGTTTAACGTAATTTTTTTGCATCTGCGACTTATATATGTCTGTCTAGCGTGGAGAGTAGGCCAAATTCACTGCTATGGTTCTGGTGGTACAGAGAGGGTGATGCTCCTGCAGAGGAGTCTAAAAAAAGGCTTGATGATGATGATGACATATATGTTATTATATGAGTAATAATATAATATTGGTAATTAAAAAATATTCTATAAAGTAGAGTAGTAAACATGACACAACAAAGTTAATAAAAACAAATTCTGAATACATAAAACCACGTCTACCTACCTTTACGTCCAGAATGATTCACATACTTTTACCTATCTAAAATAGAGAAATACGGAATATGCCACTTTTCTTTATGTTAATTTATAAATTGATATTAGTATTTATTACTAGTAAATGTACACCAACACCTAGACTGACGGACATTTCCTCGCAGATTAGAGACCAGATAATTTTCCATAGATAACAAACCGAAGTACTACAGCACGTTTCTACGAACATGAAGATATGAATCGGACTTATGTAATCTAAGAGCAGGTATGTCCACTCCCGCACTACTAATTAAAGAAATATCACGGAAACATAAAATATGGGATTTCTACTGGACTGGTTTCTTCTTAATATTTGCAACTTGTTACAATTTCATAAAGTTGCAAAACTGTTTCTAAGTTTTGTATGCAAAATTTTACAATTAGCTTGCGGCTTTATCCGTGCCGGATTTCTTCAATGGGAAATCCTCCGGAAGCTGTATCTATGTATAAAGCAATATAGTAACAATTTTATATGTATGGCTCTGGGTAAGCTAATATCACGTTGATACATTGCTACATTTTAAGGAGAATGACGGATAAACAAATGCTTTCTATTCGTTCTATCTTTAAATCAGTTGTAGGTTTTTTTTATTATAATTCAATATTTTCTTACAATTTTTATTATTTTTAGTAACGGGACATTTATTCTTCTATAAGCCATAAATCGTTTTGATTTTATAGCTTGTACTCAATTATGCTTTTGACATGATTTAGAATATCTTTTCATGAATATTTATTAGATAACAGTTTGACACCATAATATGTCTTTAGACAAATTGTTCTTTATAACAAAAAAAAGAAATAAGTGACACTATTTCTCAAACTCCGATAATTTTCGTTCGGTTTTAGATTTGGCGTAGTTTAAATGACGATTTTGTATTAAACAAGACAAATTGTTCGTTATAACAAAAATAAGAAATAAGTGACACTATTTCTCAAACTTCGATAATTTTGGTTCTCTTTTAGATTTGGCGTAGTATAAATGACGATTTTGTATTAAACAAGACAGATTGTTCGTTAAAACAAAAATAAAAAATACTAGCTAGCTAATACGTAGCTAGCTCCAAATGAGCTTTCGCTACTTCACCGGACTTTTTGAGGTGAGGACAGAGTGCCCTCAACCTGTAAGGCAATCTTCACCAAAGGGTTCCCAGGAGGGACGAACCTCGGCTTTGGGCGTTGCCTGGGTGCGCAAGGCTTGGAGAGACAGCAATCTCTCATATGCCTGATGGGCCGCGATTTGCATGCATGACCTGAAGGGCCGATCTGAGCGTTTTCGACATAAACGATTATACGCAATTGCATCTGCAGTCGTAATGCCTTAGATCCCAGGGTCCCCTTTTCGGCTATTTTATTTCCACCTTACACGGTTTTTGGTATTGCCATAACCTCCATGACGACATCAAACGACGAGCTCCGTGGCGCAGCGGTCAACACGCCGGCCTGTGACACGGAAGGTCCCGGGTTCGATCCCCGGTCAGGTCAAGATGAAAAATGATCTTTTTCAGATTGACCTGGGTCTTGGATGTTTATCTATATATGTATTTGTTAACAAATATAGTATCGTTGAGTTAGTATCCCATAACACAAGTCTTACTTAAGAACTTACTTTGGGGCTAGCTCAATCTGTGTGATTTGTCCGTATATATTTATTTATTATTTATTTAAACCAATTTTTTTTGGGTTTGTCCTAATGCCATATGCCAATGCTAATAGAATAGGTAGATAAGATTTAACCACTATTCCTTTCACTTTACATAGCCATCTGAAAAATGTGATAAAACATATTTAGGGTAAGAGGTAGGTTTTTCATAGAAAAACCTCTTTATTGTCGTAAGTCTCGAACTTACTTTGGGTTATGTATTCTGTGCTTTGGGGCTAGCTCAATCTGTGTTATTTGTCCGTATTTATTTATTTATTGTTCATTCTTAGTACCATTTACGAATTCAGATTAAATGTATAAAAAGTAATGCAAAAATAAAAGGCATTTAAAAAACTTTTGTGAGTGTACCTTCTTTAGCTTAACTTTTGAGAAATGAAATCATTAAATAAAAATACAATGTTATTAGATAGCCAGTCTTTAGAAATTACCACTAACTAAGGTAAGTACACGCAAAGGTTTATACTATGTAAATATACAAATTACCTGGAAAAAATGGGACTTTCCTGCTTTAGTTCTTACGGGAAAGTAAATAAAACTGTATTTATATAGGAACTGGTTAAATTAATAAGACGAAAATACAAAGTTGGAGATATGTGTGTTAGAACCAAAGGCCACAATTGAAGTCTATCGAATTTCAGTAAAATTTTGAAATTAACTCCCACGCAGTGTTGCCAGCGCGAGCGTTTGCGTTTTGTTTATATTATGTTTCTTAACATTACCATTAATCCGTATTTCGTCATGATTTGCAAAAAAAAAAAACAGTCCAAAGTATAAGTCTCACCGCAAGAACTTTGGACTCAAAGAATCAACGCGTAGGTATAAAATATCCATATTTCAAAAACATAAAGTTGCCAACTAACTCACCACGATTGATATGGATACTAATTTTTATCGTTTTTATGCTAAAAATAATTCGCACCTGTCGTCAGGTGGGTGACTTGTGCCTTATAACTGGTTCCACATAAAATTTAGAAAGATACTGGTTTCTTATCCATATGAGACACTTGTGCAAAGCTCATGGTGGGAGCTATGTCTTATTTAATGGTCATAAAGGAATTGATAAGGAAATTTTAATGATGAAATTCGATTTACAATGTGGAAATTGAAATGAAAAAATATTTTTTCCACAGAATATACCATTGAATTTTATTCTTAGATTTAAAAAAAGATGGGAGTGGACTGGACCCTAAACTAGGTAGAACCTGTATAACCGGCTTCCAGATCTCCTGACATTGACTGGAGAGATTATCCTTAAAAATATTTTAATACCTTAGGAAAATTTCCAAGTTTTAAAACAGCTCTTCACAATAATAAACTTTATTGATTGTAGTCATAAATTGAACACTTCAATTTAAATCACTACTAATTATTGTCACTTTATACTATATTACATAATTATATATTCCAATACTTAAGCATCTTCGTTTACAAAATATTGTATGTACATTAATCAAAGCTAAGTATATTTCACTGTATTTATTTGTGTTTTAACAATATTGTTAAACATCACAAGGGAAAAATAATAAAAATATGTATGTAAATTAAATGAAGATTAAATTGAACTATAATGACTATTGTGACCCATGCTCACCTTCAAAAATTTTTAGTCTAAAAACAAAGGCCTGATGGGGACCACAACCACATTCAAAAGGCATGTAAAATGATCTCTTTCAACTGGGAGTCTAAAAAGATCGTCTTAGATCTTGACCTAACCGGGGATCAAACCCGAGACCTTGCTATTCAAAAGCACTTGTCATACCACTAAGCCAAAGTGGTCGTCTTTAATTTATTTACATGACAATAAACCCTAAAATGTACAGAATGTTACATCTATAGCAAAATTATGAATGCGAAAGAAACCTTGTCTGCTAGTCACTTCGTTTTTTTGCTGAAATTGCTGATCCAATTTGGATGAAATTTAAACACAGTGATGAGACATGTGACAACACTTTAAAATCTACAACGGGCAAAGGATAGTTTTTATCTCGGAAAGTCAATAAAAGTCTATATGGAATTAAGATATGGAAAACTTGTCACTTATCTTATAAGAGACATAACACTTTAACGGAGAAGAAATTGCGGACAGTAATTAATGATAATATAATATATTTTTGACATTAATCATCATCAATATGTCTTGACTTGATTATTGTAAAAAAGTTGATCTTCATAACGTTCTACTGATTTATTTAAAACAATCAAAAAATATATGTATTAAGTTGGAGTCAGTTGCTAGTAAAATATAACTAAAAAAAATTGACAACTCAAATTAAAAACGAACGGTCATCAATATTCTCCCAAAAATAATCACGGGCAAAGTCAATGACGTAAACGAACAAAAAACTAGGTAGTTGATCTGTACAACTTGTTTTGATAAAATATGGGGCACCAATGTTTTTAATTGGTTTATTTCCACTGAAGATGACACGTGGGCTGCACACGTGCGTATCATGGATCATGGAACATCACTACTATGTTTGGGCGAACACACGTGTCAAAATAAACGAGACAAACGATACATATATAAGTAGAAAAATACAATCAGTTAAAAACGCAAAAGGATACCATATCGGGATAGGAGGAGGAGGGTATATTTAAGTAGCTGACTTACTCGTGGCCTATTAACATGATTTCCGAGGTACTCATTTACTTATTCAGATTCACAATCGCTAAAGAAATTGACATTTTCTCTGATTAATTGCTTTATTTCCATCATCCCAAGGCAAAGTACGGTAAGTAAATATAATAGACTAGCAGCCCTACCCGGCTGCGCCCGGGCATGTATTATACCTTAAAACCTTCCTCGTGAATCACTCTATCTATTGGTGAAAACCGTATGAAAATCCGTGGAGTGGTTTTTGAGTTTATCGCGAACAGACAGACAGACAGACAGACGCGGCAGAGGACTTTGTTTTATAATATGTAATATGTAATAGAAGTAGGAACTCTATGTTACATAAAAACATAAGTTAATTTAATAAATTTTGTGACCTTGCCTCCGTAAAATTGGATAAATTGTTTTGACTTTTCTATAAAATATGTTAAAAATAATAATCTGAATTTTTGCCTATCATCTGTCGGCACCATAAATTATAATTCTGCGTGCGTATCGGCACGTGGCCATACTAATAATTATTGGCGAGCTAGAGAAGCAAGAGCTAATGCATAATTATTATCTTTTTGTCCTACTTGCTGTACAACCGAGAGAGGTTAATCGTTTTATTTTGCCTTACTTAAGTGTATTCTTTTATTTATTTTTAATTATAGGTGTAGGTTCTTACAATACTTGTATAAAAAAAAAAAAATATCATACAAAATATAAAAACATTCTAAAAACCTAAGCCTAGTTCGCCGCCAGCAGCGGGGCAGGGCTCAAGCTACCGGCGGTTAAGGCTGCAGAGAGAGGAACCTTCTAACAATACGTGCCTTGTCTAGAAGTACCGCCTTCTGTATCTGGCCCTTGATCCAGCCATCCAGCTAGAGTCTCTTGAGATGTTGGTCGAGACTCTTCGCTATAAGACCGTTCACAGATACGACTATTGGAACAATGATCGTCGAATCCACATCCCACATGGCGGTCACCTCGTGGGCCAAGTCTAGGTATTATTTTTAGGATTTATATAGTATCATAATTTAATTTTAATACTATCTCATCTCAGCCACAAGAAGTCCACTGCTGGACATAGGCCTCCCCTAAGGATTTCCAATATGACTGGTTAGAAGCGGCCTGCATCCAGCGCCTTCCTGCGACCTTAATCAGGTCGTCGGACCACCTGGTCGGTGGGTGACCACCTGGTCGGTGGGTGTAATACTATCTATTAAAAAATAATTAATATCTTATTAAAGATATAACCTACATATCATAAGTTTTCTACCAATCACTGGTACCTATAGACCTCCCTTTTAAGCGTATGTGTGACTTGTGTGCTCTTACAACCTCGACCATATTTAATCGTCAACACATACCAAACATAGATGACCAACAACTTCATAATTACAGCCTAAGAATAAAATACAGCCTCTTTCAGACAAGCGATCAAAAACGGTTGACATAAACAAGCAAGCCCTTCTAAATATTTATTATTGGATAAAAGTGCGCTCGAAGTAAGGTTAATTGTAAGGTCGGAAAGGTTTCCGTATGCAAGTGCGGCTCAATCCGGGTTCACGTCCAACGTGATGGAATAACAAGCAGGACTGAGATTATACGAGAATAGGTATCAATCGTGAGGGAAAACCGCAGTTTGCGTCGCCGCCATGCGTGCGCGCAACACCACGCATCCTAATGAAAACCTTTGAGAAAAGTCACTAGATAACACAATATAGACATAATCCGTCTTATTATAGAACAAGGACTAACTTTAGTTCCTGGCCTGGTTTAAACCAATATCCGACCAAACTAAGTACTTAACATCTATCACTTTGACGTTTCCACAACTAGTTTTGGGTGGATATGAAGATTTAACCCAGGTACTAAGGTTAGTCCTCGTTTTATAATAAGACGGATTAACTCTAACAACGCAACTTATCGAACTCATCTGGAGATCCAAGAGCATTTTTTCGTGAAGTGTATCAATCTTGCTGTACAAAGAGAAAATGTTGTCACCGTTTTGGTATCATTGCTTCGTATCAAATGATACTCGTATGTGTATTGTAGCTGCGGTTTAAATAGAATATTTGAAATGTTTTTGATGCGTCCATTCAGTAGTTCAAAGTAAAAACTTAACCACGTGAACTTTAAACCTTTAATTTAACGTATAAGTCATAAAAAAGTAATATCCTAGTCTTTAAACAGAATGAAGTTTTGTTTTATGTGGGTCCACAAAACTTTCAAGATAGGTAAATAGACAAGCATTTCTTTATAGCTTCCTTCATTATTCCAAAAACAGCATTAACATTTGTAATATTATCGCGTGCAAAAATGTTTAGATTTATTTTGTTTGTAATAACATATACAATATACATTTATACATTCTGTCATAACAAACAATTAAGGCGATATGAACGTCACAAAAGTCAGAGTTCCTCACGACTTTTTATAATAATTTCAACGCATAACCACTGATGAAGTATTAAGCACGTTAATTAAACGCTTCTCGGAAAATTAGCATCATTACGTCTCTTTTATCACGCGATCGGTGCGTGTTACGCGTATTGGATAACTTCATGCAGCTTCATGGCTAGAGTTACTTAGATCCGATAACCACATTATTGTACTAAGTCTAGTATAATATCTTGGTAATAAATGAACTTATCCTTATCTTAACAGTTACTCGTTGATTATACGTAGGTACGCCAAAAATTTTGATTTTTTCACTCTCTAATTTAAAAGTTAGAGGTTCGTTTATTATCATCAAAATATTGTTCTAAGTCTAGTACAATATCTTGATGATACTAATTAAACCTCTCCTTAGCTCAATGATTACTTTTTGAATTTCCCTACGCAATAGATTTCGATTTTTCACTCTCTTATTTTAAAAGTTAAAGGGGGGACAGTCCACTTTGGAAGTGCCTATCTTTAAGAAAAAAAAAAGAATAGTTTTGGAACCTCAATGTTAAAGACCTATCTACAAACGAAGTATTTGCTCATAAAGGTGCAATATATATTTTTATAGTTTCATTTCCATTTATGACGGGCATATACGAGCACGAGTTACAAAAGCAATGGTAGGAGCTACGTCCGTACTCGAAGGATAGGCGACAAAACCAATTCGCAAAAACTGACATACTGTGCCGACCACACGTAAAAAAGTGATTTAAAGAAAGGGAGAATATTACTTGAATAGATCCATAGTAAGTAACTTTTCTAAAGTTAAGGTTAATTGGTTCCTAATTGATTAATAAGTACCTACAGGGAGTACACGACACGTAGGTATATACAACAAACATCTTATTCATAAATTTCCATTAATATTGTCTAATGATAAGTTTTATGTAATAGAAGTGATGTAATTACAAATGCATCATAAAAATCCAAAAATACAACAAGGAAACTTTGTTGTTGCAATTATGAATCCATCTAACCTGTTTTACAAATTACTATTAATAACAGTTAATCCGGTTTTCATGTATCTATTTCAGTTTGTAAATACAGTTTATTTTCGTTAAACCGTGCCAGATATAATGTGTAACAACATAAAATTGACGTTAAGTCAATAAATCAAAAAAACCGGCCAAGTGCGTGTCGGGCCACGCGCAGTATAGGGTTCCGTTGTTGCGAATGACAACTTTGAGTTCACACTGTTTACACTCGCACCTCACAGTTTGACGACCAAAAACATCTAACAATAAAGATTGTATGAAATTTTACATTTTCCAGTACATTTTATAAGTTGGTTGCCTATAACTTTTTAGTTTGCACTTAGTACCCAGCTCTGATAGTTTTCCTTTCAACTTCAGTATATATACTACTGCTGTAATTTTTTTCACGTATCCATATATAACCGTTTAGCAGATAGAGGGGGGGACACGTACCTCTAACAAAAATTTGCACTTTAAAACCAAATATTTCGGAAACGGATCCCTAAATCGAAAAATGGTGTTCTCAACCTCATAATATTTTTCAAAGCCCTTTTTACGATACCCCACACGATGGGTAAGTAGAGAAAAAAAAATTACTCCCCCACTTTACTTGTATGGTAGCTACCCAAAAAATTTTTTTTTTCAAGTTTTTTTTCAACGACTTTTTTGCCATGATTAATATACATACTCATGCCAAATTACAGCTTTCTAGTACTTATAGTCTCTGAGTAAAACCGCGGAGGGACAGACAGACAGACAGACAGACAGATAGACAGACAGACAGACAGACACGGCGAAACTATAAGGGTTCCTAGTTTACTACGGAACCCTAAAAACCAGGTAATCTTAATTGATATTGATTTTAAAAGTTATGTTTCTCTACCTGGGTGTAGCACAGACAAACCACAAGTAATTTCATCAGCTTTAAAACTAATGTATTACAGTACGGACAAAATAAGTCTGGACTAATATAACAAAAAAAAAAAAGATTCTGCATATTTTATTCACCTGCTAATATTAAACATGCAACTTAACAAATAAGATCCGTATTTTGAAACTCGATACCTTTATTTATAAATAAATATTTATTTAAGCCAAATATTTGCACTGTGAGCTACTGGATGTCTCATTGTAATGTTTATTTTTCAAACAAACTTTTGAAAATTATTCTCGTAAAAGGAAAATCCTCGTTTGTACTTTTTATCTATGCTCGGTCATTAGTTAGCAGTAACTAATTTTTAAAACTAAGACTCTTTACAAGCATAAAATAAAAAGTAATACTTCATGAAAAAAGTAACTATACAAAATGATTTATCTTTTGAAAACGAAATAATGTAAAGCACGATTGGTGGAATTTCGAAGCGTCCTTGGCAAATTGAATTACCTAGTAGTTTACATGTATACATGATGAAAAAATTATACAAAGGCAGAAGTTGTCGGCATTTCTGACTTATGTATCTGAAATAGTTTAAAATAAAATGTTATCTTGTATAGTGACTATTATATTGTCTATTGTGGCTACCTGTACACTGTGTGTGAATTAAAGAAGATAATGGCAAATTACTTTATGAAATCATGCCAAAAATTTTGTTCGCTTTTGTAACTTTAAAATTACTTTCTTGTTTCATTTTGTCGTTAAAACCTGCTCAAAAACATAGTAGTTTCGCAACCGGGTTGAATATGCAAAACTACAGACCGAGTAAGTAAAATTAACTTGTATTTTTTTCCATACAATCTTACAGACTTTAGGTATACCTAAGTAAAATACGGTTAATGCCCTCGTCAATAAGAGACAATGGAAGCGCAGGCCACTACTAACTTTTCTCGAAGCGCTTCGTTGTATTTTTGCACCCTTATACATATATTCGGTTAGGTGTATAAGATATAAATGAATACTGCGAAACTGTAGTACTTATGCCAATTTATTAGTGGGTTACTAGAATATGCTTTTTTGACTCGTTAGTATGTTTATCTATTAGTTTTAAAACAACTTTAGAGTAGGTGAAGTTTCACAATTTATTGAAATCTTCTGTTAAATTATCTCTTAAATCTTTTATTTGTGAAACGATTATTATTGTCAAACAACATCCGTGTAATTGGACCTAGTGAAGCGTCTTCAGCTTTGGCAAATCTGCGGCTGTTCTCTTTTACAAGTCGCATTTCTTTACCAATTCTAGTGTATTTCGTGGGAAGGCTCAATAATTACTAAGAATATTTTGTTGATTCACTTTTTGTAATTTTTGGTTGTTGGCTTCATCTCATGAGAAGTATTTGGTGTTGGGATGTTAAAGATGGCGACCTGTAGGTCAACATATCGTCGTCGCTATTATTTCTTGTGGCGAGTAGAAGTCGCCACACTGCAAACTACACGGCATAACAAACGAAATCACATGTCGTGTAAAAACATATTGAGTCACACTAATCATCACTTAGTCATACACTTTCATAGCTTGGCAAAGATCTAAGACAGTTTTTATCACTGCTCGTGCCATCGCTTGTTCGTCACTGCCAAGGCTGCACATGCATAATTGTTATTACTGACGTAGTTTTGTTGTAATCACGCTGTAATAGCATTGTGATCTAACTCGTTATGAACTTTTTCGTACTTTGAGATTAATAAGATAACATTAAGAAAAATAAGACTGGAGTCTGAATACATATACATATACTGGTACATATTAAGTAACATCGCAGTAGGAAACACCTAATTAATTCACTAATTAATAACCAGCTTTGTTCAAATAAGAATACGCAAGCACAAAAGCAGCAAAGAGTACAAAATCATATTTGCTTTACCAAATTGATACATATTTACTTTTTTTAGGCTTTTGAATTTATTTTTAGTGCTTAACAATACGAAGAAATCTTAAAATAAGTTATTTTTTAGCAAGCACAGGTTTTTAACCTGTGCATTTTGTGTTCGTTTTTTAAAGTTTTTCCAGATAAGCCAAGATTTGGGCTAAAGCGTTTTGTTGTCATATGCATGTACGTAGCTGTTTATTGTTTATCGTAAGTTTCCAAGTTCATGCCGTGTGGTTCCCGGCAGAGTAGAATAGGACCACCAGAAGGCGACACAGGAAATACAAGCTAAACAAAGCTACTAACATCAAAGAGACCTCTCCAACCCATCTGGCCAGCGTGGAGAGTGTAGGCCAAATCCTCTGTCTGCTCTGGCTAATGTATGACTTTGGTAGTACAGAGAGGGTCGTGCTCCTGTAGTGGAGACTAACACCCATATTCTAAGACATTACCAAATCACTCACTTAACTCAAGCTTACTGAAGGTTGCCTTACAAGCATCCTCAGGCTCACCCTTATATTTGTATTCTCAGTCGCATACTTTCCCATATCTCGTGGAACCTCCAGTAAGGATAAGATGAGGAATGACGTCATCGTTTCGTTGCGTTATGTTTGTACGCCTAGTCAATATTTTACTTTTTTGTTTCCCTTTGGCTCTGGATAAAAGGTTTTTTACCAAGATATTTGACAGATCAAAACAAAAGTTGCCAAGTATAAAAACATAAGATTTATTTCGAGAATCTAGAAAAGACGTAGTCTGCGCTAAAATTATTTTTTAATTGTGATAAGATAATTTAAATCAGAAACCAATACTTTTTAGTGTAATTCAAAGATACTTATTTTAAAAAACACTGTAGTCTACGTTAACATATACGATGCCACAGAATATTGCATATATTAGGTGGTTATCATCATCAGGCCTTTCTAATCTCCACTGCAGAAGCACGACCCTCTCTGTACTACCAGAGCCATATACTAGCCTGAGTAGTCAGAGGATTTGGCCTACACTCTCCACGCTGGCCAGACGGGTTGGAGAGGTGTCTTTGATGTTAATAAGCATTGTTAGATGGCTATACCTACGTATAACTCTAATTACATTAACTTTAAAAAAAGGCAAATTTTTCAAGTCTATATAGCTGCTTTATTGTTTTGAAGAAGGTTTTTTGTCTTTTCTTAATACGTCTGAGCAAAAACCTGAGATTACGATTGATTCTAAATACCCAGGTTATATTTAAAACTTGGAAATACTCAGAACCAGGGTCACAAACAAATAAAGGAATACATAATAATAAGAAAAAGCGAAATTCAACAAAAATTGGATCTTCCATAGAATTAGTACCAGCTGATCTGTGGCTACGTAAAATTTGCAATATCCTCTTGTATATGTAGATGCACAATTTAAGCGCTGTGTACATTGTATAAATATTTCTTCTTTTATTTAAAGTTGGTACTGTTGGTATACTACAACTTTTAGGAAAATTAAATTTGGAATATGGCAACACCTTCGCCATGACGTTTCACATATTCTTCTTACTCTATTAATGGTAAATTACCGTGAGGAAAAACATTTTTTTCTAATCTAAAGCAAATTCTCGTTGTACGAATTATCATTGACAATCTCAATAAAATCTTCAAAATCGGACATATTCGAGGAAAATAAATCACAATATATCACAAATATAACCTATCCTGACAAGTAAAGCGTCATTATTGGTGTCTTATGGTGTTCAAGGGTCCCTTAAGGTAGCTCGCGACGTACCTTATATTTGACGTTTGCTTCCCAACCTTGAGTAAGGAACAACGTTGTTTCAAGGAAGTTTATACCGACTAAGAATGCCAAATTGTTGGAGTACGGTTGAGTCAAATCGAGGAAATCGCGAAATAATGTTTAAGAATATGGGTGTAAAAACCGGCCAAGTGCGTGTCGGGCCACGCGCAGTGTAGGGTTCCGTAGTTGCGAATGACAACTTTGAGTTCACACTATTCACACTCGCACCTTACAGTTTAACGACCAAAAACATCTAACAATGAAAATAGTATGAAATTTTACAGTTTATAAGTTGGTTGCCTATAACTTTTTAGTTTGTACTTACTACTCAGCTTTGATAGTTTTCCTTTCAACTTCAGTATATATGCTACTGCTGTAATTTTTTTCACGTATCTATATATAACCGTTTAGCAGATAGAGGGGGGGGACACTTACCTCTAACAAAAATTCGCACTTTAAAACCAAATATTTCGGAAACGGAGCCCTTAATCAAAAAATGGTGTTCTCAACCTCACAATATTTTTGAAAGACCTATTTAACGATACCCCACGCAATAGGTAAATAGAGAAAAAAAAAATTACTCCCTCACTTTACTTGTATGGGAGCTACCCTAAAAAAAATTTTTTTTCAAGATTTTATTCTACCACTTTTTTGCCATGATTAATATACACACCCATACCAAATTACAGCTTTCTAGTACTTATAGTCTCTGCGTAAAACCGCGGACGGACAGACAGACAGACAGACAGACATGGCGAAACTATAAGGGTTGTTTACTACGGAACCCTAAAAAAGACCGATAATGATGATGAAGTTTCCAAGAAAGTCCAGAAGTCAACTTCTCAACTATCTAGACTAAATATTGTGAATAGCTGCCATATTTACTTAACAATTAACAATATATGCGATTAATATAATCTTCGAGAAGAGAGTGTCTTACGAGTAATACCCACTCTAAAGGTAAAGGTTTGTTAAAATAACTCATCATAATGTGATGAAAAATTTTCAATCAAATTTACGTTCACATTTTTTATATTATTAAGTAGGTAGTATTAATCCGAACATTTTTTAAGATAATGTTAAAAAATAAAAACGGATACTTAGAGCAAGATAATAGAACAATAATTTATTACTCAATTGTCTTTTTAAAGGAATTTGTAAAGATCAAATCAAACTATATTTTCTAACGGAGTATACGAGTTAAAAATATATTTATTAGAAGATAGCGTGCTCCGATGCTGTTTTGTTATTCTAAAAGAAGTTAACAGTGCCGTATCTCAAACACAGCTTCATTCACGAATCACACAGCTCGTTATACTGATTGATTTATTAAAAATATAACTGAGATAATCTCTTTTACAAGAATCACGGTTAATCACGTAATGAATAATATTACATAGATTAAATTGGTTTTCAGACTGTACCGAGGGTTTTTAAGCACAATATGTGCCGTGACGCTCTATTTTAATGATATACTTGAAAATAATAAAAATAGTAAGGATCGTATCAGGTGGAGATTTATAGACTCTACTTACCCCCATGGGAAAGAGGTGAAATAATATAATAAAACGCTAAGAAAAAAAATAGAAAAAAAAGAGCAGAACATTAAATTCAGCGATGTATCTGGTTCTATTGAAGAGGTTGATCTTCTTATGAAATATTTTCATTGCAAAGACAAAGCAAAGTGACTTTTCATGGCGAAATGTTGAAACCACTGCTTTTTTATAAAAACCATGTACGAAATACTACAGGTATGTATAGAATTACACGCGGTTAGAACTTGGTTATTCCCTATTGACATTTCCCTCCAGTCTGGAGGGTGAGTCAACCCTTCAATTATTTATGCCGTATCGGTGAGACTTTACACATTGTACAATTGTCGGGAAATATATCACGAATAATATTGACCTCTTAGAATTGTAGAAACTGTTGTTCCAGGGATTAGTTCTATCCATTTTACGACTTGTTTTAAATCATATACTCCTTAAGATTTAATGAAAACAAAGAACATTTTGTATTATATTTCTTCTTGCGTTGTGGTTTTAAAAGCTACCTTAAACCAATTGAGAGGAAGACACATCGTTGCTTTTAAACATTGAAGTATTCATTGTTATAAAACATTGTTAACAGGTTATCTGTCGCATAAATAATACGTGTGTTATGTATTTAACTCTTTTGTCTCATTTATGGATGAAAAAAGGGTTGAATAATTAGTCTTCGACGACAACCTTTGAAACAAGAAATCTTTTATGCCACTGGTGATCTTCAATCCATAGGTATAAAATAATCTTTAATAAAAATGTTCAAAACAAGTCAATTTAAAAAAAGTATATTTTTTATTACTCCTATAATTCAAACAATTTTCTACATTTCACGAAGAGCTAACGCCATAGCGACTGTCTCCATTATTCCATTACGAACGCCGCCAACCTTGGTCCACAAAGCAATACTAATCAGCGGCAAAACGCAAACTTTAATACTCAACTTGTCGTACCCGCTCATCTACGTTTCTTCTTCTTGTCGTTGTCGTGTCGATTAGCTCAAATAAAGTTCGTAATATTTTGTCCCCCTAGTATGTGGCGACTCCTGTTGCTTATCATATAGGTCGTGTTTTGAGTACCTGGTTGGTTACATAATAGGCATGAGAAAATATCTACATGAAATGACGCCGAGATTTGGTTTGATCATGCATTGAAAGTCCAGCGCACTTCTTATGATTACAGCGCCTCAACCCAGTTTGAAGGCGGTTCAGGCATCCATGTGGGCCACATCAAATTCGGTCACTCGGTGGCGATTGGGGTTTCATCCGTGAAGTTTAAGGAAAACATTGGGTTTTAAATTACTAATATAAGTTTTATTTAGTTCCTACTTATTTCTGTACAGGTACCTTTATTTATATCAAAAAAAGGAAATAATTTATTTTTAAATAGTGAGTTGAATGGGTGCAGAACCTTCTATAAAATCAGGCAAAGGCTATAACCATATTGGTTTGTAAACCGTTCTACGCTGAACACAGGTGTTTGTGGTTATGAAATTTAATTAAATAAATAGAAGAATTGAATACCGCGAGTAATGCATTTACGAAAGACTTCAGGAGGGTGATGTTAACTTTATAGTATACGTACATACGTACACGTATTATATCGAATAATGTTTAAGCTGATTTTGAATACTTGGAATCACGTTTTCTAATAGAACACAATATTCTTTACTATATTATTACTCATTAGAAAAAAAGAAATAGGTACAAAAAAATATAGGAAGTAAATCTTTTCTAATAGGAATTTGGATGCCGACATCGAAATATTGACAGGGTTTCATAATTAGCCCCTATGTATCCAAAACTTTAATCAAAAAGAAAAAACAATGCATGTTTACACACCTGTGATGTATTTAACACATTAATAAGTAGAAGTGTACCTACGTCATAGAAGTATGAACGAAAGCAATTTTTTTTTAATCTATGACCTATGTAGTGTAAAAAATAAACACAAAAGGACCCTATACTCTCGGGAGGATTGGCTAAAAAGAAACTATCGAATGTCTATTTTTTTGTATTGTAAATCTATATGACAGATGAAAAATGCCTTAAACATCATCATTTGACTGAAAAAAAATCGGTTTTCCTTTTTTAATCATGCTTCTTGATTTTTTTTTTCATTGACTCTGTTTGAGTATTCTGATTCCAAGATTGCCAGGGGCATAAAATCTAAATGTTTTGAGATTTAAACCACTTAATGTAAGACTTAAGTCTTACATCAAACCTAAAATGATATATCAACGACTATTATAGCTGTACAATATCCGAAAACTGACCCAAAATAAATCACCGCAAAACGATTAATTTAATAGAACTACCTACTGCCTTGTCGTGACCTTTTGGCATTGAAATGACCAACCCTGCGCCCTGCGTCCTTGCGTGCTTTTTGGGGAATTGGCTCAGACAATCGCTTGCAAATGATAAGGTGGAATCACTTAAGTGGACGTTCAGATTTATGTGGTAGGCAAGTCACGATATCTGCTAGATATTTGGTGTAATAATTTATTAGATACTGTTTACAATTATTTTATGGCTTTGAAAACTTGTCTTTTAGAATCGGTCTTTATAGAATTAAATTATCTTTTAGTCACTTGTAAGTTTTTTCTTTTTAATAAATTCTACTCAAATTATTTTTTACGTAATTTGAATAATACGAGAGAGATTTTGAACTATGCGAGAGGTAAGTATAACTTTATATTTAAATTTTGTCGATTCCAAAAAAGACTTTTTTAAACAATCTATCTTATCGTGCCAATAACTTCAAACTGTATTTTGTCTGACAAATAAGTCGTTAATTTGATTTTTGAAGCCTTTAATGGGCCTAATTTGTAGAGCTGCATAAACACGGACCAATAAATGTTCTAAATTACTTATTGCATCCTACAATTTTAACAGCACACATGTTATTTTTTTTTTTGACACCGTTTGAATTAACTGTTATAAAATATCGAATATGCGGCAGCCAGTCGCTTAGAGATTTTTTTTTCCAATATCCTTTTATTCATACGTACGTCTGTACGTGATATAAACTAGTAATCAAACGTTTACCATTAAACTATTTTTTTATGTTTACAACGCGACCCACTCAGCAACATGACAAATCAAACTTGTGGCTTACCTGGAACAACAAAACACAATTATTAGTCAACGTCAAAGTTTTAGTCATTGAAAGGTATTTATAAAAAAACAGTAAATAAATTAATAATAATAATTGAATTTCACAAGAAACAATCCTTATAAATATAAATAATAAATAACCACAATTAGACCGCAATAGTTACGTACAAAAAAATCCCACGAAAACTATTTTTAATATAGGTAAGTACAAATTTAAAAGTATTAAGAAGTTTTTTTTAGGGATTAAATTTGGGAAAAAAGAACTATACTGTATAAATACTAGCAATTTTCCCGCGACTTCGTCCACGTAAATTATACTAATGTCTCCCGCAGATACATTAGTTTTCTATAGGTTAAAGAATTTTGAAATTCGGTCTATTAGTTTCGGAGCCTTTAAATGCAAACAAACAAACAATTAAATCTTTCCTTTTTATAATATTAGTATAGATAAATTAAGCACCAATAACAACAACTAGGTATTTGAAAAATAATAAAATCACTAACCCTCCTCTGATTCTGAACATAATGGTGAATATTCCTTATGTTTCAGCATTTTTTTACAAAGATAATTTCTGTTATAGGATCGTACTCAACAGCTCTATTTAAAAAGGTATGTGTGAGAAAGGGAAAGAAAGGACATTTGATATCATATCTGATCTAATGGACCACGACCCCGACAACATGCCTGATGTAACATAAATTCTATGAGGAACAGGTTTTTCAAGAACCACTAGTTAGCCAATAAACGGTTCGCCAATTCACACGTGACTCGTATTCGTATCGCTGAGGGCATTTGGCATGTCTCATTCAGCAATGATTACTATGATATGATAGATATAATATGGACAGTAAATGTGATATCACTATTCGCTCATTGACCATAATGATAGATGTAAAAGACGCTTTATGTACAGTGGGGGACAAATATGCCCCCGACTGTACATACGATGTAGGGATCTAGATAGGAATGTTTAGGTAGCTACGAGTACTTACAGTATATAGTTGTTCTATCATCGTAAATTAGACAAACAAGAGGGTCTAATGATTTGAAGGTTTTGTAAAAATTGGATTGTCTGAAATAAAAGCTTCGAGTAGCGCTCTCCAAAAGATGCATAGCTACGTGGTTAACGACGCTAATAAAAACAAATTAACAGCTAAACAACTGAATTTACTGCACATTAGTAAAAACAAAAATAAGAGCAATTAAGGCTCCATTTTCCAGACTTAATACTCGTATGAATTGGAAAGTGTGTTTGTGTTGATCGTCTATTCTCTGCAACAACAACAAATTGCAAGCATACCTATGGAAATACAGTGGGCCACATAGAAAAGATACCACATAGAATCTAGATAAAAAGTTTACTCGTATAATAGAATCAAATTATGAAGTTAGAATACTTTCCTGTGTGGCCACTGTGCTTGAGGTTCCGAGTAAATAACAGGTCATATTTTACCTCAAATGTCATATTTTACGTACGTATTAAGGATAGAGCTAGTTTTTTTAAATGTCAACACTGATATTAGATTTTTTTAGCTGCCTGAAGATAGCTAGGACCAACAACTTAACGTAACGTGCCTTCCAAAGCATGGAGGAACTTAGGGGTAGGCATGAATTTTTAGGGGTCCCATTTGTAATAAGTCATTGAGTTTGCTTTCAAATGATTTATTTCAAAAAAGATAACACTGAAAATTTTGTTTTGCGAAGCCCTAGATAACCTTCAAACTATTTTTTGAACTATTATTTACAATTGAAAGTGAGGACGTGAACATTAGCGTTTTAGTAAAAAACGGCCACTTTTAGCGATATTTCAATGTTATTTTATCTTTTCTCAAATTTATCAAATTCGATATTCGATGATCTAATTAAAACAACAACGTTTTTTTTATGTTGAATTAAAATGCACTTATCTAGTAATGATATGTGATTACTGATTACTTGTGCAATAAAAATACTTAAATAATCCACGAATGATGGCTTTAATGTACATAAAACATGAATAAATAATTCGAAGAATATTATAAATCACAATATTCGCTACACACTTATAAAATCAATCACAGAATACAAGTTAACATTGACCTTTTTGATCTAGGAGCAAGATAAATAACTACTTATAGTGTGACTTTTTTGCGACAAGATCTTAATAAATCATAAATGTAATAATGCTAATTGGATATTAGACTGGGGAATATTATCCGCAGTAATAAACTGTTTTGATTATAGTTCATTTAAATCAGCTGCTATAATTTTTGTTCTTCAGAATTCCAACGTTGTCCCAGCATAGAAAGTATAATTCTACAGAAACTACACAAATCTATTGTTTTTTTTTGTTTCAGAAGGCGACTCACCCTGCCCATCATATGACCAACTTTTGCTATGAGACTAATGCTAGAAATTCGAATAAAAAAGAAAAACAAAATTTCCTTTTAAATTGCCCGGCCAGGTGATCACATGGCTTCTTTAATTAACATATTGTATAATTGACTGCCTCCGTGGTCCAGTGGTTAAGGCGTTTGCCTTGTTGACGCGGGGGTCGTGGGTTCGATTCCCACGGGGAGCATACTTGGTTAAGTTGTTTCCAGTTTGGTTAGGACATTGCAGGCATGAATCACCTGATTGTCTGATAAGAAAGATGATTCCGTGCTTCGGAAGGCACGTTAAGCCGGTGGTCCCGGCTGCCATCTGGTAGTCGTTAAAGGAACCACGTCAGAGGCTGAGAGGCGGTTCCGAAGAACTCTGACACCAGGGTGTGCATGGTCGACGTACCGTGTCACCTACACGAAATGATGATGATTGGTAATCCTTACCTACCGACTGATCTATCAACACAGCTTGAGCCACTATAAGACTTGCCCTGAAATTTGGCACAGGAAAATATTTTACAAAATTCAAAGGGTGTGCGAGGGGGTCTGACATTAGTAATTAACGGACGTCAAGACGCGGGCAAAAGCGTATTAGGTAAAAAAAGCACTGATTTTTTTTTATTCTTTATTCTTCCTTAAGCACCATTTGCAAAAAAAAAAACGATTTTAAAAATTCCATTTCTACAATGACAGTGAATAATTTTAACCGATTACTCTGTTTCAGTTTAGCTGACTTCCTGCGAAAACTCAATGCAAACATGACATTGAGCATTTTAAGATTTGTATAGACACGCCATCTACAAAGGATCGCCTAATTAGTATTCTGGTCTTTACTTATTCAAAAGTCACTTAATTAGACATCCATCAAGAAACATCATTGAAGCTTCTGTTTTACGTATCGCAGTACTAAATAAAATTACAAGCGAAATATTAATGTAAACCTTATTGTTTGACTAGTGTGGTTCAATTTTCGAAACTGATAGGGAAATTCGTCATATCCTTAACTTTGCGTATGTCACATTGTATTCAGAACTACTTATGCAAAACAAATCTTATGCGTCGAGTATGAATAAACTAAAAAGATTGCAGTAAGTTAATTTTATGTAGCTTAAAACTGCATCTTTGCCCGCCTTAATTTACCCAAAAAAATCTTATTATTATATATATTATTTATAAACATATGTTTATTCAGCATTAGTTGCAGTATTGTCAGTAAGGGTAAAAGTTTACTGATAATTATCTTGTTAATCTTTCAGACATTACAGCTTTCGCATTGATTTTTTTTTAAATCTATGTTTCGCATTTATACTTTATTAGATACTTACAAGTATATTATATTCGTAATTAATTATCAAGATAAGTATATGATATATTAAATATAAAGTAGTACAGCTATCTAGTTATTACATGGCTTATTAATAAAAGCAAAATAGCAGCAGCTTACAGTTATCTCTAATAAAAAAGAACGCTAACGGTAACATTGCAAAAAGAGTAATATTTACGAGTATTACGTAAAAAATATAAATGTAGTTGAATACGTAGACGTTATGAATAATATAAACAAAAAACGAATACTCGTTAAGGACATTACTTTTAATCATGAAATGGCCGCAAATAAATTTAGTTGGGTGATGTTAACATTAAACCGCTTGGAAGTTTTGTGGGTCGAGATTATACTTACATTGCGGGGAAGGTTTCAACAGCAAAAGTCAGTAATAAAGAGGTAGAGAAGTATGGTGCAGATAAAGCAATATATTTATGCTAATATTACAAAGAGGAAAAAATTGAATGATTGATTGTTTGCATTCACGCTCCGAAAATACTGGACCGATTTTATTTTTTTTACCTATAGATAGCAAATTTTTTTGTCGGGAGACATAGGCTACAATTTAGCGGACGAAGTCGCGGAAAAATTGCTAGTATAATATAGGAATACACAATCGGAGATTGAAAGTTCGACGTCCTATGACACAAGGAGTTAGATTCGACTTCCAGCGAGGATCTGAATATCCATAGAAGGAGGTTCTGTAGAAGGAGGGTCTGCGCTTAGTAGGCGGCCAGCCTTCAAAACTTTACCAAATCACATTTCAGCCTGAAATAATAATAGCAAATACTGACCTCCGACGCATAGAGAATGTTACGGGAAAACGCTCAAATAAAGAGGAGGCGCCAAGAAATCTGATTATGATTGTGAATCATGATCAACTTTCTTAGATCATTCTTATTACAAAGTTATTACAGTTCAAGGCCATTGCTGGGTGTGTTCACAGAACCAGAATCTAAATCTGGTTTAATCTACAAACTGTGCTCTAACATGCAAAGGGTCAAATGCCTTATTATTAATGTAATACCTACTTAGTGTTTAAGTTGCTCATAGGTCAAGAAGAGGTCAAGTAGGAGCACGTAAAATAAACATAAGATTGTTCATATAACATTGCTGTGATATTAAAATTGAAAGTAGACAACTGCGTATGTCATTTGTAGACTATTTAAAATATAGGGATAAGTTTTTTGTAAAAGCTAATATCTACGTTTGGATTTAGCGCGGAGAAGTTAAGTGAGAGATTCGGCACTGAACCCACTTGAAATAGAGGGGAGGTTCCCAATTGTAGATTTCGAAAATCCTAGAACGTTTTTCATAAAAAAACTCAATCAAGTACGTATAAGGTAGGTATAATAAATAGTTTTGATTGAAAACTGAATTTTGATTAAGACTTTTAACACATAATGATATTAAGCAGTGTATAACCTCATGAAACATAGACTACCTGTCACAACAATGTATTACTACATAACTATTTGTCTGTTTACTATTACAGTATAAACAACTACTCGTATATAACCTTACGTAATAAGAACTGCCAAACCTCAGAGTTACTTGTGTGGGTCAATATTAGTACATACGAACTTTTTGCCATCACTCAGAAGAATCGTATAGAGCCAAACGAACATTCAATTTTTTGTTTGCAAAAATGCGGTTTGGCGACGGCGTCGTCGATACTGGTTTCATGCTGAGTTATTTGAAGAAGCTAAAATAAATTTCGGCTACTTAAATTTAGAGTTTGTTTTTGTTTGAAATCAGATAATGATGATTCTTAGCCAAAAGCATAATGAAACTAAGACAAACATTTCTAATGCAGACGATGAGCTGTGAAATTCTCTATAATTCCACTCATGTGCGGTTTAGGCTTTGTTAGTGTTTTGTGTATACTGAATGTTGTCTCAGGATCTCTTATTTGCTTAGTTGAGTTTGCTAAATACTTAATTTATATATGAACGCTAAAAAATACCCGGATACACAGACTGATGTTAATTTTGTCTGCTCAAAATTATTTAGAAGAAGTCGTTTGTTTTTAATATATGTATATGCTAAATTCAAACTTTTTTTTTATTTTTAAGCACAAAGAAAATGCATTTTTTTTTATATACTCTTATTAAATAAAGAAAGGAGATATGGTGAAAAACTTCCACGCGGACAGGGTTTGAACCATCGACCTCAAGTCCATGTACGACCTACGCTCTTCCAATTGGGCTGCCGCGTTTCATACCCTACACGTCAAAGTTCTCCACAATATCCCATTCTTCTTATTTAGGGCTTGCGTCACCAATTAGAATAGCATTGTGAATGTATTAAAATCCTTATTCATAACGTTTAAAAGAGCATGGCTCACAGGTAATATGAAATTTACATCATACATACATATTTATTATACACAAAAATATATAATCATAAAGAAACCTATTTTTTAATAAACAAACATATTTCATTCACGTCTGCGTGGTATCCTTGGTGGTATCACATAGCTAAGATAGGTATGTGATATCTTATTATTTTTAAACTGTCATTTAATATCAGCATAAAATACCTTGATGACTGCAAAGAAAGGCATATAAACATAGAAATTAATACTTTATCCCTTCATCATCATCATCAGGTCTTTTTAGTCTCCACCGCAGGAACACGACCTTCTCTGTACTTCCTGAGCCATATATTAGCCATAGCAATCAGAGGATTTGGCCTACACTCTCCACGCTGGCCAGACGGATTGGAGAGGTTTCGATGATGTTTAAAAGCTTTGTTTAGCTTGTGTTTCCTAAGTTGCCTTCTACGACATCCACGGGAAGACTTGGAGTGGTCCTAATCTACTCTGCCGGGAACCACACGGCGGTACTTTATCCCTTAAGACTTGCCTGGAAGCGCATGTCTCCATACAAACGGAAAAAGCAAATTGTGGCAATATTTGATAATTTTGGAGTAAAATTAATCATTTATTCAATTAATCTCATTATAATCTACGTACGTTCCTATACAGTTTGGTAAAAATACCAATGGTTTGAAAAATAATAAAATCTTGAGAGGCGTATAATTCTCAAACATTTGATAATTTAGCCGAACTGTATAGGAACGTACGTAGACTATCATGAGATTAATTGATTTGTGAATTTTTTGATGAATTTTGCCCTAAAATTATCAAATATTGCCACAATTCCCTTTTTCCGTTTGTATGGAGACATGCGCTTCCAGGCGACTCTTAAGGCTACCGCTACCTAGTACAAATAATCCAGGGCGATCCAAAATAGTGACGTTATCGGCAACTGCATTATTAAGTACAATCCCTTAGATTTTGAGTCATTTATCACTACCAGTTTATTCGAGCTGCGCTAGAAGGAAATCAGCTCAGACATTTTACGTTTTCTACAAGCATAAAAGCAACCGTAACAATATTCCCAAAATTCCAATATTTAACTTATTTATAGGATTATTAGATTCTGTGTCAAAATAAATAAATATATACGGACAAATCGCACAGATTGAGCTAGCCCCAAAGTAAGTTCTTATGTGTTATGGGATACTAACTCAACGATACTATACTTTATAACAAATACATATATAGATAAACATCCAAGACCCAGGTCAATCTGAAAAAGATCATTTTCCATCTTGACCTGACCGGGGATCGAACCCGGGACCATCCGTGTCGCAGGCAGGCGTGTTGACCGCTGCGCCACGGCGCTCGTGAATGTAATATCAATATATTCAAGTCATCAACATCATCGGATCTTTTTTAGTCTCCGCTGCAAGAGCCCGACCCACTCTGTACTAGTTACTAGAGGCACTTCACAGGCATTAGCCAGAGCAGTCAGAGGATTTGGCCTACACTCTCTACGTTAGCACGACGGGTTCGAGAGATATATTCAGGTCACGTAAGGATATTTAGTTTGTCTGATTCTGAGTATAACCCGACCTGGTGCAGGGACCCAGCCAACTTGAGGGACGTGTGACAACTGCATTAATATGTTGATTACGATTCGCATTCTTTGTATTCTTTGACGTCAAGATTGTGTCGACAGTGATGCAAATATTTTTATAAGCTGATTCGTAGAGCCATTTTAGACCAGTTCATTTTATGATAAAATAGTTTATCACGTACATACGAGTACATATGTACATAATTAAAATTGTAAACTACCAAAGTAAGAAAACAAAATGATTTCAATTACATGTTATTTTAGTATTTCTGTAAATATTTGAATACGTACTTAGCCTGGGGTCTTGTCAAGCTATATGTATAAGTTATCTTCTTTAAGTCTAAAAGGTATCCATTACTGATACTCTGCCCTCACTTGCTACTTAGAGCTAGAATGCTTACTTAGAGCTAGCTAATAAAACCATTAAAAAAAATTGACTAATTTATCAACTCATAACTCAAACCACTTAAGAGTCCCACGTAAAGCCACAATCCCATACAAACGTAGTTTCGTTTTAGTTATACAACAGTTAAGCCAATCTCAACCAAATTTCGTACATACGACCGGATAAGGCATATTGATGTTTATAATTAGGTTTTAATTTTAAAAACAATACCGATACAAAATTACAGCGAGTACAAGTTTTCGATACGAAACTTCAACTCGCTGTAATTTTGTATAGGTATTGTTTTTAAAATTGAAATCTGATTATAAACATCAATATGCCATACCCGGTCGTATGTACGAAATTTGGTTGAGATTGGCTTAACTGTTGTAAAACTAAAACGAAACTACGTTTGTATGGGATTGCGGCTTTACGTGGGACTCTTAAGGGCCTACACTAGGCACACTAGCGACACCAATAGTTTTATTCTTTATACTTTACAAATAGAATGAAATTCAAGAATGTAAATCATATAAGCCTTAGTAAATAACCTGAAGTATTTTTAGAATAATTTTTTAATCTTATGAGAATCAGTCATTTAGAGAACTACTGATTACCGCCTAAAACGGCCGTTTTTAGCGGTAATCAAGTAATTCTGTGTACGGGGTGTACTTTTGAAGATCATTCCTAAACTTGATCATATTTAATCATTTCTATACTTTTCTAAGGGGATGAAACGAACCCTCCAAAGGACGCATGCAAATGCTAGTTATTATTATATTTTAACACCGTGTAATTTACCACCAACATTTCCTAAAAGGGGTGACTCAGCCCGTCATAATCAACAGCTTTTCCTACGGGAAAAATCTTGCAATCTTAAAATTTTAAAAATATATAATATGATAATTTGCCACATCACCTTGAGATCTAAATTAGTACTGATACCTAAAAATAAAGCGGGAAAAGCCTTGCACCAGGTGAATCACATAAAACTTTCGCCTTCAAACCTTAAATGCGGTTTCGTATGGAAATTACGATATTACTTAGCAAGTTTTTGCGAAACGGTAAAAATAGCCATTGTCCTTAACCCTGACATGGACCTTAGTAGGGAAATTTATAGAAGGAAGAAAACCATTATGCAGGTCCTTATCATTTACATAAGCGCAAAAAATCAAAGTAAATTTCAAAATAATTTATGGCAAACACACTTATTTCCTTACCGAGTTCGATTCCTAGATTTCGTAAATCATTGTTATAAAAAAGGACTCTAAGAGTAAGTATAAGAAGACGCAAATTTTGCGCACGTAGCCATAGATTTTATGCAGCCAAAGTGAACCTTTCTGTACCTACATGTCATGTATTATGTATGTAATGAAATTTATCACCATAAAATGTTTTACTGCGCTATCTAACAAAAACCGCCTTGTCATAAATAAAATCTGAGCATGATTTTTGCGCCATATCATCTTTTTAGTCTGTCGACCATTGATCACCTCAAGGCCGAGGCCTCAGTGTTGCGGATGACAAATTATCCGAAACACTACGATAGATAAAGAGTTACCATTGTTCAATCTATTTATGGTTCAGTCGCCGTGACTTGTATTGTTGTTATCAGAACCACACACTCATATAAAATGGCACTATGTGATTTCAACATTTTATTTGTGTAATTAGTATATGCTGGGTTCTACGGCTGGGTTGGTAAATACAGGTTAAGATACTTTTGCTTTGTAAATGGGCATTAGTATCTTCTTATAATTACCTAGGTTATCAATAAGGTAAGTACATATATAACTGTACCTATACTAACTTAATGAGTTTAAAACACTGCCTCATCTAGATTGTTTTCTATTCTTAATTATTGACTCTCACTTTGAAAAGATACCTACTTATAAAATCGTTGTTCAGAGCTATAAAATGTAACACAGGTACTTATCATAACGTTAAAATCTGTTAAGAAAAAAAATATGGATCGAGTATTGGATAATTTTACTTAAAGAGGAAGATGAAAAAACATTTTTAAATGAACTTGTGATTGACATCACAAGTTCATTCAAAAATGTTTTTTCACTTTTTTAGGCTTTGAATAGTCAAAGGCTTTGAGCTAGTACTATAATAATAACTATTCATTTCATAAACATTACCTGCAAAACCTAGGTTTATAAACAAACACTTCACGTAACATTACATCAAAGATCATATCTATTGAAGTGACGGCAATGAGTTATTGAAGCTGGCAATGGCTGGCGGTCAACGAACTGTCCGGCTGACATACGATAGTAGAGAGAGGACGCGGGTTTCGGAGGCTTTTTGTACACGTCGTATATGGCACTAACGATCTGTCTTGCTTTGCCGGCCGCTGATCTTAACCGATGACAGTTTGATTGCCAGAAGGCATTTTGATTATTAATTTAACAGGCTCTTTTAGAACTGCACGGGGCTATTTATGATCGAAAAATAGCAACGGACGGATTATCTTTCATCTAATTAAAAATATCTTCGAGAAATACACCTGTCACCTTTTTATAACTTTTGAAATTTTACTAACTTACAAATGTGTTTTTTACCTGTCTGCCCCGGAAGGAGTATTATGTTTAAGTGTTTACTTAACTGTATTAGGATTGTATGAATAATTGAAATAAATGTTTATTTCTTTGACACGCTTGAAAGCTGTCTACGACTTAAAGGGTTTCGCTCATTAGGTGTCGTTAGATTAATCTTAATCTATTATTAATTCTGTGCTTAATCGTAAAACGGTTTGATTTTTTTATTATTAAAATCAATTTTTGTGTATTGCGATTGTTGTTGTAAAGAATACCTGACATATTATACAGATTCTATACGAATATTTTTATCCAAACATGAAATATCTTTCATCAAAAAAAAATAATACGAATCTATTATTATGTTTATTAATACAGGAAAATGAGCACTCGTAGGTTCCTATCTAAAAAAAAAGATACCACCTACTTATATTGTATCCGTCTTGATTGACCGAACTATGGCAGTTTGATTAGCAAAAGTACTCAAAATTTTTACATAACAAAAAAATAAAAATGTGGCAGACAGAATCGCATACCTCCGGTTGCAAATCCAAGTGTCAGAATGAGCGAGCAAACCTTGAACATTTGCAAAAAAATACAATTCACACCGAAATTAGGCTACTCACCGGAGTCCATACTTCTTATAGTTTGAAGTCTCAGACTCGGTCCCTCTTCTGTGTGTTGACCAAATTATAAGAAGTTGCTAGCCTAATTTCTAAACTGTAGGTCTCTACTCCAAAAAACGGTACATAGGTTTTTAAAAACATATTCATAACGCTTTCTTCCACATCTCAGTTTAGACTGCATAGTATGAGTGCTATGTATGTAGGCATCTTTTTAGCTGGACCGAAACAAAGGTTGTTTAACTACAAACTCATTCAGTGTTAGGTTTTGCTAGCAAAAAATCTTAACTGCTCTGAATCAAGGCCGACCTACTGAAACAGCAGTAATTTTAGCGTTTTGCTCCATTCAATCTCGTTTGAGAAAACCTCAAGTTGACATTTGACCAAGTTTGACAGACAGCAACTGAGGATAAGTCATGAGTCTAGAGACGTTTTCACTAAGAATACTGATTTTATTGACTGAAGTTGAGTCTAGTTGAGGAAGCCCTGAGCAATCCACGACGTATACAGGTATCAGCCACATAAATGTAACCGACCTGCTGAAGTTTAACACTCTTCTTTCCTTGATAAAAGGCTCACCTTTGTCAATAAATAAATAAATATATACGGACAAATCACACAGACTGAGCTAGCCCCAAAGTAAGTTCGAGACTTGTGTTATGGGATACTAACTCAACGATACTATATTTTATAATAGATACTTATATAGATAAATATCCCTGGTCAATCTATGCTTTATGCTTTGATTCATGTAGTTAGGTGTGATTGTTCTAAGTATTTGTAAAATATTGGTAATTATTAACATTGCTTTTGTATCGTTATTTTCACGGGCGTAGCTGAAATGAGGGTTTTGGAGGTTCAAACCCAAATAGTTTTATATAATTAAAATATATATACTTTTCAATTATGTAAGATAACAAGATATTTATCTAAAAATAAAACCCACAAATACCGAGTAATAACGCAAAAAGATATGATCTAAGTGACACTTGAAGTTAGAACTTTATATATATATATATTAATATGTATTATTTACAGACTTTAAGTAAGTATTTATAGACTTTATTCATTACCTCTGCAGATTGAATCTAAAGTTAAGTTTCCTCAAGTAACTTATAGAACTTTTTATAGGTCATTTATGACGGTATTATGTTACGATTCACGATGATATTGCTGGAGCCAGGAATACTTGCAATATCATCATGATTTGTAACATCAGTTAACATGACGTAGAATTCAATCATAAACCGGTCGCGGCATCTGCAATAACCATTACAGATGGGCACACGTGTCTTAGCATCTCAAGACAAATCGTGAAGTATTAAGTAGGTGTTCATACTAGTGTTTATTTGTTCTCTGTCTTCCACTATCAGTTCCGGCCTTAGGAGCAGGACTTTACAGCACAGATTTCGCGTGCTTAAGCACTGTGATAAATTACGATGTTGTAAACAATTTGATCTCCATACTGTCAAATTGTATTTTTAAATTTAAAGGATATTATATAAAATCGTTTTTAAAAAGGTTAGAATTAGCACATTTTGAGAGCGAAATTGTATATAACTAAATATTTTAAAAAAATCGGTACCTACTGTGCTGAATACCATTTAGCGACTGGCTAAGTTGAACATACCTTTCTGGTTCAGTGTGAACATACCTTTATACATACTTTTAATTCCGCATTATTTACGCATATTTTGAACTTAACATAATTAATTTATTATAATAGGCACGATGATGTGAAAAAGACGAATGTGTTTATTTATATTCTGCAATTTTATGAGTGTTGAAACTAGACAAAAAACATTTGCTTAAGGTTACGCTGCAAAGACTGGTTTATTACGTAAAATAATTTAAATAAATTTGCAATACTAATTATTTTTAAAATCACTCAATCGTCGTAAGTATAGTTATTTTTTGATCTAACATTATACAATATTAGATAACAGTTTAATGCTAAAATACTTCTAGTATTTTTGTATTAAAACGTAGTAAAAAACAAATATTAACCAAGAATATTTGCTAATTTTTTCATGTACTTGTTTACCAATGGCAATACAAAAAAATCTTAAACGAACGATTAAGAGTTGTCTTGTCAAAACAAAACAAACAATACAAATGGTTTGAAGAACCGAGCTAGATAAAATCGCGATGTCACGTGGTCGGTGGCCTTTATACGCGGTGTTGGTGAATCAGTGAACTTGATAACAAGGTTCAGGAGATCAAGGTCGCCCCAATAGTAGCCTTCCTGATTATCCTTACGTGGACCAAATAATCGCAGTACACGTGCAATTTCCCGCAAACGAAATTCGACCTAACGAAACAGGAAATAAAGAGGAAATCGCGCTGAAATAGTAAGCATTTTCATAGGACCTTGCGCTGCAGTCTCGATGCGAGTCACGTATCGAATTATAGCAATCATAACGAATTATTCACTTCCATATGTACTAAATGGCTCATTATGTTGGCAGCTTTAGTGCAGTTTGGGGTGGTGAGTTGCAGATCAGTAGTTTAAGACGCTGCGATGACGGTCTATAAAAATAATATTATAGTAGAACAGCTCGATTGAGTCATCGCCTAGTCTGTGGTCATCCGAGCTGATAGAAAATGTCGGACATCGTGGTCCTACCAAGAAAAATATCGAGTGCAACGAGCCGATATACGTACTCAGAGCATAACCCTTTCACGTATTATTATTTTTTTAAATTATGCCCTTTAATACAATTATGTATCTAAACAGGACGTAGCACAAACCATATATTTGCTTCCGATGACGTTTTGATGGGGTTACATCCATCGTGGTCGCAGTGAGACTCGTTAGTACGCAACGATGTAATTCCATTGAAACGCCAATAACAAAAAAATAAAGATTTTTTTATCCATACCCTTATCCTAATATTATAAATGCGAAAGTCTGTCTTGCTTTCACGCCAAAATTACTAAACCGATTTAAATGAAATTTAGTACAGAGATAGTCTAGAGACTGAAAAAGGACATAGCCACTTTTTAATAAATCATTCATGCAAAGGGTTTAGCTAAGTTCTGTTTTATTTGGGTTTTTTTTTCTTCGTGATTTAACTAGCACCACAGAGCATCGAATGTTGAATATTTTTTTAATTAAATATCTTATAATGAACATGATAACTTTGGGTAAAAAAATAATTTTACTCCGAGATTAACAAATTAAAAAAAGAATATGAAACAACTTGTAAACACAAACCAAGTTTTGAATATTTTTTAATTGTAGGTGAGTAAGAGCGGTATTTTTGCATTTCAATTTACAATACATGGAAGTTATTCCTAAAAGCAAATTAATCGTAGTAGCCTGCCTTCATAGATAAATAATATGTTGATTTAATTTATAGACTTATCACTTCATCTTATGTCTGAACACGTAAGATTACCTGCAATTATTCACAACAAATCGTAGCAAAGGTAATAATGACTTGCTTGATTGATCGACCGTGTCCGATCGATGATTTTTTTATAATGCAATTAATGTCCAAGATTGGTGACCTCGGTTAATACATGTATGTAATTTATATAAGCCTTTTAAAGAAATGCTATTTAAAACGCTAATGAAAATTCGCTCAAAATCCATAAGAATTCCTAAGCAGATGAACAAACAAGCTAGAATAGCCTTCAATCAGTATGTACTATTCGTATGTATTAAATATTTTCTACTTAAATCTGCTATTCACATAAATTGTATGTATGTATAGGTACATACATTATGCATATAATAAAATATTGAGTATTTTGTCATTAATATACACTTATAAAGTTTAATATGCAAGTTTACTACTAAGTACATCCGTACATTTCTTTCAGAGCGTATACTAGCAGTATTTTTTCAATATGGTTTCCATATAAATGTATTTCTCTATTTTCTCGCTAAAAACTGATTCTAGAGCCACAATTCTTTTTTCATAAAATCTAGTACTAAAATAGGAATGCCCCTATTT
Source organism: Rhodophaea formosa (assembly GCA_963082605.1). Classification (NCBI taxonomy): domain Eukaryota; kingdom Metazoa; phylum Arthropoda; class Insecta; order Lepidoptera; family Pyralidae; genus Rhodophaea; species Rhodophaea formosa. The sequence continues at coordinate 9,138,058 of OY720206.1, forward strand.
TTTCCAAAAAAACTGTTTTTGTAATTTTTTTTTTTTATTTTAAACAGGTTTTTAGAAAAAAATTAAACATAAGGGCATACCTGTTTTAGTAATAGATTGTATGTATAAAGAATGGTGCCTCTACAACCAGTTTTCAGCGAGAAAATAGAGAAATACATTTGTATGGAAAACGCACTGCTTGTATACCCTCTTAATGCGCTCAATAAATTTAAATGTACTTATTTCTAAGGCAAAAACTGACTGTCAATCACAAAACTTTAAATACACCAGGTACTATTCCCAACTAGTAGGTAGATCATAAATACTATATAAATCCAAAATAGGTGATGCAATAGTAACGTGCCACAAAAAGTTCCTTGTCCCGTTTGTACCAGTAAGCCTTAGCTTTGACGTGATACTGTGTCTTGCTTGACTTTCACAATCCGACTCCTTTGCAGGCGTTTTCACGCAAAATCACATTTAAAAGTATGTATCTTATTAATTATTGTTCAAAAGCTACATACTACTAGCGTTTCGGAACCGATCACTGCAGAGAAGAAACTTCGAAACAAACTCTTTTCTACAGTATTTCAGTTAACTATATCATACTTCGACTAATACGAACATTCGTACCGTAATCTTACATAACCAAAGGGCTTGTTACTCAAATCGCCGACATTGACAATGACCATGATTTCGCAGACAACGTTGATACATCATGCTAATCTCTACGCTATCTCTGTGTCAAGAAGTGTATTCTAGTGCGGATTCAGTGATGGATGCCTCCTTGCGACATTTGACATGTTTGCTGGACTAGCCCCAAGGAAATTTCCAACAAGATAAATTATTTTTTATCGCACTTCTTATATTAATTTATTGTCATATCTAATTAGTTTGTAAGTAGACTTATAATTTATTTTTTAAAAAACAACATCGAATGGGTTTCCCAAATGCTATTTTGAGATTGGGTTTATCTAAAATTAATTGGCTTCATTTTTTAATATCACCACCGATCAAGTTTTTACGTAGTCTACAATCGGAGGCATAATAACAAGGTTCTATTTTAGTACCTCGCGTCTATTATTACATAGTTATTTTCGTTGACTGTATTTTTTAGGGTACCGCACTCAAAAGGGACACTTTTTGTATTAATCACTCATTTATCCGCCTGTCTGCTTGTCAAAAGCATTTTTCATATCACATACCACAATTTATATATATTATATTTATAAATCAAACCCCTAATTCAATGCAATTAAAAGAAAAGGCCAAGAGTGCCGCATTTGTTTAAAATTTGGCATGAAGATATGCCTTATAGTACAAGTAAAGAAAAAACCGGCCAAGTTTGTGTCGGGCCACGCGCAGTATAGGGTTCCGTAGTTGCGAATGACAACTTTGAGTTCACACTGTTTACACTCGCACCTCACAGTTTAACGACCAAAAACTTCTAACAATAAAGGTAGCATGAAATTTTACATTTTCCAGTACATTTTATAAATTGGTTGCCTATAACTTTTTAGTTTGCACTTAGTACCCAGCTCTGATAGTTTTCCTTTCAACTTCAGTATATATACTACTGCTGTAATTTTTTTCACGTATCCATATATAACCGTTTAGCAGATAGAGGGGGGAACACGTACCTCTTACAAAAATTTGCACTTTAAAACCAAATATTTCGGAAACGGATCTTCGGTGTACCTTTGTTGTTCCGTATACTTTATGGCAATTCCAGAACATTTTTTTCATGAATATAATTGTTACCAGTAAAGAAAATATGTTTTTCTTTTTAAGGTGTCTACCTAAAAATGTTCTAGGTCTATTTATAACATAAATGGTTATACATTATAATGACAAATTCAGTGCTGCGTTCTTAGTAATCAAAAAAATGTCGTTGCTTAGAGAAGACTATATTTTTCTTCGATAGATTTATTATATCCAATACCACACTAACTAGATAACAAAAATTTTACAACTATCACTAAGAAATTACAATTCATTTGTATTCATAACGAACCAGCACCCGCTCTGGCCTTGTCACTAATCTCCGCACATTTGGTGCAATACGAAATGTAACTATGTGGTGCTGCCTTGGAAAGACTGACGAACAGAAGACACAATTTTTCAATTCTTGTATACAGGAACAATAATTATGTTGAAAACAGAGCAATGTGAAATGTTGCATATGCGGTGCTGTTTTACTAGACAGACTTATGGCTAAGTTGACGAACATAAGACACAATATTTTACAAGCACTTGTATATAAGAAAAAAATATGTTCAAATCAGAGCAATGTGAAATTTTACCTATGCGGTAATGTTTTACTGGACAGAGTGAAGATTAATGGACGAACGTATGTAAGACACAATATTTTAGGAACACTTGAAAATAAGAACAACAAATGTTCAAAACGGAACGACGCGAAACTTAACCCAAAGGCAGAGCAGCCTCATTAGACGTGCCGCTGGACACACTGTCTACTTATTTGGCAAATGGAGTCCACTTAGTGAAAAAATCGTTATACAATAAAATGAACCTAATACTTAAAATGTATATTTGTCCAACAAAATATATGGAAGTAAAATTAAATTAAATTTAGAAGAACAAGTGTAACATTAAATTAAATTTGGTTTAGATTATTTATTTGCAGTTTGATTTAATTTCAAATTGATCACTCTATAAAATTTAATAATCATTAAAAATATATGGCTTAACTTTCTTAGGAAAACATTTTTTTTTCTAACATTGATCAGGTAAAACTACAGTTAGGTTGATTGCATAATTTAGTTCAAGTCACTGGAAAAACTGTTTATAATAAGTATGCTGGGTGCAACTTGATTGCCTGATGTACTTTATATCGAAACTTGACGGGAAATCAGTGCGGTTTCTAATAAAACTTGCCTTAATTACCTTAAAGTTATATAAATCTGTGGTAATTCGGTTTAAATGTTAGGAAATTATTTGTAGCCATTTAAAGGTAAATAAATATATCTTTCTTTTTTTAATTGCAATGTATTTGAAACGTTGTTCTGGTATAAAAACAGTCACATATAATAATTTATGTCATTTAACATCAGCAATTACGTTTAAAAACCCATCTCTGACTCATCTTTTAAGTTATCTATTGGTATGAACGATTTATAACAATGACTAACATACAAGTTAGGAGAAAGATTAAAAGGTAAACCCCTTTTTACCAGTTTTTTATTTAAATACATGGTCTTTAGGTAAGTATTTATATTTCTTCGGGCTTAATCTTGTAACTGGATTCAAATACAGCGATCCAATTGATTAAGCTAAAATTTTCATTTCTATGTAAGTGGGATATCAAAGCTACACAAATAAAGGAATTAATAGGTTTATCTTGGGAAAGAAGCATACATTAAGAATTCGCCCTTAGGAAGGTTGTGACAAAAATGAAAAATATATCTAATTGTACACACAGTCTATACATTTCATTGAAGTTCACATTTGTATATAATTTTGTTCGTATAAAATATAGCTAATTTTACCAATGAGGTAGCACGTGTGCAAATGTCTTTGCGATGTTTATCTTTATCAAAAGCAAGTAGTCCACAAAAATTACAATAAATGAACCAGATTGTATATCTTATACTAGTCAAAAGTAGGACTTTTATTAGCGAATGGTCGAGACCATGAAAGCCATTTGCGCACTCCCCAAATATACAAGTGATGGGTGCCACCCACGGCGATGGAGCGCGGCCTTCGCCCAGCAGACGTCAGTGCCTCTCCCATGGGACATTTCGCCGACCTCGCCAAGGCCACATTAATGCTTACCGATGGAAGAGACAATTGGAAGAAGTTTTTTTTTTATTAAAGATTCATTAAGCGCGCTGGGAATTTTTGAGATGTGATGAAACCATGAACTCGTTAGACCGTTATATATATATAATACCTATTATAATGTTATACCTCTCTATAATGTTCTTATTATATTTATATATAATAAGAATTGCCGGCTCAATATAATATTTCCTATCGCTTCAAAAAATACCCGCTTAAAAAGTTTTCACTTCTATCGGCACTCACGGAGAGACATTGTATTTTTTTTTCTTATCGAATATATTTGAGCCTTTTTGGCTTTATATAACATGTTCTTCTAACCCTGCATTACAATTAAGAAAAAAAATATATTTTAATTATTTGTTTCACTTTCTTAAAAAGTATCTCAGAAGACTATTATATTTTTACCTGAATGATGAAGAATTAAATTAGGCACTCAATTCTATAAAGACGATTTGACTATTTAACTAAGCTTCCTATCAACTTTATTACAACCCTGTTTTTAGATACCAAACAAATCGTATAGTTGACGTTACTTACATGTTAAATATAAGTTTAATTTAACGTTAGTATTATGTGCCTATGTCTATTCTCAAGCGTGATTCCGTTAATTTACTAAAGTAGTACATATGTCGCTCTGTGATTGTACAGATGTTTTCCTGAAAGAGTCTTACGGCAAAATTATGTAAATTTTAGTTGTGAAGGTGATGTTAATTGTTATTGTCTCTTCCTATTACCTGAGTGAAATAAATTATTAATACTGATTATCTCTTCTTTTCTTTGAAAAAACTACCTCTATATTATAAAACATTTTATTTTAGTTCTTACAAAGGTTAACTGACTGATCATTTTACCATAATCATATGTCATATCATATCAACTATGCTTCTTAAATTTTTCTATTTCGATGATAATGGCTTTATTATTTCGATTTGCTTTTTATGGACAAACAATACCTGTTTATGGCTCTGCAGTCATCTCGAGGTAAACCCTATAAATTCAAGCAAGACAAGCGTGGAATTGGCGAACTTTAATGAAAAGTAGAATTCAAGAAATGTTTCTGTTAATATATGCACCAAGCTTTGACTGAATTTATTGTTGCATTACTGTTATTTAATGTAAATTTAAATTAAGTTTGGTGTAAATTGGTTTGAAAAGTTCATTTCAAAAGTGTGAACAGGTACATTTAATAGATAATGTAATCTTGAGTACATGTGCATTTAATCTTAACCTTCATACCTTTGAGTAGCTTTACAAAAAGTGACGTCGCTACAAAGTAAAGTTAAGACCGAGACAAAATAGTGCAGTTTTGTAGCCTTCATAACTTAAAGAGATTTTTCGTGAGCTAGGTATTTTTTCTCTGATGTGTCTATTTTTGGGAGGTGTTTCCAAAGCCCTAGAAAAATATATGTATGCTATTCCCATGGTTCAAGCCATCCCAGCCTTAGATATATAGTCAAAGACCCCAGCGTATGCGGTAGAATAAATTTAATCGGACTATATCGAAAAATAAATCTTAACGAAGGTGTACTGAGAAAGATCTAGGACTCAAGACAAAACAGCAACTCAAATGCCATCCTATCCTAACTAATATTATAATTGCGAAAGTGAGTTTGTTTGTTTGTTACACTTTCACGCCGTATCTACTGAACCGATCATCATGAAAGGTTAGGGTACTGAGAAGAACATAGGCTAATGCGCGGGTGAAGCCGCGGGTAACAGCTAATAAATAATAAAATAGAAACCCTACTCCTCACAACTCGCTCTGACGTCTGAAGGTCCCTATAACTTAATGTCCCTGTACATCATGACGCTTGCATGCCTACTCATTTATTTATGGCTGGCATTTCGGGCTTGGCATTTAAATCTGAACTAACGATAGGCGTGTTGATTGTGTGTAGTGTTATAGGTAGCTGTAGCATTTTATTTAATTCTCGAAGATATACCTAATACAAAAGATCTCCGTTATTATGTACGCATTATTTATTTTTGATTTTTTGAAGTTTTAACCTGCTAATCCATTTGAGTCCTCTGCGAAAAGTTCCTGAAGCTTTGGATTAACATTTGTGAATTTTTAACATTTAACAAATTCACCCAAATTTCCTTTTAGTAGATTTACTCTACAGGGGAATGTCATCTTTATTAAAATATTACAAATTTTAAAAGATATAGCTTTTCTTTTTACCTTTCACGACTTATCCATATGGACCAAGGCCGTAAGACCAACGACCACATACCTAAGGCGGAATTTAAGATGAAAAATGGAAGACGGATATAAATTCTCTTTCCTACTTCAACCTTTCTTCTCTTTTTTGATTTTGTCTTTGCACATATCTCTATCTAAAGCAGCCTAGTAACGGAAAACTGTTGAATCATACAACAGATTGAACACTTACTTAAAGATAAAAATAGTAATATATTAATAAAGAGAAACCTTGAAGTACAAAACAAACAGGACAACAGATAACTTTTCTCAACAACTATTAGGTACTACAAACTCGACACCTCTGTCTCGTTCTTAATTATATTTTGATTGTGTGTAGTTATCTTAATAACCATGTTTTTGTTTCAATCTAGTTCCTTATAGCACTATAGAACACTAGAACTGTAATCTCATTAAAACTCTTGCGCACAAGGTTTATATTCAAACTAGCTGTTACCTGCGGCTTCTCCCGCGTAATATATAGCCTTATGTCCTTCTCAGTTTCCTAACCTATGTTTATGCACAATTTCATGCTGATCGGTTCAGTAGATTGGGCGTGAAAGCATAACAATCAAACAAACTCATTGTCGCATTTATAATATTACTAGCTATTACCCGCGGCTTCGCCCGCGTGATTTATAGCCTATGTCCTTCTCAGTATCCTAACCTATGTGTATGCATCATTTCATGATGATCGGTTCAGTAGATAGGGCGTGAAAGCGTAACAAACAAATAAACAAACAAACTCACTTTCGCATTTATAATATTAGGTAGGATTAGGTAGTATAGTTAGGAAGTTACGATTAGGATTAACCCTGTTAGTATTTGCAAGCCTGTATTCTTAGCTCTATCGGCTGTATTCTGTCTTTCAGTAATATAAAAGTAGATAAAAATGTAAACAGAACTGATAATAAGGATTTGCAAGTGATGGAAATGAGGTCAAACAAGCTATATAAAAAGCCTTGCCAAAAATATAGTCTGTATAACTACTCGGAATGATTTTAAGATTCAAATTATTTAGCAAAAAATATGTAATCTAAATCTTTTTTAATTAATCAACACATATACATACATGAACTCGAACAAGTAAGAAACAAAGTAAAACATGACTGCCTTGCCAAAAAAATTATAGATGGTGATCTTTGGGGTAATGTAAGGATTCCAAAAATACCTAATACAATTAAATTTGTTCAGACGAAGAAGCTCACATAAATTAACACTGCTTGTTTTGGGCATTCGTGTAAAAAAGCGGGTTATACAAAAATCACTAAATAGTTTGGTGCAATCAGTTGAGTTAGGGCCCATAAAACCGCCGGAAATAGAAAACTTATCATTTACTTTAAGTAATAAACTTAATAAAGCTACATGACAAGTAAAAAAATCTAATATGAAACTAGTTTTGAATTTCTTAGATTTTTACTTTTTCACATTCTTTTCTAACTTTTAATGTACAAAATAACTTCAAACCTTGTAACGTATTATTAGAAAAAACGTTCTGCCTAAAATTGGGACTAAGAATCTTTAAAAAAAAAAGAATTGCAACATTCCGCGAGGGGCGCCCTTCATACAGAAAAATAAGTAAACAACAGTAGGTTATCTTCGTATAAAAATAGAACAAAAGGAACTTGACAGACATTCTCAGAGATAACCAGGGCTACTGATTAAAATATTTTGTTTTAAGAACAACTCCTCTAATAAAGAAGTTTTTCAAAACTTTTACAGTTCAGTGGTTACACGTACAGACCTTCTAGATATGATGACACTATTGATGGATATGTGGGAAAAATATTGATTTTAATTAGCAAGTTCTAAGTTTATTTATTTTCATCTATATTTTACTCACTGGGTAGACAGAGCCTAGGGTCAAATACCTTAGCTCGTTTAGCCTTATTTTTGGAGGGATTTACTTAATAAGTTGTTATTAAGTAAGTGTTGAATTTAGGGAAAGTTTCGTAATTCTATTTAACAAAATATAATTAATTTTAAAATATATTCATATACCTTTTAAGCATGATGCTTACTTATACATACCCGATATCTTTCTTATTCATTTTCTTTGTAAGAGGAGCGAGGTCACTTCAGTAAGATATGAATCCTTACTTATCATGATTTGCCAAGGTTGTGTATATAGCTGCACTTTTAGGTATAATTTTTCAATCGCAAAAGAAATGCCAGCTAATATAAACTATTAATTAGTGATTTTGGGCTCCGTACGACCAAGTGACCAGCAAAACCTTTAGGGTCACGTGTGCGTCTATCTATCCGTCTGTCACAATATCATCACAGACAATTCGCTTCGAATCAACTGGACTGATTTAGTTGAAATTTTAAAAGTTAAACTAAAAGATTTATATAACCCCAAACACGGGTAAAAAAATGGGTGTTACTTAATCGAAAGCCTATTAAAATGTATGGTGTAATTATAATGGGTGGTTCGATTGGGGCCAGAAAAAAAAATCCAATTCATCGTACAGAACCTTCTCCGCACGGTGGTTTTTACCAGTTTTTTTTTTATCATATATATCTGTATATGCAACGCATTACGTAATTTGTTCTCATAAGTAATCATTGTTAAGTTTTGAAAAAGAGATGTTGATAATAAAACAGTCTACTGTTTAAGGATTATAAATTCGAAAAGCTTCGTGTTATAGCGAAAAAGAAGAATCACAACACAAAGAAATGTATTCGAACAAAAAATATATTGTCATAATAAAAAAAATATATATTATTACCTATGTGTGGCTATTTACTTAAAGGATTTTATTGATTTTAGGTTCGCTGTAGAGACAGCATTTAGGCATTTATTTAATTAAGAGATTTTTTCTTATTTCTTATCATTAACATGTAAAATGTTCAACTTGAAAAATAGCCTGAAAGTTCAAATTCTCTTCCGCGTGAGATAAACTACTGGCATGATATATCGCTACTGCGAAGGTCAAAGAATTAAGCGTGACTAGAAATACCTGTGTGATCATTACGCTATAAACGATTCGCTGTGTCACTCTTAAAAAATAAGGACCATTTAAATTAAGCGTAAATAAATTTCAAAGTCTGGCACTTATCTATTCTAATATAGAGGAAATATTTGTGCGTTCGTTTGCATTGAATAGGCTTCGAAACTACTTGACTGATTTTTAAAATTCTTTCACCTAAAGAAAGCTAATTTATCTGCGGGTGACATAGGCTACAGTTTGCGCGGACGATGTCGCGAAAAAATTGCTCATGAGCAATAAAATGCTTAAGACGCACAAATATGAATCGCAAAATGAGATTGATATGCAACCCAATGAGGTCAAATATATATATAACCTATAAGTTCAAATACTTCCGTATGTGATTAACTGGTTGTATGACATATCGCTCCTGCAAGGTCATACGAATTGAGCGTGACGGCGATGACGAGGAACACAGCGTGATCACTATGCCACGTACGATCAGGTGGGTCAATATACATTCATACATACATACATGCTATCACGTTTTTTTCCCTTGCGGGGTAGACAGCGCCCAGGTTTGTAAAACCGTAAGGCCACATTTAGCATGTTGGTGGGCATGAAGGTGAGAACGGAATAAAAATAGTGATGGGTTGCTAGCCGCATTGTATTCGGAAGCCCACTCCCTCGATCATTTGATCTCTATAATCAAAGCTTATAGAGATCTAAAAGACATCTCCAACCCGTCTGGCCAGCGTTGATAGTATAGGCCAAATACTTTTACTGCTTTGGATAATATATGGCTCTGGTAGTACAGAGAAGGTCGTGCTCCTATAGTAGAAACTAACAAAGACCAGATGATGATGATGATGATATTTTCAAAATCTTTGACAATGTCATAAAAAGATGCAATCAAGGTACTAAAAAAATGCGTGCAAGTTCAAATGCTCTACCGCCTGAGATTTCATGCGACTCATATAGCTCATAAATTGACATTGGCTGTCATAAGACAGCGCTAGTGAAGACTTAGCAGTAGAAGTTAAACTTAGCAGCTTAGCAGGTGCCTTTCGCTAGCATAAAAATTTTTGAACTGGAATTTGATTTTAGAATTAATCAATGTTATTATATATTTTTTTCTTATTCTAAAATACCCATTGGCCAGCATTTAAGAAACATATATATTTCCGTGCACCTTATACACAATCAAAAGTTACGTAAACATAAACAGATGAAGGATACATGCAACAGAATAGCAGAATCCGATATTATATTTAGGTGTTGAATCCCTAGTATAAACAACTATCTCAGTAAACAATAATTACTATAATTACGCCTGTGTGGAGAAATAATTAAGGCAGATTTTTTATATGCTTATAATATAGAACATTTTTTCTCAATATATACCTTGTTTAATTGTCTATATATAAATAAATATAAAGGGACAAATCACACAAATTTAGCTTACCCCACATGTTGTGAATTTGTGTTAGTTAGTTATAATAGATTAACATCCAAGACCTAGGCCAATCTGAAAAATATCGTTTTCCTACCGGGATCGAACCCGGAACCACTCGTGTCGCAAGTGTCAACTGGTGGTGGTCATACCTACTACAATATGTAATTGAGCAGACGGGTAACTAAATAAAAATCTACAAACTGTGGAATCTACTATGAATATCTACGTAGTAGGGAAGTGTAAAATCTTTTTTTAACTTCCATCTACGAAGTGTTCACTGCACCCGCGCTACGCTACGCTACGACCTACGACTCGTAGCTTCTACTTCTACGTAGACATGCGTTAATGTCGTAGCCCGGTAAAGTTTTTTTTTTTTTTGGTATACGGTACGTACCTCCATTGTCTGATCAGAAACATGGAGAATTTTATAGGATACTTATCACATGAGAGTATATATAGGAATACCTTGACATGCTTTGGAAATATTACTACAATACATAATAATGTTAATTTAATATTCGCAAAGATTACAGTCAAATTAAAAAAAAATCTTGGGTGTTTAAAATGGTTATACTTCTTCGTATATTTCTTCCGCTGTAGTTTTATGTGTACTACATTTTAAGGGCAAATTCTTGTTATTAATTCTAATAGTGATTTTATATACTTACCTATATGTATGATGGTTATGATTTATTTATTACACAGCTATGTTTTACCCTTTTTAACCGACCGCTGCCACAGTAAACATGATAATATATAAATGTCCGTTTGAAATTATTATGTATTCAGGTTTGAAATGCATAAGCGTAAAATTTATGGGTTAACTAAACCATTATAATATATATGTTATATATGTATATAACCGATTTCAAGAAGGTTGCGGAATCATATTTTTTCTGATAATTTGTCACATCATAACTTCGTAATTTTTGAACTTATTCGATTCTTTTTCTATTTGGAAAGATATATTTTTTAAAGATTCAGCTGTTAAATTTTATCTGAAAGCATATGAACATTATAATTGTTAAAGTTATATGTTTATATTTACAGGTTTTTGAGTTTGGGTGTATACCGAGTTGATTTTATTTCAAACGCTACATGGATTTGAAGTTTGGCACAAACACTATGCTATAAGTAAACAACTGTATATAAACTACAACTGCATAAATAATTCTGTTTATTTGTAACCTTTTCACACTTGAACCATTGAACCGTTTGACATATTTTAAGCAGTGGGACATACGCACGCACGCATTGATTCCCGAGAAATCCAAGTCAACGCAATCAGAGCCGCGACCAAAAGCAAGTATAAGCTATTTTTCTTATAAACTTGCGCGGGTAAAGTCCCTGGCAAAACACTTGTCTTAAATAATCATTTCGATTAAACAAACCTCTGCGCACAATGTGCGTTGCGGTCATTCGTTCAAGATTAATATTATTTGTGAAGACTCTACTTGAAGCGCTAGCGGAGAGATATGAATGAACAACAATCATATCGAACTGCAAGCAAATAAGTAAAGTGCCTTTTAAATCTTTTCTTCAATATTTATCCTCGTCTATTGTGTTTCATATCTTGGTACACAGCAATTGACAGGATAACATTAGTTGCAAGGTCGAGGTCTTGAGGACGCCGACTGATCGAGGAAAATTAATACTAAGGTACTAGATTTTATAAACTAAACATAGCTCTGATTATAAATGAACTGTTTTCCTAGTAGATGTCATTTCCGCCTATTTTTAAGTTGAATGTGTATAAAGTGCAATGCTTTTGTCCTCACACAATTAAGATTCAATATTTTATTAAAAGTGCCATATTAATAGAATTTAAACAAAAATATTTTAATGATAATCAAAAAACATACTAAGTATAAAAAACTTACTATTATGTATTTTAATATATACTCATTATGTGAAAAGGAATTAAAAATAAAAAGAAATACAAATTAAATCCAATCTAATAGGTCACCTATATACTTGAACATAAGTACGGCGTCAAAAAAGTGTTTTCTTTTATTTCATATCCCTTTTTTCAACTAAAAATGCGTGTATAAATAGCTAGTAAAAACATATTATTCTCCCAGTACCAAACACGCTAAAAAATAAACTTTATTTAATACCCTAATTATCTATGAAAAAACACTAGGAACTCACCGTCATCAATGGGGATGACATCTGTTGTCAGCTGGACGACAACTGACACCTCATACGTGTCGACCTCCAGTTTTTCTTCTAAGGCCCAAACTCCAAACGAACACGTTACGGCACACGTGACATTACGAGTATTCACCAGTTTTTCACTCACACGGTCACTTCACTTTGAAGTCACTTGATAAATCACCTCTTAGGTCACTGATGCGTGGAACTTAGCGCTTCCTCTTCCGTTTTTCTTTTCGTTGTTGTGATCGATCAGAGATCAAAATGATCTAGGCGATCTTTGGACTTCTATAAAATAAATTTAATTTATGTAATTTTCCACTGTTTTCAACAAAGTTACTAACTACTTCGTAGTATTAGAGTGCATGCTTATCTCTTAATAGTAATGACTATATCTTTAATTGGATTTTAATTATAATAAATTGTAAGGAAATTATGGTTATCTTATGAAACGTAAATGGAACTCGCGTTTTCTTTCCTAAAAGACACTTAAATTTTTACAAGCTGCCCTTGGCTGCTATCGTTATTGCGGTTTTTTGCGGAAAATTATACAATTTTCACGTGAATCAAGTCTATTTATCGCAAATCTAATGAGGTGATGTTTAAACATCACTGACATTGAGATGGATGAGATTATTCTTAGAAAACCGTGTGGAGACAGCTACAAAAAATATATTTGAAGCAAAGATTCATGAGTCTGCATTCGTTTTAAAGCCTTCTGTTTTAAGACCTGCTTTTACGACCAACAATTTTGATCTTGCGCCAAATTGTGCCAACCTAATATTTTAATAAATTGTAAACGTACTATAGGATATTTTTTATGTCAGCCTATGGTTTTTTAACAGAAATAAATCCTATTTTTTGTTAGTTATAATGACATTTCGTCATGAACACGTGACTAAGTTTGGAATGGAACATAAGATAAAGTAGTAGGATATTATACTCAACTATGTGTGTTCTGGTATTAGCTTCAAATCTTTACACTAATTAAAATCTTTGTGATAATGCAAGTTTATCCATACTAATGCGAAATAAATCTTGAGTTGTATTCTTTACTGATTTGATATTGCATTGCTAGAATGTTAGACCTACTTATATTTATCTTTTAAAATATCTCTTTATTATTCTTTACATTTTAATATACAGAATTAGCTTGATATAAAACAATTTAACTTAAACAATGCGTCCTTATCACTACATTGCATTTATTTTCTCAAAACACATTTTTTCAGCACTTGGCTATTTTTCATAATTTAATAGTACCTAGTTACGCAACGAGATTATCGCTAACTAAAATTTGCAAATAAAATATGCGACATAAAAATAAAGAGAAGAAAGGAAAAGATGACGTTCAAACAGGGATACATAATTGTGATCTTAATTTTAATAAAAAATTATTCGTGTTTCTTTTGCTTTGACTTTATACTCTTTAGACTCTGTCATGCCTTCTTTATTTAATTATTTAAAAAACTGGCCAATTTTTCAATGCTTGTATGCGTGACAGCTTTATGCTAGCATATGTCAACTTTTGCCATCGAATAGGTAGCTATGTGTTTTTGCATCATAGTCTATGAGTTGGACACAATTTTATTTTTCGCTTTAAGGCTAATTGAGTCTATCTAGACCTTATATAATTTAAGGTCTCTTGATCTTTTTGTGATCGAATTGTACTAGTAGGATTGTTCAATGCTCATGTCGTTTGGGGCTCGCTTCAGTTTTGCAGTTTAAATTATCGTGTATCTTTGCTTATCTTTTATTTACATAGACAGTTTCTGTCACATGCCACTTTACGACGTCAGAAACCGTTGTGATTGTATGATAAGACCAAGACAATGTTTTTGTAAAATTGTTCATCATTTTATATTTTATAACTACCTATTTGGAAATTGAAATTCAATTTATTTATTTGTATATATAAGAAATATGGGCATATTGGCATTTTTATCACTTGGTAAATTTATTTAATAAATGACTAGTCACTTGATTGGTATTTTTGTTTTACCTATAAAATTCATCTTATATAAATTATGAGTTTAATTATGGATTATGAAGTTCTTTTCATGAGTTATACAAATACATAACAAAATTTGCAATACATATGTATAATTTTTATTTATTGTATTGAATATTTCATAGTTGTACTCGATTTCATCGCATTACAAACCGAGACATTTTTTCACGGTGATCGCAACGCAAGCGCAACGGAAGCACGTGATTTGCGCTCCCGCAGATTCGCACGCAGAAGAAACATCCTTGACAATAGCCCGAAAAAATATTTAACATCACACAAAAACAGACAATTATTCACTGTCTCGACTCCTCAATGCAAGACAGCCGGACAGAAGAGAACATATCAATTAGTTCCACCGATAACTCAGAAGAAAAATGAGCGAGACCACATGACAAGGCAATTGAATCGTCATTTCCGCTAATCTTTACTCGTTTTGTGCTGTTTACGTGTAACGAGCCCAGCACTTCGCATATAAAATCTCCATAACAATGATTTCCAGAACAATAAGCAAAGATAACCCGTTTTGCGTATAAATAATACAAAAGCATGAATATTCAAACGTGCAACGAAACAGTCACTGTGATCACGACAACTAATTAACACGAATTCAAATTATCTAACTCACTCAAATTTTGGTTTTTGAGCGATTTTCGCGCGAGATACGCTACAATGTCAAGAGCATCCAATCTCAACACCGGCGATAAAGGCACTCGTATCACTTCCCGCCCTACCACGTCATGATAAGTGCATCTCGTTAGAACAATGTCGAAAAAAAGGTGTAATGAACACGATAAGGCACAAATAAACGATTGCCGGCGATAAGTTGTACCTGTTAGCGAGACAGGCGCGCGTGCGACTAGCACGGTGTTCCACGCACGAATGCCGCCTTGCGTCTCGTCCATTGTTTACAACCATAATAACGTTTTCGATCGAGTTTGCAGGGCGGCGAAGGCTTCGCCGGCGGAAAATCTGGCCGGTGTCCAGCGCGCGTCACGACGTTGCATCGCGAGCATTAGCCGATTGATAAACAAATAAAAACCAACGTGAATTGAATTTGAAGTATGGCGGCGGTTTTTATCTGTCGCTGTCTCGGAAGGCGGACATTTTTACTTATGCTAAGTTGTGCAACTCTTTTTGCAATACTTTATCAAACATTCATGAGTATACCTTTTTTGTGTACTGATCTTCGCAATTAGTCATGTGTACGAAAATAAGGTCAAATATAAGTTATTGTTAGAAGTGTTTAAGTTGAGATTATTTCATTAATAAAAAATACCTACTTCTCATTTCGTAATATCAAGTAATCCTCGATATTATGAATATACTTTTTGGGATAAACAGTAAGAAATATCACAAAACCCAAAGGCAGTTCAGTAAAATATATCTCTACATGTAGATCATACACACTAGAATAGCTATAGAGTAAGGCTTGTAGTTTTTTTTCAGCCCCCAGCCTTGTTTTAGCAGTCGAATTTTATATGATGATTGAGTTTACAACAGTTATATTTAAACGCAAATAAAACCAAAATAAGAGACATACAGATTGCATTATTTATTACACATGCCAAAAATACAAATTGAAGTAGATTTTTGTAGTGACGGTCAAATAACTTAGATATTATCTCTATAAATATTACACGGTTTCTATCTTATCTACATTATTTCCATGCTAATTAATTCAGTTTTAAACACTTTTTGCTCGCTCAATAGTTTATACCTGCGTGCAGACGCTGGAACGATCCATAAACTGAATTAATAATTTAGTTACTTTTTATTGCACCATTATAAATAAACATAGAAGCTCATTAAATGATCATATAAAAAATCAAATATATTAAATTAGCAATCCTACCCATTTTGAATATTTTCCCGTATCTTATTTCTTAATTTAATTAGAGCGTATCAAAATAGCATTATGAATGCATAAAAATACTTAAAAAATAATAATTTTGATAGCCTCATTCCTTCTTGCGATAGGTGAAAAAAAACCTTTTTTTAAATTCGTTTATGTAGAGAAGACTTTGTTCTTTCTGTTATATTTATTTAAGAAGTTATTTATTGAAAGCAACCCGATCAGTTTAGAGAAATTAATCAAATTACAAATGATATATCATTTGTTATTTGCGATAATACTACAGTAAATTTAGTCAAGTAAGTGCTATAACTGGAGAGAGAGATATAAGTTTTGCACGTTAATAAGTCGGTGTTTGAGTGTGTGTCAGTCTGAGGTAAGGAACCGCTAAACAGTTTTTTTTTCTACATAATTCCATAATAGTATTTCATGCATAAAAGTATGAATACTCTCATTGGCAAGGTGAGTGGCGCGGGTAGCGCTAATAGAGGCGCCACGAGCCTTTTAAGGCTTAATTATAAACCGTTGCATTCAATATTTTTTCTACGAATTTCAAAAAATGCATAGCTAGTAAAATATAAATTTTGAATTTGACAATTAACTCACGGGCATCTCACGGGAAATGTAAATATGACAAAATTTTGTGTATATGGTTACCTTTTTTTTTTTGATTGATCACTTGAGTCTTAAAAAAAACTTCTTTTGCAATCACGAAATCTAGGTTTAATAGTCTGTGGCTGCTGCCGTATCGTAAGAGCGACAATATAGTACGGCTGTGCCGTACTGTCATGGAGAATAGAGTATAGACTTATTATATATGTTCTTATGTTTGTGTTTTTGATCATGTAAATGACAGATAAAAGTACAGGAGTAGAAAAAGATAATTTCGCTCTTGTCGTGATTGTCCCATTATAAAACATAAGTTGAACTCTGTAATGCTGGCAACGTTGGATATTGTTTCGGCGTCTAAGTTGGCGCCGCCACTGTTTCTTTTTTCATTCTTTCTCTCGTCCATCTATCGCTGCCACAGAGCAGGGAATTTCAATGTTGCTCGCACGCTACACGCTAGGGCGTGAGTAATGAGATATTCCTTGCTCTGTGATCACCACCATCGCAGACAGGCTATCCTCTCCTTTTTTCTCTTAAATTAGACATAACAGCATGTTTATTCCTGCGGAAGCTTCGCGAGAGCTCAGAGTAAGTTGTGAAACGTGCTTGTTTTCGCAGGAAAAATTCTCAGGATTGCTGCATTTCACAGCACTTGAACACCTACATTCGACTTTCAACAAACAGACCCTATATAGGGTCTGTTTGTTTGACAAGACTTTGTAAACGCTTGCCGGTGCTTCCTGGTGGGATTATTTGCCGAAGTCCTTGATACCACTCATATATCACCATGAAGCCTCATGAAGTTGATACAAAAACATCCTATGATATTATAAAAACAAAGGTTTGTTTGAATGTAAAAATGTTTGTTACTCCTTCACGCAAAATCTCTATAAGGATCTTGATGTAACTTTCCAATGTTAAAGCTGACACATCAGAATAGGATTTACTTGGATATAAATGAGACGAAGTTGCGGGAAAAGACTTGTATCTACACGACATAACATTTAATAAATTAGTAGTAAAAGCTTCAAAATGATAAAATACGCTAAAGAAATTCGAGTGAAATGTTAGCTTTAAGCGCCTTGAGGGTGAATTTTCACGCAATAATTATGATAATTAATGTTCGACAAGTTACTATTACCGCCCAGGGCCTTAACATTTTAATGAAATCTCTCTACATAGCGAAAGCGTGGAAAATAGATGATGGACACAGAATATAGTCGAGATCTTGCAGTTTCAGTTTTAAAAGTTTTTCGTGAAGGCATGAAAATTAATTGAGAATACCTAGTTACTATATCATCGACAGGTTTTTGTAAGTCTCCACTGCAGGAGCATGACCCTCTCTGTACCATTAGAGCCATATATTAGCCAGGGCAGTCAGAGGATTTGGTCTACACTCTCCACGCTGGCCACACGGGTTGGAGAGGTCTCTTCGATGTTTATAGCTTTGGTTAGCTTGTATTTCCTTAGTCGACTTCTACGACATCTACGGGGAGATTTGGAGTGGTCCTATTCTACTCGGCCGGGAACCACACGGCAGAGTTACTATATAAAAAAATTAAAATAAAATTATATGGCCTGGATTGACCGAGATCGGGTTTTATTTACCTGTCTTAGGTGCACAACGTATCAATCAAGACATAAAGAAGCCATTGCGATATAATGATGACAATGTGAAGAAAGAAGTATACATTCACACCTCTCTGCTTTACGCAATTAATCAATAATTTAAGTTATTTTTAATCATCACAATCACATTTCATCACAACAATCATTTTATTAATTTTTTTAATAAGCATATGAAAATGCGGGCGCATATTTATTGCCCAGCAGTGTTTGATTCGGACTGTAGACCTTTTACTTGCTTATTATGTAGTATCTCATATGGAAAATTAAGAAAGAAAAATTGCTAGTGAGAAAGCCAGTATTCATAAAAACACTTCAGCTGCTGTGTAGACTAGCATGACATGATCTCTAAGATGCACTTAGATCTCTATTGTCTCTGGTTTTAAATGTACCATCAATACATGTTTTCTAGTTTAATGGTTCGGTATAGAAAACCTTTTACTCATTATCTTATAATTTAGTTGCGTATTATTAGAAAAACAATGGCAGAATTGCTAGTAAGATCAATAATTTTTAATAAAAAATTGGCCAAGTGCCAGTTGAGCCATGAAGGGTTCCGTAGAAACAAGCTTAGATTAGCTAAAAAAAATTTCTACCAATTTTTGGCATGAATAATATACATACCTATAACAAATTACAGCTTTCTAGTACTTATACTCTTTGAGCAAAACCGCGGACGGATAGACGGACAGACATGGTAAAACTATAAGGATTCCTTGTTTACTACGGACCCTAAAAAGGAGGTCACAAGTTCGACTCGTACATAATTTAAACATTTGTCTATTTTGAAGAATTTCAATTAATATTTTTTATTGTTTCAAATGAAAATTTAAATTATATTAGCTAAAATGTTAACATTTAATTATATAACATAATCTGAATATCATTTAATAATTTCTATTTAAATTTTGTGGTTTGTATGCGATGTATTTTAAGCAAAATAAATTAAAATCTTTACTAAAAATACTTGCTACCTAGTGAAAACAAACACTAGTGATACACCAATTGTATCTGCATATAAATTTTCCATTTAGTACATACAATTAAACATGTAGAAAAGGTTTAACTCATTTATCTTGTTTCTTATTAGCCTCTTGTAAGATAACAAAAGAAGATTTATTTTTTTGCGTTTAGTGAATTACAATTAGAGACGTAGAAAAGACGTACTCGTAGGTTTGATGCAGGCTGGTTCCAACCGGTCGTATTGGAAATCCTTGGGGAACGCCTATGTTCAGCAATGGACGTCCTGTGGCTGAGATGATGATCATCATTTCGTGTAGGTGACACGGTCAGTCGACCATGCGCACCCTGGTGTACAGACAAAATATTTTTACTATTTTAATATATGTATAGATTATTATACGGCGTTTGTATAAATTATTTATTTATCTCACATTAGTTTCAATGATTGGATTTATAGCTATTTTTGACGCATTCACAATGCTATCTTGATAAACTCCTACATTAAGACAGTATTCGGCAAGCCTTAAAATTCATGAATCGTACTATTGGTAGAGGAAATTGACGTTAGATGAGGACAGAACAGAGCCAAAATGTAAAAACATACATAAAACTATAATTTCCGTGCTAAAAATGGGTTGACCTTGATAAGTAAACAGTAATGCATAATCTTAAAAAAATAGCTCCTACTTCTATGGCACAGCCTCAAACGCTCCGCTTTATGAGGCGAATAGATTTTAAAAAAATATGAGGTGTAAAACGTAAAACAATGCTTGTTTATATATCATTACCAAAAGCCCCTAAAACGACATCCAATACTGACTATTTAACAAACGTAACATTAATTTCATGATTAAATCACTGTACACATGGTAAAGTAAAAACCATGATTGAAGAATCAATAAACACATGTTTAAAAATGCTATTATTTTTATGTTAAATTATTTCTTGAATTTTGAAACAAGTTATGCAAGGAAACAGAATTTTGGCCAAAAGTTAAACATAAAATAAATTACACAGTACAGCAGAGACGGCACGTTTATCTACAAGTATGGTAAATAAGTTGCTTTTCAGGTTTGTACCACTTCATTGAATAATAAGCAGACAGAACGGCGTCGGTTTTTGTGTATTTTATCAACCATGAAATAAATTATTTCATATGAGTTCAATAATATTTATTTTATCTGATTTCTCTTGGTCTCCGTGGAGTTAATGTAATACCACTAATCACGTTAAATACTATTAATTAAATATTATTTAGATGTTTATAACACCACTGACTTTTAGTTAGGGGTTTTATCTGTCCGGTGGTTGTGGGTCATGGCATCGGGTTCGCGCGCCCGTCCTCTCGAGCTGCTACTTTCTTATCCCCCCCTGACCATCCGAGCAATAACATCCCTAAAGATTATTAAGTCAAAGAGATTTTATTTATTTAATAAATCTATATTGGTCGCAATGGAATAAAGGGAAGACTTAATGATAGAGCATTCTCTACCAGTCAACTGTCGGGATAAACAGATAAAAGTATTGCGCTAGGCGCTTTAGGACTGTAATAAATATTTTGATACACATAAAAATGTACAATTATATAAACATATGCATAAATGAATTACTCATCAAAATACATATTTTTTAAATTTCAAATTAGTAAATGAGGTGAAAAAGTGCCTGAAAAGGCCTATTTCCTGAATAAAATCTTTAAATCTTTTGAATCTAATATCCCAATCCCAACTTATTAATATATTTGTTTGTAACCTCTTCACGGTTTATCAACTGAACCAATCTTCTTGAAATTTGGCATACACATAGGTAAGAATACTGAAAAGAACATAGGGTTTCATCTCGAAAAAAAAAGTACTGTTTCTGTTTATTCCGATAAACGACTCGGCAAAATTATACTCGAGAGAAGCCGCTGGTAAAAGCATGTTTTTTTTTTCAAACAGAAACTGACCACGGCAGTGTAGGGTTCCGGAGACCACACCATTACATTGTTTGTCGACTATAACCTTTGACTATATTCTCCCGACTCCATCATGCCTTTATTTCAGTAGGTAAAAACTAGCTCATACTTCAATGCTTGTGTGCAAGATAGCTTTGTGTTAAGAGGGTATACTTACTAGCAGTGCGTTTTCCATACAAATGTATTTCTCTATTTTCTCGCTGAAAACTGATTCTAGAGACACAATTCTTTTTAGCATGATACCATTATAGCAATAGTAAAATATTATTTCACATTACGTAGAAACCTTGACCGTAACATAAATAAGTATTGTTACATACCTCGTTATTACACATGAAGGTGGCACGAAGCAAACGTCTTACAGATATGTTAATTGCCGAGGAATTGCTTGTAATAAGTGCATTATTACAGGTTGGCCGCATTTTATATTTTTATTGCAGTGAAAACTACTTATCACTCTGTCGTTGAAAGATTTATGTCCACACGTGGTATGAGTTCTCTTTTCTTTAGTTGTTATGTATGAAGTACCTTTTGTAAAATTTAACAATACATACAATGTCTTACAATAATATGCAATATTCTTTGAAGGTTATGTTTAGACTAAGCGATTCAGAGCAAAGTTTTTCCTTCATTGGACAAATATGAAATACTAATTTTCGCCCGCGGCTTCGCTCGCTTTAATCTTGTTCCTTAGGGAGCAGTTCTTTTCCGGAATAATACGCATTTTTTGTCTTTATGCGTATCCCAGATAACTCGTATGTTAAATTTTATGATGATTGGTTCTGTAGTTAAAGCGTTACAAATAAATAAGCAAAGAAACTCTGAAAGTGAATTTCTTTGTATATTTATTTGTATGACATTTGTTTTACTACATAATAGTCACTTATGTCCTGTGGGGAAGTGTAGTACAGATTTGGATATTTGAAACTTCTGTCCAATTATTTTTGCTTTTATTTCTAAATGCTGTACAAAATTAGTGCGGCAGATACCATAATGGACATAATCAAGCGTCTATAAGCTGTATCTTCTTTACAAAATTATATTTTCAGAACTATCGACGCATATTCTCCAAATGTCAAATGAAATAGCCCGGGTGACATTTGCCCCCCAAAGTAAAACGTAGTTGCCAAACGGCGGCGGTAGCAACGCTTCGTGAAAAACCCTTCCGGGACAAAGTGTACTGAAGTTACTTATCAGTATATAGTTATATATATATTTCTAAATAAATAGATAAACAAAGAATATAATTCACGACAAACATTGTATCTGCTTCGTGACTGACAAATGATTCAAAAGAATTACCGGCGGCTCCAACTCTGCAATTTGCACGGAGCCCCTAATTTCGCTAACGAAACGTCGACCAAAACGTTTCCACAAATTAGTCGTGTCAGTTAATTCTAATTCTTAACCTCCACTCAACCAAACGATTTGCTTTTTCATTTTTGCACAAAATGCAACTATACATATAGTGCACGCTAGGTGCACGCACACTACCTATTTTTTATTATTTAATCTGACCTTACAATAACAAAAGGTGTTAACATTTACAAAGGGTTTTCATCTGTATAGTACCACTGGATTAGTAAATACGTTAAAATATTCTTAGGCGTAACTTATTACCACACCTTTCGAGAGCACCGTTTGTCTACGCTTTCTATGCAGTTGCAAAATTGCAACTAATCCTGTTTTTCGAATCTTTCAAACACACCCACGGGGAAACTATGAGTGTGGGGGGAGACCCTGCGATATTCCGTTGGGTACGTTAGTACTTGTATTAATTTTGTGCTATAACTTGTAAGTAATTAACATTTATAGGTATTAATTTGAGTAGATAACGAAACATTACTGATACAAGCATGTTTTTAACAACATTGAACTATTTAGCTTGGGAATAACCCAATATGCATTAGCAGACAGTGCTAATTGGCAAATATTGCGACACATTAATTTGGTTTTTTACATAGTAATTTCTATGAGAAAACGGATCGGTCCGGTAACTAGCGAGCGGTTACTTACATACTTAAAAATGATATAACCATTGAGAGTTTATGTTCTGCATTTATAAACGGATTGACTGCAAGTGAATTTGAAGTAGGTACCTACTTCAATGTTCAAAGGGGCTACATTATGTTTTGTTACAATTTGACTTTGCTTAGTTAGGACGATAATAAATAAATATATACGGACAAATCTCACAGATTGAGCTAGTCCCAAAGTAAGTTCAAGACTTGTGTTATGGGATACTAACTCAACGATACTATATTTTATAATAGATACTTATATAGTTAAACATCCAAGACCCAGGTCAATCTGAAAAAGATCATTTTACATTTTGACCTGGCCGAGGATCGAACCCGAGACTCCCGTGTCGCAGGCTGACGTGTGGACCACTGTGCCACGGAGCTCGTTGACTTATCTGAACTCTTTAGTTGCAAGCGTTTACACCTATTGCAACTAATAGCTTCATCTATTAAATTAAATTCAAAAAACCACAGATAAGTTATTATTTCATGTTATCTTGCTTATTGTAATTTAACTTTCTTCTTATCATGTTGAGTTGTAATAAATATGCCTGCCATAGTTTGTCGGTAAAAAGAGATACGATACTATATCTTTACTGACTCAAAAGCTGAAATTCTAGTATCCGTTTAGTACAAACTAGTGCGTAGTGGTGAGAACGGATCTCTAAGACTTTCCAAATCTGATCAGCCGACCAGACATTTTTATGGCAATGTCATGTATCTATGATGATGATGATGAAGTCCCATTATTCATAATACATTAGCGCTAAAGGAAAAGTTGCTGCAGTATGGGCTGGGTGGAGGGTATTTTTTTAAAACTTTTTTTATTTCAGCTGTATGTTTCTTTGTATATATGTATGTGCATTCGGTTCAAATCTTTACTCCGGTTGAATTATAATTTTACGTACTTATCTGACAATGCAATAAGGTAAAAATATATGAGGTAAATATTAATCGTCGAGCTGATCTGATGATGAAAAACACTTCAATATTGAACAGTTTGGTTACAAATTTACACTATGAATTTCCACGGAATAAAATCTTGTCACATACATGTTTTTATTTTTTTATTCTGTCTTCTGTTGCTAAATTAATATGTCAGCGCCAGTACTAATGCCACCCTCAGATTTTTTAGTTCATCATAGTGTTCATCATCGTGACAATCTAATGGTCCATTTTTTTTTAATAATAAAAATCTTTATTTCTTAGCCTTAGTTGATAAAAATACATATTTCTGGGACCCACCTAGTAAGCTTAGAAAAAGCCTGTGGCAGGGGGATCCGCTCTTCCGAACACATGATAATAACTTAGGCCTAGTTAACAAATACATGAAAACAGTCAGAAAAAAAAGATTGAATTCATTGACATATGTATGTGTGTGTGTGTTGGTGTGGAGGTGTGTATGTGTTGGTATGGGGGTGTGCATGTGTTGGTGTGGGAGTGTGTGTGTTGGTGAGAGGGTGTGTGTGTGTGTTGGTGAATGGGTGTGTGTGTGTATGTGTGCACGTGACAGTGTGTGTAATAACGATTACTGATAGAAGATGTGACATTATAAATAAATATTGTTATAAGATTGTTTTGTATAGTTCTCAACCCTGCGATAGAATCTTGGGATCAGAGACCATTATCAGACTATTACCAGAGCAAGTCCAGCAGTAAGTAGTGGTCTCCATTGATTACTTAGCCTTTTTATTTTTGAATCAAGTAGTGTACTTACTTTAGTTTATGACCCATTGATGATTTTTTTGCTTACAGGATATCTATGAATTTTTCAATCTCATCGTAGTCTAGTGTAGACAGCCATTCAGTTATTGAGGTCTTACATTTGTAATTTCTGAATTTATGGATGTCTAATAGTTCATTGTATAAATGTGCCGACATTACGTAGAATTGTCTTTTGGCAAATTTCGTATTGCTTTGATGAACAGGAGCGACCTTGCGTCTCCTCCTTCCAATTTGCTCATTCGGATTAAACGGTATAGTTTTATGCAGTCTCAATGTTGCCGAAAGAATAAATAGTTTCCTAACTGATAAAAGTTTACTGAGTTCATAAAGATCCTTAGTAGGATATCTCAGTTTTTTGAAGAACATTACCTTTAACAGATATCTCTGGCCCCTTTCCACCTCTAGAAATTTAGATTTTGTTGCTCCACCCCATGCAGAAATAAAGTAATTATAGATTGAGCCAAGGCAATGTAGATTTGTTTAAGTAATTTTTGTGATGTCACGTGCCTAAGTTTCTTAAAAATCCAAATGAGTTTTCTGACCCTCTTATTGACATGCTCAATATGTGGGTGCCAGAAAAGACGCTGGTCAAGTATGACACCAAGGTACCTCATGGATTCCACTTCCTCCAGAGTTGGACAGTTACAGTTTGTAAGGTTATTCCCATCACACATATGAACTTTAAGTATATATTTAAATAAAATTATTTTAATACGGTTTTTATCCCGTTTATTACATTATTTATACACCTAACGTTTCGAGCACTTTACAGTGTTCGTGGTCGCAGGTAGACTAAGTTGACATTTGTCTAGTATTTTATAAGAACTGCAAAATCTACCGCCTAAAATATTTATTGATAACGTTCCGGATGTACGCAGTATTGGCTCACGGTGTCTGAAGGTCTTGCAGTCTTCTGCTTAGCTTGAGATTTGATTAAATTGATGACTGGATCCCAAGCTGGTGGTAACTGCCAACCATACTCTCTATTGAAATTAGGATGTTTTTTAATTTCAATAGCCTCACGAAGCATTCTTGGAATGTATCTGTTTTCTTTTGCAAGGACTTGAGGATTATCAAAACGCATATAATGGTTGGGTTTGTCTAGGGCATGTTCACAGACTGCAGACTTCGTTGAGCGCCTATGCTTCATGTCAGCAATATGTTCTTTTATACGGGTACCGATGCTTCTCTTTGTTTGCCCAATGTATGATAAACCACACTCACAGTCAATTTTATAAACTCCAGCATCTTGTAACGGGATATTAGATTTGACAGGTCTTAAAAGTTGGTTTATTTTCTTGTGCGGCTTGTAATAGGTCTTGATTGAAGCACGCTTAAGTATATTACCAATTTTGTCCGTGACTCCCTTTACATATGGTAAGATGGCAGGAAAGCGATCAACTGTGTGAGGCTTTGGGCGGCTTCTGTGATGTGTTTTTGGGAGGTTGAGGTTGTTGCTTCTTAAAACCGATTTTACTCGTTGAAGCTCCTCCTTGAGGTGGTGGGTGTCACAGATGCCATGTGCTCTCTGAAATAAAAGATTTACCAACGGTAGCCAACTGACATGGATAATGATGGGATTTGCCATTGAGATATTTGTCGTTATGGGTAGGCTTTCTATACACAGTATGACTAATAGTATTATCAGGATTTCTAATTATTAAAATGTCAAGAAAAGCTAATGAATTATTTGTCTCAGTTTCTAAGGTGAATTTAATTTTGTTATTAATTGAATTAAGATGGTTTAGTAATAAAGAAACTTGAGTTTTTGGGAGAACAACGAAAGTATCATCTACGTACCGTTTGAACATCTTCGGCATAGCCAGGGTGGATGAAAGAGCCTTCTCCTCAAGGTCTTCCATAAATATATCGGCGACAATGGTTAGGTGTATAAATAATGTAATAAACGCGATAAAAACCGTATTAAAATAATTTTATTTAAATGTGTAACAATCGCGAAAACATAAGAAAACTTTAAGTATATAGTTATGGTTAGGTTGTGTTTTTTTAGTAATGTACACATGAACTTTGTCTTTGTGGTGTTCAATGAGAGCAAGTTCGACCTTAACCAAAACCTTTTCCATCCCCCCGCTCGCTCTTGCAAAGACCTCATCCCATGTGGATCCCTCAAATACGATGGCAGTATCATCAGCATATGAGACAATACTTCCACCCTCCAGCTTTAGGTTAGCAAGGTCGTTTATGTACAGGAGCAACAAGGTAGGACCCAGCACGCTCCCCTGAGGCACTCCGTATGTGACATCTCTGTCCTCACTTATAAATTCCCCTATATGAACCATCCATCCATTTGGACCTCGTGTTATCACAACTACAAGCGTACTTACCATTTCAAACAAAATTCCATAGTGTCAACAGCGTGAAGTTCATTATTTACCTGAAACAATAACTCTATATTAGATTCATGTTAGGAAGATAAAGACACTTCACGCTTTTAAACGTTAGAGTGCCTTTAAATTATACTTAAACGGTCAAATTAAAGGATCAGGAGTCCTTTTCATAGAGGGCACAACATTTGTATAGCGAATTATCATTTTGCTCGCAAAACGTGAAGCACGTTTCTTTGTTAACATTATCTTTGTGACGTGCGTTAACAACAGGTTTTCGCTAATTCAAATGTCTGGTATAAATAATCAGAGCGAGTTATTGCGTTGGTTATTTGACGTGCTCACACAGTAACTATTACATCTCGGAATTTGTTTTGATGTGTAAAGGACTCATAAAGTCCGTTCCAACAATGGTTATTAGGTATACATATACCTTACTTAAATAATAATATACTTATGTTATACTTAAATAACAATTGACACAGTTTTAAGTTGATAAAAAGAGAAATAAAAGAAACTAATATAATTTGCAGGTTTTGCGGTTTTACTATTTATTCACTAAGGATACACAATACCTATATACGGACAAATCACACAGATTGAGCTAGCCCCAAAGTAAATTCGAGATTTGTGTTATGGGATACTAACTCAACGATACTACTATTTTATAACAAATACATATATATATATTTAAAGATCATCCAAGACCCAGGTCAATCTGAAAAAGATCGTTTTCCATCTTGACCTGACCGGGGATCGAACCCGGGACCATCCGTGTCGCAGGCCGGCGTGATGACCGCTGCGCCACGGAGCAAACAATAAAGAAAGTTATAAGTCGGTATCTACATATTATTTGAAGAACTAAAAAAAAAAAGAGAGATGACTCCTTCAACGATAATTTATGAAAAATAGCCTAAATAGTCCATTCAATTCAATTGTACTTATTATAGCGGACCCCGGGCTCTAAAGCGTTTAAGCTAAGGATGAAACCGGGAAGTCCGGGATAACGCTTGGCTGAGAGAGAGCTCATTATAGCGGAAATATAAAATGCACTCGTATATACTTAGAAATCATGCAATCATGCTATTTTAAAGAGTAATTTAAACAGTTCCGTAGACAATATATATATAAAAGACAATATATAAAAAACCCTCTCAGTATCTCAGTATTCGCTATGGCAATGGCGAGCCCATTCACTAAAACTCAACAATTTTAGTGAATGCAGGAAGTTTTCGGAGTTTTAACTCGATTTTATTGTATGTATCGAACAGGAAAGAAACTTAATGTTTTATGCCAATAACTACATCGATATAGGTAGAGGATTAAAACTGAAAGAACGTTTCCTTTATTAGTAGATGTTTATTCTGTTTCTTACATTTTAATTCACATTAGTTGTTACTTTCAGGGAATTCTAAGGTAAGTTCCAACTTCTGTTTGCTGTATAAGTACTCGTAAATTTTAACCAAGTGCTTTGCTATTGTTTAATCTGGAGAAAAGTTAAGCACTCACGCCCCAGTCCGTCTCCCTTCCTCTGATATCAATGTTAGCCACTTACACACACCAAAAGCAATCAAATATCTCTAGAATGAACTCACTGGTAATAACGCTTAAGTTTTAAATTTTAGTTATTTATTTATATTTAACTAGCTGTTACCCGCGGCTCCGCCCGCGATATATAGCCTATGTTCTTCTCGGTATCCTAACCTGTGTGTATGCAAAATTTCATGATGATCGGTTCAGTAGATACGGCGTAAAAGTGTAACAAACAAACAAACTCACTAACTCAATTTATTATATTAGTTGGGATAGTTGGGAAGTTGGGATGGGATAAATGCGTATTTATATTTTTTAGTTCTATCTTTCCTATTTGAACACTTTATTAAAAAAAAATTGCGATAATCGCGTTGGCTTCATGCCAAGTACGAAAGTGGTTCGCCTCAAAGCCTCTGCGTCTCAAGCCACTTCCGGTAGAAATTCTCAGTACACTCGTTAAATTATGTTGGCATTCCTGGCACACGCCGGCGTTATTGATGTCGTGTGTAAACATTGCATCATTTGTTACATGCTGGTTGTTATGAGGGAATAGTAAACTGATGTTTATGAATGTTCTGGAACTATAAGGAAATGCAAAAGATTAAATTAAGCCTGATACAAGGTCGTATGCCAATAATATAAGAAATGCAAAGGTGGGTTATTTGTCTACCCATCATGTTAGATAGAAATGGCCACCCGCGGCCCTTCTTGCGTTAATGTCGATACCTCGAAAACAGTACTTCTTTTCTGTACTCGAGATAACGTTTCATGATAGTCAGTTAACAAACAATGAAACTCACTTCGATAATCAGTTTAGTAATCAAAGCGTAACAGCAAAGCGACCAAACAATAAAACTCACTTAAGCATTTTTAATATTAGTTGAGATTAAGCAACGGGTGAACTCATTTTTTTTATTCCATGTACTCTACTCTTAAGACAGCTTAGCTTAGAAAAGAAGCTATCACGATTAGGCCTTTAGTCTAAAAATTGAAACGTTACTAGAACGTCAGTGTTAAATTACTAATCATATACGAGTAGTTTTAATAGCATATAAGGTAGTTGAGTTTGTCTACGATGGATTTTCTTATGAATAAGTACTTGTATGATGCAATGCTGTAAAAATTACTCAATTTATTACATGTCGTTGTCGATAAGAACATTACCTATGCTGAATCATCACTAAAATCCATAATCCTAAAAGAAACGACTAAATTATATTTGCATGATTAAAGTTTGAGCAATGACCTAAGATCAAACATAGTAAAGCATCTTTTTCCTAGCTACAAATGACAAATTATATATGATCTGTAAGCAAAATAAAAAAGTTATTATCGCACTAAAACTAGCAAGCTTTGTTAGAATGAACTGTAGATTAGAACATGACAATTCTCTCATTTAATTAAGAAAAAAACGACATGGGAAAACATCCACGTGGGTAGGGTTCAAACCAGTACCGTTCTTTCGTATCGCGTCTTTGTATTACTAGTCATAATACAAAGACTATACAGCTAAGTATGGTTACCTAGTCAAAGAGTTATAGCCGACCAGTTAATGAAGTGACGTGCAACTACGAAACACTACTCTGCGCGTGGCCCAATATGCACTTGGCTGCTTTCTATTTTATTTTAGTTTCATTTAATTCGACTTTTGTTTACATTTGTGACACATTAGCGTTTTATCTAAAGTTCAATGTGTCATCATCATCAAATTTAAGAGCTGGGCTCTTGTCGGTGGAGCTTCTTCCATTCCTCTCTTCGCCAGTTGTTTCACTTCTCTGTAAGTAGCAACATTAACTTTTTCTTTTATTTGTTTCATGAAGGTGTGTCTCGGCCTTTTTATCATTCAATGTGTAACAAAAAAATCCCTCCTTGAGCAGGCACACCAAGGAAGTGGTAGGTAATTTATTGTTTCATAAAAGAACTTACCTAAGCGATGCATAATACAAATTATTTACTACTGAGCTATTTATTATGAGCTGCTTAAAAGGCCTCTGATGTATGTAAACTGACTGACAATGTCACTATTTAGAGAGGATATCTGAGGATGCAACCGGTAAAACGGGAAGAAGATGAGGTTTTTATTACCGGAAGCAAGTAGTGGTTGATGAATGTGACTATTAATTAGATTAAAGTTAAATTTAGACGACATAAAGCAAGACTCAATAGGCCTCGTCACGTAGGTGACATGTAAAATTACTTGTCCCTCAAGTATTTTTTTCCAGTTTCTTTTACCAAATTCGTAGAAAGTCAGCAATTATTTGGTGATTGGAATGAAGATGGCAACTGTCAGAAATAGTGGTTCAGAATATTTTCGGTTGTGCTTTTATAAGTCAGCAGTATTATAAGTTATACTTGTAAGGGAAACTGCAAATTGAATGGCACTTAAGTTTTAATTTGTAATTATATTTTCTCTTTACTATACACTAATTTACATTAACGACTTTGCTCGTTGAATGGCGAGTCAATCTCAAACCGAATTATCAAGTGAACAAATGATTTTTATCTCCGCTGCCAGCTTCGTCTGGCAACGGTTATTTAAAGGCAAATCAAATAAATTAATAGTCACATTATAATCCATTAAATTTATAGCCACTTTTATTATGAAGCCATTACCATAAACTAAATAAACAAAGTTTTCACGCCACTCGTACAAAATACCGACTTGTGACGTTACGAATGTATAGAAATTTCAGCAATAAGTTTTGAAAACGTCTTTTGGGGAGAATATCCTGTGAGAAATGGAATGCATGACCAAGCATAACCAAATTAAATAAAGATGTAAGTAAGGTACTCGTAAAACGAATGATAGCCTTATTTTTTATTATTATGTACTTAATTTATTTATAAATGTCATTCCATTACCGTTCCGGGGTAAGTATTAAGCTTTAACAAAATTAACAGGCCTTAAGGTTTTACAGACCTGGGATCTGTCTACCCCGCAAGGGAAAATAAAGAAATTAAAAAAAAAAAAGAAAAAGACGTGATAGTATATATGTATGTATGTAACAAAATTGAAGTTGTGTAACGCCATGCTGGGAAGCAAGCTTCCTGGTACGACATGCTTAATTCGACTTATAGGTGTACATAATTCATGGTCATATAATATAGTACATACGAGTATCATACCTTTGCTCAACTCAACTAAAAAACGTGTTACAGACGGTCATAACAAAGCTTTATAATTGAAGAGATTATGCGGTTGCACGTTTACTAGTTATCGAGATATGATCAGCAACTTCCAATAAATCTTAAACCATAACTTTGTAAATATAATATCTGATCACGCTAGAAATTTATTCAGCTCGGTAGTTTTCCTACAAGCAAACCCGTGCGATTTGACTAATTCAACCTCGCGAAACAGTTAGGACATAAGTACTTAGCTCTTAGCTAGTGTACACTACACTGTAAGTATATTTAGATAGACTAGATTTTTCCAGCGACTTCTCTCGCGATAATGTAAGTCCCTCGTAGATCTAATGGTCACGACAAGTCGACATGGAAATTTTGTTGAATAAGGATAATGCCCTTGTATTTATAAAAATTGTACATTTGAATTTTTGCTTTTAGAAACTTCGTACAATTGAGTAGTATCACATTTTATAATTGAACATATCGGAATAGTCACCGTGAATTTCTTCGATATTTCGATCCAGTTACATGGGCCCTGATCACGAAAGAACTTATTTTCAGGAAAAAAGGAGTTCCTTCGTGATCATGGTCCATGTAACTGGATCGAAATATTGAACACTCAGAGAAATCACAATAATTACGGTAAATATCCCGATGTGTTCAATTCTACTGTTGATAATTGTGAAAGTTTTAAAAGTATCAGATTTTTCTTTTCGAAGTGCAAATTACAAATTAATTGAAACCAGTAGTTTTCCTACAGGCAAACCCGTGATTACTAACAAGTTTGACCTAGGATAACAGTTAGGAAGTGGCTGATTGTCAGCTATTTGCCTCACACTGCGAGGTGTCGTGGATACACCGAGCCTGGATGTGGCAGCGATTGGCCAATATTGTTTGGAGGACATCCAGCATTGGGAATTCCTTAAACGTTGTATCGAATTGCAAAACCATACGCAATCAATACCTTCTAAGTTGAACTGGTTTTTGTACATACAACTTTGTGAAATAAGTAGTGTTTGTTTAGTTCACACGTTAAAGCGATGCTGGTTATCATTTTAGCATTAAGAAAACCAGGCACTTTATAAAGGCGTTGAGTTTGTCCATCTACTTGACGGTACGTCACCGAACGTCCATTTACTTGAATGAATTGATGGATGAAATATAATGACTATTTCGAAAGCTTTGAAACATTTATAAAGCATTGTAGTTCTTGCTATATTTTAATTGTTTCTTTACTTCATGGCAACACGACTTAAATCAAATACTGCATTAGACCTTACCTAGTTAGTAATTGTTTGAGACTATTCCATAAATATGAAGAGAAATAGGATATAGTAGAAAAGTGATGTACAGAATTGAGTCTGTAAGAAGAAATAGGTCGTACAAAGGCCAGCTCTCATGAAGTTCAGTATGTTTACCACTATACAGATGGCGTTTTTAAAATCTTTAATAAAACTAAAATCTTTAATAAGTAAAGATGTATGTCTTTTTATGTTAAAAAAAATACCAAGAATAATAGTCATATGAATATAATCTAAAATACGAGCAATTGTTTTTTATTATTAGTTGAATTAACCTTAGCAGTTTGAAACTCAAAAGCAATAAGCTCCAAAAAAAGAATTTATAAAATAATATACCCTCGGAAACAATTTTTCCGAAACGGTTTTTATATAGTGATTTCTATTTGACTGATATTTAGCCCATCTAGGTGTCATATCTAATAGTTGTATACCCTTGAACCTAGAACGTTCGAGTTACGACCGCCTCCAAGGCGAGCGGACTGCGGCAGGTGAGATTAGGTGGGATAGGAAATATGCATGCCACAAAACGGATGCATGTAAAATGACTCTCTTGCTCATGCAAAACAGTCATTTAACTAGGTTTCATCCTAATCATAATCCTAACTTATATTATAAATGCGAAAGTGAGTTTGTTTATTTCTTTGTTTGTTTATTTGTTACGTTTTGTTGTTACTGAACCAATCATCATGATAGGTTAACAGCTACTATCTAATAATTGTATACCCTTAAACCTAGAACGTTCGAGTTACGACCGCCTCCAAAGCGAACGGACTGCGTCAAATATGCATGTCAAATGACTCTCTTGCATGAGGCCATCGATCTAATTCTTTTACTTTGCGTTTCGATGGTACAAGTAAAATTTTAACGCTCCAATAACGAGCCATTTCGGTAGCTCTATCATTGGCCTATCAAGTCTATCAAGTCGTCCTGATTGCAGGTGTTTGGGGCTCGGATGAAATGAGTAAGTGCGCCATAGTTTGTGAGGAGGGATCGCACTGACAGAAATTTTAACCGGCTTCAAAAAAGGTGGAGGTTCGTCTTTGTTTTCGTCGTAATTCTTTTTTTATGTTAGTTCCCTGATTTCTCGATGATGCCTGGACCGATTTAAGAAATTCTTTTTTTATTCGATAGGTAATACTTTACAGATAGTTCTGTTAAATTTTCATCGAAATGTGTCGAGCACTTTTTAAAAAAATACACAAAAACCAAAAAAATGTTTACACGAATGCCGTTCGGATTACACTTATTTCCATTTTATTCTTATTAAAACAAATGAAAGGGTTGAAGTTTTTTTGTTTTTGTATGTTGTTTAAAATATCATAAATATTGTGATGCATCAATTATTCCCCATCTGGCCAAATTATCTTTGGAGCCACTTGTGTCCGAAGTCTATTCAGTGATTTCCAGATGGGCCATGGCAGACTGTGACCAGAGTGAAGTCCCTCTCGCGGGCTTATGAAGTCACCGATCTAAAGATTGCAGATGGAATGGTCCAGTCCAGGCCGGTAAAAACACAGATCCAGAGAGTAATGTTATGGTTTAATAGAATATAGGTATTAATTTATAATTCTTATACTTTTTTCCCACGACCTTGTGCACGTATTTTATATTTCATATTATCCGCTGATAATGTACCTGAATATAGACGGAAGAATTTTGGAAATCTGTTTTTTATTTGTTTTTGAGTTTATTCATAACAAACAAAGAAAAATTTCCTCTGTGTGATATTAGTATAGATTAAAAAATAAAATATATTGCAAGAGCGAATCAATAAGATTAAAATGAACTGACTTGACAAAAACAAGATAGTGTCTATTTTATTACATATATTATTGTATAGATACTCGTCAAAAGTCTGTCTTGATAAGAACTCAGCTGTATGGCCCACATGACCCCCACGCTTAAACTGGATCATATGATTATAATTGTAAACAAAAGGATTTGATAGCTGGAACCGCCCTTGTTCCATAAAAAACCACAGAAATACCTATAATTTTTTTTACTAAGATATTAGACAAAACTAGTCGTACTATTCGCGTGATAAGGTGTAAACCGTGCGAAACATACGAGAGCAACAGCTATGTTAATACGAAAAAAATATTATTATTGTATCAACAAACTAATAAATTATTTGAACTACATAATTTGTTTTAATGACGCATCCGACCAATTAATCTGCTTAAGTTGTTCAAAAAAATTTGAACATTTTTTACTCTGCGTGAATTTATTACCGATCTATGCACGTCACGGAAAATTATTATATCTTGTTTGACGTAACATTTGTTAATAATAAATCTGTATTTATATTCGTATGTATATTTCCATAACGGTGGTTAAGAAAAGATTTACTTCAATATACTTAGTACGAGTATCTCACCATTAACCTAATTAAGGCTTGCAAAATATCAATTATTTAATTCGTTTCTACATAGAATGGAAGAGATAGTACTACTAACAAAAAACACTTAACCTTAAATGTTGTAGGAAGACTACAGGTACACACACAACCATTAAAAACGCAACGGAATAGCTCAAGTCCTTTTTTTGGTTTTAATTTGAGTAGATAACGAAACATTACTGATACAAGCATGTTTTTAACAACATTGAACTATTTAGCTTGGGAATAACCCAATATGCATTAGCAGACAGTGCTAATTGGCAAATATTGCGACACATTAATTTGGTTTTTTACATAGTAATTTCTATGAGAAAACGGATCGGTCCGGTAACTAGCGAGCGGTTACTTACATACTTAAAAATGATATAACCATTGAGAGTTTATGTTCTGCATTTATAAACGGATTGACTGCAAGTGAATTTGAAGTAGGTACCTACTTCAATGTTCAAAGGGGCTACATTATGTTTTGTTACAATTTGACTTTGCTTAGTTAGGACGATAATAAATAAATATATACGGACAAATCTCA
The DNA here is from genome assembly GCA_963082605.1 of Rhodophaea formosa. Classification (NCBI taxonomy): domain Eukaryota; kingdom Metazoa; phylum Arthropoda; class Insecta; order Lepidoptera; family Pyralidae; genus Rhodophaea; species Rhodophaea formosa. Next base: position 9,174,583 of record OY720206.1, read on the forward strand.
CAGATTGAGCTAGTCCCAAAGTAAGTTCAAGACTTGTGTTATGGGATACTAACTCAACGATACTATATTTTATAATAGATACTTATATAGTTAAACATCCAAGACCCAGGTCAATCTGAAAAAGATCATTTTACATTTTGACCTGGCCGAGGATCGAACCCGAGACTCCCGTGTCGCAGGCTGACGTGTGGACCACTGTGCCACGGAGCTCGTTGACTTATCTGAACTCTTTAGTTGCAAGCGTTTACACCTATTGCAACTAATAGCTTCATCTATTAAATTAAATTCAAAAAACCACAGATAAGTTATTATTTCATGTTATCTTGCTTATTGTAATTTAACTTTCTTCTTATCATGTTGAGTTGTAATAAATATGCCTGCCATAGTTTGTCGGTAAAAAGAGATACGATACTATATCTTTACTGACTCAAAAGCTGAAATTCTAGTATCCGTTTAGTACAAACTAGTGCGTAGTGGTGAGAACGGATCTCTAAGACTTTCCAAATCTGATCAGCCGACCAGACATTTTTATGGCAATGTCATGTATCTATGATGATGATGATGAAGTCCCATTATTCATAATACATTAGCGCTAAAGGAAAAGTTGCTGCAGTATGGGCTGGGTGGAGGGTATTTTTTTAAAACTTTTTTTATTTCAGCTGTATGTTTCTTTGTATATATGTATGTGCATTCGGTTCAAATCTTTACTCCGGTTGAATTATAATTTTACGTACTTATCTGACAATGCAATAAGGTAAAAATATATGAGGTAAATATTAATCGTCGAGCTGATCTGATGATGAAAAACACTTCAATATTGAACAGTTTGGTTACAAATTTACACTATGAATTTCCACGGAATAAAATCTTGTCACATACATGTTTTTATTTTTTTATTCTGTCTTCTGTTGCTAAATTAATATGTCAGCGCCAGTACTAATGCCACCCTCAGATTTTTTAGTTCATCATAGTGTTCATCATCGTGACAATCTAATGGTCCATTTTTTTTTAATAATAAAAATCTTTATTTCTTAGCCTTAGTTGATAAAAATACATATTTCTGGGACCCACCTAGTAAGCTTAGAAAAAGCCTGTGGCAGGGGATCCGCTCTTCCGAACACATGATAATAACTTAGGCCTAGTTAACAAATACATGAAAACAGTCAGAAAAAAAAGATTGAATTCATTGACATATGTATGTGTGTGTGTGTTGGTGTGGAGGTGTGTATGTGTTGGTATGGGGGTGTGCATGTGTTGGTGTGGGAGTGTGTGTGTTGGTGAGAGGGTGTGTGTGTGTGTTGGTGAATGGGTGTGTGTGTGTATGTGTGCACGTGACAGTGTGTGTAATAACGATTACTGATAGAAGATGTGACATTAGAAATAAATATTGTTATAAGATTGTTTTGTATAGTTCTCAACCCTGCGATAGAATCTTGGGATCAGAGACCATTATCAGACTATTACCAGAGCAAGTCCAGCAGTAAGTAGTGGTCTCCATTGATTACTTAGCCTTTTTATTTTTGAATCAAGTAGTGTACTTACTTTAGTTTATGACCCATTGATGATTTTTTTGCTTACAGGATATCTATGAATTTTTCAATCTCATCGTAGTCTAGTGTAGACAGCCATTCAGTTATTGAGGTCTTACATTTGTAATTTCTGAATTTATGGATGTCTAATAGTTCATTGTATAAATGTGCCGACATTACGTAGAATTGTCTTTTGGCAAATTTCGTATTGCTTTGATGAACAGGAGCGACCTTGCGTCTCCTCCTTCCAATTTGCTCATTCGGATTAAACGGTATAGTTTTATGCAGTCTCAATGTTGCCGAAAGAATAAATAGTTTCCTAACTGATAAAAGTTTACTGAGTTCATAAAGATCCTTAGTAGGATATCTCAGTTTTTTGAAGAACATTACCTTTAACAGATATCTCTGGCCCCTTTCCACCTCTAGAAATTTAGATTTTGTTGCTCCACCCCATGCAGAAATAAAGTAATTATAGATTGAGCCAAGGCAATGTAGATTTGTTTAAGTAATTTTTGTGATGTCACGTGCCTAAGTTTCTTAAAAATCCAAATGAGTTTTCTGACCCTCTTATTGACATGCTCAATATGTGGGTGCCAGAAAAGACGCTGGTCAAGTATGACACCAAGGTACCTCATGGATTCCACTTCCTCCAGAGTTGGACAGTTACAGTTTGTAAGGTTATTCCCATCACACATATGAACTTTAAGTATATATTTAAATAAAATTATTTTAATACGGTTTTTATCCCGTTTATTACATTATTTATACACCTAACGTTTCGAGCACTTTACAGTGTTCGTGGTCGCAGGTAGACTAAGTTGACATTTGTCTAGTATTTTATAAGAACTGCAAAATCTACCGCCTAAAATATTTATTGATAACGTTCCGGATGTACGCAGTATTGGCTCACGGTGTCTGAAGGTCTTGCAGTCTTCTGCTTAGCTTGAGATTTGATTAAATTGATGACTGGATCCCAAGCTGGTGGTAACTGCCAACCATACTCTCTATTGAAATTAGGATGTTTTTTAATTTCAATAGCCTCACGAAGCATTCTTGGAATGTATCTGTTTTCTTTTGCAAGGACTTGAGGATTATCAAAACGCATATAATGGTTGGGTTTGTCTAGGGCATGTTCACAGACTGCAGACTTCGTTGAGCGCCTATGCTTCATGTCAGCAATATGTTCTTTTATACGGGTACCGATGCTTCTCTTTGTTTGCCCAATGTATGATAAACCACACTCACAGTCAATTTTATAAACTCCAGCATCTTGTAACGGGATATTAGATTTGACAGGTCTTAAAAGTTGGTTTATTTTCTTGTGCGGCTTGTAATAGGTCTTGATTGAAGCACGCTTAAGTATATTACCAATTTTGTCCGTGACTCCCTTTACATATGGTAAGATGGCAGGAAAGCGATCAACTGTGTGAGGCTTTGGGCGGCTTCTGTGATGTGTTTTTGGGAGGTTGAGGTTGTTGCTTCTTAAAACCGATTTTACTCGTTGAAGCTCCTCCTTGAGGTGGTGGGTGTCACAGATGCCATGTGCTCTCTGAAACAAAGATTTACCAACGGTAGCCAACTGACATGGATAATGATGGGATTTGCCATTGAGATATTTGTCGTTATGGGTAGGCTTTCTATACACAGTATGACTAATAGTATTATCAGGATTTCTAATTATTAAAATGTCAAGAAAAGCTAATGAATTATTTGTCTCAGTTTCTAAGGTGAATTTAATTTTGTTATTAATTGAATTAAGATGGTTCAGTAATAAAGAAACTTGAGTTTTTGGGAGAACAACGAAAGTATCATCTACGTACCGTTTGAACATCTTCGGCATAGCCAGGGTGGATGAAAGAGCCTTCTCCTCAAGGTCTTCCATAAATATATCGGCGACAATGGTTAGGTGTATAAATAATGTAATAAACGCGATAAAAACCGTATTAAAATAATTTTATTTAAATGTGTAACAATCGCGAAAACATAAGAAAACTTTAAGTATATAGTTATGGTTAGGTTGTGTTTTTTTAGTAATGTACACATGAACTTTGTCTTTGTGGTGTTCAATGAGAGCAAGTTCGACCTTAACCAAAACCTTTTCCATCCCCCCGCTCGCTCTTGCAAAGACCTCATCCCATGTGGATCCCTCAAATACGATGGCAGTATCATCAGCATATGAGACAATACTTCCACCCTCCAGCTTTAGGTTAGCAAGGTCGTTTATGTACAGGAGCAACAAGGTAGGACCCAGCACGCTCCCCTGAGGCACTCCGTATGTGACATCTCTGTCCTCACTTATAAATTCCCCTATATGAACCATCCATCCATTTGGACCTCGTGTTATCACAACTACAAGCGTACTTACCATTTCAAACAAAATTCCATAGTGTCAACAGCGTGAAGTTCATTATTTACCTGAAACAATAACTCTATATTAGATTCATGTTAGGAAGATAAAGACACTTCACGCTTTTAAACGTTAGAGTGCCTTTAAATTATACTTAAACGGTCAAATTAAAGGATCAGGAGTCCTTTTCATAGAGGGCACAACATTTGTATAGCGAATTATCATTTTGCTCGCAAAACGTGAAGCACGTTTCTTTGTTAACATTATCTTTGTGACGTGCGTTAACAACAGGTTTTCGCTAATTCAAATGTCTGGTATAAATAATCAGAGCGAGTTATTGCGTTGGTTATTTGACGTGCTCACACAGTAACTATTACATCTCGGAATTTGTTTTGATGTGTAAAGGACTCATAAAGTCCGTTCCAACAATGGTTATTAGGTATACATATACCTTACTTAAATAATAATATACTTATGTTATACTTAAATAACAATTGACACAGTTTTAAGTTGATAAAAAGAGAAATAAAAGAAACTAATATAATTTGCAGGTTTTGCGGTTTTACTATTTATTCACTAAGGATACACAATACCTATATACGGACAAATCACACAGATTGAGCTAGCCCCAAAGTAAATTCGAGATTTGTGTTATGGGATACTAACTCAACGATACTACTATTTTATAACAAATACATATATATATATTTAAAGATCATCCAAGACCCAGGTCAATCTGAAAAAGATCGTTTTCCATCTTGACCTGACCGGGGATCGAACCCGGGACCATCCGTGTCGCAGGCCGGCGTGATGACCGCTGCGCCACGGAGCAAACAATAAAGAAAGTTATAAGTCGGTATCTACATATTATTTGAAGAACTAAAAAAAAAAAGAGAGATGACTCCTTCAACGATAATTTATGAAAAATAGCCTAAATAGTCCATTCAATTCAATTGTACTTATTATAGCGGACCCCGGGCTCTAAAGCGTTTAAGCTAAGGATGAAACCGGGAAGTCCGGGATAACGCTTGGCTGAGAGAGAGCTCATTATAGCGGAAATATAAAATGCACTCGTATATACTTAGAAATCATGCAATCATGCTATTTTAAAGAGTAATTTAAACAGTTCCGTAGACAATATATATATAAAAGACAATATATAAAAAACCCTCTCAGTATCTCAGTATTCGCTATGGCAATGGCGAGCCCATTCACTAAAACTCAACAATTTTAGTGAATGCAGGAAGTTTTCGGAGTTTTAACTCGATTTTATTGTATGTATCGAACAGGAAAGAAACTTAATGTTTTATGCCAATAACTACATCGATATAGGTAGAGGATTAAAACTGAAAGAACGTTTCCTTTATTAGTAGATGTTTATTCTGTTTCTTACATTTTAATTCACATTAGTTGTTACTTTCAGGGAATTCTAAGGTAAGTTCCAACTTCTGTTTGCTGTATAAGTACTCGTAAATTTTAACCAAGTGCTTTGCTATTGTTTAATCTGGAGAAAAGTTAAGCACTCACGCCCCAGTCCGTCTCCCTTCCTCTGATATCAATGTTAGCCACTTACACACACCAAAAGCAATCAAATATCTCTAGAATGAACTCACTGGTAATAACGCTTAAGTTTTAAATTTTAGTTATTTATTTATATTTAACTAGCTGTTACCCGCGGCTCCGCCCGCGATATATAGCCTATGTTCTTCTCGGTATCCTAACCTGTGTGTATGCAAAATTTCATGATGATCGGTTCAGTAGATACGGCGTAAAAGTGTAACAAACAAACAAACTCACTAACTCAATTTATTATATTAGTTGGGATAGTTGGGAAGTTGGGATGGGATAAATGCGTATTTATATTTTTTAGTTCTATCTTTCCTATTTGAACACTTTATTAAAAAAAAATTGCGATAATCGCGTTGGCTTCATGCCAAGTACGAAAGTGGTTCGCCTCAAAGCCTCTGCGTCTCAAGCCACTTCCGGTAGAAATTCTCAGTACACTCGTTAAATTATGTTGGCATTCCTGGCACACGCCGGCGTTATTGATGTCGTGTGTAAACATTGCATCATTTGTTACATGCTGGTTGTTATGAGGGAATAGTAAACTGATGTTTATGAATGTTCTGGAACTATAAGGAAATGCAAAAGATTAAATTAAGCCTGATACAAGGTCGTATGCCAATAATATAAGAAATGCAAAGGTGGGTTATTTGTCTACCCATCATGTTAGATAGAAATGGCCACCCGCGGCCCTTCTTGCGTTAATGTCGATACCTCGAAAACAGTACTTCTTTTCTGTACTCGAGATAACGTTTCATGATAGTCAGTTCAGTAATTAACGTCTTATATATAACAAACAATGAAACTCACTTCGATAATCAGTTTAGTAATCAAAGCGTAACAGCAAAGCGACCAAACAATAAAACTCACTTAAGCATTTTTAATATTAGTTGAGATTAAGCAACGGGTGAACTCATTTTTTTTATTCCATGTACTCTACTCTTAAGACAGCTTAGCTTAGAAAAGAAGCTATCACGATTAGGCCTTTAGTCTAAAAATTGAAACGTTACTAGAACGTCAGTGTTAAATTACTAATCATATACGAGTAGTTTTAATAGCATATAAGGTAGTTGAGTTTGTCTACGATGGATTTTCTTATGAATAAGTACTTGTATGATGCAATGCTGTAAAAATTACTCAATTTATTACATGTCGTTGTCGATAAGAACATTACCTATGCTGAATCATCACTAAAATCCATAATCCTAAAAGAAACGACTAAATTATATTTGCATGATTAAAGTTTGAGCAATGACCTAAGATCAAACATAGTAAAGCATCTTTTTCCTAGCTACAAATGACAAATTATATATGATCTGTAAGCAAAATAAAAAAGTTATTATCGCACTAAAACTAGCAAGCTTTGTTAGAATGAACTGTAGATTAGAACATGACAATTCTCTCATTTAATTAAGAAAAAAACGACATGGGAAAACATCCACGTGGGTAGGGTTCAAACCAGTACCGTTCTTTCGTATCGCGTCTTTGTATTACTAGTCATAATACAAAGACTATACAGCTAAGTATGGTTACCTAGTCAAAGAGTTATAGCCGACCAGTTAATGAAGTGACGTGCAACTACGAAACACTACTCTGCGCGTGGCCCAATATGCACTTGGCTGCTTTCTATTTTATTTTAGTTTCATTTAATTCGACTTTTGTTTACATTTGTGACACATTAGCGTTTTATCTAAAGTTCAATGTGTCATCATCATCAAATTTAAGAGCTGGGCTCTTGTCGGTGGAGCTTCTTCCATTCCTCTCTTCGCCAGTTGTTTCACTTCTCTGTAAGTAGCAACATTAACTTTTTCTTTTATTTGTTTCATGAAGGTGTGTCTCGGCCTTTTTATCATTCAATGTGTAACAAAAAAATCCCTCCTTGAGCAGGCACACCAAGGAAGTGGTAGGTAATTTATTGTTTCATAAAAGAACTTACCTAAGCGATGCATAATACAAATTATTTACTACTGAGCTATTTATTATGAGCTGCTTAAAAGGCCTCTGATGTATGTAAACTGACTGACAATGTCACTATTTAGAGAGGATATCTGAGGATGCAACCGGTAAAACGGGAAGAAGATGAGGTTTTTATTACCGGAAGCAAGTAGTGGTTGATGAATGTGACTATTAATTAGATTAAAGTTAAATTTAGACGACATAAAGCAAGACTCAATAGGCCTCGTCACGTAGGTGACATGTAAAATTACTTGTCCCTCAAGTATTTTTTTCCAGTTTCTTTTACCAAATTCGTAGAAAGTCAGCAATTATTTGGTGATTGGAATGAAGATGGCAACTGTCAGAAATAGTGGTTCAGAATATTTTCGGTTGTGCTTTTATAAGTCAGCAGTATTATAAGTTATACTTGTAAGGGAAACTGCAAATTGAATGGCACTTAAGTTTTAATTTGTAATTATATTTTCTCTTTACTATACACTAATTTACATTAACGACTTTGCTCGTTGAATGGCGAGTCAATCTCAAACCGAATTATCAAGTGAACAAATGATTTTTATCTCCGCTGCCAGCTTCGTCTGGCAACGGTTATTTAAAGGCAAATCAAATAAATTAATAGTCACATTATAATCCATTAAATTTATAGCCACTTTTATTATGAAGCCATTACCATAAACTAAATAAACAAAGTTTTCACGCCACTCGTACAAAATACCGACTTGTGACGTTACGAATGTATAGAAATTTCAGCAATAAGTTTTGAAAACGTCTTTTGGGGAGAATATCCTGTGAGAAATGGAATGCATGACCAAGCATAACCAAATTAAATAAAGATGTAAGTAAGGTACTCGTAAAACGAATGATAGCCTTATTTTTTATTATTATGTACTTAATTTATTTATAAATGTCATTCCATTACCGTTCCGGGGTAAGTATTAAGCTTTAACAAAATTAACAGGCCTTAAGGTTTTACAGACCTGGGATCTGTCTACCCCGCAAGGGAAAATAAAGAAATTAAAAAAAAAAAAGAAAAAGACGTGATAGTATATATGTATGTATGTAACAAAATTGAAGTTGTGTAACGCCATGCTGGGAAGCAAGCTTCCTGGTACGACATGCTTAATTCGACTTATAGGTGTACATAATTCATGGTCATATAATATAGTACATACGAGTATCATACCTTTGCTCAACTCAACTAAAAAACGTGTTACAGACGGTCATAACAAAGCTTTATAATTGAAGAGATTATGCGGTTGCACGTTTACTAGTTATCGAGATATGATCAGCAACTTCCAATAAATCTTAAACCATAACTTTGTAAATATAATATCTGATCACGCTAGAAATTTATTCAGCTCGGTAGTTTTCCTACAAGCAAACCCGTGCGATTTGACTAATTCAACCTCGCGAAACAGTTAGGACATAAGTACTTAGCTCTTAGCTAGTGTACACTACACTGTAAGTATATTTAGATAGACTAGATTTTTCCAGCGACTTCTCTCGCGATAATGTAAGTCCCTCGTAGATCTAATGGTCACGACAAGTCGACATGGAAATTTTGTTGAATAAGGATAATGCCCTTGTATTTATAAAAATTGTACATTTGAATTTTTGCTTTTAGAAACTTCGTACAATTGAGTAGTATCACATTTTATAATTGAACATATCGGAATAGTCACCGTGAATTTCTTCGATATTTCGATCCAGTTACATGGGCCCTGATCACGAAAGAACTTATTTTCAGGAAAAAAGGAGTTCCTTCGTGATCATGGTCCATGTAACTGGATCGAAATATTGAACACTCAGAGAAATCACAATAATTACGGTAAATATCCCGATGTGTTCAATTCTACTGTTGATAATTGTGAAAGTTTTAAAAGTATCAGATTTTTCTTTTCGAAGTGCAAATTACAAATTAATTGAAACCAGTAGTTTTCCTACAGGCAAACCCGTGATTACTAACAAGTTTGACCTAGGATAACAGTTAGGAAGTGGCTGATTGTCAGCTATTTGCCTCACACTGCGAGGTGTCGTGGATACACCGAGCCTGGATGTGGCAGCGATTGGCCAATATTGTTTGGAGGACATCCAGCATTGGGAATTCCTTAAACGTTGTATCGAATTGCAAAACCATACGCAATCAATACCTTCTAAGTTGAACTGGTTTTTGTACATACAACTTTGTGAAATAAGTAGTGTTTGTTTAGTTCACACGTTAAAGCGATGCTGGTTATCATTTTAGCATTAAGAAAACCAGGCACTTTATAAAGGCGTTGAGTTTGTCCATCTACTTGACGGTACGTCACCGAACGTCCATTTACTTGAATGAATTGATGGATGAAATATAATGACTATTTCGAAAGCTTTGAAACATTTATAAAGCATTGTAGTTCTTGCTATATTTTAATTGTTTCTTTACTTCATGGCAACACGACTTAAATCAAATACTGCATTAGACCTTACCTAGTTAGTAATTGTTTGAGACTATTCCATAAATATGAAGAGAAATAGGATATAGTAGAAAAGTGATGTACAGAATTGAGTCTGTAAGAAGAAATAGGTCGTACAAAGGCCAGCTCTCATGAAGTTCAGTATGTTTACCACTATACAGATGGCGTTTTTAAAATCTTTAATAAAACTAAAATCTTTAATAAGTAAAGATGTATGTCTTTTTATGTTAAAAAAAATACCAAGAATAATAGTCATATGAATATAATCTAAAATACGAGCAATTGTTTTTTATTATTAGTTGAATTAACCTTAGCAGTTTGAAACTCAAAAGCAATAAGCTCCAAAAAAAGAATTTATAAAATAATATACCCTCGGAAACAATTTTTCCGAAACGGTTTTTATATAGTGATTTCTATTTGACTGATATTTAGCCCATCTAGGTGTCATATCTAATAGTTGTATACCCTTGAACCTAGAACGTTCGAGTTACGACCGCCTCCAAGGCGAGCGGACTGCGGCAGGTGAGATTAGGTGGGATAGGAAATATGCATGCCACAAAACGGATGCATGTAAAATGACTCTCTTGCTCATGCAAAACAGTCATTTAACTAGGTTTCATCCTAATCATAAACCTAACTTATATTATAAATGCGAAAGTGAGTTTGTTTATTTCTTTGTTTGTTTATTTGTTACGTTTTGTTGTTACTGAACCAATCATCATGATAGGTTAACAGCTACTATCTAATAATTGTATACCCTTAAACCTAGAACGTTCGAGTTACGACCGCCTCCAAAGCGAACGGACTGCGTCAAATATGCATGTCAAATGACTCTCTTGCATGAGGCCATCGATCTAATTCTTTTACTTTGCGTTTCGATGGTACAAGTAAAATTTTAACGCTCCAATAACGAGCCATTTCGGTAGCTCTATCATTGGCCTATCAAGTCTATCAAGTCGTCCTGATTGCAGGTGTTTGGGGCTCGGATGAAATGAGTAAGTGCGCCATAGTTTGTGAGGAGGGATCGCACTGACAGAAATTTTAACCGGCTTCAAAAAAGGTGGAGGTTCGTCTTTGTTTTCGTCGTAATTCTTTTTTTATGTTAGTTCCCTGATTTCTCGATGATGCCTGGACCGATTTAAGAAATTCTTTTTTTATTCGATAGGTAATACTTTACAGATAGTTCTGTTAAATTTTCATCGAAATGTGTCGAGCACTTTTTAAAAAAATACACAAAAACCAAAAAAATGTTTACACGAATGCCGTTCGGATTACACTTATTTCCATTTTATTCTTATTAAAACAAATGAAAGGGTTGAAGTTTTTTTGTTTTTGTATGTTGTTTAAAATATCATAAATATTGTGATGCATCAATTATTCCCCATCTGGCCAAATTATCTTTGGAGCCACTTGTGTCCGAAGTCTATTCAGTGATTTCCAGATGGGCCATGGCAGACTGTGACCAGAGTGAAGTCCCTCTCGCGGGCTTATGAAGTCACCGATCTAAAGATTGCAGATGGAATGGTCCAGTCCAGGCCGGTAAAAACACAGATCCAGAGAGTAATGTTATGGTTTAATAGAATATAGGTATTAATTTATAATTCTTATACTTTTTTCCCACGACCTTGTGCACGTATTTTATATTTCATATTATCCGCTGATAATGTACCTGAATATAGACGGAAGAATTTTGGAAATCTGTTTTTTATTTGTTTTTGAGTTTATTCATAACAAACAAAGAAAAATTTCCTCTGTGTGATATTAGTATAGATTAAAAAATAAAATATATTGCAAGAGCGAATCAATAAGATTAAAATGAACTGACTTGACAAAAACAAGATAGTGTCTATTTTATTACATATATTATTGTATAGATACTCGTCAAAAGTCTGTCTTGATAAGAACTCAGCTGTATGGCCCACATGACCCCCACGCTTAAACTGGATCATATGATTATAATTGTAAACAAAAGGATTTGATAGCTGGAACCGCCCTTGTTCCATAAAAAACCACAGAAATACCTATGATTTTTTTTACTAAGATATTAGACAAAACTAGTCGTACTATTCGCGTGATAAGGTGTAAACCGTGCGAAACATACGAGAGCAACAGCTATGTTAATACGAAAAAAATATTATTATTGTATCAACAAACTAATAAATTATTTGAACTACATAATTTGTTTTAATGACGCATCCGACCAATTAATCTGCTTAAGTTGTTCAAAAAAATTTGAACATTTTTTACTCTGCGTGAATTTATTACCGATCTATGCACGTCACGGAAAATTATTATATCTTGTTTGACGTAACATTTGTTAATAATAAATCTGTATTTATATTCGTATGTATATTTCCATAACGGTGGTTAAGAAAAGATTTACTTCAATATACTTAGTACGAGTATCTCACCATTAACCTAATTAAGGCTTGCAAAATATCAATTATTTAATTCGTTTCTACATAGAATGGAAGAGATAGTACTACTAACAAAAAACACTTAACCTTAAATGTTGTAGGAAGACTACAGGTACACACACAACCATTAAAAACGCAACGGAATAGCTCAAGTCCTTTTTTTGGTTTATTGGGCACTCTGGTCTACTAGATATCAAGAACATAAGTCTCATTTATTGCATATACTGTACACTGTGTTGTTACTATGCTCAACTCCTAATTTTTAATTAGGTACCTATCAAAATCTAGTCGCGAGTCTGGTATCTAATCACCCATTTAATAATACAATCTCTATTGTATTTAAAGATTTAAAGTAACTTTATATTAACTTGATAAATACTTAGATCAATTGTAGGAAGATACTGTTCCTAAAAAAGGAGTAAAAAAAACATACGTTTAATAAAGCGGGACAATTTACAAAGGCACCGCAAATCGCAATTACCTACATTAAATCACGATTGAAAGAACTCTATTAATTGTTTTATGTAAAAAATGTAATACATACCTATCTTATTTGTGTTATACTCACAAATAGGTATTACATTGCCTGCGTTTAAATGGCAGTTTCTGAACTGGTCTGTAATAAGAAACTGTGTTTGATTTGAAGTATGCCAGCAGGAGATAGAGTAAATCAGAATGTGTTCATAATGAGAGGTGCAATTTAGATTGATTCTAAGTATGATACCAACGCAAATGTGACTTATAGTAATAAGTTAACTGTGTGTTTACCAATTTTGTACGAATCCACTGTGGCTACTTCCATTAATTAACAATCAGCTGATGCGTGATTTAGCCACCCATATTTAAAATGACTAGGTGATAGGATGACCTGACCAAGGTCGCAGGGAAACGCTGGATGCAGGCCGCTTCCAACCGGTCACTCTGGAAATCCTTGAGAGATCTATGTAGAGTAGTGGATTTTTTGTGACTGAAGTCATCATGATGTATTAATTTATGCCTGTATTTATGAGAACAGCAAGTGAAACACAACGGGCAGCCTGAAGGGAGAGATTTTTTGGGGTCAAATCCAGTCATGGAAGTCAAATCATTTTATTGTATGTAAAATTTTCAATTTGCATTAAAATTTTAGAGTATACACTAAAAATAATGAAATTTTGATATATTACAACAGTCGCTGAAAAGGATTTTTCAAATAAGGCAACCGTACTCGCTCGCAATCTTTTTCCTAATGATCTACTTGTACTTGTAGTCTAATAGACTCTACATTGAAATATAGGATAGATACTTTGTATTTTACAGAGATGACGTAATCCATAGGTATAATCACATAAATACCATCAACGTTCACGCCAGCCATTATTAGTAATCAGTATTTACTTTCTTATTGTGAAACAATGTAATATATTGCAACAAAAGAAGCTTACTCGTAGTAAGTCCCTTCACCACGTAACCTATAATGTTAAGAATTATAAGGAAAATTCTTCATACGAGTAGTAGGAAAGTATAACAAAATCGTCTAACCTGGCAAGAATTCAAAATATTTTAAAAAATTACAAAAAACGCAAAAAAATAGAGAATCATCTTTTTAACCGACTTCAAAAAAAGGAGGAGGTTCTCAATTCGTCTGTATGTTTTTTTTTATGTATGTTACGCGATTACTCAGTCAGTTATGGATCGATTCTAGTGATTCTTTTTTTGTTCGATAGATTTTTGTCGCAATGTAATGAGGACTTTTTGTAAAAATAAAAAAAAAACCCAAAAAATTGTAAAGGGATGCCGTTTGGTTTAATCTTTGTGTTACGTGATTACTTAGCTAGTTATGGATCGATTTTAGTAATTCTTTTTTTGTTTGATAGGTAATGCTCCAGAAGTGGTTTCATGAAATTTTCGTCGCAATGTATCAAGCACTTTTTGAAAAAAATAAACATATACCCAAAAAAACTGTTGAAGGATGCCGTTCGGTTTAAACTTAGGGTCAATTCACACCGAGACGCGACGCGACGATACTCAAAGAGGCCAATGATTTCGCGCTGCGCCGCGCGTCGTTGCGAGACGCATCGCAATGTCGCAACTTAATATCGTAGCAGGACGACGCCTCGCTGCGCTGCACCGCAAGACGCAGCACCGCTCTTGCACGCCGCGCGTCCGGCGATGCACCGCTGCGTCACGATACGTCGCGCTACGCCGCGCCGTGAGGCACCTCGAGGCGCAGTGCTGCGTGATGCAACGTAATCTGAATTCTCACAATGTAATGTGTATCTTTTCGTGTAGTGAATAAAGTATATTCTGAGTCGCTCTATGAAAAATGTGCGCGCAGCGTCGCGCCGCGTCGCGTCTCGGTGTAAACTGACCCTTATTTGTATTTTATTCTTATGCGAATCAAGACAAATTGATGAGAAAGTTTCTTCTCTGTTTTGACTTAACTTCAAAAGTGGTCCTATAATTAATTATCGAAATGTAACCAGTGCTTTTTGAAAAAACCAACAAAACCCCAAAAAATGTACAAGTATGGTCGTTTGGTTTAATTTTATTTCTGTTTAATTCTTTCGCGAATCAAGACAAGTTGATTACGACATTGTTCCTCTAGTTTGATTGAACTACCAAACCCATTTACGTATAGGGTTGAAGTCGGTTTTACTTTTTTGTTTAAAAATAATTATAAAATCTTTTATACCTATAATAAAACAGTGAAAATATTTTATCTGTACAATTAGTATTTTTGACTGAAATGAACTAGAGGTCCCTCTATCCATTTCAGTCACTTAAAAAGAATAATAAAAGCAAAAAAATTTTTTTTTGATATTCTTGTCTCTCTGTCTGTCTGTGTATGTGTCTGTTTGTCTGTCTGTCTGTCTGTATGTATGATCACGTTTATCTCCGGAAATATTAAACGGATTGGAATGAAACTTTTTTTGCTATATAGCTCTTAAGCCTGGGCAAGATAAAGAGTAGAAACAATTTCGAAAAATGGAACACCTGATGCAGCATCATAATGGTCCAGCTGAACTATAAGAAATATAAAAGTGGAGACTTAGCAAAAGTTGTAAAACCTGATGAGCATTTTTGTTGAGAACCATGATGGTCCAGATAAACTATAAGAAATATATAAATTACGCTGTAGCAAAAGTTTTTCATCCGGATTAGTATTTATTAATACCTATTTTAAAACAAAATGTGTAAAATTTGCAACTTGTTATGATTTTGGATTACATGAAAGTGTAACAACATATTATTTCAATAAACATATCGACTCATTGTTTTCTTTAGAAATAATGAAGCCAACCCCTCACTTTTATACAAATTTATTAAAAATGGTAATAACATGACAATAATGTTAGTCACGAGCCCAGTAAAGTAATAGACTTACAGTAGGTAATAAATAACAATGTAAATATCATCTTACAGAATATAATTGAATGTAGTTGTCGATAGAGTATCTACCGACCTTTCTTCTTATGAAGTTAGTATTTTCAATAGAAAATTAAGAAATAAGTGATTAATGCCGTATTCTATAGAGGCGCTATTTTCTTAGAAATAACCCTAAAAAAAGATCGCCGTATGGTTCCCGGCAGAGTGGAATAGGACCACTCCAAGCCTTGGATGGAAGAGGCCGTGGATGTTGTAGAAGGTGACTTCGGAAAGACAAGCTAAACAAAGCTTACAAACATGAAAGAGACCTCTCCAACCGTCTGGCCAGCGTGGAGAGAGTAGGCCAAATCCTCTAACTCCTTTGGTTTATGACTCCTGCTGTGGAGACTAAAAAAGATCTGGTGATGATGATGATTACGAACCCTAAAAGGCCAAAGAATCACGGAACTGTTTTAAACGCAACGTATCAAAACCAAACAGCAACATGAACCACCGTTAATCTCATTAGCATGCGAGTTAAGAGGCTGCACACACCAGACATATTTATGCCCGTGCTAGATTGACATCGAAACACTACGATCCTAGATCCCTTACCATTGTACACTAATAAATAAAGGGTTTTTATTAAGAGAGCTCGAACTTTGAAGTTATATTGGGCGTTAGGCTGAACACTCTTATCCTTCCAACGATCAAACCAGCCCGTCAAAATAAACAACTTTTCTTAAGGGAACAATGCTACAAAATCCAAAAAAGAATCGACATTTTCATACAACCTGTCGGGCCGGCCTGTACGACCTTACTTCCGTATGGAAATTTAAATTTTTCTTCGAGTTATGGGGTTCAAGTTATGGTTATTACCATAGAAAAAGTTGTTCATTTTGATGGACGGATGGATAAAAGTGTTTAACCTAAAACCCTATATGAAACAACCTGTTATAGAGATGTTGCGAAAACTTTATTTGACATTTGTTGACATTTTATTTAAATTATAACTTGACCGTTAGGCCGATGTAACTCCGTTATAGGCGATGTTATCCTGATGGACCAATTATGCACTTAATCTTCACCTGACTGTCACTTCTTCTGATTGAAGAGGTACTCGATGAATTTTACGAGGATTTTTGTCACTTCAAATCCAGCAATTTTGTTTATTAATTACTAAAGCCTCTCAACCAGAGAAATTAGCCTCACCCATCAGCTTTAGTAAAATTTTACGACGACGCAAATTACGATAAGCGAACAAAGTACTGATTTTAATAATAAATTTTATTTACTTTTACGCGTTGTTGAAGCATGTAGTATTTCATGGTAATTTGTCATGACTGCGTATTTCCCGCAAAATTTGACCAAGTGCGCCGCTGTAAGCTGACAAAGTTCAAGTGTTCCTATTAAAAAAACACTTTAGTAAAAAATGTGCTTACCACATAATTAATGATAAAGACATACGAGTTATTTATTTTGATGAGAAAAATTGCACATTAGTGAATTATTTACTTGCGAGAAATGTGAGAAATTGAATGTTTATTTATCTATATAACTATTTATTATTAACTATAGTATTGTTAAGTTAGTATCTTATGCAACAAATTCGCAACTTCCTGGGGGTTTAGATCAAACCGTGTAAATGAATGAATGAATTTAAACACTTTATTGCACTGATATATCAAAATTAAATTAACCTTTAAGTACCGTCGTGACGTCTGACACACACTTTGAGGGTCACAAATGTTCAGTTATATGTGTTAACGAAGACGTATCCAATTGTACTTCTCTCTACCTCTCGAGCAGCACCCCAGAAGCGGTTGTGAAGAGTGGCTGTTTTATGGCGTGTATTTTCAGTAAGTTATGATTTTTATAAAATTATGGGTAGTCTGTAAGACCACACGTCGGTGCATATGTAACATGCGACTTTTTTACTGTTTATATCAATTTTCTCCTTTATTTCTAGTCATAAGTAAAATTTTATTAACCTGGTACATCGGGTATAAAACGGTAAGCCAAAAAAAAGAATAAGAGTGTTACTTTTGGTCAAGAAAAAATAAATAATTATAAAAAATGTCAGTAATGAAACAGTGGTCGATGAATAGTGTGTGGCATATTTATTATTCTACAAAAAGATGATAACTTTCTTACAAATGTGATACTTTTTTAAAGATCTGCCACTTCAATTGCATATATTTGAACATTGATAATTTCCACAATTTCAAGCTGTGTGATTTTCAAAAAACATTTGAATTTTTGTTTTTTTTTCTTATTCAGTTAATAATTTAACTCATAATTTTTAAGAATAAATACTTTGTAAAGACAAATAATACTTAAATTATTATACATATTTTTTTAAGAAAATAGTTATTTTTCTCTGACGATTTTGGGATTGCTTTATATAAGTTATAAAATTGAAAACTTCGATATTTAGTTTAATTTTTTTAATAACTATATATACCAACAACACGCACAATTCGTTTCTTTAAAAAAATAACATCAAACAAAAAAGTTGTCATTAATAAAGCCCCCAGGGTCTAGAAGACCTCACGTCGGTACTTATGTGACTCAAATAGCACTACGGTACTTAAAGGTTAAAGTAATTAGTTCACATACAATGAAACAAATATAAGCACAAAGTCAGACTTATCGCAATATGCAATTTCTTCCAGCCAACCTCATACCTTCCCTATATATTGACTTGTGAGTCTCCACTTTTTAAATGAAGACAGTATAAAAACTACAAAAATTTGGCACAAAATATAACTAGATTAATAAAGCTAAAATGCGTTTAATATTTGTGAATGGTATTCGATGCAGAGACCGAATTTGAATAATATCAATCATAGACTTAATTAAATAAACATATTTTGAAACCTATACAGCGAATCCGTGAGTAATTACTAGAAGATAAAGATAGAAAAAACATCCGTGTTCATTCGGAAATGCTCACTTTAATTAAAAACATTAAAATATAGATCAATACATAAATTATATTAACAGCCTCCAAAACTGTTTATTGCGTAATTTGAGCGAATTACCTAATAGTTTATCTTGTTTTTATGCTGTCACTGTCCTTAAGCGATAAATAATTACAAGTGTTTTTGGAGTTACCGCATTTCTTAAGGGTAAAAATATTAAATAATACCTAGTCAATTTCGTTGTTATAATTTTTTAAGAAACAACAACAACACAAAACAAAACACAAACATTAAACTTAAAAAAAATCCATACAATAAATACAAATGAAAAAATTATAAAATATCATTAAAAAACATGCAATTTGATGACCGTGATTATTTTTATTACTTAAACATTATTGGTTTGAATCAAAACCTCACACGGGAATCCATTTTATGGGCTAAAGCGACAAGTCCGCCTTTGAACCAAACAAATTTGTGCTTTTTGTTTTTTACGTTATTAATTTGTCTGTTATATGGTTCATACATACTATTACTTCTTTTTCCCTTGCGGGGTAGACAGAGCCCAGGTCTGTAAAACCTTAAGGCCACGTTTAGCATGTAGGCGGGTTTGCTGGTGAGAACGGAATTAAAATAGTGATAGGTTGCTAGCCGCATCGCCCATTGACATGATTATATGGTCCATAAAGTATGATATATTCTTAATCTTATTTAATGTTAATGAATCTTACAGCAAATTTATTGTTATCTGTTAAATAGTGAATCGAGAATGAATAGTAGGGGTTCTCGGTGTCGCCGAGCTAGGTATTAGCAATGGAAATCGAGTGCGTGTGCCGATTGTATTGAGCAATGGGGTAGGTCAGACACGCATGGCGACTTAATTCTCGCAGCTTTACTCGTATGATCACACTTGACATGTCGCGATCAAGGTGCGCTCTTCATTGTATGCCAGTTCCAACTTACGTGTTTTTTTTGTCAAGGCAATATTTACAAACGGCTATTATTTGAGTCGAGATGTATTTTAGAAATCTTCAAAAAAATATATACTTGAGTATTTTTGCTGGTTTACTTTTTGGTTTAGTTGTAAAATATCAAATGAATCGTTCAATCTTCATCATAAATAGACTTTCCAATCCAATGATGGAAGAAGCTGTTTATTTAATTATTTTTGTAGATCCAGTCAAACGTGTTTTTATTTTAAATCGAGAACGGACAATAAGAATGCTTACGTATTGCAATCCACTGAACGTTTATCTTATTTTACAGGTAATTCCACTCTATCAAACGGCCAATGCACCAATTTTCTTGAAAATCAATCTAGATTTTTTTTTATGTCATAGGACGGCAAACGAGCAAGCGGCTCACCTGATGGTAAGTGATCACCGCAGCCCATGGACAACTGCAACTCCAGGGGTGTTACAAGAGCGTTGCCGGCCTTTATTTTTCCCTCCCCAGAGTGGGAGGGGGAGATGGGCCTCCGGCTCTCTCATTCACCGAACGAAGCATAGAAGCGGTAAAGCTACTACTCGAACGTCGATTTTCTGAGAGAGTGTGATACTTCCCCGGACGTGCCGGCCCATTCATGCTACTAGCAAAAGTGAATTTTGCCGATAGCGTGGCTCTACTACAACTAAATATTTATACAAATAATTATCTTGCTCATACAGCAAATATTCGCATTTATAATGCTAATGTCTTGCTAATGTGTGCGAGACTAAGTTTAAATAATATCCTATATTTTTCTCGAGAGGGTGTTTAAAATACTTCAAGGCTACGCCACGTCCAATCCGTCAAGATATTAAGGAGTTTTTTTAAGAATAAACAAAATCACACACATACCATAAATACCTGAAATTTTAAACCAATACACCCAATACACTCTTTGCAGTCCTGTAAATTACCATTGCTGCAATGTTCAAAAATTCAGTAGGAAAATAAATATTTTCATTCAGATTTTTTTTTCTAAATAGTCTTGGGGAATTCCATCAAAGAATAATGGTACATGTCGTTGATAGATAATGAATAATTCAAGCCCACGTAGGATTAGAATAACAATCAACATAAGATAATAAATCAGTCATATGATGATCGATAACGAAACGATAGATTTGGTAGACAAAACGACATTTCTTGGGATGACAGTTGACTCCGGGCTTCAATGGGGTGCCCATATCACAACCTTATCGGGTAAACTTAGCTCTGCGGCTTATGCAGTTAGAAGAATAAGACAGCTGACTGACGTTGATACTGCGCGCTTAGTGTACTTCAGTTACTTCCATAGTGTCATGTCATATGGGATATTACTGTGGGGTAACTCAGCTGAAGTTAATACCATTTTCGTCCTTCAAAAACGCGCTATCAGGTCTATATATAAATTAGGTGCTAGAGAATCACTTAGAGAATTGTTTAAAGAGATAAATATATTGACATTCCCCTCGCAATACATATTTGCAAATATTATGTTTGTTCGTCACAATCTTCATTTATATAAGAAAAATAGTGATAACCACAGCAGGAATATGAGAAATAAAAATAAATTAGCTACGCCAGCTTTGCGATTACAGAAAACAATGAATTCTTTTTTGGGCCTCGGTATACGCTTCTATAATAAAATTCCTACAGAAATATTAGCTCTGCCATTAGTTAAGTTTAAAACTGCTATTAAAAATCAATTACTTAAAAAGGCATACTATTGTATTAACGACTACCTTAAAGATAAATCTACATGGGAGTAATAATATTATTTTTAATGAATAAATGTACATAATTAATAATATAATTTTATAAATTGTTACAAATACTTGTGTATAAGCATAGCCCTTCAGGCATGTAGGGACCAAAACTGGACTGAGTTTCTTTCGGCGTATTCTTCTCAGCAGTGGTCTTTCCGAAACGCTAGTAGTTTTTTCGATCTTGCAAATTAAAAAAAAAATATGACGTTCAAAAAGCGATACATGATATCCAAATTTGAATAAAATTTCATTTCATTTCATTTCATTTCATATGTAACGAATATAAATCAATACACATAGCAACATATAATAAAATTAATACTTTATTTAACCTAACTTTTGTTCGAAATAATAGTGAATGAGACCTGTTTCTCACAAAACTTAAATTTTAAGTTCGACATAGTTTTATATTATACAGCCTTCAGGCACAAACTTACGTCAAATTAAATAGGTAGGACCTAGAAAAAGTTAATATTAATTATCCATAACAATTTGGATCATATACACAAAACTACGTTAGTACTATTATAATTCTGTCACACAACTTACATTGCATGTTTTATCATACTTTGGATGAAATAAGCAGAAAAGGGAGACAAATAACGACTTCGAGCGCGTAAATTATAACCTATGTCTCCCACAGATAAAGAAGCTATAGATAGGTAGTTTTGGAGCCTTTCAATGCAAACAAACAATCAAATCTCATTCTCATCTCAAATATCTTCATAATATTAGTATGAAAAAAAAAATATATATATAGCGCAAAAATCCCGCTGACAGGAATTGAACCGATGGCCTAAGGGTCTATGTACGGCCTTCATCGACCTCAGGTCGTAAAAAGACCTAAGGTCGTCGATTCAAGCCTTGAATATTATTCCCGCGACTTCGTCCATGTAAATTATTATGTAAATTAGCTTTCTCTAGGTGAAAGAGTTTTGAAAATCGGTCCAGTAGTTTTGGAGCATATTCAATACAAACAAACAAACATACAATCAAATCTTTCCTCTTCATAATATTTTTTGTAGCTATTCAGGTCCCACTGCTGGGCAAAAGCTTCCTCTTTTTGTTTCCACCTTTCTCTATCTCGTGCCATCTCTCTCCAACCCCAGTCAAAATATTATATTGTGGCATAATGTATTTATATGAGTTTGAATGTATGTATTTGATTTATTTTATTCTACTGAAAATCTCTCGTATGGCTACCTATATAATTAGAACACCCTCCCGAGAGACATAGGCTATAATTTTTTGCCAAAGCAATCGAGTCTTATAAAAAGACTTGTAATTATTTATTAGAGACATCCTTAGCGCGTAATAGTAAAATCCGCAGATATGAAATCAAAAGTTTAAGTCTTACCAAAATTATGCAGATGTATATTATTAGACACCCAATAACCGGCACTGCCAATAATAACTTGCGGGATCGGTCCCGTTAGCCTTAATCTCGAAATTAAACGCTAGAAAAAGTTAATTTTATCTCCTGCAGTACTAATAACTAACGATGTTTTAATGATTGTTTGCGAATATAACTCGACAAGGCACCGTTACAAAAAGATGGCCGTAGCTTTAGGTAGTTGACCGAGATTGTATTTTGTTTTGCTCAATTTCTTTAATTGCTACAACGTGATTAAAAATAAAATAAATTATGCTTCTATAAATATACCTATTTGAAAAGTGTAGCTGTTGGTACCACTTTTGTTTCAAGTTTAACATATGTATCTGGGTAGATATATTACAGGTAGTGTATTGAATCTAGTATTTTCAATGCGAAAAAATTGTTGTACTATCATTTCTACAGGTATCCGTTTATTCCCGACGCAAAAAGAGGGGTGTAATAAGTTTGACGTATGATTTCTGACAGAGTAGAATAGGACCAGTCCAAGTCTTGCCATGGATGTCGTAGAAGGCGACTTAGTAAAGACGAGCTAAACAAAGCCTTCCTAAGAGACCTCTCCAACCCGTCTGGCCAGCGTGGAGAGTATAGGCCAAATCCTCTGACTGCTCTGGCAAATATATCGCTCTGGTAGAACAGAGAGGGTCATACGCAGTGACCTGATGATGCCTGTGTCACGATAGCTCTAAAATAGCTCTAAATTTTTTATTTCATTGCAGGTTTTTTGGCAATATTTCTTAGTTTTTTATTTCTTGTTTTTTTTTCTGAATTATATTAGAATATGAATTTTTGTTCTTTACAAATAATACTTTAATTATATTTACATCACTGACTCAATAAATTAACTACTAGGTTTCAAGCGATATCTTCTTTACATAATAGTTGAAATTATCAAGATTTTACGCTCTACATCTCTAAAAGGCATACCATGAAAATGCACTAGCTCTATATAACTCGCCGGCCATAACCTTATATTCTTGTACGAGTTACATAATGTAAAGCAGATATGTAGTATTTTATTAGAGAAGTGTAGGAGGGAGAAATAATTAAAAGTTGATATTATCTATAAGGAAACTAACGGCCTTTATGGCCAGCGTGCTAACACGAGTGACTCTCCAATTTCGAATCTCAGCATGGAAAAGACTAGTACTTAATTACACAGGTATTTGTGAGCGGTGTATCATAATTGTGGAACTGGAGCTTCGACGCATCATAGTTGGGATCGCAATCGGGAAAAACGGTCAGATGAGGAGGTCATTACCATTGAGGAAAACCTTTGTAACTAGCAATTTTTACTTTTTCTTTTGTCTCAGTATATTTCTTTTAAAATAAGACAATAAACTACCAGAGAATTTCTCTCAAGACATGTTACAGATATTCTTAAACATCAAGTGAGGTTACAGTTTAGAAATATTAGATGAAATCCAGCGTACTAATATTAAATCAAGGTCAGAGGATATTTTATAGGTGTTTTTATGCACTCACAATGCTATTCTGATAGACTCTTATTTAAACCAACAGTCTTGTCTTTTTACGACTTTGTTGTTAGTTTTAGTCGGACAAAGACTAGACTACTGGTTCAAATCCTGCCCGCGTGGATTTTTCCCCGTATGTTATATGAGTAAGGTTAGAAGGGAAGACCAACATTTTGTTTAATCCCCGAAAAGTTGGAATGGTCGCATTGTTCGTTTCATGAATGAAGCTGGATATCCTTTTCGGTATGTATTTCTCTGCAACTATCATTTTTTATACGAATGCATTTCTAAATATAATGCTACTATATTTGTCCCGAGAGGCTTCAGCATAGGGGTTCTTCAAAGGGGACGTGAAAAGATTTCCTCGGAGTCGGCAACGCACCCCTGTTGTTGCAGGTGCCCATAGGCTACGGTAACCGCTTTCCATCGGGTGAGCCGTATGCCTGTTTGCCAACTTAGTTGTAGTTTTGTTTTTAGGGTTCCGTACAAAAGTTGAAAAACGGAACCCTTATAGGATCACTCGAGCGTCTGTCTGTCCGTCCGTCCGTCTGTCACAGCCGATTTTCTCCGAATCTACTGAACCAAATTAGATGGAATTTGGTAAGATAGTGTAATTTTATGACCCAAACACGGATGTGCAAAGTAAATAAAGATTTTTTTTTGAAATAAGGGTCATTTTGGGGGGCCCAATTACAAAATTAAAAAAAAAAGTTTTGCAAACCTTACTGTGTCGTATATCAAATGAAAGGGCTCATTATGAGGATCTCAAAAATATTTCTTTTTGTTCGGGTAAAATCAATACTTTTGATTTTATTCACGAAAGAAGGCAAAAATTGACCATTCCCCCCCCCCCCCCCTGATCTCCGAAACTACTGGGCCGAAAATTTTGAAAAAATTACAAAATATAGTTCATTCCCTGAAGATTACAGGAAAAATAATAAGAATTCTATCACTTGAAAATTAAGTGGTAAACTCACAATAATAAGTTCATCTAGGGAAATAGTTCACTAAAACACCACTAGATGGCGCTAGTCAATTGAATAAAACATTTTTTGCACATTGTGTGTGTGTTCACGAAGCATATTGTACGGAACCCTCATTGCGCGAGTTTGACTCACACTTGGCCGGTTTTTTTTTGTAATGTAACATAATTGCAAACGGAAACTATTATTTACATAAAGACAACCCAAGTAGATCGGATCTTATAAAATACAAGCATATCACGACCAGCCATGACGTAACCGTAGAAGCAACTTGCCTAGATGTTGACTAGAAGTGTGTCAGTGATTGTCATGTGAAGATTAGCGAACATGACATTTTTACAAGAATGACACAATAACATGACAAGAAGTAGGCTTTGCGTGTGCAGGATGTTACTGAAAGACCAAACAGGCCTTGAACTATTATAAAGTAATCTGTGCTTGATTAGCGCACAAATAACGGAACATGAATAAAGAAAAAAAATATTTCCAAATATTATTTTGAGAATATTGAGTATTACCTTTGAAACTGAATTGACACAATTACCCAGAATATTAACCAATTATTTTTTCGACTTGTAAAATCATATATATTTGTACATTGATCGACTAGTGCGACGGTCTTGGTGTAGCGGTTAGTAGGTCCATAAAAGCAATGCATTTAATGCAATTAAACAGTAATTCGTTCGATCAAGATTCAAAAGCAATAACATATGTAATAATATGTGAAGCATAGCGCAGGTGCAATTTTATTGTCAGGGCTCATTAGCACATCTTCTTCCATTAAAATATATGAAGTGCAAACAAAACTCTAATGTAACTATAGTGAAAAATTTTGTGCCAATATCTTTGTGTCTATAATAACAAAATCTACGAAGATAGACTCTCTTTTGCCATCGAAATTGAGCAGAAAAAACACATAGTTAAGCTCAGAAACAGGCAAGTGCTAAGATGTTAAAGATATATCCGCATTTGAGCAATACACAACAAGTTAACCAATACAATAAGGCGGCCGTTCCGTAATAAATCCGTCATTAACCAATAAGTTTATAGCTTTAACGATACAAAAGTCTATAGAAATACATGAAAAATTTCCAAAATTTTACTGAAATGCGAATGACACCGTTTTTATAGATAGACAAGAGACTTTTTTACACTTTAGTAAACAGTGTCATTCTCTTTTTTACAACAATGTAAATAAAATAATTCTAGGAATACCCAGAATAATATGAAAAATAGTGCCTGCTGAGCAATTATTCAGATATCATAAATTTATCGAAGTACAATACAACCGCATCTATAAATTATGCAATACTGATACGTTGGTCGTTTCGTGCAATAGTCAGGAACCTCTATAATACGAATTTAAGAAAGAACATTTTTCGTCGGGAAGATTTTATTCGAAGAAGTTGCTGATAATGATAATCATGCAAGTGGCGGAATGCCTAGCTTTACGAGACATCCGCATTTTAGCGACACAAAAACTTAAGACTTCAAGTAAAGACAATGAGGAACCATTCTGTAAGAAGTCCTCACTAAACGAGTTAAACTAGCTTTGCAATCCAAAATATGCAGAAAAAATTCGAAGAATTGAGCTCAGTGAAAGTGTTGAGAGCCGACGTAAGACCGTCTGTTTAGCAGTGTCATCTACTCGGCAGGACAGGAACTGGTGGCACAGTATTTTGACGGATTTTAAATTCCGTTAAAATAAATTTCTGTAGGTATTTTTAAGCATTCACAATGCTATTCTCATAAATATTCTTAAATTAGAAATAAAGATATAGGGAAAAAGTCCACGTGGGCACGACGACAAGATTTTAAGTATTGATTGAGTGACCATGTTACGTTTAGTGTTCTGAGTTTACGCCAAAAAGTCGTCAGGGTGTGTACTGCGTTAATCGCTTTTAAGAGGTTCTGTTGCAGCATCTTTATTATTGAATCTGTATTACTGTTACTGTAATGCCAATTGGCTGTTGTCGAGTCTGACCATATTTTTAAGGGTACAAGCCACGCTAGTAGTCCAAACACAACTTCATGTAGAACTAAAATTGATGAAAAATTGGACGACCTAAATCAATCAATATCGAAGCTACTAGGTACATCTCAAAAGTTTAAATATTCGTCTTGCTTAATATATGTTAATTACGATATAAACATATTACACACATTTCATGCGAAAAAAATATCCTGTATTGAACATAAAATTTGCGTGACCCTAAGACAAAGAGTTATGTAGTTAATGGATATTTGCAATAAAAATCGATGTACGCGGTACTTTTTTTTTCTAAAATACTATGAACTTTAGAAAAAAGTCCTCCTCGGTAAGTAAAGATTAAAAACCATTGGACAATATATAATTTTTTTTTTTTTGGGTATTGTGCTTTATGTTTGACCATTTTTATAGAGGTTAAACATAGTCGACATGGCCAAGGAGCACCCTTAACAGAAAAGACGAATAGTATTAATAAATGGACAGTAAGTACTGAAGTGCGAGAACCAGTCAGTACCTTCTATCAATGTCTTCGAACTCGACTCAACAACGTATCGAACATCACCTTTTTTGCACTCCAAAGAAAAAACTGTTTTGTTTGACATCAATTTTAGGAGGCGTCTTAATTTTATGAGCTTTTTAATATTGTTTTTTGTAAAGTCGCATACCTTTCTCAATGATGTCATTGGGTCATCGAACTCCACTTTGCATGTCGACCCATCCAAGAAAAATACAAAACCTTGCGTTGTATAGTCCATGAATGGATATTATGTAAGGTAATGTGACTTGGCATCATTTATCTTTGATAATAAATGTTAGTAAGATGAAAATAACTGTATGGGGATTTTTATGTCACATTTAACCCAATGATGTAAAAGCATGTAATACAATAAGCGTTGAACATTTATTAATAATGGTACTTTTACCTAACTAAACCGAGATAGGACAAGCCTTTTTACAGATAAATTATGCAAAGCGTACAAAATTAATACTATCATTGTAATTTAAGAGCTAGGCTCTTAGAATTGGGTATCTAGTCTCATTAGGTTGCAAAAATGATTTCTACATATTTAATATACACAAATATTTGCCATTCTACGACTCGATAAAAGAAGAAGAATGATTACGTATGATGGAAATAGATGTCAGTCAGAATTTGATACATAGACTTAACCACTATTTATTACTCACAATGAAAGCCAGCTTGGGTCAGTCACAATAGGATCTTCAATGGTTACGCTTATTTTGATTGAGGCTCTCAGTATTTTCTATATAGATGAGTAAGTAATGAGAATGCAGAATAGGGGGTCCCGAAAGAAACCAAAACACCTTTTCCCAGAGAATGGGAAACAAATAATACAAAGGTATTTCAAAAGAATCTCTTGTGGAAGAATTCTGCAGACCGGCTTCTAAAGTCTGCACAGGGAAATCAATTGAAACATTCTGCGTTTTGTCTTTTACCCAGCCAGCAAGGAAGAGCCATGCATATGATATGGTAATAACAAGTAAATAAATTCTGTAAGTGTGGATCATTATACAAAATACGAAAAGACACTTAGATTGCTACGCGAATGATATAGATAAGATATCAGCACCATTCTTAGTAAAGTTATAACGCCAGGCGTATTTTTTATACAAGTGTGTAAATCGACCTTCAACATTCCCGTAAAAGGGTGACTCAACCCGACGATGAAAAAAAATTTGGGTTCCCAGATTTTGTCTACTAGGAAAAGATATTCATATTGACGTTCTAAGTAATCACTTTTAAAACAGCCGAGGTTCAATAATATTTACCACAATATTTCAAAAAGCCTGGTCGTCGTGGTATCACACATTTTGTGATTATAAATCGGATTTCGGGCTACTGAAATACGTGAGAAGCTTTTTGTGCAGCTCACGTGTGAGTCGTGACTCGTCCATTTTTAGCGAAACAAAATAAGGTTCGTTGCATAATCGACATAAATTTACAAAAAGCCGAATTAAATGTTTGCATCTATTTATAGAAATCAACTTTATGTTCGGGTTGATTAATATCTTTCCTTTCTTTTGGTTTATAACCATATATGGAAACGCGTTGATGTTATAGGTATATTATTTATTTCGTTTAAGACAATTTTATGTGCAAATAACTATTAGATATCTACAGCTGTTTTATAAATGTTTCAACTTGCTTTGAGCAAACTTATTTAAAAAAAATACAATTGAAAAGATTTTATGTATCTTACAAAACAAGAGTTCCAAGCGTGTGTCCGATTAATTCTGAGCTGGAATGCTTTGGGCCAGGTTTGACATTAGGCGTATTTACTGGTGAATTTAAATACATGCAGTCCAAATAAATTATTTTTTCTTCCATTCGGTGCTACGTACATAAACGAGAAAGAAGAAACAGACAAATTATTCAAAAGCACTATTTCCTATTTTTATACTTTGTAATAAAAAAGTTAAAATTAAATATTCGGTTCTAGTATCGTATTACGCCATAACATAAAAATTACCATCCAAGATTCCGCTATCCAAAAAACGGTAATTTCGTAAAACTCCGACACTCGCGCGAACCTGTCTCGAATTCCGCTGATGACGGCCTTCGGCAAATTGCGCTTTTGTGAAGCCGCACTGATGGATGGGAACAGTCCTGTTTAATTTACTTACCGGAATTTCGTCCTGTGGGATCTCTATCTTATTGATGACTCTGCTTTAAAAGTAAAATAGGTAGTTCGAAAAGTTAAAGAATAAATTTCAGAATAAAATCGATTGCAGGTCTGTTAACACGCCTGCCTAAATAAGGAATGCAGTGTGTTTACCAATTCCATCATTTTATATAATAATACTCAAAGAGATTTAAATTTATAAAATTTGTTGACATAGTTAGGAATACATATGGATTGACATATAAATAACCCGCGCATTTAAAAGCAATGAAGCCCTGAACTTTTATTTTCTGTAAAGGTTACTAGATAGGTACTCTTAAGTCGTTTACCAAAAATACATTCATGATTTCACATAAGTATATTTTAAAAGGACAACAATACGCACGCATGAGCTGTAGCCCTCATACATTTTTCCAAATATTTAAAAAGGTAACGAGTACGTTTCCCATGATCAAAATGTCATTTTTAATCAGCTCTCCGCTCACTGCACCCCAGAACTGTCTTACAATTTTTGAATGGAGAAAATTAAGACCCAAATTTTTACCCGCACTAACCTGGACTTCGGCCACCAATTAAACCTTCTCAGGTAATCACCATCAGTCTTAAAACCTGATTCGAAGGCAAGATCGATGATTGCATTAAAGAGTTTGTTGATCGCCAGGAAATGGCTGTGGTAACGGTAATTATGTTTAAAAACGATTACTTAGCAAAGTTTTAACAAATTGCGGAAGAAGTTGGTAATATAAGGACACGTGTTATTCGTAATTTGTTTCACGTTGTATATTATTCTTGCCTCTAAATTCTGCATTATTATTACTTCCTTTTTTACCAGCTTTTGTTTTTTTTTTATTTTCTACGAGAAAACTTTTTTTGCTTAATATTGTCAACTCTATAACTGAAGTTTTTTCAACTTTCTCCAGTTTATAACACCCAGTTTTTGTAGACATAAACTTTGCAATGTATAATTGTATATACCTAAAAGGGTATTTTTTTATATAAATAACATACCCCTATTTTAAAATATAGTCGTAAAACGAATTTTTTATCCAGCTTAACGAATAACAATATCCATTTCCTTGGACCTTGGACCCTTGGACCATTTTCCTGTTAATCCGCATTTTACACCAAGTATTCTGGAGACGTTTATATTAGGTAATTGAACATTGCATGTAATTTTGACTTCTATATTTCGCATTTTCGAAATTAAATAGAAAAAATAAACACAACAGCGTAGGTCCTCATATCCCACACCACCACTAATCCTTACTTATAAATATTTTCAATACAAAAAACATGCGTACTTGTCCAAACAATTATGTACCGTGCGCGCTAATATCGAGAATTGCATTGAAGGCACTAAGCGTATGACTGGAATACTAATGTTATATTTTGACGCGGTACGCCGCTTACTTCGTTTCGATGCTGTTATCGATCACTGATAAAGATTTTCCAAGCAGTACCATTGTTCAAATCAATAATTTTTAGTTTGTTGATTTATGATACAAAAAGAAAAGTCATGGAGGAAGTATGAAGTTGTAAACAGGATAAAGTAGTATTGTTGGTATGCACTTATAGCGTGACTGTCCCTAGATTTACCACTGAAGATTGCATGCACTGTTTATTATCATTATTACTTTAATCTTGTCAGTGGTTTTTTTATATATTTCCTATTTTTAGCTATCGGTGTATCGAGATATAAGTACGTAGTACTTATTAAATATCTCGATGGTCTGACCTCTCTTTACGACACCACTTTTACCGTCTCTTTCATTCAATGCAGTGTTCAGAAAATTCATGTAAAATAATTACTGATCTAGTTGTTAAGATAAAACCATATAATCAATACTAACAATATAGGAGTCGGGGTTACTTATATTCTCTAAAATTAAATTACCATACTATGTCTAAGAATAAATACTAACATAATTTAAAGCAGTTCTGGAAAGACTAACAAGGGATCAATATTAAAAATAGGAATTTTATAGATATCTAGGAGTATATTGTATTTGCAGTGACAAAACTGAGTTGCTGCTGATTCTAATACAATATATGCGGAAAAAATTTAAACAAAATTTTAAACAACAATCCAGTAATTATTAGGTAAGTTTGCTAACTTAGGAATTAGCTTTTGATTTATTAATATTTATACCTCTTTTATCTTCACATAATTCACCTCTCATAAATTTTCGTTGAAACTTCTACGATTTATTTGGAATATTTTGTATCGCATGTCTTCCTTCACTTGCATATTCATGCAGAATTTAATTTAAGATTACAGGTATGAATTAACAAGTAGTTAGCGAGACCAGGTTGTTAATCAAGCCGGCGGCTGAGAGCACGTAAGGTGAGCTACTGGTACAGGTTCGATTTCCGTGTCAAATCAAGTATTATTACGTTGTTGATTTTTGGATGCTTTAATTGGCAATGTTTTCATTTTTGTGATATTTATACCTATTTCAGTATGTTCTTGTTTATTTGTTTTACTTTTTAATTGTTTTTTTTTTCTATAACTTCGGTCGCATTATTTATCATCTTCCGCACGTCTTTCCGATTGCATCCTTAGTGGTAAGGCTTCAGAGCCCGGGGTCCCCTACCTAAGGTGATTTGATGAAATTACAGATTTTTCTAAAAAGCGAATACCGTCTGACCTCCACAACCCAAAGGATAGACCTGATCCAATCCTAGGATAGGTTTAAAGAAACACTAAGTTGAGATATTTAATATTCTAATGAGTCATCTATAACATTGTAAAGTAAAATCAAAATCTATTTGTTCTTTTACCAACATCTTCACATCCCTATAAACTTTTACATTTATTTTTGTAGCATTACAAAGAGTTACATTCTAGCATTAACTATCGAACAAAATAACACTTGTCATTATACGGAGTAATAAACTCTTGCTAAATTTACATAGTACTGTATGTGTGCGTAGTATAAATTTACATACATCGCTTATTGATAACGAAACTAAAACTATTATCTTCTACAAAGTAGAAATATCTACTGAACATAACGATTAATAAAAAATATTATATATTAAGTCCATAAAAGGGAGATGACCATAAAACTACTGACATACATTTCTCACTTGTTTCATGACAAATGTATCATTAACAGGTTTTTGTTAGTCTCCACTGCAGGAGCATGACCCTCTCTATACTACCAGTGCCATATACTCGTATTAGCCAGGGCAGTTAGAGGATTTGACCTACACTCTCCACGCTGGCCAGACGGGTTGGAGAGGTCTCTTCGATGTTTATAGCTTTGTTTAGCTTGTGTTTCCTTAGCCGACTTCTACGACATCCAAGGGTTGACTTGGAGTGGTCCTATTCTATTTTGCCGGGAACCGCACGGCGAAACAACGTATCATAAACCACAAATTTTGTAATGATCAAGCATTGCATAACATGCCACACTGACCAATACTTATGTATAAAAAGACTAGCATGAGTGGAATAAAGTTACATGAAATAAAGAAGATTCATTCCTTTACTTAGTTAATTCTGGGTTAAATCAAGATTTATCCATGAAATATTTGCAAATGAAAATTAAACAACCAATCTTAATTTAAATCAATAGTGAAGGTAATTGAAGAAATAACAGCAATGTAATAAGTTCGTCAATGTAAAAGTTCGTGTAATTTTCTGTGTAAAACATTAAATGTTAGATTAATCCATATTCATTTGTAGAAAAAAACAAAACAGTTTTTGTTGCATTAAACACATACATCCTTATCACGAAGGACTTAATTTTAAAGTACCTAGTTTAAATATTTGTCCTACCACATTCCATTTGTCAGTTTCACGTTTTCTCGGCTACCAATCAAATTCAAATTTGTCAGTTCAGTCAATTTGTTTTAGGCGCCAAATAGTCCTTACTTTTTAAAGTCTGCGTTTTATAGTAAAATAAATCCTGTCTTAGTCCTCATTTTTTACTCAGAAAATACCCCCGGAGGATAATATTACCATCAAAGCAGTAAATACTATGTTGCAGATAATCTGCGAAAATAGCAATCGCAGTTTTTTTTTTATTGGATTTAAAATTAGGTTCATTATTGGAAAAAAGAACAAGGAGGATATCACCATCATTTTAATCAATTTCAAAGATGGAGACACAGGTAAAACTTATACTTTTCTGAATATTATAAATATGAAGAAAGTTTTTACAACAAAATCATTCAAACACGACTAATCAGCAGAACGTATTTGGATGAATGAAACTAGCCAAATAGAAACCTAAATCCTATTTTAACAATTAGGATACTTTTAATCTCGACATTGTTGTAAAGACAAACGTGGAAAAATAGTAGACTAAGTGTTACTCAGACTTGTTGCAAATAAAATAGATTAGAATTTTACCGCAAGGTCTACTGAATCTTGGATTTTAATCTAAAATGACACACCAACACGACACTTGCATTTCTGTAACAATATGGCATGGTATGCCGAATAAAACAAGTAGTAAATAAGATCTAAGATCAAAATTTAAGGACAGCCATGTTTGCATATCTTGGGATAATATATAAATGCCAGCCAGAATAACAGGATATTTGCATGTGTATTTTGTCATAATAAACAACATCATACTATGTCTACTTGGTATGTTGTAAATAAGATCTTAGATCAAATTTAAGGACACCGAGGTCTACTGAACTTGGAAGCACAAACTTAAATGTCAAACCAACCGACACTTGCATATTATGTACGGTATAGAGCATAGTGTACACGTTTCCTTCACAAATGACTCTACTTTTTAAACATAAATCGCTAATTATTGCACTAAATTGTTCAAGTTTGTATTATTTCTGATTTATAAAAAAAAATTGTTGCATGTCTAAATGAGCTTTCAAAATTTTCCCTTTTTTACTTTTTTAGTTTTTAGTCGTCAACTAAATCAATTGAATTAAATGGATTGATCGGTTCATAGTTCTTAATAGTAACTATGTTCCTTTGATTTGTTGATAAAATAGCTCAGTTCGATTAATCGGATTACGTGAACTCTTTTCCTGTTGGTCGACTTGCATATCCTTTTAGTTCGACTGTTCGGAAAAAGGGAATTACGATTTCTTTCCTGTTAATCCTTTACTATCAAATGATATGGGATCGTTATTTCTACTTGTTGAGGTAGTTTTATACCCTTTAGTTGCCACATGGCGTTCAATTTTGCTAAATATGCAGTCTAATTGAATTTAAAAATACAAAACAATTAAAAGCTTGACGGAATATATCACCAAAATAGTTTCCCTCAGCTGTGATGCATTTTAGATAAAATAGCACATTGTTCTATTTGGCTAGTTTCACCCAAATACGTTCTGCTGATTAGTCGTGTTTAAATGATTTTGTTGTAAGAAACTTTCTTCATATTTATAATATTCAGAAAATTACAACCTGTGTCTCCATCTTTGAAATTGATTATAATGATGGTTTGTTTGTTTTTCGTATGTGTAAGTGGCCAACACTGGTGTCAGATTTTTCAAGCTGCCTTAAGGCATCTGACATAGCTTAACGACTGCCATTAACGATGACAGCCGGGACCAACGGCTTAACGTGCCTTCCGAAGCACGGAGGAGCTCGAGATATTTTTATGCCACTTGCGGTCACCCATCCAAGTAGGGACTGCACCATAATGATGGTGATGTCCTCCTTGTTCTTTTTTCCAATAATGAACCTAATTTTAAATCAAATTAAAAAAAAAGCTTGACGGAATATATCACCAAAATGGTTTCCCTCAGCTGTGATGCATTTTACTGAAAGATTTATTAAAAAACCATTGGTCTGTAATGTGTACTGCCCCTTATTTGCCACCTGGCGTTAGATTTATCTGAATGTGCAGTGAGTGTAACTAATGTGTTTTGCACAATGACACGAGAATGTGCATGTGGTATGAATGACAACCAACGCTTGTGCCGTTTTTAACACAATTTAATTGTATTTTTCATTGTTAATTATGTATGTTGAATTGTATTGTACTCAGAATTTGTTTTGAATTTGATCAGTAAAATTTGGTGCAACATTTTCTCTTTTGTATATAAAATAAAGAGTCAGAATCAGTCACACATAAAATACGAAATAACATTAAGATTATATTCGTTGTATTTAGACTGTGTACAGGCGATGATAAAACTCATCATCAAAGACGATAAAATATACGATGTTACCCATCGTGTATTTTATCGTCTTTCCTCTATATCGTTTATTTTTTACTCTGTGGCATACCTATCCTACGCTTTCTTCAATTTTTCTATTTAGTCTAAAATGTCACACCACGATTTTCAATACTACGTATTATTTTCCGCGTTTTGATAAATATTACTAGTTCACCGATCCTGTTTCGCCTTCATTCTTTCAGTAACTGCATATGTCATTGTTGGATCAATCGAATGAATTTCCTATAAATTTCCTTGATGGTATCACAGGCACGTCAATCGAAGACAATCAACACATTCAATTCATAATACCAACGCTCATTGTCTGAGGGACCTGTTCGCATAGAAGTGCTTTCGAGAACATCGGAAAACGCCTTGACCTACAATAAACGTTTACTATTGTGATAACGCCTAAGGCTGTATGCAAATAACCTTTATCAATAATCAAATTTTTATTCGTCAACTTCTACTAGTTATGATGTATGTGAATAGAATTTATAGATAACTATATAAACTCACTGTATGAGGCTGGCTTATTTAAATTTAATTTATTAGAGTTTGCCTTCTTCTTTCTAACCTTACCTCAGTTTCTCAAAGAGGGATCTCTATTGGATTCACTTAATGAAATCAAACAAAGGATGGAAATTAAACATTTCGGGATATTTACCGTGATTATTGTGGTGGTAATCCCGAAATGTTTAATTCTAATGTTGATAACCGTGAAAGTTTAAAAAGTTACAAAGGATGGAAAACAGGTTGGGTGTGACAAAGGAGATCCTTTGTCACATTATGTGAACAAAAATATATACAAATAAAATGTATAAAAAAGTGATGAGTGTTCTGCAGACTGCGAATGATCACAGCTTGCATGTATCCAGGTACGCGCTCAGATTTTAAAGAGATTTTCTTTAACACCGTTCATCCATTTTTTCTTAGATCGTCCTACGCTCTTGTTTTCTTTTTTTGTAATATAATTTTCTTTTCTTCATATATAGCCAC
Source organism: Rhodophaea formosa (assembly GCA_963082605.1). Lineage (NCBI taxonomy): Eukaryota > Metazoa > Arthropoda > Insecta > Lepidoptera > Pyralidae > Rhodophaea > Rhodophaea formosa. Next base: position 9,211,481 of record OY720206.1, read on the forward strand.
CTAAACCTAAAGAAATCTGAAAAATTAAAAATATAAAAAGCATGCATGAAGGAAAATATTTGGTCACGTGTTTATGTTATTTCTCGTACGTATATTCTTTGATGATTCAGACAATAGATTTTCTAAAATAGAGCATACCTATAAATAGAGTCTAATTTTGTCATCTTACATCGTGACTACACGTGATCACACCTATCAGTGTGCACCACAGACAACAATACGTTAATACTTAACTGTAATGACTTTGAGAAGTTAATGATTCAAACGACCTAATCTAATAGAGCCATTAAAAAGCCGTTTGATGGGAATGGTTTTTCTTAAAGCAGACACCTGGTTAAATTAGCTATATAAAATAAGGTAGAATTAATGATATAAATCAACATTGTCATGTGGTAGGAACGGCGATAATCTTCTATTATAGCCATTCTATCAGGTTTTTAATGGTGAAAGAAATAACATAAAATAATCTGTAATAAAGCCGTCTGGTTCCCGGCAGAGTAGAATAGGACTACTCCAAGTCTTTCCTTGGATATCGTAGAAGGCGACTTAGGAAGCACAAAATAAACAAAGCTTATAAACATCAAAGAGACCTCTCCAACCCGTCTGGCCAGCGTGTAGAGTGTAGGCCGAATCCTCTAACTGCTCTGGCTAATATATAGCTCTGGTAGTTCAGAGAGGGACGTGCTCCTGCTCTGGACACAAAAAAGGACCTGATGTTGATGAGAACTCTGTAACATATTTTTTTGTAGTAATACTATAGTGGACTGTAGTAATTAAAACACTTCTTCGATTTCTTTGATTTATTTTCTTGATTACTGCTTGATGTACACTGAAACACTGAATGCTCAGTACTGGCAGGGCTCGACATTTATAGGTACATTAACAAATGCCCTGTTAGTATACATACTATACGAATTAGTCATCGGTCAACGTGAATCCTGAGAATGTAATCTATTTGATTGGTCGGTGATTTATGACCAGTAAAAAGGCCGATAAATATAACAAATGTAGGCTTTCTGATTGGCCGTGCTATTACAAAATTTTGCCGATCTCGGAGTCCTCTACAAATACAAAGACACTCGACTAAAGTGACGAGCGTAAATTACATTAAATTTTATAAACTACTATTTACAGTTTAAAGTGAGTACGCGTCGCTTTTCTAAACCCGGCCATTTTTGCAAATAATAAGCTCAAAGAGGTTCAAGTTACTACTTTTAACTGTAAGCAGTAGTTCATACAATATAGTTTGAATGCTTTTCTAGAGACTTTTTAAACTAAATTTGAATATGATTGTAGCAATTTTCTTGCACTGGACCCCGAAATATGTATGTATGGCCTTATTTTTTATTATAGGCTTTTAACCGACTTCAAAAAAGGGGAGGTTCTCAATTCATCGGAATCTTCTTTTTTATGTACGTTCCCCGATTTCTCTAAAACGCCTGGACCGATTTAAGAAATTATTTTTTTGTTCGAAAGGTAATACTTTATAAATGGTCCCATTAACTTGTTATCGAAATGTGTCGAGCCCTTTTTGGAAAAATACACAAACACCAAAAAAATGTTTACTAGGATGCCGTTCGGTTTACACTTATTTCTTAATTTATATGTATATAATATTTATTTCTTCTTTATATAAATATTTTCACAACTACTTTCTCATTTATGATATTAGTAGGAATTTTGCTAAAGACATTTACTATATAAACTGTAAAGAAAATTTGATATACGCTTGAGTTGCTGTGAAATCCGTTTCTATTTGCAAAGTAAGCTAGTAGTCACGCAATAGTATTTACCGAATGACGTCATAAATACTCTTGAAGATATCGATATAGCTTGTGTTAACGAACAATCCTACTATTGAAGACAAACAGATTGATGTACTTATGTTTATGTAAGGTTTACTAAAATATAGAAACAACATTAGCGTCCAATCATATATAATTCAATAAATAACACAGTTAAGTTTCATACAGTTGTTTATATTCAAAGCACCGTTTAATTAACACAATTATATTTTAAATCCCTAATACAAAGTATATACTTATCCACCATTTCCTTATTTAATCAAGATAGACTTGTACGTGACAATTTGTATATAACAACTACTCAAGATCACCGACAAAACACGAATGAGTGACTTTTATCCGTTACTGTTTTAAAGTAGATTCAATAGAGGGGACAACCCTCCATAAGGTGGGGTGATATCACAATGGCGGTTATTCAATAAACAATGTTTCCAGTTTAATTAATTATGATAGACTAATAACAGAGTATGGAATTATTCCAAACTCATGCATGTTGAAAAGAAGGTAAATACAGGTTTATTATTTAAAATTCACGCGTTTCCACCGCGGCGACAACATCCGGCCGTCCTGCTTACGGATCCGTCCCGGATCACGTCATTGTCTGGTGCGTTGCTGAGAACAAAATACACACATTAAAATAAACACTAATATATACATTTTGCTTTTGCAACAAATGCCCTCCATTCTGCTATTCCATCAACGGCCAACAGAATGAGGATACACCAAAAGAACTAACTTTGGATATCAATGATACCCGGACCACTTTTAACTATTCCATCAACGGCCAGTTACTCACGCCAATCGAGACTTGCAGCTTCCCTTAGGCGATGCCTTTGGCCAACCCTAGTCACATATCACTACAAATCTCAACCGACTCCGGATATCATTGATTCCTGGCCCACTTGTAACTATTCCATCAACGGCCAGTTACCAATGCCAATTGAGACTTGTAGCTTCCCTTAGGCGATGCCTTTGGCCAACCCTAGTCACATATCACTACAAATCCCAACTTATCACAGATTTATTTTACAAGGATAAATACTGTGAACTTAAATACTTGTCCCTTCTGCTATTCCATCAACGGTCAGCAGAATGACGATACACCAAAAGCCAACTCTGGATATCCTCGATACTCGGACCCACTTATCACAGATTTATTTTACAAGGATAAATTCTGTGACTCTGAACATTTGTCCAAGCATCGCAGCATAACCAAGTTCGAAGCAACTGCATCAGACATTCAAAATAAAAACAAATAATTGACATTTAGTGTATACCTGACAACATCTTAGGCCATCAAGAATAAGAATTCTTACATATTCCGGTTATCCAGACCACGGTTCGATATTTTTTTGCCACCGTGGTCTTTTCGTACCGCTTCGGGTGAAGCAATCGCTTTGCAAGACCTCTGTAACTTGAAAGGGCTCATAACGCTACTGCCTACTAAAAACATGTTTATCAATTTCCTACTTAATTTGAAAACTTGCCACTGTGAAAAGAAACCTTTCTTTATCGAAACAAGAAATACGTGCACTCCTCTATTGACTGCGATTTAGGCCACTGGCACTAATCGACGCGAGTATGGATGAAAAATACCAGGTATTGACTGATCATGTCACAACTCTTAATTACCATTGTTTGTTTATTTTAAAACAAAAATTACCAATGATTTTCTATAATTACTAATGGTACTTAATTGTTAATATTGAACGATGAGAAAAATGAACTTTTTTTGAGTTATTATACTGTTTTACCTTTAAATAGAAACATGTTTTAACTAAATCAATTTCTTTTTTATATAGTTTTTAGTAAAAACAAACAAAAATATAATAGAAAAATTTAATTCGCATCCGGGTGTTTTCGTGGGTAGCTATGAGAAATGTTTCTGGTTTTATAGTCTTTGAAACATTTTTTTTATCATTTTAGGAACCCATTATTTTGATATTATTTTAATACTATATCTACACCTAAAATCTTTAAATTGTCATGATTACGCCTAATGTGATATCGTGTTGACAAATGTAATGTTTTTTTTGGGACTACCCTTCGCCTGTCGTATTCAGTCTCACAAAAAATCATTAGTGGTATATTTTTCTCTCAGTTCGGCCTAACCTGACTTACACTTCTTTTATCCAACAAATACTAGGATTTTTCAATTCAGTCGCCAGTAAGTAACCAATCGGCTGTATCTGTTACAACTAATATAATTTCACTCATTGTAACCAACATAATTTTACTTATTTAAAAGGAATTATTATGAAAGGCTTTCTGCTAGGTGTATAACCGTATTGTACGTTTACTTAAAACGTAAATTATCTACTTTCCTTGAATTAACCACTTTCTTATCAATTGTCAACCATTGTGTTGTAAAACCTGTAAAAGTTCGTCTAGAAACAATTTTTTTTTACTTCATTAATTTTATTAGTCTCATAAAAGCTATCCATATAGCAAACAACTTTATTTGAACCTTAGTTAGCCAATACAGTCGTATTACTTTTGGGACTACATATACGGCAGCTTCCCATACATCATTTTAGTTAAGAACCAAAGTTAGCGTCTTTGAATGAAAAATACCTTGTTTTATAGAACATATACTGCAAATTCTAAAGGTAAAAAAAAAAACATTTATAGGAAACCAGATTTTCTAGATATGATGCTTAGAAGTTTTATAGGTTATGTTATTATTAGGTATTTAGTATCTTTGCACCAAACAATACTTTATTACCAAAACTAAAAAGCTCGATGGAGTAATAATATATCAGGATAATTATAAATACGACTTAAATATCGAATAGCGTATTAAATGTTTATAAGATTTTTTTTTGGTGGCAATGAGTTTTTAAGACACTTTTGGTGCCCCGAACTAAAAATCTGCCATAGCTCTTCGATATATAATACGAATAATGTTTATTATCCGGATCTCAATTTTTAAAACTTTATTTTTGAAACTAATGCGATCCATCAAATTTTCCCATGGCTCTGCGGCTTGATTGATAGATAAAATACTTGAACCATTATTATATTGGGTTTCCAAATAGTCGCGCCGTAGGTATAAAACCACTCAGACTCAAACACGCGTACAAAATATGAAATTTTACTGTGACATTAAATTTAAGTTTTGTTGATAAACTGCTGACAGTTCATCTGTAGTCAGTTATTGTAGCACATTTTTTTAACAATACTGGTATATGAAATCTCAGCGTAAGTCGTAAAAAAAACACTAAATAATAAAATAGGTACGACATCAATGCTAATCAAATCGAAACAATGGAACTGTACACAACGACAAACAACATGTCGACATTTTGTTTTTAATTTATTGTCCCTTGAAATTTATGCATAAATTTTTTTTTGTGTTTATCCAATTATTCTAGCAACCATAACCAAATTTTTTTGTATTGACAAAAGATTTGAAAATACTGAACCCATGAGTGGTGAATCTCAATCTACCAGTTAAAAAAAAATATTTCTATTTTGCTTGTTTAACTATAAAAATTGGACCGGCTGGCATAAGCGACATTCCTGAATTGGTTTTTTTTTTTGGGAGTCCGAAACAGTTCTCCGACGGTCGTTTGAACTACGAACGAATCATAAACATTTTTAAAAATCTTAACACCATTCTTTATCCCAATTTTTCAGAAACTCCAGTCTACTTATAACCTAATATGTTCCACTCATTTTCAGATTAAAGTATTTAATGTGAACAAAGACAAATAGTTTTATTAGTAGCTGCGGTATATGTCCAATTTTAAACCAGAAGTTATACGTAAAAATTGCAAATCCTGTGATATGCATGACTATTCATCAAATATTTCCAATACAGGAGTTTATCATGTTCTTGTCTTCGGTAAAGTTTCTATAAGGTAACCAGATATTTCCTAGGAAGTAAACAAATAAATAAGTTCTGCCCCGTTAATAAGACTAAAGAATTTAATAAAAAAAATGGAACTTAAGCCCTAATTCGTTCGCCAAATGGCCTGTCATCAACGAACAACCACTAATATCAACAAATGTATCATCATCATCAGGTCCCTGTCAGTCTCCATTATATGAGCATGACCCTCGCTGCACCACCAGAGCCATACATTAGCTAGAGCAGTCCGAGTACTCGGCCCATACTCTCCACGCCAGCCAGATGGGCGGGAGAGGTATCTTTGATGCTTCTATTCTTCTGCTATGCGTCCACGACATTCACGGGAAGACCCAAAGCTGTCCCACTCCACTCTGCCAGGAACCACACGGCATTAACAGTTTTATACTCATTTAACTCAATTTAACTCAATATGTATAAAATATATTATTAGAAGTAATGTCTACAATAAATTAAACCTCAAAATCCTTTTTTTTAACTTTAGCTTCAATCTTGAATCACTAAACTGTTTCTTGACGGCCATATCTGTTATACGAATTGCAAGCCACATATTCCTGATTAAATGTAAGCTTTTTTTTTTGCTAGGTTTGCCACAACAAAACTCTTAATATTTGAACTACTTAGCACTTGTATTTATGGGACCCGTAGATACAGTTTGACTCATTTTATCAGTATTGTTGAAGATTGATAGGTTAGAGTAAATGAGAATCAATAAATCGCAGCCTACCAATTGAAGTAAATATAAGATTGGCCACCCAAAATTTTCTTGATAGTCCACCAGCTTTAATTTTAAGCGAATTGTACCAACATTTATCTGTATTTAACATTTTTGTTTTTATTGCGAACTCGATCGGCTCACTTAAAGGTACGAGCATTTATTCCCACCATATAAATCCACATTTCAAAATCGTTCACCAGGCATTTAAAAAACATGTTTGCTTACTACTGGAGACGCGCGCTGGGCGCACCTCGACTTCTATATACTTTTACCATCCAAACTACGCTGCTCATTAACGAAGGACCGAAGTTATTGGTTGAGACCCTTCGCTTGCTCCACTTTTCTCACATTCTCGTTCAGCTTTGCGGCATTGGGCTAGGTATTACGGCACACTTCTGATGTAAGGTTTACTAAAATATAGAAACAACATTAGCGTCCAATCATATATAATTCAATAAATAACACAGTTAAGTTTCATACAGTTGTTTATATTCAAAGCACCGTTTAATTAACACAATTATATTTTAAATCCCTAATACAAAGTATATACTTATCCACCATTTCCTTATTTAATCAAGATAGACTTGTACGTGACAATTTGTATATAACAACTACTCAAGATCACCGACAAAACACGAATGAGTGACTTTTATCCGTTACTGTTTTAAAGTAGATTCAATAGAGGGGACAACCCTCCATACGGTGGGGTGATATCACAATGGCGGTTATTCAATAAACAATGTTTCCAGTTTAATTAATTATGATAGACTAATAACAGAGTATGGAATTATTCCAAACTCATGCATGTTGAAAAGAAGGTAAATACAGGTTTATTATTTAAAATTCACGCGTTTCCACCGCGGCGACAACATTTAATCTCTTTAATTGAAGAGGTTTGACAGAAGTTAAAATAATTCGTCATCATCATCATCATCAGGTCTTTTTCGTCTCCACTGCTAGCACGATCCTCTCAGTACTACAAGAGCCATATATTAAAGATATTAGCCAGAGCAGTCAGATGATTAGGTCTACACTCTCCACGCTGGCCAGACGGGTTGGAGAGGTCTCTTTGATGTTTTGTTTAGCATATGTTCCCTAAGTTGCCTTCTACGACATCCACGGGAAAACTTGGAGTGGTCCTATTCTACGCTGCGGCCATATATTACAGATTATTTCATGTTATTTCTTGCACCAATATAAATAAAATGGCTGTTAAAAACTTATCGCCGTTCCTACCACATGTCAATGTTGTTTTAAATCTTTAATTCTACCTTATTTAAAAAAGCTAATTCAGGCAGGCGCCCATCAAACTGCTTTTAAATGGCTCTGTTAGATTAGGTCGTTCGGGTTTAGGTAGTAAAATAATATTTAACAGTCTTTGTTTATCTTTTAGATTCGGAGCAAAAGTTGCCAAAATTACTTTTATCGCAGGTTTATTAAAATTTAGCTATTAAATACAAACCTGAATTGCTACTAAATCCGTTTCTACTTGCTAAGTAAGCCAATGGTCACGCAATAGTATTCACCAAATGACGTCATGAATTCTCATGAAGTTGGTAGTATTCAATGATACTACTGACGACTGACTTACAGGAAGCTATCGATATAAGTCACATTTATGAGAATACACCTCATTTTATATGATTAACAAGAGTATGAATTTTACTTTCACTTATTCACTGTCTGGAAGAGATCCAATCGTCAATTGCTGTAACGTAATTATTTTCTTACACTTAGTTGTGAAGTATTACCTATCAAACAAAAAAATAATTTCCTAAATCGGTCCAGGCGTCTTCGAGAAATCTGGGAACATCCTGAAAAAAATGATTACGACGAATTCAGAACCTCGAAGAGAAGTCGGTTAAAGATGATATATTTTATATACCTAATAGCTTACTAAATTTAAGAACTTAAACATTTAAATACCTGCATATGCTTCCAGTTACATAACTGGGGACAAGGTAGATTATATTCGACTGAACATCTATGATGAGATGACTGCATCCCGATATTAGGGTAAGTATGTTCGTTAAAATAGTTGAGATGTTTGTTTTTCCTAAAACTGGTTAACATTGGTGCAAGATTTTAAGCTGCCTAGAGTTGAAATAAGACAGATGTCTTATTTCAACTCTAGGCAGCTTAAAATCTTCAATCAAATTCATGTCTAGATAGACATGAATTTAAATAACTATTTTAAAGCCTTCGGGCTTTAAAATAGTACTTTAAATTATAATATTTGGCCTAAAGGTGTGATTGTTTATCAGTAAAGGGTAAAATGTATAGATTGTGGGAAAGTGTTAGGAGTTACTCGTAGGCTCACTCGCCCTGATAAACATTCTAAATAAAAGCGGCATTTCAATTTACTAACTTTTAACTAACTGTCGATAACTTCTGCAGAAACTTCGATTCGCGTGACTAATTCTCACAATTTAGGTACTAACTATGTTTCCTTTTGCAATCGCCGTGTCTTTTTTACAAACCTGTTCGTTTTATTCGCAAGATTTATGGCCAATGCACGACTTCTGTGTGTAATATCAATAAAATCGTGTGAAAACGTTTATTTTTTAGCACTGTGTAGAGTATTATAATTCCATTTCTTCTCGAAAAAATAATGTGTTTTACTACGAGCATATGAGCATATAGCTTTTAAGAAGACCATAGCGTATAAACGAGACGTCGTACGTGGTGCAGTAGTAAATTAATACGCCAGTTTGCTACATAAGGATTCCGGATTCAATTCCTGACTTAGCTACCCATTTTCCAAATTTATTTATCTATATTTCATGAATTACCCAAGAAAGATTAGTGTCAAGTAACCTGCTTGACACTAATCTTTCTTGGGTAACTTATGAAATATGTATAAATAAAAACTTTGCTAAATCATAAAACAGCACATAGGTACACTATTCACAGACAACACAACGTCAAGACAATGCTTTACCAGGGCACGCCGCGCTGTTTGCCGTGGTGAGGCGCCACAGACAACAACACATTGGTATAAAAATTTTGTTATATTCTACAATTTAGATAGCAGTGTGTCGGGACATTAATCGAAGTTGACGCAAAAACGAAAAATTGGTCGTTACGTAAAATTTCATAATAATTGTGTTCGACTCTACTATATAGTGGACACGGGACACGGGTCCTGTCCTGATGTATCAGAGGTAAGAAGGATAACAGCAAAACCACATGATTCAAATCAAAAGGTTCCGTATAATATATTTTTTATTCAGCGTGGTACGAAAGCCTTAGTCCATATCACACTTGACTGGTGTTATTACTCGTACTAACGACGATGTCATATCAGCGGCGGCATCACAAACGTAGCTCCGACCAGCTTATTATCAAATTTTACGTAACGATCAACTTTTCGTTTCTGCGTCAACGTCGATGGATGTCCCGACACACTGCTATCTAAGTTGTAGAACATAACAAAATTTTAATAACAATTCGTTGTATATAAATCTCTATAAAAACTAAATATTGCCCAAAAATAAATATAACATTATTGAATAAAAATCCTACATAAATAAATAAAACCAACAGAGATCTAAAAAAAATATCCCCTAGGTCGTCGTAACACGGAAGGGTTCCGAGTGACCCAGAATACTTTATTCTCTTTCTTGTCATGCTCAATATCTTAAAAAGTTTATGTGCCGACGGGCCCCATAGACCCAGTGTCTCCACCCCAAACTCCAAACGGCTCAAATATAAAGCCGTCGCTGTCACATAAGCATATTACGCCGTTAACCGACAGATATGGCGAAATTATAAGGGTTTATTACCTAATTATTACGGAACTATAAAAATCTCAGAAAAATGTTAAAACGTTGTTTAACATTAAAACTGAGTAATTTACAAATATTATAAATGTCAATACTTTAGATTAATACAGCGAATTATGAATCCAGTCTGTTATATTCATAATTAATCTATAAGTGATGCGGATGACCTTTTCAAATGAATACTATAAATAGACTACATATTTTTCATTTTATGTACCAGGTCTTTGATATTGATAACGGCATACGACTAGTCACAGATTCAATCACGCAATTTTCATATTCAAGTATATGTTGATTGCATAGTGACAGCGCAAAACATTGATTTTCGATATATAATTTACTAAAAACTCTCAAATAAAGGATAACAGTCTACTAAGATCTTTAAGTATAAAAAGATGTTCAAACTCACATGATACTAAAACTTAATAGTGGAGTTCAGAAAAATATCGATTTTTAGTCCTTCCTTTTATATTTTTTAAATATTCCTATAATTATTTAAAATATAATCGTTAAAAACTTCTAAAACTAAACTTTATTTTTTGGTCAAAGATAATCCAGCCTTAACATACATAAAAATATTACTATTTTTTTTCCGCTAGTCGATTATAAATTGTTGTACAACTTGTGCTGCGCAGGCGCCGGCCGTATGTAACGTAGTCGTAGTTGAATCAACAAAGCATGACAAACATTATTCTCTCGCCTGCGCGTACCTGACTGTGGGAAGAACATTGTTTTGTCACTTTAGCTCGGCTTTTTGTAACACAGAATTTAAAATGAACTCATTATTTAACGTAACAAAAAATAGCACTTCAACTAGACAGCGGTGCTTATCGTAATGTCCGCAATTTTTTTTTATTCTCAAGGTCTAAACGTTATTTCATAAATTACTCGTGAGAAAATGATAACTTATTCAAAATTATATTTAATTCTGAGTTTTTTAGGCAGACGATTAATCAAAATTTGATAATAATCAAATTTTAAATTAAGTAGGTATCAAGTTTTGCATTATAATTCAATTAATAATAACGCAAAGTGATGATGGCAATGGTGCAAAACTAGTAACTCGTATTAAAAGGCTCAATAGTTTCAATTAACTATTTCATATTCTTACTTCTTACATTAATTATAAATATGAAGTAATGAACGAAATGAACGAATTAATGTGGTAATGAACGGATGATTCTTGTTATTCCTCCCCATAAACGCTATAAGACACGAGAAAAAGCTAAACTACGAAAAACCGAGTTTACGAAAATTGAATTATCAGTTATTTATTGGTTTGATTCTTAGATGCTACTACACAAAACTGTGTGCCATTTATAACTAAACGTCTTTTCATTTTCACATTAATAAAACACTAGCTCTGACAACTACAACTACCTATATGTCTTTTCTATTTATCTTCTATCACACCGTGACCTTTGGTAAATAATATTTCCCATAACAGTGCTCCAGTTACCCACAAATGTAATAATTGTTATGTAAATCCAGGTCTGATATAATGCAGACGTGAGTTGACCCGACTTGCACTTTCTATTATACTTTCACGCCATTGTGTCTTCCTGACGCAATCGCCGAATCATGAGGCGGCACTTGCTTAGACGAAAATTCGCACACAAAACTACAGGTACCTAGTTGTAGCTACAATATTATGTAGTAATCTTGTTATTAAATATAAACATAGTTTTTTTTCTGTGTTTATTTTTCTGTAAGTAAGATTTTATGTAGACCATTGTAGCTATATTATTCCTATACAACGTGTAAATTGAACCTCCACATACCCTTAAAGGGGTCACTCAGCAAGTCATATGATCAACGATTCCTATGGGAACCCAAACAAATCCACATTTTCATACACAAGGGACAGGCCACCATGGAAATAGTACGGTAAAGTAAAAAAATTGGTTTCCCAGCATTGATCCCATATGAAAACTTGTTCATATTGAGGGTCGGAGCCACTCCGTAAGGGAATTTGGAGGGTCCATTAGACGCTGTATTAGGAACTAGCTGTTATCCGCGGCTTCGCCCGCGTCCTACTCGGATGTCCTTCTTGGTACACAGACCTACTTATAGGTATGCATAATTTCAAGATGATCGGTTCAGTACATACGGCGTGAAAGCGTAACAAACAAACAAATAAACAAACAAACTCACTTTCGCATTTATAATATTAGTTGGGATGGGATGGGATAATATACTCTTAATGTACAGCGGTCTACATACAATCTTACAGTCAGAAAAAAAGAACACAGAAAAGAAAATGGTGATAGTCTTGTTTAGGTTATGAAGATAAGTAAGAAGAAACTACATGTTTTACTGCACATAAAACACATTTGGATTTCACCTTTAAAAAAGAGCACTAACTGTAATTTGTAATTACTAGCATGTAATTTTTAAGTGATGGAAAATACGATTATTTCCGTGTGTATATCTAACTCAAGCCCTTAAGCTTTAAATTTTATTATTTTTGTATGAACATCGTAAAGCGGTTTCCAGTAAACATCTACCTACTAAGTTTCTACTGTGTACCTAGTCTCAATGCATTCGGGATAATGTAGCTATAACATCAAACTCTCTGATCAACCCAAAGGTTAGACTGTTAGAGAATGCTGTTTAGCATTAAGTCCACCTTTTTGTACTGTTACATTTTTGTATGTGTACAATAAAGCGTAAATAAATAAAACATACGGGTACTAAGACAGACAGCCAAACGGGACGAATCTATAAGGGTTCCGTTTTTTTCCTTACGGCCATTAAACCCTAAAAATGATACACTATGTATTAAAAGGTGCTTGTCAACACTGTTTTACAATTTAAGTGTTGCATTTGAAAAATACATAAAGATGTAATTTTCCTGTTCATTGTTATTGAGACCCGGTAATATTATGCAATCTAAGAAAGGAGGAAGGTATTAATTTATCAAATATTATCCATGTGAAAATCTAGACTCTTCCTTCCTGTACAGTTTTTCGTTATTTTATCTGATCTCCGTAAGTCTTTTAACATAACATTGATATATTAAGTACGAGTCGCTTTATTTATGAGTATGATTGATTAAAATTTGATCTCAGGTCATGTCAAGATGTACCTATTATTATTATTTCAGATTGATTCAGGTCTTGGATGTTTATCTATATACGTATTTTTTATAAAATATTACATCGTTAAGTAAGTGCCCCGTAACATTTGTTTCGAATTACTTGTGTAGAGAATTTATGTTTCTCTTAGGCTCTCGAACTATCTCCATTTCAAATTTCATCAAAATCGGTTTTGCCGTTTTGACGTGAAAACGGAACATACAGAGATTTTATTTCGATATGTAAGTATGTTTATTTGACGAGCTCCGTGGCGCAGCGGTCAACACGTGCCTGTGACACGGATGGTCCCGGGTTCGATACTCGGTCGGGTCAAGATGAAAAATGTCTTTTTCTGATTGAACAGGGTCTTGGATGTTTATCTATATATGTTTTTGTAATAAAATATAGTATCGTTGAGTTATGATCCCATAACACAAGTCTTACTTAAGAACTTACTTTGGGGCTAGCTCAATCTGTGTGATTTGTCCGTATATATTTATTTATATGTTTCTTACACGATAACTCTCGAACCGGTGCTAATTAGATGAAAGCTAAAACATATGTCATCATTCATCACCAAAGAGCATTAAAATCTGTTTAGTATTTTATCAGTTTAGGTGTTGCAGTTGTCCATGGACTGCGGTGATCACTTACCATCAAGTGATACGCTTGCTCGGTTGCCGTCCTACATCATAAAAGAAACTGTTCGCGAGGTCCAAGTTCGCGGTGAACTTCTATATATTAGTAGAAAAACAGTCATCACTGATTCGCTAGTTATTTATCACACACCGTTGCTCTGTAGCAATACCTACTCATAGATACATACTGTTGAGTTTACATCGAATTTTTATTGAATAAAAACCGACCAAGTGCGTGTCGAGCCACGCGCAGTGTAGGGTTCCGTAGTTCCGAATGAGAACTTTGAGTTCACACTGTTCACACTCGCACCTCATAGTTTAACGACCAAAAACATCTAACAATGAAAATTGTATGAAATTTTAAATTTTTGAGTACATTTTATAAGTTGGTTGTCTATAACTTTTTAGTTCGTACTAAATACTCAGCTCTGATAGTTTTTCTTTCAACTTCAGTTTAAATACTACTGCTGTAATTTTTTTCACGTATCCTTATATAACCGTTTAGCAGATAGAGGGTGGGACACTTACCTCTAACAAATTTTTTTACTTTAAAACCAAATATTTCGGAAACGCATCCCTAAATTGAAAATGGTGGTCTCAACCTCACTATATTTTTTAAAGACCTATTTAACGATACCCAAAACGATGGGTTTGTACAAAAAAAAAGTATTACTCCCTCTTTACTTGTATGGAAGCTACGCTAAAAAAAAAATCTTTTTTAAGATTTTTATCTACCACTTTTTTGGTATGACTAATATACTAACCGCGGACGGACAGACAGACAGACAGACAGACAGACATGGCGAAACTATAAGGGTTCCTAGTTTACTACGGAACCCGAAAAAAGTAATCATTTACGTACTGTTCCTTAGCTTTAACATGACTTTAACAATGTTATCAGTCCACGGCCGTGTTTTCAGTGTTACTTTAGATCGAAATCGGCCGTTTCCATTTTCCCACGTTTAATTTATAAACATCAGGAAACGGTATCGTAAACCAATCGCATCAACACTACACGTCGAGATTCTCCGGCAAACACGTTTCTATGATGACTGGTATTACTAGTAGAGTGTAGATACGTAATCATTATAGATAGTGCCGACTAAGCAATATTTAAAGTTACAGATTATCACTTATCACTCAAATTTTTTACCCGACTGACCTACCCAGAAGGAGGGCTCTGCATGTTTTTCGTTTTTATGTAAATATGAATTTATATATTATACATATTTATTTGTCATATAAAGATAAGATAAGACATTTATTTGTGAAACATGTTACAGTTTACATACATATAAGTAGGCTTACATACATGTATTGTAGATGTTATATAAATAGTCGAAAAGGAATATGTTTAACCACATGGCATATTATAGAGTACCTAGAAAATTGTAGAGTGAAACAATATTTTTTTGAAGCACGAACGCGTATTTAATAGTAGATTGTTATACAAGGGTTGTATTTAAGTGAGCAATTACACCCGAGATATTTATACGAGGGCGGGATAATAAGTAACTAGCATAATAATAAAACACTTAACTGTCCATGATAAAATTAATTTTATTTTTCGACATACTCTCCGCAAACCTCTACGCACTTATTCCATCTTCGTTCTAAAGCAGTAATGCCTTCCATAAAATGATTTCTTTCGAGGCCTGCAAAATACTACTACAGCGGCTATGACTTCATCATTTGTGGCAAATTTCTGTCCGCCCAAAATTTTTTTGAGCTTAGGGAATAAGTGGAAGTCTAATGGCACTAGATCAGGCAAATAAGGTGGGTGGAGCAGCAAATCATACTTCAATTCGTTAATTTTTGCCATAGGTTTAACACATGTGTGAAGCCTGTCTTGGTGGAAGATGATTCTTTTTTTCGCCAAAATTGGTCTTTTTTGTCGAATAAGATGAAGCTTATCTAGAAGATTAGCGTAGTATTCTCCATTCATTGTTTGACCTTTAGAAAGGTTATCTATCATCAAGATCCCATCTGCATCCCAAAAGACGGAAGCCATCATTTTTTCAGCAGACTTTACAGGCATGGCTTCTTTTGGCATCCCGATTGAGTGCAGTTTTTATTGAATTTTTGATTCTGGCGTGTAATGATGAACCCATGTTTCATCTGTTGTTACAAATTGACTTAAAAATCGGTCTTATTACTCTGAAACGGTCCAAACATTGTTTTGAGTTTTGCACCCGAATCCTTTTTTAATCGTGCGTAAGCAATCGCGGTACCCAACGGGCCGATAACTTTTTCATATTTACTTCCTCACTTAGGATATGATGTACCCGTTCTTTGGAGATACCTGTAGAGTCAACTATTTCAGATAACTTCAATCGTCGATCTGCTAAAACCATATCATTTACTTTCACAACCATTTCCGGGGTGTGACGCTTTTTGGACGTCCGGGGCGGGCTTCATCTTGGACACATGTACGACGTTTAAACTCAGCTACCCAGTTTTTTACTGTGGCATAAGAAAAACACATTCACCCAAAACATTCTTTAACTCGTCATAGATATCTTTCCCCTTCATGCCCTTCATATGAAGAAACTTTATCACTGCTCTTTGTTAAATTTTATCCATTTTGAAAACAGTTGACGTAATATATTTTCAAATGACAAAAATTCAATAAAATTTTCGCGCCACTAAATTCAAATTCAGAACACAGATGGCCAGAGATACAAATTTAAAAATGACATATATATATTTTTAACTTTAACTTTTTAAATAGCAGTGGCTAGTTACTTATCATCCCGCCTACGTATAATTTGGGCCACTACAAACGGCTGACTGCTTCAAGAGCGACAGGCCATATAAGAAAAAAGTTAGGCGCGCATTTTCTTGTTTTATTCTTTGTAACAAATTTCATGGGTATATTTTTCCTCGTATTCATGATGTAAAGTAGAGTGTTCAACTCGAGTGTAAATGATCAATTGCAATTTCGAACTATAAGCGCCCTCGCTCGCTCGTACGCCTAAATATCTCGGGTGTAATTGATCTCTAACAACCCTTGTATAACAATCTACTATTATTCATACAATATTTTAATAAAACCCTGTCCAATCCTTAAAGGGGTGACTCGGCCTGTCAGTATAAACTACTTTTCCTTTAGAAATAATGATGGATATTCGAAAAAGAACTGACATTCCCATAAATCAAGTGTTCAGCTGGCCGGGCAATTTGTATTAAAATGGTTTTTTTTTCGAATTCACTGCATTAGTCCCATTAGATAAACTAAACAAAACTTTTGTTAACATATTTATGTTCATGTGTATAAATGATACCAACATACAATGAATGCAATAAATCATTATGCTTTTCAATAAAAGTTAAAACCCATATTTTGTCAATTACCTAAAAGATCTACGTGTTCAAAGGCAGCAGAAAGCAATCAAGCCGTTTCTTGCGAATGATTTATCGTCATCTTACAGCACCTACTTAAACAGTATTATAAAACAAATATTGTTGTAATTACACAGTAATAAATTCTGAATGTTACTTTTAAGACCATTGATCGAGTGTATTAACTATACTGTTTAAACTAAAAATTATTCAAGAATGTTCTTTTTGCGCAGTTGTTTTTTTAAAGATAAACACAATAATATATTGTTCAGAGGTTATATATATTGTATGCAAATGATGAGGCCCATAAGTAAATTAATTATTGTTACCTAATACGTTTTACCACACCTGTAGTAGAATCAAAAGAGGACTCTATTGATTACAAGAAAGTCAAACTTATTTTGTTTAGATGTATTTTATAATGCTATTCTAATATATTTTCATTAAATTAAGAAATAACATATGGTAAAATAATCTTTGCAGGCGGGATTTGAGTCATTGTATGACAAAAACTGGTGGTTCAAATCCTGCCAGCGTGGAATTCTTTTCCCATATATTACTTTTTAATTTTAATTTAATTTACTAAGAGTATATCAAAGTATCATCATCATCATTAAATTTAAGAGCTGGGCTCTTGTCGGTGAAGCTTCTTCCATTCCTCTCTTTCTTCCGCCAGTTGTTTCACTTCTCTGTAAGTAGCAACATTAACTTTTTCTTTTATTTGTTTCATGAAGGTGTGTCTCGGCCTTCCCGGTCCCCTTTTACCTATATGTATATCAAAGTATATTAATTATAATTCAAATGTATTTCTAATTTTATCCACCGTCCACACAAGAGGGGTAGACCTGATTCAAGAATTTTTCTTTTTCTTCATTTTCATCGAACGCTACCTGTTTCTAGTGAAAGCCCACTCCATTATTTCTGTCCTCAGAGCAATTATTGCTCTGAGTTTCTGTCATATATATTCAGTCATTGTGTGCATTTCTTTCTACATAATGCCACTGACAAAAGCCGTTTACGTCTAACGTCACTCATATCATCGACAATATCCACTACTCAGGAAAATCTCGAGATAATACCTACTAACTATTAATTATGTCTTGTAAATTAAGAAACTTTCCTTAAAACCAAAAATACTTCAAGTAATATACTTGTAAAGTACTGAATTAGATTTTTTTCATTTGATCTGATTTAAGAGTAAAAGAATAAAATGACGGGTGATGGTTTGCTGATCTTAGCCTCTTAATAATCAATGAGTATTTTTATCAAAACAGGTTGACTGTAAGAAATTGCTACGCGATGAGGCCACCTTTGGCACATTTTCTAGTTTTTAAGATGTATGATTGTTGTTTTTCCTTTGATGTGCAATAAAGTGTTACTATTCTACGCAAGTAATGTAAGTCTACATTTTTTTAATTTCACTGTATCACGCTATTTAGACATTTTACTGCGGTAGGTTGGCTTCTGCTAAGTACCATTAAATTTTTGTTGTCTAACCTACTATTTCGAAACCCTTATCTTCGTTAACTAGTGACGTATTACGGAAAAAGCTTTCAACATAATATTTAGTTTCAAAGTACCTACACGTTCACTAATTGACCAATTAATGAATATTCATCTCATTAGACAATCCCTTCTCATTAAGTAACTAACGTAATGTCTAAATTAGAAGTAGAAAATATATTTTCCCGCCGATTTCTAACAGTACAGTTAATGAAGCAATACAAAGGCGGCATACTATACACAATTATGTAAATGAGAAAAACATGGGCACAGGCCTAGGGTTACCATTCACTTCAAGCAGAAAATTCATGGAAAAGCTTTAGAAAAGACATAATTCCTAAAAACTTGTTATTTCAAAAATAGGCGATGTAAATGAATGGGATACTTTTTTCAGAACTATATTCTATGATTTTCACACTTTACCTGTGCCAGAAGAAGCCAAAAAAAACATGACAAGACATATGAATTTACAAATAACTTATACTACAATATTCTTTTTTTCTTTTGTAACTACAGAATCTCTCGATTTATGCAAACACATATTTCATTCGTTAAAAATATTGTTTCCTAATGCGGATAGACGGTAGACCTATACACGCCCATATAGAAGACCTCATCCTCACTAAATATTTCATAATGGCTTTGTACAGAAGTATAATGTTGTAACTACGTCAAACACTTTTAGTTTAAAACAACTGGATTTTGTCGTACGACGGCAGTATACAAAAAAAAACGGTTTTACTTTTAATACTATGGCAAAAAATACTAGAAGGCATTAAAGTCAACCATGATGATGAATGAAGAGCTTACATGATTTAGTTACTATTGACTTATTTTTTCTTTTTTTTTCAATATCTGATAATGTAATAGAAAAGTTAATTTACCATAAAAATCTGATAATTTTTTCATACCATCAAAATGTCCAGTGCAACAAATGACGCAATTATTTCTACTAAAGATGATTATTCCATTCCTCACAATAACGTATCTCCAAGAGAACTAAATTTAGGTGTCCAAGTTTTTAGGTTGTCATTTACCTTCTATAAATTGATTTTCGTTACCAACTTTCTCTTGTCATTTAATGATCAAGTTACGTCCGAAGTATGTAATGTAAAACAATTCTAGCCAAGTTTATAAACCTTGAAACCTTAAAGACGGCTTAGCTCGACTGAGATGTAACAATAATCAAAAATATTGTTTTATTTTACTTATTATGCAAACATTATAATATATTATATATAGAATGATGTGGGCATAATAGTATTTGAATAAAAAATATATATATTGGTTCAAAGTGAATCTGATACCTACAGGCAATATTTTAATGTCCCTAATCTCTAATAAAATATGGACCTGCAAGAAAAAAACTTATAAATTATATAGGACCTCCCATTCAAATTTAAAGCTGGTTAAAGGAGAATACCCACAAAACTATAGTGTCACGTCCCTCATTAAAATTTTACCTAATTGTATAATTACCAAAATACCTACTCGATACCATAGTTGCAATACATTAAAAATAGCAAGTTTAATTTTTGTGGGGTTTTTGATTATAAATAAAACAAAAGTTTATAGTCATGTAATATCCGCTCATCGAAAATATCAATGTAAAATGGATATAAGATAAAATAACGTTTATATTTCATAAATATTTTTCTCACTTTTTGAATTGTCTTTAAACATACACTGATACTCGTCAATAAAAAAATGGTAGTATACGCGTAAACAGTTCATATCATTGAATGATCCAATTACAGCCAACGTATAATCAAAAAATCATTGTGGCCAAAATTAAATTCGGATACGGCCTTTGGCTCAACTGAGATGTAATAATCAATAATGACACATCTATCTGCCCATCGAGACTGGATCACCTCTTATCTTCAAAAAGGCACTATTTCGGTTCACCTCCGAGGCTCCCTTCCGGCTCAACTGGTTTTTTATCAGGTCAAGAATATGATACTGAATGAGATGGCATGGACAAGTGTTAACAGGAGGTCGTAACAGAAATTCCACCAATGTGTTAAGTACTTGCATAACTGTCAATTATAGGTACATCATCGTAAAGTTAATTGGAAATCAATTTTTTGTTGGTAAAAATATGCTTACATCCATTGATGTGTAAAAAGTATAAATATATCGTCGTGAGAAATTTTAGTCTAAAATACATGTAACTAGATTAAATTGTATTATATGTGGTATGTGGGTTTAATTAAGTGCTTCTTGATCTTAATACTGTCATAAATGTGTGAAAATAATAACTGTCATTGTGTACCTAGCAGATGGCTTTGTCAAAAATCTGAGTTAAAATCTATACGTAATGATTGGAATCGTAAATGGTCTACAACTACCATTAAGGATTAAGACGAGTTGCTAAACAGACCTAGTATAACAACTCGTCTAAAGGTCGTAATCGTATATAGCCTACATTAGCAACTCGTGCCTAACCATTAGATACGAAGTCAATATAAAGAAATCCGTAATAAATTTTTGGCACTAAGTAAAGCCAATGTTTGAGTATAGAGTAAGTGCTAATATTTACTTAAAACATAAGCGCATGACTTTCTAGTCTAGCTAGAATTTTCTAAAATCTAGATCAGTGTCCAGAGTTCTAGACTATTCGCACTAGTCGCACGAAGCGAGAGACACTTGCGGCATGCAAGTTGAACAACATATATTTATGCACAACTTGTCTATTTGCTTTGCGAATAGTGTCGTTCGTAAGTTTACTTTGAATATGACTTGTTATTAATAAAACTTTGTAAACGTTTTAACATTTTTGTAATCTAGCGTATTTTGAGTACATAGTTTCACGAAATGTTAACTCTACCTATGCATATCAGTAGCTAAGAAAAAAATACGAGTATATATGTTTTCTTTCCAACTTTCACAGTATTAGAAACTTTATCGATCATAAATCAAATTTGTATAGGTATATTTGTCAAGAGAACAAAAAGTACATATTTTTAGCCAATTAACACGCACGGAAAAGAGTTGTTAAATAAAAAAGCGTAACTAACAAAACACTTTTCTAATTATAAATTTTAGTCAGGAACAATATATTATCGCCTATAGACTCGAATAGGAAACTTCTAATGTGCGTAGCTAAAGTATTTCGTAATGTGAACACGACAATGATACACTGTTTATTTATTATTCCAATACACAATGCAATTTGTTTTCCAAACGCGTATTACATACTGATACTATTGATTGATTTGGAATAATAGCTAACAAAAAACCGGCCAAGTGCGTGTCGGGCCACGCGCAGTGTAGGGTTCCGTAGTTGCGAATGACAACTTTGAGTTCACACTGTTCACACTCGCACCTCACAGTTTAACGACCAAAAACATCTAACAATGAAAATTGTATGGAATTTTACATTTTCGAGTACATTTTATAAGTTGGTTGCCTATAACTTTTTAGTTTCTACCTAGTACTCAGCCCTGATAGTTTTCCTTTCAACTTCAGTATATATACTACTGCTATTATTAAAATACGTAACAACGGGTTACTCACGTAAATAGTCAGCTACTGGCCGACATGTTTCAACCTCATCCGGAGGTCTTCCTCAGGGCGAATGTGAATTGAGACCCGCGCACGGTGTCGTCCTAATCCGCACTCACAATCAGTGCGGATTGGGACGACACCGTGCGCGGGTCTCATGAGGTTAAAACATGTCGGCCAGTAGCTGACTATTTACGTGAGTAACCCGTTGTTACGTATTTTAATAATGTCTTTATCTCACGTTAGTTTTAATCAAAAAATATACTACTGCTGTAATTTTTTCACGTATCCATATATAATATAACCCTTTAGTAGATAGAAGGGGGGGGGGGGGGGACACTTACCTCTCACAAAAATTTGCGGAAACGGATCCCTAAATCGGAAAATGGTATTCTTAACCTCAAGACCTATTTAACAATACCAAACACGACGGTTTTGTTTAGAAAAAAAATATTACTCCTTCTTTACTTGTATGGGAGCTACCATAAATGATTCTTTTTATTCCAATTTTTTGGCATGATTAATATACATACCCATACCAAACTACTATCTAGTACTTATAGTCTTTGAGTAAAACCGCGGACGGACAGACAGACAGACCGACAGGCAGCCAGACAGACATGGCGAAACTATAAGGGTTCCTAGTTTACTACGGAACCCTAAAAATGTCAAAATAGTGTCTACTACCAAACTAGTTTATAAGTGCAAATAAAACAGTTAATGCAAATGCGTCTACTTTTTCTTCATTTCATTTCATACCAGCAGCCCTCCCCGGCTGCGCCCGGGCATGTATTATACATATAAACCTTCCTCTTGAATCTTTCTATCTATTAAAAAAACACTTCAAAATTATTTGCGTAGTTTTAAGATCTTAGACAGACAGACAGCGGGAAGAGACTTTGTTTTATACTAAGTATTGAAATATAAATATATTTTAAGGGCAAATCACACAGATTGACTCACTAACTCAATTATGTAACCTAGGAATACTGTAACAAGTCACAGCCACAGCTTTCAATGGCTGAAAAGCTTTTATCGTAGTTTCTTGACGCTATCTCGAGAGGTACTATTTTTATTTTTCTACTAGCAACTTTCCCGCGACTTCGTCCGAGTAAATTATAGCCTGTGTCAACCGCAGATAAATTAACTATCTATAGGTGAAAGAATTTTGAGAATCGGTCCTGTAGTTTCACAGCATATCCGATGCAAACAAACGAACAAATATTTCCTCTTATAAAATTAGTAATAATTAGTAAAGTAATGAATAAACTGTACGTCGATACTTTGGACCGCTTACATGTTGGAAATAGTATCTTGCCAAATAATCTGTATTTTATTCGTCATCATTGATACTCGTAGATCGCATGTAACACAGATACTTGTTCAATTTTGAGTGTAATCGTTATTTGCAATTTTGTATTGCTAAATGATTGGATTCGGTTGAGTAAGGATGAAAATCAAATACCATTTACCAAGCAACTTTAATAATATTTCTTTGGTTCCGTACCTTTAGGGTAAAAACGAGACTTTATTACTTAGCCTCCGATGTCCGTTCGTCCATACGTCCGCCCGTCTGTCGCAGTGCTATATCTATTTGTATTAAACCATAATAGGTAGTGACTTTAAATTATTACACAATGTGTTCATTTTTTGCTTCAATAACCAATGTTAATGCCAATAAAATAAGAACTAAGGGGTGGCCAAATATCAAATATATGAAACGATTTTTGGTGTTATTTCTCGATTCTGTCAAAGTTGTTATTTATCATGGATTATTATTCTGCCCAACTAAGCGCAAAAGCGGTATCTCAAAAAAATTCGAAAATTTGATTTTTATGCCATCGGATAGTTTAAAGAAATACGCATCTAATGCATTAAGGCACTTAGCGGTATCTTGTTTAAAACATGAGAAAAACCCTTAAGAAAGATTTTTCTATCTCAATTTTACCTTATATCACTAAGGGTATTAGAAGTATATCAATATTACGAAAGCAATAAGCCGTAAATTTGGATACCCCCAAATCCCTTAAAAATCGTCAGCAAGTTTTCTTAGCCGATAAGCGGCAACTATGACGCCTGAAAGTATACACTGATTTACCGCTATAAAGCTTAGTAAATTTGTGCTTAGATGACCCGCAAATTATTTTGCCTACTTGAGATACGGTTGCAGTGGCAAATAAAATTGACCCTTATAGTTTAAATGATACGGTCTCATTTTGTATATATTTTACAGTGAATGCTCTTTGGTTTTGTTTACTTTCGTGTCATTACTTGTTTGTTTTTGCGGGAAAAAGGTGTTACACTAAATTACTGTGTTCTGTGGATTAATTTCATGTTTTCACAATCAGGTAAGTTCTATTAAAGTGTAATTTTGTATAATCTTTAATCTTTTACACAAAAGCAGAATTAGTTCATTTCTGTCTATTTTTCTGTGTAGGATTGCTGTTCTTATGTTTCAATTATAATTTAGCTTATTTAGTTAGTTAATTTATGAAGGGTTGTTTGGACGCTCTAAACACGAAATAATTAGTGCATACTACCATTTTTTTATTTTTCATCGAGATAAAAAGAACATCATCGTTTGGGTTGACAATTGTTCCATCCAGAACAAAAATTGGAAAATTTTTCGTTTTTAATTTACGTTGTTAATTCAGGTGATATCAACGTTGACAAGATAGTGATCTGTGATAGTGAAATAATATTTTGAGCCTGGACACACCTTTATGTCGGCTGACAGTTTTCATCATAGGGTCGAGCTGTCAATGAAACGATTGAAAAATAAAATCTATGTTTTTGCTGACTTTTCGCACGCAGTGAGTGCAGCAGGTAAAAAAGTAAAGACCAAAGAGATGACTGTTCAAGATTTTTATGAGTGGGAAGATTATACCACTCAATATAAACTGTCTCGTATGAATCCACGTCCATATAAGTGAAATAATAGAAGTGGAGGTGAACAGAGGTAGCTTTGATTTGACTTATAGAACTGGGTGGTCTAAAGACTCTATTACGGCAAGTATTATTGGAAATAAAATTTTGGAAAGTCAAGTTCTGCCGCCACCCAAGAAGAAAACTGTACCGGAAGGCATATCAAAAAAACAAAAAAGAAAATATTTTAACATCTTATGAAAATATTATACTTACCCCAAAATAGGATGTCTTTTTGGAGAGAACTTCCAACTTTTGATTAAAAATATTACAATGAATAACATAATTTTTTTGATTTCTTTTGTGTAATTTTTGTTATAAAGGTATAATACTTTATTAAAACAGGTTGATTAACTTTTTTTTCATTAAAACTATGCGTTTTTTATTTGACAGAAGATTTTAATAATTTTACATACAGACATGTATGGAAGCAATAAACCGGATAGAGGTAACTCATTTTTTTTATTTCATAATAACTAAGCCGTGTAGCAGTATCTCATGAAAAAGCTATTTCCACAAATATTTTTGTTGATCTAACTATTCTAAAAAATAATTAACTTAATATTGAATATCCGTTTTTAAAATTGTAACTATATCTATCTTAAAACTAAAAATATAACTACTTTTACAAAACTCCAAATATCTCGAAACTCGCGTTCAGTGAGATACCGTTTTTGCGCTTAGTTGGGCAGTATTGTCCATGCAAAAAAGACTTTGGAGGTCCCCCAAGAGAGAGGTCCCATAGAATTAGCTATGATCTGTGTTCCTTCAAAAGACAGGTGAATGCCTATTTAAAAAGCCGGCAGCGCTCTATTAACAACTCTACTGACACTTACCATCAGGCCATGAGATATTTCATATACCCGCATAAATAAAGAAAAACCAATAAAACAAGATTTAGAAACCGTATCCTGTTATGCGAACAGTTAACCCTGAGTTAAATCATTATCGATGGAGGATAAGCCAGGTGTCTTATTTTTGACCTAGTTAAATGCATCTACTACTCGGATGACGTCAGCACTCGATTCATATTCACATGTAAATATTATTCGACCTTTTCGGTTTTATCTAATTTTGACAATTGAATAATTCATTCACATGCTTTGTAGTCAAATAATTAAAATAAATCTAATAAATGATGTTCCATTTATTCCGTAAAGTTGTAAAGATTCCATGATTGAAAAAGAACCATTAGAAACAGTGAATGACGGAATGTACTTGGAATTTATACTACGTAGTAAGTACGAGTAGCATTAATGTATTATTCTTTCATTCAAAACGTGTCTACCTTAGTTATATGGAATTCAAAAATAGGGTTAAATAAGATTCGCATGCGGAAGTATGATAATTCGAATGAATTGCGATACGAGCGTTTCAGAAATCGCACTCCAAGTGTATCTCGTTTGCACGCGGACGTAGCTACATCGTGAGAAATTGCTAATTACTACGTTGTAACAAGAGTTATAGGGCCTGGTCTCTGGTGCATCGTCTACTTCCATGTATCTACTTAGCCCGCACCTCTCGGCATGCGATTTTCCAAAGAAAAATCTGATTTACTACTTTCAAGTACACGCGCTAACAGGTTTTCTTTTTTTTTAATGTTAGTAGTTAAGTTGTATTGAAAAAGGGGTCATTACGTTCGACCTGCTACTAGAAGTGCTGGTTTGAAGTTGACACTGGATCTAATTTGTATTAGTTTTTATACCAGTACATAACTTTTATCAGTCACTGCTTGCTTTCGGTAAAGTTCAACGCCTAAAAGATATTTCGCTAACTTAAGTTTGTTAGCTTGGTAATCTTACTAATAGTACTTTGGTAAGCTTTTCAAAAGCAAATGATATGTCAAATACGCAAGCAAAAATTCAAAAACCTTATTCTAGTGTAAGGAAACAATTTGGCAAGTCACTTTATAACCAACTTGTGGATTAATACACAAGCAAGTGTGAAAGGGGTTGCATTACTTATCAAACGTGTTTATAGGTTGATATTGAATGTATAGTTACTTGTTTCCAAATAACACGAGTTCTATAAATACAACCGGGAATAAATAATTTAAAAAAATAAGAGCAAATGACACAAATTGAGTAAGTCCTAAACTGTGTTGTAACTCAACGATACTATATTTTTTAATAGATACATGGATGAACATCCAATCTGAAAAAGACGTTTTCGATCCAATGACCCTGCGATTCAAACCACTAAGCCGCAGAGTTCGTTTACAATCATCAAAGTAATAAATGTTTGACGAACTACGCAATGAACCTAGATTTTATGATGTACGTTAAAATGTACATTTTCTCTAATCACCTGTATTAGACTTGTAAGTAATAAGTATTATTCTTATTATAGTATAATTATTAATAGTATAGTATAATTATTAATAAGTATTATTATTCACTTGTAAGTAATAAGGACTAAGTATGATTGGATGGTTTCATCAATCTCCATAAACTAAAAACTTTATAACACTATCATTAAAGAAATAAAACACATGATTGACGAATCATTCAAACATAGTCATACATCGCAGTCATAACACTCTCATAAAGAATTATTTATATTACGCAAAGCATCACATGGTTTGTTACGAAATACGAACAGTATTTTTCTTACACTTTTGTTGTCTGACTTTTGAATTTTACATTGTATTGAACTATTTACCGTATGCCGTTTTTATATTATATTTATTAATTACTGAGTACGCTAACATGCATACAATCCACCATTTATTAGTAGTTAAGTTACGGTAGCAAAAAATGGATATGTGCAGAAAGGCAATGTGACGTGCGGTCACTTGTTCTCGGAAAATACATCTCGGAACCAGAATCCTTAGTTGAATCCCATTAAAAGTTCAAGAAATGGCAATAGTGCCAAGAGTTTCAGAATCGGCCTATACAGATAGTAAGATAAGAGAGTATGAGTAGTTTTTCCTCTGTGGCATAAATATCGCTGTAAGTACAAAATAAAAACAGATAACGTTTTGAAAATCGGTTTTCCCTGTTTTATCTTTCTTTGATCTAAGCATGTACTAAATTTCAAGACGTCCCTAAACATTTGATTCGAGTTTTCGCTCTACTCTATTTCGTTTGTTCTCGATTGTGAGACCTGTTCTAGCTCAGTATTGCTGTATTCATTCACAGAGGCGACTTACAATAACAGTAATGGGCATTGTATTGGCTGCACTACATATAACCATGAAAGAAAAGTTACAACATAAAACCTTGTTATACAACTGATAGTATGCGGGTCATTATCACGAGCATTTTGGTCTTATTGTCGAAACAGTTTGGCATTCCCCCACTTGATTTTGATCATTGAAACAATTCACACTGCTCATATTTCTTTTTGTAAGCTTGGCATAGATATTTAATTCATTTTCTTCAGCCTTGGGTAGTATAAAGTAAAGTATGTATCATAGTCGACGAGGTAGACAGAGCCAAAAGTGCAAGGTCACGTTGAGCAAAATATTGGATGTAAAACGGAAAAAACTGACGACTATTGCATGTAACGTTTATAATAATCCCCTAGATTTTTTCTCTCTGCATTTTTTAACCGACTTCAAAAAAAAGAGGAGGTTCTCAATTCGTCGTAATATTTTTTTTAATGTATGTTCTCCGATTTCTCGAAGATGTCTGGACCGATTTAAGAAATTTTTGTTTTGTTCGATAGGTAATACTTTAAAGATGGTCCCATAAATTTTTTATCGAAATGCCTTTTTGATAAAATACACAAAACCCAAAAAAATGTTTACAGGTATGCCGTACGGATGACACTTATATCCATTTTCTTTTTTTGCTTATTTAAAAAAAAATAGGTTGAAGTTGGTTTTTTGTTAAAAAAATAATTATTAGTCGCTCACTTAGTAATTAACAGACGCACGCTTAAAATTTTATTTGTCGTTTTATTACTCCTCAAAATAAATACTGTATTGGCCATTGCATAAAATCTATATACTTAGTTAGTTTTAATCGTAAAAATAACGCAAATGGTTATCATTATATACTAGTTCGGTAACCCATTAAAAGTTTAACCTTATTTACTTGTTGATAGAATGCCGCTTGAACTCTACGATCTATTCCGATACCAAGAATCCAAACAAAGCAAG
This sequence comes from Rhodophaea formosa, assembly GCA_963082605.1. NCBI lineage: Eukaryota > Metazoa > Arthropoda > Insecta > Lepidoptera > Pyralidae > Rhodophaea > Rhodophaea formosa. The sequence goes on from OY720206.1 coordinate 9,240,757, forward strand.
AAGTTAGAGAATGTTATTATAACTGAACAATAATACATTAGCCTCTACTGTTAACAAGTTATTGATTCTTTGAATGGCAAACTAGAGTAGCTAAGTTTTATTTTACTTAAACTAAAACTTGGCTATCTTAAATGCATTACAAATAAATAAAACTATATTCAATGAAATAAAATTCATATTTTTTGTTACTTGAAAATTAAGACTCAGTTTTCGTAGCTAAAAATAATATTTATCTGTAACACCAACTACAAACTACTTCCATGATGATTAGGTAACTACACTTAAAATTAAACGAGGAGGACATAACACAATCCCAAAGTTTAGTAACAAACAGAAATAAATTATAGTCACAATAATATATTAGGTTTCGTAACAACATAATAAATCTACAGACCATACTTTTTGGCAATAATTTTCAAATAAGTCAAAAGACATAAGCAATAAGTCACTTAAATAAATTGTTGTAACTGAGAGATTTTCAACACTGAATTCGGTGTGGTTTCGACATACGGCGCAAGGCGCGGTTTTTGGCCCAAATGTCAGGTATCGTGAATGCCACAAAATACCTAAGAATGTTAGAGCTATGTTAATAGGTAATAGTAAAGAGAATCCGATTGGCTAACACAAGTTATAAGTGACAATTTCTTCGCGACTTCGTCCGCGTAAATCTTCACCCCCTATTTAACACCTTTAGAGGTTAAATTTCTAAAAATCATTTCTTCATGCTTACTTCCTTTATTCATTTCCTTAATTTCCTAGGTAGGTACAGAAGTTTCAGCTGGGCGTTATTATATATGTCAGTCGGGTTTGCGTTATATATACATATAGATAGGTATAAATTTGTATTTATCAACAAGTTAAATAATGCAAACTTCATCATCATCAGGTCCTTTTTGTCTCCACTACAGGAGCACGACCCTCTCCGTACTAACCAGAGCCATATGTATTAACCAGGGCAGACAGAGGATAAATAAATGCAAATTTACTTGTTTTAAAATGTGCGATCAACCAAAAATAAACCTTTCAATATAGTAGGTATTCTTACTCGTAGTTTAACTCAAAAAACAGGACAGAGAAAGTGGCTAAACAATTTAATTAATGGTGTTAAAGTACCTACAAAATCCATTTTTGATATGCATAATGAATCTAAAATGAGCACTGTAGAGTATGAAGTATACCTACAATAGACAATAAATAATAATAATTCAGGCATCTAGATTTGACAACAACTTTCTAATATTGATGAATGGCTGGTTGTAAAGAAAGTTAAAAGTAAGACCTATTGGTCTGGAATTATTGAAGTCATGACAAACGACTTCTCAGTCAATTAACCTTATTCAATAACAAATAGATCTAAGACTTTGGTCATAGCCTTTAATTCATCAATCATCATTTCAAGTACCTATTAGTTATACAAAATAAAAATCTTTAAACCAAGGGGTATTAAATGAGACTCATTTGTTTTAGGAAGAAGTTTTACTCATCTTAACTCGTTAAATTTAAATTCCGAAAGCCATTTTAAGCCTTAAAAAGTTCTATTAATTCTGTAAAAAAACCTTAAAGCAGTATTTTCTAAGCGTAATCTATTGTGATCTATCATTCTACGCCAGTCCATTAGCATGCCAAATACGACCTCATAGATGATGGTGATAAATTCAACGAGCGCTCACATGAATAATCTATTAATTTTTTATCACTGCCATAGACCCTCGTACGATATCCTTACATTTATGGCAAGTAAACATATTTCAACTCCAGTTCCTTTTTAGAAAAAAAAAAATATAATTGACTATAGAATATAATTTCCTTAAAAAATATATAAGAATCAATTAGCGGCTGTTAACATTGCGTTTTATCAAATGACTGCTAGCTTGCTTATGGACTAAGCGAGCGTGAAGCGCGAGCGAAGTGCCTTTCTATCAGCTTGGACAAAACAATATTCGTATGTCCAGCTATTCTCTTCTTCATGTCGCATTGCTTAACGATTCCTGTGAAATTTTTGAGCCTTTTTAATAATCCCAACTTATATTATAAATGCGAAAGTGAGTTTGTTTGTTTGTTACGCTTTCACGCCGTATCTACTGAACCGATCATCATGAAATTTTGCATACACATAGGTTAGTGTACCGAGAAGGACATCCCAACTAATCCCAACTAATATTATAAATGCGAAAGTGAGTTTGTTTGTTTATTTGTTTGTTACGCTTTCACGCCGTATCTACTGAACCGATCATCATAAAATTTTGCATACATATAGGTTAGTGTACCGAGAAGGACATAGGCTATATTTTACGCGGGTGGAGCCGCGGATAACAGCTAGTAACATATATTTTTTTATCAGTTCTTGGATTTTGACAAAATGGCGGAATTGGCACAAATTACCTAAACGCCATTGGGATGGTGTCGAAGACCATTGTGCGTTAGCTGTGATATGAGGGAGGACTACAGCTCATAAATCCACTAGTAATAGGTACTGTATCATGTTAAGTAGATATATATTTATACCAAAAATTTATACTTATTCAGCCTTACATGGCTGTGTATGTGTGGAAATGGTGGATTCAGACGATATGGCGGTTATCCTTCTATGTCATCAATATTTTATTACAATGTTGTTAGTTTTTGTTTGATGTCACATTTTTCTAGCTAACAAATGTTTTTTTCTGTAGAAACCTATTAATATGGAACGATTTATTTTATTACAAATGCATTCTTAATTGTATTGTCAATTGATTCATTATGATGAATCAACTGACGGTATGAATACAATTAAGTATGTTTAACTAGGCGAGCGAGTCCAGATCTATAGGCTGTTTCGCAATTCGTAGATTGTTGTGGTACATCTTACACAAAAGGTACCTACACATATGGACTTATAGTAAAATATTATGTCTAGATTGGTAACCCAAGCATTGCTGTCTACACGTCGTATGTACAAAATACATAAATGAGATATTGACACTTTGTATTCTTTTTATTAGAATTACAGTCAACTAGCATATCTCCCGCGACTTCATCCACGTTTATTATAGCCTATGTCAACCGCAGATAAGTTTGATTTCCATAGGTGGAAAAATTTGGAAAATCGATATAGTAGTTTCCGAGTCAATATAGATTTATTCAATGCAAACAAACAATCATATCTTTCCTATTTATATATTAAGATAAATGTGAATTATTAAGATTGTCAATATTTTTTAAAAATTAAGCTTACCTACCAGTGCAAATTTACAAATTATTGAAAATATTGATAAGCGATGGATATTTCATTATTTTTCATAAATGAATGAACAATACAGTAGGTATTTTACGAACTTTTATCACGTTTACAGTAAAATCACGTTGTTCGTAACCAGCGTATGAATTTTGATAAGGCGTAGCGGAATTCCGATAAGCAATCGTATCAGCAAATCTTGCTCGCTTTCTCAAATCAATCACTTGGATGCTGTCTGCGGCTGTTCAATCAAAAAACAATAATACCAAAGTAATTTTCATTGTTTGTTTACTTGCTTCAGACCATGACTTCATCCGCATTATGTTTCCAGATAATAATTATAATCGTGCGTGAGAAACGTACTAACTTTCACTTTCACCTCTTCTTAATGAAATCAATAGAATATTAAGAGTACCATAGAGATTATTTCTACAGAAATGAGGGTTATAGAATTTGTTTTTCCCCCAGCTGGTCGCGACGATTTTGACAGCTGCTCTCAAAACCCACCAATCATGGTGGATTTTGGTTGCTCGACCTCTCGACACAGTGCCGCCTCCTGGGGGTCTGAAAACCCTCATTAATGTTTGATCCAGAGGCCCGAGCTCTGACAAACGCTATGGCAAACTAAGCTCCAAAAAGTCACCGTTAGATGACAGTAAATTCCCTGCTAGTATTTAATTACATGTGTTTAAGCGTAAAAAGGATTGAACGCATTTATTTAAAAGATAAAAATACAATCTGAACAAATGCAATCATAAAAAATGCTTTTAATAATTAGTTGTAAATTAATATCTATTCAATATTGCATGTAGAGCCGACTTTGTGTAGTTGGAGAACATCTCTATTGTATGAAACTTCATGGACACATCAAAGATGATATTACCATGAACGTATAATATGATAGAAGTCCTTACCTATAATAAACCGATAGTTATAATGCCAGCATCATATCATAAGATACTTTTACGATAACCATAAAATAAATTGAGCAATTGTGATTGGTGTAAAGAAAATTGCTTAGTCCGTAAAATACAATATTGAAATCTAAGTTTCTATGTCTCTATGACTGTATTTTTTTTTTAAAAACAATCTTGGTAATATGTAGACTTGATTTAACGGTATACTTATGCCATTTGCCGGTTGAATCTATTTTTATATTGAAATTGGTCAAATGATGCGATATGGCACAATGACCAGCAGTCCACCAGCAGTGAAAATCTAGACGTATGAGCATAAATAATAAAAAAAAATACTAATAGTTTTTAACGCAAGGAATGTCGATAGTTACTATAAATTAGATAGCTATTAAACGTAAGTATACTTGGAACAATTAAATATGTATTAACTTGCGCCACGCAATACTTCATCTAATAGGGAATGTCAAACCACAACAGTATAAAAGGATTAAAATTGAAATTAAAAACTCATCAGCGGAACCATAGAGCTTAACTGTATCTCTAAGGTTATCATAAAGGATAATCCATATTAAAAACTCAGGCCATAATATCAACGCTGTTATGGTTCTGTGGAGTCGACCGATCACTCAGAATAAATAACAAGTTATGGTTCTGTGACCGAACAACAACTTTTTGATATTGTTAAAAAATTATACCTCTGCTGACATTTACTGTCACATTTTTTATTTCTTTTCTGTCTTTCTTTCTTTTATGCATTAATGCGAATAAATGTACCTAATCATTTTATCTTATTTACAAATATTTAGAATATTTACTGCATAAACAATAGTTTATTATGTAGTAAAATAAATTCATGTTAATTGAAAATTAGAATTAAATAAATCTAGGACAAATCACGTAGCCTCACAGCAATTTGTGAACTTGTGTCGTAGGAAATTAATATTTTATAATAGATTATTTTAAAGATTAACATCCAAGATCCAGGCCGATCTGAAAAAGATCAATTTTCGTCATGATCTGGCCAGAAATTGAAACCGGGGCCCCTCGTATCGTAGTTATTAACCACTGTTGCACTCACAGTGGCTGTCAATTTTCCTAATGTCCTTAGTTCTTCAGATATGAGAATACCTTTAACCTTTGGTACCTTAAGGGTGTAACCCCATTAAAATGATTAATAGTGACAAGTAGCAGTGATTTTGAAAACCGCCATTCGCTTCCGCTAGACGCGCCTTGTTGTGACCGGTAATAACTCACAATAAAATTTACATAACTGCCCAACGAACAGTAAATGTCAATGTCCCTTACGAAGTCCAATTATATCAGCTGATTACGAATTCAACCATATCACGCATGATTCAACACCCATGACCTACATTAGGCTTTCTGTAAACAATCTAAACATTGACCTTATACCAAACCAACGTAACTTTACCTCCCACCTATACTAAAACACATGCGTTACCAAAGAACACCTACAAAGTGATAGACCTATTGACTTTGGACGTCGTTTACTCTATTTGGGTTAATGAAGTTCACAATTGTCAATCAAGTGTTACGTAGTTATCTTATCACAAAGAACTACAATAGCATATCTACCTATAGGAATGTTATTAGGTCGGAATGAAATTATTTAAGAGAAATAGCGTTAGGTAACAATAAAAGATAATGTTTAGATAATAGAGGTACTAGTCGAAAAGGGCAACTTGTAAGGCAGTTAATGTAACACATAAACGAACAACTTTTTCTTTGAGACCATAAACGAAATCTCAAAAAAAAATATTATACTTGTTACTTATACGAGTATTTTTGCCACATTCACTGTTAGGTGTGCGTTCTTCCAGTAGCCTGAATTAACAAAGGAATTCTACAAATCCAAACCCGTTTAATAATTTTTCAGTTAAAAAAAATAAACTACTGAACCGATTTTGGTAAAATTTGAATGAATCCAATTAGGAAGTAAAGGTCAAATAAAAATAAATTGATTTCATTAAATCGGTTCATATGTCACTAAGTTACGTAACGTAAGTTCATAAAAAATAAAAAAATCCGACTAATGATAATGTCCTCATTTTCTAAGTCAGTTAACAATAATAAATAACTTTGTTAAGGTCATTGACATCCTAATTTACATAAAAATTGTACGTCTATTGGAATCAATAATGCACCTTCCGAGCTATAGTGCCGTAAACTTGCTTGTTCGTTTGCATTCCATGTAAGATATATCAAGAGTATTGAAAACACATTCGACATTGATTCTTGACACTGCTAATGTATGAATTTATGCTCTCCACACAAAAAGATGCGCTAAATTTAATGAAGCTGAAATAAACTGAAAGCAAATAATGGAAAATAAAATTCAACTTTACACTTACCTAGTAAAACAAAACATGAAAATCACTATCAAAAAAATTCAAGGTTTTGACTTTGGTTGATCAACACAAAGTCTCTAGAGACTGTGACAAGGTGTGGTGCTAATAATGTTTTGTTTGACTAATTTCGTCTTGTCTACCTACCTAAATAAGATTCCAGACACAGCCGTGACATTTAGAAAAAAATATTTTTGGTGAATGAATGACTCTTTTCACAACTTTTTCATAAATATTAATACCTGAATTTTACGATGTCCAGTGCTGCGTTCAATTTATTTCGACGGGGACTATTAGTACTGGACCTTATAAAATTCAGGTACAGTCCGAATCAAACTTTATGGCGGCTCGGAACATCGCGCGAGTCGATGCGCAGTACACAATATTCAGATATTCAGGTTCAGAGGGGCGTGCGGCGGGGTGGGTACTGCGCATCTCACAGCTAATATCCGAAGAAATCATGAGTATTCATGATTTCTTAAAGACTTTATGAACAAATAAATAAAAAAAGTGTTTATGAAGCAATGTACCGTTTAAAAATAAATCAAATGTGACAGAAATAAACAAGAAATACAAATTGGGAAGCGACGTGTGGATGACACCGGTCAGCTGTCGCAAGCAGCGTTTCCCAACATCTGACACAGTTACGATATTCGTATTCATTGTCTTTTTACGATAGATCACCGACACTAAAGTTATTGTAAGTATCTGCGAATAAAAGTCGGATTAATGTTGACGCAACTGTTATTATTTAGAAATGTTACGACGTTTGAAATTTCAATTGGTTGAGGTTAGAAAGTAGCTGTATTTCACGATTCCTGCCTTTTAAAATTAAATACTTGTTTTATTTCAACGAGCTAACAATGAACTCGTATAACTTTGTTACTAGAATGAAATCTCTCAATTCAAAAAAAAAGATGTTTTCAAGTTTTTTACAACTGTTTAAGCCGAACGCTTATAATAAACCGATGACTATAATAGGCAGCTTTCTTTTACCAAAAAAAAATATATAAAAAAAATGGCCTCGTCCGTAAAAATCAATATTACGATACAAGTTTTGATCTCATGAGAACTATATTAATTTGAAAAACATGTTACGTATAATATATAAATTACAAATATGTAATGAGAAAATATTCGTGGGTACATACTCGTAAAATCATTTTTTTTTTAAGTTCATTTCGCCAACAATCGTTAAAGACCCTTCTAACACCCGTGGTATCGTCCAACATTCTATAAATAAAAATGAGAGTCGCTGCGATGTGCCACCGACCGATTGCATAAACGCCTCAATTGTGCCACGTTACATGGAGATCACGCACTTGACCCTGGCAATTGTTGCGTCCCGTGGGCGGTAATGCCGCTAAATTGATTAAAACTTAATTACATAAACTGCTGGATGCGGAGATAACGTCATTAGGAATCTTGGGTGGTGGCATTTGTATTGTTTTCAACTTTTGACTGGATTAGAACAATTTTATCTCAATTTCTTGAATATTGCCTATAGGGTTGTTCCAAAACAGTTGAATATTAACTAACAAGATAGGCGTTGGATCTGAAGATTGTAAACATGGTCACCTTTTTGCTCTCTTAAAGTAGGGAGAGAAGTAGGCTTTTGATATTTTTGAACCAAACATGAATTAAAATGTTTTAATTTAGTACAGGGTTGCAGAAAGTTTTAAAAATAATAAATGCATTATTTTTGTTCACAAATTTCAATTTTGATGACATTCTAAGACGGGCTGATTTGATTCGTTGTCTCGATTGAATAAGATGAACTTCTTTATCTACATGGTATTAGGGAACACACCCTTATTCATCAAACAAGAAAAAGTTGTTTGTTTTAACGGGTTGGTTTGACCAACCCGTTAAAACAAACAACTTTTTCTATGAAACCAATACTTGATGTAAATTGTCTATACCTAGATAAAAATCCAAAGGACTATAGTCCTATGAGGTTGTTGGTGTTTTACAAGAAACCCTGTATATAAATGTATCTAGAGGATATAAATACAACATACGTAAAGTTGTATTCATATCCTCTTCAAATACAAAAGGCCTATCAAGTTTTTGCAGTAACTTGTATCTTCAACAAAGGCCAATAGATTGCAAAATGATATCACGTGCATTAAACAACTTATACGTGCAATGTCTGAGGTCATAGAATATAGGGCCGTTCAAGTAGAATAAATATTTGATGGGGAATCATTATCGAACAGATATAAGCTTTTATTGAAGCTTCGATAGCTACAAAACATTTTCTGTAGTCAAAAACTACGTGTGTAGTGTGGTTACAAATACTGTAGTAAACTGTGACAGTCTATTTGATTGTAGGTGTTAGCGGCAAGTTAATTAATCTATGTGTGTCATAGTGTATAATTTACGCGGACGAAGTCGCAGAAAAATTGATGGTATTAAACCTTTTCAAAAAGTTCTTCATACATTAGTGAAAAGTTGAAAACCTCATCAAAATCGCCTCAGTAGATTTAAAGCATAGCCCTAAAAACAGACAGTTTAGTTTAATTTATACAATTTGTTGATTATGATGAATAACAATTTACAGATGATAATAGTTATTGATTCACAGCCAAAGAGCAGATTTCTCGTTTAAACTATGAAACCTATTTCCTGACACCGAGTTATCCGAGGTTTTTATGACCAGTTGTGTCAATTTATGTACCTTTTGCAGCAGTAACAAAACAACAGTTGGACAGTGTTACGTAGTTACCTATCATGCGTAATCGCTGCGAAGGTGCGCATATTTACATTTCAATCATACACTAGCTGCAATATAATGTAAAAGACCGATCAACCTTAAAGTAAGGAAGAAGAAGAAGTAATTAAGAAATTATTTAGATTTTAATACTTAGGTACATATACATGTAAAAGTCACTAACAAATAAGAAAACTATAATAAACTAAAAAACGTTTAGTAATAGGTATCAATAATCAGGTAATTTTGGTCTCCACTGCAGGAGCACGACCCTCTCTGTTAGTACAGGTACAGCTCTGGTAGTCCAGAGCCATTAGCCAGAGCAGTCAGAGGATCTGCCTACACTTTCCAAGCCGTGTGATTTCCAGCAGAGTAAAATAAGACCACTCCAAGTTTTCCCATGGATGTCGTAGAAGGCAACTTGGGAACAAAAGTTAAACAAAGCTTATAAACATCAAAGAAACCTCTCTAATAGGTGTAGTTTGGTCTGGAAAAAATTACACTTTTTTAAAATAAATCGTCGATGAAATCGCTTCTTTTCTATTTTCTACTTAGAAAAAAAAAAAGCAATAGCATTTAATAGTTAACATTTTCATGAATTTACATTACGTGATACAAATTCTCTGATAGATAAGGCCTATACAAGATTTTTAACAATCGTTACGGTAGCATATCTAACAGTGTCAAAACAATTATGCGCCAAAAAAAACTGAATCCAATGAAGCGTACACCTTTCTAGACGTGCTGTTATGTAACGAAATTGATGCAAATTTCGTCTAAAGCGATCAAGCAGTTAGCAGGATAGGAAGTGGACTATTTGGTCGTAGAGGCAAATTGACTACTCAGTTCCTCGGTGGGTTATTCACGAACTGGACAATCTGGACATGCCAATCGTAATCTGTGTCCAGATTTACTGCTAATGAAATGCTGTGTGTATTGAGTACCGTATATTATCAAGGTGTGTTATATAAAATTTTGCCACATGTGCCTTAAATTTTACTTATTTTAAAAATCAAATTTCAGATACATACATTGAGTAAACTGAAGAAACTGCTGGAGTCTTGTTGGAGTTTTCATTAATATATAAATTACGGAAAGGTAGTCTTTAAAGGAACCACGTCAGAGGCCGATAGGCGGTTCCGAAGAACTCTGACACCAGGGTGTGCGTGGTCTACTGACCGTGTCACCTACACGAAATGATGAACGGAAAGGTTTGTAGGTAATCCATGGACGCAGCCGAGAAAGGCTGCTAGTATCTACTTAGTATCTACTACATAAAAATATAACGTAATATCGTTCAGATACGAAGATATTCTTCCGCGTTGATAACTACTAGAGCGCTCAAAGCAGCTCTTTATGAATGGAATGAAATTTTTATTGTATAAACTTTCTAGCTAGCAAATAGACATACGCAAATATGTTTTGATACAAAAATAATTTGCTTTCAGTAAGGCAAAATTTCACAAATCTAAATACTTGAGTTCAGTAATAGAATAATCCATCAATGGATAAACTCGTGATAGCTTTTAGATGATGATTATTGCAAACTAGCAGCACTCCTCAGCTGCCCTTGGACATACATATAAACATTTTTTTAATCACTTTATCTGTTAAAAAACCGCATCAAAATAAGTTGCGTAGTTTTAAAGATTTGAGCATACTTAGGGACATATCCTTTAGATGGAGACATAATTACTTTTTTATTTCTTACAGGGTAGACAGAGCCAAATCTCGCTAGATTATACGATTATCGGGCTTACTAAGGCAAACTATAAAACATTTGAAAAAAGATAGCATAAAGTTGTGTTGGTCTTATTACATTTTACGTATATATGAAAAACTTTTAATGTCGATACATTGAAAAAACATTTTATTGCAATGCTTGCACCGATGTGCAAGCATTGCAATAAAACGTTTCTTTATTCGCACGGGGTTATACCAGATACTGACTAAAGTGAGAAGGTCACTACGTTAAGATCATATAATTAACTTCGCTGAAAAGCTCAGTCATTCATAAGTAATTATTATTTTGGTCGAACTTTAAACCTGTTTACGCGTGCATTATAAGTCCGTAAAATTATTTAACTAGAGGACACTTGAGTCTTCAACTGTTTAATCAAAAGATCGTATCGAAATCTTCAATATTTTTACCAATAACACAACAGGTGATTATCTTAATTTGTATTTCAATGTGTTTAGGAACTGGTAGCGTAGATCGTAAAAGCCGATCGAGGTAATGGATGTTAAATCATGACATGACAATAGGCGACGCAGCTAGCAACCCATCACTATTTTGATTCCGTTCTCCACTTGCATACCAACATGCTAAACGTGGCCTTTAGGTCATAGACCTGGGCTCTGTCTATCCCGCAAGGGAAAAAGACATGATAGTATGTATGTATAAGGAACTACTTTATTTTTAATATTAATTACAAACAAAAACTTTATTTATTCAGCAATATAGATTCGTTTCAACTTTCAACTAAGCTTTCTGTATATTTAATATGATAAATAAAGATTTTATCTTCATCTTTTATCGTATTTTTATTTTAAACGAAAGATAAATATCTACGACTATAAAATACACAATACTTAATACAAAATATATGCCAGGGTCCCATTTACAATTACAATCTCGACCTCCAGACGAATATCAATGAAAGGAAAGCACTGAAATATATTTAAGTCTATTGTTAAGATGTATCTATTCATACAAAAAAATAATTTCTATAGTAAATGCAACAGTTAATGCTGGTCATCAAAAAGAGATCAGTCTTATCTAGATCTCTCTATCATTTTCGATATATGAAAATATGTTTATTGAAAACATATTTTCACATTTCGATCAACAAAAGGAATTTCACAAATTAAAAATAATGCTTTTAGGCAAGACTCGTTTTATTTGATTTCTATTTGTGATCCTAAAGTTGAGTTAAGTTCTGCTCACTTGTGGCCCTTAATGCAATGGCTGTAAGTAGTATTCCCTTCAGGAATCCTGTTAGTAGCAGGTATTTCTGACTTTTTGTTTATTCTAGATGCTTAAACGATGAAATAATCGTTTAAGCATCTAGAATAAACTAAAAGCATCTAGAATAAAATAAAGAAGTTGAAATTAGGACTTGAGTTTGTAACTCAAGTGCACCAAATCTGTGGCATTAATCTTACTGGCTTTCATAATCCATAAATCATTTATTTATATAGTTTTCATAATCTTAACCGATACAAACAACTTCCTAATTTGTAAACAAACTATTGAAACTATTCCATCCGCAAGATAAGACTTATCATCATGCCTACATAAATTCTCACTTCATTTGTATCGTATTTAACCCCTGACCTTATAGTTAGAAGGTTGAGAAATATGGTGTTTC